>OX940957.1:10007500-11343071 GCA_954870475.1 Euphrasia confusa
AACTTACTAACTTAGAATATGAACAATGTAACTTCTAGCCAATTATCATGATCTGAAGCAATATCTACTTGAACATTTTGTTTTCTGAGTAATTTTCTACAAAGCATTTGCTTGAATAGATTGCTGATCATGTTGCAGAGTATAAGAGCATACAGTAATTCGTATGCCGTGAGAAAGAACTTCAACATGGTTAATTATACCACATTTGTCTTACCCTGCATAATACTCTTCCTATTTTTAGTGTTAAGTTTTGACTATTCCATGTTTCATCCATGGAGTGAATTTAAGGAAGTTGATCAAAATATTCATCGGTATATCAGGAAAATGGGAGAGTTATTGCTATAGCACCTGTTCTACAATTTCCTTGAACATAGATATTCATTAGGTTGTTGGAGAACTCTAATTTGGAGTATCCAGAGAGGCTTGTCGAAGTTGTTTATTCAGTTATTTGTCCTACTTTTGTGCAAATACAAATCATTGAGCTGATGGAAATTATTAAGTGATTGCATTCTTCCACAATGCTTATTAGTCACATTGTTTTCTATTTGTTTATCTTTTAATTTTTGCTAGTTACGAGCGAGTCATTCTTGATTTTCTATATGTACAGATTCTTACAGGGTAATTACTTAAGTGGGCTGATTCCAAGTGAACTGGAGTCTCTATCTCAACTTGAGAATTTGTAAGTAACTCGGTTAAATTGCTGAACTATCAACATTTTGTATTCTTAAATAGGTTGTATGTTTAAAATTAGTGGTTATCATATTACTCTATCCATGTTTACATTCAATGATAAAATAAACTTATAGAATTTGTGATCTACCAAATGAGCTTGTTTGGGCAGTAACTCAAGGGTGATTTTGGATAAAGGGGAGTTTTTAAAGTTTCGTTAGAATTAAATAACTCACTTTTCCCTAATTATGAATAAGAGCCGTTTACGTAATATTATTTTAATTTTATTAATTTATACAACGGTTATTAACTATTATTAATTATATTAATTATACAATTATTACACCATTTTATAAATATAATCTTAAAACTACTCTAATTAATAAAAAATCTATAAAAATTAAACATAAAATTGTAAGCGAGAATTTGTGCGGTGTAAGGTAAAATTATTATAAACTATACTACACTTTTTCCTAAAATATTCTTAACTCAATGCACACTTAGAAATACATTTATCCAATATATGTTAGAAACACATTTTGTGATCTACCAAATGAGATTGTTAGGGCACTAGTTCAATGCACTGTTTGAAACATATATTTCCAATAAATGTGTTCATCTTGAACTATTTTTTTATATAAGAAACATAAACTTTCATAACAAAATTTGGGATGAGGCGTTCCTGAACTGATTACAAAATTGGATTATATTGTAGCCACAAAGTTACCTTATATTTAACTATCCCATATCTCATCAAGAGTTTCACATCTATCATCAGATTTCAGAAAGGAAGAAAAAAATTCCTATTGACCCAAATGTGCCATAACACCACTGAGACAATAATCGTCCGTAAAATTTCCTTTATTGTTTATAACATTACTTATCATCAACTCCACAATTGAATTTGTGATGATCCACGTAATGCCCAATTCATTGAAAGCCTTGTTCTACAATTCTCGAGTAAAATGACAGTATAAGGTGTATGATTTAAATCCACGGAGGAGTTCCTGCATAAAGGACACCAATCTGGAAGAAGAGAGTAGTTAATGCATCATTTTTGTTAATAATCATAGGTAAGAAATTTTCCAAAAACAATTAAGCACAGAAATATCTGAATATTCTTCGGAACCAGAGCCTTCCAAACCAATTTTGAACCACGGGACTTGAAAAATATTGTAATTATAAATACATATAAATGATTTAACCGAATACCTTGACGGATCATCAGTCCTCTGGACCGTTTCTGCTGTGGTTCTGTATCAGATCTAAACTGACACATAGTTTGGGAGCAGGACTGTTTTGAAAGTTACCACTACTTTTTGCAGGGATGTCTCAAGCAACATTATGAGTGGAAGTATTCCAGCTTCACTTGGGAAGTTAAGCAAGCTTTCAAAACTGTGAGTCTGATAACCTTTTTAGTTCTGTTAGTCTTATATCATCCTCGTCGAACTAATTCATTTTCTCTTATTTTGGTTAAAGCAATGTTTCAACAAACTTTCTGGTGGGATCTATACCTTCAGATGGTGTTCTAGCAAACTTCCAAAAGGAATCGTAAGTCAGAAAATTTGTTTGTGTTTTGAGAGGCTTCGGAATTTATTTTCTAGTTTATTTTACTTTTCATTTCTAGTTTGACATAGACACATATAGTTTATTATTCTAGCCAGTAGCCACTTAGTGGTTACATTTGTCTTTGACCAACTGAAAGGTGTTTTGTTTGACCAGGTATCTTTTACTACTATAACTAAAGTGGGAAAATTTCTATTATGATTTAAGACCGAAAATAAAGAAGCTAAGAATTATCAAAATGATTATTTTAATTCAAAAGCCAGGCTATTACTTTTACTGTTAATGTGTTAGCCAGCTGAGAGGAATATTTTTTTAAAATGGAAAGTTTAAAGAAAAGACCAATAAATTAAATATATTAAATAAGTTAGGAGTCTTAACATGGAATGGTGGACAACTCCTTTTGGCGACTTGTGACATTATCATTTCGTAATGGTATTTTTTGTTATTTGATGTGGTTCTGAAGAGTTCTTTGTGATATGTTTTACTTCTTGTACTTTAATTGCTACTTGCTTCTTCCTGTTATGTTGTTTCTGTCAGCAGCTTTGTTGGAAACCGTGGGTTATGTGGCAAGCAAATTCAACTATGCAAGGATGATGGTCGTGGTCCACAGTCTTCAGGTATAATGTTTTTGCATGGGGGTGTATTTTTTAGTGTACGTTCAATCTAGTTATTCAGCATCCGAGTTGTTAAATCATCTTCATCTCTATTGTTGCAAAATTAGCACTTCTGAGTTAGCAAAGAAGGGATGGGGCAATTTCCTTTTGCTGGGAGACAGCCTTCATCTGTTTCTGTTGTATACAAACAAAATCAATATAATAGTGATAAAAAACAGATTTAAAAGTTCAGCTGGGTCCATAGAACTTCTTGTTTAAGTCAGGGTTTGTTTCTAATTTCCTTAATTTCTCTGTTACAGTCTTACAATAATTAAATCATTTAGTATGAAGCCACGCGGTTGTTATCTTTGAGTTTTGAGAAAAAAAATGATTACTTAGGCATCACATCACCCCTTTAATTTTGCAGATGATAAAGCTCATACGCTGAAGCTCTATTAATCTTTATTTTTGCTATCATACATCTAATTTTCAAATTGCCTTTGAGTGACTGGTGAAACTGCTTTTCCATTTTATTACGTTTTTGACGGATTGTACAATGTTGATAATTCATAATATGGATGTAATGAGTCAATGACTACAAATATTTGGAACAGCTTGATATAATCATAGAATATTGAAGTATTACACCAATACATTTAGTTTTTAGGTGGATGCACCGTCAGAAATGAAGAGAATGATTTAAACCAAAATATCAACCCCTTATATTTACCTTGCTCATCCAGATGTAAGACGTTTCATCATCTTGAAAGCAAACAAGTTTATAGATATGTTTTCATAGAGACTTAGTTGTATTTCTGATTAGTTTTGCCGTACCATGTACCAACCACGACAGAATATTCTTTTATAGTTACTTCACCCTTTTCGAAGTAGGACATGACCTTGATCATCTGTTGAATTTTTTCAGCCCAATCCACCAAGAAGAAATATTCCGGCAAGCTTCTTATTAGTGCACTAGCCACTGTGGGTGCATTGCTTCTGGTAGCCCTTATGTGTTTCTGGGGCTGTTTCCTATACAAGAGGCTGGGTAAAAGTGATGGGAAAGGTCTTGCTGTGGATATCAGTGGAGGTACAGATCCAATACCTATATATGGAAAATAATAGTATTTGCAATTGTCATTTAACCAACCCCAATTTGCTCTATTATGTTCATATCCTCTTAGGTGCCTCAATTGTAATGTTTCATGGAGACTTGCCTTACTCTTCAAAAGACATAATCAAAAAATTAGAGAACTTAAATGAGGAGCACGTAATTGGTGCGGGTGGCTTTGGAACTGTTTACAAGCTTGCAATGGATGATGGCAATCTGTTTGCCCTAAAAAGGATTGTGAAAGTTAATGAGGGCTTTGATCGCTTTTTTGAGAGAGAGCTTGCAATTCTTGGCAGCATCAAACACAGATATCTGGTGAATCTTCGTGGATACTGCAATTCCCCAACATCAAAGTTATTAATATATGATTATCTATCTGGAGGAAGCCTCGATGAAGCTCTTCATGGTTAGCATTCCTGCATTTATTTTCATAGATTAAAAGTTCCCCGTTCCTTATATCCAAACACTTGCATAAATTAATCTTGGGATGGGAGATTATAACTAATTTTGTTACATTATAAAAACATTGTAACATCATTGATTAATAAGAGGAATTGACCACTAATGTCTATTTCGGCGAGAAAGAATAAGATCGATTGAAGATCTTTCAAAGCCTAGAATGTAGTTATTTTGTTTGATACACACTACATCATTGCCATGCTACACATCTAATAATCCTTTCAAATGTGTAGATAGGTTGCCCTGCTAATGTAGCCCGTCAGGCAACTTTAAATATCTTCATTTTTAAGTAGTACTCTGTATATCCAAAATTTCTGAAAGCATGCCCACTTAACTTAATCTGCGGTAATCTCCATCATACCACGGGACCTTGAATAAAACGCTTTGGCTTGGATGAAATAAGTTTCCTAAGTGGACGAAAAAAATGAAGCTGTAATTAGGAAGATGGCCATTTTCTGAGGGATCTTGCTAACTTTTTTACGGGATGATAATCCTTGAATGTCAGAAAGTGCTACTTTAATTTGATCTTGTGCATATTGTTCTACTCGCAATCTTTTGTTTTTATGTTAATGCAACGAACAACTAAGCCAGTTGTATCATGATTAATATGAGGTTGAGAAAAAGATTCCTTGCTGCTTAGGTAAATTATTAGGGAGAGAAAGCAAAAGCTAACGTCTTAGTAGAAAAAGGATTGAGTTCCACATCCTTAATTGCCTGAGTAGTTTTGAAATATTGATCTTCTCAGAAGAACGTGTACATGTTACCTTGCGAAAGTTTTTTATGGAAAATATCATTCTTCCAAAGTGTCAAAAATTCAACAATGTTCCCCATATTTATCAGGGATCAACTATTTGGATAATGTTTGACATGGTTAATGGAGAACCAAATAGTTGATCCCAAACATAATTAACAAATACTATAATTATGATTATCTATTTAAAAGGCTAACTCTACATGAAGACTTCTCTGATTTTGGGTCCCGTTTACTGCTATAATATTTTCGTTGTCTTGTGCCATATATACCTAAAACTGTAATCTATCCATTTTCCTAACTCAATATAAACTCATCTGTCTTTGACTCTGTGATGTAGAGAAAGCCGAGCAACTAGATTGGGAGGCTCGTTTGAATATTATCGTGGGATCTGCAAAGGGCCTGGCCTATCTGCATCATGATTGTTCACCTCGAATTATCCACCGTGACATCAAGTCTAGCAACATTTTACTCGATGGAAATTTTGATGCTAGAGTTTCTGATTTTGGGCTGGCTAAATTGTTGGAGGACGAGGAATCTCACATCACAACCATTGTTGCAGGGACATTTGGATATCTGGCTCCTGGTAGGAACACAAAATTACTAGTATCTTTTTGTTGCTTAACTATCCTTTTGCAGATTAATGCAATACTTCCTCAAGTTGTCTTTGGTTCTATGCTTTTATTTATCATCTCTGAAAATGCTGTTCTTTGACAATGTGTTATTGGTGTTTTGGGCAGAGTATATGCAGAGTGGTAGGGCTACTGAGAAGACTGATGTTTATAGTTTTGGTGTTCTGGTGCTCGAAATTTTGAGTGGGAAGCGTCCTACGGATGCATCCTTCATCGAGAAGGGCCTTAACATTGTTGGATGGGTACGTTCTTTATGTACTTTAATATTTTTTAAACGATTTATGACTCCATCTTTTATTTATCAGCCTTAACAAAGGAGCTGATTCCTGTTTAAAATCTTGATTTCGTAAAGGATGCTCAATTTCCAATTATTTCATTATATGCAGTTAAATTATCTAGTTTCGGAAAATAGACAACGAGAAATAGTTGACCTACATTGCGAAAGAGTGCAATCAGAAAGCCTGGATTCCCTCCTTTCAATCGCCATCCAGTGTGTTTCTTCGGGCCCTGAGGACCGTCCCACCATGCACAGGGTGGTTCAAATTCTCGAATCCGAAGTCTTGACCCCGTGTCCTAGTGACTTTTACGAATCCAGCTCGGATTAAAAGTCCAGTTCTGTTTCATCCTCTGCATTTTGCAGCAAATTCAAGAGACGAAAAGGAGCACTGAATGAGAGTCAGTTTGTTACAACATTTTCGCAGTGTAATTTATTCATTCTTTTTGCGGAAATTATTTCATTGGATTTATGCCAGTGCTCTGCTACACTCTCTCCTGCCCAGGTTTGTAAATGATTTTTTTTCGACTTTGTTTTTTCTTGTAATTCGTCAGAGTAAATGGTGAAATTGGTTCTCCATAAACTGGAGGAGGATCTTTGTAATTGTCGCCTTTTGTATAATAATTTTTATTAGATAGTGTCTTAGAATTAGTTTCTTGACAAGAAAACAGGGATGGCAATGCTACGGCTAACAGACAAAAGCACAAGTTAAATGTGTGGTTTTCAGATTGTTTTGTTAATGGATTCAGGAAGCATTCTAGTTAAAAATGAAACCACAGATACAATGACCCTTTTTTTTTTTTTCAAAAAGCAAGCAAATCAATATTCAATTATGCATTTCTAATATAATTACAAGACTAGTTTTCGTCTTTTCAAATACTTGAATGAGACTTCTAAATTCATATCACATTTAGATCATCAAGCACACGAGCTCACCAATTTCAGAGTTTTGTAATTTATGCAGTAGACTTGAACTGCACTCTCGACCAAAGGCTTGTAACCACAGAGGAGAGAGCACGAGTAAGTCTGTCCACGACACTCTCATTAGGTTTCTGCAAACTACTCATTAGCCACTGATAATCCGACAACGCATTTTCCGATAACGGCTCCAGGAGCTCACACCGCGACAAAATCTCGGGAGGCGGCATATTAGCAACGAGATTCGTGTCCATCTTCGGCCTACCCTTATTAGTACTACACCCCCGAGAATCTTCAACCAAAGAAGCCCCTAGAGATACTGGAGATGCACCAGCTATTATCTCTTCCGTGAAGGGCACAACTCTCTCCGGCTGCAAACAGAAGTCAACCCACTGCTGGGAAAGTGGCGATGATCCCCTAACTCTTCCTCCGAATTGGTGTGTATCAAGCCTTGAGGTGGTCGGTATTGCCTGCAATAAGAACAAAAAGGCAACAAGTTTGATAAATAGTGATGGAACTGATTGAGTCGACTAGAATCCGTAGTAAAGAGATTGTCGGACTTGGAAGGTGGGGTGGCTAATGTTTCACTAGCTCTGTCAAACGAGTCGGTCTCGTGAAAAATAAAATTTCAGATAATTTGTTGAGATAAGTATGAGTTGGCCTGGCCCTGCCCGTAGGGTCGAATGGACTGGGGCAAAAAACACATGGTCTCCTTCGGGCATGAGAAATCATAGTCGGGACACCAAACTACTCCTCTTGAGGTTCGTGCCAATTTTACGAATTAGGCTATAATATAGTGCACTTTGTTTTGTTTTAATCCATGAGCAATGAAAAAACGGTATGAGAAAAACATGCATATGCTAGAGGGACAAAGTCGTCAAAAGTATCAAACTATTCCAAATACAAAAATCTGAAGTAGAGGACAGATAATTGAAGTCATACCCAGAAATCTGCCCATAAGCTAGCACCGGATTTCGGAACAATTACTGAGACATTAGACATTGTCTTGGCAACAGGAAGAACATCACTGCTCCACCCAACAGCAACCCACACATCTCCTGATTTGAAAGCTTTAAGATAGTGTTGACTATCAAATAGTCGAACCTATATAATAAATATAGTGTCATATTAGTAAATGTGTTTACTATATTGTGATTTTCTACATCTCCCCAATAAAGGGGAAGGATATCCATAATTTGGGAAATGGTGGGACTTTAGTTTAAACTATACAAATCAAGTATGCCAATATCAGCATAATTGCTTATCACTCCACTTAGAAAAGGATCTATAAGGATTGTTCATATGAAAGGTTTTACATTAAATCGATATATTCTTTGAAAAGCTAAAAACAAATTTGTTTATTTGCACCTATGTGTGTGTGATATATCTTACTACACATTTATAATAATAATTGTAAGTTTATATATTTCTAGTAGTAAGGAAGAAAATGGGGTTGGAAATTTCAGAAATCCACATTAAGCGCAAGGAAGAAAATGTAAATAAATGGATTTTGAATCCCTCATCAAAACGGAGCTTTATTACTCTTACCTGCTGAAGAAGCGATTGCAGATGATGCCGCACAGCTTGTTTCCCGCCAAACACTTGGGAGTCAATATCAGCAATATTGTATGATGCTCCCATATACTTCAATACTGTTCCAATAATCTCCCTTGGTGAATCCACCATTGAATTTTTTCCAGAAAGTTCAGGCCGCCATAAATCAGACCAGTCCTGCGTATAGAGATTTATATGGAAGGCAAGATATTTTGTTAAATACTATCTCAACAATACTACAAATATAGTTTTAAACAAAAAGTTTTAAACTACATTTGCAAATGAGTTAATTACCAAAAATTACAAAATACCAAAATTTTCTCTTTTCACAATTTTAGCTCAATCTTTAAACTATTAGTATAATTAAATGATTAATCCAGAACGTCCTAAGCGGCCATTGTTTTAAGGTTGTGCTAATGTTGTTGAAAATGAAATGTTGGTATATTTTGGTAACCAACTCTTTGCAGATTATACCAGATAACTGGTAAGCATACAGATTAGAACATCTTAAGAAACATTAAGCTCTACGCTAGAGAAAAAAGGACAGTCAGGTAAATTAATTAATTACCTCAACTGGTGCCAATTTATGCTTTCGGAATTCTCTTTGATTGTATGCTATCACCATGCTGCCCCAACGATAAGGCACAGCCCAAACACGGCCTTGAGAATCTAAATTCCCATCAGTGTCCCTGCGTAAATATACCTGAGATATGGGATTATGTCAATGACTCAATATGTAGAACAATTATAAATCATCTGGAAAAATCAAACCCCGTAAAAATACAAAAGAAATACTAGCATGTTAGAAACACCTGAGACTACTTTTTGTCTTTCTTTGATTACTTTCTGTTAGATATTTTTATTCACTTTTTTTATTTATATTGAGAAGATCACATGTTTTTGTTTTGCTTAAGCTCATAAGCATAGTACTAGTTACTAAGGCAGAGCAAATACCCACAATAACAAGAAAACTAAACAACAAGGAATGTAAGTAGAATGCATTCTGACCTTCCATTTGTCACTTATGTCTCGAAACCAGTTCTGTTCTTCCGCTCCTTCGATGGGCTCAATTAACCCCTTGCCAATGGCAAAATTAAGCCACGAGTCACCAAGAGTAATAAGGTCAGCCGACACAACAGATTTATTAGGATTTATTTTCCCTTTTCTAAATGGGTTAGAAAGTTCTTGAAATATATCTCCAAGACTTCTACGGAACTCGGGACGGAACCGTACTCTTTTCCCTTTGGACCGCAAAAATTCCTGCAAGTCGGGGGCTAAAAATTCATATTTAACATTTATCCACAGTGGCATCAGCCGATTTTTATGAGAATCACCCTTTAGCACCACCGTATAGACAATGCAAATTTTAAATCAAAAGGGAGTAGGTAATCACAAAATAACCCGAAGTTTGGCCAAATTACAATAATTATCCTTAAGTTTACATTCTTCTTACATTATGCCCTCTTTTTTTCTTTTACATATTACGAATATTCACAAATTGTCTCATAGTGTACATTTAAATCCTCAATATTGCAATTAGAAACGAAAATATGGGGCTACATTAGTAGCACTTTACAAAAGTTGACAGGTGTAATTGTAAAATATTCTATGTTGTCAACAAATTTCTGAACGATAACTACAAGTGGGGAACAATGTTAGCAGGATGAAACTTGCTGGTGTTTTTTTGTAGATTTCAAGGAACTGTTTTGTTTACTTTACATAACACACCTCACTCCTCTCGGGTGGTCTTTGTAAGTATCCAATCATCTGATGCAGCCATTCATTCAAGAAGTTAAGTCGCAAGAATATTTTTCGAAATTGTCATAAGATACTTCATTATATTTTCCTTGTTTGGCAATTTAAAACCATTTTATGATATATGTAAAAATAAATGATACTCCTACTACATATTTTTGGCACTACAATATTAAAATTTATGCATTGTTCTAAACATCCCCGCTTAGGCCCTAAGCTGAGCTCGACTGTCTCGATTTTTTTACTCCAGATCCTCATAAAGCGGCAAGCCGCCTAGGCCCTGCCTTAACCCGACTTACATGCCTAGCGCCTTTTAGAATCTTGAATATACGAAAACATGAAAATGGAAACATGTGAAACGCACCTTAATCCATACAGGTGGTACTGAACCTTCCAGAGCAACTACCCTCAGCGGGACCGTAAGTGCATACGATTTTGATTTCCAGCGCTCAAATGCGGATTCCATATCCTTGTCTTCGAACTTCTCCAAATCTTCAGATTTCGCCACATCATCTTTATCTGGAAATGTAAGAGACGAAGATGTAAAATACTAGAGTACAACCACCCAATTATCCGAAGTTCAACTCAGGGTACTATTAGCACAGCGGGAGGTACAACAGCATAAAGCAAAAGGTACATTATAGTACCGAAAGATTCCTGCGGTTGCACTAAGGAGGGCGGAGATGAAGAAGAAATACGAGCCGCAGCCGAAGATGGAAAGGCCCAAAGGCTACCTAGGCCGAGGCACACTACGAGAACGGGGGAGATGGAGATCTGCCGGATGAAATCTCCCGCCGGCAAAGATCGATTATTATTCGAAGTAAGAGCGAGCTTAATTGAGATGCCCGGGCGAGTGCGAGGAGTTCGGACCCTAGAACAGGCATGATTCGGGTTAGAGTGCGTTGGGGCGGGTAGAGGAGGGAGACTGAGTTGCAGCTGCATTTTGATTTCCTACTTTTAAGAGTGGAAATTATAATCACAATAATTGGTGTTATTTTTTTAAAGTGATAAAATAAATTAAAAAATATAAAAAATAATTGGGAACAATAATTTTATAAATTTTTAGCTATGATTAGTATTGAACATTCATTTTAAAAAAGTATTGTCAAAATTGTGAACTTGATTCAACTTGATTCAACTTCATTTACAAACCACTCAAACTTTGCACCAATATATTATTTGTATTTAGAACTGCAAATGAGTTGAGAGACTCACAAACGGCTCGGAGTCGAGTTGAGTAAGATCGAATTCGAGTATGAGTAGTTTCTTATTGTAAACGAATTGAATAAGAGCATCACATTTAGTTAGCGAGTAGGTTAACAAGCACGCTAATGAGCGGCTTATCGATAAATTATTATATAAATATGTTTTTAATTTAATTTAAATATATTTAATTAATAAATTTATTTTATTAAAAAATTATTGATCAGCTAGTGCGCCATTCTATAGCAGCCAATTTTTGTAACGAGCCAAGCTTGAAAATGCTTCGGTAGACTTGACTCGACTCACTTGGAGTGTATTTGTAATTTACATGAGGTTTGTTTTATGCATTGCTACACTGTCTACACATACTTACGTGAGTAATGCTGTATATGAATTCACATAAAAATTAACATGTGACAATTAAAAAGTTTTTTTTATATATAAAATCTTGGGTGTAAAATTTTCCAGAAAAAAAAAATATCAGCATCATCTTGATAACTTGGTCGAACCCGTATACATGTAATTAGACTAATTAGGATTAAGATTCCATGTACAATTTGATCTAAGTATTTAATACACTTATTTTTTTGTTTACGCACGAGACAAGCTTTGCCTATACCATGTTGCACGCCTAGAATTATGTTGTTCTTATTCATATCCTATGGTTTATTTTGTTATTATGTTTTTTATTTTTCAATTTTTGAAGAATTCACACCAAAAAAAAAATATGTACTCTTTTTATTTTAAAAAAAAAACTAAAAATATTATATACAAAAAAATACAAGAATACATAAGAAAAAACAAAAATATAAAAAAAAATATTTTTATTTTTTTGCAATGCAGTGCACTGCGCCACCACCCTGCCACATAACTGACAGATTTTTTTAGCCGTTGAAATACACTCCTTACACTAGAGTCTTTTCCTATTTTCACGCAACAAAACCTTTTTTTCTCCCCATTTTTTTCATTATCTTACTTTCAAAACTCAAACTCCTTCTCCTACTAAATCTCTACATCATAATCGATCAAAGAGTTTTGAAAGTTTGAAAACACTCAAATCCCTCACCTTTAAAAACCCGTCTGGTTTGTTTTTGTTGCGACATCAAGAATTCCAAACCCTAATTTTATTTTTCAATTTTCGAATCAATGGCCTCCAAAATCATTGTCGATCTCCTCGCCGATCCAGCCTTCATGAAGATCATCCAGGAGGCGCGACCGGACGCCACGCCAGAGAGCGTCACCCTTCAAGAAGCCTCTGCGGCCGAACAGCGGTTTCTCGCTACCTTTACCGCGCCGACGACCTCTGTCTCGCCGCCGCCTACCCAGGTGACTCCCGCCCCAGGTATGCCTCCTCATGGTTCTCCGATGGCAATCTCGCCGGAAGAGACCATGGGTGTTACAAATTTGCAGGGACTCTTTGACGCTGCCACTTCCGAGGTTCGACTTGCCGCAGATTTGGCATCCGCTGACCTGACATCTAAGGTTCAAGGTGCCGCAAATCCACCAATCATCAACCCTGCCCACAGTCTCGATTTTCCCTCTTTGATTTGGGAGATATTCAAGGATCAAGGTTATCAAGCCATCGAATCCGATCTTGTGGGACGCAGCAGCTCGATCATCACATTCAAACCAAAGGAGCCCAATGACTTGCCATGGCAAGGTTACCACATGTTCGAGGGCAAGGATCCTGCTGCCACTGCTATGCCCAGGACAAAGCCACTGGTGGTGCCACCTCATCCTCGGCCCTTCCTGACATTTATCTCAAAGCCCGTGAGTTCGCTCAAAATTATGAGGCTCAACTTTGCAAGGATATGACTTCCCATATGGCCGTAGGCATTGAAAATGTCATTTTCTACTTCCTCGATAATAATGAGATTTCTACACAAAAAGGGGGAGGAGCTGCGCAGAGGCAATGTCAAATGCAGGAAGGGCAAGGCGAAGAGAAACAAGGTGATGAAGATGTTGTTGCCGCAGAGGCAAACAAGTTGGAAGAGTATGGTGATTCTCCAGAAGCACATGAAGAGAATGACTCTTATGATGGAGAAGCAGAATTTTAAAATTTTCAAGTTTTAATTTATTAGTTCATTTTTGATGTTTGAACTCTTAAGCTTTTGTTGCTTTTATTTCTATTTGTTTTTGGTTTAAACAATTAGAATTCTAGTTTTTATTTGCTTTGAAAAAATTTGGTGTGTTTATCTCAAGGTTGTTTATTGTTTAATTATTTTTTCTTACTTATAAGGCATTAACTAAGGGGGAGTTCTTACTCTTGCCTAAGTTAATCTAACAAGGATTATTCGTACACTTTTAAGTTAGAGAGTTTTCATTGAGGGGAAGTTGCTCTTATACTCTGCCTCATGTTTTGTGAAGAAAGATAAAATGGGGAGTTTGTTAGTGTAAATATGGTTAGACAGAGTAATGCGGCAGAGTTACTGAGCATAACAATGCCTTGGGCATATTTAGATGTTTTCTCCTTTCTTCACACTTTTATACTGTTGTTTTTCACTCTTTATATGTATGAAATGTTTTAGCATGATGTCCCGGTTGAATTGTGCTTGTTCGGACAATTAAGACTTGCGCAAGACCATGCGGCAAGACGAAGGTGTTCGGCATGCCACAGGACGAATAAGAGTAAGAGGACTCAAAAACACAAGTTGAGCATAGAGAACCTGAAAATAAAGAAGAGTGGAAGGCATTGGCAGAAGACAAAACATTCCAATTTAATGAAGAAGGTTCGCTCTGCCTGCAGAACAGCTCGCTCCGCGGCAAGGCCTGCAGCTGGTCAACCAATTCTCTCAACCAATTCTCTCAACCAATTCAAACCTAGTTTTTCTAGGAAATTCGGTTGAGAGACTACTCCTTTAAATACCATAAGTCTTCAGCTCATTCATTAACACTTTAACTATCCAGAACACACATTTTAACATAGATCATTCTCTAGACCACTTTGTTGTCAAGACTTTCATTGAAAGTTCTTCGTCCCTTTGTCATCTCGTCCGTGAGAGTGACTAATGACTACGTAATGATCTAATGTTTAGTATAGGATAGTTTTATTAGCTTTATTTCAGTTTTGATTGTTCACAAATCACCAGATCCGATAAACGAGAATGAATGTTTTCGCATTGCCTTAAGTTTACTCGATTGTAAATTCGAGATTATTCTTTGTAAAGAAATTGATCTTTAATAATATATTTTTGTCGTAAAGCACGTTCGTATGGTATAATTTAAATACTCATACAAAGATTAAATCCGTGTGTTATTTATTTCTCGTTTCGTTTGTGTGTGTGTTTGTTCGTATTGCCTAACGTTAATCTTTCCGCTGTATAACTTATACATATATCACCTATATATTAAACTGATATTTTAAGACACCTATTTAAATACGTAAATCCAATAAATTACGAAAAACGAACAAACTAAATTGTAAACCTTCGTGTCGCGACATATTGAAATAGCGCATCACGCTGCTTTAAGCTTGACAGCGTATTTTCTTCATAAATACCTCTGCCACGCATATTCACAACAAAAAAACCCTCCGATCTTAGTTGCCGAATCCAACGGTCGCAATTAGACCTGTAAATGGGGTGGATCCGGAACGAATCGACAATGATCCGTATCCGTTTACTAATTTAAATTTTCGATCCGTATCCGTTCCGCGACCCGCCGGATCATAAAGAACTCGATCCAAATCCGTATCCGCCGGATCAATGGGTATCCAACGGATTTTTTCGATCTGTTTATAATAATAATTATTTATAATTTTTTTAACAACAAATTTTAAATTTTAAAAAATTATAAAAAAAATTATTAAACTAAATTAAAGGTTAAAATGTTAACTTTAAAAATGAATATTTTTTATTTAACTAAATGAAAGTTAAACATTTTATACATATTAATTATAATTATTTGATCATATACATTTAATATAATTTATTTATGATACTCCTTAATTATTAAAAACTTTATATATATATATATATATATATATATATATATATATATATATATAGAGAGAGAGAGAGAGAGATTTTTTAACGGATCGGATCGGTCTTGATTCGTATCCGGTTTGTTTATTAAACTGGTAAACGGGGCGGGTCAAAAAACGGGTCGGCGGGTCAATTTTTTCGATCCATATCCGCTTAAATGTGACGGAACAGGAGCGGATACGGATCAAAACCCGCTCCATTTACAGGTCTAGACCGCAATAGGCCGATTCCAAAATTTTTTTTGCCCAATATCAGAAAGTGAAGATCTTTGAATCGTTTCTTGACAGTTGATACTTTTCAACACTGTTGATGATTCTTTGATTAATGGAATTGGTGAGTTGAAAATTGAAGAAAAAAAAAAGATTTACAGGTTAAGTGCAAATTATGTTTTTTAAATTAGAAGGGTATTATAGGTAATGTAAGAGGGGTGAACTAATAAAATTAATTTAATTAAAGAGTAAATTAATTGTGGGGTGGGTTTTGTAAATAAGCTAAAGTTAAAAGAATTGTAAAGTTTAATCTTAAACACTAATCTTTCAATAATGAATCCAAAACAATGTAATATAAAAAGAGAAAAACTGGAAAGTCAATGAGACTCATTTCTCACTTGTAGTTGTCGCAGTCCGTTTTGAGAAAACTGAGCTTCTGCCCGACAACATCATACCCGATCAAATAGTTCATCTGATGGAAATTCCCGAGGATCGCCAACCCCGTCGTCGCGGGCACCATCGTGAAACAAACAAGCCCGAATCCCACCTCCACGAACGCCATCTCCATCTCCACCTCCACATCCGCCCCTGCAAAATGCATAGTCACCGGAGCCACCCTGAAGCCGCTCGAATTATCATAACACAAATTAAACCTCCCCCGCGAATCGCTAACACGAGTCCCGTTCACCGACCCCACCAGCGCCGACTCCAACCCCCCGTACAACCCCGGGGGCAAATACGTCAATGTCGTCCCAGAGTCGATAATAATGTTACCCCTGCTCACCGAAAAACCCGACCCGTAATCCACCCTTTTGTTACCTACACTAAATCCCTCCAGCGTTATGTAGTAAAACGTCGCGGGGTTCTTTCTGACGAGAGGAGTCGAAACCCCCGATACGATAGCGTTCCCGCCGAAGCTTATCTTGCTCGTAACGTTCGAGCCGAGCGTCGTTAGGCAGTACGAGAATTTGCCCCCGATCGATTTCGACAGCTGGTTGATTATAGACAACGGGCCCCCGCCGAGCCCGATCAGACCCGAACCCGACCCGGTAAAAGTTCCCGCGTTGTCGTGCCCGCATCCGAACGCGACATCGGGAAAGGACGAATGGTTAGGTTCGACGAACGTGAGCGTGTCGAGGGAGAGGTCTCCGTTGGTGTAAGAACTGTCCCCGTACGAGTAGCGGTAATTGCAGGCCCTGTCGGGCCCGCAGGATTTGGCGGAGAGTTGGGAGCAGGGCTGAGAGGAACAGGGGAGGGGCTTGTAGGTTTGGCTTTTCGCAGGGTCGAAAAAAGGTTCGGTTTGCGAATAGCAGTTTATGCAGGGGAGGCATTGGATCCAGGTGAGGTCGCTTCCAGTGTCGGCGATTCCGAGGAACTCGACGGGGGGAGTCCCGATGGCGATCTTCATGAGGTACTCGCCCAAGTCGGAGCGAAGTGGGGCCCGGAGGTCGTTGTTTGAGTGGCGAGAGACGGAACGTTCGAACGAGGTTCGGAGGCGTTCGAAGCGAGTTTTGGAAGGGTCGTAGGAAGGGGAGCCAGGGGAATCGCGGCGGATAAAGTCGACGGTTATGCCGGAAGAAAGCGAAAGGAGAGTGGCGAAGAGAGAGAGGTGGAAGAAAGCCATGACCATATATATATATGGATGATTAATGGATTGTTAACAATTTTACTAATACAATTTTATAGGGTGTGGAAAAACATATTTAGATATTTATTTCATATTTGGATATTTTGGATAGTTTGAATTTTTAAATGATTGAAAGTAACAAAACGTAATACGACTAGGAATCTTGATGCAAGTTTGGTATACTAAACAAAATATACACAAGTTAATTTGTTAATATTTTTTCCATTAACACCATTTTCAACCGATACTTAAAACCTATTTTTGAGTATAGGAAATGCTCCAACCGATACCAAAACATAAACTTATTATATGTTTTAGAGTGGAACTCACATAAAAAAATATTTAAATTTTAAATTTACCTTAAAATCAAACCAAAAACTATTTATTATTTATAAAATAATCATTTTGTTTTAGAAATTAATAAAAATAACCTATTAACCTTTTTTTTAATTTTTTATTTAATATTAATTGTAATGTGATTTTTTTAATAATCATATAAATAATAATTAAAATAAATTTTTATTTTAAAAATAAAAATAGATATCACAATATAAAATATAATTAAATATTAAATATTTAATTAACATTAAAAATAAAATAACATTAAAATAAAAATTAGATACTTCAAATAAATTGTTACGAATTACAAAAATAAACAACCTACAAATCACAACAACAAAATTGATCAATAAGGAGGTAAATCGGAATTGCATCCTCCAATGTCACCATAATATTGATTAAATGTATTGGTATGTTTCGGGTGATCTTGTTGTTTATCGACATGTTCCGGGTGATCTTGTTGTTGAGCGACATGTTCCGAATAATTTTGTTTTTGAGTTCTTTCTCAGTAAATACGTGCTTGATCTGCTTGAACAAGCTCACGAGTTTGGGATCTTGTATGGAACTCAAGTCTCGAAATAGAATTTTATCACCTTCTTTCTTCTTTTTAGTGCATAGTTCTTCTTTTGAATCTCCAAATGTTGTTTCATTTGTTCACTATTTTTCTTTAATTCAAATAAAAATACCTGATTTTCCTCTTGCACAATCTTAAGGTAAGATGATGTATCATCATTTGTTTTTCGAGCTAATTTAGCTTTCTTCACTCCAGTAGGTCGTTGCGATGATGAACCACCAAAAACATCATCATCTTCATCATTTAAGTCTAAAGAAATTAAAGATTTATCTTGGGAGGCTTTTGCACCAAAATTAGGATTCAGAGTTTCTGACTCTAAAGGAAAAGAATGTCACAGTTGATTGTCTTACACTCGGATTGCAATCCTTGAATTTTTTGAATATTTTTATAATGTCCCACACATGATCGTATTTCCATCCTGTTTTGTATTTCGGATCCTGCATCAATAAAATTTTGGCTTGTTGCATCTGCATATAGTTTTAAACGAGTTAATTTGCTGTTTAAAGATCAATTTCAAAAAACTATTCATCTTAATACTTACATATATCTTCATTTGAAGCACCACTTGGATGCTTACTCTCAATGGCTCGGATGCAAGCATGGAATTTCTTGGCTACTTTCTCGATATTCTGTATTCGAGCTTGCATGAAACTTTGTACGAATATCCCAATGCTCAAGTATATCCTTATTAAAGGCGACTTCCACACGAGACCATAGTCGATCAACTGATTGGTACACTCCAACAATAGGATCTTGAGAGATTTCTATATAAACTTGACATAAAACTACGTCTTCCTCGCGGCTAAAATTGGAAGCACGACCTGACATTTGCAAGCAAAATAAAAACGACGACGAATGCGTATTTGATAATGGGAGATTGTGATTGTAATTTCAACACCAAGCCTATATTTATAGATGTACGTAGCAACTCATAAAATAAATAATAATATGAATAAAAATAAAATCATATGTCACTCAAAATAAAAGGAAACTCTTTATGTGTAAACAAATACACACGAGACCGAAACTCTTCAAAAATTTGTCGTGCTATCCAAAGTTCCCTCACACAAAAAAAAAATGTTTCATAATTCGTCATCATCATCGTCTTCTTCTGATGATGATGATTATAACACGCAAATAATTGCGAGCCTTCAACACAACCAGCGTATGATATGTCGTGCTATCCAAAATAACAACACGATCATCCAACACCTCCTCTCTCAACAAAACCAACAAGCAATTAATGGAGGTTCAGTTTCAGCGCATGTTTTCATCAATCGTGATCAATGATTACTTCTCAGATAATCTATTGTACAACGAGGCTATGTTTCGGAGGAGATATCGATGTCTCGTTAATTGTTCCTTCACATTATTGATGCAGTTAAAGATCACGACAACTACTTCCAACAGAGATCAGATCGCAGTGGACGACGTAGTTTATCACCACTACAGAAAATAACGGCAGTGTTTCGTATATTGGCATATAGCGTACCGCCAGATGCCACAGACTAGTATGTTAAAATAGGCGAGTCCACTGCAATTGAAAGTATGAAGAGATTTTGTCGGGCGATGGTAGAGATATTTACGGAGCAATACTTGAGAACCCCAACAACTTCTGATATTGCTAGACTACTCTATATAGGTAAAAACGTGGTTTCCCAGGAATGTTGGACAGCTTGGATTGCATGCATTGGAAGTGGAAAAATTGTCCTATCGCGTGGGCCGGACAATATACAGGTCGTAGTGGAACTCCTACAATTATTCTTGAAGTCGTGGCAGATTATGATCTCTGGATATGACATGCTTATTTTGGTTTGTCGGTGTCATCTCATCTATTATCCAATCTCACTCAAGGTATTGCTCACAGGGGCAGACCTACGTTGTGCCCAGGGTGGGCCTTGGCCCACCCTCAAATTTTTATTTTTTTTATTATATATATAGTAGTGTGTTATGTATGTATATATAATTCCATGTTTATGTATGTATGTTAATTTTGTGGCCCACGCTGAAATTGATACATGCATACATGTATAGAGTATGTATCATGTATGTATGTATTGTTAACATGCTATGTATATTTGTTTGTGTATTTATTATTTGAATATGTATATATGGATATATTAATATATTTCTAATTTTAAGTTTCTTCTGCATAAATAATAATGGTAGACTTGAAAATTATCATTTCTATTCAATATATATTAGAAATTTTAATAATTAAATATATTACATGTAAATTTTGGTTTTATGGTATATTTAAGAAAATTAATATTAAAAATATAAATTATTTTTCCTCAAATAATTTTCTTAATTTTTTTTTTCAAAAAAATCAATTAAAATTTTCTTGTAATAAACCAAAAATATATTTTATTTTTTCAAATTAATTAAATTACTTTTCTTTTAAAAATACAATTTTGTTCATATTTTATTTATCTACTTTTTAAACTTATCTCACTACTAATTTATTTTTCAACTTTAAAAAATACATTTTAATCCTTTACTTTTTTGTCAAAAAGTTTAAACTTCATTCTCAACTATCTTATTTTTCAACTTAAAAATATATTTTAACTCTCTAATTTATGTCAAAAAATAACATTTTTCTTTATCGCGGTACCGAAAAAAATCTCGAATAAAGTACTTTTCTGGAATAGACCGAGTACTACATTTTGGCCCCCCCTCATCTCAAGGCTGGGTCCGCCCGCTCATCCAGCCCATTATGTAATTCAAGAAAAAGAATATAATGAGTTATATTTAGCCGATAGCATCTATCCAAAATGATCTACAATTGTGCAAACTATTCATGAACCACGGGGGGGAAAAATATTTTGCTATGAAACAAGAAGCATGCAGAAAAGATGTCGAGCGCGCATTTGGAGTTCTACAATCACATTTAGTCATTGATATAATGACTACATGTATAATTATGCATAACATGATTGTTGAAGATGAACGGGACCTTAGTGCACCAATTAGTGCACCAATTGAAGATGTGATTGAAACGCTACCGCCGAATATCGAAATAGCGATGGATGAAAATGTCCGATTTCAAGAATTCATATCTCGATATAAATAAATAAGGAATAAAGATACTCATATCGAACTTTGAAATGCACTAATTGATCATTTGTGGGAGGAAGTATATTAATTCCGAGATATAAATGATCGTGTATTTTTTCGTTTAAATTTATGTTTAATGATTCATGTTTGTTTTACAGTAATTTTTTTATATTTAATTAATATATTATTTCTTATTTTTTATATTTATTATGTTAAATTTTAAATTAAAAATAATATTTATTAGATTTTTTAATGTCAAAAGTTATTGCGTTAAATTGTAAATTTATAAAGATATTGCTCATTTATAAAAATTATATAAACTTAAAATTGAACTTATTTTTGAGTTGATGTTTTTTAGTACGGTTTAAAATGGCCAAAGAGAGTCATGCAGTGGCAAAATATTATTTAAAATGTATTTTTTAATTAATAATTAAAATATTTATAAGTAAAATTTGATATAAGAAATTGATAAGGATAAATCAAATAATATATTTTATTTTTAGTATATATTATGTGCTTATTATTTCGTATATTTCTTCCTAATTTATTGGGATTCTGTTGTATTTGTAAAGCTGAGTAATACAACATCACCAAACTCATTCGGTGATTTCTTAATTTCTCTACTCTCCCTCTTTATTCTTTCATGGTATCAGCAAGGTTCTAAAAGGCGCTAGGCGGTAGGCGGGCGGTGACTAGGGGCCTATAGCCTAGAGGGATTAATCGGGGACTAGGCGGGGATTAATCGTTTTACATTTTTATATTTAATTAATTAATATTATATTTCAAAAATAATTTATATATATATTTTTTGAAAAAATAACAATTTTTTTATTTTAATTATAATAATTAGTTATATCATATTTGTTTATATATTCAATAAAGTTAAAATATTACACAAATTTTCAATTATATTTCACAAATCATATCAAATATTATTTTTTAAGCTCTCTAAAACAAGAAAATATCATTTTTTAAACTTTTGTAGCCAATAAAAATATTAAATTCGCAACGAGACGAAAAAAACATTTTTTTAATTTTTTTTATTGAAAACCGCCTAGGCCCGATTAATCCCCGCCTAGGCCGCCTAGACCCGATTAATCCCCGCCTAGGCCGCCTGAACCCGCCTAGCCGCCTAAGATGGAAAATCGGGGCGGTTTACCTCCGCCTAGCGCCTAGGCGCCGCCTAGGCCCCGCCTAGGCCCGATTTTTAGAACATTGGGTATCAGAGCACCGATCCTAAACCTAATTTTCGCCCACCTTCTTCCGCAACAGATTTTTTTTTCCTCTTCCTTCTAATGGCTTCTTCTGATTCTCTACCGGTTGCAACCATGCTCAATATGGTCGCTGCCATCAAGTTGAATGTTACGAACTTTCTCCCTTGGCGTCATCAAATTATGCATATGGCAGAATGCTTTGATTTGATGGGCTTTCTCGATGGTACCGTGGCTATGCCTCTACCAACCCTCACCTCTGCAGACGGTACCACATCGGTTAACCCTGCTCACGTGTCTTGGAGGATGAAAGATCGAAAACTTCTAAGTGTTATTTACTCCTCCCTCTCTGAAGATGCTGCCTCAGAGGTGATCGATTCATCCACGTCTCGTGATACATGGCTGACCCTCGAAGGTATATTTTCCTCCTCTTCACGCCAATATCAACTTCGGGAGGACCTTCTCTCTCTCCGTCGCGGGGATTCTTCTGTCGATGAATATGGTAAGAAGTTTAAACTTCTTTGCGACCAATTGAGTGCAATCGGTTGCCCCGTGGAAGACGTCGATAAAAGTCATTGGTTTCTACGTGGCTTGGGTGTTCAATTCTCGGGCTTCGCGGACACTCGTATGGCTCTCTCTCCGATTCCAGAATTTAGAGATTTATTGACTCAAGCCAAGCGTTATGATGGTCTGATCCGAACCATGGAGGGTTCGACTTCTCAGGCTGCCTTCACTGTTGTCCGTGCACCTCCACCACTTCTGCAGCAGCCTCAGCCGCAGCTTCTGCAGACCCTGCCACAACAACCTCTACAGCAGTCTCTACAGAACCTGCCACAGCAACCCTTTCCGCAGTCTCTACATACCCTGCCACAGCAACCACCCCTGCCGCAGCATCTGCTGCAGTACCTACCGCCTCATCTGCAACAGTCCCTGCAGCAGCACTTGTCACAGTACATGCAGCAGCCTCTACCGCAACCCCTACCGCAACAACATGGGCAGTCTAGCGGAGTCCTTCCCTCATCAGCTTCTGCTAGCGGTCGTGGTCGTGGCCATTCTTCCCAATCTAGTGCTACCGCTTCGCAGAACGGGGGGGGGGGGGGGGGGGGGGCGCAAATTCATACCTCGCTGTCAGATCTGTCGTGGCGAGCATTATGCCGATAAATGCCCCAAGTTTCTCAATGCTTGCCAGACTAACCCCTCTGCAAATTTGGCTCAGGCATTTACATCTTCTTGCAATGTGACTGACTCTACTCCTGATTGGTATCTTGACTCGGGTGCCTCTGTGTTGGAGTTGTGTACTTAATGTCTAGATTTAAGTAACGGAAACTCACGATCCATTGCCACTAATCTATTTAATTAAATAAACAATTATTTGCGTTTAATTATTTATAATTAAATATATGCAAATCATAGTCCTGGATTTTATACGTTGTAGTTAGTATGGTGTTGCATGGGCGCACAGAAGATCATACTATCGGTTACTCGTATTTAATCGAACAGTTGCTCACGACCTAGATGGACACGGACCAATCCATCGGTATAGTCGTTGTGTGAGAGAGAAAATAATTTGTCTTAATTATTTTATCACACTTGTACACTTGGTGTATTGAGCGGATCGTTGAGATTCATCGATTAGGATTGCCGGCGATAATCGATTCGAGTCTCAGTGTATTTTATTCTTAATCCCCGATACTATTGCGGGTGTGTATATTTAATATAAGTGACTTTGATTTACCAAAGGAATTAACCGATTTAATTATTGGGTTAATTACCGGTTAAGTTGGGTCACTATATTTTATATATGACATGCCGTGAATACTTGACGGGAAAGTGTATCCCGGAAGGGTTGATAATATCCCCGAGATGAGTTCATAAGGAATTATTATGTAAACCCTGCAGGTGGATTCGTTCCGCATAATAATTAAGGTTGAATGGTACTAGTCTCGGATATAAGAGATGAATAAATTAATTAGCAATAAATTAATTTTATTCATGAATATTTATATCTTAAATACACGGAATAAATAATACTACCGGAGAAATATTATTTGATATAATATTGGGAGTGCAATTAATTTTATATAGTGGAAAATAGAATTAATTAATATTGATAAGGATTAATGGACTTGAGCATTGGGCTCAATTTAATCTTCAATATTGGAAGCCCAATATTCCACCTCCTTAAGATCCCCTACGTAGCCTATAAAAGCACTACATGGTCTTCTCTATTCTCATAACTTAAAGATCACAATTCTAGAGAGAGAAAGTAGAGAGGAGGATCCATGGAGTTCGGTAGATCGTCGCCCACACGACGTCCGGGCTAGTGCAAGGAATACGTGGGAAGATCTCAAGATCGTCAAATTGAGTTCTTCGTTTTTCCGAACAACGAGAACGAGGTAAATCGTAAAACCCTCTTTATGATTTTATCGTTTAATTATCGTAAAAATATCGTGAACCAAGATCCGAGAACGCGACCTTTGTCGAGGTTGAACCGGGCGGTGGTGATCGAATATCACCGGACCGCCGGCGGCTCAACGGCTCGAACAAGAGAGGGTCGAGAGGGGCGAGCCTCGGCTGGACGCCGAGACTCGATCGAGGGCGAGCTCGATCGCCCGTGCACAACCAGCGGGCTGCTGGAGCAGCCCCGCTCACGCGGCTCGACCGCCGCTCGAGCGGCGGTGGCTGGTGGTGATCGCAAGCCACGGTTCGCCGTGGCTGGTCGTGCGATCACCGGGGGCGGCTGGGCGTGCATAGGGGGCTGCCAAGGGCAGCCCTAGGCGGCTGCCAAGGACAGCCGCGAGCCCCACACGAGGGCTCGACCGAACAGCCCGGGCTATCCCCGTGGTTAGGGTTTGGTTGAGTCCGGTTTCGCGTGGTGGTTCGTGGCGGGTTGTTCCGGCATCCGGGAGTCGATTGGAGTTGTCGTTCCACACTTTGACAACTCCGGATATTCGATCTTCAAAGGATTTCGGTCGGAATTAATTGGATAATTAATTTTAATTAATTTATTAATTCCGGGATATCGATTTCCAACACTTTGCACACCTGACAAATCAGCCTGCTGCTCTGGACTCCTACGAGCCTTATTCTGGTAACGGTTCAGTTATTGTTGGTAATGGGAATGCTTTAAATATCTCGCATATTGGTTCTCTTAAATTGTCAGCTGATGTTAGTTTGTTGGATGTCTTGGTGGTTCCTCATATCACCAAAAATCTTTTATCCATCAGTAAATTAACCTCTGATCTTCCTGTCGATGTTATATTTTCTGATAAGATCTTTGCCATTCAGCACCGGGTGACAAAGCAAGTTCTAGCTCAAGGGAAGTGTGACAAGGGTTTATACCTGCTTGAAAAGGGCACACCAGCCTTGGTGGCTGCTGTCAAGAATAAAGTTTTGCAAGCCAGTTTTGATTTGTGGCATCTTCGTTTGGGGCATGTCCCATTTTCAGTTATTTCGTTATTAAATAAACTTGGTCATTTATCTGTTACTTCTGTTTTGCCGAACCCTGATGTTTGCTCCTCTTGTGAGTTGGCAAAAAGCAAGAAACTTCCCTTTACATTGAATGAAAAACGTGCTGCCCACGTCCTTGACTTGATACATTGTGATTTATGGGGTCCTGCCCCTTTTACTACATCTGATGGATTTCTCTACTCTCCCTCTTTATTCTTTCAGAAATTAATTACTTTTGTCTTACTTTTTTAAAAAAAATAATTATTTACATCTGTCTCTAAAACTATGCAGTTTTTTTATAAATGTATCAACCACTTAAAAATGAAATAATTACTTATTTTTTCACTTTAAAATATTATTACTTACTACAATTTTACTCCTAATTAGTGTACTTTTTAATTTAAACAAATATTTTTAACCTTTATTTTTGTCAAATTTTTAAAAAGAAATATTTTTTTTCTTAATTTACGTCATAATTTACTAGGACGGCTAGTCTAACTATTTTTCATCAAACGTAGTTTATAATTTTAAAAAATGATTTTTTTTGACAAATTAATAGATAAAAATATATTTTAAAGTTAAAATTTGAGTAATTGAAAATAGATTTTAAAATTAAGTGAAAAAGTAGAGGTAACATTTTATTTTAAAATAAAAAATGAAATATTTATTCTATTTTAAAGAAACTGTGTATGTTTTCTTGATCAAATCTCGGTTAGCTAGATGACTCCCAGGTTCGCGGGAATTTCGACTCTTCCTCGCGGACTTGTAGGAAGACGTGGTAATGTTGGAATTTTTGGTCAACAATAAATGGGCTTAAATTAGTATATGTTGAATTTGTCATATGTTTAAAGACAAAATTAATTAATGACAATCTAATTTTTTTTATATGAAAATAAATTTTAGACTCTAATACATTTAAAATTGCTCTCTAATACATTTTGAATTGTACAATCACATTATTTTGTTTGAGATATTACTCGTACTTTTTAAAATCGAATTCCAGGGAATTGTTGTTTTTCTTTTCACCAACCGGTTCAGAATACAATTATCAGGTTTGTTGAATGTAGTCCTTTTCCATCTTTGCTAAAAGTATTCGTTAATTCAATTGCCAATTTTCCATTTGGGTTTTTTTTTGTCTTAGACTCCCCCAGTTTTGTTTCACTGTATATTTTAAAAGAATGCAAATTTCTACATATATTTGTGTTTTTTTTTTGGTATTTCTTTCAATTTTCAATTTATGATTATCGAAAGAAGAATTTAGGTATTCATGTTAAATTTGATAATTAAGTTGGATGCTTCTTTTCTTAGGGTTTATATGTTTTAGAAAACTAATATATTAATCATATATTACAACATATGGACTACTCCATTCATAGTCGAGTACTCTTGTTGAAATTGAATTAATTTGTTAATTAATTTGTTTAAATTATGCGTGATGATTATCTGTACACCAGTCTTTGTAAATTGGAGATTTTTTTCATAGATTTAAATTGCAAGTTGTGATCCGAATACAATTGCTTGAGATAAAGTGGATTTTAGTCATATATTGGCAAACTGTTTATTTGTTACAAGTTGAAGTTGATGTGCTTACCTTGTGTTATTTCTAACTTATTTTAATGTTGTTCAGTGTTCGGTTAACAGGGTTTAAATGGATAGAAAGTGGATTCGTGATAGACGATTTCGGTACACAAAAGAATATATAGATGGAGTTGAATTATTTCTTGAAGTTGCGTCCAAACATGTGAATGTTCAAAACAAGACACCTTGTCCATGCATTAAGTGTCTAAATAAAAAAGATCAGACTCTACCTGCTATCCGAACACATTTAGCCAAAGATGGAATGCTAGAGACTTATGAGATATGGCATCAACACGGTGAAGTTAGGGAACATACCTCCTAATATTGTTCAAGATGAATTTGGATTTAATAATGCCACTAGTAATAATATCTTAAAAGATGTATTTCCACCAGTTCTTGAGAATGAAGATATTAATGTGGATGTGGGTGATGATCCATTCATTAGAGGAGACAACAAGTGATTGGGAAAATCATCGTCATTGAGGTGTATATGAGGTTGTTCTTTGATGAATAATTTCATTGTCTTCACAAAAGTTGTTAAAGATTTATGGAAAATATTTACCTCATCTATGGCTTCTAAGCACTTTGATTCTTTTGCTCTTTTGATTCTCAATCAATGTTTTGAATTTTTTAAATTTATAAAAGGCTCCATCTTTGATTTTTATTAAGTATACTCAAGCTCGATGTCACGCCCCGGCCCCACCATTTGGGCAGCATGCGGAGGTACTTTCTGGAGGCTTCAATAGAGTTATATTCTAGTTGCGTCCACCTCGCGAGGCACTGATTGAGTTCCTCAGATATACTTGTAATCTTTGACATTTTCTTTTGTTTTCACTTCACTCTATTTATAGTATAGAAAACCTTACATAGACAATGGATAGGAGGCTCTGTTTATAGTATAGAAAACTTGAATGAACAATGGATACAAATATTTTACTTAAAATATACCTCCAAAATCTCTTAAAACAAGAAAGAACATGGAATAAACTTAAATGTATGCTGTATTATTTTATATATTAAACAGTATGAAATTGAAATTTTAAAAGAGAGAAACATGGAAGAAAATGTAAAGAGCCCCTTAACCTATATGTATGCTATATTGTATGATCAATTTAACAAGAAAATGCAGATCAAACTCTAGTGAAACTTCGAGTTCTCATCATCACTCAGCTCATCTTCCAAGCCTGAAATATCCATCCTTGCAGAAGCTTGTTTAGCCCACTTCACAATTTTCTCAGCCTCCCTACAAACCCTCTCCTCTTCTTCCATTGCCTTTTTCATCATCTTCCTCCGACCGCTCACCGACAAACTACTCAAATCGGGTAAGAGGTCGTCGTTTTGACCCCAATCGAGTCCCTGATCCAAACTCCTGTTCTTATTCGTTTTCCTCAAAGACACTTTCTTGGGAGAACACAAGAAGCATCCGGTTTTCACAGGTGGAGAAACTGATCTACTGGAAAAACCTTGACCAGAAGATGATGAAGTAGAAGACCATGAAGATGAGACTGACTTTCTCCCTCTCGTTCTTCTACCCTTCTTCACCGATTTCCCACGTGGGTTTTCCTTGAGAGGGGAAAAGGAGGACCCACACCCGTCGGATGGGAATTTTTCTTCTTTGGGGCTTTTTGTCGAACAGGTGGTGGGCACCCTTTCGCCGCCCTTTTCTCCAGCGGAATCGGGGTTTTCCGGTTCGATTGCCGGGTCCCTGTTCTTGGATTGCGGCGGATGGTGGGTGAGATTGAAGCTCTTTGTGGAGAGAGAAGAAGCGGGCTTCGGAGCGGACGCCGGGAAGGATTTGAGCCTTTGAAATCGGGTTTCGAGGTGAGAAGGGAGGCCCGAATCGGTGAAACCCGCGCAGTTGACGGCGGCCACTTGCTCGAGGACTGCGGAATCCATCGCTTGGGATAAGAGCTCTTCAACTGCTTTATCTCCATCGCTGTCCGAAAAGAAATCATCCATTTTTTTTGTTCTTCAGAAAACTGAGAGAGATAATTGGAGGCGTTTTTTTTTTCTGGGTAAAGTTTTTATTTTTATGCAGAGCTTTACTGTGACTGTAATGGAGTCTCAACGGCTATAATTCATGAATTTGGCGTTGGTAGTCAAATTGTGATGGGAGTGGGACCCCATCTCGAATGGAATTCCAGCTCTGTCCTTTCTGTATTCCCACTATGGTCCTTTTAGTTTAATTTTATTAGCGATTTCACCATGGGCCACAATTGACTAATTGAAATCCAGGCCCACACGACTCAACTCACATATGCCGTAACAAACCATGGGCCGCGTTGAGGCCTCAGGCCCAAAAGACCCTTACTATATATACTGCACCCCTCCACTCCTAACCTACTCACCTCCGGCTCATAATCCCAACCTTTTATCATTTATAACAAATTGTTTTTATGAATTGTTTTTCTCTGAATTTCGCACTTCTTATTAAACAAAGGCTTCATCAATTTATTACTAATATTCTGTAAAAAGGAATATTAATAAAAAACGAATAGCGATGGTGAAGCCTTGGATCGAATGTGCGTAGACGAAATGCCGATCTGGAATCGGCGGCGGCCAGACAACCGTTGAGATTGATCCACAGAGGAGCGCCGCCTTTCCCACGGTGCTTTTCTACTAAATCAATCTCACATTTTATGTATTTATTTTTATTTTTATGAAATAAATTTGGTCCGTTGGATTTGCCCCTTCTTTCGGCTTCAGGTGTTTTCGTTCATTTGAATATGATCGATCGGATCTCCGGATGGCCTTGTTCTGGGGGCACAAAACACTGAATTTAATTATTCGTCAGCGCTTTATAAAACCTGCTTAATTTTTTTTCTTAAGTGGGTTCGCTAGCGTTGATATATATATATATATATATATATATATATACTGTATATTTATTTATTTTTGTCATTCTTATTTTTGTTCAAACAAAATTTGGCTCTTGAGTTGGATACATTTTGTAAAAAAATCAAAAAATTAAAAGGTTACTATGTTTACATATATATTCACTTTCGGTTATAATTTTTTTGAAATTGTTTTATATAAATATGTTTCTGTATGGGTGCTCTCTCTTATTTGAATTTGTTATGTACGTATTTATGTTAACATTTTTAAGTTGAAAACCAAATTTATAACTAACTTGTATTAAGAACACAAAGTACCAATGAAAATAAAGATAACATCCAATTTTAGAAAAGATTGCCTCATTGGAGGAGGCTTTCACACAGGCAAATTAGTGCAATATTAATTTTTTTTTTAAATTGTAGTAGTAATATTTGTTTGAATTGTAGTAGGTACAAGTAGTGTTGAATACATGATTATTCAAAAGTAGTAGATACATGATTATTTTCGATTGTTCAAATGTATTGAATAGTGTACCTGTTGTATTATATTGAGTGTATATATTTGGTTGGAAATATAAATTATTTGAAAAATTAATAATATCAAGTATTCAAATTAATTTGAATTATATCAAGTATTCCAATTAATTTGAATTTGATTAGACCATGTTTATCAAGAGGGTGTGACACCACGTCATTATAGGACAAAAAAATAAATAAAAATGAAAACAAAAATTAAATAAAAGAGTAATTTAGAAAAAAAATTAGAATGCATTTCTTGATACAACTCGGGTTCTCTCACGCTCTTAGGATGTTAAATAATTTAGAGATAATTATAGTTTAGTACTTGAACTATAGGCACTTTCGGGCTTTAGTGACTCTTTTTTTTTTGTGGTTTAGTACCTCAACTAAGGTTTAATTAGACTTTAGCGGCTGGAGCGGGGATCTCGGCCACACGTGCAAATTACGTGCCTATTCTAATAACAGCTCAAGACTTAGAAAGGTATTATCGACATTTCCATACATAGTTAATTATTAATTATAAATATTTATAAAAATAATTAAAATATTTATAAAAATAATTAAAAATATTTATTAAGAATAATAAATATTTAAAAATATTTATAAATAAATAAATAAAATTATAAATATTTATAAATAATTATAAAAATAAATAAAAATAATTGTAAAGAAACCAGAAATCACAAAAAAAAATCCAACTATCAAAATACATAAATCGCTAGTTCAACTTGAAAATTGCTAATTCAACTTGAACAATCCACTGATAAGAAATCACAAAAAAAAAAAAAAAAAAGATCCCAAAGCAAAATCACAAAATCAATTCTCGGTGGAATTCGGGACAGAAACAAAAACGACGACGTGATATGCCTTCTCCGCATTATTCTCCTGCCAAACTCCTACAATGGCATTCACTATCAGTATCAGGAATATCATCAGGGGCTCCACAAATGTCGTGATCTCCATTTCCCCGCCTTCTTCCCCATCGTACAATGCCAAAACAAATGAAACCACCGCTGCCACCAGTAAAATCCTCACCAACGTGGCGTAAAAATGATCCAGAATTAACCTAAAAATCGAAGGCCCCTCGTGTTTCTCCAGCTCTTTTTTCGACATCCTCGTCGGACAATCCATACTCCTTGCTTACTCCATACTTCTCCTCACACTCCCTCACATCTTTCGCCCACGACGCATAATAATTCACCTTCGACTCTTCAGCAGAGCCCAAATCCTCTTCCCAATCGGAATTTTCCCCTCCTTTTCCCATCGGTAAAAATCAAAATTACAAAATCCACCAAAATTTAACCTGTGAAAAAACACAACAAACAATGATATTCCTTTGAAATCCAGAAACGCGAATTCAGGACAGAAACAAAAACGACGATGTTCCGTAGCAGAATCACAAAAGGGGCGAGAGGTGTCCCTTCTCTTGCGTCTTCTCCTTCACCATCGTCGGCGCGAATCCGCGTCCTTCTCCTGCGTCTTCTCCTTCACCATCGTCGGTGCAAATTCGTGCCCCCTCGGCAGCGACGGGTTCGCGTTCTTCATCACCCCGACCACTGTTGGGAGATGGAGTCGAAATCGAGGACGAAGAGGACCGAATTCGCCGAGGATGAAAACGGCGCCCGCCGGAGAAGGTCCAGCGGTCGCTGGACCATTGCAGCGAGCGCAGGAGAGGATTCGGCGCTCGCCGAATCTGTGGAATCGAGGCAGATCCTCGACGAGGCCCGGCAGCGGGCGCTGCCCAGAAACAGCGGTCGCTGGAGGTCCGGCAGCGGGCGCTGATTTTGTGCTGGCAGCGCGGATTGTTTTCTTGCCCGCCAAGTTTCGGGGATTTAGTGTCCTTTTCGGCGTGGACTCCTACCTAAATTGGGATTAGGGTTTCTCATGTATTTAGGCCTATAAAAGAGAGTCTCCAACAATGTAGTATGAGAGGATCATCGTTGAAAATCCTAGAGTCATAGAATAGTCGAGAGCGTGAGTTTATTGTGATACGTGTGCGTGCGTTTGTAAACTCCCCGGAGTCGTCTATTGAGTATTTAGTGGAAAGATCTGCAGCGGCAAGAGTGGACGTAGCCTATTTGGTGAACCACTATAAAATCTTGTGTTCTTTTATTCTCGTTTATTTTCGTTCGTGTTTGTTTATCGTCTCTTGCAGCGACGCGATTAGGCGAAAATCCTAACAACTAGTATCAGAGCTTTGGTTGGAAAAGCTGGGCAATCGAAGAAACGATGGGAGACATCACGATCTTTGGAGTTACGAGATTTGATGGCTTGGATTTTGCATCTTGGAGGATGGAAATCGAGAAGTACCTGGGCGAGAAGAAAATTCATCTATCGTTGGAAGGCGTGAAGCCGGAAGAGACGAGCGAGGAGGGCTGGGCTATCCTTGATCGACAAGTACTTGGATTGATCCGTTTGACGTTGTCGGAGAACGTTGCCAAGAAGGTAATGAAGGAGAAGACGACCGCGGGGATGATGAAAATTCTGTCCGACTTGTACGAGAAGCCATCGGTGACGAACAAAGTGGCCCTGTTGCAGAGGTTGTTCCATTTGAAGATGGAAGACGACGGTGTGGTTGCGACTCATGTGAACGAGTTCAACTCGATTGTCAAAGAAGTGGCTTCGTTTGAGATCGAGGTTCATGATGAAGTTCTGGCCCTAACCTTATTGGCATCGCTACCGATTAGCTGGGAACCAATAAGAAAGGCATTGGGTGACTCCATGGGAGATGAAAAGTTGAAGCTTGAAGATGAGAGGGACCGCGTCCTTGCCGAGGGAGTTCGGAGGAGGGATTCCGGGGAAGCATCTAGTTCAACTACGTCGGCCATGTCCATGAGCCGAGGTGAGCATTGCCATGGGGATTTCAAACGCAGTGAAAGGGTGAGTTCGAGCAACCGGAAGAAGAAGCAATTCAAGTGCTGGAATTGCAGGAGATTCGGTCACTTAAAGAGGCATTGTGGAGAGCTTTCGGGGATCGGAGGTGAGACAAATGCGGTGACGGAAAAAGACGAGAGTGGAGATGTCTTGCTAACATCTTCTGAGCCTCTCGGAGACTCTTGGGTGCTTGACTCAGGAGCATCGTTTCACACAACAGCGAGACGTGACGGCATGGAGGAATTTGTTGCCGGAGATCACGGTGAGGTTCATCTTGCGGATGGAAAGACCTTGGGCGTCGTGGGTGTTGGTAACGTGAAGTTGATGACGTCGTTTGGGCAGACGTTGAAGCTGTCGAATGTAAGGTGTGTGCCGGAGCTGTGGGTGAATTTGATCTCGGTTAGCCAGCTTGAGAGGGGTGGACACAAAGTTACGTTCGAGAAGGGGTCTTGGAAGGTGTCAAAGGGTGCGATGGTTATTGCTCGTGGTCGAAGGACGGGTACCCTTTACACTACGACTTGTGGTCGTGACATTTGTGTGGCCGACGACACCAATGAGCCTGAGCATTGTGGGCTGGGTCATATGAGCGAAATAAGGTTGCAACCAAAAGTGAGTTCGGAGGAACCTCATATGGATCAGAGTCCGTGTCTCGAGAAGCAGAGAAGAGTACGATTCTCAGTAGCCGAGAGAGAATCGGAAGATGGAGAGCTGAGATATGATTTGGGAGATGTTCCGGTAGATGTGGCCCATGTAGACCAACCGGATGAGGTCTCGATGTTCAATCATATGCTTTCAAAGCGAGATGACGTAGCAATGTTGGCTGAAAATTCGAACAATAGGACAATGAGAAACGAGATGAGCTCGTTATTGTCAAGATATGACTCGTTGGTAAGAGACGAGGTAATGCATTCGGGTAAGTCTTCTTGTGACTCTGCTGAAGAAGGACTTATGAAAAATTCGAATAGCATTGATGAGAAGTCCGACATTTCCCATGCGGTGGGAGTTGTTAGACGATTTGGATGCAGCTCTGGGGATCGTTTTGGAGAGAGTCCGGTGATGAGGATTCTGGAAACGAAGAGGAGTATGCAAGGAAATCGTGAAGCTAACGGTGAGAATGTCGGTGGTTCTCGAAAAGGGTCGTCGGGGATAGACGATGGGCATGCGAATGCCGACGTTGTCCATACAGTGGGAGTTAGCCGTTTCACAAGCAATTCGGAGAGGCGACATTTGGGAGCTTTGAGAAGCTTGGTTTCAATGTTGCGGTTTCGGAGGTCCGAAAGGGAGTTGCGAGGTGATGAGAAGGTTAACGGGGATGGCAATGTGAAGAAGTCCTGGAAGAACCTGAGAAGTCGTGATGCGTCGAAGTTGGTTGAAACTTCGACTGGGCGACGTTGGTAAGGACCGGGGATGCCGCTGCAGTGGGAGGTGATCGAGTTTCGCCTCCAAGTGGGAGATTGTTGGGAGATGGAGTCGAAATCGAGGACGAAGAGGACCGAATTCGCCGAGGATGAAAACGGCGCCCGCCGGAGAAGGTCCAGCGGTCGTTGGACCATTGCAGCGAGCGCAGGAGAGGGTTCGGCGCTCGCCGAATCTGTGGAATCGAGGCAGATCCTCGACGAGGCCCGGCAGCGGGCGCTGCCCAGAAACAGCGGTCGCTGGAGGTCCGGCAGCGGGCGCTGGAGGTCCGGCAGCGGGCGCTGATTTTGTGCTGGCAGCGCGGATTGTTTTCTTGCCCGCCAAGTTTCGGGGATTTAGTGTCCTTTTCGGCGTGGACTCCTACCTAAATTGGGATTAGGGTTTCTCATGTATTTAGGCCTATAAAAGAGAGTCTCCAACAATGTAGTATGAGAGGATCATCGTTGAAAATCCTAGAGTCATAGAATAGTCGAGAGCGTGAGTTTATTGTGATACGTGTGCGTGCGTTTGTAAACTCCCCGGAGTCGTCTATTGAGTATTTAGTGGAAAGATCTGCAGCGGCAAGAGTGGACGTAGCCTATTTGGTGAACCACTATAAAATCTTGTGTTCTTTTATTCTCGTTTATTTTCGTTCGTGTTTGTTTATCGTCTCTTGCAGCGACACGATTAGGCGAAAATCCTAACAACCACGAACTTCTCGAGCCCTAACGATGGCGGATACATGGGCCTCCCGATCGACGGGTCCGATTACATCGCCGTGGAATTCGAAACGAGCTTCGACTATCCTCGGAGACGTCAGCGACGTTCAGGTCGGCGTCGATTCGAACGGCTTTCTCCGATTTAGTATCCAGAAAATCGATCTCAAGAACGGGAAATCAATTAGAGTTTGGGTCGGGCCGTCGAAGGAGACAAAGCCTCTGGGGCCTGTTCTTGACGGGAAGATGGATCTATCCAAGAAATCCCATTCATATATATATATATATATATATATACACGTATTTTTAACTGTATGTATAAAGAAATCAAAATACGTATGTATTTTGTTTTATAAATAAATCTTAAATAACAAAAAGGTTAAAAGAGTAATTTCTCACATTCAACCAATGTAATTGGGACACCTGTCAACTGAAGGCACGTGATTTGCACGTGTGGCCGGGATCCGTCACTCTAGCCGCTAAAGTCTAATTAACCCTTAGTTGAGGTACTAAACCACAAAAAAAAAAAAAAAAAGATAAGTCACTAAAGCTCGAAATTGCGTATAGTTCAGGTATTAAACTATAATTATCCCAATAATTTATTATTTTTCTTGACACATGTAATGATTTGATTGGTACTTTATTTATTTTGTTTCAACTATATATGTTCATATACATTTTACTATATATCTAATATTATATATAATTATATAAAAATATAGCAATATAAAAAATTTTATTTTTTTATTCTCTACTGATAGAGATCAATATTCATATATTTTCATTTATTATATAATTATGTAATTTTTGAAATAGTGTTTAATTGTAATTTATTAAAATTTAAAATGTACATTATAATATTTTATGTTTACTTTTTTATTTTTTCATTTTAAAATTATTAAAGGAAGTATTTTAATATTTTATATATTTTTTTAATTTATATTAAACAAAAAATTAATAAATAAATATTATGTAATTATTTAATAATATAAAAAATAAAAAAATTGAAATGGGTTGTAGGTTGTGGATAAATGATGAAAAATTAAAAGGTTGAATAAAGTAATAAATGGATGGTGTGAAGGATAGTGAAATGAATAATTTATTAGAAAGTTAGGGTGAGTTAAGTTGTGGATAAACATGGTCTTAGAGGTGTTGAATTTGTAAATTTTTTTATTACAGTATATTCATTTTAACAAGGTGAATTTATTCTTTGGATTGAGTGAATTTATTTTCATTTGAAATTATGGTGTAATAAAAAAATGTGCGTATCAATAATATTTATTCTCCTTAAGGCTCGGTTTTGGAGGCCCGCCTTCCCTCCTCGATTGGCATACATCCTCCTCAATCAGATTAATGATCACACTTCTTTTATATTTTGTAAAAAAAGTGTGAGAGAGATGGAGTATTTGGCAAAATGCATTGACAATATAAATAGAGTGAAAAACAATCAGTATTCGACTGCATTTTTGTGGTGAAGCGAGACAACTATAAAATAAAAAGGGCAACACCAATTCAATATTCAACACACTCAAGATGATTTGTATTTTGAATAAAAAGAAGCTAGTCTTTATAACAAATTTTATATTGTTCACTTTTAATTTCATATATTTTGGGTGATCTATATAACTATTTCTAGAAATAATATTTTGAGGTAAATAGCAATTCATGATACATTAGCAAAAAACAATAAATAAAATGAAGATGTAACAGCTGTTATCATACAAACTTTTAATGAGGTAAAAATCTAACAGATAAATACAGAACATATATTTCCATTGAATGATCGAGGTGAAACAATATTAATGATCAACAATAAATGTAGTTCATATAAATTCTTCATATATATATTTTAGAAGACACAATAAAATATCAAATAACACCTGAAATTATTTATCAACGAATCTAATTGTATTTTTTTTTTTTTTGCAATATGGATGATCAGTTTTCATCATCTTCTCCAAAGCGGAGCTGTCTCCCATGGCAACCTTCAAAGAAGAAGGAATGTGATCGAAGTAGAGATTTTGAAATGAATACCTACTTCGGAGACTACGGCTTGGAGGTTAATGTATATGGCGAAAACAGAGTTTTTCCGATGAAAGAACATCAGAAGCTGATGAAGAAATCCATGAAAGAACAAGAGAAAGCAATGGAAAAGGTGGCCAAGAAAAAGAGTTTCAATTTTGGCATGAAATGATAATATTAGTTATATACTTAATGTGGTTAGCAAATTTAATTGTATGTTCAATCTTATAACTAATTATATTTCGTTTTATTCATATTTCCTAAATTTTAAGCTAAGATTAACGTTCAGATTTTAGACTATTGAGGCCTAAAAGAGCTGCCAAACTTACACGAGAGTCGAGGCTCCAATTTGATGAACTTAAAATTAAATAGTTTCTGCATATTCACTCTTCGAAAACATCGATCGTTAATATTGACCGTTAACGAAAAAAAAAAAAAAAATCGATCTTTACATGTTTAATTAATTAAACCTCAAAATTGATTGTTTAAATTTTCAATTCATTCGCAATCGTCATCGTGTACCCTATTTGGAATCAACCTGCGCGTGAAGCGATATACCGTCACATGGTAAAATGGAAGATTTACTCCACCGAATGATAATGTTTAATGGTGCACTGCACGTTATAATTAACCTAAGTCAACATTGCACTTCCAAAAAAATTCGTATTAGACTATTAGCATTGTAGTTTACTCTATTTGTTGACTTTTCATAACCTACCTAATTCTTATTAATGGAGGATTTAATTGTTATTTTATGACATTCACAACATGCACGAAGAAGTTGATGGATGCCTACCCATCCAAACAGGGCCTTACTATCTTTCGTCTCGACCAGATCCTACTGCCCTCGACATCAAAAGGTTCACGCATACGAGCATATCTAGAGAGGTAGAATAAGCCTTAATTTGTGAACGTCTTGCCACTTCAAATTGAAATATAGCATTTTCTTGTTAGCTAGGCTGAGTATCATATTCATAAAAGAGTTTATTTGACAACTACGTGCCGAATCCCGATGAATGAATGGTTTATACGAGAATGAAATACATCATGTAGATCAATCATCAATGTTTATGAAATTAATATTTTAATTTTCGTGCTAAAAAACGCGTATGAATAATGGCCCCCGAACCACATCATGTAGATCAATCATCAATGTTTATGAAATTAATATTGTAATTTTCGTGCTAAAAAACGCGTATGAATAATGGCCACCGAACGAGGGAGCAACATTGTACCAATTACAAACATTAATAATCTTTAAGAATATATTGAATATATGATTGAGGTGGAATAATCATAATCATAAAATAACTTGATTTTGTTTTGTCATATTCAAAATCTTGTCACACTATTAACAGTGTGGGGATTAATTAATTAAATTTAGTTTGAATGATTATAATGTCATTTATGTATATAAGAAGCAATTAAGTCAAATGGTGTGTGAAATAAAATGCTTATAAACTCACTCAACTCACATGGGGGAGCAAAGGAAGTGCACAAAAAGCCAACATTTCATCCCCAAAAAAACAAGCAACACAAACACACACTTAGGCACCAAAAAAGGCTTTCTTTTCACACTTCCCTCAAACCCACTTTTTTCCCTCATGAAGATATCCACCACAACCTTTGCATTCTCCATACACTCCCAAATCACCCTCAAGACTCAAAAGCATGGCAACCAACACCAAAGCCAACAAGAAACCCCTCCTCAACCTCTACTCCAATCTTGCCATCACCCTCTTCTTCATAGTAGTCTTCACAATCCCCACCTTGCTCCTCCTCCACACCCCCTCCACCACCTTCATCTGCTCAAACCTCCCCCCCAACCACCCCCCCTTTTCCGGCGACCTCCGCCTCGCCGAGTTCGCCTGGAACAAGCTCCCCTTCGACCCCGACATTCCCTCCCCGACAACCCTCCGCATCGCCGTCTTCTCCAAAAAGTGGCCCACCCCTTCCTCCGCCCCCGGCGGCATGGAGCGGCACGCCCTCACCCTCCACACCGCCATGGCTCGTCGCGGCCACCGAGTCCACGTCTTCACCTCCCCGCTCTCCGGCGACACCCCGTCGCCGGCCCCCTCTCCGGTGGTGCACCGGCACGAGGGGCAGCCGGACAGGTGGCAGCACGACAAGGCGTGGGAGATGTTCGAGGCGGAGAACGCGCGGGACCCGTTCGACGCGATCCACTCGGAGAGCGTGGCCCTCCCCTTCTGGCTGGCCCGCGAGCTCCCGAACCTAGCCGTCTCGTGGCACGGGATCGCCCTCGAGAGCGCCCACTCGACCATCTACCAAGACCTCGCTCGCAGGCCCGACGACCCCCCGATCTCCCCGGCCTTCAACGAAAGCCTCCAAGGCACGATACCTAAAGTCCTCAACGAGATCCGATTCTTCCCGAGCTACGCCCACCACGTCGCCATCAGCGACAGCTGCGGCGAGATGCTGCGGGACGTCTACCAAATCCCGACCGATCGAGTCCACGTGATAGTCAACGGGGTCGACGAAAGCGACTTCACGCACGACTCGAACCTAGGGAAAGAGTTCCGGTCGAAAATCGGAATCCCGAAAAACGCGACCCTAGTGCTCGGTGTTGCCGGGAGGCTCGTGAAGGACAAAGGCCACCCGTTGCTCCACGAGGCCTTCTCCGATCTCAGGCGAAAGCACGCTGACGTGTACCTGATCGTGGCGGGGTCCGGGCCGTGGCAACATAGGTACGAGGAGCTGGGGTCGCGAGTGGTGGTGCTAGGGTCCATGAGCTTAGTGGACCTGCGGGCGTTTTACAACGCGATCGATGTGTTTGTGGACCCCACGCTGAGGCCGCAGGGGTTGGATTTGACGCTGATGGAGGCGATGATGAGCGGGAAGGCGGTGATGGCGTCGAGGTTCCCGAGCATAAAGGGGACGATCGTGGTGAAGGAGGAGTTCGGGTTGATGTTTGCGCCGAACGTGGGGTCGTTGAGGGAGGCGCTGGAGAAGGCGGTGGAGGAAGGGGCGGAGAGGATGGCGGAGAGAGGGAGGGCCTGCAGGGAGTACGCGAAGGGGATGTTCACGGCGACGAAGATGGCCATGGCGTACGAGAGGTTGTTTCTTTGTATCAAGAATCAAACGTTTTGCATGTATCATCATTCTAATTGACTAACTACCCTTGTTTTGGTTTATAGTACTACCTTTTATTTGTTAGTGGGAATGTTGAACAATCAATAATTATACTAGTATTAACATTGGTTAGTTCATTTGAGTTCGTTTCGGTTCAATTTATTTCAGCTCAATTCAAATTTAAGTAAAATGAAAATATATTTAAAAAAAAATGTAATTTAAATTTTAATAATATTAATAATAAATAAAATTTCAAATAAAATTTATTAATGTATTTACAGTAATAAATATTTTAAAATATTTTAAGTGGAGCGTGTGAAGGAAAGTTTGATGTGTAAATAGTATAAAAGTCTTTATAAAATTGACAAAATTTATAAATAATTTTAAAAAATAAATAATTATGCAATTTTATCTATAAAGCCGCTGCCTACTGAATTGCACTTCGGCCCAAAACAATTTTGTTGCCCGCTTACTTACCAGCCCAGTAAATAACGTATAGGCAGCCCATCGACAAAGAATATGTCGAGCCCAAAACCTCTTCCTAAGGGCTAAAACCCTGATTCAACCCCCTTCCCTCTTTGTACCAGTCACCACCAACGAGTAGGGGTCTGGTTCTCGGACCTCCTTAAGGGCCCGACCCGTTTACCCGGCGAACAAATTTCTCTCTCTTCCTTCGTGGCCATTTCTGTTCCTCTCAACCACATACCCTTCCTGGTTTCATGGCCTCGCCGTCACCACTACCTTCTGAAACTAAAACCCCCATTTTTTAATTTTTCAATTTTTTTTTAAATCTTGGTTCGTAAAGAAAATCAAAATACCTAGAAATTTATTTGTATGGACATGAGAAGATTGGCTGTCCATAAAACCGCCACCGCGACCCACGCCGCCGCCGCAATTCTCTTCCTCCCGATCAAACGCCCCTTAACCGTATCGCCCCACCCTCTGCCGAAACCCGGCATCCCCATACCCGAATCGCCCGAAGTATCCAAGGTGGTCGCGCCACCTGGGACGGCGGCGTCGGCATCATTCGATCAGAGCTTCCAACACAAGAAAAAGTGGGTATCTTCTGTTCTCTCCGGGTCGAATTTAAATCCCCAGCAATGCAAAGATTTGTTAACCGATTTAGGCCCTCATCAGTTCGATTCCATCTTCTGGGAAATCCATAAGTATGTTGATCCCTCCACCGCATTGAAGTTTTTCTACTTTGCCTGCGATTCGTGCGGCTATAGGTTCACGCTTCGATCGTATTCTCTTTTATTTCACTTGTTGGTTTCCAAGAATATTGATTCAGCTGCTCGTTTGCTCCTGATAAGACTGATTGACAGGAAACTCCCCGTAACCATGAATAATAATAGTGAAAAATTTCACGCGGACATTGCCATTGTCTTGTCGGATACTTTTTTGGGTTCGGATAAATTTCGGAATGAGATCGGAGGATTCGACATTTTAATTCATGTTTATGCTACGGAGTTCAGGGGTTTGGGGCTTGATGTTGCGGTGGAGGTGTTCCGCATTCTATCCAGCCGAGGGTTATTTCCTTCATTCAAGACTTGCAACTTCTTGATGAGCTCGCTTGTCAAGGCTGGCCAACACGAGATAAGCTATGAGGTTTTTCTTATACTTTCCAATGAAACTTCGCCTGATGTTTATTTATACAGCACGGCTATAAATGCATTGTGTAAAGGAGGCAGAATTAACGAGGCATTAATTTTGTTCAAGGAAATGGAAAATTTGGGCGTTGCTCCAAATGTTGTCACTTATAATAACCTCATGGATGGGCTCTGTAAAATCGGGAGTTTGGAAGAGGCATTTCGAGCCAAGGAGAAAATGGTAAATACTGGGGTGAAACCCACTCTTGTGACTTACGGCGTCCTCATTAATGGCCTGATGAAGGTTGAGAAATATGATAGAGCCGATTGTGTCTTGAAAGAGATGTTACAAAAAGGGTTTGTTCCTAATCTGGTTGTTTATAACATGTTGATTGACGGGTATTGCAAGAAGGGAAATGTGGCTGCTGCACTAAAACTAATGGATGAAATGCGATCTAGGCATGTGATTCCGAATTCGGTTACTTACAACACTCTCGTAAACAGACTCTGCAAGGATAATCAAATAAAGTTAGCTGAGCGGTTCTTGAATGAGATGGTGAGAGGAGGATTCAGTATAAATTCAGGCACTATAAACTCTGTTATTCAGGCTCTTTGTAAGAACTCGAGATTTGATAACGCGTTGAAACTTACTGTTTTAATGATATCGAAGAAAATGAGGCCTAACAATGGGTTGTTGACGTCTTTGATGAGTGGGCTTTGTCGGAAAAATAAGCACTCAGAAGCCCTAAATCTATATAAATTGCTTAGGGAAAAGGGTTTTGAAGCTAATACGACAACCTCAAATGCTCTTGTTTTTGCGTTTTGCAAGGTGGGTAAAATGCAGGAAGCCATATTGCTTCTCAAAAGCATGTCAGATTCAGGTGTAGGGTTGGATACTTATACTTATAACGCGCTCATTTACGGATGTGGCAAGGAGGATAAATTGGAACTTGGGTTTAAGCTCAAGCAAGAAATGGCCGAAAAAGCAATCTCACCAGACATTGTGACTTACAACTTGCTAATACACATGTTATGTAAAAAAGCTAAGCTGGATGAAGCTCTATTGCTTTGGCACGAATACCAAAATGTTGGCCTTGTTCCGAACGTTCATTCGTACGGGATCATGATAGACGGGTTTTGCAATTCGGATAAATTCGAAGAGGCTAACAGTTTTTTTAATAGGTTGATCGGTGAAAATATTGCTCCGAATTCCATTGTGTATAATACACTCATTAGAGCATACTCCAGGATCGGGAATTTAGGAGCAGCCCGTGGGCTTTTTGACGACATGAGGAGAAAAGGGGTTTCACCTACCCTGGCCACTTATTCTTGTATGATACACGGAATGAGTAACATGGGCTTAGTGGAAGATGCAAGAATTTTATTTAATGAGATGCGAAAGGAGGGTTTGGTGCCTGATGTTGTATGCTATACAGCACTAATTGGCGGCTACTGCAAGCTAGGACAAATGGATGAAGCTCGCAATATTTTGAAGGAAATGCGTTCGCTACATATACGGCCTAATAAGATAACTTACACGATTATCATCAACGGTTACTGTAAGTTGGGTAGATTGAACGAGGCTTCGGATAATCTGAAGGAGATGCTAACTGAGGGTATTGCTCCGGATTCGGTAACTTACAATATATTGACGCACGAGTTATGTGAGAACGGGAAAGTTGAAGAAGCTTTCACGCTTTGGGATCATATGTCAGAAAGAGGAATACATTTGGATGAAGTTGCACACACTTGTTTGGTCCACTGCATGTCGGAAAAATCTAGGGATGAGAATAACTAACACTGGGATGGTTTTGCCTTTTTACTCTGTGCATAGTGATTATTCGTCCATATATGGTAAAACTCTATATTTCATGTACATAAATTTATATTCTTAATGTCCTGTTTCGGTGGTTTTGCCTTTCTGTACCTTGATTGTTTTTATTTCAGTCTATAGCTTCTTGTTGTGGGCTGTGTTCCTCTGATCTAATTCTCCGAGTAGTACCTTATGATGTCACTCTGAAAATAAATGGGCCGGGGTCAAAATTTAAATTTAGGGGTATGAAGCTGTAAATCATTTGATTCTGAACAAGCTTTACTTTTGAGTCACTCCAAAACCAAATGGCTCTGAGTGATCTCCATTGAAATTCAGATGTTCTAACTTCTATCTATGATTCAGACTAACATCTTTACTAGTGTATCTTTCGGATTTAAATTTTCCTATATGTTTTAATTGTTGTCTGTTGATCACAGTTACGTTTCTAAAATGAGACATTAATCGATATTTCTAGGAGATTGCAGAATGAGTATTTCTGGGGGTGATACATCTTTGTTTCCTTGGAAATTCTTAAGCTGTCTGTGTAAAACAGATCATTTAAACTACTCTGGGAGGATTCTTGTTTTTTGTGGGCACTTATAGTTCATTCTCATGATAAATAAATATGGCAAGGCTTTATGTTTTTAGATTCACACCAGGCTTTATTTTCATGGTAAATTATTGAAATATTCTATTGGCAGTATATGACAGCGTCAGAATACAAAGATTGGATCGTCCATGAAAACTTAAGAATAAATTATTCAAATTTTGCTCCAAATACATTACTCAAAGTAGTCATGGAACTTCATTTATTAGTCATTGAATTCCTGGATTTTTTTTTATTTTTTTATGAAAAATGAGTCTTGGCTCTGGGTGCAATAGTTTTGAGTTTATGATTAAATATGAAGAAAGTTCGGAGATTACCCCTTGGTCCTCACCGAACTTAAACTTTTATGCAAGGTTTTACACTGAAACTAGTGTTCTGAATCATTAGCTATTAGGACTATAATTTAATTTTAATATCTGTTCTTAATTATTAGTGGAAATGGCTTCCCGAACAATTACGGGTTTTTGAGTAAGTGGCCTGGTGTAAAGATGCTTGAAAATGGTTTTATTATATATAAATTCAAATAACCGGAATGAATAAAAAAAACTGATTGTTTTATCTATGCGTCTACGGTCTGTATTGGTTTCTTTTAATAAAACCATGCATTAACATGTTGAGCTCGTCTCTAATTTGAATCTATAGCTTGTAAAAATGTGAGGATCTCATACTTGACTTGCTTGTTGCTACTGCTTTTAATATTTAGGATTACTAGAAAACTTTCCTTGAGGTTTAGCCTTGTTACATCACTTGAGGTTTATGAAGGATGTATTGGTGATTATGCAAGTAGCATTTTTGTTACATGTAATAAGGTTATAAGGCTAATCCTTGGGGTGTTTTTTATTTCTTAACCCAAATATTAAATTCTTTTATTTATTTTCGATTTATTTCTAGTATGATGATAATTTTTTTAAGATAGACATGTGTTGTTTTTCATCTGCACAGAAAAGTGGCAAGCAAAAAGCAACACGCTCTGCTTGGTTTTTGTGATAATTGTTCAAATTAAATGAGCTGGGCCTCTTCAAGGTTCGTTTTTTTTTAATTTCATTATGCATTTCCTTTATTCAATTCTTTATAAATTGGATTTAAAACTAATATTTTCACCATCAGCTGTGCAGAAGAAAGCATTACACAGCTGGATTATATGTTGTCGCGGTCCGAATCAAGGGGTTGACCATGTCGGGCCACAAGATCGCAGAGACTGTCCAATACGTCTTTTCCAGCACACACTGCCTTTGGTTCATGTACCCCACTCCAAGACATTTCTCGTTCGAGCACGCTGTCCCGACGGACACTGGTAATCCTGAACTGATGGCATTAGAGATGACTTAATTCCCAGATGTAAGTTGAAAAGGCCCCATTTTTTTTTTTCGATTCATCTGTCATCATTATTACATGTGTTTGCATTTTGTAAATGCTCAATTTATCTATTCAATACGAGTTTTTGAGAAGTGAACAATGTGTGGGAATGCATCGTTCGTTTTCTATTGTGCAGGAGATGAATATTTGTTCGTCCAGGCCCAGGGGTTTGGTTGTATCGGGTGGCGACAATTGGCCCCACAGGCTCCTACATACTGTGAGCTGGTGATGGGTTTCCGTGGCTATACGGTTGGGACCATGAGCTTGTGAAGGAAGGGATTGGTTGAGGTAAAAATCTTTGAAGGAATGCTAGCTTGTGCTTCTGTTTGTCACATAGTTGATCTCCACTGTGAATTCGACAATTAGCTCTATAGAAGGAGGCAGGTCAATTTTATGTTTTCCTGCTTTCAAACTGAATTCGACAATTAGCTCTATAGAAGGGGGCAGGTCAATTGTATGTTTTCTTGCTTTCAAACTCTAAACTCTGTATTTAGTTCTTGTTAAATATTCTTGTTGCTCTGTAAAAATATTCACTAGGACTGATATTGAATTAAATGAATTTAAAATAATTTATACTTGTTACTGCTCTTTTTGTCCGGTAACAACAAAAATGGTACGACAATATATATATATATATATATATATATAGTTATAAATAAGAATAAATTCCACATTGTCATACATTTTTTAAGGTTCTGTCATTTATACCTCTATATAGGAATAAATGATTAATATATAATAAAAATATTTATTAATAATATTTATATATATTAAAATCAATAACATATTTAAGATTACTTAAATTATTTATCAAAATCAATAACATAGAGTACATAGACAAAGTTTATAATCCTTAAATTCATTAATATTTTATTCAATTGATACGTTAAACACAATTTTTAAACATATATTATAAAATTTTATTATTAATAACTATTAAATTGATTTTGTGAATTTAAAAATAAATAATATTGTGTTTATATTATTTTTATATTTATATTATTTTTTATACGAAAAAAATATTTTTATTTTGTAAAATAATATTTTTTTTCGATCCCAACGATATGACTGTACGGAGTTTCTACCGTCTATATATATATATTGATTTTTATTATTATGAAAGTACTTACTCAGTTTTTTCACATTAGAAAAAAGGGTATTAAAATATTTTTAATTACATTTTAAGGCAATTATTATACTGTAACTTGTAATGTCTATTATAACTTTACTATTAGATTGGTTTATTCTTGACTACTGTAAGGGCCCGTTTGATAACGTGGATAACTCTATGATAGTGTTGCGTTAATTTAATTCATTTATCACATTAGTTGGGTCTAGATAAAAAGCACACTCTTAATTATTGATTGACCAAGACTATTTACACTTCTACACTTACTTTATACATCTCTCATTTATTTTTATTTTTACAAATTTAATAAATTGATAAGTACACCTCTACTAATACCTAAATTACCCCTCTTATACACAACTTAATTGTATTTCTCCATCGCCGATGTCTCACACCAATAATTCATAAGAAAAAAAACAGAATTTATTCTTCAAATCAAGTAGCAGACATTAAGGAGAAATGGAGAGAGCACATTTAGAAAATTCGTGACGGCGGCCGAACAACGTACGGCGAAGGGCTGCAGCGTGTACTCTGGATCTGCGCCTGCGTCCCTGTGGTCTTGAGTCTTGACGACTGGGCTCCGAAAAAAGCGGGGAATTCGTTTTTTTTTTGCAGCCAAGCTTCAGCTTGAACTTTCCTTCGACTGAAGTGCGGGCAGGCTTCTCTAATTTCCGATGATGAGAAAAATGATGTAGTTGTTTGACGAGTCTGAAACGGATCTTGGGAAGATGGAGCATACGGTGGCGGAGAAAGTTAAGTAAAAAAGGGCAATATTGGTAATGTATAATATGATGTTATTTAAATCAATAATTAAAAAGATGAAATTAAAATAGGGATGTCTAAAGTAAAACCAAAGGTGTAAATAGTCTGAGCCTTATTGATTTCTTTCAAAAGACTTAGACAGCCCAAAATGGATTGATAGATTATCTTATTGCTACAAGTAGTTTTAAACTGATATAAATATTAGCCATTTTTCTCTAATTTCACCATAATTTATGTTAATCTTCCATTTAAAAATACCCAAGGAGATTTCTAGGCTCCCGTTTCTAACGTTGTCGTCATCGACGAAGCACGTAAAAATGGCACTGGTGCAGCGGCAAAGCGGCGATTCCAGAACGGCCAGAAAATAGTTTCGAGCGGATTTTCAAAGAAAATCTATGTCAAGGTTGAGTTCAGTGACAGAGACGACGAATTCTAATTTTAAAAATTGAGTAATTTGTTTTGATTTTTTAACAATATTAATTTAGGGTTTGGATAAAAGCTTTGAATTTATCTATTTTGGGTATAATATAAAAACAGTGAAATTTGGTAAAGTCTACCAAACATCTCTTTAATTATTTTGTTTGATTTATCTATAAAGTCTACCAAACATTTTTTTAATTATTTTGTTTGATTTATCTATGTTATAGTTAACCATATGGATATCAATCGGGTCAGCCCACTCGATTTCGGGCCAACCCATTTGGGTTATCGGGCTATTTCGGTTCGGGCTGTTGAGCTGAACTTTTTTCGGGCTGTATATTTGTAACCCTAACCCTAAAATCTTCGGTTTCGAGCTAGTCTGTCGGGCTGGAAAATTAATTTATATAATAAATTTTTTTTTTTTTTAATATCAAATGAAGTTTAATATTAATAAAATATTAATATTTAATAATTATTGTTATAATTCTAATGTTTAAATTGTTCAAAATATTAAATATTCATTCAATAATATTTTAAAAAAAATTGTTAAAGGTACGAAAAAAGTATGGAGGTACAGTACAACACATAGGAAAAAGTCTTTACCGCATTAACGAACTAACAAGCTAGCTCTCTGAGCCACCAACTGTAACAGAAAGTACAAAAGTAAAGAACACCTACCAAGCTATATACCACACTCGCTTCAGAGCCCGTGCCCGTTGGTGGTCCGGCTTATTCAACCCTCTCACATTCCAACATAGCGTACTACACATGGGGACACATTAGGAGGGCTACTGTAGGACCCTTTTCGTTGCCACTCTGCCCGTCTACTGACCCCTCGCTTGTCCGTTATTTCCTCGAGCAGCACATTCTCATTCATACCACGGAGAAAATCAATTTGTGATGTCACATTAGAGTCCTCAATCTCAATACTGCTTGTATGTTGTGGTGTGTTTAGTACTGCTCCTTTAGGCATCGGGCCCACTCCCTCCGGAATTCCCACATCGTTCAAAGCGTTAAATGAATTTGAACTGAGTGTCATCCGACAAGAGGCCCTGTCGGCCGACATGAATTGTCTCCCTGCCGATTTAAGTACCTTCCTGATATTTCTATAGAAACTCCTTTAGGTACATTTTGTGTACCACTAGCCAACGTGGGAGGAGCTGGAATTACGCCCCCACTATCTTTTCGTCGTCCAACAACTTGCCAATCCGCCTCAGTACCTGGCAACCTCGTTGTAACACATACGTCCAAGATACTTGCTGCATTACTAACTCCATGTCGATGTTCCTGCTGTACTGCCATAGCTCCACCTTGATTACTAATCTTAGTTTGTGTTTGGTTGGGTTTTCGCTTTTACTCGAATCTGGTAATTGATTTGTTTTTTGTTGCAGGCGCGAGACGCGGGCAACCCGAGTTTGTATGGCCGAAAACATCACAACGCGAGCATGTAGGTGGCCGCCATTCATACTCCAACTCCACTTTGCAGCTACTTCTGTATTCGCCCTCCACACTCGTAGGTTTCAGGAACATAAAATGCTCTCTAAAAGAACTGTCCACCTTCATCATCATGCAAACCCTAGCGTAGTCGAGCCGTGTCATGGCAGTAGTGTAATCATCGGGGTATAGGAGAACACCTATTGCACTGGCCACAATGCTTAGTCCTTCCAAATCCCAGTACTCGAGTGGGAGATTACGCAAATTAACCCATATAGGAACCTCACGATGTTCTCGCATTTCCAACGATAACCCGTCCCTCCATCGCTGTAGAAACATTGGGTTTCCATCAATTAGCCACGGTCCCCCTTCCACCACAACCAACAAATTCACATCGTTTTTTGAATATTTAAAATTGTAATTTGAGTTGATATTTTTCTATTATTTGAATATATTATTTTATTTATTTAAAATATATGTATAAATAAAAAAATTTAAATTTTAATATATTTAAATAAATCGGAATTGTCGAGCTAGTCCACGATTTGTCGGGCTCTTTCGATTCGAGCCAATTCAAATTCGATTTTTTCGAGTCGAGAATATTTGACTCTAACTTTACATTTTTTCGAGCGAGCTTCCGATCAGCTCACAAATTCAGGTTGAATTAACATCCCTAATTAACCATCATAACTTATCGGTCAATCAGAAATATGAGCCATCAAACAAGACCTAAAGGTCTAAAGGTAGTACCTCAACACAAATACACAAACATATAAATGTTTGTTCTATGTTTAATTTTTTATATTTTATTTTTATATTGTAAAAAATAGGGATAATTATAGTTTAGTGCCTGAACTTAGAGCACTTTTGTACTTTCATAACTGAACTTTTCTTTGTTACATTTTAGTAACTGAATTATTAGAATATTGCATATACATACCTGGATGGCCGGAATCCGGCAACACGTGATGCTCACATGATTTATAGTGGCATTTTCGTAATTTTTTATATATTTGATAAATGTTCAATTACACATGTGCCCTTATCTTCTACCTTCTATCCGGCCCTTTCATTATCCATCGTCTTTTCAGTAATTCTAAAAATAAAAAATTATTAAATAATTTGATTTCATAAAAAATCACAGCTTCCATCCCTTCCTAAAAATCATCTTCATCTTAACAAAAAAACCTATAATTTGTTTATTTAAATTTAAAAAAAAAAGTTTTCGCTTTTGCTATAAACGCATTCGGTCAACGTTGTGAAGGACTACGAGATTCGCATCTACAAGTGCTTTGAGAAATGTGCCGACAATGGAGTTTCAAGCCTGGGTTTTAGCGATGAAGCTATACGGATGAATTGTGTTCTTTTTAATTTTTTGATTTCCAAAAATTATATTTTGTTTTTATGAGTTATATATATATTTTTTTAATCTTCAACTTTTTGTAGATGATCTTAAGTTTGGATAAATTTGTGGTTTTAGTTTTGTTTGTCATTGAATTTGGATTTTCAGTAGAAAAATACGAAAAGAAAGAAGCGGATTTTTATTGAGAATCAAAGTAGATTTATTCATTGATTCAATTAATTATCGATTTTAATTGAGAATCGAAGATGAGTTTTTGAAGAATTTGAATTATTTAATAATTTATTCTTTATTCATCAAAAAAGAGATGAGAGATGGAAGGTAGAAGATAAGGGCACATATGTAATTGAACATTTATCAAATATATGAAAAATTACGAAAATGCCACTATAAATCACGTGAGCATCACGTGTTGCCGGATTCCGGCCATCCAGGTATGTATTTGCAACATTCTAATAGGTCGGTTACTAAAATGTAACAAACAATAGTTCAGTTATGAAAGTATAAAAGTGCTCTAAGTTCAGATACTAAAGTATAATTATCCCTAAAAAATATTGATGAGTAGCCAAGAATAAATCACTTTGGGATTGAGAAATCCACCTAAGTAGGGTAGATAAGATTAAGATTCCAAAACCCGGACACGTGGTGAGAGTACATGACGCGTGGCGTGTGTTTTGATTGCCACCGATAACCTCCCACCGCCCTTAAAAATGACTACTATTAATGTTTTCTAACATCACAAAACTATAAAGAATTTGCAAGGAAATAACTAAGAAAGAAAGCAAAATTAACAGTAAGAAATACACTATGTATTCAGCAAAACAGAAAGTGAGCGACGCCGCAGCCGTAGCCAAGGAGCACGTCGACATCCTCAAAGCCAAAGCCGAAGAGAAGGTAATTAATTAGAAGAAATATATATCTTTAATTCTATATATATATGCACGAAAAAAATACTAAGTATGCGGCCTAATTGGGTAGGCGAAGAAAGGTGTGGCGAGGAACAAGGGAGAGAAAGAGATAGCGCATGAGATGAGGAAAGCTAAAGAAGCCGAAGCCAAGATGAAGATGCACGAAACCAAAGCCGTCAACGCCGAGGATAAATTGCACGGGAAGCAGCATCCCATGATGGCCCACCAACACCACCACCCCGGAGGAGGAGGAGGAGGAGGACTTCAAGGCCACCATGAGCCTGTCGGCGGCCACCACCATGCGGGATGGACGGATCCAAAATAATTAAGTTGCATGCATATATGTGTTTGTTTGTTTGTGTGTGTTTTCTCTAATCAATGTGTGTCGTCTTTAATTTGTTTGGAGTTGGTTTTTTATCATGTTATGGTGATGCCTTATATTTATGCCCAATTTCAAACATTATCACAAGGGCAATAATTGATGATTTCACGAAATTACATAAAGCATTTTTTTTTTAATGAACTAATACCGAAGGAGTGGAATTAAGTTGATATATATGGATTCAAGGAGTGGAGAGGTTGAAATATTTAAGCATAAAGGATAACTTACCTGACTACATTACAACTTACCTATGTTTGGAATAAAACTTGAAATACCTTGTAGGGTCGGTTCGGTCACCGAATTAAATACGGTCACCGAATTAAATAATCAAAATCATTAAATAATCAAAATCGTTTCAATAACTGAAGCGAAATTTTCGGTGACCGAACCGAACTAAATAATCAAAATCGTTTCAATAACCAAAGCGAAATTTTCGGTGACCGAACCGATCGATATTTTTAATAATCGATATAAAACCGTAACCAAATTTTTCGTTTCGGTTATAACCGATAACCGAACATAAATAAAAAAATTAATAATATTAATATTATTTTAATTAAATATATAATAAATTTTTAAATTTTTATTGAGTCATTTGGAATATTATAATGAAGCCTATAAAATATTTTGTACTATTAAAAAAAATAATTATAGTCAAATAAAAAAATTAAAACATTTAATTTCTTGAAGAAAAAAATGAAATTAATATTTATATATATATATGTATTCGGTTATCGGTTATTGACTCAAATAACCGAAATCGAAAACCGAAAATTTAAAATTTCATAATCATAACCAAACCGAAAACCAAATAACCGAACCGAAATCAAAATTTCGGTTCGGTTCGTTCGATTAAATCGGTTATAATCGAATAATGCTCACCTCTAATACCTGGTTGGCCGTGGTTTGCAGGCTACTGCGTTTTCAACCCGTAAGTTTACTCAAAGCGGCGCCTGCGGTTCCCCTTCATAAATTTTTTTTTGAAACTGAAAGATAACTTATGGTCGTCCGGATTAAAAAATCCAAGATAAGTTATCTGTTCAGTTAGATATCTATATTGTTAAGTTTCACTTGTAATCTTGTGTTTTGTACATTTTAAGTTATCAAATTTTTTTTTGGGGATAATTGTACTTTAGTGCTTGAATTTAGAGCATTTTTGTACTTTGGTTACCAATTTTTTTTTTTTTTTACAATTCAGTAGCTGAACTATTAAAAATTTGCACTTTGGTGTTAATTTGGGCGAAAGACGGCAACACGTGACAATCACGTGATTTTTATTTTATTTTATTAAATTTACATATATTTTAAAGCGTAAAATTACAATAATACCTTTATCTTTTTACTTCATCTCCCTTCTTTATTTTTTTTTATAATTTAAACAAAATTAAAGATTTCATGAGATTGTTTAGAAGCTCTTACAAAATATTTGTAAATTTCCGGAGTTCAAAATTTATTCAATTCCTATTGGACACAAAAATAAAATCATTATTTCCCCAACAATCCAAATGTTTTTTTCCTCCTCTTTCTAGAGTCTTACAGTTCATGAACCAAAACATTTAAGGATATTGTTCATCGTCTTTCTCCGAAATTGACGAGACCAAAGTTGAAACAAAATCGATTCGATTTTGGTCTGCGTCATTAAACTGAAAATAATTTATTCTTTGGGGAGAAGAAGGTTAGGTCGTCTAATCTTGTCCAAACGACACTCTGGCTCGCACTATTCCTCTCTAACCATCTTCCTAAATAATTGTTGGGCTTCATGAATCCTTTTTCTGTAATCGACAATAGAGTTAATAGCAACAGTCATATTATACCCATCAACCGAAACCCCCAAATTGCAGATACCTATGAAATTACGAGTGATTGCAAAATATTTTTTCAGATCTACCACGCGCGAAAGCAATTGGGTGTACTGTATGACGCTAGGAAGAGGCCTCGATCTGCACATATTCTCGTACAAACACGGAGCATCGTCCAATCTTTGAATGTTCTTGATTTTCTCATGATTTCAAAAAGCTCTTGAACCAAAACAGTGCAAGTAAAGATGACGAAGTGGGGGCGCGAGTGATGAAATGGGATATTTTATAGTGATAAGGTTGGGTAATGGCGATGATGGTGTTGTCATTTTTATTTTTATTTTTCTGCAAATTACATTAGTGTTCTTGAAAATTAGAGAATATAGGAGTAAGATAGATATTAAAGAGATATGAAGAAGATGAGGGCATTACAGTAAAATTACATTTTAAAATATATGAAAATTTAATAAAATGATATAAAATCACGTGATTGTCACGTGTTGCCGTCTTCCTCCGAAATTAACATCAAAGTGTAAATGTTTAATAGTTCAACTACTGAAATGTAAAAAAAAAAGTTCGGTAACCAATGTACAAAAGTACTCTAAGTTCAGGCACTAAAGTACAACTATCCCTTTTTTTTACGTTAATCTGCTGCTCACTAATCAAATGTTATTTTTTCGGTTGTATGGTCTTCTTCCCGATTTTTCTATTTCACAAGAACACCATGAAATGATTTTTTTTTATTTGATGAAAAAATTATACAAAATGCAAATAAAATGAAAAAATTATCAATTTAGTCCCATAAAGATGGACCCTTTTCCTTTTGGTACCACAAAGAGACGGTTTTTCAATTTCATCCGCTAAAGCCTCAAATCGAGTTGATTACATCTAATTTTCGCCTGAAAATTCAAAATTGACCGGAATTTATGCAAGTGATATGCACGCGCCTGAAGATTTGGGGAATTTCCGATGCCTAATCCACATAGCGACGAATGATTGGCTGCAGGTGTTTTAAAAAAAGAAAAAAAAATATACATAAGCTGTGCCACGTGGATATTAAGCATTAACAAAAAACAAAAAAGAAATAAAAATAGATAAAAGAGAGCGTGAGAGAAGGGCGGGCTTCATTCATTTCCCCCCAAATCGATTTACAGAAAACCTAACCCCCAAATTCCCGATTTCCACAAGAACCCTAATTCTTGAATTCAAAGTAAAAATCACCCAAATTCATCACACTCAAACTCCTTGGGCTGAAGAGATGGTGTTCAAGCGACGGAAAAAGAAAGGAGCAGCACTAAGTGACTTGCCAAATTACGGTGAGATGAATCGATTTTTAAGATTTCATTTTTATTTGTATTTTTTCGGAGAACCTGAATAAGAGTAGGACGACCTGAGTATGATGAATCGATTTTTTAAGATGAATCGTTTTTTTTTTTAATTTTCAGATTCATGAAGCAAAGAGCTAAATTGTTCTGCATCTTGGAGGGACATTCACATGCACAAATAATTATGAGCCGCAGTATGTTGGGTGTCAGACTCTTCATCTAGATTGGTGTAATGCGAATATGATAAGTATCTCTGTTTTTCATGGATTTGTTGGGGAGGTTGGGGTTTTAGATAACTTTAGATATCATTTGAAGATGAAAGATGAGTCTTTGAAATTGATTGTTGATGATGATGACCTCGGAAAATGGGCAACAAGTTTTTTGACTGATAGGAAATGCTTGTTTATGGTGAGTTATTAACTGTTGATGATGATGAAACTGATGATGATGATTCTGATTTTGTGGGAAAAGATGTTCTTATGGATGAAGATAACTAGTTATTTGATGATGTGGTTGAGTCTATTGAGGATGAGTATGCTGATATAGATTCTTCTAACATTATTGTTGGAGAATTAATATATATATATTTTTATATATATATATATTAATTTGTTAAAAGAATATTAATTAAATAAATCATGTGATTTATTTGAATTCAAATGTTGGTCAAATGATTAATGACCACCATGAATATTTTGTAACCTCCTCCATTATGATTGCATTGGATGCTCTCATTCATCACCTTTATAAGGTCACTTTGCATGCATTTCATAGGATACAACACAACAACATAATAAGAAGCATAAGAGATGTCTTCATATAGAGAGTCTAGTAGAGAGTTTCTACATATTGTCGAAAGTTCGATCACGGTTAGAATTTGCTTCCTTCTAACGTGGAGGGTGTTGTACCTTGGGAACTTAATTGTCCATTGGAAGTCTCGGAGCAACGAGGCAGGCAAATATAAGTTTAAGGGAACACAGCTTGCCGTGGCTGATTTATATGTTTTTGTGTCATTTTTCTTGTGTTATTTTGTGTCGTCTCGTGTCGTTTTGTGTCTTATTTTGTTTCATTCTCTTGGCGTTGGTATGTTTGACCTTTATGTGAAGTGTGCAGGCTTGTAGACTTTATTGGAGTGAAAAGAGCGAAGAAACAAGTTGGAACGAGTCAAGACGGAGTAGAGGACCGAAGCTGCTACATAGCACCCGCTACAGTACCTAGCACCCGCTGGGTTTGACTTCCAGCAAGTCTATTCCTTCATCATCTAGCACCCGCTGCATCACCTAGCACCCGCTAGGTTCGACTTCCAGCAAGTCTGTCCCATCAGCACCTAGCACCCGCTACAGTCCTAGCACCCGCTAAGCGCGTTTTTAGAAAATAATTGACCTTGTTTGACCGACGAAAATTTGGGAATTATATATAGGGTTTCGACCCTAGCTTCTACAACACTTCTCTACGCACGTTTTTGGAGACTCCTCCCATAGGTTTTAAAACATCGTTCTTTCTTTCAATTGGTGGTTTTTGGATCTCGATTAATCTACAACATTGGATCACTTGTTCTTGATTTTTCTGGGTTCTTATTAGTAAGTTTAATTTTTCCTTTTAATAGCTCTTTTTTTATTTTTACTTTTTAATTATTGTTTTATCTTGTTTGTTTGATGATCCATATGAATTCTCTTTTTTATAATTGTTCGTCCTTGATTAAATTCATGAGTAGCTAAACATCTAACTAGGATTAGGGGGATTTGAACATGAACTAGGGCTTGGAAATTACACACGCATACAAGGTGTTCGATTAAATGCTTAATTTGATTTCAAATAATTGTATGAGGCTTAGGAGCAAGTACATGACATAGGATAATCGAATACGCTAAAATCTACCGGCGACGGACGTTTTAGGAGATTTGTATTTCGTAAATTCACGACCCGGCGTTTATGTTTGATGAACCCGAAATCCTAGCTTTTCTCCTTATTCATTACACCTAGTTAATTCTTGTTCTTGTTACTTGATTATTTTAGATTAATATTTTTTAGTTAATTTCTAGTTTAAAAACAAAAACCAATTCACCGCATTATGCTATATTCCTACCTCTCTTCTTTTGCAACCACTTGAATATTAATACGAGTACCGATAGTAGTGTTCCTCGAGAGATCGACTCGGGCAAATTGCTTCGGCAATTAGTTCGGTTATTTTTATTTGATTTTTGACGCACTACAACGTATTGTCAAATTGGCGCCGTTGCCGGGGAACACTTTAGGCACAAGTATTAGTGTTTCAGTGTTTGCAACTTTCTTTTTTTTTTCTTTTTATTTATGATTATTATTTCTCCCACCGGTGCGTTTAATGTTTTTGTCAAGTGTTTTTGTTAGCAGTGATGAATACATTTAATAACTATACGTGGGAGAACACATGGCCTCAGACGAGCACTTACTACGAGCCTTCCCAATATGACACGACGACACAGTTTGACTCTCAGTCTCAGGCATACAATCCGGAGTGGGATACTCAATCGAGCTATCATTTTGATCCACCTCAACAACAATGGACTCCTCAAAACATGATGTACCCTCCGCAATACTCAATGCAACCAGATCCGCCATACAAGCCCTCATTGGATGACGTTTTTCAGGATTTCATGAAGACGACCAACCAAATAATAAAATCAAATGAAGCGGCGATGAGAGCGAATGAAGTGGCGATGGCCAAAAATGTTGAAGAAAATTTGGCCTACCCTCCACCATATTCGATGCAACCGGAGCCGTCGCGCAATCTATCTTTTGATGAAATTTTTCACGATTTCATGCAATCGACCGAACTGATAATGAAAGCAAATGAAGAGGCAATGGCAAAAAGGGAAGAAGCAGAGGAAAGATCCATTGATTTAGAGGAGAAGATATTTATGTTATCGATCCCATTGCGCGAGTCAGAACAGGAGGAAGAAAGTCATACGCGCCAACCGACGGAAGTCCATGCACTCTCGATTCTCCAAGGTGACTACAGAGATGAGGATGTTGAACCAAATGAGGTCGAGTCCAAAGTGGAGCATGTGTACCTCGATGAATTACATTTGGAGGAAGATGACGAAAAAGAGACGATAGAGAGCATGATGCTAGAGGGAATGACACCAACAAAAATGTCACACAAAGCCGAAGACCCATACAAATCGTCCATTCCACCCACTAGACAACTAGAGCAAGAAACAATGATCATCAATATAGTGGTTGATAATGAAGACGGGGAGCTCTCGATGCTAGATACATCTCTTGAGTCCGAATGTTCAAATATTTATGCCTCGAGTGACGATGATGAGGAGGTAGAGGATATGTTTCCCGAGCATGCATGTATAATCCAATCACCCTCTCTCTCTCACAGTGATTTAGGGGATAACAAATCAGAACTTCCTCGTCCCTCACTCGACATGAACGACCTTATGTATGTTGAGGAGTCAAAGGTGAAACGTGCTCTTCACCCACCCAAGCCGCATGATCCAGGTATTTTCAAATTTAATTTCGCTTTTGGTGGGGATGAAACATCTCTTGGTAAGGTAGATTATAAAGGGTGTATTAATGAGTTTGATGTCTATACTAAAAATGGTTTTTACACTAATGCTACTTACCCCTTGGCTGAGATGATTTTCTTGCAGAAACATAGTTCTATATTTTTACATGTTGATGAGATGGAGAAACAAGACTTTTGTGATGACATTGGTATAGGTGCGGTGGCACTCTTGGAGTTTCAAAACAAAAATAAGCCACTCCCACAACAATTAGAGCGTAAGGGCTTATCAAAACAATGGAAATACGTATACATAGAAGAGAAGATAAATGAGATGATGAGCCTCATTAGGGCTCCTCATTGATGAATGATTAGTCAAGCTCGAGACGTTAAACAAGCGTCGCGTGGAGGCCAATCCACGGACCGTGCTGCTCTTTCGGTTCCCAAAATGAGTGCCACGTGGGGGCCTTCCCACGATTTCATATGGGCTGGATTGAGATGACAGAAGGAGTCGACATCACTGTTTGCAACTTCTTACCCTTCCTCTTTTTATGCTTGTTCTGTATATTACATTTTCTTAGGTAGTTTTAATTTTTGTTTGAACATGTTTTTGTTTCTCCCTTGCCTGAGATTTGCTTGCTGGTGTGTTTTACATTGAGGACAATGTATATTTCAAGTGTGGGGGGGTAGCTTTGCATGTTCTTAGGGTAACCCGTTGTTTCGCGAGGTTTGTTGGGGTTATAGTAGTCTTCAAACGTCGTTTATGTTGTGTCTTTTGCTATGTTTTGTCTTGCTGATCACCCCTCCCCATTTGGCACAATTGCGGTATAGTTGTTAGAAGCATGTGCTAGGCAATATAGGCTTCGGTTTACACATAGTTGAATTCAGGGCTTCATCAGGATGATAATGACGAGTTGATTAATTGTGGGTCCTACACTTAGGATTTGCTACATAGGGAGAGCTGTGTTTTTCATGACATCGGTTAGGCACGAGTATTAAGTGGATCGAGTTCATTGATTGTTTGGCCGAGTTATACACGAGGATTCTACTTTGATCGTCTCTCTTATTAGTAGTGTGTGGCTTAGCTATATATAGGTATTATTCGCAACCGGACGCAAAAACAGAAGACGTTCGAAAATTTTAGTTGCGTATGTGAAAAAAAGGGCCGGCAGCCGAGCTAGTAAGAAAAAAATAAATGGTTCGAAAAATCCCGTTGCCGATAGAAAAAAAAAGAAAAAAAATAAAAAAAAGAAAGAAAAAAAAATATTATAAAAAAAAGTAGTATAAGTATTAATATTAGTAGAGCAGCCACACTGCTTGTACGAGAACGATGAGTATGGGAAACCACGCTAGGATACTCGAGTGACCCTCGACTGTTTACACCTAGTGAATATTGCCTCACTTGATTGACTCGGCTAGACATTTCTATGGTTTTGTTTACTTGTGCTCGTTGTTGAAATTGGTGGAGTGGAGTCATGATTCGAACTGTGGGGATTTGAATATTTGAGGGATACTCGTTAGTTGATTTGCATTTCTCAAATGTGAATGCCTTGAATTCCCTTATGGTTGATTGTTTGTCTTGAGCTTAGTCGATGCTTGGTTCGTATTGTGTACCGTGATTATTTGCTTGAGGACAAGCAAAAAGCTAAGTGTGGGGGAGTTGATTTATATGTTTTTGTGTCATTTTTCTTGTGTTATTTTGTGTCGTCTCGTGTCGTTTTGTGTCTTATTTTGTTTCATTCTCTTGGCGTTGGTATGTTTGACCTTTATGTGAAGTGTGCAGGCTTGTAGACTTTATTGGAGTGAAAAGAGCGAAGAAACAAGTTGGAACGAGTCAAGACGGAGTAGAGGACCGAAGCTGCTACATAGCACCCGCTACAGTACCTAGCACCCGCTGGGTTTGACTTCCAGCAAGTCTATTCCTTCATCATCTAGCACCCGCTGCATCACCTAGCACCCACTAGGTTCGACTTCCAGCAAGTCTGTCCCATCAGCACCTAGCACCCGCTACAGTCCTAGCACCCGCTAGGCGCGTTTTTAGAAAATAATTGACCTTGTTTGACCGACGAAAATTTGGGAATTATATATAGGGTTTCGACCCTAGCTTCTACAACACTTCTCTACGCACGTTTTTGGAGACTCCTCCCATAGGTTTTAAAACATCGTTCTTTCTTTCAATTGGTGGTTTTTGGATCTCGATTAATCTACAACATTGGATCACTTGTTCTTGATTTTTCTGGGTTCTTATTAGTAAGTTTAATTTTTCCTTTTAATAGCTCTTTTTTTATTTTTACTTTTTAATTATTGTTTTATCTTGTTTGTTTGATGATCCATATGAATTCTCTTTTTTATAATTGTTTGTCCTTGATTAAATTCATGAGTAGCTAAACATCTAACTAGGATTAGGGGGATTTGAACATGAACTAGGGCTTGGAAATTACACACGCATACAAGGTGTTCGATTAAATGCTTAATTTGATTTCAAATAATTGTATGAGGCTTAGGAGCAAGTACATGACATAGGATAATCGAATACGCTAAAATCTACCGGCGACGGACGTTTTAGGAGATTTGTATTTCGTAAATTCACGACCCGGCGTTTATGTTTGATGAACCCGAAATCCTAGCTTTTCTCCTTATTCATTACACCTAGTTAATTCTTGTTCTTGTTACTTGATTATTTTAGATTAATATTTTTTAGTTAATTTCTAGTTTAAAAACAAAAACCAATTCACCGCATTATGCTATATTCCTACCTCTCTTCTTTTGCAACCACTTGAATATTAATACGAGTACCGATAGTAGTGTTCCTCGAGAGATCGACTCGGGCAAATTGCTTCGGCAATTAGTTCGGTTATTTTTATTTGATTTTTGACGCACTACAACGTCTTGTCAGTGGCCTCACCCATACTCTTTTATATGCTATTGTGCAGGTTTGAACAAGAATGAACAACTTTCAAGTTGAAGAAAAATTCATTTGAAAAGAAGAAGATGTTGATTTTATTTTGAAGATCAAAATACAAGACACGAGAGAGAAGATTATCCCAATAATCTTAAACTTATATTTTGCTTTGCATTTTTCTCTTGTGTGATTTTTTTTTATCTTTTTACATTTTATTGTAATATGTAACCAAGAAAGAAAAGAAAAATAAAATGGAGAATCACATATATTATATATGTATGATGTCAATGAAACATAGAGGTTTCATTGATAAAGTCAATGGACTTTGAGAGTCAAGATGCAATAATCAGAGTCTTTATCGAAAGAATCACATATGAAGTGAATGACTAACTAATCCGATAAATTGATGAGTAGACATTGAGGTCACTCACAACATATATGTGCAAATAGATGATATTTCACATGATATTAACCTATGATTGAGAAATGCTTTATTGCAATTCTACAATTTTGAGTTGTTAACAAATGATTTAAAACAAAGGTTTTTAAATCTAAGAAAATTGTTATCACAATTAGTGATATACATATTGACAAGAAAAAGTCATCGATGAATAAATTAGTTCGAGTATACATAGATAAGCATGTAAGAGCTTGACCTAATTGGTGAGTATATAAAATCACTAGAGGTTGAAATATATAAAAAAAAATTATATGCCTCATGGAATAATTAAATAATAAATATTGTATTTATGCATATTTAATTATTTATGTTATTTAATAATGAAATGATCATTATTATTTAATTATTTGATTTGATTAATAATGATATTGGACTCATTATTATAACGATGGTGTGGAAAAATAAGTCAAAATGTAACTTATCACTACCATAAAATATAATAAATAACAAAATTTATTATAGCATTATTTTATTAGTTAAAATAATATTGAAATTCATATTGTGATATGAATTGGATGAAAATATTATAATAATGAGATTCATTATATTATATTAATATTTTAATTCATATTAAGATATGAAAGATTAAATATAATAAATAATAAAATTTATTATATTATACTTAAATTGAAATTCATATTATGATATGAATGGTATTTATAAGTAATAAATAATGAGATTTATTACATAAATAAATATACACAAAATAGATATTGATATTTAATCTTTAATATTGTACAAAAATTGACATTTACTTAATGAGAAGTAAATATGTGACTTTTGAAATTCATATAGAATTATGAATGATTTGTACAATTAAACTGGAAATTTGTTATTTACTTATGAGAAGTAAAAAAAAAATTTGATATGAAAAATTTAAGTTGCGTTGTGATTGAAAATTTGAATTCATCAAACATAGGCGACTAATTTTTCGAGCAATGTAATATTGCACAAATGATGAGTATAATGTTTAACATGATAAATGTTAAACTATAATGCATCAATGTGGGGGAAACGAGTTTTCCGGCAAGTATGTGATAAATAAAAGACTTTAATAATATTTGTAGAGCAAGAGTCCTCATTACAAAATTTTAAAGTTATTAATTCACGATTACTTGAAAAGTATTGTAATACTTAAAAAAATCTGATTCCAAAAATTATAATAGTGTGATTTTGTGAAAATCATATGAATATTTATAATGAAATTAACTATTGAAATGTACTTCATAGTTAAAACTCTATTGATAATCAGGTTGTTGAGAAAATTATATCTATAGAATATGAAAAGTCTAAAGATATAATAATCAAATATATCAATTAAAACTCTGACGAGAGACAAAATTGATATATCATCGAGAGGAATAGGATTATGAAGCCTATCAAAATGATTTTAACTCATGATGACAACCCAACCTAAATTATGAAGTCCAATTACAGGTTCAATGGGACAACCGAATTGTTGGTGTAAATCGAACAAATCACTTGACCTATTCCTATGATGAAGAAGTGATACATGTGAAGGGGTTTATTCTATCCTACCCCAATATGTGAAGGTTAAGCTAAAGAGCTTTTAATGATCATAATAATGTGAGTATGATGAGTACATGAAAGATACCTTTAAACGAAAGATCACCTATATTGAATGTGAAGGGCCGCTTCTATGAGATGATTTAAAAATGCTAAATCTCTAAACCATTCGATGAATACCAAGGCAGTCCAGGGCCAAAATGGACAACAACGAGAACCATAAAACAATATGGATAGCGATTCGCTTGAGTATTGTTGTCTTAATATACATAAAAGTCGAACAGTTCAAGGCATCACGTCCACTGATTTGCAAGTATATTCGACATTATTTCACTAAGGAAGGTTCAAAGTTGTTTAACTACCTCTCCTAATGCGATGAGTTGTCAAGAAACTCTCTAATGTCTGCATGTGCATTCTAGGATCATGTGCATGTGCAACTAATGCATTCATGTGGGGGATTGTTGGAGAATTAATATATATATTTATATATATATATATATATATATATATATATATATATATATATATATATAGTAATTTGTTAAAAGAATATTAATTAAATAAATCATGTGATTTATTTGAATTCAAATGTTGGTCAAATGATTAATGACCACCATGAATATTTTGTAACCTCCTCCATTATGATTGAATTGGATGCTCTCATTTATCACCTTTATAAGGTCACTTTGCATGCATTTCATAGGATACAACACAACAACATAATAAGAAGCATAAGAGATGTCTTCATATAGAGAGTCTAGTAGAGAGTTTCTACATATTGTCGAGAGTTCGATCACGGTTAGAATTTGCTTCCTTCTAACGTGGAGGGTGTTGTACCTTGGGAACTTAATTGTCCATTGGAAGTCTCGGAGCAACGAGGCAGGCAAATATAAGTTTAAGGGAACACGGCTTGCCGTGGCCTCACCCATAATCTTTTATATGCTATTGTGCAGGTTTGAACAAGAATGAACAACTTTCAAGTTGACGAAAAATTCATTTGAAAAGAAGAAAATGTTGATTTTATTTTGAAGATCAAAATACAAGACACGAGAGAGAAGATTATCCCAACAATTATTCCTAATGAGGGTATTGCTGCTCCTTGAATACAACCTGATATTGGTATAGGAACAGGGACAAATGATGAAGTAAGGGACAATGATTATGAATCATTTGATGATTTGGACTACACAATTGGAAAAGAAATAACTGATGATGAGGATGATTCAATATTTGAGGATGAAGTTGAAAACTTGCAGGGTGAATTTGAAGCTGTGGATCATTATATTGGAGAACCAAAATGAGGAAGTGCCAGAAAGTGACACAGATAGTGAGGAGGATGTGGTTCATGCTACTGAGTTATTTGATGCTAGTAGAGTGTCTGATGAAGACTGTGAGGATGCTGACAAATATCCATGCTTCAATATTCCAAAAGAAAAATACAATCCTGAGTTTGTTTTAAAGCAGGTGTTTGCTACCAAGAAAGAATTCAAATTTGCTGTACAATCCCATGCTATCAACCTGAGAAGAAACATAAAATTTGAGAGGAATGATAAGAGGAGGTTGTATGCAAGATTTCTGGACAGTGAATGCAAGTGGATGATAACTGGGCTGAGGATGAAAGATGAAACTGCCTTTCAAGTTAGAAAGCTGCTGGATAATCACACTTGTGCTCCATCTCACAAGGTGAAGAGTATGACATCAACATGGTTGAGTGACAAATTTTTTCAAAGGTTTCAAAGTGATGGTGGAAGGTCAGTTAGAGGTTTTATGATTGATGCAATGTATGATACAAGATGTGAGATCTCCAAGACACAAGCATATAAAGCAAAGAATAAGGCCATTGCTAGGATAGAGGGTGATCCTGAAGCTCAATATGCAAAGCTGTGGACATATGTAGATGAATTAAGGAAGACAAATCCAGGTTCTACTATTCTTGTTGGCACAGATGTGGACAATGGAGTCACCAGGTTTTCCTCATTTTATTGTTGTTTCAATGCACTTAAGGTTGGGTTCCTAACTGGCTGTAGAAAGATAATTGAGATTGATGGCTGCTTTCTGAAAGGCAAATATGGGGGAGTTTTGTTAACTGCTGTGGGTGTTGATGGGAATAATAACCCCTTTCCTATTGCATATGCTGTAGTGGAGAAAGAGAATAAGGATCTGTGGGAATGGTTTTTGCACATCCTAAAGCAGGATCTTCAAATTAATGCAGCAGACTTCACCTTCATATCTGACAAGCAAAAGGGTTTGATTGGAGCCATGGATAGTATATTCCCTGGAGTTATTTGTTTCGACCTCTCACATATGGGTGGATCTATCCATCTAAAAAAATTACAGTAGTCTTGATTCTGCCTAGAAAATACAATAACAAAAATTAAAAAAAAAAAGATATTGAGAATTGCAGAGGGATGAGAGGAAGAGATACATACCGGATATTTTCCACATCCCAAAAATAGATGCCCTGGGTTCTCCTTCTTCCACGTAGTTGCAGTTTGTGCGATTTCACCACAAAAGCAATATCTTGCTCTCGAATCTCACTCGACTGAGACATTTTTATGATGAGCAAATCATTTCCTGAAGATGGGCGAGCAATCTAATATAGGTAATTGATACGAATTTGTAAAAATAAAAATGTGATCAAGAACTAGGGTTCTTCAAGAGGGGCGCAAATTTGGGGATTAGGGTTTTTCTGGAATGGATTTGGGAAATACATGAAATGAAACCCGACTCTCTTTCTTTTAATTTAAGCATTTTCGTTTTCATTTCTTTTAATTCTGCAATATCCACGTGGCCAGTCCAGTTGAATATTGTTTTTTTTTTGTTTTTTTTAACAGCTCCAGCCTATGAGAATTTGCCGCGTGGATTAGGTCATCGGAAATTCCCAAATCTGAAATTACGCCTTCAGCGTAGGATACCAATTTTTCGTGAAATTGGTCTTGAACACACAGACAGCAGCTTCGGTCTGTCAAAACACTCACACAAATTTGAAGTACAAAAAGTGGAGACAAAGTTATGTAATAGTTTTCATTTTATTGATCACAAAACTTAAACTATTACACTTGTAGAGTATGGTAGGCAAAACGATTACAAGAAGTTTCCCGAGTGTCTCGACAACTCCCACTAACTTGCAATCTAGCACACGAGTACCTAAAGCTATATCTCCTAGCTCTAATCCTGGCACACGGTGCAAAAGCTACTACACAAACTCGAAGCTCGAAGTTACGATTCTAAAAATCAGATTTCGTTCTCTCAAAATCGTCAAGTGATGAAATGAACATCCATGGGTATTTATAGTAGAGCCGCACATGTGAGAGTGATGACGTGGCACGTTCTCATTCGTCGCATGCTTGGCCTATGTCACTTTTCCATGAATGACATCATCATTGTAGAACTTGGATTCTTGAATCTTGGAATCTTGAATCTTTGATTCTTGAATCCTTGAATCTTGAATCTTCAATTTCAAAAACAAACTTCAATTTCAATCTTGACTCCATCGATCTTAATTCTTCATCTTCATTTTCTTGTGAAAATCTCTAAGTGTTGAAGCCTCAGAATTTCATCGTCTTCATGGTCGTCGATCTTGTTGAAGTTGCAAACTTGGAACAATTCTTCATTTCCTCGAACTGAATACCTGGTGAAGAAAAATCACGTAGTAAGTACTTAGTCTTAAAATCAAATCATGAAGTAGAGTCGCCGTTTTCATGTATCTGTCCAAACCGGCGACTCCAGTCGCCGGTTCCATGTCGCGAGCCAAAAACAGCGACCACAGTCGCTGGAATCAAACCAGTGCACAAAACCACAAACGGCGACTCCAGTCGCCGTTTTCTTGCAGCAACCAAAACGGCGACAGTTGTCGCTGGAATCCTGTCAAGCAACAAAAGCGGCGACACGAGTCGCCGTTTCCTCGCGTCACCAAAAGCGGCGACTCTGGTCGCCGTTTTTCACCATTTCCATTTTCGGCGACACGAGTCGCCAAAACCACGCATCTTCAAAAGCGGCGACTCTGGTCGCCGTTTTCATGTAGTTCCAAAAGTGGAGACTCAAGTCTCCATTTCCATGCGCAAGGTAGTTGACTTCGGATTCTTAACCTGTAATCCTGAAAATCAACAAAAACAAAAACACAAGGAAAAAATACGTTGTCGCCAAAACCAACATTTACAATCTCCCCCTTTTTGGCACAACTCATAAAAACAAGGTTAAGCAGACGGAGATAGAAGTATCTCCCCCTCAATCGAATAAAACATTCAAAGATAAGCTAAGTAAAAAGATGGAAAACATCAATCATACAATCAATGAAAACCATAAAAAGACTTAGCCAAGTAATTCAAACCAAATGAAAAACACTTAGATAAAAATTCAAAACAAACCAAATATCCAGAGATAGAGAAATATGAAAAACTATGCATGAACGAATTCAGAGTTTGATGCATGCAAAACAAAACAAGAGAAACGAGTTCAGAAGTTCATAAAAAAAATAACTTGAACTTAAACTTGGAACTTCAGTCTTGAGTTGGATCACGCTCCGGACTTCCGACTGTCTCTTCTTCATCATCCTCATAGCTGAAACCATCGTCTGAGCTAGAGTCGTCACTTTCGTCAGAGTCAGAATCCGGATCACCGAAAATCTCTTGCTCACCCAGACCATCTCCAGCATCGTCGTCAACATCAACAACGTCGACATCATCTTCGTCCCTGAGACCATCAGACGGCATCGCGAACGACGCCCCTGGATTTGTAGTATCCTCCATCTTCTTCTTTCCTTTGTCTCGAATATCAAAAACACCATCAAAGATATCATCATCAGTTTTCTCGGCGTCATCCAATTTCTCACCGTCATCTTTGACCACTTCAATCAGCTTGCTTTTGGACAGCTGCGTATGAGCTTCCTGAATTGCGTCCCTGACCATCTTTAGAATAAACGTATCCTGTAAGCTTGCATCGGGGGCTCCAACATCACCAAGTCCTCCCCCTTGTTGGATCTCCCGTTGCAGTTTCTTGAACGCTTGCTTTTGAAGTTCTTGCGCCTCAACCATCCTGTTATAAGCAGTCACGTGCTCAGCTTGGCGTTTTTCAACCAACTCAGATGCAACATAGAATTCCTTAACCACAGCTGAAGGAACCACAGCACGGTGACTATGGATCGGGTGATAAGGATTTTGATGAGATGGGATTCCGGAAGTCGGGCCAAAACCTCGAGGCACAACTCTTGGTGACTTAACACCCTCAGTTTCAGTTTCTTTGTCAGCAGCTGTCGTCTGTGTCTTTTGTCGTTTTGCAGCTGGTGACTTAGTTTTCTGAGTTGCAGGCTTTCGCTTCCTTGACGACTGAGGCGATGGAGGTGGAGTCAAAATTTCTGGAAGTGCATTCCTGTCGAACAGTTCGGTCCAGGGTAAGTCGATGACTCTCTTGTTCGGTTTCAGATACTTGCCCGTAATCTTGACAGCCCCGTTTTTCTTCATCTTTTTCTCAAGAGGAGTGTCAGGAACAAATTCTTGGTCATGAAGCATTCCATAGATGAGACACGGATGCGTGAGATGAAATTTTTTCTGTTCAGGCAGCTCAGCTTGACGAATGATGGTCTCATCTGAGAGTTTGGCAATTTTGCACAAGTCATGGAAAATAATCTTGCCAAGGTTAACTTGTTCGCCGCAGCTGAGACGAAAAATGAGATGCATCAAATCAGGGTTCATCTCAGTTGAGTCCTGATGTGCCATCCAGTTTGACATCCCAAGGCGATGCAGGATGCCATAGAAAGCTGAGAGTTTGGACGGCGGTGGAAGTTCAGACTTAACCTTTTTCTGGGTGATGAAAGTGCCAACTTTCAAGTCTTCAGCCCTTTCCTCAGCTGTCGGTGATGTCCATCTGGAGTCAATTTCCAATCTCTCCAAAAATTTGTTTATGTAGTACGGACGGAACTTGTACAACTTTTGGCGAAACACAAAGCAGCCAAACATCCGACTCTTCGGATCAGCAAAATCGGGAGACAGGCTAGCATAAAATTTGTTAAGTATGGGAATGGAATAGCGATAGGTTAGATTCACCGATTTGAGCAAGTGCATCTTAGTCAGGAAATCCGTGATGCCATGCTTGACATAGTTATCCTTACGAATAGTTCGATCAGTGTGAATGGGTAACTTCTGAATTAGTTTGTGACGACGTTCAGCAGTTGGGGTGAAGAAGTCATCAGAATGAGCTTTCGGACACTCTGAAATATCCGAAACATACTTGAAGCCGTCAGTCGATTTTTGGGATCCAGCTGATCCCGACGATGGAGGAGCCAAGGGAGGTTTCTGTGAGCTGTGGGTTTTGGATTTTTCACCAGAGTTTTTCGGAGTTGATACTTTCGCACCACCTCCACTGGTAGTTGGTTTCTTTCCCGCGGCACTCCCAGTTGGAGTCTTAGGGTTCGCTGTCTTTGGATCAGAAGCCGCAGTCAAGGACGCGGTCGATGGAATTTTCATAACTTTCTTTCCATCCTTAGTTATCTCGCCAGCTGCGAGTAACTTGTTGTATTCCTCTCGAGAGACAGTTCCTTTGTAGATCCGAAGCGAGCTATCTCTTTCCTTGCTAGATTTTCCTGACTTTGGTTCCTTGCCCGGATGACGAGCAGAAGAGTGGGCAGGAGTTGCAGTTTTCGTTAAGTCAGGTTCAGCAGACACAGTCTTACTAGTGCGTCGCTCAACTTTGTCCAAGTGAGCTTTCAGTTCTTCATATGCCGCTTTCTTGGAGTTAGGAGACGCGGCGTTTTCAAACTGTTCGTTCAGATAGACAGTCATGTCAGCCATCATGTCGTCGAAATTTTTCGCCATCTCGAAAGGAAGAGTAACCGACAGTTAGCAGCTGCGAGTTACGGAAACCACGATAAACAAAGTTCAACTACGAAAACTAAGACAGGGCGCCGGATGCGCAAAGCTAGAGCTGCCGGATGCAACGGAAAAACAAGAACCTAAGAACTAAGAATTTCGGACGCTGAACTTGCAGTTGAGAGTCTAGAGATCGAGAGCTTGAGAGTTAGAGAATTCTGATGTAAGCGTAAATGATATAGGTTTTCATCAAGGCCTATTTATAGGAGAAATTTGGGCCGCCCGTCGGAATGAAAAAGCCCAGTCCAAAACCTGTAAACAGCTCATCTCAAGAAGAAAAATTAGGTCTAGGAGACGAACAAAAATTCATTAATTTTGAAAATATTATTAAAATAATACTTTTCAAATTAACAAATAAAAATGATAACACAAAAAAAAAATAACTAATAATAAAAAAAATGAAAATCAAACCAAGGCATGAAATCCGACGTTGAGAGCTATCGGTTGAGAAACTAAGTTGAGAGCCATTGGTTGAGAAAAGTGAGTTGACGATTTTTCGTTGACGCTGAAAAATTTTCTAAGGCAGAAATGAGAAGTCGCCGTTTTGTAGGTGAGTTGCCGTTTTTGGCAGTCGCCGTTTTTGGGGATAGGCGCCGGTTTTGACAGTCGCCGGTTTTGGGGCGAGTCGCCAGTTTTGGCAGTCGCCGGTATTGGGGCGAGTCGCCAGTTTTGGCAGTCGCCGGTATTGGGCATGGTTGAGTCGCCGAAAATTTTGAGAGTTGAGTCTCCGTTTTTGCATTTTCTGGACTTAGTTTATATTGCGTGTCTGGGTCTTCAAAAATTTTGTCACTTGAATTTTGCAAGTTGGCCGTCGCTACACTCAAAATTTTGACTTCAGAGATGGTAAACCACGTAGCGCTGGATATGAACTACAAAAATGCAAAATCAAAAACAACACATCCCGAGTTAGTCATTCAAGTGTTCAATCACACTACAAACATTCAAAACCATTTTACTGGAGATTCGAGGGGTGATAAAGGCAATGAAGAGCAAATATTTTCCCAGAAAAGAATCCACATTTCATCATTTTCCAAAAACCAAAAATTTTCACACGAGGTGATGGCAACTTTGAGGTATATGAAAAATCTCTCATATTAAAAACCGGTGGAATGGACCGAAGTATGTGATAGATATTGAACTTGTCCTTCGTCACAATCACAAGAATACATGCCGTGTTTCGTCGGAACACATTTGATGAGTTTGCACCGCACAAGAGATTTTAATTCATGAGTACAAGGTGAACTTTAAAGGCACTCCACTTGGGACTAGCTTTTTACTACAATCAGAGGGGAGCCGGGGGAACCGGCGACCTCCAGACGAGTTTATAGCTTTAAATGAAATGCAACAGACACTCATTACAGCAGTCAGAGGGGAGCAAGGTTCACTTGCGTCCTCCAAAGTGTGATAGAGAGTGTCTTAAAGAGCAGCGTCCATGTGCCACCTTTCGAAGAGGGGAGCCGGGGGAACCAGCGTCCTCCGTTACTTGGTATTATGGATCTATGCAAATGATAGCTTATGGGAGTTCAATGCCAAGTTCACATGTTCGTACTCAGAGGAAAAAATGCACTTGGGTCCGAAGACTAAAACGGCCTCGAATCCATGTTCAACTTTATTAGACTAATCCACGACGATTCGGCGTGCATATTCAGAAGTAAAGAAAATAATCTTTCAGACTTCAAAATTTTCGTGAACTCTTAAAGAGAACACATGCAGAGAGAATTTCTTAGAGTTTGAAATCTCTCAAAGTCAAGAGGTTTGGTAAAGATGTCAGCGAGTTGTTTTTCTGTTGAAATATGCTGTAGACTGACTATATCACGATCAACCAAATCTCTAATGAAATGATGTCGAATGTCGATGTGTTTAGTTCTTGAATGCTGGACAGGATTTTCGCTGATTTTGATTGCACTCTGATTATCACAAAACAGCACCAATGGAGCACTCTCGATGAGATAGTCATTCAACATTTGCTTCAACCAAAGCATTTGAGTGCAGCAACTTCCAGCTGCAACATATTCAGACTCGGCAGTTGAGAGAGCTATGCAATTTTGTTTGCGACTATGCCAAGAAACGATATTATTGCCAAGGAAGCAACAACATCCGGAGGTACTCTTTCTTTCGTCCGTGTCCGTCGCCCAGTCGGCATCAGAATAGCCGACAAGGTTGGATGAAGTGTCGCGTGCATACCAAAGGCCTAGCTGAGAAGTCCCAGAGACGTATCGAAGGATCCGTTTCACAGCTCGTAAATGGTCTTCCTTCGGATCAGCTTGGTACCTGGCACACATACAAACACTAAACATAATGTCAGGACGAGTGGCAGTTAAATAAAGTAAACTCCCAATCATAGAGCGATAAAGAGTTTGGTTTACACTCCGAATTTTTGTTGACGTGGACAAGCGTTCCGTAGTTGCCATAGGAGTGTTTGCTGGTTTGGCATGATGCATCTCAAACCTCTCAACCATGTTTTTAGCATACTTACTTTGAGACACGAATATCCCATCTTGTCGTTGAGAAATCTGGAGTCCAAGAAATTGATGCAACTCTCCTTCAAGACTCATCTGAAAAGTTGAGGACATAGCTTCTGTGAATGCAGTCACGAGTTTAGAACAAGTAGCTCCGAAGACAATGTCGTCAACGTAAATTTGGGCAACAATCATGTGTTTGCCGTCTCGCTTGAGAAACAAAGTTTTGTCCACCGATCCACGCTCAAAGCCGAACTTTAGGAGAAAATCTGTGAGACATCCATACCAGGCGCGAGGCGCTTGTTTCAAGCCATATAGAGCTTTGTGAAGCTTGTAGATATGATTTGGCTTTTTCGGATCCTCAAAACCCTTAGGTTGGGCGACGTAGACTTCTTCTTCCAGCACACCGTTCAAGAAGGCAGCTTTGACGTCCATCTGTCGAAGTTTGATGCCAAGACGGCATGCAATAGCAATCAAGAGTCTGATGGACTCAATTCGTGCGACCGGAGCAAAAGTTTCATCAAAATCTATGCCTTCCACTTGGGCATATCCTTGGGAAACAAGACGAGCTTTGTTTCGGACAACTTGGTTATGCTCATCTGTTTTATTCTTGAAAATCCATTTAGTTCCAACAACATTGATATTTGAGGTTCTAGGAACTAAGGACCAAACATTATTTCGTGTGAACTCATTCAGCTCTTCTTGCATGGCCATGATCCAAAAATCATCTTGCATAGCCTCCTTGTAATTTTTCGGTTCATTTTCGGAAAGAAAACAAGTGATGCCGATTTCATTACATATTGCAGAAGTACAAATGTTGTAGAGTTCGTTAGGAGAATTCAACAGTTTCTTTGAGCGTGTAGTTCGCTCATTCAGACTTCCGATCATTTGATTTGGTGGATGACGTTTTTGAATATGACCAGGAGCTTCCCTAGGAGCGTCAGCTGGGTTTTCAGCGTGATTGTCATCCTCATCCTCAGTTACTGAAGTGTCATCATTTTGGTTGCTCGACTCTCCAACTTCAGGTGAAGTATTCGGAGTAAAGTTTTCTGGTGTGACAATTTCTGGAACTTCAGTTGGGGGTGTTGTAGGAAAGGTTCGATACTCTAAAATCCCTTCCTTTACCCAGTCATCATTCAAATCTTTTCCAAGGAAGTCTTGCTCATCAAAGTTAATATTCACAGTTTCCATGACCTTCCTGGTTCTAAGATTGTACGCACGGTAGGCATGGCTATTCTGACTATAGCCAACAAAGATACCACGATCAGCCTTCGCTTCAAACTTTTTCAAAGGATCACGATCTCTCAGGATATAGCAGGTGCAGCCAAAAACACGAAAGTGAGCTACAGATGGTTTCTTGCCATTAACAAGTTCATAGGCAGTTGCCGTTGTACCGGACCGAATACTGATTCGATTTAGAATGTAACCAGCAGTCGAGACAGCTTCTGCCCAAAAATTTCGTGCAAGACTTTTTGAAATTAACATCACACGTGCCATTTCTTGTAGCGTTCGATTCTTTCGTTCGGCAATCCCATTTTGTTGAGGAGTTTTTGGGGCCGAGTATTCATGGTGAATTCCCTTTATCATACAAAATTCATTGAAGCTTGCATTTTGAAATTCAGTTCCGTGATCACTTCTGATCCTCTTTACCTTAGCTTCATGATTCGTTTTGATCCATTTCACAATGCCTTTGAAGGCATCAAAAGTTTCATCTTTGGTCGCCAGAAATCTAGTCCAAGTGTAGCGAGAAAAATCATCAACTACAACCAACACATATTCTTTCTTTGCTATACTTTTGACTTCCATTGGACCCATTAAGTCCATGTGTAGCAATTCAAAAGGAGCCGAAGTGCTCATTAAAGTTGGCAGTGCAGGATGAGGAGTTCTCGTCAGCTTGCCTTTTTGACAGTCACCACACACTCGTTTTTCAATTTTGGGGAGTTGAGAGATTCCTCGAACTATCTCCCCCTTAACCAGTTTACTCAGATTTCGAGTGCCAGTGTGGCCAAGCCGTTGATGCCACAAATCAACTTCATCAGGAACGGTCACAGAAAAACAACTATACTCAGTTGTATAGCAATTATTTTTAGCACGTGGACCTTCCATTATACACTTCCCTTCACCATCAAAAACTCTGCACGACTCCTTATCAAAACTCACGTTCAGTCCTTCATCACACAGTTGACTGATGGAGATAAGATTAGCAACAAGTCCCTTTACATGGACTACATTTCTGATAGGAGGTAATCCTTCGATTTGTAGAGTCCCCTTTCCCTTTACGACACCTTTTGCTCCCCCTCCAAACACTACGGGAGCACCAGTCATAGGCTCGTAATTCTTCAGAAACTTTTTCGTGCCAGTCATATGGCGGGAACATCCACTATCAAAATACCAAATTCCTTTGGTTCCAGTCTCAGAAGCGTTAAGTGCAACGTTGCAGAAAATGAGTTCTCTTGGTTGCCAACAACTTTTGGAGTTAGAGTTAAGTTCAAATTTACTCTTTTGAGACTTAGGCACCCACACCTTTCTGTCATTTGAAATTTGGACATTTCTCTCAGTCACAGTCTTCAGATTTGTCTTGGTTTTCGAGATTGGAGAAATGGGTTTCTTCAAGTCCTTAGCAACCTCAACCTTCTTCACATTAATATTTCGAGAGTTTGTCAGATTTTTCTCAACTTGTGATTTGTCATCCTTAGTCAGCAACTCACGGTTCATGTCAGCTTTAAGTTTGTAGCAAAACGGTCTTATGTGTCCGAGCACATTGCAGTAATGACAGACATATTCTCGTTTTTGACGAGTTTCAACTTTCGTTGGCGTTTTAACAGAACCATTCTTGGAGTGAGAAGTTTTTCGGTTTAGTTTCAAGTTCTGAGAATTTTCCAACTTCTTCATCAAAGTCTTCTCATAAGGCAGGATTCCTCGAGGATGTTTCACAATATTTTTGGGAAATTGATATGTCTCAAATTCAGAGTTCGAAGTCGAGACCGACTTTTGAGTTTTAGATTCAGGAGACTTAACAATCTTTTTCCCTTCAGCAATATCCTTCCGTTTAGATGATTCGGCTTGATCCTTACTTTTATCCTCAGCCTGATCATTCGATGCCTTAACAAAAGTCACATCTTTCTTCTTTTCTGGTGTCGAGTATATAGACTCAAAAACTTTCTGAAATCCAAGACCATAACGATTAGGATTCATATATGAAGCAGCATTGTCAAACACAGAAGAGTTCGTGTTCATTTTTCTCAATAGCTCATCAGTCATATGAAGTTTTTCCTTCAAGACATATCGTTCCTTGTCAGTCATGGCAAGGTCAGTTTGAGCTTTCACCAGTGATGACTTCAATTCATCATTTTCAGCATCTGAGTTCTTAAACAGATTCTGCAGTTTCTTAACTTCAGTTGACTCCTTTTTCAGCGACATCTTCAGTTTTGAGTTTTCAGAACTCAACCTCTCACAAACTTCTCTCAGTTCGATAACTTCTTTGTAATACTTATGCTTTTCTTCGAACAAATCATCAAATTTGATTTTCAGAATTGTCAGAGAGTTGTTTAACCTCTTTTTCTCGTCTGTCGTCTTTTCAACTGAGTTTTTCAACTCTACAACTTCGTCGTACATCTTCCGGTTAGCAGTTGAGAGTTCGTTACAAGATTCTGTAAGAACTTTTAAAGACACTTCAAGTGCACCATTCTCAGTGATAACTAGATCATAGGATTTTGAGAGTTCAGTGTGACTCTCATTCAAGGCAAGCAGCTCAGCACTTACACATTCAGTTTTAGAAACTTTAGGTGTCATCTCATTTTCCACAGATTCAGTCACGGATTCAACATCCGAAAAAATATCGTCATCACAGAAGTTTCGGTTTGCTGAAGCTACACGAAAGATGTTATCTGCAGTTGCAGTATCTTTCAGAAAGCCATCAAAAACAAAGTTTTCAACCTCCACATTCAAGAGGTCAGTATTATCATCAAAAGTGACAACTAGAGCGTTGTCCTCCTCATCATCAGAGTTTTCATTCTCAGACTCCTCGCTTTCTGAGATTACATTATCATCATCAAACACTACATAGCTCACAGGCAGTTTCTTCTTTCGATGCAAGTTGGGACACTCATTCTTGACATGTCCAAATCCCTTACATTCGAAGCACTGCATTTTAGAAACATCCTTGCTAGTTGAAGAATAAGGAGATAGTTTCGTCCCCTTAAATTTTTTGTCAGAGAAAGAAGTTTGATTTCGGTTGTCTGAGTTTTTCTGAAATGAGTTAGAATTCTTCTGAAATTTTCGAAAATTTCGGGCTCGATTCTTTCTCTTAAACTCTTGCTTCACAAGATATGTAACGATTTCAGTCAGTGCAGCAAGTTTGTCTGGATTATTTGAGTTCATCAACCGTTCAATGTCTTCTGCTTCATCGTCATCAGATTCATTCACATCAGCTGAGAAACTACTTTCAGATCTCTCATTTTTCGAAGGAGTTTTCTGAGGTTTTGGACTTCTTGAACTTTTACCCTTCTCAGAAATTTTTAGCGCAGTCATCGGTTCGTAGACAAGCGACATATCTGGGTTGTTTCGAACTTTGAGAGTCAAGTCATAGTTTCTCAAATCAGCCATCAAGTCCGCATAATCCCAGTTTTGATTCTCGTCATTGCGCGCTTCGATAGTTAACACTTTGCTTTCGAACCTAGTACTCACACTGGATAGCACCTTTTCATAGACCATGGGGGCAGGAAAGATTTCTCCAAGTTCATATGCCTCATTTACATATCTCATAATCTTGTCCAAGTAGTCATTTATATCTTCATCTTCTCTCATCCGAAGTTGATGGAATTGGGCAGTGATAGTTCGGATTTTCGATCGCTTAACTGCATGACTTCCCTCACATGTTCGTTGTAAAGTTTCCCAAGCATCTCGGGCAGACGTGCAATTTTTGACCAGCTGATACATACTAAGGTCCAACCATTCACACATAATGAGAAGAGCTTTGCTATTGGCTGTAGACAAGTCATGTTCCTCTCTCGTCCAACTACGTTCCGGTTTTGGAGTTCTCATACCTTCAGCGTCTTCGGTATAAGGACGTTCCCATCCTTCAAGAACAGCCATCCAAGCTCTAGAGTCATAACCCTTAATTCTGGCCGAAACTTTGGCTTTCCAATTTGAGTAGTTTTGATGAGTAAGCATAATCGGTTTCTGAACAAACATAGACGACTCCATTGTAGCGGAAAAATGAAGTCAAGAAACGGATCACGTCTTATACGTATGACGTCCCGCTCTGATACCAATTGAAATTACGCCTTCAGCGTAGGATACCAATTTTTCGTGAAATTGGTCTTGAACACACAGACAGCAGCTTCGGTCTGTCAAAACACTCACACAAATTTGAAGTACAAAAAGTGGAGACAAAGTTATGTAATAGTTTTCATTTTATTGATCACAAAACTTAAACTATTACACTTGTAGAGTATGGTAGGCAAAACGATTACAAGAAGTTTCCCGAGTGTCTCGACAACTCCCACTAACTTGCAATCTAGCACACGAGTACCTAAAGCTATATCTCCTAGCTCTAATCCTGGCACACGGTGCAAAAGCTACTACACAAACTCGAAGCTCGAAGTTACGATTCTAAAAATCAGATTTCGTTCTCTCAAAATCGTCAAGTGATGAAATGAACATCCATGGGTATTTATAGTAGAGCCGCACATGTGAGAGTGATGACGTGGCACGTTCTCATTCGTCGCATGCTTGGCCTATGTCACTTTTCCATGAATGACATCATCATTGTAGAACTTGGATTCTTGAATCTTGGAATCTTGAATCTTTGATTCTTGAATCCTTGAATCTTGAATCTTCAATTTCAAAAACAAACTTCAATTTCAATCTTGACTCCATCGATCTTAATTCTTCATCTTCATTTTCTTGTGAAAATCTCTAAGTGTTGAAGCCTCAGAATTTCATCGTCTTCATGGTCGTCGATCTTGTTGAAGTTGCAAACTTGGAACAATTCTTCATTTCCTCGAACTGAATACCTGGTGAAGAAAAATCACGTAGTAAGTACTTAGTCTTAAAATCAAATCATGAAGTAGAGTCGCCGTTTTCATGTATCTGTCCAAACCGGCGACTCCAGTCGCCGGTTCCATGTCGCGAGCCAAAAACAGCGACCACAGTCGCTGGAATCAAACCAGTGCACAAAACCACAAACGGCGACTCCAGTCGCCGTTTTCTTGCAGCAACCAAAACGGCGACAGTTGTCGCTGGAATCCTGTCAAGCAACAAAAGCGGCGACACGAGTCGCCGTTTCCTCGCGTCACCAAAAGCGGCGACTCTGGTCGCCGTTTTTCACCATTTCCATTTTCGGCGACACAAGTCGCCAAAACCACGCATCTTCAAAAGCGGCGACTCTGGTCGCCGTTTTCATGTAGTTCCAAAAGTGGAGACTCAAGTCTCCATTTCCATGCGCAAGGTAGTTGACTTCGGATTCTTAACCTGTAATCCTGAAAATCAACAAAAACAAAAACACAAGGAAAAAATACGTTGTCGCCAAAACCAACATTTACAAAATCGCTCGTCACGTGCATATCACGTGCATAAATTCCGGCCAATTTTGAATTTTCAGGCGAAAATTGGATGTAATCGACTCGATTTGAGGCTTTAGCGGATGAAATTGAAAAACTGTCTCTTTGTGGTACCAAAAGAAAAATGGTCCATTTTTATGAGACTAAATTGGTAATTTTCTCCAATAAAATTCACAAAATAAAACATGAACCTTAATTCTATTAATTTTTTAGGCAAAAGTACCAAAAATAACCACTCAAAATCATAAACGTACTCAATCCTCGTCTCAATTTCTCTTTTCTCCGGGTACAATTTCTTTCTTATGTGGGCAATTCGAGAAAGAAAATTGGGATAAAAGTGTTTTTATAAAGATTCAAGCTTGAGATAAAAAACTTTTTAGTCCCATAAATGTAGCATTTTTTTGATTTAGTCTTACGTACATTCGCTTTTTCAATTTAGCCCCAAATATGTCGAATTTGGTTTCAATTTAGTCTTTTTTGTACGAAGTGCCCATGAATGCTGACTCAGCGCTACGTGTCAGCATCCCATTGGTCAACGACTTTTTAAAAAAGAAAAGAAAAAATTCGTTGACCAATGGGATGCTGACACGTGGCGCTGAGTCAGCATTTATGGACACATTTCGACGAAATTTTAAATTTTCGTACAAAAAGGACTAAATTGAAACCAAATTCGACATATTTGGGGCTAAATTGAAAAAACGAATGTATGTGGGACTAAATCGAAAAAATGCTACATTTATGGGACCAAAAATTTTTTTATCTCTTCAAGCTTTAGCTGGGTCGGTATCCTCTGTAACTGTGAGCGTGTAGCTAGTCCGTTGAGATCCAGGGAAAGGTCGATTAGAACCAGTTTCCTATATTGAATAGGAACGTGTCATGATCTAGATATGTCCAGTGCAGTGGAAGTAGGAGCTTCTCCGGCAATGATGGTGTTCATATCAAAACTGAATAACTATGAAGGTACGAAACCTAATTTAATTTTATTAAAATAAAAATAAATAGTTAAATAATATAATTCATTTATTAAATATTTGTATGTGATTTTATAGATGTTGATGACGATCTAAAGTTGGAGAAGAAGAAAGTAAAAGCGTCACCACTGAGAAAATAAAAATCTTAAAAATTGATTTATAAAAAATAAATTTATAATAATATTGATTACTTTAAGTTACTATTGAAATGAGTCAGTTCATCCACCCAAAATGGGTTGTTAACTCTTATGAAAGAGCACAGTAATTAGCAACAGGACACATAACTAACTCAAGCCCAATAAAATTGAACCAAACACTAAATTATATAGTTAACTTCACTAACTTGGTTTTAACTAGGCTACCAAACGAGCACTATGTATATACAAAAACTTGAAATTGAATACAAAGGATGATATAAGTCGCTTGTTGAGGAATCATAATATCATCGTTACATTCTCTATGGAACAAAACTTGAAATTACCATTTTTTTTGTCCTTATATAAATACCAATTGCGCAAATAACAATCTATATTTACCCGGAGTACTATTTATAGTAAGTAAATACCGAATGATTTACCTACTTATATATTGGCATGTAATTGTTGATACATTAACCTGTTCTTTTGGACTGAAACCGGATGAACTGAACTGAACTGAACTGAAACGATCTGAACTGAACTGAACTGAACTGAACTGAAGCGATCTGAACTGAACTGAACTGGTTTTTTAATAAAAATAATAATAATATTTATAAATTATTAAATATTATTTTAAAAATATTAATAATATTGTGACATTAACTATATTGTATATTTAAAATTATAGTTTCAAATTATTTTTTGTTTATTTTATTTTAATTTATTTTGAAACGAACTGAACTGAACTGAAGCGATCTGAACTGAACTGAACTGAACTGAACTGAACTGAACTCAAATGATCTGAACTGAACTGAACTGAACTGAAATTAAGTCCAAAAGAACATGTATAGTTTCTTGTTTGTTAATAAGCGAGTCCTAATAATTGCCAATTTAATTCCCTATTTTTTCACCTAAGCGCGAGTTCTGATTTTTCTCTAATTTCACTCACAAATTATTTGGAGTGCTGTTTATTTATAATTTGAGATATTTTATTTCTTTGTGGTAGTGATGTATTTTCTTTATATCAACATTGAAGTTAATTGGTTCGATCGAGATAGGACAATACAAATACGTGACCACGGGAATACCGTACAAATCGACAAAGATAGTACAAATTAAAAGTAGCCACAACCATGAATTAATTAACGTAATTATTAATTAATTACCAAACTCACAAACTCCCACTCACAATTATACTAGTACAACTCTTAACACAAACTCGATCTTATTCCAATAGTATTACGGAGTACATTATATGCAACCTTACCTATACTCTGGAACAGGGGCGGAGCTAGAAAATTCTAATAGGGGGGCTGAATTATAATTTATAGGATTATATATGTATATATATAAATATTAGAGGGGGCTGAACATTACTAAAATTGTATTTTATCATTTTTTAGTAAGAAAATTAATAGACTTTTTTTTTCCAGTGGGGGCTTAAGCCCCCAGAGCCACTAACGTGGATCCGCCCCTGAGCGGTGGTGGTGGATCCGTATTTCTCCGTTCTGTTTATTCCAGAGCAGGGGCGGATCCACGTTAGTGGCTCTGAGGGCTTAAGCCCCCACTGGAAAAAAAAAGTCTATTAATTTTCTTACTAAAAAATGATAAAATACAATTTTAGTAATGTTCAGCCCCCTCTAATATTTATATATATAAATATATAATCCTATAAATTATAATTCAGCCCCCCCTATTAGAATTTTCTAGCTCCGCCCCTCCCACCGCTCGAGTACATTATATGCAACCTTACCTATACTCTGGAATAACCGGAACGGAGAAATACGGATCCACCACCACCGCTCGATCATCGTGCTCTATTCTCGTCTTTGGACTCCCTCTTGGTGTCGCCATATTTGAAGCATGACCTCTTTTCCTCAAGCAGCTTAAGGCCGAACAAGCCCTAAATCTACTTCCAGGAACATGATCGACTTCTACTTTACAAGTGCACGTTCCTAATTTTGTTTTCTCCAAAGCCATTTTATCGTGTTTTAGATTATCCTTGACTTGTCGTCTTTGTTCGAGCGCGCACATTTTCAGTCCCATATGCGTGCTAGTGTGTGTAGTGCAATTGAAACTTAACTCACGATAAGCCTAAAGATAGGAAAAGATTATAATTAAATCACTTACCTTGTGGTGTGTGTGTACGTACGTGACGTGGTATTATTTTTTAATCTTTCTCCTCGATGCAAAAGTGAATTTATGGTGCGATTGCACAACTATGATGCGATACGTTTAGGCTGACGAGAAAGGTCCGATCACAAATAGTGGAGTTGGGTTGATGTTGTGTAGAGAGTGAGAAGGACGAAGGGGATGATGCATGAATGGTGGAGTTGTGTTGATAGTTTTTGGGGTTAACTGGTGATGTGGGAAAAGCAAGCTAGCTATTTTAATGGATTTTAAATCTTGATTGGTCATTAAGAATCTTCACAAAATCTATCATCTCATCAACAATTAATGAATCCTATGTGATGGTTTTGTAATTTCCTAAGATATTTTAAAGTGTAATTTTAGTATATTTTGTGAGCTGTGTTTTGAAAGAGCCATAGGAGAATTGATATATTTTGGGTTATTGAAATTATCCCAATAACATTTGAAAAAGTTTTATATTTGAGTCAAAAGTTTTTTTTAATGTGAGATAATTAACACTTTTTTTCAAGAATATGCTCGATTCTATCGATTTTACTCGTGGACATATCTGATTTTTTTGGACAAACCAAAAATTTCATAAAATTAAGCATAAATCATCGTTTTGACTTGATTTAATTCATCACAAATTCACAATATATTGAGATTGAATTAATAATACTTTAAATAACTTTATATTATCATTGATAAAGTTATTTGACTTATATTTAATTAAATTTTATTAAATAATTTGATTTCTATTTAACGCATGTCTACATGGTCCAAGGAATATTCACATGGGAGGCTGGACATGGTTAGGTCCATGTTATAATTTACCCTCCAAAATTTGGACACGTATTCAACAAAATTAACTCTAGAAAAAAGTTGGTACTATAATCAATTCGGCAAACATATTACTACGTCGCTTTTTGATCATTTTCATAGTTTTCTCATTTAATGCTATCCACGTGATCAGGAAGAAAATTTTAAGTTTCTTGAAATACCGAAGAACTGGGTTTCATATTTCATGGTTAGGTCAATTCAACCGAAATTGTGGGTTGACTCCAAGTTCACCCAAAAAAATTGTAGAGTTAGAGTAAGATATTTTTTACCTGAAAAAATCGAAATTGAATTGGCTCAAATCGAAGGAGTCCAACAAATTGGGAGTGCTAGCTCTTTGAACTAGCCCGCCAACTCGATTTATTTGAATATATTAAAATTCATATATTTATACAAAAAATTTAAATAAATAAAATAATATATTTAAATAAAATAAATTTTCAATTCAAGTTAGGGGTGACTATGCGGGTTCGGGTATTCAGGTTTGTACCGAAATACCCGTACCCGATTGAATATTTGGATACACGTACCTAATGAATTTGGGTAAGGGATCGGGTTACGGAATTAATTTTAAAAATATTGAGTATTAGGGTACACGATTACCCGTTCGGGTATACTCGAAATACTCAATTAATTATTTAAATTAAAACAATAAATATATTAATTAAAAATCTAAAACATTATATATAATAAATAAAACCGTAGTTTATATATAAAAATCTAAAACATTATATATAATAAATAAAACCGTAGTTTATATATAGTAGTAAAAAAATATACAACAAATTAGAGATTAACTTGAATAAGATGATTAGTTGGACATGTAGTTAATGATGTGCAAATAGAAGAAACAAATTAGAGATTAACTTGAATAAGATAATTAGTTGGACATGTAGTTAATGATGTGCAAATAGAAGAATATGGGAAAATTAAACAAACTATATTAATTAGTGCAAGAAAACGAAAAAGGAGGAATAACTTTTTTTTATTGTTTTTAATTATTTTGTTTTGTTTTTTCTTATTATTTGTAACTTAGATTGATGATTTTTACTTGTTTGTTGATTGAAAATAAACAATTGAATTTGAATATTATTGATTTTTTGTTAATTCAAATTTTATGGTAATTTTTGGTACCCGATTAACCGGCCAGGGTATTGGATACCCGATTTACAATAGAGGGTCGGGTTATGAGATAAACTTTTTTGCTTATTAGGGTACGGGTACCCGAAAATTTCGGGTGCGGGGTACCCGTACCGAATAGTCACCCTTAAAACAAATTATAATTTTAAATATTATTTAATATTTGAAATTTTAGGCAATTTAAATATTAAAATAATAATAAAAATTATAAAATATTAATATTTTATTAATATTAAACTTAATTTGATATTAAAAAAATAATTATTTATTTTATAATGTTAATTTTTTTGCCAGACGGTAGCCCGAAACGTCTCAAAACCGAAAATTTAAGGGTTAAAGTTACAAATTAATTACATTACGAAATTTTTTAGCTCGAACAACCCGAAACGAAGTAGTCTGATAACTCGAATGAGCTGAATCGAAACTGAGTGAGCTGACTTGATTGACATCCCTACTCATGATAGAGTACGTGTGTATGAGCTAAAATATCATTTGTGTCCATCCATTGTTAGACTTTTCATTTTTTATTGTCTCTCATTATTAATCAATTAGCACTCTCTCGCTTGCTTCCTGAAGAGTTTGCTTAGAATTTTTCACGGGTATATTAAAAAAAGTTGTTTTTCATATATTAAATAATATAAAATAGGTGCATAAATGAGTATTATAAGAATAAAATTATGAAAAAAACTTTATATTGATGGCCGTGCAAAATTTGAAGGGACAAAAAAAATGAAAGTATGCAAAATTAAAGAAAAAAAATAGATGTTTCCAATTTTTTTACTCTGATTTTTTTTTTAAATTTAATCGCAACTCCCTAATTAATTAATATAAAAATGCATTTCAATTGTACTTTTTAGTAAATACATGAATAAAGTAAATATTATTTCTAAAAGTTTCCAATAAAACGTGACAATTGATATTTGATACATGTCCTTGGACCTTGAGGTGGAGGGAATTAAGAAAGAAAAACAGAGACTTGTGCATTCCTTGTTTGGGGGGCAGTCGATCTCTTCCATTTGTAAATGGTTTAATTGTCATATGAAAACTAACACCGAAGTTAGAGACGCTTTTAGCTTTTAGGAAAAATTTCTGATGCCACTAAATACTACTTGTTATGGGATCGACAATTTATAGTACGAATAATAATGCAAAATTCCGAAAATAACTCAACAATAAAATAGAAGGAGACAAGTAAAGAAGACAAGAAATTTACGTGAAACCCAAATCGGGAAAACCACGGGAGGAATGACGAGAAATTTCACTATAATTGTTGAGGATTCGCACAACAAGGTCCAACCAACCGAATAAATCCGATCAAATTGGACTTTCATAAACCACACGATGTGAACAACTCAAAACCGAACGAATATGATTTGACTCTCCAGCTCACAATCACTCACGATATATGTGAACTCACAAGAATATAAAAGCACGATAAACAACACACACAAGACAAGATTTTACGAGCTTCGGTATCGCGCTGCCTATGGCGAGGCAGCTTTTACCTACGTGCTCGGGGAGAGGGGTGTTTCTTCTTTATTAAACGAAAACGAGATTACAATCACTCTTGATAATCCTGAGCCAACAAGGCGTAAGCGATTATCGATCTAACTTCACGTCTAATAACAAGTATTGAAACCTTAATATTTTTGCCATGCCTCTCTCTCACTCCTCGCTGCTGTGCTCGACGTGAGTTATATAGGCTTCCTGGACGTCGCTTTATGGTAGGAATAGGTTCCTTGTCCTCCAAGGATTTCGTTGCCTTTTGAATCACCTCAATCGGATAAGTATGGAAAGAGATATTAAATTTTTGGTCTCTTACCAAAAATAGGAGATTCTGCCTAGATCCTGCCTCCTGCCAGGGAACCGGTTTTTGCCTTCGCACTGCGGCAGACTTAACGCCTTTGTCCTGCCGCATGGAACTGCCTTATCGAACATCTTCAAGCGGATATTTCCAATCCCTTCGACCTTGCACGAGGTGTCATTAGCCATGAACACTGCACCATGCTCCAAAGATTCATAAGTCTCGAACAACGTCCAGTCCGGACACATATGAAACGAGCAACCCGAGTCTAAGATCCAATCATCACAAAAGTTGAAATTCTCGCCTAGAGCAATTAGTAGTTCCCCATAGAATTGACCATCTACTAATCCAACGTCACCGAAATTCCGATTACCGGAATTATTGTTGTTGCTCTCCATATTCTTCAACGTGTAGCACTCCGACTTTATTTGTCCCTTCTTCTTGCAATAGAAACACATCTTATTCCCGTGTCGCAACTTCAAATTTCCCGAGTCGCTTCCTTTATCACGGTACTTCTTTTGGAAATTAAGTCCTTCACCCACATCGGGCACACCATCCTTGTTGGACTCCATCCTTTGTACGTTTTTCCTTGACGAGAGAGCCGAAGTTACTTCTTTAAACGTGAGGCTATCTCGCGAATAGAGAAGTGTGTCCCGAAAAGCCGACATCGAGGGGGGTAGCGAGCATAACAACCAAAATGCAAGATCATCATCTTCGATCTTCACGCCAATTTTCCCAAGGTCAGCTACACGCTCATTGAATCTCGCTACATGGTCTTGAATCGACGACCCCTCTGCCATCTTGAGGAAGTAGAGACTTCTCTTCAAGTGATGCTGGACACCGATTTCTCCACGCACATCGAATCCAACAACTCCCATAATTCCTTTGCGGTCTTCGCCTCCGTCGTTTCCTCGGTCAAAGAATCCGAAACATGAAGCCCTATGGTCGCCATAGCCATCTGATCGAGCTCCACCCACTCGTCATGTTTCATGTCTTTCGGCTTGTTGTCAACACCAAGTAAACAAATCTCTTGCTTATGAGATTTGAGGACTAACCTCATCTTGTTTTTTCAAATAGGAAACCTCGTGTTGAGACTTAAATTCGGTAGATCGTACCTCACACTCGCCATCGACTAACCTCATCTTGTCTGGCTCTGAAAGGTCACGAGATCGTTTTCTGGCTCTGATACCACTTGTTAGCTTTTAGAACAAAGCTTTGAACGTCACACGATCAAGACCGGTGCCATTAGATATTACTTGTTACGGGATCGACGATGTATAGTACGAATAATAATGCGGAACCCCGAAAATAACTCAACAATAAAATAGAAAGAGAAAAGTAAATAAGACAAGGAATTTACGTGGAAACCCAAATCGGGAAAAACCACGGGAGGAACGACGAGAACTTTCACTATAATATTATCGATGATTACAAGGATTGATATCCACTCTAAAACCCTCTAATCTCACACAAAATTATCTCTCTAATTGATGGTATTAACTCGTGTTGATTTCTCTCATCCGTGTCAATGGAGTATCTCTCTTTATATAGGAGGGAGTCCTAAATATTGTATGGAAACAATATTTCACGCCCATAAAGAGTCCCAAGAGAAATAGGAAAGAAATCCTATTTAAAATAAGAACGGAAGAAAATTCCCGATTGCTGAATCTGGGGACCTAGCGCGGCGCTAGGATCCTAGCGAGGCGCTAGGTTCCTGGCACGTTCGTGCCGAGCCCGCAGAAGTTGTACCCAAACTGGCACGTTTTGTCCTAGCGAGGCGCTAGGAATGTAGCGGGTTGCTAGCCTAGCGAGGCGCTAGGTTCCTGGCACGTTCGTGCCGAGCCCGCAGAAGTTGTACCCAAACTGGCACGTTCTGTCCTAGCGAGGCGCTAGGAATGTAGCGGGTTGCTAGCTTCACTCTTCCTTTTTTTTCTCGATTTTGTGTCACCAATTTATTGTGCACCAATTCCAACAGACGCAATATTATTGAGGCTTCGTTTTCCCAATAGTCAATCAGTCCCATAAAAAAACCAATGTTAATCACTTGCGATTATTTCTGTGGGATGAAGGTGATTATTTATGTGGGGGCGGAGGCAGTAGCTGTGTAAAGAATCAAACTTAAAAGGAAAATTGAGACTACTTCCAAAGGTAGGATACGTGACAATTTTAATGTCTAGGATGCAACACTTTTATCTCTTGTGATTTTAGACACAAATTATATCACTCTTATTAATAACTTATTATTTAAAGGGATAATTATAGTTTAGTGCTTCAACTATTAGCACCTTGATACTTTGGTGGCCCATCTTTTTTTTTTGGTGGTTTAGTGGCTGAACTACATCATAATTACACTTTAGTGTATGAAATGGCGGATCCCGGCCACACGTGACTTGCACGTGCATATTTTAATAGAAGCTCCGGGTTCATGAGGGTATATTCGACATTTCCAATCTGAACTATATTTTAATCCTTTTATCCCTTTTAATACTTGTAATAAAAGTGTAAAATCAGAAAGAACCTAAATACGCGCCCCCACCCAAATCCATTCCAAATCAGAAAGAACACTAGAAAAAATCGTTCGTCCCCAAATCTGAAATCATCCCGAAACATGAAGTACTCCCCAAATTAAAACTCTAAATCCTGATTCACCCCAAAATCCTTGCGCCCAGCACCTATTTCTGGTTCGATTTCATCAATTCCCAAGAAAACCCGACAGCAAGTTCCATTCTTGAACTCCAGTGTTGAACTCCACTCTTCAACAATGCCGTGGAAATTGAGAAGGGGAAGTGATGTCATGCCTGAAGGCAAGCTCGTTCCTGAGTATGGAGGTCGTGAAGATCTGTGCACACTGATTTTTCATCACTCAGGCGCCTTCATGCAAAAATACGGTAAGAGGTGTTACGTAGGTGGGAGAGTGTGTTATATAGATTTTGTGGAAGGTGACACAGTCAAAGTCTCAGATTTGGAGTCTATGGCTTCTGCTGTTGGAATACAGGGTTGTATGAAATTTTATTTTAGCATGGACGGCTATGATGAGTGTACTCATATTGAGTTTGCATCTGATGACTACAAATCCACTATGATTGGTGCGTGTGTTAGTACTGATAAAACAGTTTCTGTGTATGTTGACCATGAGGATTTAGATGCTGATAGTATATTTGAAGTAAAGGATTTAGATGCTGTTGATGATGAAGATAGCAGTGAGGAGGAGGAGATAGCAGTGGGAGAAACTACTGAGGATGATGATATGGAGGCTATGGAAGCTGACAAGGAGCAGGAAAATGTGGAAGATGCTAAGGAGCAGGATGATGTTGGAGATTCTAAGGAGCAGGAAGATGGTCATGAGAAAAATGTGAGAGAGGAAGATCCAACAGATGTTGTGAGAGCAGGATTAGAAAGCTTGGTTGATGATGAGGTTGAGGAAATGGATAGTGATCCAGACATATCAGTAGGTGATGATTCAGAATTGTCAGATTACCTTCTTGATAGTGAGGCTGAGTATGATGTGGATAATGAGGATTTCAGCAGGTTTGTTGACTCTGATGAAGACTGTGGTAGTCAAAAAAACCCTAGCAATCCAGTACAAAAGAAGCAGAAGAGGTATAGGATTTTCAATGAAAAAACTGATATGCAGAATGTGAAGTTTTATGTTGGTTTATCTTTCAAAGATATACCTACCTTTAGGGCAGCTTTGAAGCAATATGCTGTTGAGCAGGGTAGGTCATTGAGATTTCCAACCAACACTTTGATGAAAGTGCAAGCAAGATGTTATCAGAAGGACTGCCCATGGGTAATTTATGGCTCTAGAGTACCAAGAGACAACACTGTAATTGTCAAGACTTTGAATGATGAACACACATGTGTCAGGCAAGAAAGAGTGATTCAAGCAACTTCCAGGTATCTTTCTCAGAGATATGAAATGAAAGTGAAGTCTGATCCTACTTGGCCAGTGAATTCAATGGTAGAAATAATGCAATCTGAAGTGGGATGCATATTTTCCAAATGGCAGATGTACAGTGTGAAGAAGAAGGTTGGTAAGCTGGGAGATGGTGATCTGATGGCACAGTTTGGGGATTTGTACAGATATGCTGCTGAGGTGTTTAGAAGCAATCCACACAGCACCTTCAGAATAAAATCAAAGGCTATGGCAAATGAGCAAGTGTTTCAGAGGTTGTATATTTGTTGGGATGCCTTGAAGGTTGGGATGTTGGATGGAAACAGGAGGCTTATATGTCTAGATGGCTGCCACTTGAAATCAGTGCATGGGGGAGTGCTACTGACAGCAGTAGGTGTAGATGGGAACAATGGCATCTATCCTATCATTGGATCTCAAAACAATGGCAGGCTGACAAAGAGAGGAGTGGAGATGAGCTGTAGGCTGTCAAACCTAATAAGACTGTTGTGAGGAGAAGCCCAAGAAAGCATGACCCTAAGGGGAAGAAGGCTGCTCACAAGGTATTCTCATCTCAGCCCACAGTCAGTGAGCCAAAGGGAAATGAGCCTGCTCACAAGGTGTTCTCATCTCAGCCCAAAGACAGTGAGCCAAAGGGAAAGGAGCCTGCTCACAAGGAGTCTTCATCTCAACCATCTGATGCATTTCTGAGGGGTTATGAGTCTGTCCTATCTACACTTCCTGTGAAGAGAAATTTGGCCTTTTCTGAACAACCATTGTTTAGCAGAATACCATTAAGGGTGAAGAAGTCAAGAGATGAAAATCCCTAGTTTGAAGATGTTATGTTTTTATGTGTAGTAGATTGTGTTGTGATTTGAACTTTTGTACTATGTTGAACTGATGTTGTGATTCTGCTTTTGGAACTATGTTGAACTGATGTTGTGATTTGAAGTAATGTTGAACTGATGTTGTGATTTTAAGTAATGTTCAACTGAAGTTGTGGTTTTTAAGTACTGTTGAACTGCTTTGTTGTGATTTGAAGCAATGTTGAACTTATTTGGATCATTCATGTTCAAACAGTTATGTTTCTCATAAAATCTGCCCAAAATCAGAATCTTTACAACACAAAACACATCAATTAGAGCAAACATAACATTTCCATAACACTGCAAGTTCAGAAAATTCAGAATCATTACAATTCCTACACACTACTTGTAGAAAACAAACATCACAAATACCAAAAACACTACAATAAGAGCAATATGCATCTTCAACAACCTTTTTTCCATCAAAGCACATTTCTTTTCCATCAGCTCCATTTCTGCTGCCTTTGAATTGATGTTTCGTAGGAGCCCAGGAATGATTTGCGAACACCTATCACAAGCAGGTGGGTCGGTCCAAGAGAATCGATTACAAGCCCCAGATTTCTGTCAAAATCGAAAAAATTAGGGTTTATATGTATACATTTAGAGATCGATTTAAGGGTTCGAAATAAGTGGAATGAACTTAGAAATTGGGGTTTAATTTCAGAATTACAAAATTAGGGTTTATATGTATACATTTACAGATCGATTCTTACCCGAAATTGGGAACAAGCCATGAATCTTCTACCTGGATTCGCGTCGGTCCAAGAGGTTTTCATCACCAAAGGCGTCCCGCATCTGCATAGCTCTTCCATAAAGATTGGATTTTCAATTATTCTCTTAAAATCGAAATTAGGGTTTGTGTACAGAAATTGGGAACAAATGCGTACGAGAATATGGAAGTAGTGTATTTATTAAGTTTTTAAATCGATTTTTTATATAAAAAAAAAAACTGTTAATGAATAAAAGGGTAAAAGAGTCATTTCTCAACTTCAGCAAACGAGATTATGACACTTGTCAACTTTATGCACGTGCAAGTCACGTGTGGCCGGGATCCGCCATTTCATACACTAAAGTGTAATTATGATGTAGTTCAGTCACTAAACCACCAAAAAAAAAAGATGGGCCACCAAAGTATCAAGGTGCTAATAGTTGAGGCACTAAACTATAATTATCCCTTATTTAAATGTATGAAGCACTCTTATAATCTTATTTATAACTTACAGTAAGTGTAGAAAATCAGTTTAATAAAAAATAATTAAAATTAAAAATAAATTCTTCTAATAATATCACTATAAATCTTTATGAAATAAAATTATATGTCTAATATGTCTAAAAAAAAAATATCGGTCCCCAGGGGCATAGCCGAGTGGTAAAGCCTGTAACGATGTGGGTGAGATATTCCCACAGATGTCTGTTACTCGGGCACATCCCTCGATTTACATTCTGCCCGATCGAGGGACCTTCGATCGGGTGAGGGTGGAGTTTCTTGTTTCTCCTCTTTATCAAAAAAAATAAAACATTCCTAAAAATAAATTAATAAAAACCATATAATTTTAATCTTTCTAAAATTAAAAAAGGAACAAATGAATTTCACTATCCACGAAGGAGTGTGTACACGTATCTCACGACCACGTATCTCACGACTTCAATTCACAGCACATGACATACGTGCTGATGTCATCATGACATGTGCAGCTCCGCCCACATAATTAAATTATTTGATTAATTCATATTTTTTATGTCTCGTATTTATGGTCCTAGATCCTTTGTAATTTACAAAAAAACCTAAGTAGATAGGTACGGGACAGCCGAACAGGGACAGAGTTTAAACACGTTCTCATAATTGTTCGTTTTCGTCCCTTTTTTTCTTGGAATTCAAGTCCTACCTCAACATTATCAAACTCATGTTCAGAATCCAGACCATACAATACATATATTGGAGACTATAATCGGCCCACTATAAATGTCTAGTTGCCCAACTTCTCTAACAGTTCGAGCTTTTAGATGAAGCGGTTTCTAACATGGTATCAGATCCTAGCCTTGTGGTAGGTCCTGGAATCGACTCCCGCCCTGTGCGACTGTACCCGAATTAATTATCCACTTGTTGGGCCTTCCCCTGAGGTTGAAATTGTAGTAGCTTTTGTGTATTGTGCGTGTATCCATTAGAGGAAGATGGAAGAAATGAAAAAAAAAATGAATAATCGAGGCTCGTGTTCAACACGATTTCCTTAAAACATATTCGTCCTCTACGGGTACGATTGTTTCCCAGGATACAACGATTACTAAGCAAAACATTTGCTTACGGCGAACTGAAATGTTGTCTGAAAAATATCACCGGAGGGTCAAAAAAACGAAGATTACAAAAGAAAAACGAGAGCGATTTGTTGACGATCGGACGATGTATAGTATGAAGAAAACAAGAATACCGAAGAAAAGAAATCAACAAGAAAATAGAGAAGACAAGAATTTACGTGAAAACCCAACTGGGAAAAACCACGGGAGGAACGACGAACAATTCACTATAGTATCGTTTCACGATTACAAGGATGATATACGCTCTAAACCTTCAAATCTCACACAATAGCTATAGAATTATAATTGATGTGTTTATGCCTATGGAGAAGCTCTCTTATATAGGGGAGAGTCCTACTTAATGTATGGAAACATTAATTCTCGCCCATAGTATGCCTTGTAGGAGAAGGAAACCAAAACGGACCAAAAATAGGACTTTCCAAAAGTCCCCCGCGCTGGCACAATTGGCGACCGCCATTTTCAAAACGGCGGTCGCAGGACCTGTTTCGGCGGGCGCCGAAAACCTTTCGGCGGTCGCCAAAACCCCTCAAAACCGTGCAGTCCCGACTTCGTCATCTCGACCTTTTCGGCGGTCGCGGGTCCATAAACGGCGGTCGCCGTTTTCCTTCGGCGGGCGCCGATTCCAAAACGGCGGGCGCCGTTCTCCTCCTCGCTCGGTTTCGTGGCAACCTCAACAAATCTCCACCTTGGCATTAAACCGCGAACTTCCTTCGCCTTCCGTCTTCCTCCAAAAGCCCCTAAGGGCTTAATCTCTCGATCGAAGTCCAACCAAGCTAGAGCAAAGCTCAAACTTGGTTGCGGGTAAACTCTTCGTCAACATGTCCGCCGGATTGTCGTGAGTACTAATCTTACTCACCTTAATGTCGCCTCGGGCGATCACCTCACGAACAAAATGATAACGAATATCAATGTGCTTTGTTCTCTCATGGAACACTTGATCTTTTGTGAGGCAAATAGCACTTTGACTATCACAAAAGATCGACGTCGTCTTAGAACTCTTCGAGAGTTCTCTAAACCAACCTCTCAGCCATAGTGCCTCCTTGCAAGCTTCGGTGACTGCCATATACTCCGCCTCGGTAGTCGATAAGGCCACCGTACTTTGCAAGATAGCTTTCCAACTTATAGCACACCCACCAATGGTAAAAACATACCCGGTAAGAGATCTTCTTTTATCTAGATCACCGCCATAGTCGGAATCCACGAACCCCCGAACATCTTCTTGATTCCTCCCGAACACTAGCTTCTTGTTAGACGTACCTCTCAAGTAGCGCAACACCCACTGCACCGCCTTCCAATGCTCTCTTCCGGGATTCGCCATATACCGACTCACGGCACTCACGGCGCGGGATTGCATACATCAAGGACCCAACGGCATTGGAATAAGGGACTCGAGCCATATCCTCGATGTCCTTCTCCGTAGTCGGAGAGTAAGCAGAGGTAAGTCTAAATTGTGTTCCAAGGGGAGTACTTACCGGGTTCGCCTTCTCAAGGTTGAAACGACGTAGCACCTTCTCTATATACCCCTTTTGGCCAAGATACAACTTGCCATCTCTTCGATCTCTCGTGATTTCCATTCCTAGGATCTTCTTTGCCGCACCTAGATCCTTCATCTCGAACTCCTTGCTAAGTTGTGCCTTAACTCTCTCCACCTCCGACTTATCCTTAGCCGCTATCAACATATCGTCGACGTAGAGGAGGAGATAGACTAAAGACCCATCACGGCCTTTTCGGAAATATACACAACTATCGTAGGAGCTCCTTCGGAAACCATTCTTAATCATAAACGTGTCGAAACGTTTATACCACTGTATAGGAGACTGTTTCAAACCGTATAAGGACTTCTTGAGAAAACATACCTTGTTTTCTTGGTTTGAACCCTCGAACCCCTCGGGTTGGACCATGTAGATATCTTCCTCGAGCTCCCCATGTAGAAAGGCCGTCTTCACATCCATTTGCTCAAGCTCCAAGTCATGCATTGCCACAATGCCTAAGATTGCCCGAATCGAGCTATGCTTGACCACCGGTGAAAACACATCATTGAAATCTACTCCGGGAATTTGGCTAAAACCTTTAGCCACCAATCTCGCCTTGTATCTCTCGTCCTCAACCCCAGGGATGCCCTCCTTCCTTTTGAAGATCCATTTGCACTTGATGGCCTTCTTGCCTTTAGGGAGATCAACCAACTCCCAAGTGCCATTCTTATGAAGAGACTCCATCTCTTCTTGCATAGCCAAGACCCACTTACTTGAATCATCACACGTGACCGCCTCGGCATATGAGGAAGGTTCCTCATACGAATCAACTTCATCGGCCACGTTTAGAGCATAGGCAACTAACTCATACTCGGCTAACCTTTTGGGTGGTCGAGTCTCACGTCTTGGCCTATCTCGTGCTATGCATTGCGGCTCCACCTCTTTTGGATCTTCCGGAGTAGTCGAACTACTCGCCTCATTGGTCGGGGAACTTGACCCATCATCTTCCTCTTGCACCCTGTCCGGCTCCACCTCAATAGGAGTACTTGGAACCTCGAGATTCCCTTTAGACGCCCGATCACCAATCATAGAAGCCTCATCAAAGACTACATCACGGCTTAGAATGATCTTCTTCGTCTCTGGACACCATAGCTTGTATCCTTTAACTCCTTCCTTAAAGCCAACGAATATGCACTTCTTAGAACGTGCACTCAATTTCCCGTCGTTGACATGCATGTAGGCCGGACACCCAAACACCCTCAAGTCCTCATAATTCGCCGGAGATCCCTTCCACAATTCTTTTGGAGTCTTCTTATTAATTGCCATGGACGGAGATCGGTTGATAAGGTAACATGCTAAAGAAGCCGCTTCAGCCCAAAAACCTTTACTCAACCCAGAAGTTGCCAACAAGCAACGTACCTTGTCCATAATCGTGCGATTCATTCTCTCGGCTACTCCGTTTTGCTGAGGGGTGTATCTCACAGTGTGGTGCCTCACAATCCCCGAACCCTTACAGAATTGGTTGAATTCTTCGGACACAAATTCTAGGCCGTTGTCCGTACGTAGGTTCTTCACGACTTTCCCGGTCTGTTTCTCTATCATCACCTTCCAATCTCTGAAGGTAGAAAACACGTCGCTCTTGTTCTTTAAGAAGAACGACCAAACCTTTCGGGAATAGTCATCGATGATGGTAAGCATGTAGTAAGAACCTCCAGTGGAGGGGACCGGGGATGGTCCCCATAAATCGGAATGGACATACCCGAGTATTTCCTTCGTTGTGTGAGCGCCAGTGGTGAACTTCACCCTCGTTTGCTTCCCGAAGACGCACTGCTCACAAAACTCCAACTTCGACAAGCCCTTATCCCCAAGAAGCCCTTGTCTACTCAACTCGGCCATTCCGGAATCACTCATATGCCCTAGACGCATATGCCAAAGTCTCGTCGTGTCGACATCCTGGACTTTGGAATCTCCCACGGCTACTTCGCCTTTCACCGTGGTACCTTCAAGAACGTAAAGCCTATTCGACTTACGTTCGCCTCTCATAACAACCAACGAACCGCTGGCCACCTTCACGACTCCACCTTCTCCGGTGAACGAGTAACCCTTGAGCTCCAAAGTACTAAGCGAAATCAAATTCCGCTTTAAGCCGGGGACGAATCTAACCTCGCTTAGGGTGCGGATCGCGCCGTCAAACATCTTGATCCGGATGCTTCCTATCCCTTCGATCTTGCATGACGCGTTGTTGCCCATAGTCACCGCACCTTGCTCCACCTTTTCAAAGGACTCGAACCACTCACGATTCGGGCACATGTGGAACGTACATCCCGAGTCTAGAATCCACTCCTCGCTTGATTTGGAGACCTCACCCAAAGCCATTAGGAGATCACAATAATTCTCGGCTACACCAACTTCACCGGAACTCTTCCCGGAATTATTGTTGTTGTTGTTGCCGCCTTCTCTCTCCAACCTATTTTTCAAGGCGTAGCAATCGGCTTTGATGTGACCCTTCTTCTTGCAATAGTTGCAAACCTTGTTACTATGTCGTGACTTCGATCGAGACCTCTGGCTCGATTTCTGAGTTGTCCGCCCACGGACATTCAACCCTTCGCTTGGCGTCTCTCCCGAATTAGGATTCTCCATCATCATGATATTATCTCTAGATGAGAGAGCCGAAGTAACGTCTTTAAACGCGAGACTCTCTCGTGCGGAATATAGGAGAGTATCACGGAAGGTCGCCATAGAAGGGGGTAGAGAAATTAGGAGCCAAAACGCAAGATCATCATCTTCGATCTTCACGCCAATGTTGCCGAGGTCGGCAACCTTCTCCTTGAACTTCGCTACGTGCGCTTGGATCGAAGATCCCTCCGCCATCTTGAGGAAATATAAACTCCTCTTCAAATTGTGCTTACTTGACACCGTCTTGGTGATGCACATCTCTTCAAGCTTCTCCCACAATTCTTTCGCTGTCTTCGTCTCCATGATGTCCTCCGCCAAAGCGTTCGAAATATGAAGCCCTATGGTCGCCATAGCCATCTGATCGAGCTCTTCCCACTCGTCATGCTTCATGTCCGCCGGCTTGTTGTCAATACCTTTGAGGGCGCTCTCTTGCTTCAGGGATCGTAGAACTAACCTCATCTTGTATTGCCACGTCGGGAACCTTGTGTTGAAATCCAGCATCGGTATGTCATACTTCACGCTCGTCATAGATCCTTAGCTCTGATACCACTTGTTGACGATCGGACGATGTATAGTATGAAGAAAACAAGAATACCGAAGAAAAGAAATCAACAAGAAAATAGAGAAGACAAGAATTTACGTGGAAACCCAACTGGGAAAAACCACGGGAGGAACGACGAACAATTCACTATAGTATCGTTTCACGATTATAAGGATGATATACGCTCTAAACCCTCAAATCTCACACAATAGCTATAGAATTATAATTGATGTGTTTATGCCTATGGAGAAGCTCTCTTATATAGGGGAGAGTCCTAATTAATGTATGGAAACATTAATTCTCGCCCATAGTATGCCTTGTAGGAGAAGGAAACCAAAACGGACCAAAAATAGGACTTTCCAAAAGTCCCCCGCGCTGGCACAATTGGCGACCGCCATTTTCAAAACGGCGGTCGCAGGACCTGTTTCGGCGGGCGCCGAAAACCTTTCGGCGGTCGCCAAAACCCCTCAAAACCGTGCAGTCCCGACTTCGTCATCTCGACCTTTTCGGCGGTCGCGGGTCCATAAACGGCGGTCGCCGTTTTCCTTCGGCGGGCGCCGATTCCAAAACGGCGGGCGCCGTTCTCCTCCTCGCTCGGTTTCGTGGCAAACTCAACACGATTGCTCGGAAGATGTTTGTATAATCTCTTTTTCATCTTTGATTTTCTCGACGTTTCAAGTCGTGTTTTTCGTGTTTTTATGCAAATGTCGATTGCACTTATATAGAGATGTTGGAGTCGAAGTTTCGTTGAATGTGGACGATTTGACTACACAAAATGTAACGTCTCACCATTCATACCACCCCACTAATGGCCACTTAACCACCATTATTTCATTATTTAAAATTCAAAATGTAACTTGTTATATTATAATAATAATATCATATTATTATTATTAAAATATTTTGTCAATAATTGACAAATACTTCATTAATTAGAAAAATAAAATACTAGCAAAAAATGTGTGTAACCGGGTACTCCCCTATATTTACACTTTGCATATTTTATTTTTCTCACTTAGAACATAATTTCTTTTGGAATACTCTTCCAATTAGTTACACTTTTAAAAATTAATTTCTCATTCATACTACTCGAAATTGAGCGTATGAGATATCACATCGAAGCTCTCTACGAGACGCTCATTCTCCAACAATCCCCCACATGAATGAAAATTATACAGACACCATAAAGAAAAAGCTTGGTGATATAACTCAACGTTAGAAACGTGCATAGAATAGGTAGGTGTTACCCTTTGAACCTTTCCTTGTGAAAGCATACTTATTTTACTAGTTAAATAGTAGACACGATGTCTTTGAACTATTCACCATTTGTGTAAACAATGGTATACTCCACTCACGTTCTTTCTAACAACTCTCAGTTCTCATAGTTATGTTCATTTTGGCCCTGAACATCTGCCTGGTTCTGTAAGAGTGTTTAAGAATATGCCTTACTATATTCTCTTCGAAGCGGCCCCACTTCTCTCTTACATAGGTGATTTCATTTGAATCATTAATAGCCATATGCTAATCCTCACAACATATCACTGTAACATCTCTTAGGCAATGGACTTTCATGGAAATTAAATTCCCCCACATAACAGTGATAATGGAGTTAGACAATTAGGTTGTCCTTTTGAACCTAGTTCTTGGGATCTCCAGTCATATAGGTAAGGTTTTCCTTCGTCTCAACTCTCTTTCTTTAAGGCTTAAGTCCAATCCTTTAGATGACGACATTACTAACTCCCGATTTACCATTTCTTTGGTTATTTGACTGCGATATTATCTTTAGATCTTACATAGTCTATTGAGATAACTCCAATAGAGAGTAGTTGTCAGACATTGTGTTCATCCAATTGCAAATTGACACTCACAATTAATGCTAATTGGATACACATGTTTCGTCTACTTCGGATGTTCTTTTTAACTTCCGAATACAAATAATTCATATTTCAATATGAATTTCAAAAGTCTCATATTTACTTCTCATTAAGTAATATTACTTTTCTAAAATTTTATTGATAAAATAAATCAATAATAATTTTGACTTTTCTCTTTTATTTACTTCTCATTAAGTAAATAAAATTAATTATGAGAATAAATCATTATTACCTCATTCATATTATATGAATTTCAATAATTTATTTACTTCTCTTCAACAATTTTTTTTTTTTATACCACATTCATAACTCTATGAATTTCAATGGTTTTATTCAATTAATAAAAATATAATAAATTTCACTATTTATTATATTCAAACAATACTTATATAATAAATTTCACTATTTATTATATTTTAATGGTAGCAATAAGTTTTTACTTATTTTCCCATTTCAAAGGTTTTATTTGAACTACTAATAATATAATAAATTTCATTATTTATTATATTCAAACAATAATAAATTTCATTATTTATTATTTTCAACAAATAATAATATAATAAATTTCACTATTTATTATATATTAATGGTAATGATAAATTCCACCATAATTATCCAATAATAATTACATCATTATCACATAAATAATAATAATCGCCATATTATTATTTTTATCACATAAAATAATAAAATATGCATAAAATGCAAATTGTTATTATTTAATTATATCAAAAGATATATACATCTACCTCTATTGATTTCTCATTATCAATAATGTTCGCTCGAACTAATTAGTTCATCATTGAACAAAATTTTTTTTTCGACTTCAACAACGTCGTTAAATTTTTCCTTGGTTTATCACGATGATTAACCAAAATATCATCTAGTGTGGCGCACCATCACTAGGTCCCGAGGGATAATACATGTTCCGATGTTCGTTCACTCAATCGAGTTTGAACCATCTCCGAGTGTAAGCACAAATAATCATTTCAACCATCAAACTAATTTGTTTTAAGTTTGTAGTAGCTTTTGTGTATTGTGCGTGTATCCATTAGAGGAAGATGGAAGAAATGAAAAAAAAACGAATAATCGAGGCTCGTGTTCAACACGATTTCCTTAAAACAAATTCGTCCTCTACGGGTACGATTGTTTCCCAGGATACAACGATTACTAAGCAAAACATTTGCTTACGGCGAACTGAGATGTTGTCTGAAAAATATCACCGGAGGGTCAAAAAAAACGAAGATTACAAAAGAAAAACGAGAGCGATTGCTCGGAAGATGTTTGTATAACCTCTTTTTCATCTTTGATTTTCTCGACGTTTCAAGTCGTGTTTTTCGTGTTTTTATGCAAATGTCGATTGCACTTATATAGAGATGTTGGAGTCGAAGTTTCGTTGAATGTGGACGATTTGACTACACAAAATGTAACGTCTCACCATTCATACCACCCCACTAATGGCCACTTAACCACCATTATTTCATTATTTAAAATTCAAAATGTAACTTATTATATTATAATAATAATATCATATTATTATTATTAAAATATTTTGTCAATAATTGACAAATACTTCATTAATTAGAAAAATAAAATACTAGCAAAAAATGTGTGTAACCGGGTACTCCCCTATATTTACACTTTGCATATTTTATTTTTCTCACTTAGAACATAATTTCTTTTGGAATACTCTTCCAATTAGTTACACTTTTAAAAATTAATTTCTCATTCATACTACTCGAAATTGAGCGTATGAGATATCACATCGAAGCTCTCTACGAGACGCTCATTCTCCAACAGAAATCAGCCCACAAGTGAGGGGGAGTATTGGAGACTATAATCGGCCCACTATAAATGTCTAGTTGCCCAACTTCTCTAACAGTTCGAGCTTTTAGATGAAGCGATTTCTAACAACATAGATTGACAAGGATTCACAATAAATCCTAATTCGGCCACAAACATCACCGCCTCCACGACACTTCCTTTAATTCGGCCACAATCATCACCGCCTCCACGACACTTCCTTTCATAACCACCGTTACATACTTTTGCAAACTTAAAAGGATAGATCTTATATATTTTTGGGATAATTATATTTTATTACCTGAGTTTTAGGCCTTTTTTTACTTTAATACTTGACTTTTAAAATATCGCCGATCAATAGCTGACCTTTGGAAATTTTACACTTTACTCCCTGTTGTGACGGAATCCGATAACACGTTCTAATAACATTTCAGTATTTTTTAAATTATTATAAAATATAAAATTACGCTATTGCCCTCATCTTCTACGTATGTTCATCTTATTTTTAATCTTGATAAACTATAAACCAAAATAAAATTACAGCATGTAAAATAAATAAATAAAATACAGTACAAAAATGAACTGCATCTTCAGGTACCCTAAATCAATTTGCAGAAAATAATTCGAACCCACCAAACATTTTAAGAATTGATATAAATAAGATACAAATAAAAATTGGGATCTCAAAACTTTTTCAAATTCCAAGCACTAAAAGAAATTAACCACATACATACAACCCTAGACATTTTGGGCGGTAACATAGAATGAAGAATCGCTTGTCTTCTTGTAATGTAAGTTAAATCTAAAATTAATTGTCAACCCCTAATTTAATCGGATTTGCTTTTAACATTTCTTCGTCGGGATATAGCAGAGTTCCGACGCCGATCCAGCGAGATAACATTCTCACAGGATACGAACTCGTTTATCCTCCTCATGCTCCTTAAGCTTCAGCACCGCGTACCTTAAGCTGGAGTTAAAACTTTATTTTGCCATTGGCGTGTGATTTGGCCCTTCAAACGTATACGTTTCCACAAGAATTGAGTGGATTTACAGCTTTTCTTTTGCAGATCTTAGTTTTGGTACAACTCTGATAGTAAAGAATTAGCTCAAAATTTAATCGTGTATATTGTTTATTTTCTAGAAATTTGTTTGATTTTGAGTTTAACGATGAAGATGAAAGATGAAGATATGTAGAGGATGAGGGCAATATTGTAATTTCTATTTTAAAATACTTTAAAAATTATTAAAACGTCAATTAAGGAGGGTGTATTCAATTGGGATTTTAATGGATTTTTTTGGACTTTTAAAAGTCAATGGATTTTTGTGGATTTTCTAAATTTATGGAGTCTACAAAGAGTTTGATTGACTTTTTTTTATTGACTTTCATGGATTTTCATAGATTTTACAATAATTGAGAAATACATTTTTTAATTGATTTAAATGAATTTCCATAAACTTGTATATATAAATAAATACAAATGGTTTTAAAAAAATATAAATTGTTTAGAAAATAAAATATATAATTAGTTCAAAAATAAATAAATAAATAAATAAATAAATAAATAAATATATAAATAAATAAATATATATATATATATAATTATTTTCATCTTTATTTACATCATTGTAATACATACCTCATTTTCCAAATAGCATTAACAATATTCGTTCTCCATGAATTCATTGTCATACATCCATCTCATTTTCCATCTATCATTGACAATAGCATTTATGTTTTCTTACTTTAATTATTATGTTTATTTATATATTTTTTAAATTTTATTATTTTTTAATAATTAATTGGTTTTTTTATCTATTTCATATTTTTTAACTTTATTATGTTTATTTATATTTTTTAAGTTTTATTATTTTTTTAATAATTAATTTGTCAATTAAAATTGAAATCAGTAGAAATCTCATGTATTTACCAGAGATTTCAAGTTATAGAGTTCCTTTGTATTTTTGGGTTAAAATCCATAGAAATCTGTTGACTTTTAAAATCTTTTAAAGTCTATTGAGTTTTGAATACCTGTAGATTTTAATAGAGTTTTTAAAATCTGTATTGAATACCTCCAGATTTTAATTGACTTTTTAAAATCCGGATTGAATACCCCAAGACTTTAAAAGTCTAAACAAATCCTGCAGAGTCATAAACGAATACACCCCTCTAAATCACGTGTTTCTCGTGTGTTATCGGATTCCGTAAACAATAGGTAGTAAAGTGCAAATTTTTCAAAGTTCTGATCGAAAATGTTTTAAACATGTATCAAATTAAAAAAAGGTCTAATCTTTAATCAAATCTTAATAATATTTTTAACGATGGTCAATTATTCATTAATTATTTTTTATATTTTTTGAAAATCAATTAATAAAAATATTTAATTAAATAAGAAATTAATATTAAAATAATAATAATAATAATAATAATAATAATAAAAATAATAATATTACAGTACATGTATAGATAATTACTGTTGGTAATAGTATTATTTGATTAATAAAAAGAAAAATTAAAAGGTAATATTAAGGTATGAAATCGATTGCTTTTTAATATTATTTTCAACACCCATTCTTTTTCACCTCATTTTGAGGGATTGTATATTTTTTACTTGTTTACTTATTAGTTGTTATAAACTCAAAAGTAATTGAGAGAGAATAATAGAGTAGAAAGAGAGACAATATGATAAGAGAATAGAATTGTTATGAATTGTTATGGGGAGACCTTTTATATAGGATACAAAGTAGGGTTTCTGTCTTGTTCACCAAAAAAGGGTAAACTAGTCATTCACTAATTAAAAATATTCATAACACTCCCCCTTGAATGACTATTTACAGGATTTGCTCCCTCGTTAAAACCTTGCCAGGAAAACCCAGTGGGATAAAACCTCGACGAAAGAAAAAGAGTACAGCATGCTCCCCTGATTGTATTCATCGAAGATCTTTGACTTTTGAAAATAGTTATTGGTGATCAATCAATCTCATTAAAACCTGTAACTAATAAAACCATATAGGAAAAACTTAGTTATTCAAATATACATTTTGGTCTTCAGGACACAACCTTCGAATTGTCGAGTTTCACATTCATTTGTATTATTGTATATTTTTCGTCCTTCTGGGACATGCCTTCACCAGACATCTATTGACTAGAGCATTCGCAATTGTTATAACCGGCCGGTAACTCTTCTGGAGTATATTAAATGCGTCTAGTGTTCAATATACATTTCTTGACAAATGAACAATAATGTGAACTTCAATTCACAATCATTTGAACTTCAGGTTCAATATCTCACTTTATCTCGAAAATAAACTCATATGGAACATTCTGATATCCTCATTAAATATTATCGAGTGATGTACATGCCTCGTTAAAAACCTCGTTATAAAACCTTGTAGGAAAAAATACTCGAGGAAAAGAGTACATGACATTTTCATTTATATTGTGGTGATTGTCTCGTTAAAAACATCTAACTAAGAAAACCTCGTGGGAAAAACTTATTAGAGGGAAAAAGAGTGCAATCACTGGTCTTCGGACCAATCACTGGTCTTCGGGACCTTGTCTCAATATCATTTTCGTTCATAATGACATATGTAATATGATACTATACATATTCTGATTTTCATTTCCTTTCATTTAAGGAATCTTAAAATCCATTCAGGATTTTTATGTATGTATCTTTCTAATGACTTCTACATGGTCAAATCATACATTCATGCATATCAATATTTATCGTTGTTGCTGTCAGAAGTTTAAGGTAGCGGAACTTAATGTCATCCTTAAAAATATCGAGTTTCTGCAAAAAACTCTTGAGCAACTAATCTCACTTTTATATCTCACCACATCATTACTCGTTTTTCTTACGAACACCCACGTATATCCTTCTGGGATAATATTCTGAGGTGTATACTATAGAGTCAAAATATATCATTATTTAGCGAGTCATGCTCAGCCTCAATTGCTCGTTTATTATTTTTCGAGTGCTGCTGGCACACTATAATTGATTTTAGTTTTGGATCAAATTTTCTAGAGCAACTCTTGAGGCAAATATGTCGTTGACGACTTTTTCCATGTTGATGACAATTCATTCTATCAACCAAATATTTCATCATTTCCCAAAATATTTAATTTGGTTGTTCCGCAATCCCACAATTTTCTATTATCATGTGCACACTTTTTGAATGGGATTTTCATCTAACTCTCTTCAGGAGATTTTGAGGGTGACTAAATTTTATTGCCGCGGATTTATTTTATATCTTGATATCGATCTACTACGCTTCAGGCGTATATTAGAATCAACATTTGGGTTGATCTCTTTTGAACTCTTATAATTCATTTATCACAAATATATGTGATTTTGTCACACTTTCATTAATTTGGCAGATTACTTGCTGAATATTGCAAGTCACTTATTTTAATGAACTTCGGGTTCAATTGATTGGTGCATGGATCTAGAATTAAAGATCGTTTTCATTTTCTCGGCATTTATATCTTTATATTCTTATCTCCCCCTAATGCCGGGAAATGATCTTCCTTTAATATGCAAATCAGTGTAATTGCTATAAACCGATCTTCTAGATCGTGAGCTCGAGATATTTAATATACCTTATTTTCTATTATGCTCGTTCACTTTAGTGGTGATATGATTATAACTTGCACATTTCAAATTAATTCGCAGATGGGAAATAACAATTTCCACGCATCATGATATGCATCATTTTCATGTTTTAGTACATGTGATCATGAGGATAATTAGTAAAGCTCTTCCAGAGATAATTAGCAAAGCTCTTCGGGAGCCCACTCTTAACATGCCATCATTTGCATAACATTATATATCTTTACCAATGAGCATTCGAGATCAAAATATTAGATTTAAAATTGATCTTTCGGGGATCACAATAAATCTAAATATATAATTTTCTCAGCAATCACATTAATAAATTGGAATCGACTTTTTCGATATTCCACAAGTACTCACATAATAAGATACATTTGTTCTCAATTTTCCAGAGATATCCTTCAGGGATAATTCATATGACGAGAACAATCACATTTGGCGTTTCTCTACTAGTATCTTCATATAACTTTATTCAAAAATATTTAATGTTTGAACTTTGCTTCTTCGGGAGCAATCAATAAAAATATTCTTTCAGGAATATTTTGTATAATATCAATATCGATATAAAATATTTAAAGTTTAATTGCTACATCATAAGTAATTTGATTTGATTTGATATTTCTGCGGGAATGTCATATCATGATATTCTTTAAGAACATTTAAAATTTAACTGTGATATTTATTTCATTAATATTATATCATAATATTCGGGAACATTTAATACTTATTGCTACTACGGGAGCAATTTAATTTGATATTTTCAAACTTATTGTTACTACGGGAGCAATTTAATTTGATATATATCGAATAATATCAAATCATGATGTTCTTCCAAAACGATCAATATAATATTTAAACCAGAAATATATGTTCTTCAAGAACATTCAATTTAATTGATAATTAAGAATAATTGATTTGATATTACTTTAGGATATCAAATTATAATGCGACTCAAACTTGTGAGTCGGGCTTCATTATTTTTCCACAACCAATTTATTCAAAATATTTGGTAAAGCCTCTTTGTCGATATTGCTACTGCAGGAGCACATTCGACACATGAAAAGTAGAGTATGTTTTCTCATCTTTATAAGTTATAGTTTTACCACATAATTTTAATTGAGAAGTTACTTTCATGATACCACGTTTTGGTAGTACGACCAACTTCGGGTGATCGTATCTTTCTTTGAAATCTTTCCACAAAGCTAGTAGATCTTTCACGGTCTATTTTCAAAGATATTATTCCAGATTATATATTAGTATATAATCATAATCAATTTGATATTGATATTTCAACAAGAAAATCATATCACGATGTTCTTCAGGAACATTTAATTTTGATATTTCTTCAGGATATCATATTATGTTCTTCAAGAAAAAATAAGTTTTGATATTTCTTCAGTAATATCATATCGCAATGTTATTCAGGAACTTAGGCATAATTAATTTGATGATATTATTTCAGGAATATCAGATTATAATGTTCTTCGGGAATATGATATTACTTCAGGAATATACTATTATAATGTTCTTCGGGAACATTTGAATTTTAGAAGAAGGGAGGAGAAGTAGATATATTTATAATTATTAATGAATTTAAACAAACATATAAATTCTTGCCTTGGAGTTCGGATCTTGGATGAGTAGAACTTCGATAAAGAACACGGTTGAGCTTTCGTGCTGATAACGTGTTATAAACTCAAAAGTAATTGAGAGAGAATGATAGAGTAGAAAGAGAGACAATATGATAGGAGAATAGAATTGTTATGAATTGTTATGGGGAGACCCCTTTATATAGCATACAAAGTAGGGTTTCTATTTTGTTCACCAAGAAAGGGTAAACTATTCATTCACTAATTAAAAATATTCATAACATTAGTGTATTTGTATTCTTTCACCTCATTTTTAAGGGTTGTATATTTTTTACTTATTTATTTATTAGGGTATTTATATTCTTTAAATACTATGTAGGGACATTTTTTAAAGTGTATAAAGTTAAATATCCTTATAATATTAAACAATATCTTTCATTAATAAATAATAATACATAACATATATTAATTTATTTAATATTCACTAATATTAAACTGCAACGTTATTAAATATATATAAATATATTGCGTAAAAATGTAAATATAGTTGCAAATCAATAAATATATTTAGTAAAATATATTTGTCCAACCATTAGGTTATATATATATGTTAATATCAAAATATATTGCGCAAGAAAAATATATTTGCATTACATAATTTGCGCAACATATGTATTTATAATGGTGTTATTCTTCAGGTAATTTTAGTTGCTATACGTACTATGATAGTTTGTTTTGATTTTAAGAGGATTTCTAATGTTGGTGTATATCTATGATAGTTTTAATTTTTTTTTTGTACTTATTTTTGTTTTATTTATTATATCTATGATAAGTTTAATTTTAATTGTACTTATAAGTATTTTTTTTATTTATGATAGTTTTGATTTTATTTGTATTTCATTGATTATATTTATGATAGTTTTGATTTCAATTGTACTTATAAGTGTAGAGAATTGATTTAGCCGATTACTATGATAGTTTTAATTTTCTTTGTACTTATTTTTGTTTTATTGATTATATCTACGCTAGTTTTGATTTTAATTGTACTTGTAAGTGTTTCTTTATCTATTATAGTTTTGATTTTATTTGTATTTCATTGACATCTATGTTAGTTTTGATTTCAATTGTACTTATATAAGTGTAGAAGATGGATTTAGCTGATTACTACATTTTCAATCAATTAGCATATATAATTATATAATATGTAAAACCCCGATTAGATTTTATATTTGAAAGATACCTTCCTGCCTTGAATTTTCTTGTTAAAGACGCGAGAACGATGCACTTCAATAAATTTCAGATTTGATTTCTTGTTTTTTTTTTTTTTTGGAATTTTATTGCAGTGGTTATTGAAATTATGGTAAAATATGAAAGTTGAGGGATGAATGGACCGGGTTTGAATTTTACTCTTTTTAATTAATTTAGTGAATTTTGAAATTGAGAAAGGATCCAAGTGCCCTATATAATAATAAGGAAAAAGTATAGTTACTATCTATGATAATTCTTAGAAGTGTCCCATCCATGATTTCCCCAAATTAAAATCAAAATAAATTATTTAATTATTTAAAAAATACAAATTAATTATTTAAATAATTTCATACGATTAATTTTAGAATAATTTAAAAAATACAACGAATTATTTAAATTATTACCTATGATTAATAATTAATAAAAAGAAAATTAAAATTAAAATAAATTATTTAACTATCTAAAAAATGCAAATTAATTTTTTAAATAATTTCGTACGATAAATTTTAGAAAAATTTAAAAAATATAAATTAATTATTTAAATTATTACATACTATTAATTTTCAAAAAATAAAATCTACAAAATAAAAATTATTTATTTAAATCATTATTAATTTTCAAAAAAATTATATGTGGATCGAGTGATTCTAGTTATATGAAAGACTAAGATTTGTTTATTAAAAAATATTAGGAGGACTCTCATTAGGAGAGGACCTCGATTTGATCCATGTCATTGTGAGTAAACTCTGAAAGGTGAGTAAAAAATAGAGGTAAAATAACTTTTCCAAAATAAAATAATTAATTAACACGGAGTGTACATATAATAATTGTTTTTTTTTTCTAGCTTGTTTGTATTTCTTTACCTACTACACGGTATAAGACTTTCTGACATTTCTTTTGAAAACGGTATAAGACTTTCTTACAATTCTTGTAAAACGGTCAAAAAGCTCAGAAGAAAAAAAAGGTACTTTTCATTTTGTCCGTAAGAAAATGTATATCTGTATTTCTTTTGAACACCGAAATTAAGAAAGTCAGCCAAAATAGTAATTGTAACTTGTTAGTTAGTCTTCAAAGACATTGTATCAGACACTTTTATCTTATGAGTTGGCAAAAACATGGAATCAAAATCCCTAAAGATTTGTTAAGTTTAATGTATTAATTAACTATACTATATATATATAGTTCAAATTTATAGCACCAATTATCCAACACCTCAACCGGAGTTTTTAGTTCGTTCGATTTAAAGGTAATGCGCCTAGTTAAGAATTTTCGAATTCAGATTTTACTTATGGATACTCAATCTTTGTTTTTTTTGGCAGAACGATGAACGGAATGTCACCACAGAAATGGATGCACATGATTTTGGTTTGTATGTTTATTATTCTACTGAAAACTGAAAGCATTACGGTCAACATTACATATCTTGAGAGTGCCGTCGAAAACCTGGCTGGTAATTTTTATGTTTATATTTGTTACAATTTATTATTATTATTATTATTATTATTATTATTATTATTATTATTATTATTATTGTTGTTGTTGTTGTTGTTGAGGTTGTTTTGGTAATTTTACAGTGTGTTTGGATGGGAGTCCACCTGCATATTATTTTAGTGAAGGGGTTGATGAAGGAATTAACAATTGGTTAATTCATATGGAGGTAATTAATTATGTATGTATATAGTTGATTTTTAAAATAAATAAATGAATCAGGATTCGGACATCATGAATTGATCGATCTTTCTCATGAACCGGCCGGGAAACCAGGGAGGAGCATGGTGCCATAATGAAACAACTTGCGCCGAAAAGAATAACACCAAGTTGGGTTCGTCCACGCAAATGCCTAAGCAGATGAATTTTTCCGGGATATTTAGCAACAAGTCACAGTATAACCCCTGTACGTATGATCATTGCATATATTATTCTTGATAATTACTATCTATATATTAGTACATGTAGTGTATAAATGTCTCTCGTCGACTTCCAGATTTCTATGACTGGAATAAGATCAGGATTAAATACTGTGACGGAGCCTCATTTACCGGCGACACAATGGATAACGTAAGCCCGTCCTTGTAATAGATTTATATACACTAGTAATATATATATATATATATATATATATATATATATATATATATATATATATATATATATATATATATATATGTTTCTGATATATATATTAATTAATTGATGGATGAAATTCGATCAGGTTACGAAGCTTCAGTACAGAGGGGCGAGGATCTTTGATGCCATTGTGGATGATTTATTATCCAAAGGAATGAAGAACGCTACAAAAGTATGTATACTATATATCGATCAATCACCTTATTATTATAATTAATCTTCTTTTTGTTTTAGAAACAAAACAATAAATCTTGATTAATTTCTCTCACACTGCAGGTTATACTGTCCGGAGGCTCGGCTGGTGGATTAGCGGCTATTATTCACTGTGATAGCTTCGCCAGCCTTTTTAACGTCAGTGCTGTCAAAGTAAAGTGCCTCTCGGATGCCGGTTTCTTTATCAATACGAAGGATATTTCGAATGCTTCGTATATCGAAAATTACTTCAATGATGTTGTCAAAACACACGTAAGACGTATATAGTAGTACATCTCATTTTTTTTTTGTGTAATGTAACTTATTTAATTACGTTGGTCGTTGCAACTTGTTATACGCGATATTGGGTGGATGGATGGATGCAGGGATCTGCGAAAAATTTGCCCCAATCATGTACGTCGAACATGAGCGCTTCGAACATGAGCGCTGGTCTGGTAAGTGAACTTTATCGATCGGTTTTCTTTGTAGACTATATATATATATATATATATATATATATATATATATATATATATATATATATATATGAGTTTACGGTTTTTCTTTGCAGTGTTTTTTCCCGGAAAACATTGTACCGTATATGAAGACAGATCTCTTCGTTGTGAATACCGCCTACGATACTTGGCAGGTGAGCCCGTGATCTAAGTTACTCTTTCCATTTCGTAAATATAAGACCACTATTCTAGATTCAGAGATTAACAAAAATGTTATATTTTGACTTTTTTTTACAAAAAATGAAGGGTATAAATTTATTTTAAGTTAAAATGTAAAGTAATTGTGAGTAAAATTGAAAAAATAGTTAAATAAATTAAGAATGAAATTGTATTTTAAGGTGAAAACATTCGGGGAAAAATGGTTCTCTTGTTATAAAATGAAAGGAGTATAATTCTATTCTCTGCTTTTACCAGATTAAAAATTCATTCGTAACGAGTTCTGCCGATACACACGGTGATTGGGACGAATGCAAGAAAAATATCGTAAAGTGTAATAAAACCACTCAACTCCCAACAATTCAAGGTTAATAACGTGAAACTCTGTAGTTCTAATCGGATGATTTCTCGAGTCTCTATCGTATATTGATATGTTGTTGTTTGTTTTCAGATTTCCATAGACGGTTCATAAATATATCGACCACGGCGTTAAACGCGTCTGCCACTGCTTCTAACGGATACTTTATCAACTCTTGCTTTGCGCATACCCAAACCGGAACACAGGAGACATGGCTCAGTGAAGGCTCACCCGAGTTGATTAACACGGTACGTTATATAAGTAATAACTTTTCTTGCATTTTAATTTGCATGTAAGCAATTTGTGTAATAATTACAACATTGATTTTGCAGACAATTTCTACAGCAGTCGGAGAATGGTTTTACAACGGATTGCAATTTAAGCAGATCGATTGCGCTTACCCTTGCGACAACACTTGTGTCAACCGAGTTTATGACGAATGAACATCTCCACTTATATACATACATTGTGCCAGAGGAGGAATTGCTCCGATGATATACAGATTAGAGAAAAGAGATAAATTTATGGCCTAGAGAAAATATGGTATTACCACTGTATTTTATTACAGTACCTGTGTTTTAATTTATCGTTTTGGAAATTTAATTGAATCACATCTCTTACTACATTATCTTGCTATTTCCGTTTCATAATAATGTTTTGGAAATTTAATTGAATCACATCTTTTACTCCGTTATCTTGCTATTTCCGTTTTATGATAATTATAAGACTCTGTCTTTTGTATTTTCCAAAGGAAATAGTCTTATTATTAAGAATATTATATAAGTATTTTATGTTTTTATAGTATTCTTGTTGTTATACATACATATATATATATAACTGCAATTTAATGGTTCAAACTTTAAAATTGGAATTGAATCTAAAATAAGAAATTTAATTTTTCTTAAATCAAAAACGAATCTAAAATTTATCGGGTCTACTTTTAAATACAGGTTCAATACTTACTGAAATTTATAAAAATTCTCTAAAATCTATAAAAAAATAAAATCATATAAATCGACGGAAAAAAGTCAAACTCCCTAATTCAAAAAAAAAAAAAAATCAATTAAAACCTCAATAGAAAATGCACACTCCTTTTTTATCTTATGACGGTAAAACAATTATATATAGGAAATGACCGAAAGAGTTGTTCAAGTTTAACTACGTATCTTAATTATTACATGTATTAATAGTACGTAGACCCTACATATAGATAGATCCACATATCAACCTGGTTTTAGTTCGTTAATTCGATTTGTGTAAGTATTTTCAAAATTATATTATATATACTCATTGATCGATATTTCATTGATTTGGCAGAAAGATGAATGGAAAATTAGTACATAAATAGATGCAGATTTTGGTTTGCATGCTTATTATTCTGATGAAAATTCTGAAAGCATTGAGGTTGGCATTACATATCTCAAGAGTGCTGTGGCAAAAAGAGCTGGTAACTTTTTTTTTTTTTACCATTTTTACTTTATATATAATGATTTTTTATTTCAATAATATTATTATTTAGTTGTATAATTTTGTGGTAATTAATTAGACAGTGTGTTTGGATGGGAGTCCACCATTTTGACAAAGGGTTTGGACAAGGAAACAACAGTTGGTTAGTTCATATGGAGGTAATATCTATATATAATCTTCATAATTATGTAGTCGATCGAGGATTTGGACATGAATTGATCGATTTCTCGTGAACCGGCGGAAGTTAGGGAGGAGCATGGTGCAACAATGCAACAACTTAATTGCCTCCAACGGAGAAACACTTGCCGCGTTAGGTTCGTCCAAAAAATGCTTAAGCAAAAGACTTTTTCCGATATATATATTTAGCAACCAGTACTCAAAAGTATAACTCCGGTACGTATTCGTACACTTCAAATCTTCATGCACATATACTATTCGTCGACTTCCAGATTTCTACAACTGGAATCGGATCAGGATTAGATAAAGTGACGGGGCCTCATTCACCGCCTCACCGATGACATAGAAGAAATGGATAAAGTAAGTCCTTGATATAGGTTTACGTGTACCGTACGTTTCTGATTAATCCATCGAATGCAATCAGGTTACGAAGCTTCACTACAGAGGGGTGAGGATCTTTGATGCCGTGATGGATCCACTTAAGATCTATTGGAGAATATATTCGACACACTAATATATAAATGTAAAGTTGCCAAACTTTTCTAACAGTTCGAACTTTTAGATATGATGAAACAGTTTCTAACATGATCGATCAGCTTAATTATTCTTTTGTTTGTTTGTTTTTTGAAATCTCGATTTCTCTGATACTCAGCGGGTGGACTAGCGTCTATTCTTCATTGTGACAGCTTCACCCGTCTTTTCAATGTCAGACTCGTCAAAGTAAATTGCCTCTCGGATGCCGGTTTCTTTATCAATGCGTAGGTAGGCCTCGAGCGAAAAAAAATAAGTTTGTTTTGTTCTCTGTTGATTATCCGATTCGAGCAGGTTAAAAATACATTGGCACCGGGTGTTGCTTCTCAATCTCAGTCGCAAGAATTGTGAATGTCACTTCCCTAAAAGGAGCGAGTTAAGTGTAAGAAGTTTCTTAGTAATCAGTCAATCCAACCAGACACTTTAACTGCAAAAGTTTGTAAAATTTTATGAACGATTTAATTGCAACAAGACGCTCTTGAAGCCAACAGATGGGCAAAAGATGCTACCGGCTTACAGCATCTCCAAGACAACACTCTATGCGTAAAAGCTCCATTAATATTTTTGATCAACAAGGATTCTCGCTTTGGGTAAGAGACGCCATTAATATTTTTGATCAACAAGTTTAAGAGAAGCCATTAATATTTTGGATCAACAAGTACTGTTCTCACATGTGCATCAAGATTTTTTATTTTTATTTTTAGATAGACAGAAATAGTATATAAGAATGTGCATTAAAAAACATACAAATGTTTTTACAATCTTAGTTAACAAACCACTCTCTCTTTCCAGCCCTACATATGGAATCATAAGTATATATAAAAAGGTTGGGAAAAGTAAAACTAAGGTAATCATCTAAGTTCTTTGTGTTTTTGAACACTGGATCTCGTGCCGAATACTTGTACCTAGAAAAATAGATATTTTTCACACCCTTTATTAAGTCACATACGGAGTCGGGTTTTTTTGCGAATTCCGTTTCCATTGTCGGAGTTCCGTGGTCTTCTGGATCCAAAACTGCTTCCTTAAACACTTCCTTAATCGCAGGGGTCATTTTCTCGTCCCAGGTCTTGACGTAAACACGAGCTATGGCAGCAGTCTTATGATGAGCATTTATTATTGTTTGCATCCCTTTCACACTATAGATCCATTCGGTGATATTGTCGTAAAACATAATCCTCCTTTCGAAAGACCAGAAAAGCATGCTTTTACACAATTCGTGTAATGTTCTGAAATTAATATTATGGAAAAAAATAAAAAAAAATTGTAGTCTTCAACTAAGCTTCACTAATTAGTTTTAAAAAAAAGTTAAAAAAATTAAAATTACCTAGTGCCACTTTTGGCTTCACTGATTAGTTCTTGTAGAAGCTTAATCGACTCCGTGTCATGAAAAAGATAACTCATCCGTTGTAATAAATTGATCAAAGCGGCTAGGGTGGCTGTAGGCATAAACAACAAGATTAGAAATAAAAAATAAAATGAATATATATATATATATATATATATATATATATATATATATATATATATATATATATATATATATATATAAAAGAAAGGCTTACATTGTTCGTCACTTGGACCTGTCAAAGTTTCCAACGAGCAAAACAAAACAGAGTAATTGTCGAGACCCATATTTTCAACAAAAAAGTCGGTCTCGTTCAAGTCACAAACGGATAATTCCATTTCCGATATGAACTGGACTGCCCGGATAACGTCTTTTAGGAGATTTATGGCCAGGACAGATTGAGGTTTAGTCGCATGAATGAAATTAAGCAGATCTATCCCATGCTCTAACACCATGTAGAACTCTCCATTAGTATTATTATGGACAGTTCTTATAAAATCTGGAAATAAATGATGCTTGCACAACGATCGAGAGAGAGTTTCGAGATCCTTGCTCGAGTCATTTGCTTGGACGATCACTTTTATCTGTCGGGCTCCCATGGTCCCCGTGTAGCTTCTAAGCTGTTTGTCGTCGTTGACGAATAAAGGCTCTTGTTCTGGATCGAAGATTATTGGTTCCAAATCAAACTCAAACTGGCCCATCCTGTATAAAAAAGAGAAAGTACTGGTTCTATTATATTGTTAAACACAATAATTGAAAACAAACAGAGTCGATCTATAAAAAAGAAACACAATAATTGAAAACAAAAGGAGTCGATCTATAAAAAAAGAGAAAGTACTGGTCCTATTATATTGTTAAACACAATAATTGAAAACAAAAAGAGTCGATCTATAAAAAAGAGAAAGTACTACTAGTTCTGTTATACAATAAGATACAAAAAGAGATGTACGTACCTGAAACCTGAGATTTCTGACAGGTTTCTGATTCCCGAATTTCCTAAAGAAAGAAGAAGAAAATTCATAAGAAAATTCAGACACGAATTCGAACCACAATTCCCCCAAATCAACCAACCGAACCCTAATTTCCACACACACGATCCCCCAAATTACAGTCCCCAAATCGCAAAACCTAATTTCAAAACACAAGTAGGTAAACTTACGGATACAAATCTCAATTCGCGCACACAGAACGATCTTCGAATCTGCGATCCTCTCGATTGGCGCCGGCTATATATATAAGAGAACCATAATATATTGATTTATATATATTAAATACCGCAATCGATACCTTCCTTAATTAATCATTAAAATAATTTCTATAAAAACTTGTCCCTTTTTTCCTAACAAATATATAATTAATTGAAAAATATAAAATTAAATAAAGTAATAGTTGTTATATATTATTAATTAATTATAATCAATAAACATAAATTTATTTCAATAATAAAAATATAATTAATTATGATTTTATATTTTTTTTATCATGTTAATGAATAATTTTAATTATATTACTAAATGAACAAAAAGAGAAGGTCAAACTCTATAATTAAAAAAGAAATCAATTAAACCTCAATAGAATAAACACCCTCCTCTTTTATCTTATGACTTGGTAAAACAATTATATATAGTAACCACCGAAAGATTTGTTCAAGTTTAACTACCTTCATTATTACATGTATTAATCGTACGTAGACCCTACATATTCATGATATAGATAGATGGATAGCATGATTCTTATATATACCTCCAGTTATCGAACATCTCAACCGGGGGTTTTAGTTCGTTAATACGATTTGCGTCTAAGTATTTTCGAATTTATATTATAAGTATATATATAGTATATACTCATCGATCAATATTTCATATTGGCAGAAAGATGAATGGAAAATTAGTAGAGAAATGGATGCAGATTTTGGTCTGCATGCTTATTATTCTGTTGAAAACTGAAAGCATTGAGGTTGGCATTACATATCTTAACAGTGCTGTGGCAAAAGGAGCTGGTAATTAAACTTTTATTTTATTTTTTTTTATTTTACCATTTTTACTATACATTAGTTTTTATTTCAATAATATTATTATTTAGTTGTTTAATTTTGTGGTAATTAATATATTGGACAGTGTGTTTGGATGGGAGTCCACCTGCATACCATTTTGATAAAGGGTTTGGACAAGGAAACAACAATTGGTTAGTTCATATGGAGGTACGTACGTAATACATATAGTATATGATCTTCATAAATATATATGTAGTCGATCGATCGAGGATTTGGAAATGAAAATTGTTCGATTTCTCGTGAACCGGCTGGGGAAATTAGGGAGGAGCATGGTGCAACAATGCAACAACTTGCCTCCAACGGAAGAACACCGCCTTAGGTTCTTCCACGAAAATGCTTAAACAAAAGACTTTTTCCGGAATATTTAGCAACCAGTCAAAGTATAACCCCGGTACATTACATATACGTACACTTCAGGTCTTCATTCACATATGTGGTCATATGTAAATGTAATGCATTCTAATTGATTACTATTCGTCGACTTCCAGATTTCTACAACTGGAATCGGATCAGGATTAGATACTGCGACGGGGCCTCATTCACCGGTGACATAAAAGCAGTGGATAAAGTAATGATCCTTGAAATAGATTTACGCACATATATGTTTCTAGAATGATCCATCAAATTAATTCAATCAGGTTACGAACCTTCACTACAGAGGAGCGAGGATCTTTTCAGCCGTGATGGAGGATTTATTCGCCAAAGGAATGAAGGACGCTAAAAATGTGTGTATTATTCTTCGTTTTCTTATTAAAACAAACTAACTACGTACTACTCCCTATGTCCTATACCAGTTGTCGCACTTCTTTTGTAATTGATTTCTCCCGCACAGGCTATGCTGTCGGGATGCTCGGCGGGTGGATTAGCGTCTATTCTTCACTGTGATAGCTTCGCCCGTCTTTTTAATGTCAGACTCGTCAAAGTAAAGTGCCTCTCGGATGCCGGTTTCTTCATCAACGCGTAAGCTCCGAGCGATTTTTATTTTTATTTTTATTTCTAACAGTAAGTATGAGTAGATTTTTTATTTTATTTTTGGCTTCTATGACTACTGTCGCAGGAAGGATGTTTCTAATGTTCCGCGTATCGAAAGATACTATAAAGATGTTGTCGAAACACATGTAAGATATGAGCTTCTCAAAATTTGTGTAATGTAATTGCAACTTGCTTTACGCGATGTTGGATGGATGCAGGGATCTGTGAAGAGTTTGCTACCATCATGTACTTCGAAAATGAACGCTAGTCTGGTAAAGAAACTTTCGTGGCAATAATACGCATGCTTTATCGGTTTTCTTTCAGGTTTACGGTTTTTCTTTGCAGTGTTTTTTTCCAGAAAACATGGTGCAGTATATTAAGACAAGTCTCTTCGTTGTGAACGCCGCCTACGATTCCTGGCAGGTCAGCTGCCCACGATCTCAGATGGAGTAAATTTTTGTTATCTGTTGATTATCCGATTCGAGTCTGTTTTTACGTACCAGGTTAAAAATACATTGGCACCGGGTGCTGCTGATCGACGCGGTGCGTGGCGAGACTGCAAGAACAATATCGAAAAGTGCACACCCTCTCAACTCCAAACAATGCAAGGTTAATATATAATGCTAATCTTTGGAAGTAATGTTTTCATGAAATGATATGTTGTTGTTGTTGTTGTTCTCAGATTTCCATACTCGGTTCATAAACTTATCGACGAAGGCGTTAAACGCGTCTGCTTCTAACGGATACTTTATCAACTCTTGTTATGCGCATTGCCAAACCGGAACACAAGAGACATGGTTTCGTAACGACTCGCCTGTGTTGAAAAACAAGGTTATATATGTACTAACAGTCGGAGAAAATTGTACCTTGTTTTTGCAGAAAATTTGTAGCAAGTGAAGTAATTTGTACCTTGTTTTTGCAGAAAATTGCTAAAGCAGTCGGAGACTGGTTTTACAGCCGATCACAATTTAAGGAGATCGATTGCCCTTATCCTTGCGACAAATCTTGTCACAACCGAGCTTTCGACCTTAATGAACAACCACTGATATAGGCATTGTATGGATGATACACAGAGGAAAAAGAGTTGAAACCATTTACATGAATGCAGAGAAACTATGTTCTGACAAATCGATGAAGAGAAAATATGTTACTTCAAAGCTGTGGTTCCTAATGACACAAGCTCACTCAAATTGAATAATCTTCACATCTTATTATCTTATCGATTTCTTTTACTAACATATGTTGTTATTTCATTCATCGAACATGGTAACCATAGTCAGTTGGGTTAGACGCTGACCTAAGGAAAAGGTTTAACACAGATTTTCCGAATTGACTACAAATAAAAGCATGAGCCATAAATCAAAAACCAACGAGCATAACAATTCAAGAATCCATTATTTCCTAAAAGGTTTTTTCATTAAAATGCAGAGTGGATCAAATATCATTTCAACTCCTCCTACAAAGTCAAAGGTTCCTTTGACTTAACTGTCCGGATAGTTGATCGATGGCCACCATTGCACGAGATGCTGGTCCTACCGAGCCTTCATATCTGCAAGTGTAAATAGTTAATACCCCTTCCGCATTTCAGGTTATCGTTTGTCTTTATTAATTTACTCATTTTTAATCAGCTACACCGCGTGCAGGTGTAAAATGTAAGACACCTTAAAGGGTGTGTTTGTATAGATTTCAAGATTAGAAACTTTTTGTTTGTAATTTTGGTTTTCACATCCCACAACAAACAAAAAGTAGATGGCTATTTCTCGATATTATGATATGTCTATACGTAAGGATGCTTACAGGCCAACCACGAGGAATGCCGACGTCTGCATCACAATAGCACCCTCACCAGCCTGCTTTGATGTATTAAGGCATCTGGCACAGAACCAACTCTCGTGGATTGAGGTGACGAGATCTGTTAAGGAATAATAACGGACATATACCGCAATATTGAAGGATGAGAAATTAAGGAATGCAAAAGCAAAGTTCTAAATGGTGTTGCGTTGAATAGTTGTCAAGACTCATTATCATCAATTATTATAGCTAAGTTTTTTAGTCATTATGTGTGTGTATAAACACTCACACTGATTCGGCCCAATGAAGAAGCTCTCCATCTGGAGTTTGTTTGTCTTCACAAAACCGACAAACTGATTTATCTCAATTGGATCTGCTTTTATGCCCTCTTGCTCAGCACTACAATATCAAAAAAAAAAAAAACTCAAGACTTTGTACTCAAATAACGAACATAACGAGGTACATATAGCACGCAGTAGGCTATATTGTCGTCTATTTAAATCAGCATCCAACAATCAATATAAGCAAACATAATAAATCTAAGCTAAACGAACAAACAAGAAAGCACACATCAAACTAGATAAAAAAAATACGAAATCTTATATGCTCGCTCGCTTACATGGAGGATAAAAGGCGAGAAGGTCCGTTCGGGTCGTAGTTGATCAAAAGAGCTGCCTTCAAAGGGTGGCCTAGAATATTGCAGCAAGCCAGAGTTAGTTAAAACTCAACAAAAACAAAGTTCTCATAGACTAATAGTTGATCACCTGAAGGGCCCACATTGGTCAGTGCCCAATTTTCCCAAAGTTTCCTCACAGAGCTCCATTCCATTATACTTGTGAACTACAAGACTAAGAAACACAAGAAACTTAGATAGTCATTTCATCAAACACATGGTGTGCACCGAACTTTCGTTGATAATTTAGTTATCTTATTTTCTTCTTTTTCGAACTCACCTTCAACTGGTAGCTTAGTATTGAAAGAGGGTCCACCGTCGCGTATCTATATGCGGCAAAAATCTGGGTTAAGAAATTCTTTGGGGAATGGTATATTAGCTGCCAACTTATTTTCTTCTCCCTCCGTCGCTTCAAGTAATGTTTCTTCTCGAGGAGATTAAGAAATTAAAAAATAATTATTTTATTTTTTAATTTTAAAATATTTAAAAACATTTCTATAATTTACTTTTTAAAAAAATTAATAAAACAATATTTTTTAGTCTCTAAAAAAAGAAAAAAAATTGACACATGTTCTTTTAGACTTTAATTAACTGAACTTAATATTAAAATAAATAATAATAATAAAAATTAAATAATTAAATTGAATTTCAATAAAAAATTAAATAACTGAAATGAACTATGTTTAGGTTTCAAGTAAAACTAAACGAATTGAATGAGCCCTTGTTTCCACTTTTCCAGTTATTCTCGATACTATTTTAAACTTAATATGTTTAGGTTTAAAGTAAAACGGAACTGAATAGAATGAGTCTAAACAACTAAAGTGGACCGAGAATACAAAAGAACATATCCAAAAATTTAATTATATACTTATAAAATAAAGTACAAAAGATTATATCCTAAGAGCATCTCTAACCGATACCAAAAACCTATTTTAAAGTAGGGGAGATGCTCAAATACCAAAACATAAACTTATTTGGGACCCACATAAAAAATACTTGATTTACGTTTATCTTAAACTCAAACCAAAAACTATTTATTATTTATAAAATAATCCTTTTATTTTACAAATTAATAAAAAAACATATTAACCTTTTTATTTTAATTTTTTATTTAATATATTTTGTAATATATTTTTTTTAATAACCATATCATTAATAATTAAAATAAAATTTTATTTTAAAAATAAAATAAATATTTATAATTAAATATTAAATATTTCATGTTTCCGCAATTTTGTCATATTTAATTAATATTTTATTTCGTATCTTTTATATTTATTATTTTTGAAATTTTAAATTAAAAATAATATTTATTAGATTTTTTAAATTTAATGTAAAAAGTTACGGGGTTAAATTATAAATTTGTAAAGATTAGTTATTTATAAAAATAGTATAAAAAATTGTATATGAAGAATAATTTGAGAATATTCTTTTAAGTTTGAGTATTGGAATCACGGTTGGAGCCAAATTACTGTAAACTTAAAACTAAACTTATTTTTTAATTTAAATTTTTGTGTTAGATTGGAGATTATTTTTTAGTTTAAATTTTTGTGTTAAATTGGAGATGACCTAAGTCACTAATGAGTTACATTTTAAAATCAATTGATAATACAAAAAATAATTTATATACTTATAAAATAAACTTTCTTTTATATACAAATTGTCACAGGCTATTGTATTTTAAAAACATGTTTGTAATTTCATTATTTGAATTTTTGAAATACCAATACATTTCCATCAGAATTATGAAGACATCATCATTTTTTTCTTTTTTCTTGCTCTTTTTATTAAACATTAATTTGTATAAAAAAGGTTCATTTTGTTGGAATCCTTTGTACTAGAACTTGGAATTAAATTTTTTTTTGGACTTATTATTTGGACGGAAAAAAAAAATCAATTTGATCATTTGTGCTTATTTTTACTGGATAAAGGGAGTATTAAGTTCAATTCAATCATTTAATTTTATTATTATTATTATTATTATTATTATTATTATTATTATTATTATTTCAATATTTAAAATTAAAAAATTAATTTCAGTTTATTTCAAACATATTAAGTTTTAAAATTAAATTAAATTAAAATTAATTTCAGTTCATCTCAAACATATTAAGTTCAATTCAATTAATTTCAGTAGTTCAGATCTATTAAGTTCAGTTTAGTCCGTTTCTGTCCAAAATTGCAAAATTGTTTGAAAATGTTGAAATCTGTGTTCAAGTGCGGTCCCACGCCTAGCGCACACACGAGAGCGTACTAAGTAGGAGAATTCCCTAGGCTTATATCATAGACTCCCCTCTCACAATTATTCGATGTGGGACAACTCACAAGTGGCCTTCAACACACCCCCTCCACTCTCTCCTAGGCTTATATCATATTATATCATAGACTCCCCTCTCACAATTATTCGATGTGGGACAACTCACAAGTGGCCTTCAACACATCCCCTCCACTTGTGAGTCCTAGTCAAAGGGTGGTTATAACCACTCACAAACAGGATCGAGCTCCCACAATTATTCGATGCGGTCCCACGCCTAGCGCACACACGAGAGCGGGAGCTTGAATATGCACTAGAGAGCCTCAATCTATCTCAAAACCATATGGTACTAAGTAGGAGAATTCCCTAGGCTTATATCATAGACTCCCCTCTCACAATTATTCGATGTGGGACAACTCACAAGTGGCCTTCAACAGTAGTAGTAAATATGAAATTGTGACAAATTAAACCCACACACAAAATGATTAAAATTAAATATCAATAATATTCAACTATGTTCTAAAACAATCAATACTCATTTGTCTCAATAAACGACACAGCAAAATGCATATGGATCCATCTATTTAATTGGTGCTTTTTTCAAATTTGAATTATATAGTGATTGTTGATAGTGTTTCCCCAAGGTCCTCTCCTGCTATTGAAATTACAGAATGGATATCTACGAGATAACAAAAGACAAGTAGAGGGGCTAATCATGTAAGTCATTTGCATCAGCAACTTGTTTGAGTTCTTGATGTGAACACATTGCTAGAAATTTCTTGAATCGATTGGACCAACGCATACAAGTTTAGGCCCATACATTTGGGCTGCAACCTATAGAAAAGTCGTTGTTTGTTTCTATTTATTTGTTTGATTTCTTGTTTTTTTTTTTGTTATTTCTTTTGCTGATGTTGTTACCTCATAATAGGTGTTTTGAGTGAACTGAAATGGCTTATATAAATTTTGAATATCAATTAATTTGGTCTAATTTACAAAGGAACTGTACATACATAAATAGACGGGACATGTGAAATATTTATATATAGACCTATACTGTACTCATATTATGAGATAACATCATCAAAAGAATGAAGAAAAAACAACAAACTTTAGAATGAAATAGTAATAGTAGATTTAATAAAAAGATGAAATAGTAATACAAGTAGATTTATTAAAAAGAATTGGAGCACCTTGACAATATTTCCAAACAAAAAAATAGAACAAAAGTGACAGTCCATGGCACCAGATAGCATCTGTCACTTTCTAAATCAACAGATAAAAACAAATCACAAATTTCCAAATTATGTGCATCTCTTTTTGTCAAATTCTTTTTTCATAGATAGTTTCACCTCTGCACTTTGGTGAATTGTTGGGTGTCCAATCTAAACCTCTATAGGAAATGAGTTTTTCAGGAAAATCTCAGATTCTGTTATGGGAGCAGGACGAAAAACCTAAGTTGGAGAGATATGTATGCCGTAAGTGGACAAAAACCTAAGTTCGAAAAGAGAGAAATTTATGTCGTAGGACGAAAACCAAAGTTGGGAAAGAGAGACATTTATGTCCTACATGGACGAAAAGCTAGGTTGGGAGAGATATATTTATGCCGCACATGTACGAAAACCTAAGTTGGGAGAGAGACATTTATGCCGTGCGTAGAAGTTAAGTACAAGTTTATATGGAAAATATATACTAGTACATGTATAGGTGGCGAACATCTAAATCCTCCGCACTCTCATGATACAAATTCACTTGGATAGAAGCAATCCACCCGGAAAGTCCAAAAATTCAATATAGAATTTAAACTAATTATCCAAAAAATGGTAGTCCCGAAACTTGTTCCAGAAAAAGAAAGACACTACCTAAGACAACTTATATGTTATGCCTAGCAATGACCAATGTTATCGCTGCCAAACGAAATAACCAATAACACAAATCTCCAGCTTCAGTGGTATTCATTCCAAAGAATGAAACACACAAACTTCACAAAGCAAGTGTAAATGCCTCAAATCTCAACTTCAAGTTGTCATTACAAAGACATATGAACATGCATACATCATACAAACAATCATAAATGAGAAAATAACAACAAAGAATACTAGATTCCTATTGTAGCACCCGACTATATATCCTCTAAACCACAAACAAACATCTTACAGACAAAAAAGTAAAGTTACTCATTGCACAAACTTGACAAATACATCGGATCGGATAATCAAGTAACTCATCTAATTTTAGACATAATGAAACCAAGCAAGCCTACTTCAACAAAAATCGGGCACCCATAAAACGAACTTCAACCCAACCTTCAATAGCACTTTAGTCGATTAAAACATATAATTTGCCATTACTTTGAAAAAGAGAGTCCCAATAACAAATTCAGGGAATGTAATTCTGAAACCATTTAAGTTTTTTCAAGAAATAACATAAAAAGAACAAGATAGATCTTTACAATCTATGAACATCTAAATCACCCAATACAAACAGAAATCTCAAATTTTCCCAAGGGTAACAAGATTCCAGAAGTAAATCATTACATCAGAGTAACTTCCAGGGATCTCACAATCAAGATAAGGAAATCCTAGATTACCAATACAAAAGGAAACAAAAAAGGCAAGATCTATAAAACCAGATACAGATACAGGCTGAAAACAAATCTAATCAGATCCATAGATATAGCGAAAAAATAGTGCAAATCGAATGATAATTCGGACCTCGATCGATCAAATCGAACTGTTAGATAGAAACGGATTCACCGCGGTCTCCGATTCAGTTGATGCAAGGCGGGAACCTGGTTTTCGCCAAAAACAAAAACGACGACGTCATATAATATCAACCGTAGATACGACGCCGTCGGCGAAGAAAGTTCCCGACCTGCACCAAGCGAATTAGAGTCCGCCGCAATTTCACACGTAGAAAAGGGAGATCTAATATAACAGAGGAAAGACGGAGGCATAAAACTTGCCTAGTTTTAGCAAACAAAACGGAATGCGTGTGAGTGGTGCAAGAGAGGAATTATTTATACCCGGAAAAAATAAGGCACGCAACTACTATTAGGGGTTGAGCATCAGCCGTTTCATTTCGGTCAATTAAAATTGAGAAATTAAACTAATTAGATTGATAATCAAACTACCAAATTATATTATCGTTAAAAAAAAGTTTTGATTCAGTTTCAATTAATAACATATAACCAAAAATAAATAAATAAACATTGAAAATAAGTATATAAGTATATAATTCTTAAGTACTATTGATTATTAAGTAAATTCTTAAATAATTATAAAACTTATGAATAATTAATTAATTATTAATTAATTCTAAAGTTTTTTCAAATGAAAGCAGTACTGAGTAGTAACTAACTTTCATTTGTAAAAACCTTAGATTTTTAACCTATGCTAATAGTAACTAACTTAAAAACTTTAGATTTTTACAAATGAAAGCTAGTCACTACTCAGCACGTGTGAGTTTTAAAACCTGACTACGTAAATTTTTAAATTAGATTATTGTTTTACGTATAAATATAAAATTACTTTACCCACCTAGACGATGACTTAAAAAAAATTCTCAATAACTCTCTCGATCACCAAAAGCTCTTAAGATCCACTAGGCTCTATAAAAAGATGATTTATGGAATGTTCTGGTGGGATGGAGAAGACGAGTAGAACTCTAGTATTTATAAACACGTAGATAGCCAACATATTATTTTTCAAAATTGTCGACTCCTGTCGTTTGTTTTCTTTAAAACAGTAGACGTTTTAATTGTCTCTTACAGTAAAACAAGGATGATTTTATTATAATAATCATTTAAATTATATTAACTAATTTAACTTCACTAATTAATTTCATAAATGAATATAGATTAATAAAATTTAATTGTTGCTAAATTAAAATTAAAATTACCTTAATTCAAAAAATAACACTTCATATTGGTGCAGTTTCACCGTTCACCGGAAAGATAGTTTCCTAACATAGTTTCATACATAGTTACAACACTAATTTTATACATATTTTTACAGTCAAACTATCAAATTTACACATATTGTATCTTATTGATAATTTCAAAAATCAAATTTCCTTTTTTTTCCTAATTATCCCTTTTATTAATACATTTATTTTTAAAAGTTTTTAATTGTGATTCCAAATAAAAGAAGAGTAATTTATTTAAAAAATTAAATTTTAAATAGATATCAAAAGTGGATAAATAATAATATTTACAACAACTATACTATACAACTTTAAATAAATTTAACTATTTTTAGAGAAAAAAAATACTTTGATTTTAGATACTAAAAAAATATTATTCTTTTGACTAATCGAAATTAAAATAAAATTAATATTTTTTTATCATAATTTTATTTAGTTAAAAGTTTATATTTTGAGTATCTTTTTTAAATTAAAAAGGTCTTTAATAACTTTTATGTTTTAATAATTTTCCAATAAATATATTATAATTAACGAATTTAAAATTCACTTTTTTCTTTAGAGTAAATAACCTATCTCATATCATGGTGGATATATTATTTTCTCCACTTTCGCCGTCCTCACCAGTCACAGTCGCCAGCCCCGTGACAGCTGTGGTTCAAATAATTTTTTCAGACAAGTCGTTTTATACGCTTTTGGTAGACAAGTCGTTTTATACGCTTTTGGTGAAAACATTTGCTAATAAGTCGTGCAATTGAAGTGTTTGTTGTCATTTATTTTTCTTCAAGTTTTAGGATTTTATAGATGTTATTGATTGTTTTGTTTGTTTGCTTCTTAATATTCAGTGGTTCACACCCTGCAGTTTGGATGTCAAGTTTCATAATTTAACTGCACCCAAATTGAGTGCTAATTGGAAGTTTTTCACAAGAGAGCTCGAGGATCTTTCCGATGGAAATCGAAAGACTAATTGTCGAAATTGCCATCTAAAGAAATCAACAAGCCATATGTCAAGAAAATCGAACTGTTGTATTCGTTTCGCAAAGCCTAAATCGCGAACGAACACTGCCAACAAATCATAATATGATAAAACTTCGGAAAATGATGTCATGGGAGCGAGCTCCATCTGGCAGTTCGGAAAAGATACAGCGGTCACCGTCCAAAGGGACGCTTTCAGATCGAATTGCGACTCTAGCTCATTAAGTGACTAAGCGTATTGAATTACGAAAAGAAAAGAAGTGTGCTCATTGAAATTGTGTAAAATGTACTTTGGTCTACCTATAATCCGTATGAGTAGGGTAGAATACAAATACTTAACACAATTAGAGATTCTATAAAGTATCTTTGTATTAATCTTTGTTGTGGGCACAATCACTTTATAAAAATATCTACAAAATTCTAGCTAATCTTGTAGAAAGGTCACACGACCAAAAAATAAGTTTGCGGAGAACTTATTTAGCGATTCGTTCTGCCTAGACTAGATAGAGGGTAGAACCGAAGCTTTCTAGCGAAGTCTCTCAGTCTCACAATATTTCTCTCTCTAGAACTTCCGAAATGAATAGTTGAAAATGAAAATAATCCAGCGACTATTTATAGACTTCGTAAATTAGGGTTTCCGGAAACCGCGCTTAATGGGCTGAGCCCAAAGCATCTTCATGGAATATTCGAGATTTCATATTTTCGTATTTTTCGATCGCAACTCTACGCACTCCCACACTAGCGTGTCTTCGTGCTTCAAGCTTGTCGCAGGCACAACAGGTTTACTTGACGATTTTCTTCATGAGCTTGAATCCTTTTAGCAAAGTCTTCTAGCTCCACCCGTAGCTGGCTTCATTCCTTAGCAGGTCTTCGTCCAGCTCCATGTCTACTTGTGCTTACTCCGCGTCCGGTCAAGTGATTGCGCTGATTAATTCAAGGACTTCAGGGTAAGCCTTGAACTCTTAATGTGACGTTGACTTGATGTGCCATCTAAGTCAACTCGGTTGCACGTTGGCGCAAGAGCATGATAATGTAGCTCCACGTTGGCGCGAGTGCTTGTCCAACGTTGGCGCAACCGACAAACTCCATGACGCAGAGACCAACTCCGCTAACTCCACACTAATCCAGCCCTGCATAACGTGGTTCCACGTTGGCGCAAGTTCCATCTCCACGTTGGCACATTGTAACACGCGGTCCCACGTTGGCGCAAGAGCTATCTCCACGTTGGCACACTTGTATTTTTGCATACGCTTAGCTAACTCTACCAAGTCCTAGCAGAATTAGTTAAATCAACCTATAAAGCATACAAAAAGATTTAACATGAAGTTACTATAAAAACATAGTGTATAGTTCAACTGAGTTCAAGCAAGAACAACATAGCTCTATGTTGAACTAGGAAGAACTACACACTAACACACTAACTACACACTACACACTAACAACTGAGTGTTTTTTTGCTGCAGCTAGAATGTCGTTGGATATGTGAGCGGAGAAGAACTCTTGTGAGCCCCGAAAGTTGAGTCCCTGTGCGAATTCAGCTTGTCACAAGTGTGGATGATCGTATGTTCTTTTGGGGATGATCTCATTGAAGATGGTTTGAATAATTATTTTCGGAAAATTGTAATGCTATATGCACTTTAGTAGTTAATAATACAATTTTATGTCACACTTAAACTATATGATCAAATATTTGATCGAACTTAATATTGTGTCGAATTACGTCTTGCTTCTAGACGCACTTTTCGCTTGTACGACACACGGGTTTAGTCACTAAAGGAAGCTTTTCAAGACCATGGAAAGTGTTTTTTTATTTTTCGATAAAACCGTTAGTTTCATTTCTAGTTTCGTTTAATTAATTGAGTTACTAGCTTTCTACTAGTTTCGTTTTTAATTTTGTATAAATACAATTACCAGTTTTATTTTTAGTTTTATGTAATAGACTTAATTTAATTATCATAATTTTTGGAAACAAAAAATTAGTATGAATAAATTATTATACATCAATGAAAGTTTTAAATTATACAAATTACAATCATTTGTAGGATCAATTTACAATTATGATTCATGATCATAATTAAGAACTTAAGTCTAATAATTTATTCCTACTAAGTTAAAATATAAGAATTTATTCCTATTACATTTTTTTGTTTTATTGATTAAATTAATTCTATCAAATTTAATCATGTTATAAAATCAAATAATACTTAAAATCTAATTACATTTACCAATTTATGATAATTATACAAAAGAATAACTGTTTTTCGTAATTAGTAACAAAAATTAGTATGATAAAATCTTATTACAAAATCAAAAATATGAAAATAATTCTCCATCAGTTGTTTCAATTTTAACGAATTTTATTTATTTTAAAACAAATTAGATTTATATTTTCTAAATAATTAATTATGATAATTAATTATTAAATATTATAATTTTTTATTGAAGTATTTTTATATCGGAATATTTCAATCAATTATATTTAAATTATTGTTATATCGGAATATTTGTGTAACGCTCCGGCCTTTGCGGGCAAAGCTCAACCATATGATCTACTATAAATTAAAATTAATAATATTTAAATTATTTATAATTATATCGGAGTATTTGTCTAACGCTTCAGTTTTTGCGGGTCGAAATATAAACCCTAATGAGTCGTTTCGAATTGTCGTCGAAATTGATACTTTTGACTCTATTTCTCAATGCATTTTGTTCTTTTGTGCACACTCAAGATACTTTCCACAACTCATTCATCCAAAATTACGTTATCTTTAGAATTTTTTTAGAAAGATACTCTATACATATTCAATTCCTTTATCATTTGTATTTTCTTCATTTCTCGTGTGAAAGCCTCAAAGTAGGTGGTAATAGCATTTAACATTATTTATTGATCATTTACCTCACGACAGGTTGTTAGATTTCACGTGCATTGTTGTATCACTTGTATGAAATATGAGTGTATGATAGGCGTTTTCCACCGGTGGTATATACTAGTTTAATGTTGGATCTTTTGGCCCATGAAATGAGTGTATAGATTGGGCCCAAATGTTAGGTCCACTTTTTTATTATTATTACTTTTTTTTTTTATAAAATGAGAGACGAGAAACTTTTTTTCAATTCGAAAATTCCTTGATCGGATAAAATGTAAATCGAGAGATGTGTTCGAATATCAAATACTTGTGGAAGAGAGTCAACATGTCTGACCCCCATAATAAACCTTCATAATATTTTAATAAAAATTTGCCTCACTCGATATTTGATCATGCGTGATACACTTGCTTAGTAAAACAATTGGGGACGCTTCAGATATGACAAATTTTACTTAAAAATCGTTAAATATAACAAATTTTGATTTTTCATAATTAAATTTACATAACTAAATGTATAATCAAGCTATATATGTTACAAAACGTTTTGTAATATTATCTTAAAATGAAAAATATAATTTTAATGAAGTTAAGAGTTCTATTATTATAAAGTAGATAGTATGTTATTTCATCAATTACATAATCTTTCTATACTTCTTTTTTAATCAATTACATAATTTTTGCCGTTCATAATAAAATTAAGCTCACAAATTAGATTTACAATACAAAAAATATATAAATTTCTTTTGGAAACAAACAAATTATGGGTTCATTCACTTCATTGATTTAATTGATACCTGTTCTTTTGGACTGAAACCGGCTGAACTGAACTGAATTGAACTGAACTTAAGCGATTTGAACTGAACTGAACTGAATTTAAGCGATCTGAACTGAACTGAATTGATTTTTTATAAAAATAATAATAATTTGTATAAATTATTAAATATATTTTTAAAAATATTAATAATATTATGACGGTAACTAGATTTTATATTTAAAATTATAGATTCAAATTATTTTTTGTTTATTTTATTTTAATTTATTTTGAAACGAACTGAACTGAACTGAAGCGATCTGAATTGAACTGAACTGAATCAATATGAACTGAACTGAACTGGATTGAAATTAAGTCTAAAAAAACAGGTCCTTAATCTAAATCACTTCATGATCCCACGCCAAAAAATTGGTAAATTTTTCATTTTTCAAATTACAACTTACAACCAAATTATAACAAAAACATGAGAAGTGGCCGTCCCACTTCAAAATTTTTTTTTTTTCTGGTTTTTTTATTAATAAAAATAATATTTTTTTAATGCTAAACAATTTTAACGGGTTTTTCATATTACAATGGGTTTTAATTTTTAAATTTATGTTTTCAATTATGTATTAATGTAATTTAAAATTTCATTTGAATATATTTTATTTTTTATTTAATAATATTTTTAATAAAAATTAATTTTCTTTATTTTGATTATTATTACTTTTTTAAAATATCATTTTATTATAAATAATAATAATAATAATAATAATAATAATAATAATAATAATAATAATAAGTGAAAGTGTCTCTGCATGGATAAGATTAGTCATTTTTTTTTCAAATCCAATTTGATGATGTTGCAGAGTAAAGTAAGAAATGAGACTCCAAATCAAGGTGAAGTCGCTAAGCGTTAGTCGGGCGGTGACTAGAGGTCTAAGAGGGATTAATCGAAAACTAAACGGGAATTAATCGTTTTAATTTTTTATATTTAATTAATTAATATTAAATTATAAAAGTATTTTCTATGCATAATAATTCAATATTTTGAACAAAACAATTAATAAATAATCTAAACATAAATATTAATTACAAGTCCTAACATAATAAAATAATCAAAATAACTTGTAAATTTAAAATTTTAGATTATTTTCATTATATTTTTAATATTTTTTTTTCAAATTTTGGTTTTATACTCATAATTTTCCATAACACAATATATTTTATTTAATTTATCAAGTTTTGTATCAAATTTGATTGTTCGATTAAATCTGTTCGAGAACCGTATAAGCAAGTAAATACAAAAATAATCGAATTTAGGCGTCTCAAAGCGAGTCTGGGCAGGTTTAGGCTGCGTCTAGGCGGCTTGGGAGCCTAGAGCTTAAAATCGAGATGGTCAAATTCAGCATAAAGTATAGACGAGGTTTAGACGGAGCTAGGAGAGGATTTTTAAATAAGTGCTCCAAATGCGAAAATGCATATTCCGTAATTTAAAACTAAAACAACAATCATTCACCTTTTTTCGTTTAAGAAAATACTGACCTCTGAGTAATCCAATCATAATTAGACAGACATTGACGTACGAGATACTGTAGCTTTTCTTGGTTTGCTTTTGTCCATTGATTAAATTTATATAACAATTTAGATGTAAATAACACAACTCTATATATTAACAACAAATTTTACCTTTTCTTGTTCAAGCGTCTAATATGTCTAAAGTTCTCTAAGTACTCCGTCTTAATTAATTACACCAACAAAAGATAGAAACTGATTTCATAAAATTATAAGATAGAAACTTTAATTATTATTTTCTATACTTCCTTTCAATTATTTATGCATTGATTAAGAAAATTGTAGGTTATTTATTTTTTTGACCAAAAAATTAAAATTAAAAATGTATTTTTAATTTAAAAGAAAATAAATAATTTAATTTTTCACTTTAAAATACAACTTTACTTTATTTTTTTTAAATACTTTTTAAATTTATTCAAACTACTTTACTTTTTAACTCAAAAAATATATTTATAGCTTTCATTTTTTGATAAAAAAATAACATTTTTTCTGTACTTTTTTCTCTTTGTGTAAGACAAAAAAGTAGAAAACTTACTAATTAATTTCCTTTTTTTTTTTTTGAGGGAGTGAATATCTGCTTATAATATAATTTGTATTTTTTTTTAAAACACGGTGGGACAAAACAAATATATTGAACAGTACTTTCTTAATTATCAGCTTTAAACTTTAGTGTTCTTGCAATCATTCCTCCACGCATGACACAACTAATCTCATCATTTCAAGCTCACAAAATCATCTTAATAAACCTGTTTTATTACGTAAACCTACAAATATTTTCTAAAATTAATTGATTTGATAAAACAACTAAGAAGTTTATTAATTTAGAGAAAATAAGTTGTGCATAGCGAAACTTACTCATGAGCGATCAAACCTTGTGTAAATGTTGATTTTGGCAACAACGTTTTTGTACTTGTGTTTTTTTTTTGTGATGTTGAATTTCAGGTTTGCAGGTGCATGGAAACGGAGAACGCAGTCGCCACTTCTGGAATGCATGAGATGCAAGAAATGGCGACTCGAGTCGCCATTTGTGGTGATGCACAGAAACGGCGACAGGAGTCGCCGAAAAATGGACGCGTATGGAAACGGCGACCTTAGTCGCCACTTTTGGGTTTGCTTGGAAACGGCGACAACAGTCGCCGCTTTTGTAGTTGCGTGGAAACGGCGACCCGAGTCGCTGGTTTTGGGGAGTTGAAAAAATGGCGACTGTTGTCGCCGCTTTTTGTTGTTGCACAGAAACGGCGACTCCAGTCGCCACTTTTGGTGCATGAAATATTTCCAGCGACTGGAGTCGCTGGTTTGAGGAAATGGAATTGCAGTCGCTGGTTTTGGAACTTACCATGAAAACGGCGACTCGCGTCCTTGTGACTTTTCCGGAGAATGCAGTCGCCGCTTTTGTGTTACTTGGAAAAACGGCGACTCAAGTATTTGTGTTCTTAATTTTAAGACTAAGTACTTACTACGTGATTTCTTTCACCAGGTACTCAGTTCGAGGAAATGAAGAATTGTTTCAAGTTTGCAACTTCAACAATATCGACGACCATGAAGACGATGAAATTCTGAGCCTTCAACACTTGGAGTTTTTCACAAGAAATTGAAGATGAAGAATTGAGATCGATGGAGTCAAGATTGAAATTGAAGTTTGATTTTGAAATTGAAGATTCAAGATTCCAAGATTCAAGAATCCAAGTTCTACAATAATGATGTCATCCATGGAAAAGTGACATAGGAAAAGCATGCGACGAATGAGAACGTGCCACATCATCACTCTCACATGTGCGGCTCTACTATAAATACCCATGGATGTTCATTTCATCATTTGACGATTTTGAGAGAACGAAATCTGTTTTTTAGAATCGTAGTCGAGCTTCGAGTTTGTGTAGTAGCTTTTGCGCCGTGTGCCAAGATTAGAGCTAGGAGATTTAGCTTTAGGTACTCGTGTGCTAGATTGCAAGTTAGTGGGAGTTGTTGCGACACTCGGGAAACTTCTTGTAATCGTTTTGCCTACCATACTCTACAAGTGTAATAGTTTAAGTTTTATGTTCAATGAAATGAAAACTATTACATAACTTTGTCTCCACGTTTTATTCTACAAATCGTGTGAGTGTTTACTTTGACGCAAGCTGCTGTCTGTGTGTTCAAGACCAATTTCACGAAAAATTGGTATCCTACGCTGAAGGCGTAATTTCAATTGGTATCAGAGCGGGACGTCATACGTATAAGACGTGATCCGTTACTTGACTTCATATTTCCGCTACAATGGAGTCGTCTATGTTTGTTCGGAAACCGATTATGCTTACTCATCAAAACTACTCAAATTGGAAAGCCAAAGTTTCGGCCAGAATTAAGGGTTATGACTCTAGAGCTTGGATGGCTGTTCTTGAAGGATGGGAACGTCCTTATACCGAAGACGCTGAAGGTATGAGAACTCCAAAACCGGAACGTAGTTGGACGAGAGAGGAACATGACTTGTCTACAGCCAATAGCAAAGCTCTTCTCATTATGTGTGAATGGTTGGACCTTAGTATGTATCAGCTGGTCAAAAATTGCACGTCTGCCCGAGATGCTTGGGAAACTTTACAACGAACATGTGAGGGAAGTCATGCAGTTAAGCGATCGAAAATCCGAACTATCACTGCCCAATTCCATCAACTTCGGATGAGAGAAGATGAAGATATAAATGACTACTTGGACAAGATTATGAGATATGTAAATGAGGCATATGAACTTGGAGAAATCTTTCCTGCCCCCATGGTCTATGAAAAGGTGCTATCCAGTGTGAGTACTAGGTTCGAAAGCAAAGTGTTAACTATCGAAGCGCGCAATGACGAGAATCAAAACTGGGATTATGCGGACTTGATGGCTGATTTGAGAAACTATGACTTGACTCTCAAAGTTCGAAACAACCCAGATATGTCGCTTGTCTACGAACCGATGACTGCGCTAAAAATTTCTGAGAAGGGTAAAAGTTCAAGAAGTCCAAAACCTCAGAAAACTCCTTCGAAAAATGAGAGATCTGAAAGTAGTTTCTCAGCTGATGTGAATGAATCTGATGACGATGAAGCAGAAGACATTGAACGGTTGATGAACTCAAATAATCCAGACAAACTTGCTGCACTGACTGAAATCGTTACATATCTTGTGAAGCAAGAGTTTAAGAGAAAGAATCGAGCCCGAAATTTTCGAAAATTTCAGAAGAATTCTAACTCATTTCAGAAAAACTCAGACAACCGAAATCAAACTTCTTTCTCTGACAAAAAATTTAAGGGGACGAAACTATCTCCTTATTCTTCAACTAGCAAGGATGTTTCTAAAATGCAGTGCTTCGAATGTAAGGGATTTGGACATGTCAAGAATGAGTGTCCCAACTTGCATCGTAAGAAGAAACTGCCTGTGAGCTATGTTGTGTTTGATGATGATAATGTAATCTCAGAAAGCGAGGAGTCTGAGAATGAAAATTCTGATGATGAGGAGGACAACGCTCTAGTTGTCACTTTTGATGATAATACTGACCTCTTGAATGTGGAGGTTGAGAACTTTGTTTTTGATGGCTTTTTGAAAGATACTGCAACTGCAGATAACATCTTTCGTGTAGCTTCAGCAAACCGAAACTTCTGTGATGACGATATTTTTTCGGATGTTGAATCCGTGACTGAATCTTTGGAAAATGAGATGACACCTAAAGTTTCTAAAACTGAATGTGTAAGTGCTGAGCTGCTTGCCTTGAATGAGAGTCACACTGAACTCTCAAAATCCTATGATCTAGTTATCACTGAGAATGGTGCACTTGAAGTGTCTTTAAAAGTTCTTACAGAATCTTGTAACGAACTCTCAACTGCTAACCGGAAGATGTACGACGAAGTTGTAGAGTTGAAAAACTCAGTTGAAAAGACGACAGACGAGAAAAAGAGGTTAAACAACTCTCTGACAATTCTGAAAATCAAATTTGATGATTTGTTCGAAGAAAAGCATAAGTATTACAAAGAAGTTATCGAACTGAGAGAAGTTTGTGAGAGGTTGAGTTCTGAAAACTCAAAACTGAAGATGTCGCTGAAAAAGGAGTCAACTGAAGTTAAGAAACTGCAGACTCTGTTTAAGAACTCGGATGCTGAGAATGATGAACTGAAGTCATCACTGATGAAAGCTCAAACTGACCTTGCCATGACTGACAAGGAACGATATGTCTTGAAGGAAAAACTTCATATGACTGATGAGCTATTGAGAAAAATGAACACGAACTCTTCTGTGTTTGACAATGCTGCTTCATATATGAATCCTAATCGTTATGGTCTTGGATTTCAGAAAGTTTTTGAGTCTATATACTCTACACCAGAAAAGAAGAAAGATGTGACTTTTGTTAAGGCATCGAACAGGCTGAGGATAAAAGTAAGGATCAAGCCGAATCATCTAAACGGAAGGATATTGCTGAAGGGAAAAAGATTGTTAAGTCTCCTGAATCTAAAACTCAAAAGTCGGTCTCGACTTCGAACTCTGAATCTGAGACATATCAATTTCCCAAAAATATTGTGAAACATCCTCGAGGAATCCTGCCTTATGAGAAGACTTTGATGAAGAAGTTGGAAAATTCTCAGAACTTGAAACTAAACCGAAAAACTTCTCACTCCAAGAATGGTTCTGTTAAAACGCCAACGAAAGTTGAAACTCGTCAAAAACGAAAATATGTCTGTCATTACTGCAATGTGCTCGGACACATAAGACCGTTTTGCTACAAACTTAAAGCTGACATGAACCGTGAGTTGCTGACTAAGGATGACAAATCACAAATTGAGAAAAATCTGACAAACTCTCGAAACATTAATGTGAAGAAAGTTGAGGTTGCTAAGGACTTGAAGAAACCCATTTCTCCAATCTTGAAAACTAAGACACATCTGAAGACTGTGACTGAGAGAAATGTCCAAATTTCGAATGACAAGAAGATGTGGGTGCCTAAGTCTCAAAAAAGTAAAGTTGAACTTAACTCTAACTCCAAAAGTTGTTGGCAACCAAGAGAACTCATTTTCTGCAACGTCGCACTTAATGCTTCAGAAACTGGAACCAAAGGAATTTGGTATTTTGATAGTGGTTGTTCCCGCCATATGACTGGCACGAAAAAGTTTCTAAAAAATTACGAGCCTATGACTGGAGCTCCCGTAGTGTTTGGAGGGGGAGCGAAAGGTGTCGTAAAGGGAAAGGGGACTCTACAAATCAAAGGATTACCTCCTATCAGAAATGTAGTCCATGTAAAGGGACTTGTTGCTAATCTTATCTCCATCAGTCAACTGTGTGATGAAGGACTGAACGTGAGCTTTGATAAGGAGTCGTGCAGAGTTTTTGATGGTGAGGGGAAGTGTATAATGGAAGGTCCACGTGCTAAAAATAATTGCTATACAACTGAGTATAGTTGTTTTTCTGTGACCGTTCCTGATGAAGTTGACTTATGGCATCAACGGCTTGGGCACACTGGCACTCGAAATCTGAGTAAACTGGTTAAGGGGGAGATAGTTCGAGGAATCTCTCAACTCCCCAAAATTGAAAAACGAGTGTGTGGTGACTGTCAAAAAGGCAAGCTGACAAGAACTTCTCATCCTGCACTGCCAACTTTAATGAGCACTTCGGCTCCATTTGAATTGCTACACATGGACTTAATGGGTCCAATGGAAGTCAAAAGTATAGCAAAGAAAGAATATGTGTTGGTTGTAGTTGATGATTTTTCTCGCTACACTTGGACTAGATTTCTGGCGACCAAAGATGAAACTTTTGATGCCTTCAAAGGCATTGTGAAATGGATCAAAACGAATCATGAAGCTAAGGTAAAGAGGATCAGAAGTGATCACGGAACTGAATTTCAAAATGCAAGCTTCAATGAATTTTGTATGATAAAGGGAATTCACCATGAATACTCGGCCCCAAAAACTCCTCAACAAAATGGGATTGCCGAACGAAAGAATCGAACGCTACAAGAAATGGCACGTGTGATGTTAATTTCAAAAAGTCTTGCACGAAATTTTTGGGCAGAAGCTGTCTCGACTGCTGGTTACATTCTAAATCGAATCAGTATTCGGTCCGGTACAACGGCAACTGCCTATGAACTTGTTAATGGCAAGAAACCATCTGTAGCTCACTTTCGTGTTTTTGGCTGCACCTGCTATATCCTGAGAGATCGTGATCCTTTGAAAAAGTTTGAAGCGAAGGCTGATCGTGGTATCTTTGTTGGCTATAGTCAGAATAGCCATGCCTACCGTGCGTACAATCTTAGAACCAGGAAGGTCATGGAAACTGTGAATATTAACTTTGATGAGCAAGACTTCCTTGGAAAAGATGTGAATGAAGACTGGGTAAAGGAAGGGATTTTAGAGTATCGAACCTTTCCTACAACACCCCCAACTGAAGTTCCAGAAATTGTCACACCAGAAAACTTTACTCCGAATACTTCACCTGAAGTTGGAGAGTCTAGCAACCAAAATGATGACACTTCAGTAACTGAGGATGAGGATGACGATCACGTTGAAAACCCAGCTGACGCTCCTAGGGAAGCTCCTGGTCATATTCAAAAACGTCATCCACCAAATCAAATGATCGGAAGTCTGAATGAGCGAACTACACGCTCAAAGAAACTGTTGAATTCTCCTAACGAACTCTACAACATTTGTACTTCTGCAATATGTAATGAAATCGGCATCACTTGTTTTCTTTCCGAAAATGAACCGAAAAATTACAAGGAGGCTATGCAAGATGATTTTTGGATCATGGCCATGCAAGAAGAGCTGAATGAGTTCACACGAAATAATGTTTGGTCCTTAGTTCCTAGAACCTCAAATATCAATGTTGTTGGAACTAAATGGATTTTCAAGAATAAAACAGATGAGCATAACCAAGTTGTCCGAAACAAAGCTCGTCTTGTTGCCCAAGGATATGCCCAAGTGGAAGGCATAGATTTTGATGAAACTTTTGCTCCGGTCGCACGAATTGAGTCCATCAGACTCTTGATTGCTATTGCATGCCATCTTGGCATCAAACTTCGACAGATGGACGTCAAAGCTGCCTTCTTGAACGGTGTGCTGGAAGAAGAAGTCTACGTCGCCCAACCTAAGGGTTTTGAGGATCCGAAAAAGCCAAATCATGTCTACAAGCTTCACAAAGCTCTATATGGCTTGAAACAAGCGCCTCGCGCCTGGTATGGATGTCTCACAGATTTTCTCCTAAAGTTCGGCTTTGAGCGTGGATCGGTGGACAAAACTTTGTTTATCAAGCGAGATGGCAAACACATGATTGTTGCCCAAATTTACGTTGACGACATTGTCTTCGGAGCTACTTGTTCTAAACTCGTGACTGCATTCACAGAAGCTATGTCCTCAACTTTTCAGATGAGTCTTGAAGGAGAGTTGCATCAATTTCTTGGACTCCAGATTTCTCAACGACAAGATGGGATATTCGTGTCTCAAAGTAAGTATGCTAAAAACATGGTTGAGAGGTTTGAGATGCATCATGCCAAACCAGCAAACACTCCTATGGCAACTACGGAACGCTTGTCCACGTCAACAAAAAGTCGGAGTGTAAACCAAACTCTTTATCGCTCTATGATTGGGAGTTTACTTTATTTAACAGCCACTCGTCCTGACATTATGTTTAGTGTTTGTATGTGTGCCAGGTACCAAGCTGATCCGAAGGAAGACCATTTACGAGCTGTGAAACGGATCCTTCGATACGTCTCTGGGACTTCTCAGCTAGGCCTTTGGTATGCACGCGACACTTCATCCAACCTTGTCGGCTATTCTGATGCCGACTGGGCGACGGACACGGACGAAAGAAAGAGTACCTCCGGATGTTGTTGCTTCCTTGGCAATAATATCGTTTCTTGGCATAGTCGCAAACAAAATTGCATAGCTCTCTCGACTGCCGAGTCTGAATATGTTGCAGCTGGAAGTTGCTGCACTCAAATGCTTTGGTTGAAGCAAATGTTGAATGACTATCTCATCGAGAGTGCTCCATTGGTGCTGTTTTGTGATAATCAGAGTGCAATCAAAATCAGCGAAAATCCTGTCCAGCATTCAAGAACTAAACACATCGACATTCGACATCATTTCATTAGAGATTTGGTTGATCGTGATATTGTCAGTCTACAGCATATTTCAACAGAAAAACAGCTTGCTGACATCTTTACCAAACCTCTTGACTTTGAGAGATTTAAAAAACTACGAAATTCTCTCTGCATGTGTTCTCTTTAAGAGTTCACGAAAATTTTGAAGTCTGAAAGATTATTTTCTTTACTTCTGAATATGCACGCTGAATCGTCGTGGATTAGTCTAATAAGTTGAACATGGATTCGAGGCCGCTTTAGTCTTCGGACCCAAGTGCATTTATTCCTCTGAGTGCAAACATCTGAACTTGGCATATAACTCCCATAAGCTATCATTTGCATAGATCCATAATACCAAGTAACGGAGGACGCCGGATCACTTTGTCCGCCGGCTCCCCTCTTCGAAAGGTAGCACATGGACACCATAGTTTAAGATGCTCTTCAATCACACTTCGGAGATGCGGGATGATCCTCGCTCCCCTCTGACTGTTGTAATGAGCATCTGTTGCATTTCATTTAAAAGCTAAAACTCGTCTGGAGGACGCAGGTCGAACCTTGCTCCCCTCTGATTGTAGTAACGCTTGTCCCAAGTGGAGTGCCTTAAAAGTTCACCTTGTGCTCATGAATTAAAATCTCTTGTGCGGTGCAAACTCATCAAATATGTTTCGACGAAACACGGCATGTATTCTTGTGATTGTGACGAAGGACAAGTTAAATGTCTATCAATACACTTCGGTCCGTTTCACCGGTTTTTAATATGAGAGTTTTTCCTTATACCTCAAAGTTTTTATCACCTCGTGTGAAATTTTTGGTTTTTGGGAACTGATGAAAATGTGGACTCTTTTCTGGGAAAATATTTGCTCTTCATTGCCTTTATCACCCCTCGAATCTCCACTAAAATGGTTTTGAATGTTTGTAGTGTGTTGAACACTTGAATGACTAACTCGGGATGTGTTGTTTTTGATTTTGCATTTTTGTAGTTCATATCCAGCGCTACGTGGTTTACCATCTCTGAAGTCAAAATTTTGAGTGTAGCGACGGCCAACTTGCAAAATTCAAGTGACAAATTCGTTGAAGACTCAAACACGCAAAATAAACTAAGTCCAGAGAATGCAAAAATGGAGACAATCAACTATGGACACAAAAACAAAAACGGAGACTCAGCTTGTATCCAAAACCGGCGACGCCTAAAAACTGGAGACTAAGGTCGCTGTTTTTCTCGCCTTGTCTCAAAAACCGGAGACTCGCCCCAAAAACGGCGACTGTCAAAACCGGCGACTCATCCCAAAAACGGCGACTGTCCAAACCAGCGACTCACTCCAAAAACGGCAACTGTCAAAACCGGCGACTCACCCAAAAACGGCGACTCATCATTTCTGCCTTAGCAAAATTTTCAGCATCAACGAAAAACTTCGTCAACTCACTTTTCTCAACCAATGGCTCTCAACTTCGTTTCTCAACCGATAGCTCTCAACGTCGGATTTCATGCCTTGGTTTGTTTTTCATTTTTTTTATTATTATTCTTATTTATTTATTAAATTTGAAAAGTATTATTTTATTAATATTTTCAAAATTAATAAATTTTTGTTCGTCTCCTAGACCTAATTTTTCCTCTTGAGATGAGCTGTTTACAGGTTTTGGACTGGGCTTTTTCATTCCGACGGGCGGCCCAAATTTTTCTTATAAATAGGCCTTGTTGAAAACCTATTTCATTTACGCTTACATCAGAATTCTCTAACTCTCAAGCTCTCGATCTCTAGACACTCAACTGCAAGTTCAGCGTCCGAAATTCTTAGTTCTTAGGTTCTTGTTTTTCCGTTGCATCCGGCAACTCTAGCTTTGCGCAACCGGCGCCCTGTTCTTGTTTTAGTGGTTAAACTTCGCTGTCGTGATTTCCGGAATTCACAGCCGCTAACTATCAGTTACTCTCCTTCTTTCGAAATGGCCAAGAATTTCGACGACATGATGGCTGACATGACTGTGTACCTCAACGAGCAGTTTGAAAACGCTCCCTCTCCTAAGTCCAAGAAGGAAGCTTATGCTGAACTGAAAGCTCACTTAGACAAGGTTGAGCGACGATCTGGCTTGACTGTGTCTGCCGACCCGGACTTAACTAAAACTGCAACTCCTGCTCACTCTTCTGCTCGTCATCCGGGCAAGGATTCGAAGTCAGGGACATCTGGAAAGGAAAGAGATACGTCGCTTCGTATCTACAAAGGCATAGTTTCTAAGGATGAATATTACAGGTTACTCACAGCTGGCGAGATAACTAAAGATGGAAAGAAAGTGGTGAAAATTCCAGCAGCCGCGACTGTGACTGCTGGTAATGTTCCAAAGAAAACAAATCCTCAGACTCCAACTGGGAGTGCCGCAGGAAAGAAACCAACTACCAGTGGAGGTGGTGCGAAAGTATCAACTCCGAAAAACTCTGGTGAAAAATCCAAAACCCACAGCTCACAGAAACCTCCTTTGGCTCCTCCATCGTCGGGATCAGCTGGATCCCAAAAATCGACTGACGGCTTCAAGTATGTTTCGGATATTTCAGAGTGTCCGAAAGCTCATTCTGATGACTCTTCACCCCAACTGCTGAACGTCGTCACAAGCTAATTCAGAAGTTACCCATTCACACTGATCGAACTATTCGTAAGGATAACTATGTCAAGCATGGCATCACGGATTTCCTGACTAAGATGCACTTGCTCAAATCGGTGAATCTAACCTATCGCTATTCCATTCCCATACTTAACAAATTTTATGCTAGCCTGTCTCCCGATTTTGCTGATCCGAAGAGTCGGATGTTTGGCTGCTTTGTGTTTCGCCAAAAGTTGTACAAGTTCCGTCCGTACTACATAAACAAATTTTTGGAGAGATTGGAAATTGACTCCAGATGGACATCACCGACAGCTGAGGAAAGGGCTGAAGACTTGAAAGTTGGCACTTTCATCACCCAGAAAAAGGTTAAGTCTGAACTTCCACCGCCGTCCAAACTCTCAGCTTTCTATGGCATCCTGCATCGCCTTGGGATGTCAAACTGGATGGCACATCAGGACTCAACTGAGATGAACCCTGATTTGATGCATCTCATTTTTCGTCTCAGCTGCGGCGAACAAGTTAACCTTGGCAAGATTATTTTCCATGACTTGTGCAAAATTGCCAAACTCTCAGATGAGGCCATCATTCGTCAAGCTGAGCTGCCTGAACAGAAAAAATTTCATCTCACGCATCCGTGTCTCATCTATGGAATGCTTCATGACCAAGAATTTGTTCCTGACACTCCTCTTGAGAAAAAGATGAAGAAAAACGGGGCTGTCAAGATTACGGGCAAGTATCTGAAACCGAACAAGAGAGTCATCGACTTACCCTGGACCGAACTGTTCGACAGGAATGCACTTCCAGAAATTTTGACTCCACCTCCATCGCCTCAGTCGTCAAGGAAGCGAAAGCCTGCAACTCAGAAAACTAAGTCACCAGCTGCAAAACGACAAAAGACACAGACGACAGCTGCTGACAAAGAAACTGAAACTGAGGGTGTTAAGTCACCAAGAGTTGTGCCTCGAGGTTTTGGCCCGACTTCCGGAATCCCATCTCATCAAAATCCTTATCACCCGATCCATAGTCACCGTGCTGTGGTTCCTTCAGCTGTGGTTAAGGAATTCTATGCTGCATCTGAGTTGGTTGAAAAACGCCAAGCTGAGCACGTCACTGCTTACAACAGGATGGTTGAGGCGCAAGAACTCCAAAAGCAAGCGTTTAAGAAGCTTCAACGGGAGATCCAACAAGGGGGAGGACTCGGTGATGTTGGAGCCCCCGATGCAAGCTTACAGGATACTTTTATTCTAAAGATGGTCAGGGACGCAATTCAGGAAGCTCATTCGCAGCTGTCCAAAAGCAAGCTGATAGAAGTTGTAAAAGATGACGGTGAAAAATCTGATGATGCTGAGAAAACAGATGATGATATCTTTGATGGAGTCTTTGCTGCTCGTGACAAAGGAAAGAGGAAAGTTGATGAAACTACAAATCCAGGGGCGTCGTTCGCGATGCCGTCTGATGGTCTGAGAGACGAAGATGATGTCAACGTTTTGGATGTTGACGATGATGCTGGTGATGGTTTGGGTGAACATGATATTTTTGGAGAACCGCCAACCGAATCTGATGAAAGTGACGACTCTAGCTCCGATGATGGCTTCAGCTATGAGGATGATGAAGAAGAGACGATCGGAAGTCCGGAACGTGATCTGTCTCCAACAGCCTCATCTGAAGATTGAAGTTCAAGTTCAAGTTTTTTTAAGTTTCTATTTCCTGTTTTTTCATAACTCTTGAACTCGTGTTTTTGTTTAAGCATGCATCAAACTCTGAATTCGTCCATGCATGTTTTTCATAATTCTCTATCTCTGGAATATTGTTTTTGTTTTTGAATATTTTTCTAAGTTTTTATCTTTTGGTTTGAAATTTTGGCTAAGTCTTCAATGGTTTTTCATTGATTGCATGATTGGTGTTTTTCCATCTTTTACTTAGCTTATTTTTGTTGTTGTTTTCGATTAAGGGGGAGATACTTATATCTCGTTTTCACTTAACTTGTTTTCATGGGTTGTGCCAAAAAGGGGGAGATTGTAAATGTTGATTTTGGCAACAACGTTTTTGTACTTGTGTTTTTTTTTTGTGATGTTGAATTTCAGGTTTGCAGGTGCATGGAAACGGAGAACGCAGTCGCCACTTCTGGAATGCATGAGATGCAAGAAACGGCGACTCGAGTCGCCATTTGTGGTGATGCACAGAAACGGCGACAGGAGTCGCCGAAAAATGGACGCGCATGGAAACGGCGACCTTAGTCGCCACTTTTGGGTTTGCTTGGAAACGGCGACAACAGTCGCCGCTTTTGTAGTTGCGTGGAAACGGCGACCCGAGTCGCTGGTTTTGGGGAGTTGAAAAAATGGCGACTGTTGTCGCCGCTTTTTGTTGTTGCACAGAAACGGCGACTCCAGTCGCCACTTTTGGTGCATGAAATATTTCCAGCGACTGGAGTCGCTGGTTTGAGGAAATGGAATTGCAGTCGCTGGTTTTGGAACTTACCATGAAAACGGCGACTCGCGTCCTTGTGACTTTTCCGGAGAATGCAGTCGCCGCTTTTGTGTTACTTGGAAAAACGGCGACTCAGGTATTTGTGTTCTTAATTTTAAGACTAAGTACTTACTACGTGATTTCTTTCACCAGGTACTCAGTTCGAGGAAATGAAGAATTGTTCCAAGTTTGCAACTTCAACAATATCGACGACCATGAAGACGATGAAATTCTGAGCCTTCAACACTTAGAGTTTTTCACAAGAAATTGAAGATGAAGAATTGAGATCGATGGAGTCAAGATTGAAATTGAAGTTTGATTTTGAAATTGAAGATTCAAGATTCCAAGATTCAAGAATCCAAGTTCTACAATAATGATGTCATCCATGGAAAAGTGACATAGGCAAAGCATGCGACGAATGAGAACGTGCCACGTCATCACTCTCACATGTGCGGCTCTACTATAAATACCCATGGATGTTCATTTCATCATTTGACGATTTTGAGAGAACGAAATCTGTTTTTTAGAATCGTAGTCGAGCTTCGAGTTTGTGTAGTAGCTTTTGCGCCGTGTGCCAAGATTAGAGCTAGGAGATTTAGCTTTAGGTACTCGTGTGCTAGATTGCAAGTTAGTGGGAGTTGTTGCGACACTCGGGAAACTTCTTGTAATCGTTTTGCCTACCATACTCTACAAGTGTAATAGTTTAAGTTTTATGTTCAATGAAATGAAAACTATTACATAACTTTGTCTCCACTTTTTATTCTACAAATCGTGTGAGTGTTTACTTTGACGCAAGCTGCTGTCTGTGTGTTCAAGACCAATTTCACGAAAAATTGGTATCCTACGCTGAAGGCGTAATTTCACCTTGTATCACACTATATATCATACAAATATAATTTTGAACTCAAAATTGTAGGAATTGAATCAAGGAATTTATTTATACACAAAAATAAATCTTGAATCGAAACATGAGCTAAGAAGATTGAAATAGATGGTTAAGAAATAAGCGTGTGTTCAAGTCATCCAAAAATCTATACTATGTGAAATATGCTTAAACAATCGTTGCAACTACCGAGTTTGAAAAACCGGCGCACAATTATCATTTTTCTCAACTTAGAATACATGATCAAATGACCAATTAGAATACCCTCTCAACTTAAATTTTGATTATATTTTCACAAATTTCCATCTTTTGGTAAATAAATATATGTTCTCGATCCAAACTTCAAATTATATCACATTAACAACATAATACTAGCTAACACAAGTACTGCACACGTTGCATTGCACCGCATAAAATGACACATTATAATCCTCACCTTATTCATCAGCATCTTAAACTTCAAAACACAACAATACCAAAATAATGCATAAAATGACACATTATAATCCTCACCTTATTCATCAGCATCTTAAACTTCAAAACACAACAATACCAAAATAATGCGCTCAACATAAGATTCTTAAATATAAGTCTTTATTTGTGGGTCGGATTTGTAAGATTTTATTCTAAACTTAATTATAAAGTTATTAGATAATTTTTGTTTATTAGGAGATTAGAATTATATAAACATATGATTTTATTCATAATCTTAATTATTGCATATTTAATATTTTACACCTATAAATTAAATATGGGTTATTCATAAACACTTATAATCACCTTGGTGAATGGTCATGATTGTAACCCTTGGTAATATAGTTTATTAATTTCTCATTATTTGTTGTGTGATTTTCTCTGGTTTATAGTTTTCACGTTATATTATTGTGTGTTGATCCCATTTTGCTGTGGTTTTGTTTTTTTCATTACCAACTTCTCATAACTCATTATTCAGAGATACTATTGTGTATTAATTAATTTTCAAACTGAATTAGTATCATACCCAGTAAAGTTAGTCAAGCATATATTTTGACATTATTTTTATACACGAAGTACATTTGTTTTGTGGTGTCAAATCACAATGTTCACAATAATAAAATGTTAGAATTCACAGGCGCTTCTCAAAAACTACAAAAACAATATGAGTGGCCATTCCATTGGGGAAAACAACCTTTTCATTTAAATATTTGAACCTAGGAATTAAAATGTTATCCTCAAGCAAATGTGGAAAATATTCCCATCCTCATTGCCTTTAGCTTCATTAATTTTTCCTAAAACAGCATATTTAGTCTTCACTAACCTAAGTTACTTTCTTCTAATTTATAGCCTATTTGCAACATGCCCATGTGTGGGCCCCATCACCATTGCCCATAAATTAGCCTCACATCTCATCACACTTGAAGCATCATTTTTTTTCCTTCAAAAAAATTTGCCATGACATCATCATATAACAAGAACTTTGCCGTTGCAGTTTTTATGGTCCTTTTGGTTCTAAACCAATACATTGGCCCGGTATCATCTTACCGCCTAACGAAAATCCGACCGCCTGCCCCAGCCGTTGGATATTTGATGAGGCCGAGTCCTCCATCACCAATCGGGTTTAGACTCAATCGGTTGAGGAAGATGGAAACAGATGCTTTCCGGCCAACGAGTCCCGGAGATAGCCCCGGCATGGGTCATGATACCCCGCCCGGAAGGTCCAATCATGATTAAGGACTCGTAAAATTATTGATGCAGCTTGAAGTTCCTTGATTGTTGAAGAAATAATATATATATATTTTGTGTGCATGCATGCATGAGCTGAGAGTGTTATTTATTTTTGTAATAGATAATTAATTGTGTTTGTTTGTGATTTTTTTTATTTTTATGTTTTCTATATTCTCTCTTTTTGTTTTTCTATCCGAATGATAATGGTGAGATTGTTCCTCGGATCGACTTTTGGGTCATAGTCCGAGTATGGTTTCTGGTTGTTTTTTTAATTAGTACCTATTAATTTAATAAGTACTTTAGTTTATACTTTCTTCAAACTTAATTAGACTAATATATAATCACACTTCTTTTGTATTTTGTGAAGAAAATGTGACTATTAATCTGTAAGAGAGAGAATATATAATTACGTTCTTTTCATAGTGAGTCTTATTTTTATTTTGCGTCAATCTTTAAAAGTGTAACTTGAAAACTTTAAAAAATTTAAGGAACTTAAAATTATAAATTAGAGAGTATTTGACTGAGCTTATAAGCTCTTACAATTTGTTTGATAATTGTTTTATAAAAAAATCTTATAAAACTTAAAAATAAGTTGTTTAACATCTTATAAGCTTGTTTTTAAAAAAAATGGAAGAGATACTTTAAAAAAAAATTATAAGTTAGTTATAATTTTAACAATAAAATACCAAAATATCCCTAAAAATTATTACTTTATCTATATATACAAAAATTTTAAATTAATTATTTTGTTAATATAATTATTTTTTCATATATAACATGTCTTTCGGTAATTTTATTTATATAAGATCTTAAATTATCAAACAAATTAACATCTTATAAATTTACGTATCTATTTTATCCTATCAGTTTAACAAGTTATTTATTATAAGATACAAAAGTTTATCAGCTTTTAAAATAACTTAGAAGTCATAACATTTTATAAGCAATTTTTAATAAACTCATTCAAATAAGTTCTTAATTTCATTTTACTTTAATTTATTTAAAATTTATATAAGAACAAATAAAATACAATTTAAATAAATAATTTCATTTTGTAAATAATATAGCTATCATATGCTAGAATATTGTTTATAATTATATATTATTTAATAAGAATTATTATACTAATTATAAAAAAATAATTCAATTCAGTTTATACTCGTTGAATTCAGTTTATTTTAGTTGAATTCAGTTCAAAAGAATAAAAACAAATGAAATATTTATAAAAATATTTTAAAATAATACTATTATATAAATATTTATAATTAAATTTTTTAAAATTGAATTATTAATTAAAAAAATTATATAAAAATATATAATATTTTTTAAAAAATTATATAAAAAAAACGGGCCGGTCCGGACTTTCGGTCCCAATTTTTTTTGGGACAGGGCCCGGACCTACTTTTTAATTTTCTGTCCGGGCCCTTGGAGGGCCAATCCCAAAAAAATTTGGGACCGGCCCGTGACTGTCTTTTTACGCGTTTTCGGTCTGGGCTTTCGGGCCGAAGCCCAGCCCTAATCACAACACTCACATTCAATATTTTATTTTTTAATATTTTTTTCATAAAATATACATATATATTTACATAATTAAACAAAATATTTCAAAATTGCACCATAATAAGTTTTCTAAATTATTTGAAAAAATCAGTTCATGTTTAATTAGTTCAGTTCAATTAGTTTCAGTCTAAAATAATAGAGCTAAGTGTTATGAAAAATTGTTGGATGAAAAATTAAAAAATAGTGTATTTTATTTTGTAGAATTTTGTGTTATTATTATTTGATTCAATTATTTGTGTTGTTGTAAATGAAGTATAACTAGCTGTCGAATTGGGGCCCGACCCATCGGTCCGGCCCGGCCCGCCCAGCCAAAGCAAGGCTTGGGCCTAAAAAATAGAGGCCCACAAAGAGTCGGGCCTCTTTGGCCCGGCCCAATAAGCCCGATGGGCCGATGGGCTTGAGCCGGGCTTAGCCCGAATTTTTGGACCGGCCCGACTACAATCTTATTTACAAAATTTTAATTATAAATAATGTTAAAATTTAATATTTTAATATATTTGTTTAAATATAAAATTTAAAATCAAAATATTTATTAATTTAACTATATTTTTAGTATATAAATATTATTCTTAATATAAAATAATATTAAATTATTATTTAAAATGAATTTATAAACATATATTTAATTTAATTATTTTTTAAAAAATAAAATTTTATTATTTATTATTTTTTTTAATTTATTAGTGTAATTAACAATTTTTATAATTTAAAATTAATATTTATTTATTTTATATTTTGGGTCGAAAAAGCCCGATGGCCCGTCCAAAGCCGGGCTTGACCTAGAACAGAATTCGGGTCGGGCCTGCCCAGCCCATGAATGTCTCAAAGCTCGATGGGCTTGAGCTGGCCCGGCCCGACCATTTGACACCTCTAAATATATATAACCATTGCATTGAAAAAAAAAGTGAAATATTGCAACAAACCCGAAGAGAGTATAATTTTATTTGACAAATATATGGAGTACAAATTTAATACATATTCGTGTTATCTCGTATCGTTTGTGCAATTTTTGTTAACTAATATAAGTTGAATATAACTTGTCACTTTAATAAATATTTAATTTTATTGTTTTAACTTTAAAATAGTATTAAAGCACGCTCCAAATGTTAATAGATGATCACCATTTTATTTTAATTTTTACAATATTTTATCAGAGGCATGAATGTTTATTATTTTATCAAATTCAACTTTATGATTTATTTGAGAGTTAGAATCACAAATGGTCTCACCTGAAAAATGCATTTTCACATAAACCTCATAAGTCAATAAATTTCAACTGTTCCGGCAAGAAATCGCAGCTGTGGAGGCTGGAGGTAGAGCTGGGATTTTCAGCCCGACCCGATGGGCCGGCCCGGCCGGCCCGACCAATGGGCCAGGCTGGGCCAAGCAATTTGCAGCCCAAAAAAATTCGGGCCCTTTTGGCCCGGCCCGATGGGCCGACGGGCCAAATGGGCAAACCCAAGTTTGGCCCGATGGGCTGGGCCGACTCGAATTTTTTAATTTTTTTTTAAATTTTAATATTTTTTTTATTTATTTTACCTATTATTATAGTTGTTTTTATTATTTTTGTATAAATTTATTTATATTTATGAAAATAAAATTTTATTATACATTTATTTTATACTTTTAATAAGTTTAGTAATTAATTTATGTTAAAAATATAAAAAATATTAATTTTTAATAATTATTTAATTATATAAAAAATACCGGGCCAAAATGGCCCGGTGGCCCATCCTGGGCTGGGCTGGGCCCAATAAATTTGCTTGGCCTGGTGGGCTGGGCCGGGCCAGCCCGGCCCAAGTCACAGCTCTAGCTGGAGGTAAGACCAACATATTCAATTATATGAAAAACATACAAAATTTGGAGCCTCCAAGGTTTGGACCTGGGTCTTTTGGGTGAAGAAAGAGGGTTATTTACCATTGAACCACGTCTAATACTTGAAAAAATTTATAATTTCACTGATTATATTATGTATGTTATTATTATTAAATATTTTTAAAATAAATTATTCAATACATAATTAACTAATCAAATATGAAATTAAATAAAAATAGTTACTACTAGTATATATTAAAATAATAAAATAATTAAGAAAAAGGGTATTTAAAATAATGAAATATTTAAAATCATAGTTACATAATTAAGTTAATTTTTTTAAAGTTTTTTAATTAATTGAGGTGTTATTAATTTTATAATTATAAAAAATAGTAAAAATAATTACTAAAATACTCATAACAGTTACTAAATAACTACTCACCTATGTTATAATTAAAAAATAAAAATTGAAATGCTAATTTAATTTATAATTTAGAAAAATTTATATATATTTTATTATAAACAATTATTTAATGTATCTTTTTTCCAAAATCTCCCTAAAATAATTAATTAACATGATAAAAATTATAAAAATATAATGCGTTAACATAAATTAATAAATTTAAATAATAAAAATATAATTAACATAAATTAATTTAAATAATAAAAATATAATTAATTATGATTTATTTTTATTTTCAATATGTTAATGAATTATTTTATTATATAGAAGTAGTAACTATTTTTATTTAATTTCATGTTTGGTTAGTTAATTATATATTGAATAATTTATTTTAAAAATATTTAATAATAATAACAGACATAATATAATCAGTGAAATGATCTTAACAATGTAATGATCTTAACAATTTATGGAAACAATTCTTTAATTCTTGGTCGATGCATACATAATTATAACGTCCATAATTATAGTGTAATAATCTAATTATAACGTTCATAATTATAGTGTAAGAATTTGAATTATCATGTAGACTATATTATTATATTATTATATATTATAAATCAACTCCTTAATTTAAGTAAATGAACAAATTTGATATTATCTCTTAATCTCTTAATAGTATTCCTATAATTATGCAATTGATTATCAATATTATTTCAAAGTCATAAATTTTATATTAATATTTTTATTCAAATTCAAATTATTAACAAACCCTAATTAAATCTCATGCTATAAAAGCATAATCATCTTCACTCATTCTCACCTCTCATATTTCTTTCATTTTTTATTTTGTTTTTTCATTGCGATTATTATGTTATTAATGAAATTATTAATGAAATTATGTTATTTTGTAGGTAGCAATGTAAGTATTATTCATTGCGATTCAATTTTTGTTTTAATTCATAATTAAATCATCATCTATTTTTTGTATTTTTTTTGCAGGATCATTGTTGTTTTGCACGTTTTGGTCGGGCTGAAAAGTACGGGGCTGGGCTGTGTTTAGAGGGTTTGGAAACGGTACCAATACATGTAAATTTATATATAGAAAGGCCTGATTACTTTAGGCCGGAAAACAAGACAAGAGCTTGGAGCTCGGGAGGATAATATCCTTTATTTATTTAATGGCTTTAATAGCTAATTTGTGCCGCCCTTTAATCGTTTACGGGAGGGTGCCTTTTATAGGCGATGAATCCATGCTTATCCATGCCACGATACCCTTAACACGTTTGGTACCTATTCTAGATACATTAAATGCCGAGGCACGATTCCGAGGCGCGTTTTGCCGTGGTGCGGGGTCCTTGATGGTGGTGGCCGTGAGTCGACCCGTCGTGGCTGGGGTCCGTGATGATGATGGTATGGCGCATCTGTCTTGTACTTACTTTGGGTGCTCCGTGAACGGCCGCCCGGCCTAGCGATTTCAGACTGATCCCGCGACGGTGCGCGGGTCTGAGCTTTTGTGATCCGGACCCCGTCATCAGGCCCCACGTCCATGTGCGCGAATGAGATCCTTATCCTTCCAAGATGTGCGTGGAATTCCAACTGTCCGAAATCGACACGTGTCTCTGCATGCACAGATATGAACGTCCTGGGTTTATGAACGTTGGGGCAGGTCGCACCTGTGCGGCGTCAGAGTCCTGCGATACGGCCCCGGGACGTGGCGCCCGGGACTGATTTGTTTTGACCGTTTTTTATCGGGGATTATTATATAATAAATGCGCTTGGTAGGGTTTGGAGACGGTGCAAAAACATGTATATTTGTATGTGGAAAGGGAGCTGAAATGAAATCACACCGAGACTAGGCTTGAATGCCCGAGATGATATCTCTGTTTATTATCTGGTATTTCCAGGTAATATTGTGGACTAATAAGTATGTGGGTGGGTATCGGATCACTCGTCCGGGATCCTCTTCCCCGAGCATCCCTCAGTCTTACGACCTCCCCTCCCCCTTTCTCTCGTCCGGATCTAGTCTATTTATAGATGGATTACGCAGAATCCATCCGTCCATTATTGACACGTGTATCTACATGCAAAGATAGAGACGTCTTTGGCTCGTGCACTTCTGCCCGGTGTAGGTCGCATCTGTGTGGCGTCAGCGGCCCGGGGTATGATCCCGGGACACGATGCCCGGGATTGAGTATGGCCGTTCTCCGTCTTCGGGCGCTCCTTCTGTCGCGTGTTTATTCATGTGGTGGTCTCCCGTGATTTGGGGCTCGGGGTTGGTTCGCCCATCGTCCACGTTATCGCGTGCGCCGGGTTGTTAATGTCCGTGTCCCGTGCTGGGGCGTGATCCCGGGTGGTCTGTCCCCCCGCAAGCCGGGTCGTTGGCGCCCATGTTGTTATTGTTCGTGTCCCGTGCTGGGGCGTGATGATGGGGACCCCAGTCGTCGATCAGGCCCTGACACCAAACACCAAGTCCAGTTAAGACGCTTGCGCGGCCAAAGCTCGTTTGGTATGGAGTACAATGAGTCCTTCTCTTCTCCTAGTTGCCGCACGTCTTCAAAATAATCAAAAGTGACGACTATTTTGGGATTTGGGTGCAAATCTTGGAACTCGTGTACTAGGCTAATCAAAGCTTCGTCACACGCCTAATCTAGTAAGCTCGTTACGAGTTACTAAATCCCTCAAATACGAATCTCACACGATTGACCACAATCGGGGATCGATTTGGATTACGCACTACGCGCTTTCCTAAAGTGGGTAGTTAGCCACACTTAGGCCCACGGTTACTAAGGATCGATACGCACAAGCGTTCGTCCGTTTAGCCGGAACAATTTATAGCCTTGTTGTCGGCTTACCAATCACACGTAAGCCTTAGGCTATAAATCGCCAATAAGGAGTGTTCCTTAATCTTTTTCCAAGATTACTATTGATTCCAATTGAATGAATAATTACAATGGTATGTGGCTCCTTATATAGGAGTAGTTCCTTGGTCCCTAAGCTAAAGAAAATAATAAATAAATGATAAGAGAATCCCAACACTTGGAAACTCTATCACATTCCTAATCTAAAGAATCCTAAAGATCTTTAGATACTATTTTCCCTAATTACTTAAATTAATAAACTAATTAATTAAATAACTAAAAAGAAAATAAAATCTAAACTAAATTAATTAATATTAATAATAATATTAATATTAATTAATGGATAGGTCGGGTGCGATGAACATCGACCACCCGCTGCCGAACGCCGTCGTCATCCTCCTCTTGCCGTCGATTCATGGTGGTTTGCCGGAGCGCTCACCGGGAAAATCACCGCCGCTACGGGGTTATTGCGAGGTGACTTCGGATCTCTCGCAGCTCTCTCGCACGAACCAATAAGTACTCGTACGAGGTTTCGTGAGTCGCGAACCTCCCATTCCATACGGGCTGCTACGGGATTGCTAGGGAATTCCAGTAATCCGCCGTGGTGTGCTACGAGCATCTCTCGTATACTCCCGTATTCTTCGTAGATTTCTCGTGTAAACACAAGTAAATACACTCCCAAACACATATGAATCATGGATTCATACGTTCCAGCACCTTCTACGGATGCGCTACGGGGATTGAACGCTGTCTCGTTCATGGTCCCGTAGTTATGCGCGAGCGCTGTCTCGCTCCGCGTCCCTTGTAGTAACTTGACAAAAGCCTCGTATACTACTTCGTGAATTGACGTTAATACGTCCTTGGGCTCACTTTCACGGCCTAATGACTCTTTGATACGAGTGTTGATCAAGGCCTCTACGGGTGACTCGTACGCTGCCCCGTACAGTCTCGTAGCAGGTGACTCAACCTCCCTGACTTCGAGTAATTTCTCGTAGCGTGCTACGGGTCTCGAGTCACGGTTCGTATCATTCCCCCCGCCTTGAAAACCATACTTGCCCTCAAGTATGCATCTCGAGTGGGAACGCGTCGCCGCCTCCTTGCTAGAGTCACGTTGAAAATAAATTTTCAACTTGGCTCGAGCCTCGTCCTTGGTGTAGACTTGTGTGCTTCGTGGGTACCACGCCCTTGAAACTTCAAGCTTCACCTCGGCTCCTCTCGTGTGACACAAGTATTGTTGAAAATAAATTTCCAACCTAACTTGGCCCACGCCCCGTCCTTCGGCCTTGTACTTGTGCTTAGAGCCTTGTTGGTTTCGCCACGCCAATGCGTCTCGTCCCAAGTGTCTTGCCTCGGACTTCCTTGGTTCAGTGGGTCCACAGGATTCACTCTTTAAACGATTAGATCGTAGAGTTTTGAATTCCTCGTCATTCCCAAAGAACTTTTGACTTGGCTTCGATAACTCTAAGCCTCGTCGTTGCTCGACGTCTCTCCGTGTCTTGCTTTGACCCCTTCTCCATGACAGAGTTGTGTCTCGACCTCGAACATGGAAATCGATCCATCGCCTCTCGATGAGCCTCGATCCTAGACGCCTCGATGCATCTTGCTGTGGTTCGGCTTGCCTCCTCTCGTACCATATCACGTGGTCCTTCGAGTCTTCTCGCCGTACCTCGAATAGCCTCCGCGGGGATTCACATGCGTGACCCATGGAAGTATCCGCATCTCGGAGTATCATAATTACTATGAACACTCGTATACTGTGCCGCATCTCCTCCAATCTTCGAGCATGAAAGATTGTGGCCTTGGTCATCTCCGTGACCGCTTCGAGGACATCTTGCCTCGGAAGTAGGGCTTTCTTGACGTCGCTCCACGTCATCGTCTTCAAGTCCCTTCGACACTTCATCTTGCACCACAAATACTCTCTCAAGGAACAACTCCTCTCAATGAGAGCACCAGTTGATGGGGACCCCAGTCGTCGATCAGGCCCTGACACCAAACACCAAGTCCAGTTAAGACACTTGCGCGGCCAAAGCTCGTTTGGTATGGAGTACAATGAGTCCTTCTCTTCTCCTAGTTGCCGCACGTCTTCAAAATAATCAAAAGTGACGACTATTTTGAGATTTGGGTGCAAATCTTGGAACTCGTGTACTAGGCTAATCAAAGCTTCGTCACACGCCTAATCTAGTAAGCTCGTTACGAGTTACTAAATCCCTCAAATACGAATCTCACACGATTGACCACAATCGGGGATCGATTTGGATTACGCACTACGCGCCCTCCTAAAGTGGGTAGGTAGCCACACTTAGGCCCACGGTTACTAAGGATCGATACGCACAAGCGTTCGTCCGTTTAGCCGGAACAATTTATAGCCTTGTTGTCGGCTTACCAATCACACGTAAGCCTTAGGCTATAAATCGCCAATAAGGAGTGTTCCTTAATCTTTTTCCAAGATTACTATTGATTCCAATTGAATGAATAATTACAATGGTATGGGGCTCCTTATATAGGAGTAGTTCCTTGGTCCCTAAGCTAAAGAAAATAATAAATAAATGATAAGAGAATCCCAACACTTGGAAACTCTATCACATGCCTAATCTAAAGAATCCTAAAGATCTTTAGATACTATTTTCCCTAATTACTTAAATTAATAAACTAATTAATTAAATAACTAAAAAGAAAATAAAATCTAAACTAAATTAATTAATATTAATAATAATATTAATATTAATTAATGGATAGGTCGGGTGCGATGAACATCGACCACCCGCTGCCGAACGCCGTCGTCCGCCGTCGTCATCCTCCTCTTGCCGTCGATTCATGGTGGTTTGCCGGAGCGCTCACCGGGAAAATCGCCGCCGCTACGGGGTTGTTGCGAGGTGACTTCGGATCTCTCGCAGCTCTCTCGCACGAACCAATAAGTACTCGTACGAGGTTTCGTGAGTCGCGAACCTCCCATTCCATACGGGCTGCTACGGGATTGCTAGGGAATTCCAGTAATCCGCCGTGGTGTGCTACGAGCATCTCTTGTATACTCCCGTATTCTTCGTAGATTTCTCGTGTAAACACAAGTAAATCCACTCCCAAACACATATGAATCATGGATTCATACGTTCCATCACCTTCTACGGATGCGCTACGGGGATTGAACGCTGTCTCGTTCATGGTCCCGTAGTTATGCGCGAGCGCTGTCTCGCTCCGCGTCCCTTGTAGTAACTTGAAAAAAGCCTCGTATACTACTTCGTGAATTGACGTTAATACGTCCTTGGGCTCACTTTCACGGCCTAATGACTCGTTGATACGAGTGTTTATCAAGGCCTCTACCGGTGACTCGTACGATTCCCCGTACAGTCTCGTAGCAGGTGACTCAACCTCCCTGACTTCGAGTAATTTCTCGTAGCGTGCTACGGGTCTCGAGTCACGGTTCGTATCACGTGATCCCGGGTGGTCTGTCCCCCCGTAAGCCGGGTCGTTGGCGCCCATGTTGTTATTGTTCGTGTCCCGTGCTGGGGCGTGATCCCGGGTGGTCTGTCCTCCCGCAAGCCGGGTCGTTGGTGCCCGTGCCGAGTGCTCGCGGCGCGGTCCCGGGTCTCGAAACCTCGTTATCCCTCTGCATACGGGTCGTTGGCGCTCGATCGTGATGCTCGGGGCCGGGGCATTGCATGTACTGATCCTCGCGATGGTGGGCTGGCACGTGGGCCCATGCCACCAGTTGGTGGGGGAACTGATCTTCGGCGTCCGTGCGGGATGTGCTGGCGCGATCCGGGGGCTCGGCAATCGTCCCACTGCATGCGGGTCGATGTTCTCCTCGGCTTCGTGCTGGGCCGCGTTCCGGGACCATCTGACCCGTCGTCCCGTATGTCGGGTTATTGTCGCCCGTTGCGGTTGGCCGGAATCCGGGCACGGTATGCGTGGGCATTATCTGGTTCTTGTGATGGCGAGTTGGTGTGTGAGTCCACGCCACCAGTCGGTCGGGAGCCTGCGTTCGGTACCCGGGGTATGGTCCTGAATCCCTTAAGTTCATGTTGTCTGGCCCCGGGCCTGGTAGAAGTCTAATCTGAGTCTCCTTCTCTGGTGTCGGGTGTTCCTGACAAGTGGGCCCATGCCATGTGTCGATGGGGTATTTTTATGGCTCAACACTGGCCCCCAGAGAAGTCCGTGGAGGGAATCCGATGATTTCTCTGTATGTTGAGTTTGGTCTGGTCCGTTGCTTATGAATCCGTCTCCTTATCTTGATTGGGGCTTTGAAAGGGCCTTAGTCTGTGACGGGTGGTAGGCGGCCCGTGCTTGGAGGCAAGCTCTGTCGTCGTTCCGGCGTCTGTGTTTGTGGCATCGTAGATCCTTAGCTCGGTGTTTTATATTTCCCGCGGTGGTGAACTAAAGCGGAGTCCGGGGCGAAACCATCGTCTGACGGGTCATGATGTCGGGTCGTGATGGTCTGGTTCTGCGACTTCCGTCCGTGCCTTTTGTAGTAGTGATATGGCACGTGGGCACGTGCCCGAGTTGGCGGGGCCGATCATTGGCGTGTGGGGACGTCACTTGGGAAATTGCTTCATGAACTTCTCTACCGCCGGGGTCCGGCCCCATCGCCTGGTGACTCGGCCCCGTGAGTGTAGCTCTTTCCCGTTATCATCAACCATCTTCCCTTGCTCTGGGCTCTGCGTCCTAGCGTGTGACTACTTTGTTTCCATCCCAAATGGCCCGCGTTTGGGCGACCACTTGCGTTGTATTTTTCTTGGGTTCGCTTACTTTGCTCGGCGCGGCTCGGGGGAGTTGGTTCACAGAGACCTGCGATTATATTCTCAATGGAGAGCATTAATATAGAAAAACATCGATTAGTTTTACTATTTGTTTTTTGTACCCGCACCTCCTCTTACCGATACTCTTTTAGGTCGTACGGGTCTAGGGATTCGTGGTCTTGGGGTTTTATTGTTAGCGGCCCCGGGGTTTGTTCGTTTCTTGGCTCTCTCCGGGATGCCGATTTTATTGTTTAATTTTCACAGCCCGGGGTTCGGTCGTTCTAACGCTCTCCGGGATGCCTATTTTATTGTTCACGGCCCCGGGGTTCGGTCGTTTTGACGCTCTCCGGGATGCCGATTTTAATGTTCACGGCCCCGGGGTTCGGTCGTTTTGACGCTCTCCGGGATGCCGATTTTATTGTCTTCCCGGGACCGAGGTTTTTCCTCCGGGACCCCGTTGGGACTTTGGAATTTTTATTTATTTATTTTGTTCCCTTACCTCCTCATACCGAGACCCCTTGAGGACGTTTTGGGTATGGGGATTCACGGTTCTTTCTGGGCTTTTGTTATGTGTGCCCTTACCTCCTCATACCGAGACCCCTTGAGGCCGTTTTGGGTATGGGGATTCACGGTTCTTTGTGGGCTTTTGTTATGTGTGCCCTTACCTCCTCATACCGAGACCTCTTGAGGCCGTTTTGGGTATGGGGATTCACGGTTCTTTGTAGGCTTTTGTTATGTGTGCCCTTACCTCCTCATACCGAGACCCCTTGAGGCCGTTTTGGGTATGGGGATTCACGGTTCTTTGTGGGCTTTTGTTATGTGTGCCCTTACCTCCTCATACCGAGACCCCTTGAGGCCGTTTTGGGTATGGGGATTGTGGGTTTTTATTTACGTATTGTTCTCGGCCCCGGGGTTCGGTCGTTTTGACGCTCCCCGGGATGCCGAAGTTTATGGTTCTGGTGTCTTTCCGGGATCGGGGTTTTTCCTCCGGGACACCATTCGGACTTTGGGATTTGTTTATTTTCACAAAAGCATTGAAAAGTTCCTGTAATAAAGTTGAGAACCGAAACAGAGTACCTTGCAGCTCGCATTCAGAGCTGTTTTGTCTCGACCCTATCCGGGGGCAGGGCCCCGAACCTGATGAAATTCTTGATTGGGTCCCGCCAATCGGCCGCGGGTTCCGGCGCTGTCGGGAGGGTTTCTCCCCGGGACGGGTCCGCGGATTTTTCGGACGGGGCTAGCTAGGATAGCGTGTTGGCCTGCGAGTTCCGCTCCCGGGGGATTTACTCGATCTGGATGCCGGGTAAAGGAATAATGTCTCTCCAGCCTTGGGGATCGTTAAGACTCGTGGCCCAGGTAGGCGTTCCTCGAGTCTGGGACGTGGTGTCGAGCTGTGAGGTGGAGATCATGCCTTCAATGGGATCCCCTCGGCTGCGTTTGCAAAGTGCTTTGGGTTGGGTCACGCGACCCGTGACTCGGCGAGACTGGGCCTGGTCTCCTTTTGACGACATGAAAGCCCATAGGTCGTTCCGCATGATGCAACAAATTTGCACGAGTCTGTGCTGAGAATCTGCAATAATACTTCCAACACGGAAATACAAACATAGCAAAATATCAATTGATTTTACTTATCTGATCCTCCTGGACCGTGCGAACTGCGCCGGCCCACGAGAGAGGGGGCTCGGGACCCGGGATCGGTTGGTCCGAGAGACGGGGCTCGGGACCCGGGACCGGTTGATATGCCTTGATGGTCCGTTGTTGTGCTATTGGTCGCGTAGACCTCGCGTCGCTCGTGTTAGACGCTGTCGTTGATTCGGCCGTGCACGGCGAGTCGGTCGCGTCTCTTTGGTCCTGGGTTCTTTGGGACCCCATTGGGTCTGACGCCGTGTCCCGTCCTTCTTCGTGCGAGAGGCGGTCGACGGTGTCGACGGTCTGACCGCGGTCGGCGTAAAGCTCGGTGGATCCTGCTCCTCGGGCTCTGGATCTGACGCCGGGACGGGGTCATCGTCTTCTACGCTCATGACTTCTTCCACCGGCGCCTTCGTTCCTCCGGGAACGGTGTGGGTTCTGACGCCATGGCCAAGCTTCGTCATTGCTTGGCATCTCGTCGTCGGATCTTCGGATGGTTAGATTTCTCAGCTCCCTACCTGGCGCGCCAAATGTTTTGACCGTTTTTTATCGGGGATTATTATATAATAAATGCGCTTGGTAGGGTTTGGAGACGGTGCAAAAACATGTATATTTGTATGTGGAAAGGGAGCTGAAATGAAATCACACCGAGACTAGGCTTGAATGCCCGAGATGATATCTCTGTTTATTCTCTGGTATTTCCAGGTAATATTGTGGACTAATAAGTATGTGGGTGGGTATCGGATCACTCGTCCGGGATCCTCTTCCCCGAGCACCCCTCAGTCTTACGACCTCCCCTCCCCCTTTCTCTCGTCCGGATCTAGTCTATTTATAGATGGATTACGCAGAATCCATCTGTCCATTATTGACACGTGTATCTACATGCAAAGATAGAGACGTCTTTGGCTCGTGCACTTCTGCCCGGTGTAGGTCGCATCTGTGTGGCGTCAGCGGCCCGGGGTACGATCCCGGGACACGATGCCCGGGATTGAGTATGGCCGTTCTCCGTCTTCGGGCGCTCCTTCTGTCGCGTGTTTATTCATGTGGTGGTCTCCCGTGATTTGGGGCTCGGGGTTGGTTCGCCCATCGTCCACGTCATCGCGTGCGCCGGGTTGTTAATGTCCGTGTCCCGTGCTGGGGCGTGATCCCGGGTGGTCTGTCCCCCCGCAAGCCGGGTCGTTGGCGCCCATGTTGTTATTGTTCGTGTCCCGTTCTGGGGCGTGATCCCGGGTGGTCTGTTCCCCCGCAAGCCGGGTCGTTGGCGCCCATGTTGTTATTGTTCGTGTCCCGTGCTGGGGCGTGATCCCGGGTGGTCTGTCCTCCCGCAAGCCGGGTCGTTGGTGCCCGTGCCGAGTGCTCGCGGCGCGGTCCCGGGTCTCGGAACCTCGTCATCCCTCTGCATACGGGTCGTTGGCGCTCGATCGTGATGCTCGGGGCCGGGGCATTGCATGCGGAGCATGTCCTGATCCTCGCGATGGTGGGCTGGCACGTGGGCCCATGCCACCAGTTGGTGGGGGAAGTGGGGAACTGATCTTCGGCGTCCGTGCGGGATGTGCTGGCGCGATCCGGGGGCTCGACAATCGTCCCACTGCATGAGGGTCGATGGTCGCCTCGGCTTCGTGCTGGGCCGCGTTCCGGGACCATCTGACCCGTCGTCCCGTATGTCGGGTTATTGTCGCCCGTTGCGGTTGGCCGGAATCCGGGCACGGTATGCGTGGGCATTATCTGGTTCTTGTGATGGCGAGTTGGTGTGTGAGTCCACGCCACCAGTCGGTCGGGAGCCTGCGTTCGGTACCCGGGGTATGGTCCTGAATCCCTTCAGTTCATGTTGTCTGGCCCCGGGCCTGGTAGAAGTCTAATCTGAGTCTCCTTCTCTGGTGTCGGGTGTTCCTGACAAGTGGGCCCATGCCATGTGTCGATGGGGGATTTTTATGGCTCAACATGATTGCAGTTGGAACTTATCATAGTTTAATCGTACAATAAAATAAGTGGCTTTTAATATTGGACATTTGTGTTAATGACGTGCCAAAATTAAAACTTTATTTTATTTTTATTTATTAATTTTGAAATAAATATTTTGATAAAACAATGTCGTTAACGGAAGAGGTTACTACTTTTGGATGAGTTTTTCTTTTGAATGAACTCATGCAACGTTTCAGAATATTGTAACGTTTAAAAAGTATAACTTCTTTTTTATTGGCTATATAAAGAGACATCACGAGGCATAAAAAGAACACAACAAAAATCAAGTTTATTCTTACTAATATTTCAGAGAGTTACAAGTAGAGTTTGCAAGGATCTCAAGTTGGTGTGTAACAACGAGAGTTCGATAGTTGTATACTGCAAGATAGACGTCCAGAAAACTACATACACAAAGACGAGTAGTAGGCGAATTTCTGTCTTAGGAGATTGCTGCGCAAGCCTCTATCAAAACAAGTTAGTTCTATATATATATATATAAATATATTTGCGTAAGAACAGTAAATATATTTGCACTAGCAAAATATATTTACGTAATTATCAGATTATATATATATATATATATATATATATATAATTATATATATGTTTATATCAAAATATATTTGCGCAAGCATAATATATTTGGAATTTGCGCATTAGTACAAATATATTATAATTAAAGTTGCAGTAAGTATTATATTTTTTGTGTTCTATATTTTTCTTTGTTATTCTTCAGACAAATTGTATTGATTGTTGTCAAACTAATTAAGAGTTCTAACAATTGCATCCTTCCGTCGCGGGTTTACTCGCGGGGCGCTCTCCCGTGGTTGGGATCTGGGGGTGTCTCAGGGTTTGATGCCCCGTCGTCCTCGTCACCATTCATGCCGGGTTGCTTGGCTTCTGTGATTCGTGTCGGACCGCGTTCCGGGACCTCTCGGTCCCGTCGTCCCGCAAGCCGGGTAGTTGGCGCCTGAACTTCGTGCTGGTCCGCGTCCCGGGGCCCTTTGGCCCGTCGTCCCGAATGTCAGGTTATTGTCGCCCGTTGCGGTTGGCCGAAATCCGGGCACGGTATGCGCGGGCCTTATCTGATTCTTGTGATGGCGAGTTGGTTTGGGGACCCATGGTACAAGTAGAAGCCTTATCCGGGCCTTTTTATCCGGTGCCGGGTGTCGGCCCATTCCACGTGTCAGTGGGGGATTTTTGTGGCACAACACTGGCCCCCAGAGAAGTCCGCGGAGGGACTCTGCTGATTTCTCTGTATGTTGAGCTTGGTCTGGTCTGTGGCGTTATAACTCTGTTTGCTTGCCTTGATTGATGCCTTGAAAACGCCTTGTCCGTGAAGGGTGGTAGGTGATCGTTGCCTTGAGGCATGCTTTGTTGTTTCGCGCCTGCGCTTATGCTATCGCAGATCCTTAGCTCGGGGGCTCAGAATTTCCCGCGGTGGTGAACCAAAGCGGAGACCGGGGCCCGGGGCGGAACCTTCGCCTGACGGGTCATTGACGCCGAGTCGTGATGGTCGGGGTCTGCGCATTCCGTCCATGTCTTTTGTAGTGGTGATATGGCACGTGGGCCCGTGCACGAGTTGGCAGGGGCGATCATCGGCGTGTACGGACGTCACTTAAGAAATTGCTTCATGAACTTCTCTGCCGCCGGGGTCCGGCCCCATCGCCTGGTGACTCGGCCCCGTGGGTGTAGCTCTTTTCCGTTATCATTAACCATCTTCCCTTGCTTTGGGATCTGCGTTCGAGCGTGTAACCACTTTGTTTCCATCCCAAATGGCCTGCGTTTGGGCGATCACTCGCGTTGTATTTTTCTTGGGTTTACTTACTTTGTTGGCGCGATGCGGGGGAGTTGGTTCATAGAGACCTGTGATTATATTCTCAATAGAGAGCACTTTTATAGAAAAACATCGATTAGTTTTATTTTTTTTTTTTTTTAGTACCCGCATCTTCTCGTACCGAGACCCGTTAAGGTCGTACGGGTTTAGAGTTTCGTGGTTTTGGGGTTTTATTGTTTGCGGCCCCGGGGTTTAGCCGTTTCGACGTTTTCTGGGATGCCGATTTTAATGTTCACGTTCTGGTGTCTTTCCGGGACCGAGGTTTTTCCTCCGGGACCCCGTTCGGACTTTGGGTTTTTATTTATTTATGTTGTGTGCCCTTACCTCCTCATACCGAGACCTCTTGGGGTCACCTTGTCTATGGGGATTATGGGTTTTTATTTTGTGTTCCCTTTCCTCCTCATACCGAGACCTCTTGGGGTCACCTTGTCTATGGGGATTGTGGGTTTTTATTTTGTGTTCCCTTACCTCTTCATACCGAGACCTCTTAGGGTCACCTTGTCTATGGGGATTGTGGGTTTTTATTTTGTGTTCCCTTTCCTCCTCATACCGAGACCTCTTGGGGTCACCTTGTCTATGGGGATTGTGGGTTTTTATTTTGTGTTCCCTTTCCTCCTCATACTGAGACCTCTTGGGGTCACCTTGTCTATGGGGATTGTGTGTTTTTATTTTGTGTTCCCTTTCCTCCTCATACCGAGACCTCTTGGGGTCACCTTGTCTATGGGGATTGTGAGTTTTTATTTTGTGTTCCCTTTCCTCCTCATACCGAGACCTCTTGGGGTCACCTTGTCTATGGGGATTGTGGGTTTTTATTTTGTGTTCCCTTTCCTCCTCACACCGAGACCTCTTGGGGTCACCTTGTCTATGGGGATTGTGGGTTTTTATTTTGTGTTTTCCTCGGCCCATCGTCTCGCGGGCCAGAGACCGACCTCCGGCGTGGTCGCCGCATATTCCCTCGTGGAATTCTTGTAGCTCGCATTCAGAGCTGTTTTGCCTCGACCCTATCCCGGGGCAGGGCCCCGGACCTGATGAAATTCTTGATTGGGTCACGCCAATTGGCCCCGAGTTTCGGGACTTCCGGGAGGGTTTCTCCCCGGGACGGGTTCGCGGATTTTTCGGACGGGGCTAGCTAGGATAGCGTGTTGGCCTGCGAGTTCTGCTCCCGGGAGATTTGCTCGATCTGGACGCCGGGTAAAGGAATAATGTCTCTCCCGCCTTGGGGATCGTTAAGACTTGTGGCCCAGGTAGGCGTTCCTCGAGTCTGGGACGTGGTGTCGAGCTGTGAGGTGGAGATCATGCCTTTAATGGGATCCCCTAGGCCGCATTTGCTACGCGCTTTGGGTTGTGTCACGCGACCCGTGACTCGGCGAGACTGGGCCTAATCTCCTTTTGACGACATGAAAGCCCATAGGTCGTGCCGCATGATGCAACAAGTTTGCACGAGTCTGTGCTGAGAATTTGCAATAATACTTCCAACAGAAATACAAACATAGTAAAATATCAATTGATTTTACTTATCTGATCCTTCTGGACCGTGCGAACTACGCCGGCCCGCGAGAGAGGGGGCTCGGGACCCGGGATCGGTGTTGTGTCTCGATGGTCCGTTGTTGCGCAATTGGTCGCGTAGATCTTCCCTCGCTCGTGTTAGACGTTGTCGTTGATTCGGCCGTGCGCGGCCAGTCGGCCGCGTCTCTTTGGTTCTGGGTCGTTGACTTGACTTATCGGGTCTGGTGGGTTTTTGGCGAATTCCCTACCCGGGATGATATCCTTGCGCCATTTTTAGGTGGAATCGAAGTTTTCACAAGAAAGAGAGTATAGCAGACACTTTATTGTTATTAGCTTGTCTCCTTCCTCGGTGTCAAAGGCACCGGAGGGGACAGGGAAATTGATACAAATATAGTAGGTGGGGGCCATGACCTCGAAAACCTCTAAGGAAGGCCTCTCCCGTGGTGAGTTACGACCCCTTATAGTATCCGCCTCACCTGGCCTACGGGTTGTCCGAGGTTCTGCCCCTTGGCGCCGCGTCCCGCTCCGGCCTGTCCAGGGATGCCTCGGGCTGCGAGATTGTCACCCCGGGGTCCGGGCCTCGAGAGCAGATCCCAAAGTTTCCCGTCCTCGAAAAGCTTCCATAGTTGCTGCAGTAGTTGCCGGCATTGACCCGTTGCGTGCCCATGTTGTTCGTGGAAAGAGCACCAAAGTCTCTTGTCTAACTTGTCATCGGGGGCTCGCATGGGCCCCGGTTTGACGAGGATGTCTTCTCTGGTGGCGAGGAATATCTCCATCATGGTCATGGCGTCCTGACCCGTTTGTTCCACCAGTTTCACCTCCATCTCTCTATAGCTCGGGGGCGGGCGGCTTTTCTCGTACGGCTTGTAAGGAGCCTGTCTTGGCATGTTCGCCGGCCTCCGTTCCTCGGGGTCCTGACATTTCTTCTTTGGATCTGGGGCGTTGTTGATTTCCCGCATAAGCTTCTGGAACCAACATTGTGCCCCTGCCTTGACGCGGAAATCCTCGTAACTCCGTGGGTAGAATTGCATGAGGCGTTTGAACAGCTTTGAATCCTTCCGGAGCCCACTCATGGCGGTGTGTAGCTTTAGATCATCGCCGACTTCCTCTCCGCTGAGTAGGATGTCTCCCACTCTGTCCATGTAAGATTCGTCGCTCTCATGTGGCGCCTGTTTGACGCCGATCAACCTTTGGCTCTGCTCGAGCCGATTGACCTTCGAGGCGATGTGGGCGACGAACCGCTGGACCAAGTCATCGAAACAATGGATAGATCTGGCGGGTAGCCCGACGAACCATTTGTGGGCCGTATCTCCCAGAGTCAAAGGAAGCAGATGACATCTCGTGGCGTCGCTAGCACCTCGTCCCGACATGTACGTACGGAATCGGCTGAGATGGACCTCGGGGTCCGTCTTTCCGTCGTATAGAGTCGTCTGTAAGGGCTGTATCTCATGCTGCATGGCGGCATGTTGATTTCCGGGGCCAACGGCTCCTTGCAGAAATCGGCTCGCTCGGGTCTGGCTCGCACCTCGTCGAGTTCCTTCTTCATCTCCGTGATCTTCTCGTATACAACGCGCAGGCCTGCTTCAGGTCCCGGGACGGGAGCGGCCTGGGCGAGGGGCATATGGTTTTGCCTGGGTCCCCGTACTCCGGCACCCGTGGTGCTGTCGAGGCGGACTGATGTTCAGACTCATTGTTGCTCATCTTGGCATGTTTATCACCTGAATGGATAAAAGGAGTGGTTAAAGCGTGCTTACGTTGGGTTAAGTTGGCCATGATCTCGTCGATCTTCTCGGGCGTGTCGAGCATGTCGCTTGTGAACGGGACTTTGGTGGCGAGTGGAGGTAGGTCCAGGATCGGGCTGGAGTGTGACTGCCGATGGCGCCGTTCCGGGCGATGATGGCGTCTCTTCCGCCGTGCTTCGCTGCCGCTACGAGCTTGCCGGGAGACGGATCGGTGCGACCTCGCATCCTTCCGTCTGACCTCGGTCTCCGACGCCGTGTAAACTCCTTTCTTGGTAAGTGGGCGGATCGTGGGCTCATCCTCCTCGGGCATATTTCCTCGTTCCAACCTCCGCCTGGTGGCGGATCTCGAGGAATCTGACGCAGTGGCTCCGTCTTGCTCCTGGTCGGACATCTTTCTTTCTGGCTTCTTTCCTGGGTCTAAAGATTACAACCCCCTCCTTCTAGCGCCAAATGTTTTGGCACGTTTTGGTCGGGTTGAAAAGTACGGGGCTGGGCTGTGTTTAGAGGGTTTGGAAACGGTACCCATACATGTAAATTTATATATAGAAAGGGCTTATTACTTTAGGCCGGAAAACAGGACAAGAGCTTGGAGCTCGGGAGGATAATATCCTTTATTTATTTAATGGCTTTAATAGCTAATTTGTGCCGCCCTTTAATCGTTTACGGGAGGGTGCCTTTTATAGGCGATGAATCCATGCTTATCCATGCCACGATACCCTTAACACCTTGGGTACCTATTCTAGATACATTAAATGTCGAGGCATGATTCCGAGGCGCGTTTTGCCGTGGTGCGGGGTCCTTGATGGTGGTGGCCGTGAGTCGCCCCGTCGTGGCTGGGGTCCGTGATGTTGATGGTATGGCGCATCTGTCTTGTACTTACTTTGGGTGCTCCATGAACGGCCGCCCGGCCTAGCGATTTCAGCCTGATCCCGCGACGGTGCGCAGGTCTGAGCTTTTGTGATCCGGACCCCGTCATCGGGCCCCACGTCCATGTGCGCGAATGGGATCCTTATCCTTCCAAGATGTGCGTGGAATTCCAACTGTCCGGAATCGACACGTGTCTCTGCATGCACAGATATGAACATCCTGGGTTTATGAACGTTGGGGCAGGTCGCACCTGTGCGGCGTCAGAGTCCCGCGATACGGCCCCGGGACGTGGTGCCCGGGACTGATTGCATCCTTCCGTCGCGGGTTTACTCGCGGGGCGCTCTCCCGTGGTTGGGATCTGGGGGTGTCTCAAGGTTTGATGCCCCGTCGTCCTCGTCACCATTCATGCCGGGTTGCTTGGCTTCTGTGATTCGTGTCGGACCGCGTTCCGGGACCTCTCGGTCCCGTCTTCCCGCAAGCCGGGTCGTTGGCGCCTGAACTTCGTGCTGGTCCGCGTCCCGGGGCCCTTTGGCCCGTCGTCCCGAATGTCAGGTTATTGTCGCCCGTTGCGGTTGGCCGGAATCCGGGCACGGTATGCGCGGGCCTTATCTGATTCTTGTGATGGCGAGTTGGTGTGGGGGCCCATGGTACCAGTAGAAGCCTTATCCAGGCCTTTTTATCCGGTGCCGGGTGTCGGCACAACAATTGTAAATTTAATATGTTTTTTTATTTATTGTTTATATTTTTTTTTCGATTCATAATTAAATCATCGTCTAATGTTTGTATTTTTTGTATTTTTTGCAGCGATAATGTAAGTTTTTAATATCTATTTTTAATAAATGTTTATATTTTTGTTTCAATTCATAATTTGATAAGTATATTTGTTTATTAATTTCAATTTCAATTTCAGGATGATGTTCAATCTCTATAAATGTAGGTTTCGAAACTTCTAATGATGCTATGGCGACTTAAAATGGTTTCTATTTTTTTTTTGCTTGAGTAATTTTTTAGAATTATGTATGTTTTGTTTTTATTTATCGAATTTATCTAATTTTTATTTTATTTTTTCAGCTATCAATTTATTTATTTCAACATTTGTAGTCTATCAATGTTTTTATGGTAATTTATGATCTTGACATCTTTTTTTTTTTTTTTTTTTTTTTTTTTTTTTTTTAGTGTAGAAGTAATATAAAGAAATATTGAGTGTTGAAAAGTTATAGTGGTGATGAACTTTAGAAGATAAAGTATTAATTTATTATTATTATCTAAGAAAATGTATTGAACACATATAATCTGTTGATTCAATTTATAATTGTAATTTCTCATATAATTTGTTGATTATTAATCTGGATGAGAGAGAGTAATTGCATATATTTATGCGCACCATAACAAATATCAATCTTTCCATAAATTTTTGCTGTTTATCTATACATATATAATTTCAGAATCCACTAATGCTACTGGACCAATAGGAAATCAATAATAATATTGTGTTCACACTATCAATTATATAAAAAAAATTATAAATTATAAATAGTAATATTATTAAGTATATTTAAATTATTATATATAAATTTTAAATAGTAATTTGATATTATATATTTTTGGTAATAATAATTAATTATCATCTTAAATATATACATTTTTATTTCTTTTTTCAATTTTTTTTATTTTGTTAATAATAATTTAATTTACATATCTCATAAAAATTAATCTCTTCTTATTCCCTAATCTATTTGAGTTAAAAAAATTGATCAAAGTTTTTAAGTATATTATTTTTTCTTGCTATAATATGGCTTCGTATGCCCTTTTTTTTTATTTTTCTGAACATTGAATCGATTTACATGTATACGTTCGTTTATTCATTCATTTTTTTTCCTCATTTTTTTTAATTTTATGTATTAATTATGATTTTTTCGCAGATTCCATAATCAAATTGTCGAGGAATTAATTATGCTCGACTAGATTTTTTTTTAATTTTTAGTTTATCGTTAATTCAGTTATGTTAAATTTCTTTTACAGGTTAACATACGTTATGTTAAAATATAATTACATTTTTGCCATCTCATCTCCTTCATGTTCACCATGTAAATTCAATTTTTTTATATTTATATTTATTTTCCAACTTTATAATTTTTATTTTCCATTTATTTTAATTTTCCCCGGCGGTTTTAGGTATTTGTTGGAGGCATTTGACACTCGAGAAATGCATAGACGAGAAACTCCTTTTCCACCAGATTTTAAGTATTTGTTGGTGTTGTACCCTATTTTCTCAGCCCATAATGTCCGGACCATAGACCAAATTCAACCCGGCCCATAATGAATCCACCCAGCAGGTATGCGATGAAACCTAGCCAAACGACCACACGCGATCAATGCGGCATGCAAGCCTAACAATATCGAACACCCCGGGCAGCGGCATGTTACGAACGTGATTGACCGTGCCATGATCGACCTGTTCGCGAGAGATCCTCGCCCCGCAAAGTAAGACATGACTTCTGGTTCTCAAGTTGCACCTCCCCGAGGACGAAGAAGAGTTGATCGCATGAATCGATGGGGTAAAGCCGACTCAGAAGATGACCCGATAACGAACCGCTTAAGGAGCCGTCCACCCGGAAAAAACCCGGTCAAGGGTTAAGTGGGGAATGCCGTCGAGAGGGGTGTTATGGGAATCTCCTCCTACAAGGAAGGGTAGTCCGTACAAGTTAATTAGGGAGAAAAGCCCATGCAATTTAAGCCCAAGTCCATGATGGGAAACCCTAATTTTTGTACTATAAATAGTGAAGACTTTCCATTTGTAAGACAGGTGCACATTTCCCAAGAAATATACCAGGAATTTAGCACTAACGCTTTCATAACTCTTTCCTTATTTGTTCTCTCAATCCCCTAAATGTCAACGTATTCGCGGGGGAGTTTTTGTTAGAATTTTCTGCCCGTAAACAGTTGGATGCATTTGACACTCGAGAAATGCATAAGTATTTATTGGATTCATTTGACACTCGAGAAATGCATAGACGAGAAACTCCTCTTCCACCAGATTTTAGGTATTTGTTGGATGCATTTGACACTCGAGAAATGCATAGACGAGAAACTCCTCTTCCACCAGATCAGAGTCTACTCGATCGGGTATGATGTAAATCGAGGGATGCGCCCGAGTAGCAGACACATGTGGAGAGAGCCAATAGGTCTCATCCAAGGATTAACTTCATAATATTTCAATGAAAATTTGTCATATCCGAGATTCGAACTCTGCGTCGTTGGGGAATTACACCAAAATCACCAAGAAGCTTACATACTATAAATTACATCAAACATGCTAGTCTTTGAAAATAATAAAATTTTCATAATTGAGATAACGGTTAATAATGAGATTAATACGAAGTGAGAGTTCGATTATTAAATAAAATAATTTGTTAGTCAATTAATAAATTTTTGGTCGAAATACGTTGGAGATTAAATAAAATTTTAAATTATTTCAAACAAATAAATCTGGTCGAAATACGTTGGAGATTAAATAAAATTTTAGATTATTTCAAACAAATAAATCACGTGCATCGCACGGGCAGTGGTACTAGTTTCGATTAATTCTTTAAAATTAATCACATTTCTTTATTAGATTTTGATAATTAATCATATGATTCTCATATACCATAGATAAATTATTTGATTAACAATTATATTTCTTAATAGAAACACGTAAATATATTTATAGTAATATATTTATTTGTTTAGATACTTGCGTCCTATAATTACACATATTAAAATTCAAATAATCACATTGTCCTGAGAAGTAAAATATTGCTTAGTAAATATTTATTATATAATAACTGAAATAATTATTATATAAAAACTGAAATTTATTTACTCATTTGATTAATAAATATAGAATAGATCGTGATTTATGGACCAAATATTTAATTCCACCAAAATTTTATTCTATATTAAATATTAAATACAATAAAACTATAAATAAACAATATATAAATAATGTTAAAATATCCTATCATTTATTTTCTCAATTACGTACAAATACAATGCAAATAATTGTAAAAAATTACGATGATCAATTTGTTATGTGCCGGTAATTGTAAAATATTACGATGATGAGGTATTATTTTTTCCATTTTATTTTATTCCATCAATTTTTTTATATTATCATTTACATATCTATCTTTTTTGTGTAAAATATTAGGATGCTTACTATTATTCACAATATTGTGTTATATTTTTGTTTATTTTTGCAGTTTGGACGGTATCTATTATTAATTAATTATTCTATTTGATCATTCATACTTTTATTTCAATTTATATTCATAATATTTTTTTTTTGTGTGTTTATGAAATAATTCATGAATTAAACTACATTTTCTTTCAAATTCAAAGATAATTAATTTTGTAGTATATTTATTTTTCATTTAGTATCATATTTATTTTTCCGTTTTTTTAATTTTTAATATATAATTATTCTTAATTGCTTGAACCTTTAATTATTTCTATTTAGTATTATTTAATAATAGGTTTCAGCAAGGCGTGTGCTACTAACTCCTCTTGCACAGACTCACTATTCTATTTCAAAGAGTCCTAACTATACATAAGAGTCCTAATTATAATTATACATAAGAGTCCTAACTATACATAAGTTCAATCTCTTCAAATACAGGTAAAAGAGTCCTAAGTATACCTAAGTTCAATCTCTTCAAATATGTAAAAATCTTAATATTTTTTATCGACTCAATACATTTAAAGTCAAAATTGAAAATATGTTTCCTAATAAATAAATGGTATTTTTAGGGAAAAGGGCCTATTAATTTTACTTATTATAATAAACTCTCTATCTTTTTTCAATTTAAATAAAAGGGCACTATATTTCACATTTTTGTTAAAAATAGGATCTGACATGTTTTAAATTATATTTTAGAGCAATTTTTGAATTATATAAAGTCTATAATACCTTTATGCTAAAAATTAACAAATATAATGAGTTAATAAATCAATTTAACTAACAAATATAAATTTTATCAATTATAATTTATTTTTTGAACGTATTCATTTCAAAATCTAATACTGAATTTTTATTTTGTTTATATGGTGAATTAATAACTATATATGCTAGTTAATTCTTATATAACCAAATTAATAACTATGCTATTTAATTGCGCTTTTTATATATTGTAACTATACTAGTTAATTGAATTTATAACTATGTAGAAATAATATTGAGAAATAATAACTACAACATAACTATTATAGTTATTAATAAATTACTAAATTACTTTTATTTATGATGTAACTATGCTAGTTTTAACATGTAGAAATGAATTTCTCAATAATAACTACAACATAACTATTATAGTTATTGACAAATCACCTCAAAACTCAAATTATGATTTTCAATGTAGAAGTACAACCAATGTCTTTAAATCGTACATGTCTTTTAATGATTTGAGATCATCAAGGCAAGTCCAGCCTGATAAACAAAACAAACAAATGAAGAAAAAGTTAGTATTTAATTTTTATTTTTATTTTACATCAAACGGAAAACATAAATAATCATACCTTGACAGTAATATAAGAGGATGGAATGGAAAGTCGACGATGGATGAAGCGAAATTGATAAATAGGTTCGGCAATGTGGGAGTGACTCTCGGAAAGAGCGTGTAGTTAAGCAACTTATTTCTCTGATTTGCTAGCTATCTGACATCGATAAATATTGAAAGCATGAAAAAGAAAAGAGTTCAGAATGACTATTATTGCTAACATAAAATTGATAGTTCTCAAACAATGATAGATCTCTTCTCATAGCTTCAATATAGCTTCTTCGATATATCCATCTACTAAACCAAACAAAAATATAAGTGAAATAAAATTGATTGAAAAAACAAAAAAACAAGCAACACACATTCATTTATTAAACCATTAATGACATCAATAAGTAATAACTACAACATAACTACTATAGTTATGAATGAATATGTATCAATATGTGAGCACTGAACTAAGGTAGTCAGCTTAGGTTTAACTATTAAACTATTAAGTTTTCTCCACTGAATAATATTCAATTTTTCCATTCAGAGCTTTCAAAATCAATTGTAAAAAAGGACAAATTTCATAATTCAATTTACCTATTTTCTTCTTCAACAATTGAAGAAAGAGGACAACGACACTAGGAAGCACAAGATGGCAAAGCTCGTGGGTGGATATGACTCCGGCTGTTGCGGCTCGGTGGCACTGAAGGGGTATGTCGTCGTGGTTGAGTCTTAGTAGATCAAGGAGGTTCGTCGGGATCGATCTAAATTTCCCTCGATCTGGGTTGCGTCGGCCTTAGGCAATGTATGTCGACGCGGGTTCATCAATGGGCGGTCCGATTTTCCTAAGACGTGGTCTAATCTTTCTCGATGTTAGGTAGATAAATACCCAGTTTCTGAAATTCACGAGAAAACCTAGGAGAGTTATCTCACTATTCAGTTCAGAAGAATTTGGAGACTAATAAATAATGAGTTAGCTAGATTAGGGTTATAATGAGAGGAGACAAATTCTTATTTAAGGTTAGAATAGGTAGTTAGCCCTATTATATAATTAGCTAAAAGATTGGGAGAAATTTATAATATTAATCTTAAGGGTGCTCCAATACCTATCGACTCAATACATTTAAATCAAAATTAAAAATATGTTTCCTAATAAATAAATACGTACGTACTCCTAATAATCATGGTCAAATTTCATATTTTTGTTCTTTAATTATTTCTTAAATCTCAATATTTCTATAATACATTTATGGTATATACTCCAACTTATAATTATCACCCCTAATGTAGGCGACCTATTTATTAATTATTATTAAATAAGATATTTGGAAGTCAATTATATCTTGGCGAAACAATTAATTTTTATTAAAGAAGATTTTTGTAAGTAAATCATATCTTGCCAAAAAGTCTTTTTTGTCAAGGTTGTTAACGGCACTTGGAGGACGAAATGTCTAAGGTTCGAACCCAAAATATGCAATTAAACTGGACAAAAAAAATATTTTTTTTACTTCAATCATATTAAATTTTTGTAATCAATCATATATTTATTAATTATTATTAATTGATTTTTGTACCTGACATATAATTGATAAATACATTAATATCGTTAAAAAGAAATATCACAAAATCATCATAATTATTACCATATTTTTTATATGTAAATTCCTTCAAATTCTTAATTTATCAATTATTTTTCTAAATTAACAACTTATATATGGTAATTTAAATACTATTTATACTAACTATATCTTTCATTAATTACTCATTCACTAACTTTTTTTCTTTCTTTGCCGATTAAATTATTAATAAACGATCAAAATATTGTATAATTAATTAAATATATACAAAAACAATTATTTAATTTAGAGACAAATTATGTATAATATGTGGAATAATCTGCATATAATATATCTAGCAAATTTCTACATAATATAAATATTAATAATAATAATTCAAATTTACATTAATCAACTTTTAATTATAGTAAGAAAATAAATCTGATATTATCTCATATTTATAATACTTTAAATAATTATGCTGCTTTTAAATTAAATTACAATATTGTAAGTCTATTTTCCATTGACTAAATATATAATTCAAATGAATTCGAATTTGATTTTTATATTTACAAAATTTCTCCAAATATTTATTTAAAAATTAAACAAACCATTTATTTATAAAAAAAATATCCATCGTCAATCATGGTTCAAATGGTTTTTATGGTCTGATTTACGTATACATTTGTTAAGAGACATATGTTTTTAGGTTCAGTTGGGTTAATAGCAATTAAGTTGAAATCAGTTCATACTTATTAAGTTCAGTTGTGTTCAGTTCAGATCTATTAAGTTCTAATGAGGTCAGTTCAGACCTATAAAGTTCAGTTCATTTCAGTTCAGTTCAATTCAAACCAGTTTAGTTCAATTCAGTTAGGACCTATTCTTTTGGACTGAAATAAGCCGAACTGAAGCGATCTGAACTGAATTGATTTTTTTATAAAAATAATAATAATTTTTATAAATTATTGAATATTTTTTTTAAAATATTAATAATATTGTGACAGTAAATAGATTGTATATTTAAAATTATAGAATTAAATTATTATTTATTTATTTATTTTAATTTAATTTAATTTATTTTGAAACAAACTGAATCGATCTGAACTGAACTGAACTGAAGCGATTGAACTAGAATGAACTGAAATTAAGCACTGAATTGAACTTAATTGGTGTGAACTAAATTGAAGCGAACTGATAATAAGTGCAAAAGAACAGTTCTTTGATGTAGATAATGATTTAGTACCTATTCTTTTGGAACATTTATCCAAAATTGATTCGGTTCAGTTATTAAATTCAGTTCAGTGCAATCATTTAATTTTTATTATTATTATTTCAATATCTTAAAATTTAATTCAATAGAACTTAATTTCCTTTCAGTTCAGTTCAGACCTATTAAGTTCAATTCAGTTCAGACCTATTAAATTCATTTCAGTTCAGACATATTAAGTTCAATATAATTTAGTTCACTTCGGTTTAGACCTATTAAATTCTATTCAATTCAGTTTAGACTTATTAAGTTCAGTACAGTTCAGTTCATCCAATTTCAGTTCAAAAGAGCAGATTCTTAGTCCAAAAGATTTTTCAGTTTTACACACATGAATAATGTATTTTTAGCACAACTTAGAACATGTTGTTTTGAACGTAAACTAAAATGAACTTAGGAACTATTCTTTTGAACTTATTCTTAAATCTCTTCAGTTCAGCTTAGTTCAAATATATTAAGTTTACTTTAAGATCCATTAAGTTCAGTTCAACTCATTTTAATTTAGATCTATTAAGTTCAATACAGTTCAGTCATTTTTTTTTTTTTAAATATTTTAAAATTAAATTAAACTTAATTTCAGTTCAGTTCAGTCCTATTAATTAAGTTCAGTTCAGTTAATTTCAACAAGTTTCAGTCCAAAAGAACATGTCCGTAATAGTTCTGAACTGAACTTACTTAACATAGGAGCTGTTAATTTTCAGTTTGATCAGTTTGGTTCAATTCACACTCATTCAGTTCAGTTTAGTTCAGACCTGTTAAGTTAAGTTCAGTTCAGAACTATTAAGTTTAGTTTTGTTCAGTCATTAAATTTTTTTTTTTAATATTATTATTTAATTATTTTAAAATTAAATTTAATTAAACTATAATTTCATTTATGTTCAATTCAGTTCAGACCAGTTCATTTTGTTTCAATGTCTTGAAAATGAACTGAACTAAACTGAACCTAAATAAGGATATGTTCTTTTGGACATATTCTTAGTTCAATTCACTCCAGTTAAGATCCATTAACTTCAGTTCAGTTCAAATCTATAAAGTCCAGTTCAATTCAGTTGAGTCATTTTATTTTATTTTATTTTCAATATATTAAAATTAAATTAAAATTAACTTAATTTCAATTGAATTCAGTTCAGTCAGTTTCAGTCCAAAAGAACAGTTCTTTAATACGTCTGAACTGAACTTACTGAAATGTTCGTTTGGACTTATCTTAGTTCAATTCAGTTCAATTCAGTTTTATTCAAACCTGTTAAGTTTATTTCAGACCTCTTAAAAACTGATCAGTTGAGTCATTTTTTTTTTTTTAATTTCAATATTTGAAAATTAAATTCAATTAAACTTAATATCATTTCAGTTCAGTGCAGTTCAAACATATTAAATTCAGTTGAGTTGAGTTCAGACCTATTAAGTTTAGTTTAGTTCAGTTTGGACCTATTAAGTTTAGTTTGTTGGAGTTGTGTACTTAGTGTCTAGATTTAAGTAACGGTAAACTCACGGTCATAGCATTTAACCTATTTAATTAATAAACAATTATTTGTATTTAATTATTATTAATTAATTATGCGAAATATAGTCCTGGATTTTATACGTTGTAGTTAGTATGGTGTGCATGGGCGCACAGAAGATCATACTATCGGTTACTCGTATTTAATCGAACAGTTTCTCACGACCTAGATGGACATGGACCAATCCATCGGTATAGTCGTTGTGTGAGAGAGAAAATAATTTATCTTAATTATTTTATCACACTTGTACACTTGGTGTATTGGGCGGATCGCTTGAGATTTATTGATTAGGATTGCCTTGGATAATCAATTTAAATCTCAGAGTATTTTATTCTTAATCCCCGATACTATTGCGGGTGTATATATTTAATATTAGAGACTTTGATTTTCCAAAGGAATTAACCGATTTAATTATTGGGTTAATTACCGGTTAAGTTGGGTCGCTATATTTTATATATGACATGCCGTGAATACTTGACAGGAAAGTGTATCCCGGAAGGGTTGATAATATCCCCGAGATGAGTTCATAAGGAATTATTGTGTAAACCTCATGAGTGGATTCGTTCCGCACAATAATTAAGGATGAATGGTACTAGTCTCGGATTCAAGAGATGAATAAATTAATTAGCAATAAATTAATTTTATTCATGGATATTTAAATCTTAAATACACGGAATAAATAATACTACCGGAGAAATATTATTTGATATAATATGGTTTAATATTGGGAGTGCAATTAATTTATATAGTGGAAAATAAATTAATTAATATTAATGGGAGATTAATAGATTTGGGCTTGGGCTCAATTTAATCATTAATATTGGAAGCCCAATATTCCACCTCCTTTAGATCCCCTACGTAGCCTATAAAAGCACTACATGGTCTTCACTTTTTCATAAGACAAGATTATCATACTTGATATTCTAGAGAGTTGAAGAGGATCCACAAGCTTGGAGGATCGTCGCCCACCCGACGTTCAAGCTAGTGCAAGGAATACGTAGGAAGATCGTAAGGTCATCATCTTGATTTCGTTTCTCCGCACAACGAATCGAAAGGTAAAATCATATACTCTCTTCTATGATTTTATGTGAATTGATTGTGATACATACATGAACGCACGATCCGGGTAAAACGAAGAACTTCGGGGACGGGGATTCGAGATCCCCGGCGAATGTTCAAGGGACCCTCGGCTGGGAGCCGAGGGGTGGCGGTCGAGCCCTAGGGCTTCGACCGCCGGCGCGCATCGAAGGAGAAGCCGCGGCTGGACGCCGCGGCTGGGGCGATCGAGCCCTAGCTCGATCGCCGGGGACCGTCGCGGCTTCGCGCCGCGGCTGGTGGTCCCCCCTCCTGTCGGTGGTGGCGGTGAGTCGCCGGACTCAGCGCCCGGGGCTGCCGGAGCAGCCCCAGCGATCGGCGCACGATCGCGAGCCCCGGCGGGGGCTCGGCTAGGGTTTTCGGCCGCGGGTTCATCCCGCGGCGATGCTCGGGTCGAGCCCGGTTCCGTTCGGTGGTTCACGGGTTTCCGGCGATGGGATTTCGGTCGGGGTTATCGGTTCCGCAATTTTGATACCCCGGGATATCGATTTCCAGCAATTGGTATCAGAGCGTTTGGTTTCGTGTTCATGTATGTTTTCAATTGTGTTCTACCTTGCAGGGATTCCGACTATCATGGTTAATTAATTGATTAATTGTTTAATTAAATTGTTATTTAATTTTACCATGATTATTAAACTCTCGGACATGTCGAGATTCGTTTTGTGTGGATGAATGCTTGTAATAGTAAAAATTCGGGGGTTGATCGAATTTAGATTTATTATTATTGTTCTATGTTTTCCGGAAAGTGTATAGGGTCGATTTCATGTATAGAATCGATACCGGAATTGTAAATTTATTTCTTGTAATTTATTTACGTTGGATCGATGCCGAGACGACCGCCGGAGAACTCATGTGACGAAGGAGATGAAGAGAGGGAAAACTAGGGCTTGGGATCGATGGGATCGATCCCATGGGGATGATCGATCGGAGGGGCTGCCCGCGGGGCTCCTCGGCCACGCCGGCCACCGGCGGTGGTGGCGCGTGGGCTGGGGACGGCGGCGGTGGTGCTCCCGGCCGGCGATCAAGGTGGAGGGGCGCGGGGTCCTCGTGATCTCGTGCTACTCATACCTAGATTCACTTTCCTAATTGATTCAAGTTTTCCTATTTTGAGTATTCCTAAGTTTGGGAACTCTCATGAAGATAAGAAAAGAATTAATTAATATTATTTATTTCCTTATTCTATTATGGAAGTCTTCTAGAATATTCCAAGTTCTACTTGGAATAGGAATCTAGAGATTTAATAGAATTAGATAGGAAAATAATTAATTAATGAATTAATTTATTTCTATTTGATTATCCCTATTTTATGGGAATTTTCATGGACATGGAAATTAATTAATCTTGGAAAGTAGAAGAGTCCTATTTTATTTTATTTCCTTATTCTATTATAGAAGTCTTCTAGAATATTCCAAGTTTTACTTGGATAGATTATTCTAGAGATTTAATAGAATTAGATGGGAAAATAAATAAATAAAAATATTAATAATATTTAATTTTATTTTTGATTTATTCGATTGACTTAATTTTCGAATTAAGTATCTTTTGGATTTATTAAAAATAAATAGATTTAAATATTGGGATTAATATTCTCGTCACATGGAGCATTCAAGAACGAAGACTGAAGACTAGAAGACGCATACGGAGATGGAATAAAGCCATGATAGTCGAAAAATAATTTTCTAGCATTATTTTGACTATGTGATATATGCTTTATTACTTGTATGCATGCTTATGTGTTTAATTATGCATTAGATAGCGTATCCCTTTGTTATAAAAAGCTAAGTGGGAGAGGGGATGGAAACATTCCCATGGTCTCCATTACTGTTCTCTTGGTGACATTTATGAGCTTTCGAAGTTCATATAGATATGTCATTGGAGGAGAATTCTTGTAATTCCTTTTACAAGAAACATTGATTAAGTTTATCAAACAATGCCTAATTTGTCTTTCTGAAACTGACTTCAAGTCGACTCATTCTCACCCCGGGGAGAGTGGAATGGAGCCAAAGCCACTTGGTCATGTGAATGACACAAATTAGAGACATTCGTACCATTCTTTTAAAGATGGATCGTTTGTCTGCTCGGCTCCCTCATCTAATGAGAGATAGGGTTGTTCGCATGGTGAATCACTGGTTAGAAACTTCGAGTTTCACTTATGATTCTCCGCGTCTTGATTTACGAAAATCGAATGCTTCAAGTAATTGGGAGTCAACTATAAAAGTCTTTTGGTGTAGTAAACGTCCACACGAACGTGGCTTGCTATGCTGAATGGGATTTTTGGAAATAGTTGATGTAGACAGTTATAGGGAATTGTGAAGGATTGTAAGTTATCGTAAACGTTCACACTAACGTGGCTTGCGGTGACGTAGCAATTCCAAATGATTCACCTTAGTACTGAGTAATGGTTTACACTTAGGTGCGCTTTATAGTATTCTTCCCAACGAAGTAACGCTATAATGATGTACGACCGAAGCAAATCTAATTGCTAAATCATTTGGGTGGGTAAACGTCCACACGAACGTGGCTTGCCTTACCTGATGGGATTTTAGATGTAATTAGTAATTTAATGATATTATTTGAGGGAGATAATATCGAATATTAAATTGATTGTTTGTTTAAATGTGCTTATAGGTTTAGAGAATAGCTATGAACCGACTTTCTGTGATACTCAAGGAGCATAAGCTCACTGGTCCCAATTACATTGATTGGAAGAGAAATTTAGACATTGTCCTGACTTCTGAGGAGTACAAGTTTGTACTCCATGAAGTATGCCCTGCCGAGCCCACGGCTGCCTCAACTGATGAGGAAAAACTGACATATCGGAAGTGGAAAAAGGCTGATGAAATGGCTAGGTGTTATATTTTGGCTTCCATGTTAAATGTACTCCAAACCCAACATGAGCCGATGGACACTGCCTATGATATGATGTTTAACCTCAAGGAGATGTTTGGGGAGCAAGATCGTGCGGCTAGGCAAGAAGCCATGAGAGTCCTCATGTCGACTACTCAGTCTGAAGGAACGCCCGTTGGGGAGCACGTTCTTAAGATGATGAGTTTGTTGAATGAACTTGAGGTCCTAGGAGCTTCTATTGATGCTGAGACGCAAGTCGACATCATACTCCAGTCTCTGACCCCTAGTTTTGAGCAGTTTCGTATGAGCTATAATATGGGTAAACTATCTTATACTCTTGCGCAACTCCTGACTGAACTAAAGGCGGCAGAGGGGATCTACAAGAAGGGCAAGTCTCAAGCGCTTGTAGCTACCAAGTCCAAGGGCTCAAAGCCTGTTGGAGGTAGGGGCAAGAAAAGGAAGCAAGCCTGGAAACCCAGTGGTGCCAAGAGGAGTGGACCACGAGTGGGGGCTGCAAAGCCAAGAGGCAAGTGCTTCCGATGCAATAAGACTGGACACTGGAAGTCTGAATGTCCTCTCAAAGGTACGAATTTTTCTTTAGTCGTAAAAACATAGTCAGCGGTATTATCTACCAGAAATCTGGTGTGTAGATATGGAACCACTGACGGTATGTGCATTTTAAATGCAGGGGTTCCAGAAAACCCGGCGACTTAGAGAAGAAGAGTTCGAGTCTACACGGGCGAAAGCTGTAGAGGAAGCAGCTGTTGCAGTGGAAGACATTTATCTGCTTTAGTAGTTAAATAGGATTTCATTTCAAGTCTATTGCATTATGTACCCTTTATTTTAGAAAGAACTTTTGTTCTAGATTTCTATGAATGGATATTTTATTTCTTTAATCATGGTGATGATTTTGATAAGAAATAATGGGTATTATCTATTCTGGTACATTAGATAGCAATATGTGAATGATGAATCCTTAGTCTACCACGATGCAACAAACCGTTCTATAACTTGTTTTACTACTTAGATATATTTCTTGTTAGATCATTATACTTGTGAAATCTTATACTTAGTAGTATTTATTCAAATAAGATTCAAAAGGTCGAAATTGATTTGATCAATTATAGTTGAAGGAATGGACCTTCCGACCTAAGAATCAAGTTTGGAAGATAATACAACTAAGCATACCCTTTGGTAAAAGATAGAATTCAGACAAGTATTGAGAATTATCAATGATTTATGCAGACATATGTGTAAGATGTGAGTAGTTCTTTTGAGAATACTCGAAACATGGATTAGAATACTTGATGTGCCATAAAAGCAAAGTGTTTTAGTCACAAAGCGATTATGGGGAACCTTCTAAGTATATCCATTGGAAGCCTGCGACTAAAATCGCGGAGGCTACCACATAACACATAGCATAATCAAAGATTGAGATTAAGTCTCAAACGACTACACCACACACTTACGTGTAGAGATGGTGAGTCAGTAAGAAATAGAATTCTAATAGTGAAAGAACAAGTTGTTCGGAACTACCTATGTTCTATGGATATTCCTGGAGACAACGGCATGGTTGTAGGATATCCTAGATGAACAAAGTATTGTGTGTTCTATAGTACTATGAACCAGAAGGACGTGTAACGCCCGGTTCTTAGAGGAAGACTATTAGAAGAACCACAAAGCCCGAACTGACACAATACCTTGGAATGAGAAAAGGGACAAAGACCAGGAACCAGCCAAACTGAGTAGAAGTACACCACACACTGCACCTACTGTTATTACTTTATACATCGGGACGCCATTGCAGTGGGAGGTTGTTAAGACAACCGCAGATGTTCATAAGACTAGAAGAGTTTCGGACTCTGGATCTAGTAGAGATGAAATCGACCCCTAGCTCTGCACAAAGGCAGTACTAGATCTAAATGTGCCTGCTTAGAAAACAATAAGGATTATTGTTAAGAGGCAAGATCATTTAGAGTACAAGCTTAATAAATCCATTTATGGATTGAAACAAAGCTATAAATCGTAGAACTTGCGAATTGATGGGATAGTCCATTTGATGGATTCATCAAAAGGCATAGACGAAAGATGTATTGGAGATGTAATAGAAACAAGGTGGTGTTTCTCGGAGATTTTATGTAGATGACAATTTCATCATTGGCAACAATGTAGAAAATGTTGTCAGACATAAGATAATGGTTGTCTAAATGAATCAAGATATAAGATTGAGTAGAAGTTAGAGCATGTTCTTGAGATCTTTCGATCTAAGGATAAGAACATTGTACTTCTCCTAGATATCTTATACGATTATGGTTTGTTTTAAACATGCATACTTCTGAGAAAGGTTATTGCCTTTCAGAGACAGAATACATCTATCTAAAGGGTATGTGTTCGAACACATGAAGGAGATAGATAAGGACAAAGCAGTTTCCTATACTTCAAGTATGGAAATCTTTATAGATGCAATGTTGTAAAACAAGAACCTGATATCAACTATGCGGTTTGCGTAGTGGGAGGATATCAAGGTAATCTAGACAAGAGATTTTCGGATGCTGTAGTAGTACTTGCGAAGTACTGGATTATTAAGCAAGACGAAATCTTCTTTGATTACAAATTCTCAGATCTTAAATCAGAGGAGGACCAGTGCAAGTCGATATCAGACTATGTGTTCACTTTTAGAAAGAGGTGGAACCATAAAGTGAAAGAGTGATAAGCAGGACGCTTCTCAGACTCTCTCATAACCGAATAAGCAGCCTCAGAGGCAGCGGAAGTTTTGGTTAGGTTCCGGGATAACCTCTTGACTTGGATATGACTCTTAGTTTACCAAAGGCTATTGGATAGCGGTGCACGATAAACTGGAAGAAGTCATAAGTCAAAAGTGATGTTAACACATAGAGCAAGTACCATCTGATACGAGTCATCGTCGAGGAAGACGATGCAGTAGTCACCAAGATAACTTCAGAGCGGCAACCTAGAGTGCTCATTCACACAGTACTTCTTGGAAGTACAACCCTAAGCACGTGATGAGTATGGGAGTCGGGAGTTTGGAGGAAATGACTAGACCTTAGTACAAGTGGGAGATTGTTGGAGTTGTGTACTTAATGTCTAGATTTAAGTAACGGTAAACTCCCGGTCATAGCATTTAACCTATTTAATTAATAAACAATTATTTGCATTTAATTATTATTAATTAATTATGCGAAATATAGTCCTGGATTTTATACGTTGTAGTTAGTATGGTGTGCATGGGCGCACAGAAGATCATACTATCGGTTACTCGTATTTAATCGAACAGTTGCTCACGACCTAGATGGACATGGACCAATCCATCGGTATAGTCGTTGTGTGAGAGAGAAAATAATTTATCTTAATTATTTTATCACACTTGTACACTTGGTGTATTGGGCGGATCGCTTGAGATTTATTGATTAGGATTGCCTTGGATAATCAATTTAAATCTCAGAGTATTTTATTCTTAATCCCCGATACTATTGCGGGTGTATATATTTAATATTAGAGACTTTGATTTTCCAAAGGAATTAACCGATTTAATTATTGGGTTAATTACCGGTTAAGTTGGGTCGCTATATTTTATATATGACATGCCGTGAATACTTGACGGGAAAGTGTATCCCGGAAGGGTTGATAATATCCCCGAGATGAGTTCATAAGGAATTATTGTGTAAACCTCATGAGTGGATTCGTTCCGCACAATAATTAAGGATGAATGGTACTAGTCTCGGATTCAAGAGATGAATAAATTAATTAGCAATAAATTAATTTTATTCATGGATATTTAAATCTTAAATACACGGAATAAATAATACTACCGGAGAAATATTATTTGATATAATATGGTTTAATATTGGGAGTGCAATTAATTTATATAGTGGAAAATAAATTAATTAATATTAATGGGAGATTAATAGATTTGGGCTTGGGCTCAATTTAATCATTAATATTGGAAGCCCAATATTCTACCTCCTTTAGATCCCCTACGTAGCATATAAAAGCACTACATGGTCTTCACTTTTTCATAAGACAAGATTATCATACTTGATATTCTAGAGAGTTGAAGAGGATCCACAAGCTTGGAGGATCGTCGCCCACCCGACGTTCAAGCTAGTGCAAGGAATACGTAGGAAGATCGTAAGGTCATCATCTTGATTTCGTTTCTCCGCACAACGAATCGAAAGGTAAAATCATATACTCTCTTCTATGATTTTATGTGAATTGATTGTGATACATACATGAACGCACGATCCGGGTAAAACGAAGAACTTCGGGGACGGGGATTCGAGATCCCCGGCGAATGTTCAAGGGACCCTCGGCTGGGAGCCGAGGGGTGGCGGTCGAGCCCTAGGGCTTCGACCGCCGGCGCGCATCGAAGGAGAAGCCGCGGCTGGACGCCGCGGCTGGGGCGATCGAGCCCTAACTCGATCGCCGGGGACCGTCGCGGCTTCGCGCCGCGGCTGGTGGTCCCCCCTCCTGTCGGTGGTGGCGGTGAGTCGCCGGACTCAGCGCCCGGGGCTGCCGGAGCAGCCCCAGCGATCGGCGCACGATCGCGAGCCCCGGCGGGGGCTCGGCTAGGGTTTTCGGCCGCGGGTTCATCCCGCGGCGATGCTCGGGTCGAGCCCGGTTCCGTTCGGTGGTTCGCGGGTTTCCGGCGATGGGATTTCGGTCGGGGTTATCGGTTCCGCAATTTTGATACCCCGGGATATCGATTTCCAGCATAGTTCACTTTTGTTGAGTTTAATTCAGACAAGTTTAGTTCAATTCAGTTAACTCAGCATTGAACTGAACTTAATTGGTCTCAACTGAACTGAAGCGAACTAATAATAATTCCAAAAGAACAAGTCTTTAATGTTAATAATGATTCAGGACCTACTCTTTTGGACTTTTTCTTTGTTTGATTCAGTTCAGTTCACACCCATTAAGTAAAGTTCAAATCAGTTCAGTCCAGTTTAAACTTATTAAGTTGAGTTCAGTCCATTCATTAAATTTTTATTTTTATTTTTAATTATTATTATTATTTCAATATTTCAATAGAACTTAATTTCACTCCAGTTCAGTTCACACTTATTAATTTAACTTCAGTTCAATTCAGACCTACTGAACTTAATAGGTGTGAACTAAATTAAGAAAATCTTAATAGGTCTGAACTGAAATAAATTTAATTTAACTTAATTTTTATTTTTATTTTTAATTATTATTATTATTATTTCAATATTTCAATAGAACTTAATTTCACTCCAGTTCAGTTCACACTTATTAATTTAACTTCAGTTCAGTTCAGACCTATTAAGTTAAATTTATTTCAGTTCAGACCTATTAAGATTTTCTTAATTTAGTTCACACCTATTAAGTTCAGTCCACTTCTATTCATCAAATACCAGTTCAAAAGAACAGATTCTTAGTCCAAAAGATTTTTCGATTTTACACACATGAATAATGTTTTTTTAGCACCACTTAGAACATGATCTCTTTGGACTTAAACTGGATGAATTGAACTAAACTAAACTGAACTGAACCAAACTTATGACCTCTTCTTTAGAACTTATTCCCAGTTCTCTTCAGTTCAACTCAATTCAGATCCATTGAGTTAACTTCACTTCAGTTAAGATCCACTAAGTTCAATTCAGCTCAATTCAGACTTCATTTCAATTCAGACTCCATAAATCAAGTTCAGTTTAGACCTATTAAGATCTGTCATTTCATTTTTAATTTTTTTTAATAATAATTATTATTATTATTTCAATATCTTAAAATATAATTCAATTGAATTTAATTTCATTTCATTTCAGACCTAAAGTTTTATTTCAATTTATTTTTTCATTATTTCAGTATTTCAAAATTAAAATAAATTGAACTTTATTTAAGTTCAGTCCAGTCTATTAACTTTTCAGATAATTTCAGCAAGTTTCAGTGCAAAAGAATAGGTACTTAATAGGTTTGAATTGAACTTACTGAACTTAGGGGCTGTTAGTTCTCATTTCGATCAGTTCCGTTCAATTTAGTCCAAAATCATTTAGTTCAGTTCATTTCAGAACTATTAAGGACCTGTTCTTTTGGACTGAAACCGCTTGAACTAAACGGAAGCGATCTAAACTGACTAGATTGATTTTTTTTAATAGTTTTTATAAAATTTTAAATATATTTATAAAATATTAATAATTTTATAACAATAATTAGATTTTATGTTTAAAATTATAAATTAAAATTATCTTTTATTTATTTTATTTTAATTTATTTTTAAAACGAACTTAATCGAGCTTAACTGAAAAAATTTGAACTCAACTGAACTGAACTGAACTAGACTGAAATTAAATCCAAAAGAACCGGTCCTAAGTTTTGTTAAGTTCATTTTATTAATTTTTTTAAGTTATTTTTATTTGAATATTTTAAAATTAAATTCAATTGAATCTAATTTCAGTTCAGTTCATATCTATTAAGTTCAGTTCACCAGTTCATTTTGTTTTAAGGTCTTGAAACTGAACTGAACTTAACTTAACTTAAGAACTGTTCTTTTGGATTTATTCTCAGTTTAGTTCACTTCATTTAAGATTCAATAAGTTCAGTTCAGATCTATTAAGTTCAGTTCACTTCAATACAGTTAAATTTGGTTCAGTTCAGCAAGTTTCAGTCCAAAAGAACATGTCTTTAATATGTATGAACTGAACTTACAAAACTTAAGACCTATTCATTTGGACTTATTCTCAGTTCGCTTGGTTCAATTCAGTTTAGACCCATTTAGTTCAGTTTTGTTTAGACATATTAAGTTCAGTTCAGACCTCTTAAGTTTAGTTCAGTTTTGTTATTTATTTTTATTAATTATTATTTCAATATTTTAAAATTAAATTCAATTGAACTTAATTTAAGTTCAATTCAGTTCAGACATATTAAGTTCAGTTACGTTCATTTCAGACCTATTAGGTTCAATTCACTTCGGTTCAGTTCAATTTAGACCAGTTCAATTAAACACTGAACTGAACTTAATTGGTCTGAAAGAACATGTTCTTAATGTTGATAATGATTTAGGACATGTTCTTTGGACTTATTCTCAGTTCGATTAGTTCAGTTCAATTTCGTTTTATTTCATTTAGTCAAGTTCAATTCAGTTGAGTTCAAACCTATTAAGTTCAATTTTGTTCAAACATGTTAAGTTCAGTTCAGTCATTTAATTTTCTTTATTATTGTTATTTCAATTTCTTAACATTTAATTCAATTAAACTTAATTTTAATTCAGTTAAGTTCAGACCTATTAAGATCATTTCATTTCATTTCCGTTCAGTTCAGACCTATTAAATTCAGTTCAGTTCAGACCATTCATTTTGTTTTAAGGTCTTGAAACTAAACTGAACTAAACAGAAATAAACCTAAGTGAATTAAACTTACTGAACTTAAGACCTGTTCATTTGGACTTATTCTCAGTTTGCTCATTTCAATTCAGTTCAAACTCATTCAATCAGTTCATTTTTGTTCAGACATATTTAGTTCATTTGAGTTCAGTTCGAACCTCTTAAGTTCAGTTCAGTTGATCATTTTTTATTATTATTTAAATATTTTAAAATTAAAATCAATTTAACTTAATTTCAGTTCAATTCAGATCTATTATATTGAGTTCAGACCTATTAAGTTCAGTTGAGTTCAATTCAAACCTATTAAGTTCAGTTGAGTTCAATACAATCCTATTAAATTTAGTTCACTTCAGTTGAGTTCAGTTCACACAAGTTTAGTTTAATTCAGTTAGTTGAGTACTGAATTGAACTTAATAGGTCTGAACTGAAGCGAAATGAGAATAAATCCAAAAAAACATGTGCTTAATGTTGATAATGATTTAGGACCTATTCTTTTGGACTTATTCTCAGTTCGCTTCAGTTCAATTCAGACTCATTAAATCAAGTTCAATTGAGTTGAGTTTAGACCTGTTAAGTTCAGTCATTTAATTTTTAATTTTTATTATTATTTCATTATCTTAAAATATAATTCAATTGAACTTAATTTAATTTCATTTCAAATTTATTAAGTTCAATTCTATTCAGTTCAGTTCAGACCTATTTAATTCATTTTAGTTTAGTCCAGTTCAGACATATTAAGTTCAATTAATTTCAGTTTAGTTCAGACATATAAAGTTCAGCTAAGTTCAGAAATACTAAGTTCATTCCAGTTTAGTTTAACCAGTTTCAGTCCAAAAGAACAAATCGTTTTGTCCAAAAGATTTTTCAATTTTGCACACATGAATAAGGTATTTTTTTAGCACCACTAAAACATGTTTTTTTGGTGGACTCAAACAGGCTGAACTGAACTTAACTAAACTGAAATGAACTGACCTGAACTTATTCTCAGTTTGCTTCAGTTTAGCTAAGCTTAATTCAGATCCATTAAGTTTAGTTCACTTTGTTGGGGGATAAAAAACCGATTTGTACACGTGGAAGTAGGGCCCGCCCGCCGCACTCAAGATCAACGTAGCAAGACGGCGTCAGACCCCAGGTCCGAATCCATGCAAATCATGCAATGGGTGGTCACGGGATACCAACAAAGAGAGAGGGGGCCGCGCCGACACCCACGGCCTCGTCCCGAGGAAAAGAAAACCCGGATCAGACTTCGGCGAAAACCTCACGAGGAGTCCCAACCGGACCCCGGACCCAGGTACACGCAGCGCGTCCGAGGAGCCACCCCGGGCCGAGCAGAAAGAGAGCAGAACCCCATAACGGGCATAGAAGACAAGAAGGAAAGCACCACCGCAAGAAGATCCCGTGGCGAGAGCCGCACGGACGCCACAAAAGCCAGACCCCGGGCCTCGCTTAAACCCAACTCGGAATCGTGCCTCGGCATTTAATGATCCTAGATTAGATCTTAAACGTGTCATGATGTCGTGGCTCTGCATGAGCATGTGCTCTCGCCTATAAAAACCGACCCCCTCGTCTCATTGTAAGGGCGGCGAATATTACCGAATAAAAGTCATATAAAAATAAAGACATTATCTTCTTCATCTCGGAATTCTTATCCTTTTCCTCCCCGGGTCTAGAAATTTCAACCCTTTCTACATAAAAATTCACATGCTTTGGTAGTCGTTGCGAAACCCTCGTATCCACCCCGTATCTCATTCTTTCCAACAAAAACGACCCAAAACAGTTGGCGCTAGAAGGAGGGGGTTGTATTTCTAGACCCAGGAAAAGAGCTATAGAAGAAGCCATGTCCAGCCAGGAGCAAGACGGAGCCACGGCGTCAGACTCTTCGAGATCCGCCACTCGGAGAAGGTTAGAGCGAGGAAAGATGCCCGTGGAAGACGAACCCGAGCTCCCTGCACCGACCACTCACGGATTTTACCCCGCCTCGGAGGCTGAGATCCACGAGAAGGATCCAGGACCACGACGGTCCGCGCGTCGGCAGGTGCGAAGCGGCACCGAAGCGCAACGTCTGAGACGCCATCTACTCACCGAGCGACACAACCGGCGCGCACGCCCCAACCCACGCTGAGACCCACCGGTCCCCGCCACCCCGGCGCTATTCACAAGCCGCATGCTCGACACACCGGAAAAGATCGATGAAGTCATGGCTAGCCTAACTCAGCGTAAGCACGCCCTTACCACCCCTATCTCTTTCCCATCGTTTAAACAGGTCAAGGCCAGCGCTTTCGATCGGCTCGGTCCGGGGCAGTCAAGCCGTGATCAGCGCGTCGCCCCGGCTAGGAGGCTGGTATTCGACTTGAACGACCCGGCCGAGTACCTGTCCGCGTCATCAGGACACGGGGCCCCGGACTTCGGGGCAGATTTGCGAGAGACGTTGGGGAGGCGCGACCCTCACCCCGTCATCCCACTCCCGACCGCGCCGGGACCCGAGGCAGGCCTTCGGGACCTGTACGAGAAAGTAAGCGAGGTAGAAAGACGGCTCGCCGAGGCTCAAGTCAAGCCCGAACGGATCGACTTCTGCAAGGAGCCTTTGGCCCTGGAAGTCGAGCACGCCGTCATGCAGTACGAGATCCAGCCCCTGCAGACCGCACTCTACGACGGGAAGACGGACCCCGAGGTCCACCTCAGCCGTTTCCGAACCTACATGTCGGGACGGGGTGCCAGTGACGCCACTAGATGCAGGTTGTTCCCCCTCACCCTAGGGGACACGGCCCACAAATGGTTCGCGGGGCTACCCTCCCGATCCATCCACTGTTTCGACGATTTGGTCCAACGTTTCATCGCCCACTTCGCCTCAAAGGTCAACCGGCTCGAGCAAAGCCAGAGGCTGATCGGCGTCAGGCAGGCGGCAGACGAGAGAGACGAGTCCTATGTGGACCGAGTAGGGGATATCCTGATCGGCGGAGAGGAGGTCGGTGACGATTTGAAGTTGCACACTGCCATGAGTGGGCTCCGGAAGAACTCAGAGCTGTTCAAACACCTGATGCTTAGCTACCCGCGAAGTTACGAGGATTTCCGTATCAAAGCCGGGGCCCAGTGTTGGTTCCAACGACTCATGCGAGGAAATGAGAGTACCCCGGAGCAAAAGAGACGGGATCCCGAGCCCGTGGACCGGAGGGTCACACACGCCCCGCGGAAGGCCCCTTACAAGTCTTATGAACAAGGCCGCCCGCTCCCAAGCTATAAGGAGATGGAAGTAAAGCTCGTCGAGCAGACCGGTCAGGACCCCATGACCATGATGGAAGTGTTGCTGGCCGTAGGAGGAGACATTTTGGTCAAGCCGGGGCCCATGCGAGCCCCCGAGGGAAAGTTAGACAGGAGGCTGTGGTGCTCTTTCCACGACCAGCACGGACACGCCACGGGACAGTGCAGGCAGCTGCTCAGACAGCTGTGGAAGCTCTTTGAGGACGGCAAGCTTTGGGACTTGCTCACGCGCCCCGGACCTCGGGGCGACGGGACAGCTGTTCGGGGCAGCCCCGGGCAGGCTAGAGCGGGCCGCGACCCGCAAACCCATGACAAACCCCGGGGCCAGGGAGGTCAGATCTTGATGATCGGCGGGCTGCGCCCGATCGCCAGCGAGAGTAAACGCAAGAGAAGGCGTGAACTCGAGGTGTGGCAGGTTTATCACGCGACGCGACCGGCCCCGCCCCCCGGGATCACGGAGAAGGCGGAGATCTCGTTCTCTCCCGCGGACAAGGACGGCGTGACCTTTCCTAAGAGGGACGCCCTGGTGATCAAAGCCCCCATCTTGGGGATGGAGGTCTCGAGGCTGCTAATCGATAGTAGGGCCCATTGCAACATCTTGTACAAACAAGCCCTGGATCAGATGGGCCAGCTCGCACAATATATCCTCCCGTGCGACCTAAGGCTCAAAGGGTTCGGCAGCGACGTGGTAACCCCCTTTGGTACGATCACGCTGCCCCTCGAGCTGGCAGACTCCGTCAAACCCGAAGTCAAGGTGTTGAGAAACCTCGAGTTCGTAATAATAGATAGGGCTAGCGGGTACAACGCACTTCTGGGGAGGCCTTTCTTAGAAGCTTTTGAGGCTGTGGCCTCCACCTACTATTACTGTATTAAGTTCCCCGTCCCCTCCGGAGCTATTGGCACCGTGAGAGGGGACCAACTGATGGCAAAAAAGTGCTTGCTCTATTCAAATTCTTATGAACTAACGGACCCAACGGCGGAAGCCGCGACGGATACCTCCCGGGTCAATCAACTCTTAGCTAGGCTCAGTACCCCAGGAGCCAAAACAAGCGTGTTCGACCTAGACCCTCCGACCTCCCGGGGGCTCGGGGAGAGGACGTCCACCACGGTTGTCTCGGTCCCCGTCCTCGAGGCCAGCGCCGCGCCTAAGTCAGGACACGAGGGCGCCATGAATGCCCCAAGCTCCAACGGGGGCGAGCGAGTCGTCGGTTTCGGGACGGGGGAGGACCTCGAATCCCCAAGCGTCAGTAAGTCAAGTCTCGACCCTTTCCCCGAGACCCGTCTTCGGAACGACCGTGGAGTCGAAACTCTCGAGGCACCCGTGCAATGCGAGGTCGGGACCCCGGAGCTCCCCCGGCACGTGCTGCTCGGCTCCCTCATGGACCCCGGGACCCGGACAGACCTCGAGTCGTTTTTGAAGGCCAATTTGGCCACATTTGCCTGGAGCAGCGGAGAGCTCGGGAGAGTTGACCCTAAAAACGCCAGTCACCGCCTCCGCTTGGACCCCAAGCGCCGCCCGATGGCCCAGAGGCGAAGAAAGATGGGACCCGAGAAGGGCGAGGCACTGACCGCGGAGGCCAACAAACTCCTGAAGGACGGTCTAATACGTCTCGCCCCGCACGACGCGACGTGGGTATCAAACGCGGTGATGGTGCGCAAGACGGGGGGCAAATGGAGACTCTGCATCGATTACTCCGACCTCAACGAGGCGTGCCCCAAAGACCATTTTCCTATGCCTCATATCGACCAGCTGGTCGACAGCACCACGGGCCACGCGATTTTCTCCATTATGGATGCGAGCTCCGGATATCACCAGATTCCGATGGACCCCGAGGACACTCGCCACACCGCCTTCTACACAGGGAGCAACGTATACTGTTGGGAGTGGATGCCGTTCGGACTGAAGAACGCTGGGGCCACTTACCAAAGGTTGGTCAACACCATGTTCGCCGGAGAAATCGGCAAAACGGTAGAAGTGTACATTGACGACATCATTGTAAAAAGTGCGAGCGAGACGGACCACGTCGCGGACCTCGCTCGAGTCTTTGAGATCCTTGGGGCTTACAACATGAGGTTGAATCCCAAGAAGTGTCATTTCGGGATCAAGAAAGGGATGTTCCTAGGACACGTGTTTGGGGAGTATGGGCTGGAGCCCAACCCGGCGAAAATCAAGGCTGTGCTCGACATGGCCGAGCCGCGGGACGTAAAAGGAGTCCAACGGCTCACCGGTTGCCTCGTAGCGCTCAGCCGGTACGTTTCGCGACTCGGGGACAAGACCCGCCCGTTCTTCGGATCAATCAAAAACCAAGAGTTCTACTGGAAGAAGGACAGCCAAGACGCCTTCAGACGAATCAAGGAGTATCTCGCAGGGCCCCATATCCTGACGGTCCCCAGAGCAGGGGAGAAACTATTTCTTTACCTCGCCGCGTCAGAATGCGCGTTGAGCGCGGTGCTCGTCCGGGCCGAGGGAACCCTCCACTTACCCATCTATTTCGTAAGCCATGTCCTCCATGAGGCGGAGACTCGGTACACGCCGCTCGAGAAATTGGCGTACGCTCTGATAATTTCGGTCCGCAAACTCAGGGCATACTTGTTCGAGCATCCGGTGGAAGTACTCACCACAATGCCCTTGCGACAAGTCATGCATCGCTCCGATGTGACAGGAAGACTACTCCGATGGAGCTTGGAGCTGAGCCAGTACGATCACACCTTCGCACCCCGCACCGCGATAAAGACACAGGCACTCGCGGATTTTGTCGTCGAGCTGACTTTTCCCCAGCGGAGCACGGGTCAAGCACGCCCCTGGAGACTTTACGTGGACGGGTCGTCTACCAGTGCGTGCTCGGGGGCGGGAGTGGTGCTCCTCGGGCCGGACGGTGACTCGTTTGCCCACGCGGTGAAATTCGAATTTTCCGCGACAAATAATGAAGCAGAGTACGAGGCACTCGTGGCAGGCCTCGAGATGTCCATAGCAGTGGACGTCCCGCAACTCCACGTATTCATGGACTCGCAGCTGGTGGTGAACCAAGTTACGGGTGACTACGAAGCCAAAGGCGAACAGATGATCAAGTACCTTGAGCTGGTGTGGAAGTTGTGCGGCAAGATCCCCGACGTCCGGATCGGGAAAATCCCCAGGGAGCAGAATTCGCAAGCCGACGCGCTTTCCAAGCTGGCTTCGTCCGAAGGATCCGCGGATCTATCCCGAGTCGTGCTGACACAGTTGAAAATTCCCTCGGTCGACGCCCGAGAAGAAATTCTCCCCGTAGTCTCGGAGTCTGGGGCCGACTGGCGGGACACAATCAAAGGATTCATCGAGTCCGGGGCCCTGCCCCCGGACAGGGTCGAGGCTAAACAGCTCCGCATACGGGCTACAAGGTACTCTATTCTGGGATCCCAACTTTATCGCAGGAGCTTTTCTATGCCTTTGTTAAAATGTATATCCAGGGACGAGGGAACCAAAGTCTTGTCCAAGATCCACGAAGGCATATGTGGCAACCACGCCGGCGGTCGATCGCTAGCCCACAAGACCATGGGCCAAGGTTTCTACTGGCCAAGCCTACGCCGCGATGCGGCCGAGTTCGCAAAGAGGTGCGTCCAATGCCAGCTCATGGGCCCAAACATCCTCACCGCGCCCGGGACCCTCAAGGCGCTGTACTCCCCATGGCCGTTTGCCCGGTGGGGCATAGACATCATCGGCCCGCTTGCCACCGCCCCGGGCGGGATCAAATTCGCGTTTGTCGCGGTCGATTACTTCACCAAATGGGCCGAGGCGGAAGCAGTTCAGAAGTTCGATCAACCGCAAGTGATCAAGTTCATCTGGAAGAACATCATATGCCGGTTCGGGTTGCCCGAGTCCATCATCTCGGACAACGGCAAGCAGTTCGATGGCGAGCGAGTCGCGGAATTTTGTGAGCTATGGGGTATAAGGAGGGCGTTTTCGACCCCGTACCACCCGCAGTCCAACGGGCAGGTCGAGGCAGTGAACAAAATCTTGAAACACACCATCAAGGCAAAATTGGAGTTACGAAAAGAAAAGTGGGCCGAGGAGCTTCCGGAGGTACTGTGGTCGTACCGTACCACGATGAAAAACGCAACCGGAGAGACACCGTACGCCCTTGCGTTCGGTTCGGAGGCCGTGGTCCCGGCCGAGGTGGTAGTGCGCTCGCACCGCACCGCCCAGGACGTCACCCCGGAGAACGAGGCGGTACTACGCCTCGAGTTAGACCTCCTTGAGGAGCGGAGGTTGAGTTCTGACTCCCTCAACGCAATGAACAAACAACGGATTGCCAAGCTGTACAATACGAAGGTTAAAGCCCGAGAGTTCAGCCCCGGAGAGCTGGTGTTGAAAAAATTACTAGGCACCCACTCCGGGGCCCTCGGGCCGAAATGGGAAGGACCCTTCCGAGTATCGACTTGCTTGGAGAACGGGGCCTACGCACTAGAATTGATGGACGGGACCCCAGACCAATACCGATGGAACGCATTGCACCTAAAAAAGTTCTACCAGTAGAGGGACGAGGACCGGAGCAGGCCCGAGCCCCGACGAAGCCGACGAGCGAAGTTATATGTATATGCTCTAAGACAGAAAAAATAAAACGAGCACCCACGAGTGTCGGAGAATTTGAAACAATTCCTTATGATTTGCGTATTGTCGTTTAGTCGAGAAAAAGACCCAACCTACTTAAGACCCGGGAACCGGAGGTTGAAATAACACAATCCCGGGGCACGGGCTGCGGGAACAATAAAAAAATAATTTGTGGACTCATCCGCAAAAGCCCAAAAGGCCACGAACCCATTCAGTCTTCAACTTTGGCGACTCTAGAGTAAGAAAGTTATTTACCATGTCCCAAGTTGCGAGCACGGGGGGAAGAAAATAAAAGTTATCAAAAGCCACAAAAAACCCGCTTCAAACCAATAAAATCCCCAAACCCACAAAGGCTCCGCAAAGCCTAGGGTCGAGGAGGTCCGGGTACTAAAGGAACCAACATTAAAACTAAAGGCCTAAAATCGGCCCCAATTAAAGAAAGTTGTGTCCAAAAGAATCAAAATGTACAAAATTGATCAGAAGCACCAAAACAAGTACCCCGGAGACCGGAGTAATCTTATCCCCGGAATCCGAGGCTCGGGGAATCACAATAGAAACCCCGCAAAATCGGAACAATCAAGGTCAAAAAGCGCCACATTTCTTACACAACGAAATTACCAAAAGCAAAAACATGTAAAAAACGAAACATAGATAAATCCAAGGACCAACCCCTGGGCAAAACGTAAAAATCCGGGCTACTGCCCCACACCAAATCCAAACCAAGCACAAACAAAAAGAAAGAAATTGTCTTAAGGCCAAATCCCTTACCAGAACAAACGAAAATATACAAATAAAGTTCATAAGAAATAAGCAGGGAGAACTTCAAAACCACCTCAGCCTACGACCCCGGAGACTTTGGCATCGACACCGGGTCAACTACGGGGGGTTCCTCCATCATGACATCGGCATCAGCTCCGACCCCCTCCGCAGCGGGCTGCGCGCTCGGGTCAGCCTCGAAGCCCTCGTAGAAAGCGTCAATGCTCTGCTCAGGAAAGCCAGCGACGACACCCTCCAGAACAGCCGCCTGGTGGGGGGAAAGCCCATCCTCGGCTCCCGGAGAGCCGCCAGTTGCATTAACGGCGGAGGAAGCCTCGCCCGCCTCGGGCCCGGCCTCTGTCGGTTTCCCCTGAACCGGAGCAGGCAGCATAATCAGCGGTTGCTTGGGACGGACCAGGCGGTCGTAGTTCGGCCACCACTTCATGTCGATGTGGAAGTCCTCCTCGAGGTCTAGGTACTCCTGGTGAAGCCGAGGATCGAGGACCCGGGTGCTCATATACTTTTTCCAGTACTCCAGCACGCGATCCCGAGCCGCCACATCGTTTTTCGTGTGAGCATACCGGACGGCGTCGGCCAGACCACTCGAGTAGAAATGATCGTTGATCACGCGGTGGTCGGTCCATGGGCTAGCTAACTCGTCTTCGAGGACGGCGATCCGAGCCCGAGCTTCCTCCAATTGCTCCCGGAGGGCCGCGGCCTCCGCAGTCCGGGCCTCAAGGGACTCGGTGAGTTTCGCCACCTCCCCATTCACATCAATGATTTGCTGCGACAAAACCGTGGCACGAGACTTAAGCGCCGTGGCCTCCGCGCCCGCTATCTCCAACTTGTCATTCCGGTACTCGGCCAGCTCGCGCCACATATCCCGATCCTTCGAGGCCGCCGCAAGGGCGGTGGTGTACTCCTTAACCTCTGACATGAGGTGATCACTCTGGGCGATCACCTCCTCATTCAGCCGAGCCATCTCCCCAACCTGCTTATCCTTAGCTAGAGCGGACGCCTTCCACTGCTCCACCGACGCGGTGAGCTGCTCGATCTGACGGGCCTGGTTCTCCGACCACTCAAACCCCGCGGCGCTGACAACGGCGGCTTGACTAATCAGCATCGTGCCCAACATGAAGGTGTGGTCCCGGCGGCCAACCATGCCCTGCAGCTCGTGGGTCCATGACCGGCCGAGAGCGCTGAGGGCCGCGCCAACCGGGGTCCCGGGGGTGACCACCGGGAGCGCGGGGCCGTAGCCGGCCAGGTAGTCCCGAATAACGGGAGGCATGTCCGGAGTGGCGTCCAAGATCCTGCGTAACAAGAAAAGGCGAGGTCGCGATTAGACGAGTAAAAAGATACCCACGAGACATTATCAAAAAATCGGAATTACGACATCACCAAAGAGGAGACACAGTTTCGATCTCACCGTAGCCGGCGACTCGCGTCAACGCCGTAGTACGGCGAGCACCCTATCACTGCCGGCGAAAGCCCAGAGCTTTCGGGAACAGACATCTGCCGGCGGCCGGGGTCTAAGTCCGGGGCCTCGGGGTCTTCGAAGGCTTTGCGCTTCCGCGAATCAATGGCAACCGAGCCCTCAACCATGTCGATGGGGGCGGCCTGGACCGGGGCGAACAAGGGAGGGAAATCCACGACCTCCATCCTCGCCCGCGGAGGGGAGGAGACCGGGGGAGCCGCCAACTGCTCTGAGACCCGGGGCCCGGAGGCCGAGGTCAGGTCGATCACGTCCTTCTCACCGATGCGGGGCAGCTCGGGGCCACTCTCCGCCGCCCGCTCGGGCGCGGTGGACTCGACCACCCCGGCGGAGGCAGTCGGAGAGGAGAGGCGCATCCCGACCGGGGTGACCTCGGGGCGCGAAGGGACTGCGGAGGTCGAAGGGCCTGCTGAGCCAACCGACCGACTCCGTGAGGCCGGGATCGGGTAGTCCGACCCCTTGCGGTCCGTATTCCCGGGGAATCCAGACATTCTCAGCCGAGGGCGATCCTCAAAGATAAAAGTACGAGGAGCTGCAATCGAGACCCGTTTAGAAAACATGAAATCGAAAGTACGTATGATGAACAGAACAAACCACGACTCTTTCACTCACCGGGATAAGGGTCGTGGAGGTGTCGTGACGGGCAAACGAGGCGCGCGTTCAGAAGAAGATCCTCACGGCAGAGGACGGTGGCTTGGCGTTCGGTCGAGGTGTACGCTTCGGCGATCTTCAAAGCGACCTGGTAGTCCCAGTTCAAGGGCCCTTCCCTCCGAGTGCTGACACCTGACCAAGGGGACAAAAAAAAGTAGAGAATCAGCAAGGGTAAATTCGGGCCAAAAATAGCGCGACTCACTCAAAATCTTCTCAGAGTATCTCGTGGGAATATCAATCTCCCCCTCCGGAGTCAAGGTACGCCAGGCCCCAGAGACGTAGAGCCATCTCGGCCACGGATTATCGACCTTCGATGACTTTACCCCGACGGTGGGAATCCCTTCGCGACCCCTCACAGTGAAGCGCCCATTTAGCCCACCAGTACTCGAAATCCCAAACGAGCGGCGGATCTCGGCATCGGTCAACACCCGGATCAGCCCTGAACTGCCCAGGAGGGACAGGAAGGCCATGATCTGGGCCCACCCGTTGGGATGGATCTGATGCGGGGCCACCCGCCAAAATCGAAGCGCTGCCGTCACCGACAGGTGCAACGGGAAGCGTAGCCCAAGGTCCAGGGCATCCGTCCCCACGGCCACCATCCCAGGCGGCGGGCAACACGGGGATTCTCCCGGAGCCGGGGCATGGAGGTGCACGTCCACTGGCATCCGCCACGGGATCCGCCTCCGCTCAATCATCGATGCGGTGATCACGCTAGGCTTGCCGTGATCACCCCATTTGGGGGTGTGGCACTCGGCGGGCGGTGCATACGGATCACGGACGGCGGCCACGTAAGGGTTGGACCGATAATAGGTCGGGTAGTCGAGAGGGGCGAGCGGGGAAATTTCTCGTCCATCAAACTTAGGAACTGAGCGTGAAGGGAATGGATGTCGGTTTCCTCGTCGGAGCTATATGAGGAGTTACTCAACGCGGCGGCGCCACCAGAACTCGTGACCGATCCCTCCGCCTCAGCCATGACCTCGTCATACGGGCTCGACATCTTCTCGAAACAGGAACAGTAGAGCGGGATAAGGAAAAGTTAAGAACGAAAGGGAACGATTACCTTGGCTTCGGTGGGATTAGGGTTTGTGAATCGCCGGAGCACGAAAGGAAGTGGGCGACAATCATGGCAGGATTTTTGGAGAGATAGGCACGCAAGACGTGAAGGGGCGGGAGCGGTTACCCGTAAACACACTCGAGTTTTCCCTTTTTCCAAACAGCCCAACGAGGCCTATTGGGCACGTGTGGGCCCATCAGGATCCCAATAATTGCCCCCTAGATCGCTCGCCCCTGCAACCCTACTGGATAGGCCCGAGGCCCGGGCTCAAAATGCTAGGAAGCCCGGGGCCCAAACGGCATGCGGCCCCCTGGGTCAAGAGCCTGAAGGCTCAATGCGCGAACCCCGGGGCGTGCCCACCCGGACCACGGCGTTCGAAGGCAGGGTCTCCCTCTCCCGAGAGGCTTGTCCAGGGGAATCAAGTTGTTCGTTCCCGCAAAAAGAAGATATACAAAGAAAACAGAATTAATCGAAACAAGAAGGGTTGCAAGCTTCTCAAAAATGTTCGATTCTTATTTAGATTTTTACATAGAAGGGAAGAGTCCCCGCAACATCATCTGAAAGAAGACGAAGAAAATATACAGGGAAACCCTAAAAAGAGAAAAACCCTAGCCTAGTGTGATCCCCGCCGGGATTTCTATCTGAGCCTAGACCGGGCCAAGCCATCGCCGTCGATCACGAAAACCCTCGGCGTCTCGTCCCTGTCCCACCGAATTCGCACGCGCCAGTCTTGACCGATGCCCACATGGCGGCAAAAAGTCCTCCATCCCTTGCCTGAAAGACGAAGGCGATCCCCGCGGCGCACCAAGTGCATAGGCCAGTCCTGGCCCAGCTCGTCCCGGAGAACTATGCTCCGCTTCTCCAGCCCCCGAAAGCGGACGGTCAGGGGTGGCGGCAGCCTCGCTCCCGGACGACGCCGGAACTCCGGGAGGGTCCGGTGATGGAGTTGTATTCTAAATGTCTAGTTTAGTGCAAATACGGAACTCCTTATCTATACCTTAATTCGAGATATGATTCAAGCATGATTGCATTTAATGCAATAGTCCTTGATGTATACGTTGTAGACAGTATGGCGTGAGGAGACACGCGGAAGATCATACTGTCGGTTACTCGTATACTATCGAAGAGTAGCTCACGACTTAGATGGACAGGGACAATCCATCGGTACGTCGTAGTGTGACTGGTAGATAGTCGGTCTTGACTATCATGTTACACTCGTACACTTGGTGTATTGAGCAGGACCACGGGAGGGCGTTCGATTTATACTAATCGATGTAATCGAACTAGACCTCAGATATTGCGGATATGCGAATTCCTAATCCCTATATAATTATAGGTGCGTGTGTCCAATCCTCGGTTCTTTAATCTACCAATGAGTGAGACTAATTGATTAGTCGAGATTCTCGGTAAATTGGGAATCGGAATTGTACACACGGCATGCTATAGATTATAGACAGGAAACCGTGTCCCATTTATTGGGTTGATGATGTCCCCGAGATGAGCTCATAAAGTTTATCATGTAAACCCTGCAGGTGGATTCGTTCCACATGATAATAAGGATGAGTGGTACTAGTCTCGGATAATAAGAAACGAATTAATTTAATTATTAGTAATTGAAATTAATTCGTGGACATTCGATATCTTAAACACGGGGAAAGTCGTATATGTAATTTCGGCGGAAATATTATTGGTAAAATAATATAGATTAATTAATTGGGAATTCAATTATAATTTTATAGTGGAATTAATTATAATTAAAATTGGATTTAATTAAAGGTTTTCTTTTAAGGACACCGGTTTAATTAAATTACAATTTAGCCTAATTAATTAATTGTCCTAAGGTCCCTAGTGTGGCCTATATATACCCCTCAATCTCTCTTCTTTTAACCTACGAAACGCCGCTATAATTAATTCTGTGGAGAAATTATTTTGCTAGGCAATTATTTTCTTCTCTGCTCAATTAATTTAGATTAGGCAGTGTTTTTATTTCTGTAGAAATTAATTTGCTAGCGCAAATATATTTCTGGAGAAATATATTTCTGGAGACAGAATAATTATTTCTGTAGAAATTAATTTGCTAGCGCAAATATATTTCTGGAGACAGAATAATTATTTCTGTAGAAATTAATTTGCTAGCGCAAATATATTTCTGGAGACAGAATAATTATTTCTGTAGAAATTAATTTGCTAGCGCAAATATATTTCTGGAGACAGAATAATTATTTTGTAGAAATTAATTTGCTAGCGCAAATATATTTCTGGAGACAGAATAATTATTTCTGTAGAAATTAATCTGCTAGCGCAAATATATTTCTGGAGACAGAATAATTAAAACGTGAGAAAGAGGGTTTGAGAGAGAAGAAGAAGAGAAGACTCCGGTGGATCGTTGCCCACACAACGTCCGGCGTCGAGGGCTAGGATACACACTAGAAGATCTCAGGGTGTTCGCCTATTCGGCTTCTCCGAATCACGCTTCAAAGGTATAAGAAATCGAAACCCTATTTCCGCTTTTATTCGATTTCTTTCTCGTTGAAAATACATCGGATGTAAGATCGGGTTCCGGATCTCGTGGATCGTACTCCTCGACTACTTGGGGTTCTAGGACCTCCGGTTCGGTAGTCGGAAGAGGAAAAACGGCCCGGAAACGAGCCCGGAACAGCAGGTCGCGCTGTTGTTCGCGCTGCTGAAGGACAAACGGCGACCGCCGTTTCCTAAACGGCGACCGCCGTTTCGCTGTTTTTCAGGCAGCCCGCTCCGGCTCGCGCGGTTGTCCTTCGGGGCAATGGCTGGGCGTGAATCGGGGCTCGGGCTGGGCACGCGAACGGAGTAACGGACCTGGAGGTCGACTGGGATCGTTCGGATGTTCGAGTGATCGAACGAACGCATCCCGGGTAGTCGATTTCCATCAATTGGTATCAGAGCCGGTTTTGTCGATTCGTTGTATTTTTGCGAGATTTGTTTTGCAGGTTCGAACCCGGTTATTATGGCCAACGTTGTGATTGTATGTTGTGCTTTAATTTGTGGTTTTGATTAAACTCTCGGGCTTGTCGAGATTGTTTTTGTTTTGGAAAAACGATGCTTGTTTGTAATAGATAAAAACGACGGGTTGAGTCGTTAGGTTTATTTATTTTTCGTTGTATCCGGGACATGTATAGGGTCGATCCCCTTGTATAGGATCGATGCCGGATTTAGTAAGTTTATTCTTGTAATTTTTCTTACTAATTTTGGTGGATCGAGACGAGATCAAAACCCGGAGAAACGAGGATCGAGGAGAGCGAACCGGCAACGGGCAGCCATCGAACACACCCCGTGTTCGCGACGGGCAGCAGCGGGGCTGGGGTTCGTTCGACCCCACGGACGACTCAACGAGGCTCGAGACGAGGCTCCAGTGGGAGGAGTTCGTCTCTTGACCCTCGAGCGAGTCGGTGGTGGACCGAGATCGAGACGAGCAACGAGATGAAGTTCCAAGAGACGTGCATTGGAAAATATTTAAGGCCATAATAATCGGGGCCACGTTAATTGCTTTTTATGTGATTTACGTGTTTATTATTATGCTTAAATTATTTATGCATGTTATCCCTTATCGTAAAATACTAAGTGGGAGAGGGATTGGAAACAATCCCGCGGTCTCCATTCTCTGTTTTGAATGTGATGTGTATTGACTTACGAGTTGGCTTTAGTGTCATCCTCCCTATCGGATAAAGTCGATACACGGATATCACTGGATCAAAATTCGAATTTAAAATCCACTTATAAAATTGAACAATTATATTTCTCAAAAGCAATGCCTAATCTGTCATTCAAAGACTAATTTCAACTCGACTCATTCCCACCCCGGGGAGTGGAATGGAGCCAAAGCGCTTGGTTATGTCGATGACACAGATTAGAGACTTTCGAGTCATTCGATGACTAGATCGATTGTCTGATTGGCTCCCTCACTTTGTGAGAGATAGGGCTCAATTGCATGATTGATCGCTGGTTAGAAACTTCGAGTTTCACTTACGAGATATCAAGCTTTGATTAATAAAATTGTGAAATTTAATAAATGTAAGAGTCAATTAACAAAGTTGTTTGTTTTAGTAAACGTCCACACTATCGTGGCTTGCTAAATGGAAACGGTACTTTGGGTTAATTAAGATTCTATGAAATTTAAATAAGTGAGATTCAATTAATAAAGTTGTTTGTTTTAGTAAACGTCCACAAGAACGTGGCTTGCTAAATGGAAACGGAACTTTGGGATTAATTGAGGCTCGACAGTTATAGAAAGTCGTGGAGGACCGCATGTCAACGTAAACGTCCACAAGAACGTGGCTTGCGGTGGACATGTAGTTCCCGAGCGGTGGACTTAGTACTGAGAAATGGTATACACTTAGGTACGCTTTATAGTATCCTCCCCATCGGAGTCACTGCTATGATGATGTACGACCGAAGTGAAATCCAATCATAAAATCATTTGGACTGGTAAACGTCCACAAGAACGTGGCTTGCTATGTCTGATGGGATTTTGGAAATGATTGGTAGTTTAATGATATCACTTGAGGGAAATGATATCGAATTAAACTCATTGTTTGTTTTATATGGTATTATTCCCATTAAAAGTCAACAAACTCACTGAACCTGATTTTATAGATTTGAAAAGAAACTTGGACATTGTCCTAATTGCAGAGGAGTACAAATATGTACTCCAAGTCAATTGACCTGCTGAACCAAATGATGCTTCCACTACTGAGGAAAGGAAGCTCATTGGAAATGGATCAAGGCTATGAGATGACGCGGAGCAACATTATGACTTTCATGTCAAATGTGCTGCGACATCAGGATCATGCCATGACTATTACCTATGATATGATGCTTAAGCTCAAGAAGTTTTTGGTTATCAGGACAGGACAACCAGACAAAGTGAAATGAGGCAACTCATGACGGCCATCATGTCGGAAAGAACGCCCGTGAGGGATCACGTTCTTAGAATGATGGGCTATCTTAATGAGATAGAGATTCTAGGAACAATTATCAATGGGGTAACCCAGGTTGATTTTGTGCTCCAGTCTCTGCCGAGAAGTTTTGAGCAGTTCCGCCTAAAATATAACATGGATAAGAGGTCTTATTCAATGGCGGAGCTCCTGGTTGAACTTCAAGCGGCTGAGGGAATCTTTAATGGCTCTCAAAACACTTGTGGCTGAGAAATTGGCTCTTCCTAGGCCTTCGGGCGGCAAAAGGAAGAAGAAGAAAATACGGAAACCCAGTGGGCCTAATATATCTGGACCACGGAATGGGAAAAGCAAGCCCAAGGGGTAAGTGCTTCCGTTGTAAGCAGTTTGGATACTGGGAGTTTGATTGTCCTCTCAAAGCAACTAGAAGTTAACTTCTCCTTAGTCACCGAAACATGTTTAGTGGTGTTATCTACCAGTACCTGGTGTGTGGATACGGAAACCACTAATCATGTCTGCATTTAAATGCGGGGGTTCCAGGAAACCCGGAGACTTAGAAAGGAAGAAGTAGTAACCTACATGGGCAATAATGTTAAGGTAACAGCCGTTGCAGTGGGAGATGTTAAATGTTTTAACGGTAGGATTTTAGTTCTAATAAATTGTCTTTATGTGCCGGCATTTAGAAAGAAATTTCATTTCGGATTTCTAAGTTGGCTTAGAATAGATATTCCGTTTCTTTAGGAAATGGGGATATTATCTATTCTGGTATATTGATAGACAATTTAATACTAAATCCGTATTCTTCCACGATGCAACAGACCGGAGCTAATAACACAATGTCGAACCCCAATAAGAGTAAAGATCCTTCTAGGATAAATCAAATGTACTTATGGAATCTTAGGATAGATCATTTTAACTTGAGTACGATTCAAAGGGTGAAAGCTGATGGACCACTCAGCCAGGTTGAAGGAAAGGACCTTCCAACCTTCGAATCATACTTGGAAGTTTTAATGACCGAGCAACCCTTTACGGTTAAAGGGAAAAGATCCAAGAAAGTACTAGAGTTGATTCGCTCTGATATATGCAGACCTCTTTGAGGAGTAAGGCATACTTATCAGAAAATGGGATTAACTCCCAACAGACTACACCATTTATGCCTCGGCAAAATAATGTGTTGTAAAGAAGGAATAGGACTCTTATAGATATGGGAAAGTAGACATTCGGAGTTACCTAAATCGTTTTTGGGATATGGCTTGGAAACAGCGGCGTTTATCCTGAACTTGATTCCTTTGGAAACTTGTACTGATATTCGGCTGTTTATAGGATACCCTAAGAAAACGAATTGAGATATGTAATATAGTCCAAAGGACCAGATGTTCATTGATTGCATCAATGTTCGGTTCTTAGACATGGACTATATATATGCAAGATCACAAGCCAAGAGTAGAGTAATACTTAATGTGCTTAGAGGGACTGATCAAGACTTAGAACCAGCCTAACTGAGTAGTTCACTACTATAATCTTTAGTCACTAAAGATACACCGGAGCGTTGTCGTAGTGGGAGGGTTGTTAGACAACCCAACAGGTTCATGTTTATAGGTGAGTCTTCGGACTTGTTACCTGGAGAACATGAAGCCGAACCCTGGATCTATGACGAGACGCTGAAAGATCAAGATGCTCAGTCTTGGCAAAAGTCGATCAGGATTCTTTTGTCTTCACATGGAAGATGGAAGTCAAGACAGATTTCCTAAATCGAAGTCTTGACGGGGCCATCTGTGTGGGACAGCCAGAGAGATTCATCGAAAAGAGCCAAGAGCATTCGGTAAGCAAGCTTAATCAATCTTAGGATTGAAGGAAGCTTCAAGATCTTGGACACATGCGGACCTATGAGAAAATCCATTTCATGGATTCATTCAAGGCATGTTTAGGTCCTGAGTGTAATAAAGAAGTGACAGAAAAGGTGTGGTGTTTTCTCATTCTTTATGTAGACGACATCCTTCTAAATTGGCAACAATATGAAAGATGTTATCGGACATAAAGGGATGGTTGTCCGAGTAATTCAATGTAAGAGACTTAGGAGAAGTCGGGAATGTTCTTGGGATCAAAGTAATAAATGATCGCCAGAAAAGAACATAGAACTTATCTCGAGCCTCATACATAAATACAATTCTTACTCGTTGCAGCATACAGAATTCCAAGAAAGGTCTTCACCTTTTAAATGTGGAATTCGTCTATCTAAAGTTTTGTGTCCGACACAATAAAGGAGATAGATGAAGAGTAAGCAGTTCCCTGCACCTTAATGGTGGGAAGCTTAATGTATGTAATGCTATGCACGAGACTGATATCTACTATGCCGTGGGCATGGTGGTGAGATATCATAGTAATCCTGGAAAGGATCACTCGACTGATGTAAAGAACATGTTTAGGTTCCTGCAGAGGACCAGGAATTATGTTCTGAGTTACAAAGCAGTCAAGTTGTTTCTTTTGGATTACATAGAATTGGATTTCCAAATCAAACAGGGACAGTCGAAAGTCGAAGTCAGGCTATGTGTTCTCACTGTGAAGTGGAGCAGTCACATGGAAGAATGTAAAGCAGCGATGCATTACGGACTCTACCATGGAAACTGAAAGGATAACAGCCTCTGAGGCAGTTAAAAGGTCAGTGTGGCTCCAGAACTTCCTAAGGGACTTAGATGTGGTTTCTTGTTTACCCAAAGCTATTTTGAATAGCGGTATTGGCAAACTTGAAATGCCACGAGTCCACAGTGGGAGATAACACGTAGAGAGCAAGTACCACCTGATTCGAGAGATCGTCTAGTAAGACGATGCAGTTGTCACCTAGATAGCATCGAGAGGATTGCCTGGTAAACCCGTTCACAGAGGCACTTCCAGCGAAAGCGTTGGGTAGGCGTGATGAGGTTATGGGAATCTGATGTTTGGGAGAGGGCGACTAGACTTTTAGTATAAGTGGGAGATTGATGGAGTTGTATTCTAAATGTCTAGTTTAGTGCAAATACGGAACTCCTTATCTATACCTTAATTCGAGATATGATTCAAGCATGATTGCATTTAATGCAATAGTCCTTGATGTATACGTTGTAGACAGTATGGCGTGAGGAGACACGCGGAAGATCATACTGTCGGTTACTCGTATACTATCGAAGAGTAGCTCACGACTTAGATGGACAGGGACAATCCATCGGTACGTCGTAGTGTGACTGGTAGATAGTCGGTCTTGACTATCATGTTACACTCGTACACTTGGTGTATTGAGCAGGACCACGGGAGGGCGTTCGATTTATACTAATCGATGTAATCGAACTAGACCTCAGATATTGCGGATATGCGAATTCCTAATCCCTATATAATTATAGGTGCGTGTGTCCAATCCTCGGTTCTTTAATCTACCAATGAGTGAGACTAATTGATTAGTCGAGATTCTCGGTAAATTGGGAATCGGAATTGTACACACGGCATGCTATAGATTATAGACAGGAAACCGTGTCCCATTTATTGGGTTGATGATGTCCCCGAGATGAGCTCATAAAGTTTATCATGTAAACCCTGCAGGTGGATTCGTTCCACATGATAATAAGGATGAGTGGTACTAGTCTCGGATAATAAGAAACGAATTAATTTAATTATTAGTAATTGAAATTAATTCGTGGACATTCGATATCTTAAACACGGGGAAAGTCGTATATGTAATTTCGGCGGAAATATTATTGGTAAAATAATATAGATTAATTAATTGGGAATTCAATTATAATTTTATAGTGGAATTAATTATAATTAAAATTGGATTTAATTAAAGGTTTTCTTTTAAGGACACCGGTTTAATTAAATTACAATTTAGCCTAATTAATTAATTGTCCTAAGGTCCCTAGTGTGGCCTATATATACCCCTCAATCTCTCTTCTTTTAACCTACGAAACGCCGCTATAATTAATTCTGTGGAGAAATTATTTTGCTAGGCAATTATTTTCTTCTCTGCTCAATTAATTTAGATTAGGCAGTGTTTTTATTTCTGTAGAAATTAATTTGCTAGCGCAAATATATTTCTGGAGACAGAATAATTATTTATGTAGAAATTAATTTGCTAGCGCAAATATATTTCTGGAGACAGAATAATTATTTCTGTAGAAATTAATCTGCTAGCGCAAATATATTTCTGGAGACAGAATAATTATTTCTGTAGAAATTAATTTGCTAGCGCAAATATATTTCGAATAATTATTTCTGTAGAAATTAATTTGCTAGCGCAAATATATTATTTGCTAGCGCAAATATATTTCGAATAATTATTTCTGTAGAAATTAATTTGCTAGCGCAAATATATTTCTGGAGACAGAATAATTATTTCTGTAGAAATTAATCTGCTAGCGCAAATATATTTCTGGAGACAGAATAATTAAAACGTGAGAAAGAGGGTTTGAGAGAGAAGAAGAAGAGAAGACTCCGGTGGATCGTTGCCCACACAACGTCCGGCGTCGAGGGCTAGGATACACACTAGAAGTTCTCAGGGTGTTCGCCTATTCGGCTTCTCCGAATCACGCTTCAAAGGTATAAGAAATCGAAACCCTATTTCCGCTTTTATTCGATTTCTTTCTCGTTGAAAATACATCGGATGTAAGATCGGGTTCCGGATCTCGTGGATCGTACTCCTCGACTACTTGGGGTTCTAGGACCTCCGGTTCGGTAGTCGGAAGAGGAAAAACGGCCCGGAAACGAGCCCGGAACAGCAGGTCGCGCTGTTGTTCGCGCTGCTGAAGGACAAACGGCGACCGCCGTTTCCTAAACGGCGACCGCCGTTTCGCTGTTTTTCAGGCAGCCCGCTCCGGCTCGCGCGGTTGTCCTTCGGGGCAATGGCTGGGCGTGAATCGGGGCACGGGCTGGGCACGCGAACGGAGTAACGGACCTGGAGGTCGACTGGGATCGTTCGGATGTTCGAGTGATCGAACGAACGCATCCCGGGTAGTCGATTTCCATCATCCGGGAGTGCCAGTAGCGAGCGACCTCTAGTGAAGGGGGGACGGACAGGTGGCTATCCCCGGCGTCCGGGTCTGAGTCGGAGGAAACGTCGAAAATATCTGGCGCCTCCTGAACCTGCTCCCCGTCCGCCTCAGCCTCCTCGTCAGAGGAGATGTAGACTATCTCCGGCGGGTCGTAGTCGTTACTCCCCACAGATGAGCTCACCATTCTTTTTGTGTGTTTGGGGGGTAAAATTCTTTCGTTTTTCTCGCCGGAGAAGATGACCGGAGGAAGGCTTTAGGGAGGCTCGAGGTCGGACGAAAGATCTGATTAGGATCGGATTTTAAAAAGGTGCCCAGAAGACGTGACACACCGAAAAGGCGTCATCATTAGCCTGGGGAACCGCCACGACCGTCCGAATCCCAAGGAGCCGAACGGAGCCGGGCTGTGGCCCCGGGCGCGCGTGGCCCGGACTCCGAACCAAAAATAAAAACAGAGAGAAGGAGATTTTTCCTTTTCCTTATTTACTTGTTATTATTAATTTATTATTTCAGAAAAGTCACACCGGGATGCGACCTCCGGGTCCCGAGGTCCGAGTTACAGCTAAAGCATAGGATTTAACAACGCACAAAGAACCTAGGCGCGACACGAAGACGACGAACGGCCCCGCCGCCCGCTCAGAACGGGACCGGCGGAACAGGAACCAGAGACCCGTCACCACGAGTAACGACAATATTGATATCCTCTATTTCCGACCAACGAAGCTCGACCCGCCAATCGTCTTGGAGCTGCATATGCTTGACGTACACCGCCCAACCGATGCCACCGATCCCCAAGTGATTGCCACCAGGAACCAGGTCAAAAACCCAGAGACAACCGGACGAGTCGCTAACAGCCAGCATGGCGGGCCATACGTACCTGTACATCTGTGCGAAAGGGGACGGTATCAGGAGGACCTCGCGGTGATAGCGGGAGTTGAACTTACGAGACACGACGTAGCGCCGGATGCCGGAGCCCGCCGTTTCCACCCGCGACTCCTCGCCAGGTTCACGGTCTCGAAGTTGAACGATGGGGCCCACCGCGGAACTAGCGGTCCGCTGAGGCTTCGAAGACATGAGAGGAATGAGATGAGACGAGCAGCTACCTCAGCATCGTTTTATAGCCCCGAAGGCCTGACGGTGGATCACGCATCTCGACACCACCTCACGAGGCCACCACTCCGCGAGCACGACATTTATAGAGGGGTTTCAGCTTTTCAGAAACTCCGCAGACCTGGACGCACCCCGTCCGAGACAAGCCCCACGAAGGAAAACGGTGAGGCAAGGAGATCGGTCAAACGTCCAACCACCTCATTAAGAGAGAAGACTAAAATCATTGGGAAATCAACCGAGTCAGAAGAGGAAAACAAGCGACGTCGGCCCAACGGACGGAAACCTCCCCGGACCTCTTATTTTCCGATGATGTTTCCGGGGGCCAATGTTGGGGGATAAAAAACCGATTTGTACACGTGGAAGTAGGGTCCGCCCGCCGCACTCAAGATCAACGTAGCAAGACGGCGTCAGACCCCAGGTCCGAATCCATGCAAATCATGCAATGGGTGGTCACGGGATACCAACAAAGAGAGAGGGGGCCGCGCCGACACCCACGGCCTCGTCCCGAGGAAAAGACAACCCGGATCAGACTTCGGCGAAAACCTCACGAGGAGTCCCAACCGGACCCCGGACCCAGGTACACGCAGCGCGTCCGAGGAGCCACCCCGGGCCGAGCAGAAAGAGAGCAGAACCCCATAACGGGCATAGAAGACAAGCAGGAAAGCACCACCGCAAGAAGATCCCGTGGCGAGAGCCGCACGGACGCCACAAAAGCCAAACCCCGGGCCTCGCTTAAACCCAACTCGGAATCGTGCCTCGGCATTTAATGATCCTAGATTAGATATTAAACGTGTCATGATGTCGTGGCTCTGCATGATGTTGGAATTCGATATCCCGGGCTATTAAAAATGCGGAAACCATAGCCCGATCAAAAACCATTCGCCGGAGATCACATGAACGCCGATGAACGCGCCGGAGCACGAGCCGAACGCACGACACGGCCGAAGCCGCGCGCACGCCCAGCCCGAGCCCCCGTCCGCGGGGCTCATGCGATCGAAGGATCGATCGCGTCGTGCGATCGATCGGCTGGGGCTGCAGCGGCAACCCCGCGGTGAGTCCGGCGACTTACCGCCGTCGGGGAGGGGGGCAGCTCGCCCAGCGAGCCGCGACGGCACCAGCCGCCACCCCGCGATCGAACCTAGGGTTCGATCGCACCCCGGCGTCCAGCCGGGGTTCTCCTCGATCGCGCATCCCCGGCGTCCAGCCGGGGTGCTCTTGGTTCGATCCCCACGAGGTCCTCGAGCCGCGGCGGTCCGGTGGTTTCACCACCACCGCCCGGTTCGTCCTCGTTCCGGGGTTCGTCCTCGGATCTTGGTTCTACGGTATTTTCAATAAATAATCGAATAAAATCATCAAGGGTGTTTAACGATTTTGTACCTTCGATTCGTTGTTCGGAGAAACGAGATCAATCGATGACCTTGAGATCTTCCCACGTATTCCTTGCACTAGCCCGGACGTCGTGTGGGCGACGATCTACCGAACTCCATGGATCCTCCTCTCTACTTTCTCTCTCTAGAATTGTGATCTTCAACTTATGAGAATAGAGAAGACCATGTAGTGCTTTTATAGGCTACGTAGGGGATCTTAAGGAGGTGGAATATTGGGCTTCCAATATTGAAGATTAAATTGAGCCCAATGCTCAAGTCCATTAATCCTTATCAATATTAATTAATTCTATTTTCCACTATATAAAATTAATTGCACTCCCAATATTATACCATATTATATCAAATAATATTTCTCCGGTAGTATTATTTATTCCGTGTATTTAAGATATAAATATCCATGAATAAAATTAATTTATTGCTAATTAATTTATTCATCTCTTATATCCGAGACTAGTACCATTCAACCTTAATTATTATGCGGAATGAATCCACCTGCAGGGTTTACATAATAATTCCTTATGAACTCATCTCGGGGATATTATCAACCCTTACGGGATACACTTTCCCGTCAAGTATTCACGGCATGTCATATATAAAATATAGTGACCCAACTTAACCGGTAATTAACCCAATAATTAAATCGGTTAATTCCTTTGGTAAATCAAAGTCAATTATATTAAATATACACACCCGCAATAATATCGGGGATTAAGAATAAAATACACTGAGACTCGAATCGATTATCGCCGGCAATCCTAATCGATGAATCTCAACGATCCGCTCAATACACCAAGTGTACAAGTGTGATAAAATAATTAAGACAAATTATTTTCTCTCTCACACAACGACTATACCGATGGATTGGTCCGTGTCCATCTAGGTCGTGAGCAACTGTTCGATTAAATACGAGTAACCGATAGTATGATCTTCTGTGTGACGTCGCACACCATACTAACTACAACGTATATAATCAAGGACTATAATTTGCATATATTTAATTATAAATAATTAAGCGCAAATAATTGTTCATTTAGTTAAATAGATTAATGGCAATGGATCGTGAGTTTCTGTCACTTAAATCTAGACATTAAGTACACAACTCCAACAATCTCCCACTTGTACTAAGGTCTAGTCATTTCCTCCAAACTCCCGACTTCCATACTCATCACGTGCTTAAGTTGTACTTCCAAGAAGTACTATGTGAATGAGCACTCTAGGTTGCCGCTCTGAAGTTATCTTGGTGACTACAGCGTCGTCTCCCTCGACGATGACTCGTATCAGGTGGTACTTGCACTATGTGTTATCTTACACTTATGGACTTGTGATTTCTCACCATTTGCCATTGCACCGCTATTTACATAGCCTTTGGCAAATTAAGAATCACATCTAAGTCCCAGAGATTATCCTGGAGTTATACCAAAACTTCCGCTGCCTCTGAGGCCGCTATTTGGTTACCCATGGCAGAGTCCGAAAAGCATCGTGCTTATCACTCTTCCATGTTAAAACTCCTTCTCCTTCAATAGTGAAACACATAGCCTGATATCGACTTACACTGGTCCTCATTCGATTAGAAATCTAAGAGAATGTAATCCAAAGGAAATGTTCGTCTGCTTCGTAGTCTAGAACAGTACTTCGAAAGTACTTTTACGGCAGTCGAATATTCCTTTCCAGGATTACCTTGATATCCTCCCACTATGCTAACCGCATAGCCGATATCAGGTTCTTGTTTTCAACAATGCATTTATTAAGCTTTCCACACTAAAAGTGTAGGAAACTGCTTTCATTGCTTCTATCTCCTTTTGTGTTCCAAAACACATATCCTTAGATAGATGCATTCCGTCTCTGAAAGGTAACGAACCTTTCTCGGAATCTTGCATGTCAAAACGAACCATAATCATATATATGTAAGATGTCCAGGAGAAGTACAATGTTCTTTTCTTGAGATCCTAGATCTTAAGAACATGCTTTAACTTCTTCTTCATCTCATATATCGATTTTTCTAGACAACCATCATTTTATGTCTGACAACATCTTTACATTGTTACCAATGATAAAATGTTATCTACATAAAACCTCCGAGAAACACCACCTTGTTTTCCATCACGTTTCCAATACACACGATTCGTCTATGCTTTTGATGAATCCATAAAATGGACTATCTCATCAATTTGCAAGTACCACGAACTCAATGCTTTGTTTCAATCCATAAATGGATCAACTAAGCTTGTACTCTAAATGATCTCGCCTCTTAGCAATAATCCTTATTGCTCTCCAAGAAGGCACATTTAGATCTAGTACGGCCTTTATGTAGATCCAGGGATCGATTTCATGTATACTAGGTCCAGAGTCCGAAGACTCTCCTAGTCTTATGAATATCTCCGGTTGTCACACAACCTCCCACTACAACGGCATTCCGGTGTATAAACAGTGATAACAGTAGGTGCAGTTAGTGGTGTACCGCTACTCGGTTCGGCTGGTTCTAAGTCTTAATCTTTCTCTCTCATTTCAAAGTATCATGTCACCTTGGGCTTGTGGTTCATCGTATAGTCTTCTCTAAGAACCGGGCGTTAGAACTTATAACGTCCTTCTGGTTCATAGTACTATTGAACACACATCTTTTGTTCTTCTAGGATATTCTACAACCGCATTTGAATGCGCCGTTGTTTCCAGACATATCCATAGAACATAGGTAGTTCCGTATAACTCATAATTTTATTATTTCTATAAGAGTTCCATTTCTTGTTTACGACACACCATTTCTACACAACAGTGTATGGTGTAGTCATTTGGGATCAAATCCCAATTTCTGATCAGTATGCCATGCATTCCTCAGATAGGTACTTGCCTCCGCGATCAAATCGCAGGCTACAAATGGATATACCTTGATGGTTCTCCACAATTGCTTAGTGTCCATTGACTTGTCAAAACACTTGCTTTTGTGGCACATCAGGTATTCTAATCCATTTTTCGAGTAATCATAAAATGAAGTACTCGTACCTTATTGTCTGAGTAGGCATAGGTCTGCATACATCAGAGTCAATCAATTCTTATACTTGTCCGGATCTTACATCTTATATCCATAAAGGATTGCTTAGTCATGTTATCCTCCAAATTAGATTCATAGGTCGGAAGGTCCACTCCCTCAACTTAATTGATCAAATATCAATTTTCGACCTTTTGAACTTCTTATTTGAATAAACATGACTCAGCATAAGAATCCACAAGTATAATTGATAAAGAAATCTCTTATTAGTAAAACGAGTTTCATACTACGGTTCGTTGCATCGTGGTGGACTCAGGATTCATCATTTATATATTGCTAGCTAATGTACCAAAATAGATAATATCATTATTTCTTCTTATAACCATCAAATGATTAAAAGAAATAAAATATCCATTTATTAGAAATCCAGAACAAAGTTCTTTCTAATTTGAAAGGTACATAAAAGCAATAACCCAAAATGAAATCCTATAAAATGTCCTCCACTGCAACTGCTGCCTCCTCTACAGCATTGCCCATGTAGACTACGATCTTTTCTTTTCCAAGTCGTTAGGTTTCCTGGAACCTCTCGCATTTAAAATGCACATACCGTCAGTGGTTCCATATCTACACACCAGGTTCCGGTAGATAATATCACTGACTATGTTTTACGACTAAAGAAAATTTCGTACTTTATTTGAGAGGATAATCAGACTTCCAGTACCCAGACTGTTTGCATCGAGAACTCTTGCCTCATGGCTTTCTCGTCCCATCTCGTGGTCCAAGAAACCTAGGACCACTGGGTTTCTTTGCTTGCTTTTCCTTTCCCCCGATTTTTCCCTTAGGTTCGAAACCTTTGGCATTGGCTACAAGAGCTTGCGATTTCCGTCTCAACTCGTCTAAAAGGTCAATCATCTCAAAAACGTGTTTAAGCGTTTCCTCGAAGTGATTGGCCTTTATGAGTATCCTCATCGCTTCTTGTCTAGCCGCCTATGTCATGTCTAAACACATTGAGTTTAAACATGATATCAAAATCAGTCCTTTCCTCATTAGTTAAGACATTTGTAGACTCGGGAGGACAAAGCTCACTGAGTACAAACTTTGTACTCTTCAACAGTCTGGACAATGTCTAGATCTCTATTCCAATCATTACATTTAGGGACCAATGAGTTTAAAATCCTTACGTATCACAGAAAGTGGGTTCAAAGCCATATCCTAATCTATGAGCACATATAACAACAAACAATCGATTTAATCTCCGATATTATCTCCCTCAAATAATATCATTAAACCACTAATCACATCTAAAATCCCATCAGATATGGCAAGCCACGATAGTGTGGACGTTTACCTATCCAAATGATTTAGCAATTAGATTTCCTTCGGTCGTACATCATCATTAGCGTTACTTCGATGGGAAGAATACTAAGAAGCGTACCTAAGTGTAAACCATTACTCAGTATCTAAGAAGATTGTTTGGGACACGCATGTTCACCGCAAGCCACGATAGTGTGGACGTTTACGTTAACATACGCTCCTTTACTCCCTTCTATAACTGTCTACATCAATCGTTCCAAAATCCCATTCAATGTAGCAAGCCACGATAGTGTGGACGTTTACTACACCAAAAGATTTTTACAATTGACTCCCAATTACTTGATTCATTTAATCTTGTAAATCAAGACGCGGAGAATCATAAGTGAAACTCGAAGTTTCTAACCAGTGATTCACCATGCGAACGACCCTATCTCTCATAAATGAGGGAGCCGAGCAGACAATCGATCCACCTTCAAAAGATGGTACGACTGCCTCTAATTTGTGTCCTCGACATGACCAAGTGGCTTTGGCTCCATTCCACTCCCCGGGGTGAGAATGAGTCGACTTGAAATCAGTTTTGGAAAGACAAATTAGGCATTGTTTGATAAACTTAATCAATGTTTCTCGTAAGAGGAATTACAAGAATTCTCCTCCAATGGCTTATCTATACGAACTTCAAAAGTCCATAAAAGTCACCAAGAGAACAGCAATGGAGACCATGGATATGTTTCCATACCCTCTCCCACTTAGCTTTTTACAATAAAGGGATACGCTATCTAATGCATAATTAAATACACATAAGCATGCATACATGAAATAAAGCACATAGAATATTATCACATAATCAAAATAATACTAGAATATTATTTTCCGACTATTATGGCTTTACCGCATCTCCGTACGCATCTTCTAGTCTTTAGTCTTCGTTCTTGAATGCTCCATGTGACGGGAATATTAATTCCAATATTTAAATCTATTTATTTTCAATTAATCCAAAAGTTACTTAATTCGAAAATTAAGTCAATCGAATATATCAAAAATAAAATTAAATATTATTAATATTTTTTATTTATTTATTTTCCTATCTAATTCTATTAAATCTCTAGAATAATCTATCCAAGACCCACTTGGAATATTCTAGAAGATTTCTATAATAGAATAAGGAAATAAAATAAATTAGGACTCCTAATCCTTCCAAATTAATTCCTTTCCTAATCTATTAAAAATTCCATAAAGGAATAATTAAATAGGAAAAATTAATTAAGGATTCTTTTACTTTCCAAAATTAGTTAATTTCCATGTCCATGAAAATTCCCATAAAATAGGAATAATCAACTAGGAAATAAATTAATTTAATAATTAATTATTTTCCTTTCTAATTCCATTAAATCTCTAGAATCCTATTCCAAGTAGAACTTAGAATATTCTAGAAGACTTCCATAATAGAATAAGAAAATAAATTAATTCCAATTAATTCTTTTCCTAATCAATGAGAGTTTCCATAAAGAAAAGCACTCAATAAGGAAAACCGAATTAATTCTAAATTTATTCCTTCCTTATTCATGAAAATTCCCAAAAAATAGGAATAATCAATAAGGAAATAAATTTATTCTAAATTTATTCTTTTCCTATTCCATGAGAGTTCCTAAGAATAAGAATACTCAAAATAGGAAAACCGAATAATTTAGGAAAGTAAATCTCGGTAGGAGTAGCACGAGATCAAGAGGACCCCGCGCCACCACCACCATCGACCGGCCACCGGAGAGAGCAACCGCCGCCACCACTCAGCCGGCCGGCCACCACCAAGCCGGCGGCAGTCCCAGCCGAGGGGTGCGATCGCCGCCCCTCTCCCTTGCCATCGATCTCATGTGGATCGATCTCCATGATCGATCCTTGAGCCCTTCGTCTTCTTCGTCACTCGTCTTTTCCGGCGGTCGTTTCAGCATCGAACCAACGTAAATAAATTACAAGAATTTAAATTACAATTATCCGGTATCGATTCTATACATGAAATCGACCCTATACAATTTCCGGAAAAAGTAGAACGTAATAATAAATCCTAAATTCGGTCAACCCCCGAATTTTTACTATTACAAGCATTCACCACACATAAAACGAATCTCGACATGTCCGAGAGTTTAATCAAAAACATATTATGACAATAATTAACGAATAAATTATATCTAGCCATAATAGTCGGAAACCCTGCAAGGTAGAACAATTTTATCGAAAATACCGCGAACGTAAACCACGCTCTGATACCAATTGTTGGAATTCGATATCCCGGGCTATTAAAAATGCGGAAACCATAGCCCGATCAAAAACCATTCGCCGGAGATCACATGAACGCCGATGAACGCGCCGTAGCACGAGCCGAACGCACGACACGGCCGACGCCGCGCGCACGCCCAGCCCGAGCCCCCGTCCGCGGGGCTCATGCGATCGAAGGATCGATCGCGTCGTGCGATCGATCGGCTGGGGCTGCAGCGGCAACCCCGCGGTGGGTCCGGCGACTCACCGCCGTCGAGGAGGGGGGCAGTTCGCCCAGCGAGCCGCGACGGCACCAGCCGCCACCCCGCGATCGAACCTAGGGTTCGATCGCACCCCGGCGTCCAGCCGGGGTTCTCCTCGATCGCGCATCCCCGGCGTCCAGCCGGGGTGCTCTTGGTTCGATCCCCACGAGGTCCTCGAGCCGCGACCGTCCGGTGGTTTCACCACCACCGCCCGGTTCGTCCTCGTTCCGGGGTTCGTCCTCGGATCTTGGTTCTACGGTATTTTCAATAAATAATCGAATAAAATCATCAAGGGTGTTTAACGATTTTGTACCTTCGATTCGTTGTTCGGAGAAACGAGATCAATCGATGACCTTGAGATCTTCCCACGTATTCCTTGCACTAGCCCGGACGTCGTGTGGGCGATGATCTACCGAACTCCATGGATCCTCCTCTCTACTTTCTCTCTCTAGAATTGTGATCTTCAACTTATGAGAATAGAGAAGACCATGTAGTGCTTTTATAGGCTACGTAGGGGATCTTAAGGAGGTGGAATATTGGGCTTCCAATATTGAAGATTAAATTGAGCCCAATGCTCAAGTCCATTAATCCTTATCAATATTAATTAATTCTATTTTCCACTATATAAAATTAATTGCACTCCCAATATTATACCATATTATATCAAATAATATTTCTCCGGTAGTATTATTTATTCCGTGTATTTAAGATATAAATATCCATGAATAAAATTAATTTATTGCTAATTAATTTATTCATCTCTTATATCCGAGACTAGTACCATTCAACCTTAATTATTATGCGGAATGAATCCACCTGCAGGGTTTACATAATAATTCCTTATGAACTCATCTCGGGGATATTATCAACCCTTACGGGATACACTTTCCCGTCAAGTATTCACGGCATGTCATATATAAAATATAGTGACCCAACTTAACCGGTAATTAACCCAATAATTAAATCGGTTAATTCCTTTGGTAAATCAAAGTCAATTATATTAAATATACACACCCGCAATAATATCGGGGATTAAGAATAAAATACACTGAGACTCGAATCGATTATCGCCGGCAATCCTAATCGATGAATCTCAACGATCCGCTCAATACACCAAGTGTACAAGTGTGATAAAATAATTAAGACAAATTATTTTCTCTCTCACACAACGACTATACCGATGGATTGGTCCGTGTCCATCTAGGTCGTGAGCAACTGTTCGATTAAATACGAGTAACCGATAGTATGATCTTCTGTGTGACGTCGCACACCATACTAACTACAACGTATATAATCAAGGACTATAATTTGCATATATTTAATTATAAATAATTAAGCGCAAATAATTGTTCATTTAGTTAAATAGATTAATGGCAATGGATCGTGAGTTTCTGTCACTTAAATCTAGACATTAAGTACACAACTCCAACACATGAGCATGTGCTCTCGCCTATAAAAACCGACGCCCTCGTCTCATTGTAAGGGCGGCGAATATTACCGAATAAAAGTCATATAAAAATAAAGACATTATCTTCTTCATCTCGGAATTCTTATCCTTTTCCTCCCCGGGTCTAGAAATTTCAACCCTTTCTACATAAATATTCACATGCTTTGGTAGTCGTTGCGAAACCCTCGTATCCACCCCGTATCTCATTCTTTCCAACAAAAACGACCCAAAACACACTTCAGTTAAGATTCATTAAGTTCAGTTCAAATCTATTAAGTTCAGTTCTGTTTCAGTTCGGTCATTTTTTTTTTCAATATTTTAAAATTTAATTAAATTGAATTTAATTTCAGTTTAGTTCAATTAAATTTAGCAAGTTTCAGTCCAAAAGAACATGTATATATATCTTAACTAAACTTACTGAACTCTGGATTGTTAATTCTCAGTTAGCTCAATTTTGTTCAGTTCAGTACAGACTCATTTAGTTCAGACATATTAAGTTCGGGTAAGCAGACATATTAAGTTTAGTTATTTTATTATTATTATTAAAATAATTAAAATAATAATAATAATTACTATTATTATTTAAAATTAAATTCAATTTTATTATAAGTTTAGTTATTATTATTATTATTATTATTATTATTATTATTATTATTATTATTATTATTATTATTATTATTATTATTTAAAATTAAATTCAATTGAACTTAATTTCAGTTCAGTTTAGTTAAGACCTTTTGAATTCAGTTTAGTTCAATGGTGGCTAACAATGTTTTGGATAAGGTATAAGTGAGGGAGGAGGAAGTATATATAGTAGTAAGGTCAAGACCTAGCCAAAGCCCAAAAAATGCCTTAAAAAGCCCAAAAAAATCCCCAAAAACAAGTTGGCCCAAAAGATTCCTGGAAGTGGCACGAACGTGCCAGACCCTCTGAAATTTGAGAAGACTGGCACGACTTGGCACGAACGTGCCAGTTCCTGAACCGACTTCGGCTCCTTCTCCGTCCGCGCTCGTCTTGGTTTAGTTTGGCTCCACCAAACCCAACACAGGGCCTTCCCAATCTCCCAAATTGTCGATCGCCATGATATCAGAACCCCTCAATCCCGAATGTGATGAGTGAACTGTATAATCATGCTTACGCTAGCTTTAGTCGATGTCGCCTCTCTCCCCAGGACTCGAAGAGCCGCCTTATTCGATGGTGGTGCGTCTTTCTCTCACGACCCTGATTCAAAAACGATTATTTTTAATTGAAGGTCGATCTTCAGTTTGGATGCTTTTCTGTTTCGAAAAGGGGTTGTTTTTAGCGAAAGAGTAAGTAATATGTGAATAAAGATTATATAGATATTTTACACTTTTTTAAAATATTAAAATTGAAAAGAGGGATATGAAAGAAAAAAGAATTGCGTAAATATCATGAAGCTTGATTAAAATATTAAAATATTAAGAGTAATTGGTCAACCACGTGCTAGTATTTGATATAACTCAAAATTGAGGAACAAATTATATATATATATACATATATATATATATATATATATATATATATATATATATATATATATATATTCAAGCCCAATTGCATACTCAACAAAAGTTAAATCAAATTACTCCCTCCCAACCAAATTAATAGTCACACTTTATTTGTATTTTGTGAAGGAATTGTACTTATTAATATGGAGAAAAGCGAGTATATATTATGTACTACCTCAGTCTCATTTTTATTGTCACACTTCCTTTGTTATTTTGTGAAGGAAGTGTGATCATTGTTTTGAAACAAATGTAGTATATACTAGTGTTAACGGGGGAAAAATTTGTTAACGTGCTCTTGATTTTTGAGGACTAGTTTAATGGAGTCTTTTTACTGTTTGCTCTTGCTGGAAATGGAAACAAATGTATTTGCATAAAAAAGGGAATCTGTCTTTTCCCCCATAAGTCCTCCTATTTATAGGGATCTAACTAGGGTTTACAAAAAAGGAATTGGGCCTTTCCTTATTGGGCCTTTTACACGTTTTCAGGTCTTAACCTAAAATGGAAAAGGATAAAAGACCAAAACGACCCTCCTGGCGCCGCCTTTATTCAGACGTGGAGGCCACGCTTTGGGCTCTCTTCTGGCATTTACATCATCATCTCGACGCCGACCGAGCAGACATCCTAGTTTCAGATCTCCTCTTTCTCAGCTACCTTGTTGATACTCGACGAACCCGTCTGGTCGGTCGGCCTGATTTTTGATGCTCGGCCTTGAAATAGAGGTCTCCCGTTATACTGCATAATGACTTTTGAATAAGCAATTAAATAAATAAATAAATAATTTTGGGAATGAAAATGGGGCCCAACAAATGCCCCCCGCAGAGGGTTCGACCGGTCAAAGATTGGTCGGGCCCTCTGCGGCCCAGGTCGTCCCATTTTCCATCTTCTGGAGAGTCAATCAGGGGATTTATAAAGCCTTTGCATGTAGGGGACACGTGTCAGGAGATCCCCCAACTTCCCGCCTGCGACTGTCCTTTCAACTGTACCCTCGATTTTTGAATTTTGAAAATTAAAAATTAAAAAAGGGGGAAAACCGCCGCCCCTTGGTATTTCGATAAATATCACCCGAAAGTTTCACTTTCTCCCTTTTTCCCTTCTGTTTCACTTTTTGCTTAATTTTCTCCCTACTACTACGGCGGAGAGATCTTTGTTAAAATTCCGGCGACCTTCTCCGGCGATATCTGTTCTCCCTCAGGTACGCCTCCCTTCTCCTGTGTGGCTTATTTTCGTTTCGGGTTTACATCTGAGTTCTCTGGGGGGGGTTTTGCCTTTACGTTCCTTAAGGATCCCTGGTAAATCGTCGCCCCTTCCGGCGAGTTTTCAAGGGTTAGATTGTTATTGATTTCCGGCCGTGGGTGTGCCTTCTTTTGAACCCAGAAAACTGGCGATGAACGAAGAAGGATCCCCTCGTCGTGAGGTGTCGGGTTCTTCACCCGCGCATACCCTAATAGACCCTTCTAAATTACCCTCTACTTCCTCCCCGGGCACGTCTCGTTCCTCCGGTCGCTCACTGAAGTATCCCTTCTCAGATGCGGAAAAGAATGAAATGTTGGTGAACGGTGTTAGTAAATCGTATCGCAAGTTATGCGAGATTATAGCAGATTCTCGGGGACCCCCGTCACCATACACGTTCGAGGCTTATATCTCTGAGCGTCCTTATACTCATGTCCCGCGGGACGTTTACCGAGTAGTCGGGGATCGGCCGGGACCGTTTGAAGCTAGTCGACGACCGAGTACGATAACGGACAACGCTCTGCAGAGAAAGAGGGATGAATGGGAGATCCCGTCCAACGTTCATCTTTATGCCCCCATTAAGGGCGAAAGAGCCGATCAACCCCCCGAAGGTATGCTCGCCGTGAATTACTCCATGATGAAAAGCGGGCTTCGTTTCCCCATCCACGAATCTTTTGCCCAACTCGTACACACTCTTGACGTCGCCCCTATGCAATTAGTGCCGAACGCGTGGGCGACCATGTATGTTTTGAACGTCATGTTCGGCGTTTTTGGTCTGTACCGGGGGTTATCTGGTCTTGAGCTGTTGTACCTGGTAGGTATATGTGATGCCGGGAAAGGTGATTATTACTTGAAGCAGCGAGATACCATTATTACCGAACTGCCGAGCAAGCAGGCCAAATGGACAGAAAAATGGTTTTTCGTGGCTGGAGAGTGGAATTCCAAAGGTTATCCCCTTAGTGCCGAGTATCGGCTTACCGCCAAACGTTAGTCCCCTTGACCCTAGCATTTTATCATTTGAGAGACCCCTTTTTAATCAATCCTCACCCTCTTCTTGGGCTTCTCCTCTTCTGATTCTTTTCTAGGCCCAAAAGCTCCGGACGCCGAGCTACTGGGATGGGATTTCTTGGTGATTCTAGAAAGAATTAAGATGCTTTCATCCGATCAAAGGAACCACAAGAATTGGACGAGCAAGGAGAGACGTCTTCGTGCTCGGTTCTTATCTGTTCCTCGGGACGCCGAGGATTTATTTCCGCGTGAGTGATGTTCATGTAGCGTTTTTGGCTTGGCTTATTTGACTTCACCTGACCGGATGTTTTCTCAGCTCGCAGGTATTTCCTAATTTGTCCTCCGTCCAAAATGCCCAAGGTGGAGACCCCTCGTGATCGTAGGAAGAGGGAGGCCGCGGAAGAGAAAGCTGAGGCCGAGCGTCGGAGCCTGGCGGGCAAGGTGTCCGTCGCTATAAACTCTCCCAACCTTCCTCCCATGCCTGACCCAATCAACCGGGTCAGTGCCGACGAATCTTCCGATGAGGATCGGCTCTATCGGCCGACCAAAAAGGCGAAGAAGGTTGACGGATCAAGCGCATCCGGGAAAGGTGTAATTGGAGCGTCTGGATCTTCCGGCAAACCCCCGGTCATCCCGAAAAGAGATCGGATTCCTAGGCAAAAAGGTTCTCGGCCGAAGGACGAAGAAGAAAGCCTTTTCCCCTCTAAATATGCATCCATTTTCGGCTCTGATGATGAGGAATTTTCTAGGTAAAAACGCTTAAAGCTGCTCTCCATGTTGGGGTTATATTATTGTCGTGCTTTTTGTTAACATTCTTTCTGACAGGATCTTTAAAGAAGACCCCGGACTCCCTTTGTCCGTGGCCCACCTGTGTGCCGCCCAGGATCCTTACGAGGATGACCCTATCCCAGGCCACTTGGATCAGGCGGTTGAGGACGTTGTTCATTCTTGGTCGCATCAGATGGAGGTTGCGGCCTCTCGTGTGGATTTCTTGGAGAAACTATTGCGTGTTCATGCTGGCCGGATTCCGGTCATGGTAAATTGCTTGGCTAAAGCGAGGGCCGAACAAGAGGACAAAGCTGCTAAGTGTCCGCCCAACCTGCCGGATGTGTATCTCGAGCTACGCGATCGCTATAACAAGTTACAAGAGGATTTTGGCCTCGAAGCCGGGCTGAAAGCCTCTTTGTACTCCGAACTGGACGAGGAGAAAAAGGATAAGATGGCTTTGATCCACAAAATGACCGAGCAAGACAAACAGCTTTCTCAACTGGAAGGGAAAGTGGTTGATCTCAAGAAATCCTATGATCAGGCCGAGACCAGGAATGACGAGTTGGAAGAAGTGAACCGGAAGGTGATGAAGGAGCTGGGGGATATGCAAGCTGCGGAAGCTGCCCGCTCGGCGGACCCTGAGGAGGACATCGATTTGTATAGCAACTACTCCTACTATTGCGCGTATTTCGATGGCATCCGAGCACTCCTCGAGGCAGGACAGTCGGCTGATATCCTGGTGAAATTTCTCCGCCAATACGCCGAGCAATGCCCCCTTCATGCTCACTTCTCCTTGTATGTTCTTGACCTGGAGCAAAATTTCAAGCTAGACCTTTCCTGGTGGCCTTTGAAGTCGCAGCTCAAAATGCCCAAGTCGGCTGGAAATCCTGACGTGAAAGATGTTGACCCGGCCGTGCAGTTCGCGGAGTCAGTGCTTAAGGACGATGATGGTGAATCGGCTCAAGGCGACATGAAGTGAAGTTTTCTCCCAGACGTTTTTATCGTTATTTCTAGTCGTTTTCTTTTCGGACAACTTGTTTTGGGTTTTGCCCGGGGGGCTTTGAACAGTTTATCTTATTTATACTTTTTGTGCTCGTCCTCATACCCTTCTGGTATTTGAGGCGTTTTTAGGTGACTTTTGCAGTTTCAGCGAATCCTTACTCTTAAGTTTATTGCATTTATCCGATGCCCTTTATTCCGCTATTTACGTTCGTAACGTATGGTGATTCTGCGGGTTTCCCGCCTCAACTCCTTTTTTTGCGGGCTAGGTTCCCTCCAAAAGGCGATTTTTAGGTGGGGTACCCTAAAAATCTTTTAGCCTATATAAAGGACATATCAGTGTCCTGATTTTTCTAAAAGAGAAAAAATCATGAGTTCTAGCAAGAAAATGAGTCAGAATAAAGGGAAACAGGTTTTCCATGGCGCCTCGAGGTGCACAGAGGGGCATCATGACATCACTATTCTCTCCGACGGCTGGCGTCGGCTGCGCCAGAAATTCGACGGCCGGTGGCACCGTAAGAACTTCCCTCTTCCTCATTCTTTCGTGCAACCCTTAGAGAAGTTTCTGGGTGAGGAAATCCCCTTTCACGATTCCAATGAACAAGCATGGGTTGCGACAAAGACGAAACTTCGGAGGCAGATAGCTTTCGGAGGCCCGGGCTGGGCGGATTTCGTTCAGCATGCGGGCATCCAAGTGGGCTGGGAAGTCTGGTTGATATGGAAGCCCGGCTTCGGATTCCGTGTCAGTCTTTTCAACCTCGAGGGGCTCAACGTGTCGTTCCCAGAGCAGGCTCGGGTGCGTGGTGCGGCTGATTCTCTTGGACACGCCTACTCGGATTGACGCCTCTGTTGTCTTGGATTTTCCCCAGTTTCCTTTTGTTAATGTATGGAACTTTAATTTGGCATGTATCCCTTTAATTCTTGAACTGCCAACCACTCTTAATAATTAATGGGTTGCATTAAATTTTTCACTTGGGTCGAGGAAAAGTCTTGTATATAAACGAGTTCTCCCTCATCCTTCTTTTCGGAATCAACTTGCCAACTCGGATCGAAAAAATCATGGCAACTCGGATCGATCTCTCTGACGATTCGCGATCGTTCGAGCGCCCATTCAATGGCTCCTGGCATAGGGAGAGGTTTCCGATCCCTGCGGCGTTCATACGACCACTTAGGGATCAAACGCCAGGCGGCCTTTGTATGACGGACTGCTTGGGCCAGGAATGGCGGGTTTCTTTCACTCGTTTTCGCAATCAACTTGCCATTCATGGGCCAGAATGGGAGAGGCTTGTTGCCGGCTTTGCGATACGAGAGGGTTGGGTCATTCGAGTCTCTTGGGCTGTTGGGAGTGGCTTTTTCATTGACATTTTTGATGGAGATCATAATTCAATGGTGCGTCCTGTCGGAGATCCATCGTGGTCTTATCGTCGTATGGCGCGTGGATCCGGGACCCGTCCCTGGCCCCCTCGCCCGACTCATGATCGGTGGGGGCGCTTCATTTGTTGACGTCCTGCTTTCGATGTTTGCCGCGTCGCTTATTTTTATTTTGTTCTAGTAATGTAACTTTTAAGTAATGTATGGAGTTTGCCTCTTTTTTCGTGTTTAAACGTTTCTCGGCTCTTGCTGATTGTTCATGCCCTTTGACGGATCAAAGGGGCATGACCGGGGATGGGACTTGTCCGATCCCCGGACTTATTAATAACCTGTTAGATCGGCCGAGTAACGTATTACCCGGCTCATCTCAGGCCCGGGGAGAGCGGACTCTATCCCTGGTTTATTGTTCATGCCCCTTGACGGATCGAGGGACATGGCCGGGGATGGGACTTGTCCGATCCCCGGACTTATTAATAACCTGAGATCGGTCGAGTAACGTATTACCCGGCTCATCTCAGGCCCGGGGAGAGCGGACTCTATCCCTGGTTTATTGTTCATGCCCCTTGACGGATCGAGGGACATGGCCGGGGATGGGACTTGTCCGATCCCCGGACTTATTAATAACCTGAGATCGGTCGAGTAACGTATTACCCGGCTCATCTCAGGCCCGGGGAGAGCGGACTCTATCCCTGGTTTATTGTTCATGCCCCTTGACGGATCGAGGGACATGGCCGGGGATGGGACTTGTCCGATCCCCGGACTTATTAATAACCTGAGATCGGTGCGAGAAAGGAACTTTTATTTCGGATAGATTCATGAAGTACAAAAAGTTATTGGTGGTACTTTTTCAGATGGAGCGCGTTCCAAAAATACTGATCGGGCACGCCGTTCAGATGCTCCAGCTCGTATGACCCTTTCTCCAAGATCCTCCTTATCCGCATTGGCCCTTCCCAATTTGGGCCCAATGCCCCAGTGCTAGGTCCGAGTATGCGTTTAAGGACTAAATCTCCGGGCTTGAACCTTCTGATTTTGGCCTTGGAGTTATAGAAACGTTCGGCCCTTTGCTTGGCGGCTGCATTCTGAAAAACTGAGTTCAACCTTCTTTCCTCCAAAAAATCTAGCTCAAGGCGCAAAGCCTTGTCATTATTTTCATTTGGCTCTTGGGAGGTCCTATGGCTGAAGACTTCGACTTCAGAGGGTATAACCGCTTCTGCACCGAAAGCTAAAGCGAACGGTGTTTCTCCTGTGGCTGTTTTGCTGGTTGTCCTATATGACCATAAGACATCAGGCAGCTCAGCAGCCCACCTCCCTTGTCTTTCCTCCAATCTGGCCTTGATGGTATGCTTCAAAATTTTGTTGATAGCTTCCACCTGCCCGTTCGTCTGAGGGTGGTAGGGGGTGGAGAAAGCCTTCTTAATCTTCCATTTGTCAAAGAAATTCATGATCTCCTGTCCATCGAATTGTTTTCCGTTGTCTGACGTGATCGTGTAGGGGATTCCGAAGCGGCATATGATGTTTTTCCAAATAAACTTTATGATTGCCTTCTGGTCGATGACCTTCAGTGGCTCGGCCTCCGCCCACTTCGTGAAATAATCTACAGCCACGACAGCATACTTTACCCCTCCTGGCCCCGTTGGCAAGGGTCCGATCAAATCAATCCCCCACGAGGCAAAAGGCCAGGGGCTGTATATCGAGTTTAGATACTCCGGCGCCGATCGGACGATGGGTGCTGTTACCTGGCACCTGTGGCACTTTCGCGCGTAGTTGATCGCATCTCGTCTCAACGTAGGCCAGTAGTATCCTTGGCGTACGGTCTTATGGGCCAAAGACTGCCCGCCAGCGTGGTTCCCACAAACACCATCATGTATTTCGCTGAAAACCTTATGACCTTCGAGCGGGGTGATGCACCTAAGGAGAGGCAAGAATAGGCTTCTACGATACAAAACATCCCCGATCAATGTATATCTGGCCGCTCGTATCCGAAGCTGCCTTGCGTCTGTCTTATCTTCGGGTAGCGTTCCATCCATAAGGAAAGTGCGTATTGGGTCCATCCATGTCTCTCCTCGGTCGATGATCGTAACCAAAACCTCATCCCGCGAGATTGCCGACCGAGGTTGACTGGTTAGGATGACATTGGTCATGTCGGCGGTACCCTCCGAGGATGCTAATTTGGAAAGTGCGTCGGCCTGGGAGTTTAATTCTCTCGGAATCTGTTCGATGAGTACTTTCGGAATCTTCTCGCATAGAGAGAGCACATGCTCGTAATATTTCGCCATACGGTCGCAGCGTGTCTCGTAAGTTCCTTTGACTTGGTTGACTACCAGTAAAGAGTCCATGAAAATCTGCAAGTGTTCGGCGCCAACCGCAAGGGCGAGATCCAACCCGGCGATCAACGCCTCGTACTCCGCCTCGTTGTTTGTCGCCTCAAACTCGAATTTTACTGCGTGTGTGAATGACTGTCCACCCGGCCCTACCAATACTATTCCAGCCCCGGCATGGGAGGAATTCGACGAACCGTCTACATATAGCTTCCATGGCGGGATCGAAAGGGACGGCGTGGAGTTGGGAAAGGTTAGCTCTACTATGAAATCTGCTAAGGCCTGTCCCTTGATTGCCGTCCGGGGGGCATAGGTAATGTCGTACTGTCCCACTTCCAGGCTCCATTTCAATAAACGGCCATTCGTGTCTGGTCTCTGCAATACCTGTCGTAACGGCATGGTCGTCAGGACTTCCACCGGATGGTCGAAAAAATACGATCTCAACTTTCGTACGCTCATGACGAGAGCGTAGGCTAGCTTTTCTAAAGGTGTGTAACGTATCTCGGCGTCGTGGAGGACCTGGCTGACAAAATAAATAGGTTTATGTGTTTGCCCGTCTGCCCGGACGAGAACTGAGCTCATGGCATGCTCCGAAGCGGCCAGATAGAGGAACAATTTCTCCCCGGCTAGAGGTTTGGAGAGGATGGCTGGACTCCCGAGGTGTTCCTTTAGTCGCAGAAAGGCCTCCTGACTTTCCTTGCCCCATCTGAACTTCTGGTCCTTGATTGCCTTGAAGAAAGGTCGGCTTTTATCCCCTAGTCGGGGAATGAAGCGACTGAGGGCGTCCAAACAGCCGGTCAACTTTTGCACATCCTTTAAGTTCCGGGGCTCTCTCAGGTCTTGGATGGCCTTGACCTTTTCTGGGTTTACTTCAATGCCCCTGAGACTAACGATGTGGCCGAGGAATTTGGTTCTGTAAACTCCGAAGTGGCATTTCTTAGGATTGAGCTTCATATTGTAAAATTTCAAAATTTCGAATGCGACCTTTAAATCTTTCACGTGGTCCTCCTCGGACCTGCTCTTTATAATAATATCGTCAACATATACCTCCATGGTGTCCCCGATTTGATTGGCGAACATTTTGTTTACCAGCCTTTGGTAAGTGGCCCCGGCGTTTTTTAGACCGAAAGGCATCCTCTTCCAGCACAGCACACCTTTATCCGAATAAAAGGAAGTGTGCTCGACATCTTCCTCGGCCATCGGTATTTGATGATAACCTGCGAAACCATCACAGTTAGAAAAGATCTCGTATCCGGCGACGCTATCGACCAGGTGATCGATATGGGGTAAGGGGAAATGATCTTTCGGGCAAGCTTTGTTGAGGTCTGTGAAATCGATGCACAAACGCCAGGCGTCATTCGAATTTTTCACGAGCACCACATTTGCGATCCACTGGGGTTCCTCCTCGGCATTCCGCACTAGGTCGTTATCCAGTAACTTCTTAACCTCCACCGCCAAAGCTGCGTACTTCTCGGGTCCCATTTTTCTCCTCTTCTGGGCGATGGGCTTTTTTTCTGGGTCAATCTTAAGGTGGTGACAAGCGTGCTTTGGGTCGATTCCGACCATATCCTTATGTGACCAGGCGAAGGCGTCCGTATTCTGTGCCAGGAAATCGACCAACTCACTTTTTAGCCGTTCGGGGATCCTTCTCCCGATAAAAACTTCTAAATCGGGCCTGCTCGGGTCCAGACTTACCTTTTCGACCTCATCCACTGCTACGCACATCGACGGTCCCCGAGGGTCGGGTATATCGCTAGGTTCAAAACCGATGCGGGGATCAAACTCCTCGTTCCTTGGGGGACAGTCCACCTGGACCGGACTCCTGCTCTGGCCGCCTGGTATATCGTCGATGAGGATGTGTAATAATTGTGCCTCGAGGTCGGTCACGCCGACCTCTGACTCCTGCTCATCACAGACCACCCCCTCGAAGGCATCCGGATTCCCTAGTTCGCCCTCTTCCCACAGGGCGTTTAAATAATCTTGATCGTCTAAATCCATGGCCACCTCTCCCGAGGGGTCGATTTCTTTTACCTTGATGGGGTCGCCCTGGGATAACCCACTTCGGAGTTCAAAACTCCTCGGAGCGGGTGGCTGCTCGGCTATTTGAGGATCCTCGCCCTCAAATGCCCCAGTGTTAATATCATTCAAGCGTTTGTTTAAAATTGGACACGAAAAATAATTAAAACATTTCTTAGCCATATATTGATCCCCTCGGAGGGTTCCGACCGCACCACTTAGGGTGGGAAATTTAATACAATAATAATGGGAGGATGCCACAGCCTCAAAGGCATCGAGGAACGGCCTCCCGAAAAAAGCGTTATAAATGTTTTCAGCATCCACGATTACAAATTCCATCATCCTCGTCATCGCGATGCCGGGATCTTGCCAATCCTTCAGTTCCACGGCCATCCTAATCCGCCCCCTCGGTCGGACCACCACGTCTCCGAATCCTTTCAGAACCCCTTCATATGGTCGAATGTATCTTGTCAGGTCTCCAAGTTGATCTAAAGCCGATTTGAAAATCAGATTGCAGTGAGCTCCATTATCTATCAGAACCCTAGCCACCTCAATGCCGAGTATCCGAGCAGTGATGACCAAGGCGTCCTCCTTGGGATATCTTATCCCCTCCCTGTCCTTTTCGGAGAAAGAGATGACGATGCCTTTGGAGATGGTCGACTCGGTATGGGGGATAACCACATTTACTCCTTCAAACTCGCGGAGTTCCTCCTTCTTCTGCCTCTTCGATTTGTGGACGATCGGGGTTAGACCGCCGATCATGTTTACTCGAGCTCCCCCTCGGACGGGCGGGTCTTCATCCTCAGGTCCGCCGACTGGGGGTGGTGGTAAAGCTAAAGGGTTTAGGTCAGCTTGATTCTGATTTCGCCCCTGCTGCTGATGAGGCCGGTTATTTCGATCGCCCTGATATCCTCGGCCTCGACCTCTCCCTCCTTGTCTCCGGTCGCCGCCCCCACGTCCGATGCCTCCACGGCCGGCGCCTCCACGGCCGGTGGTCGTCCGACCGCGCTTGGGTGTTCTGAGGAGATCCGCCAAACTCCCGTCTTCATAAAGTTGCCGAAGTTGGGCTATCAAATCACGGCATTCGTCGGTGGTGTGACCGTTTTCTTGGTGGAAAGTGCACCATTTGCGCGGGTTTCTGTCGTCGGGGTGACTTCTCATGGCCTGAGGTGGTGTGAGTATGTTGATATCCCGCTCATAGAAAATTTGGAGTATCCGAGCAGGAGTTTGTCCCAGGAAAATCCCGTCCTCGGGATATCCTTCTACGATGTTAACCTTGTTCGGTCCCTGGAAAGGTCCCTGGTACGGCTTATAGGCAGGTCTCTTCTTTCCACTTTCGTGGTATTTCACTGTTGGAGGGGGCGATGCTCGGCGACCGACGTCTGCTTGTTTGACCGGCTTCTTCTCAAGAAGGGAAAATTCTCCAGCGTCTGGCTCTAATTCCTTAATCCGTTGATCGTATATCCGTTGCTGGGCAATCTCCTCGCCCGCTCTTCTTCTGAACTCAGTGTAGGATTTTGGATATTCTTTCATCATTGGCCTGAATAAACCGGAGTTGGCCCGTAAACCACCTACTACCGCGTGGACGAGGATCTCATCGCTCACTCGGTCTCCCTGTTTGGCTATCTGCTCTACCCGGTCAATATAGCTCTCGTCCGTCTCGTCCTTCCTCTGCTTAACTCCCATCAGTCTTTGCCGGCCTTCAGAATACTTTACTTTAGATGCAAAATAAGACACAAACTCGTCACCCAGCTCTTCGAAACTGTCGATCGACCTCGAAGGCAAACTCGTGTACCAACGGTGAGCCATATCGCCGAGAGTCAAAGGGAACAGCCGACATTTGGTCGCTTCGGTGGCTCCCCGGCCCACCATATAGATGTTATACTTATTCAAATGAACGTCGGGGTCTGAGGCTCCGTCATAGATGAAGGTCAGCAAGGGGGCGATGTCGGGCTGAGATCGCGCCTGCTCGATCCTCAGGCTCAGAGGTTCCGCGAGGGCGGATTTCCTCTTTGGATCCTTATCCTGTTCGGCCAATCTCCTTTCTATCTCTTCCAGCCTTTGTGCGAGGTTGGGATCGACTTCAGCTGGCTCTCTCGTTTCCGGCCTCAGGTAGTGCGCGCGGGCTGCCTCTCTTTTCTGGGTCAGGAGGCGGAGGGCTTCCTCGCGCTTTTCCTCTTCGAACTCGTCTTCGAGTCGTCGGGCGTCGAGGTGGGACCCTTCGCCGGTGGACCTTTTCTCTAGGTGTCGAGACCGCGCCTCGAGCCTGCGAATGGTCCGTTTGATTTCTTCGGGGGTCTGGAGATGACCCAGATCCAGATCTGGGTCTTTTTCGACGACTGGCGGCAGTCGCTTCTCGGTTTCTGCCACTTTATCTCGGAGGATCCTCTGTCTCTCGGCCAGTTCGGCCTGTTCCGCGCGTAAGGTTTCAATTAGTGCGAACTGGGCGTCGATCTCCTTCTGGTTTTCGGTTGGCCCGGTTTCTGAGGCGTTTGGTGTCATTAGAGCTTTGCTGGTGTCTTGGGCGTGTCGGCTGGCATCGTCGGCCTGGTCAGCGGCGGCGGTTCCTGAAAAACCGATGATCTCCATGGCAAGAAACAGAACTCGCAAAATCTAGCGCTCGAGGATTCCCCCTCCTTCTAGCGCCAATTGTTAACGGGGGAAAATTTTGTTAACGTGCTCTTGATTTTTGAGGACTAGTTTAATGGAGTCTTTTTACTGTTTGCTCTTGCTGGAAATGGAAACAAATGTATTTGCATAAAAAAGGGAATCTGTCTTTTCCCCCATAAGTCCTCCTATTTATAGGGATCTAACTAGGGTTTACAAAAAAGGAATTGGGCCTTTCCTTATTGGGCCTTTTACACGTTTTCAGGTCTTAACCTAAAATGGAAAAGGATAAAAGACCAAAACGACCCTCCTGGCGCCGCCTTTATTCAGACGTGGAGGCCACGCTTTGGGCTCTCTTCTGGCATTTACATCATCATCTCGACGCCGACCGAGCAGACATCCTAGTTTCAGATCTCCTCTTTCTCAGCTACCTTGTTGATACTCGACGAACCCGTCTGGTCGGTCGGCCTGATTTTTGATGCTCGGCCTTGAAATAGAGGTCTCCCGTTATACTGCATAATGACTTTTGAATAAGCAATTAAATAAATAAATAAATAATTTTGGGAGTGAAAATGGGGCCCAACAACTAGTACTTAGGTTACATATTTATACCTCCACATCTCCCCTCTTTATCTACGCACTCTTTACTTATTTTATTTTATATTAAATAATTTTAAAATAATATTGTCCTTTTAATTACTTAAATACACCTTAATTACTTAAATACACCTCTCTTTATAGTAATAATTAAACATAAATTAATTTATGAAGTGAAACATACGCTTGCATGAGGAGAGGATGAAGTGAAACAGACGCTACTTCCGTCGAGCCACCGATCTCAACAGTAGCCGTCGAGTTTTCAAGCTTTTTGGCCATGGAAAAATTGAAAAAAGAAAAAACAGAAGTTAATGAAAGAGAAAAAACAGAAGTTAATGATAAAGAAATTCACATTTTTTCATGTCTTGATTTTCATTAATTTTTCTTAATTTACCATGCGAATATGGCCCTGATTTTTTTGAACTTACAATTTGAAATTACATTTTCGACGTATGATACTAACTTTTCGCGAAGTCGGTGTAAAACACGAAATCTTGACGAGTCACACAAAGCTCAGCGCCTAAGATACTGGCGTGGAGATCAATACCCGACGCTTGAAGCAGTAAACGCCGCGCACACGCAGGAGACCCCTAGGAGCACACGCGCTGAGAGCAAGAGCCGCGCCAAACACACTAAAATCACAATCTTGAATCACGAGAAGCAAAGTCGATTTGAGACAAGTGTTATGTAATTGATTTCATTTTATTGAGAATAAAACGAAACTATTACAAAGTAGAGAACGGTAGGCAAAACGATTAAAGGTCGCATACCAAGTGACGCAGCACTCTAGCAAATCAAAAATCCAGCACTTTGCGTCTAGAGCTAAATTACCTAACTCTAGTAATTAGCGTAACGCAAAGCTACTACACGAAAACTATATCACGAATAGCGCATCGCGCAAATCTTAAAAATCATAAAATAAAACTAAGGCAACCCCTAATTTAAAAAGGTGAGTGCAAGAGGTGATTTTACAAGTCGGGGTCAAAAGTATATATAGGAGTCCTGCACGTGAGATCGCCGGAGGAGATTGATCCTCTTTGGCTACACGTTCGGCTGACATCAAACGGAAATTCTTGACGTCACACTTCCAGAATCTTCATACTTTGAATCTTGGATCTTGAATCTTGAATTTTCGACTCATGAATCTTGAATCTTGAGTACGTCGATTCTGGGCGCGCTTCAATGGATGCTAAGATTCAATGCTCATCTACACTTCCACTTCACTTTGTCTTGAAAATCTTCTAAGTGTTGAAGTTGTGCGCTTCATCATTTTCACTGCATGGATGATTGTTGAAACCAGCGCGACCTCAATCGGGGCGCCTTCTTCAAACCTGAGCACCAAGCGCCTGCTGCAATTCCAGGCGCCGAACACCAACTTCAGCTCTTGTTAACTTTTTGGGCAAAGCTCTGAACGCGACACGACCAAGACCGGTCCACTAGATACTACTTGTTGCAGATCGACGATGAATAGTACGAATAATAATGCGGAACCCCGAAAATAACTCAACAATAAACAAAGAAGGAGACAAGTAAAGAAGACAAAGAATTTACGTGGAAACCCAAATCAGGAAAAACCACGGGAGGAACGACAAGAACTTTCACTATAATATCACAATAATTACAAAGGATAGATATCCACTCTCAACCCTCTATAATCTCTCTCAATATGTGATATAGCTCTCTAATGGTGTCTCTCTTGGTGTTCAACACACATCTAATTGTGTCTATGGAGATCCCTATTTATTGTAACATCCCATTTTTTTTTATAGACTAAAGAGGATTTTTCATTGTTTCCAAAATAAACTTTAAGACTTTTAAAAATAACTTATCGCCAAAACACGATATTTCTCCAAACAAATAAGTTCATAGTTAACAATAACAAGATCCACCCAAAATAGTGTTCATCCTCGATAGTCAGATTTAGACAAAATATCAAAGAGTTGTATTTCTCAAAAGCGAAAAGCGAGTAAACATAATAAGGGTGTATTAAAGTTTTGAAAATTGACGAAATGCACACTACTATCGTCGCCACCCACGTCGTCTCGCTCCGAACTCGCCTAACCTGAAAACAATAAGGTTTTGAAAGGGGTGAGTTATCGACAACTCAGTAGGGATTACACTTCATACATTATATAATACGAGGTGACCGGATAACTCTCAACAATAGACCATCATAACATAATGAACGGTGGAATATACCCAAGGATGCCTAAGCTTCCGAACGATTAAACGTTCCCGTTCTAACTGAATCTGTCATGCCACGTCATTTCATTACGGGTCACAACCATAATACCGTGAACACGTCATTACATTACGCGAACACGGCCATAAAACCACGAACTCGTCATTACATTGCGCGAACGTGGCGTCGCGCGACTACATATATGTGCACATATCATAAATAGATCATAAAGTCCTCGATATCAACAGTGATTGCGTAACATATACTGAAATGAACTGTATTTAAAAAGGTTTTAGAAAATATCCCTACCTTGACAATGCGAAAACCTGAAAGAAACGATGTCGAATGAATGCTCGTGCAAATCCTAGTCCTCAAACTCCACAAGTCCTACGTATATAAATTCTCTAACATTAAAATAAATATTTTTGTCCTCATTTTGAAATCAAGTTCATAACTAAAGCTTCACAGTAGTAATTGAAATAAAAGAGGATATGTATATTAAACTTGAGAAATAAGTGAAGCATTTTAGTCCGTTTGAATAAAATATGCTAATATGATATAAATGAATAAAAGCATTGAATCAAGTATAAATTTTCCTCACATTATGTTCACTGTGGCCAAGATTAGAAATCATTTTCTTCCCACCAAACCGATTACACAAAAAAAGCAAGTATGGCCACACCAGTAGAAAAAAATGGAGTTTTGGGGTTGTTTTGAAAATAACCATAAAACCCAAATTATATATTATGTGAGTAGAATCGTTTCTTATTGAAATGAAAAAGTGAGAGTAAATCCAATATACTCAAGAATATTTTGCAAAGAGTAAAATACAACAAATAAATAATTAAAAAACCACCACCTATTTTCTACTACCAAGGAGGAGAATATAATATGTATAATATGGCAAAAATAGTTAATGGATAACATGGGAGAAAAACTTACCTCTTTTTTTATTGAAAGAAATGGCCGCAGCCGTTTGGAGTGGGAGAGTGAGAGAGACGAAGCTAAAAAAACTCTCAAAAGTATAAATTTTAGGGTTTAAAAGATATTGCTTCATTGTAAATAAAATGGGCCTAATTATTTGAATAAAAGACATGGGTTGGCCCAATAGAAGTGAATTTATTTTAAAATGCATTAAACTTGAGTGAAATTATTTACCAAGCCCAAATTAAAGAAGAAAATAATAATAGTAGCATGAATAATTTAGTATTGTTAAGACTTGAGGGTTTGAGGACATCTACATGATCATGAGTAGCAAAAGAAGTTAATCGTGAAACAAAATGCAATACATGACATGGAAATTAATTTGAACTTAAAAAAATCACATGAACTTATGCATAATATAATTAATCCATATGCAAATTGTTAATTGGGCCAAAATGACTTATTTAATAACTAGAATTTTTTTGGTCGTTACAACCTACCTCTTTTATAAAAATTTCGTCCTCGAAATTCGTTACGTACCTCGAACAAAGAACTCCGGGTAGGTAACTCTCATCTCTTCCTCACGCTCCCAAGTGGCTTCTTCCTCGCTATGACGTGACCACTTTACTTTGATTAAAGATACTTCTCGGTTTCTGAGTTTGTGGATTTTACGATCCAAGATCATCTCAGGCATCTCATCGTAGGACAAATCTTTATCCACTTGTAGCTCTTCGTGGTTAACGACATGAATCGGGTCGTGTACATACTTCCTCAACATCGAGACGTGAAACACATTATGCACTAAGGTCAAATTCGGCGGCAAGGCCAACTCGTAAGCCAAATTCCCGATTCGCTTAAGAATCTCAAACGGTCCAATATATCTCGGTCTCAACTTCCCTTTGTTACCAAACCTTATAACTCCTCTCACCGGAGCTACCTTAAGGAAAACGTGATCTCCAATCTCAAAATGTAAATCTTTCCTCCGACGGTCGGCATACGACTTTTGTCTATCTTGCGCCTCCTTGATGTGATCTTGTATCTTGGTAATTACAGAAACTGTCTGCTCGACAATCTCAGGGCCCAAAATCTTCCTCTCACCAACTTCACTCCAGTACAAAGGCGATCTACACTTCCTTCCACAGAGTGCTTCGTACGGGGCCATTCTGATAGTTGAGTGATAACTGTTATTATACGCGAACTCCACCAATGGCAAAAGATTCTCCCATTTCTCCCCATTATCAAGAACACATGTTCTCAACATGTCCTCCAAAGTTTGTATTGTTCTTTCAGACTGACCATCTGTCTGAGGATGGTAAGCGGTACTAAACTTCAACTTCGTTCCCATGGCATCATGTAAACTCCTCCAAAACCTTGAAGTGAACCTCGGGTCTCTATCTGAAATAATTGATACCGGAGTACCGTGCAACCTTATTATCTCTCAAATGTATAGTTGCGCAAGTTGATCCATACTTAAAGTCATCTTCACCGCTAGAAAATGTGCTGACTTTGTTAATCGATCGACGATTACCCAAATGGCGTTGTTTCCTCTTGCTGATCGGGGTAAGCTTACCACAAAGTCCATAGTTACATGTTCCCATTTCCACTCCGGGACTTCCAACGGTTGAAGTAAACCTGATGGTCGTTGGTGTTCGGCCTTAACTTCCTGACACACCAAACACCTTTGCACGTACAACCCAATGTCTCTTTTCATACTTCTCCACCAGAACGACTCTCTCAAGTCGTGATACATCTTTGTACCTCCTGGATGTGCGGTATAAGGTGTACAATGTGCTTCATCCAGGATTTCTCTCCTCAAAGTATCGTCTTTCGGCACACACAACCTTCCTTTAAACACTATGACTCCATCTTTCGTTTCAGAAAAACCATCAATGTTCCCTTCACGAACTCGGGTCCTTAATTTCTTATGCAGATACATAGAAAGAAAAAATTGTTTCTTTCTGTCCAAGTTTAGTATTATTTTTATTTATTATTTTAATTTATTCTGTTAGAGTTTTAGTACTATTTATATTCTGCTTTTGTCATTTATTTACGTAGTTGTTTTTTTGAGATTAATTAAAAGAGATCGTTTTCTCGTTATTTATCAATATTCGGTATTCTTATGAATCAACGAATTTGATTGATTGATTCTCGGTATTCTTCGGAATCAACGAGTTTTAGTTGTGTGTTCTTGCTTCCCTGCGTCAATTTCGATAGGAAACCATCCTTCTCTTGCGCTTCCTTAATTCTATCTACAAGGTAGGACGAATCGTCAAAGCACATCATCGCCTCCATGCTGTTCGGGTGAGAAATCACTTCAATTCTCAAATTCTCAAACTCTTTCTGAAGTTGCTCTTGAGCTGTCAACATACTAGCTATATGCCTTACTGTTTTTCGACTTAACGCATCTGCTACCACATTAGCCTTTCCAGGATGGTAATGAATCGAGCAATCATAATCTTTGACAAGTTCTAACCATATCCTCAGTCGCATATTCAACTCCCTCTCCGCAAAGATATACTTCAAACTCTTGTGATCAGTGTATATATCGCACTTCACTCCATACAAGTAGTGTCTACAAATCTTCAACGCATGTATCACCGCGGCTAGCTCTAAGTCGTGTGTAGGATAATTCACTTCGTGTATCTTCAACTGTCGGGAAGCATAGGCTACGACTTTTCCATGTTGCATCAACACACAACCCAATCCTTGTTTAGAGGCATTGCTATAGACCACAAAACCGTCTGTACCATTTGGAATGGTGAGAACTGGAGCTGTAGTCAACTTCCTCTTGAGTTCTTGAAAACTCTCCTCGCACTTCTCTGTCCACACAAACTTCACACCTTTCCTCGTTAACTGCGTCATCGGCTGTGCTATCTTGGAGAAACCTTCTATGAACCTCCGATAATAACCGGCCAAACCAAGAAAGCTACGAATCTCTACTACGTTATTCGACGAACTCCAATCATTTACCGCTTCAATCTTAGATGTGTCAACCTCAATCCCTTGAGAAGTGACAACATGGCCAAGAAAAGCAACTCGATTGATCCAAAATTCACACTTCGAGAATTTAGCATACAACTTCTCTCTCCTCAATGTCTCCAATACAGACCTCAAATCTTCCTTGTGTTGGGCTTCATCTTTCGAGTAGATCAAAATGTCATCTATGAACACAATCATGACCGATCCAAGAAGGGTTGGAACACTCGGTTCATCAAATCCATAAACACTGCAGGCGCATTCGTCAAACCAAACGGCATTACTGTGAACTCATAATGCCCATAACGTGTCCTGAAATCTGTCTTTGATATATCAGACTCCTTGATCTTAAGCTGGTGGTAACCTGACCTTAGGTCAATCTTCGAGAACACACTTGCCCCTTTCAATTGATCAAAGAGATCGTCAATCCTAGGTAGGGGATACTTGTTCTTAATAGTGAGTCGATTCAATTCTCTGTAGTCGATGCACATCCTCAAGGAACCATCTTCCTTCTTCACAAACAACACTGGTGCTCCCCAAGGAGAGACGCTAGGTTGAATAAGTCCATTACCCAATAACTCCTGAATTTGCTCCTTAAGTATCTCCAGTTCTTTGGGTGCCATCCGATAAGGTGCTTTAGATACGGGTACCGCTCCGGGCACTAAATCGATGGTGAAATCCACTTGTCTAGTAGGAGGGGGTCCCGGTAGGTCTTCCGGAAAGACATCTTCAAATTCACATATGATCGGTACATCGGCGGGAGCTAGTTGAGTTGAACTAGTGCTCATGATATTCACTAAATACCCTTGGCAGTCCTTCTTTCTCAACATCTTCATTGCTTTTAATGCCGACACTACACACGGTATCGACTTGTTCTTCGTGCCTTGCAACATAATTTCCTCCTCTACAGGCCTTCTGATCATCACCATTCTCTCATGACATAAGATATTAGCATGGTTATCTATCAACTAATCCATTCCCAGTATGACATCAAAGTCCTTCATCTCTAGCACGTGAAGATCGGCTTTCAATGCATTCTTGTTAAATTTCAGCACCACGTCTTTACAAAGGCGATTTGTTTCCATCGTTTTACCCGAAGGTATGTTAACCTCCAATGCGTCATTCACTACGTCACATTCATGACTTACTCGAGCAAAGTACTTAGCAGACATGAAGGAATGTGTTGCACCACTATCAAACAAAACCAAAGCAGGCACGTCAGATATAGCAACCATACCTGTCATAGCATCTGGACCCTCATCTGGATTAGGCTCCTGTCCTCCCATGGCAAACACACGATATGTGCCCTTCTTGTTGTTGTCATGAACCCTCGGACGGTTACACCTGTAGTAAGGTGCCTTGGCTGCCCACAGTTGTAGCAAACTCTCGTCCCATGCAAGCACTCTCCTGTGTGCCTCTTGCCACACTTGGTGCATGGCGGCACTGTAGTATGACTCCCAGGTCCATGCCCGTCTGTCCTCCCTCTCTTAGCATCATGATTTCCTTTGAATCCAGAACTTCCAGCCTTGTTGCCGGAGTTCCCATTTCTGCCTCCAAAATTCCCACTCTTAGGTTGTTCCCATTTGCGCTTACCGGAGGTATTACCCGCATTCATAGCAAGCTGCACAGGAACCATGCGAGCAGATATGGCCTGAGCTCGCTCGACAACCTCTGCATAGGTCCTGACCATCAGACCCGCCATAATAGTCCCGATCTCAGGGCGAAGTCCTCTCTTAAATCTCCTCGCCTTTCTCTCATCGGTATCCACCAAATGAACGGCAAAGCGTGAAAGTTGGTTGAACATTCTCTCGTACTCCTCCACAGTCAAGCTCCCTTGCTTAAGCTCAAGGAATTCAGTCTCCATAGCATCACAAAAGGACTGAGGGAAGTACATTTGCATAAGTACCTCCTTAAACTGCTCCCAAGTCATCTGCAAGAGCTGATCATCACTCAAACTGGTACGATTGTAGGCATCCCACCAATGTGCTGCATCCCCCACCACCTGAAACACGGCACACGAGATCTTGTGCACATCAGCACATGCAATGTGGGTGAAAATCCTCTCCAGACTCCTTATCCACTCCTCAACCACTAGTGGGCCACCTCCACCATTGAAGGTAGGTGGCTGGTATTTCCGAAACTGCTCGACCACCACTGCAGTAATGCTAGCTGGATTCGGTGGTGGTGCCTGCGGTGCTGGCGCTGGCTGACGAAGCCCTTCTAGCGCGGCAAGCAATGTCTGGAGTAAGGTCGTATTCGGGGCCCCTGTCGGGACCTGATTAACACGGTTAGCATTCATCTCTGGTGACAGATTAGCATTCTGGTCATCTGGAGCAGCGCCCGCCACACGATTAATACGAGGTCGTCCACGAGGCATGATCTACTTCCACAGAATAAACGTCATTAAACTTAGCATAAATTCCATAACTTCTAAAAATCATCCATGGAGAGTAGGTTAACCTTCATAATCATGTCAAGTTCCTAAGGCCACAATTAACTTAACTTCACATACAAACAATAATATAAAAACTTGAAAATCATTTAATCATGGAATAACATTTTTCATAAACATATGCATCATAATTTGCAATAAATTGTGCACATCTTAACATAATAATCATGAACTTTACATGAACATGAACATGAACTTGAACTTTAACATAAAGTGCACAATTTAAGCAACATAAAATAGCAACTTGAAAGTATGCAATGTACTTGAGACATCATGAACTTGAATTCATCACTTTGGGAAAACCATGCACTTGGAAATTATGGACATAAGACATCTTACTTGAAAATCATGAACGTGAAATGCATTTACTTGAAACTCATGAACATAAGAAGCTTGCAACTTTAAAATCATGAAACTGAACTTGCAACTTAAATGATAAATAATGAATGTAGAATACACTTACTTGCGAGGTCGGCGCGAGAGGCATAGGTGGGCGATAGTAGTCAATGTTTCTCAAAACAAACATTTTTGGTCCGTAAATAGAATCGTAATGCTCTGATACCAAGTTGTAACATCCCATTTTTTTTTATAGACTAAAGAGGATTTTTCATTGTTTCCAAAATAAACTTTAAGACTTTTAAAAATAACTTATCGCCAAAACACGATATTTCTCCAAACAAATAAGTTCATAGTTAACAATAACAAGATCCACCCAAAATAGTGTTCATCCTCGATAGTCAGATTTAGAAAAAATATCAAAGAGTTGTATTTCTCAAAAGCGAAAAGCGAGTAAACATAATAAGGGTGTATTAAAGTTTTGAAAATTGACGAAATGCACACTACTATCGTCGCCACCCACGTCGTCTCGCTCCGAACTCGCCTAACTTGAAAACAATAAGGTTTTGAAAGAGGTGAGTTATCGACAACTCAGTAGGGATTACAGTTCATACATTATATAATACGAGGTGACCGGATAACTCTCAACAATATACCATCATAACATAATGAACGGTGGAATATACCCAAGGATGCCTAAGCTTCCGAACGATTAAACGTTCCCGTTCTAACTGAATCTGTCATGCCACGTCATTTCATTACGGGTCACAACCATAATACCGTGAACACGTCATTACATTACGCGAACACGGCCATAAAACCACGAACTCGTCATTACATTACGCGAACGTGGCGTCGCGCTACTACATATATGTGCACATATCATAAATAGATCATAAAGTCCTCGATATCAACAGTGACTGCGTAACATATACTGAAATGAACTGTATTTAAAAAGGTTTAGAAAATATCCCTACCTTGACAATGCGAAAACCTGAAAGAAACGATGTCGAATGAATGCTCGTGCAAATCCTAGTCCTCAAACTCCACAAGTCCTACGTATATAAATACTCTAACATTAAAATAAACATTTTTGTCCTCATTTTGAAATCAAGTTCATAACTAAAGCTTCACAGTAGTAATTGAAATAAAAGAGGATATGTATATTAAACTTGAGAAATGAGTGAAGCATTTTAGTCCGTTTCAATAAAATATGCTAATATGATATAAATGAATAAAAGCACTTGAATCAAGTATAAATTTTCCTCACATTATGTTCACTGTGGCCAAGATTAGAAATCATTTTCTTCTCACCAAACCGATTACACAAAAAAAGCAAATATGGCCACACCAGTAGAAAAAAAAATGGAGTTTTGGTGTTGTTTTAAAAATAACATAAAGCCCAAATTATATATTATGTGAGTAGAATCGTTTCTTGTTGAAATGGAAAAGTGAGAGTAAATCCAATATACTCAAGAATATTTTGCAAAGAGTAAAATACAACAAATAAATAATTAAAAACCCACCACCTATTTTCTACTACCAAGGAGGAGAATATAATATGTATAATATGGCAAAAATAGTTAATGGATAACATGGGAGGAAAACTTACCTCTTTTTTTATTGAAAGAAATGGCCGCAGCCGTTTGGAGTGGGAGAGTGAGAGAGACGAAGCTAAAAAAACTCTCAAAAGTATAAATTTTAGGGTTTAAAAGATATTGCTTCATTGTAAGTAAAATGGGCCTAATTATTTGAATAAAAGACATGGGTTGGCCCAATAGAAGTGAATTTATTTTAAAATGCATTAAACTTGAGTGAAATTATTTACCAAGCCCAAATTAAAGAAGAAAATAATAATAGTAGCATGAATAATTTAGTATTGTTAAGACTTGAGGGTTTGAGGACATCTACATGATCATGAGTAGCAAAAGATGTTAATCGTGAAACAAAATGCAATACATGACATGGAAATTAATTTGAACTTAAAAAAATCACATGAACTTATGCATAATATAATTAATCCATATGCAAATTGTTAATTGGGCCAAAATGACTTATTTAATAACTAGAATTTTTTTGGTCGTTACAACCTACCTCTTTTATAAAAATTTCGTCCTCGAAATTCGTTACGTACCTCGAACAAAGAACTCCGGGTAGGTAACTCTCATCTCTTCCTCACGCTCCCAAGTGGCTTCTTCCTCGCTATGACGTGACCACTTTACTTTGATTAAAGACACTTCTCGGTTTCTGAGTTTGTGGATTTTACGATCCAAGATCATCTCAGGCATCTCATCGTAGGACAAATCTTTATCCACTTGTAGCTCTTCGTGGTTAACGACATGAATCGGGTCGTGTACATACTTCCTCAACATCGAGACGTGAAACACATTATGCACTAAGGTCAAATTCGGCGGCAAGGCCAACTCGTAAGCCAAATTCCCGATTCGCTTAAGAATCTCAAACGGTCCAATATATCTCGGTCTCAACTTCCCTTTGTTACCAAACCTTATAACTCCTCTCACCGGAGCTACCTTAAGGAAAACGTGATCTCCAATCTCAAAATGTAAATCTTTCCTCCGACGGTCGGCATACGACTTTTGTCTATCTTGCGTCTCCTTGATGTGATCTTGTATCTTGGTAATTACAGAAACTATCTGCTCGACAATCTCAGGGCCCAAAATCTTCCTCTCACCAACTTCACTCCAGTACAAAGGCGATCTACACTTCCTTCCACAGAGTGCTTCGTACGGGGCCATTCTGATAGTTGAGTGATAACTGTTATTATACGCGAACTCCACCAATGGCAAAAGATTCTCCCATTTCTCCCCATTATCAAGAAAACATGTTCTCAACATGTCCTCCAACGTTTGTATTGTTCTTTCAGACTGACCATCTGTCTGAGGATGGTAAGCGGTACTAAACTTCAACTTCGTTCCCATGGCATCATGTAAACTCCTCCAAAACCTTGAAGTGAACCTCGGGTCTCTATCTGAAATAATTGATACCGGAGTACCGTGCAACCTTATTATCTCTCAAATGTATAGTTGCGCAAGTTGATCCATACTTAAAGTCATCTTCTCCGCTAGAAAATGTGCTGACTTTGTTAATCGATCGACGATTACCCAAATAACGTTGTTTCCTCTTGCTGATCGAGGTAAGCTTACCACAAAGTCCATAGTTACATGTTCCCATTTCCACTCCGGGACTTCCAACGGTTGAAGTAAACCTGATGGTCGTTGGTGTTCGGCCTTAACTTCCTGACACACCAAACACCTTTGCACGAACAACCCAATGTCTCTTTTCATACTTCTCCACCAGAACGACTCTCTCAAGTCGTGATAGATCTTTGTACCTCCTGGATGTGCGGTATAAGGTGTACAATGTGCTTCATCCAGGATTTCTCTCCTCAAAGTATCGTCTTTCGGCACACACAACCTTCCTTTAAACACTATGACTCCATCTTTCGTTTTAGAAAAACCATCAATGTTCCCTTCACGAACTCGGGTCCTTAATTTCTTATGCAGATACATAGAAAGAAAAGATTGTTTCTTTCTGTCCAAGTTTAGTATTATTTTTATTTATTATTTTAATTTATTCTGTTAGAGTTTTAGTACTATTTATATTCTGCTTTTGTCATTTATTTACGTAGTTGTTTTTTTGAGATTAATTAAAAGAGATCGTTTTCTCGTTATTTATCAATATTCGGTATTCTTATGAATCAACGAATTTGATTGATTGATTCTCGGTATTCTTCGGAATCAACGAGTTTTAATTGTGTGTTCTTGCTTCCCTGCGTCAATTTCGATAGGAAACCATCCTTCTCTTGCGCTTCCTTAATTCTATCTACAAGGTAGGACGAATCGTCAAAGCACATAGCATCGCCTCCATGCTGTTCGGGTGAGAAATCACTTCAATTCTCAAATTCTCAAACTCTTTCTGAAGTTGCTCTTGAGCTGTCAACATACTAGCTATATGCCCTACTGTTTTTCGACTTAACGCATCTGCTACCACATTAGCCTTTCCAGGATGGTAATGAATCGAGCAATCATAATCTTTGACAAGTTCTAACCATATCCTCAGTCGCATATTCAACTCCCTCTCCGCAAAGATATACTTCAAACTCTTGTGATCAGTGTATATATCGCACTTCACTCCATACAAGTAGTGTCTCCAAATCTTCAACGCATGTATCACCGCGGCTAGCTCTAAGTCGTGTGTAGGATAATTCACTTCGTGTATCTTCAACTGTCGGGAAGCATAGGCTACGACTTTTCCATGTTGCATCAACACAAAACCCAATCCTTGTTTGGAGGCATCGCTATAGACCACAAAACCGTCTGTACCATTTGGAATGGTGAGAACTGGAGCTGTAGTCAACTTCCTCTTGAGTTCTTGAAAACTCTCCTCGCACTTCTCTGTCCACACAAACTTCACACCTTTCCTCGTTAACTGCGTCATCGGTTGTGCTATCTTGGAGAAACCTTCTATGAACCTCCGATAATAACCGGCCAAACCAAGAAAGCTACGAATCTCTCCTACGTTATTCGACGAACTCCAATCATTTATCGCTTCAATCTTAGATGGGTCAACCTCAATCCCTTGAGAAGTGACAACATGGCCGAGAAAAGCAACTCGATTGATCCAGAATTCACACTTCGAGAATTTAGCATACAACTTCTCTCTCCTCAATGTCTCCAATACAGACCTCAAATCTTCCTTGTGTTGGGCTTCATCTTTCGAGTAGATCAAAATTTCATCTATGAACACAATCATGAACCGATCCAAGAAGGGTTGGAACACTCGGTTCATCAAATCCATAAACACTGCAGGCACATTCGTCAAACCAAACGGCATTACTGTGAACTCATAATGCCCATAACGTGTCCTGAAATCTGTCTTTGATATATCAGACTCCTTGATCTTAAGCTGGTGGTAACCTGACCTTAGGTCAATCTTCGAGAACACACTTGCCCCTTTCAATTGATCAAAGAGATCGTCAATCCTAGGTAGGGGATACTTGTTCTTAATAGTGAGTCGATTCAATTCTCTGTAGTCGATGCACATCCTCAAGGAACCATCTTCCTTCTTCACAAACAACACTGGTGCTCCCCAAGGAGAGACGCTAGGTTGAATAAGTCCATTACCCAATAACTCCTGAATTTGCTCCTTAAGTATCTCCAGTTCTTTGGGTGCCATCCGATAAGGTGCTTTAGATACGGGTGCCGCTCCGGGCACTAAATCGATGGTGAAATCCACTTGTCTAGTAGGAGGGGGTCCATGTAGGTCTTCCCGAAAGACATCTTCAAATTCACATATGATCGGTACATCGGCGGGAGCTAGTTGAGTTGAACTAGTGCTCATGATATTCACTAAATACCCTTGGCAATCCTTCTTTCTCAACATCTTCATTGCTTTTAATGCCGACACTACACACGGTATCGACTTGTTCTTCGTGCCTTGCAACATAATTTCCTCCTCTACAGGCCTTCTGATCATCACCATTCTCTCATGACATAAGATATTAGCATGGTTATCTCTCAACTAATCCATTCCCAGTATGACATCAAAGTCCTTCATCTCTAGCACGTGAAGATCGACTTTCAATGCATTCTTGTTAAATTTCAGCACCACGTCTTTACAAAGGCGATTTGTTTCCATCGTTTTACCCGAAGGTATGTTAACCTCCAATGCGTCATTCACTACGTCACATTCATGACTTACTCGAGCAAAGTACTTAGCAGACATGAAGGAATGTGTTGCACCACTATCAAACAAAACCAAAGCAGGCACGTCAGATATAGCAACCATACCTGTCATAGCATCTGGACCCTCATCTGGATTAGGCTCCTGTCCTCCCATGGCAAACACACGATATGTGCCCTTCTTGTTGTTGTCATGAACCCTCGGACGGTTACACCTGTAGTAAGGTGCCTTGGCTGCCCACAGTTGTAGCAAACTCTCGTCCCATGCAAGCACTCTCCTGTGTGCCCCTTGCCACACTTGGTGCATGGCGGCACTGTAGTATGACTCCCAGGTCCATGCCCGTCTGTCCTCCCTCTCTTAGCATCATGATTTCCTTTGAATCCAGAACTTCCAGCCTTGTTGCCGGAGTTCCCATTTCTGCCTCCAAAATTCCCACTCTTAGGTTGTTCCCATTTGCGCTTACCGGAGGTATTACCCGCATTCATAGTAAGCTGCACAGGAACCATGCGAGCAGATATGGCCTGAGCTCGCTCGACAACCTCTGCATAGGTCCTGACCATCAGACCCGCCATAATAGTCCCGATCTCAGGGCGAAGTCCTCTCTTAAATCTCCTCGCCTTTCTCTCACCGGTATCCACCAAATGAACGGCAAAGCGTGAAAGTTGGTTGAACATTCTCTCGTACTCCTCCACAGTCAAGCTCCCTTGCTTAAGCTCAAGGAATTCAGTCTCCATAGCATCACAAAAGGACTGAGGGAAGTACATTTGCATAAGTACCTCCTTAAACTGCTCCCAAGTCATCTGCAAGAGCTGATCATCACTCAAACTGGTACGATTGTAGGCATCCCACCAATGTGCTGCATCCCCCACCACCTGAAACACGGCACACGAGATCTTGTGCACATCAGCACATGCAATGTGGGTGAAAATCCTCTCCAGACTCCTTATCCACTCCTCAACCACTAGTGGGCCACCTCCACCATTGAAGGTAGGTGGCTGGTATTTCCGAAACTGCTCGACCACCACTGCAGTAATGCTAGCTGGATTCGGTGGTGGTGCCTGCGGTGCTGGCGCTGGCTGACGAAGCCCTTCTAGCGCGGCAAGCAATGTCTGGAGTAAGGTCGTATTCGGGGCCCCTGTCGGGACCTGATTAACACGGTTAGCATTCATCTCTGGTGACAGATTAGCATTCTGGTCATCTGGAGCAGCGCCCGCCACACGATTAATACGAGGTCGTCCACGAGGCATGATCTACTTCCACAGAATAAACGTCATTAAACTTAGCATAAATTCCATAACTTCTAAAAATCATCCATGGAGAGTAGGTTAACCTTCATAATCATGTCAAGTTCCTAAGGCCACAATTAACTTAACTTCACATACAAACAATAATATAAAAACTTGAAAATCATTTAATCATGGAATAACATTTTTCATAAACATATGCATCATAATTTGCAATAAATTGTGCACATCTTAACATAATAATCATGAACTTTACATGAACATGAACATGAACTTGAACTTTAACATAAAGTGCACAATTTAAGCAACATAAAATAGCAACTTGAAAGTATGCAATGTACTTGAGACATCATGAACTTGAATTCATCATTTTGGGAAAACCATGCACTTGGAAATTATGGACATAAGACATCTTACTTGAAAATCATGAACGTGAAATGCATTTACTTGAAACTCATGAACATAAGAAGCTTGCAACTTTAAAATCATGAAACTGAACTTGCAACTTAAATGATAAATAATGAATGTAGAATACACTTACTTTGCGAGGTCGGCGCGAGAGGCATAGGTGGGCGATAGTAGTCAATGTTTCTCAAAACAAACATTTTTGGTCCGTAAATAGAATCGTAATGCTCTGATACCAAGTTGTAACATCCCATTTTTTTTTATAGACTAAAGAGGATTTTTCATTGTTTCCAAAATAAACTTTAAGACTTTTAAAAATAACTTATCGCCAAAACACGATATTTCTCCAAACAAATAAGTTCATAGTTAACAATAACAAGATCCACCCAAAATAGTGTTCATCCTCGATAGTCAGATTTAGACAAAATATCAAAGAGTTGTATTTCTCAAAAGCGAAAAGCGAGTAAACATAATAAGGGTGTATTAAAGTTTTGAAAATTGACGAAATGCACACTACTATCGTCGCCACCCACGTCGTCTCGCTCCGAACTCGCCTAACCTGAAAACAATAAGGTTTTGAAAGGGGTGAGTTATCGACAACTCAGTAGGGATTACAGTTCATACATTATATAATACGAGGTGACCGGATAACTCTCAACAATATACCATCATAACATAATGAACGGTGGAATATACCCAAGGATGCCTAAGCTTCCGAACGATTAAACGTTCCCGTTCTAACTGAATCTGTCATGCCACGTCATTTCATTACGGGTCACAACCATAATACCGTGAACACGTCATTACATTACGCGAACACGGCCATAAAACCACGAACTCGTCATTACATTACGCGAACGTGGCGTCGCGCTACTACATATATGTGCACATATCATAAATAGATCATAAAGTCCTCGATATCAACAGTGACTGCGTAACATATACTGAAATGAACTGTATTTAAAAAGGTTTAGAAAATATCCCTACCTTGACAATGCGAAAACCTGAAAGAAACGATGTCGAATGAATGCTCGTGCAAATCCTAGTCCTCAAACTCCACAAGTCCTATGTATATAAATACTCTAACATTAAAATAAACATTTTTGTCCTCATTTTGAAATCAAGTTCATAACTAAAGCTTCACAGTAGTAATTGAAATAAAAGAGGATATGTATATTTAACTTGAGAAATGAGTGAAGCATTTTAGTCCGTTTCAATAAAATATGCTAATATGATATAAATGAATAAAAGCACTTGGATCAAGTATAAATTTTCCTCACATTATGTTCACTGTGGCCAAGATTAGAAATCATTTTCTTCCCACCAAACCGATTACACAAAAAAAGCAAATATGGCCACACCAGTAGAAAAAAAAATGGAGTTTTGGTGTTGTTTTAAAAATAACCATAAAGCCCAAATTATATATTATGTGAGTAGAATCGTTTCTTGTTGAAATGGAAAAGTGAAAGTAAATCCAATATACTCAAGAATATTTTGCAAAGAGTAAAATACAACAAATAAACAATTAAAAACCCACCACCTATTTTCTACTACCAAGGAGGAGAATATAATATGTATAATATGGCAAAAATAGTTAATGGATAACATTGGAGGAAAACTTACCTCTTTTTTTTTTTTTTTTTTGAAGAAATGGCCGTAGCTGTTTGGAGTGGGAGAGTGAGAGAGACGAAGCTAAAAAAACTCTCAAAAGTATAAACTTTAGGGTTTAAAAGATATTGCTTCATTGTAAGCAAAATGAGCCTAATTATTTGAATAAAAGAAATGGGTTGGCCCAATAGAAGTGAACTTATTTTAAAATGCATTAAACTTGAGTGAAATTATTTACCAAGCCCAAATTAAAGAAGAAAATAATAATAGTAGCATGAATAATTTAGTATTGTTAAGACTTGAGGGTTTGAGGACATCTACATGATCATGAGTAGCAAAAGAAGTTAATCGTGAAACAAAATGCAATACATGACATGAAAATTAATTTGATCTTACAAAAATCACATGAACTTATGCATAATATAATTAATCCATATGCAAATTGTTAATTGGGCCAAAATGACTTATTTAATAACTAGAAATTTTTCGGTCGTTACATTTATAGGTGTAGATAACCAATAAACTAGGTAATAATATGATTAGGAATAAATCTCATTTAATCCTATTCCAAATAAGGCTCTAATTCTCTTACCAAATAATAGAATTATATTTCCAATATAATTCTATTCCCTAAATAAATAAACCTCTAATATTTGTTTCCATAGCAAATATACGAACGAATTAATTCTTTCTCCCAAATTGGTCGGACGGTGACGCACGTAATGGGCTTTGGCCCATTCGATCCAAGTGTGAATGCTATCACACTTGCGGAAATCGTCCCCAACTTCCCAGCAAATATAATCAACACCAATTGATTAATATTCTTCGACTGCGTACTCCGTACTCATTTCTTTAATTCGATTGGATTCGGTTCAATATTCAACAAATCTCCACCTTGACGAGAAACCATGAAATATCATCGCACATGTGAAATCATAACACAGTCGAGTTTGCATGTCTCTAAGCCGGATATACTCTTCTACCAAGAGTCGAGTTTCGTCCCCGGTTAATTCCTTCACCGCGCCTTCTTGGAGGACATAAGGTCGCTCTGCCTTGTCGTCTCCTCCAAACACTACCAAAGCCTCTTCGGTAGCCTTAGAAACTCCACCTTCTCCGGTGTAGCTAGAATTGACTTCGGTTACTTCTTTCGCCGAGCTTCCATCGAGGACATAAAGACGACTCGTCTTTCTCTTTCCCCGCAATATTACCAAACCACCTTTGGTAACAATTAAAACTCCACCTTCACAGGTGTAGATAAAAATAACTCAGGTTACTTCGTTCACCGAGCTATAGTGACATAACTTATTCCCGTATCGCGACTTCGTCTGAGATCCACTCGCCGAGCCGCTCCCTTTTTCACGGTACTTACTTTGGACGTCAAGTCCATCATATGATGCCACATCGGAGACACCAATACCAATTGTCTTCACGTTCGCCCCCGCAAATAGCGCCAATAACACGGCTACATAGGATATTATCTTGAAAAGTTGCCACAACTCTTCAAATAATTCCCACAACTCCTTTGCGGACCTTATCTTCATGATTTTCTCCACCATGGAGTTCGATATATGAAGGTCAATAATAATTACCTTCTGATCGAGCTCAATCCTCACTGACTCCTCCATGTCGTGATGGTAAAGAGGAAATCTCGTGTTGAGACTTTACATCGATAGATCGTACTTCACGCTCGTCATCGAAACCTTGCTCCCGAAGGTAGTAGGATCGTAGTCTGGCTCTGAAAGGTCACGAGATCGTTGTCTGGCTCTTATACCACTTGTTAGCTTTTTGGGCAAAGCTCTGAACGTCAAACGATCAAGACCGGTACCACTAGATACTACTTGTTGCAGATCGACGATGTATAGTACGAATTATAATGCGGAACCCTGAAAATAACTCAACAATAAACAAAGAAGGAGACAAGTAAAGAGGACAAGGAATTTACGTGGAAACCCAAATAACGAAAAACCACGGGAGGAACGACGAGAACTTTCACTATAATATTACAATAATTACAAAGGATAGATATCTACTCTCAACCCTCTATAATCTCTCTCAATATGTGATATAGCTCTCTAATGGTGTCTCTCTTAGTGTTCAACACACATCTAATTGTGTCTATGGAGATCCCTATTTATAGGTGTAGAAAACCAATAAACTAGGTAATAATATGATTAGGAATAATACCCTTTTATTCCTATTCCAAATAAGACTCTAATCCTCTTACCAAATAATATAATTATATTTCCAATATAATTCTATTCCCTAAATAAATAAACCTCTAATATTTGTTTCCAAAACAAATATACGGACGAATTAATTCTTTCTCCCAAATTGGTCGGACGGTGGCGCACGTAATGGGCTTTGGTCCATTCGATCCAAGTGTGAATGCTATCACACTTGCGAAAATCGTCCCCAGCTTCCCAGCAAATATAATCAACACCAATTGATTAATATTCTTCGACTGCGTACTCCGTACTCGTTTCTTTAATTCGATTGGATTCAAGTCAATATTCAACAACTCCTGAGTGCCAGGTGCCAACTTCGCTCCCAGGTGCCAGGTGCCAACTTCGAACCTAATCGCCAAGCGCCATCTTCGATCTGAGGCGCCAACCTCACGCTCCGCGCCAGGCACGAGCTTTGCGCCAGGGTGCGCGCTCCGCGCCAGGATTCCAGCTCAACCTTGAATCCGTGGAATTGTTGCGCTTCGAGCTTAATGCCCACAAAATAGAATCACAAGCAAACAAACAAAGTTATCGCCAAAACATACATTTACACAATTACAAAACGTGGAATTTACCTTCGATGCACTGAAGTTTGCTCACAAAGAAACCTGTGGAAATTAGGCTATTTCAGCTCGTTAATTTGCTATGCAAATCTTCGGAATGATGATTACGAATCCGATCTCTAAATCAGAAAAAAACTATCTCAAATCTCCAAAACAATCCATATCAAACACGATAATAATACGAGAAATCGTATTTTTAATATTTAAACCCTTCAATGATGTGCTCAAAATATTTTTTCATGGTCATGTTAATCTTTCATCAAGTCCCTCCTTTCATTTCTCTCTTTATGCATAAACTCCCTTTTCCACCACCAAATTCCAACATTAATGATCTGAGCCAGTGTCGTTTTTTTGATCAAGAACCCCACCAAGTTGTCTTCTTTTTTCCCTTCATGTATAAACTTTGTTGAATTTAGGGGTCAGTGCACTTTTGCACTGCACAATAACAAGTTCACTTTATCACCGTTGGATTTAGATAAATAATTATAGAGTTCTAAAAATATTTATTTTTAAATATATATATAGTTGTTGATGTTTTTAAATAGAAAATAGAAAATATAAAATATAAAATATAAAACAATATAAAATATAATACTACTACTAAAAAATATTTATTTGTAATAAAGTAAACGAAAATATAAAAACAAATAAATAAATAATAACCTAGTAGAATATAATTTGAGGGCAGTTAAAAAAATTTGGACTGTGAAAACTTTTAAAATTGCGTGAAATTATTAGATTATTTCATCTAAATCCAACAGTGATAAAGTGCACTTGTTATAGTGCAGTGAAAAATGCATTCCACGGCCCCTAAATCCAATTTTTTTGGGGGTTTACAGCGTAAATTAATATTGAAGATGTAAATATCCGTAGCCAATTATATATTTTTTCAAGTCAAATTGCATACCCAACAAAAGATCAAACATTGATCGGCACCAAACAGACATCAGAAGCTTCGTTGAAGAAGACTCACTACAAAAAAATCGCGAGATCCCTACGGCCATTCCCGTAGGGATTCCCGTAGGGAAGCTCATTCCCTACGGCATCTCCTACGGCATTTTCCCGTAGGGTCTAGGCTCGTAGGGGGCTTCATCCCTACGGGAAATTTACGCCGTAGGGGAGCTCGTAGGGGATGTCAGTTACCCGCCCCCTTCTCCCCGTAGGCTAGGCCGACGACAACACCGTAGGGAATGGTCGTAGGGGTGTCCCCTACGGCTAGTCCCGTAGGGGACTCGTGGAGGGTATCCCCTACGACTTTTCCCATAGGGGACTCATGGAGGGTATCCCCTACGGCTCTTCTCGTAGGGTACTGCTGGAGGGTACCCCCTACGGCATTTTCCCGTAGGGAACTTCTGGGCCTTGTCCCTACGGCATAGCCGTAGGGAATTTATGGTATTTTGGCCAGGAACAATTTGGTTTTTTATTACCCAAAACCTGCACTCAAAATCTACTCAAATTCAATTCAACACAATCAAACACATCCAAACACATCTAAAATCATTCACAATCAACCAAACACAATAAAAAAAACATCCAAAAACAATTCAAATCATCCAAAAACATCTGAAATATCAAGTTAACCAAACAACAAAACAAACACAATGTGTAATCAGGGATGTGGAGGTGGTCGACCTAGAAGCTCATCTCGTAAACGCTGCTCCATCTCTTTTATGCTCGCAGCGAACCCCTTCTCTAACTCTGCACGATCAGCAGCGCGCTCAACAACTCGCTCCCGAGCAAGACGTTCCTCGGTCTCTTTTTGCTTCTGCTCGAACTCCTCTCTCAAAGTCTGTCTGATGCGCTCCTCCGACTCTGACGGGCCAGACGAGGAGGACACAGAAAATGAGGAGGAGGAACTGGTGAAGACCTGAAGCAGACGGAAGCGTAAATAAACAATTAAAACTCGTTGATTATAAGAATAAACATAAAGTTAAAATCCAAACCTTCGCTAAGGCGCCCGTTCCGAAGATCATATTCTTCTTCTTCGGAGCGACACTCAGGTAGACCTCGTCCACATCGGGCTCCTCCTGCGTAGAGGCTCAACGCTCCTCAACAGCTTGCTCAACCGAAGTCTAAAAGAAAAATTAAAAATCTTTAATTAGTCAAGAATAATTTAAACATAAAATTTAGAAAAATTCAAATTGTTAAAGTTATAAACTTACAATGAGCTGATGTGCTCGCTGAGATGTCGGGGTCCCGTTCTTCTTCATATGCAGACGTTTTGCAACGTCCAAAGCCGTCGCAGGTCGACCTAACTCCTCAACCTTCAAAATATAAAAACATGTATAATTAAAATTCCATTAAATTTTGAGGTTTTCAATACGGATTTTAAAAAGTCTTTAAAAATCTACCAGCATTCAAAAATCAATGAATTTTAAAAGTCTATGGATATTTATGGATTTCATTTCCAAAATACAAAAAAAAATCAATTCTTTAAAATCTCTCCTAAATACGTGAGATTTCTATAAATTTCTATTTTAATTAATTAATTTATTATTTAAAAAATAAAAAAACATAAAAAATATATAAATAAACATAATAAAATAAAAAAAATATAAAATAAAAATAATAAAATTAAATCAAATTTTCAAAAACTAATATGTTATTATATGTTTGATATATATAAAAATAATATTAAAATTATTAAATATATCAATAAATTTTTATTCGGTGAAAAATTATAATTGTATAATAATTGTAAAAATAAATAAATTTATTTATTATGTTATTTTAAAAAATATAACTACCTTTTGTAATTTAAAAATAATATATATATATATATATATATATATATATATATATATATATATATATATATATATATATATATATATATATCGTCTACATTGGAATTTATTGGTTATAAATTGAAATTTGGTCGAAAATTAGAATTTTAATTTTTCTTGAACCTAAAAAAAAATTATATTAAGTTTATTTATTTATAAGTACGATTTGAATTTTAAATTTCAAAATTAAATAAAAAATATAAAAATTAATATAAATCAATAAAAAAAAGTCATTCAAACTCTATGAAAATTCATATAAATCAATATAAAAAATAAGTCAAACTCTATATAGACTCTGTTGATTTTTTAAATCCACGAAAGTCAATAGACTTCTTAAAATCCAAAAAAATCCGACAAAATTTTAATTGAGTACACCCTCCTAAGTACATGTTTTTTTGGGATAAAATGAATTAAACATAAATGAATTGAATGAATATGAAATTAAAGAGAGTTTATATATAAAATAATAATAATAATAATAATTTTTATAAATTATTAAATTTTTTTATAAATATTAACAATATTTTAACTTATACCTAAAATTATTAATTTTAATTCTTTTTATTTATTTATCTTAATTTAATTTGAAACGAACTTAATCAAGCTAAACTTATTGAACTTAATAAATTTGAACTAGACTTAAGTTATTTAAATTGAACTAAAAATAGACTAACCAATGAGAATTCATTAGGGCTCTCGATCTTGATTAAAAAAATAGATAGTTTATCTCAAACCAAATAACCATTCTTAAAGACAAGCAAATTAATTATGTAAACTTTCTAATTAATTATGCTAATATTCTATTTTTAGATTTCCCAACTTAATAGTATTTACCTATTAAAAATGAAATGATTTTTTTTATTTTATTTTTAATTTAAAATACAATTTTAATTTTATTTTATTTATCTACTTTTAAAACTTATTTCACTACTATTTTATTTTTTAACTTAATTAAAAAACAAATTTATACCCTTCAATTTTTTTTAAAGAAAATAAAACACAATTTTTTTTAATCTACGTGTCATCCAAAAGTGCATAAATTATTGAGACGGGTAATACTAATTTACATACTTACACAATGGTACTTATCACGATATCTATATTTAATGCTCTTTTTAATAATTTCGAAATTCAAAATGATTATTAATATCCTAATAATTTCTTCTAATTATTATTATTATTATTATTATTATTATATGTATTATCATTTTGGTCCACTATCACCAACAATATACAGTATGATGATCTCTTTGATAATTGAAGGTTCTAAATAGAAATATATAACAATAATCAAAACTGAACAAACACTATTTCAAATGATCGAAATAGAACTACAAAAATTGCATTTTGCAATACAAATATCTTCAATACCAAAATGGAATCTAAGTTGGTGCAAAATTAATATAATCGTGAGATTTGCAACTTGTGGTGGTTAGGCTGCCCCCACCGTGTCCACTTTCTAGCGTCCTTGTTGCCATGCATTGTCCCAACAGTTGAGAATTAAATCACCCAACAATTGACAGTTCATACTTTTTCATCCATCCTATAATAATCATCACATTTTTTTATAATTTATAAAAAAAATATGTGACCATTTTTATGGAAAAAAATCGAAAGTAGAATAGAGGACAAAATTTACGTGAGAACTCAAGACGGACAAAATCGAAGAGGAACGACGCGATACAAAAGACTTGTGTTTATTTTGAATGGGGTTCAAATTTTATTGTGTATTACTCAAAGTGTATTTGAGTTTGAAGGTACAAAGATAGTCATCTTACAATCATTCAAATTTTAAAGTTGCCGGTAAGAGCAACATCCTCCAACTGTCATTCCACGTGCAATTGCAGTGTTTTTTTTTTTTTTTTATTGAGATAGACTTGAACATGCTTGATTAATTTTCATTCGGTAGCACGTGTTTTGATTGTCTATAAGTGGAAACCCATTGTTGTTTCTAAGCATTTGAAATTCGTGATTATAGTTTTATATCGTGAAATTCTTCCTTTTATTAACCTTGCATATTTAATTATTGTTGTTTAAGGGCACTTTAGTCTTTTTTTGTACTCTTTGTGTTGGATTATATTTATACTTAAAAATACATTTGTATTTCTAAACTATGGTTTTTGTAATAAAAGGATCCCTAATTCACACCTTTGTGAGCATAAAGTCTTGAAAAAAAATATGCGCGTGAGAATAGGAACACTCTACATTTTAATATAATTCTTTGAGAGATTTTTTTTTTATTGTTCTCACAAATGTAGCTTTTTTTCGATTTAATCCCACACACATCTACTTTCTCAATTTAGTCCCAAATATCACGAATTTGGTTTCAATTTAGTCCTTTTGGACGGAAAAATTCGAAATTGGCCGGAATCTGAACACGTGATACGCACGTGAACTCGGAGCACTCGCCCTCTGCTGACTCAGCGCAACGTGTACGAACGGCATTGGTCGATGTCTTTTTACAAAAAAAAAGAGATAAATACGAGAATACAACGCCACGTCATATATACAGGCATTTAAAGAAAATCAAAAATACAAAAATCCACTTAATACGCAGCCATTAAAATAAATGAAAATGAAAATGAAATCGAAATGTTTTAAAACCGCGTATCCCCTTTCTTCTTTTTCCCATCCGTATGAACCCTAACCCTAATCCTCTCCATCAACTCAATTGATACCAATTTTTTGATACGAAATTGAAATTCTCCATCAACTCTATCGAAACCCTATACTAAGTATGTCTGAATCAAGTGGAAATTCTGAAAAATATTTTGTTTCTGTCCGAAAATTGCTTCAAGAGCTACTTCATCGAAGAGTTCGAATCCGGGTCGTTGATTTGTGGGTTGTGGAAATTACCCGGTAAGAACTCAACTCATAGTGAATTAGTTGTTATTATTTTTCAATTTTACTTATTCTGACCTAATTTTCAAATTAGTAAATTCTGTGCTTTTTTTTTAGAATGATGGACAGTGCGATTTTTTCAGGTGGATTGATCCACCAATGTGTGAGAGGTCAAAGCAAATCATTCACGGGTTGTTGAAGCATCTAAACGAAAGTCAACCTGCTAATAGTAAGAATGAAGATGTGGAGAATGAGAATATAGTGTTGAAGCTTGAGATAAAACGGTTGAAAGAGAAGAACATGAAGCTTAAGGATCAGAACAAGAAGTTCATGCATAGTGTTTACAAAATGGTTGTTTTGATGGTGATTAGTCATGTGGTTGTTCTGTACATGTTGAAGTAGGATTGTATGCTGATGGATTGGAATATGTTGTTACTGATCCCTGTTTCTTTATGTATTTGGATTGATCTATTTGTGATGTAATTGGAATGACATTTGTTTGGTATTTCATCCATTATTTTTTATTAAAATTTCATCCAGAAAGTCATAACATCCTGAAATAATTCATGTGTTTTAATTAAAAGAACAAACAAAAGTACAAAGCAAATTCCCAAATGATACTGAGAACAATTTCCATTTCATATCAAAAGACCACATTTTCTGGAACAAGTTTCATCCAGAAGCTAGCATATAATTCATCCATAACTAATTCAAAAATACAAAACAAGTTTCAAATCCCAAAAGAACCTCAAAACATCACTGAGGACAATCCAAAAATAAAAAACAAGTTTCAAATCCCAAAAGACCTCAAAACATCACTGAGGACAATCCAAAAGTTCAAAAAAATTCCAACTGATGAAAACAACAAAAGCACAGTATGTCCTGCCATCAAGTCCATCCCCTTCTCTTTTTTGCCATTTGAAGCTGTTGATGCATAGTAGGGCTTGCCATCAGTGGTTGAGTAGGAACTTCTACTGAAAGTTGACTTTGCTGGGTGCCCACATCTTCACTTTGACTAGCTATGTCCTCAAAAGGTCTATACTGTGGTGGTGCCATCTGAAAAAATGTAAGACATTTTATTTTTCCATTCAAAAAATACCATAGAAAGTAAGATAATGTTGCCCTTAATGTGATTCCAACATCAGCCCCTCCAACATCAGCCCCTCCAACATCAGACCCTCCAGCATCTTGCTCAACAGCCCTACTTGGTTCTCTGCTTGTGCTTTCAGTTTCATTTGATTTCTTGCCACAGGTAAGGGAATTGTGACCAACCCTTCCACACTTCTTACACTTATATGGATTGCATTGTTTCTTCATTTTCTGCAACTTCCCTTTCTTCCCTTTGACGTGTGCTTCAAATGGCTCCAATCTCCTCCTCTTTTGTTTTCTTCCCCTGTTAACCCTTTCACCAAATTTAGGAGGCAGTGGTGGAATGTACATTGACTCTCCCCATAACAAATCATAGCTAATGCCATATATTGGCTCTGCATATGTCATATACATGGTAATATGGGTGAACATAGTCAATGGGGTCAATCTTCTGACTTAGCATGGCACAAATAGCATGAGTGCATGAGATCCCACTGAGTTGCCAACCTCTACAAGAGCATGTGAGCTTCTTCAAATCAACTGTGTACTGGCTTGCATCAAAAGATGAAATCTGGTAATTAGTATCATTGCATTTTAGGGCAATGCAGTCATTAATTGCTTCAGTGTTCTTGTCCATGATTTTTTGAATTTTTGGACACAATCTCCCTTTCCACTTGGCCAATGCTTTGTCTCTATTCTTTTGCAGCCTCACCATTAAACTCTCCCTGATCCACTCAAGCATGGTGATGATAGGTTTATCCCTTGCTTCAAAAATGTTGGAGTTAAATGTCTCACATACATTGTTCAGCAGCAAACCACATTTGGACTTCTCTTGAAAAAAAGCTTTACACCATTGATGAGGAGGCTTGTTCTGAAACCACTGCCAACAAGCTTCACTGAGTTCTTTCATCTCTTTCATGGCTGCAATGAATTGTCCCTCTGTGGTACAATAAGCTGCCTTCCAAAGAGCCATGTGGTATTCAACTCCTCTGAATCCAGTAAGCTTGAGATTGTTGTGCAAATGCCTTACACAAAACATGTGTTCAACTCCAGGGAAGACAATCTCCATGGCCTTTATGAGACCTTTCTGTTTGTCAGACATGAAAGTAAAGTCAGCTGCATTAAGGTCTAAATCAGATTTTATAATAGAAAGGAACCACTCCCATGTCTCTTGGTTCTCTCTTTCAACCACAACAAATGCCACAGGAAAAGGGTTGTTGTTGGCATCTACTCCAACTGTTGTCACCAGCTGGCCTCCATGTTTACCCTTCAAGAAACAGCCATCCACTCCAAGAATCTTCTTACAGCCCCTTTTAAATCCTTGTTTCAATGCATTGAAACAGCAGTAGTAACTCCAGAACATTGCCACACCATTATCAACTTTAGTTCCCACAATCACTATTGATCCAGGATTTGTTTTCCTCAACTCTTCTGCATATGCCCATAATTTTGAATATTGGGCATCAGGATCACCTTCAATTTTATACAGAGCCTTGTGCTTTGCTTTGTATGCTTGTGTCTTAGATACTTCACCCCTAGTGTCATGCATTGCATCCACCATGAACCCCTTAACTGACCTCCCACCATCAGATTGAAATCTCTGTAAAAACCTCTCACTCAGCCATGTAGAGGTCATGCACTTCACCTTGTGAGATGGAGCACAAGTGTGTTTATCAAGTATCTTCCTGATTTGAAAAGATGTCTGGTCCTTCATCTTCAATGCACTGAACATCCACTTTCAATCATCACTCACACACTTGGCATACATACTCCTCTTATCATTTTTTGTGAATTTTATGTTCCTCCTCTAATTTATAGCATGTGACTGCACTGCAGCCTTGAACTCTTTCTTGGTGGAAAAAATTTGCTTCAACACAAACTCTGGCTTGAATATTGTTTTGGGATTGAAAAGAGGGCATTGTTCTGCATCTCCATCAGAGTCTTCTGAGAATCTAGCTTCATCAAACAGGTCAGGGATTTCCACAACATCATCTTCACCACTACTATCATCACTGTCATCTTCCTCAAGCTCACCACTGTTAGGGCCCTCCCTCATAATATTTCCACTGATACCTTCATCATCATGTATGTCATCATCACCCTTGCCTTCAGTTGGGTCAACACCAGATGAGAAATCTGAATCCTCAAATAACTCCATATCTATATCAGCATCTTCTTCACCTTCTTCATCTTCTGCAACTTCTACTGGTATTTCATAAACATCTTTTGCAGCTTTTACTGGTTCCTCAACTGGTGCTGGAATTTCATGGCCTTGATTTTCTGCAGCTTCAACTGGAATCTCATATGCAACTCCTAGATTTTCTGCAGCTTCAACTAGATTCTCATGTGCAACTCCTTGATTTTCTGCAGCTTCTACTGGTGCATTCTCATCCACTATTTTCACTGCACTAATGGCTTCATACTCATCATCAACATCATCAACTTCTACATCAAAGAGAGCATTATCATCTTCACCCCCATCTCCCAGTACATAATTAGGATCAATATCTAAATTTGACTCATCTTCATACATAATTTCATTTCCAGAAGTGATGGCTTCATACTCACACTCAGAGCTATCAACTTCCTCATCAAAGATAGCATCATCATCAATATCATCAGCTTCTAATACATAATTAGGGTCCTCTTCATAATCCTCATCTTCAACTTTCTCAGCAAAAACATGCATCTCTCTAACATCAAGGAAGTACAAGCCCATTTCTTAATATCAGCATCATCAATCAGCAGTTTGTAGCTATTATCCTTCAACTTCAAGTAATATCTCATATCATCCGCAAACTCCACCCCAGTGTACAATTTGAAATCAAATGAGCTTACTTGATCAACATTGCACCAATCAAGGTAAACTATCTTACCCCCAACGTACTCAGTGTTTGTTGATTCTATGAAGGTTCCCCCAGTATGCACAACAACAGAGATGAGCCGACTTTTATGGTCTGAAAAAAATAATTAATCAAAACCCACAATCCAAAAATAGCTACATATATATTTTTAGGAGGTTAAACATACCATAATTTGGCAAGCCCGAGTCTTTTGCCCCTTTTTTCTTAGCTCGAACAAGAACCATTTTTGCGCAGCACTGTTGCGAAATTAGAGTTAGGGTTCTTCGATTTTGTGGATTAGGACGACAATAAACTGATTAGGGATCTTCGACTCTGTGGAATTTTGCGAAATCGATGTTCTTGGATATTTGGGGAATTAGGGTTTTCGGTAGATTTGGGGATTAGGGTTCTTGCAGTAAATGTGTAAGGTGAAAGAGGTGAATGTAAATAAATCCCGTTTTCATCCGCTTTAATATGTCTGAAAATCCTTTTCTTTTTCATTTATTTTAATGGTTGCGTATTAAGTGTGTATTTTTGTATTTTTGATTTCCTTTAAATGCCTGTATATATGACGTGGCTTTGTGATCCCGTATTTTTCTTTTTTTTTTTTTGAAAAAAGACGTCGACCAATGGCGTTCGTACATGTGGCGCTGAGTCAGCAGAGGGCGAGTGCTCCGAGTTCACGTGCGTATCACGTGGTCAGATTCCGGCCAATTTCGAATTTTTCCGTCCAAAAAGACAAAATTGAAACCAAATTCGTGATATTTGGGACTAAATTGAGAAAGTGGATGTGTGTGGGACTAAATCGTAAAAAAGCTACATTTGTGGGACCAATAAAAATTTTTTCTCATTTTTTGATGATAAAAAAACTCTTGTGATTTTAAGTGTTCACTACTAGTTGTATAATTGAATTAGTGTAGAGGAAATTTTAGGCTAAGATATCCAGTTAATTAGGTAAAATATAGTTATTAAGTAGTACTTTTAAATCATTTTAGTATATTGATAATAATAAAAATTGTTCTTATATTGTGATAATTTTTTGGGATAGAGGTAATAATAAATTCTACTTGAACATAGAAAACTTAGTTATAAATTGGTTTTGTGATTTGCAAAACAAACGGACAGTGTCATTTATGGGTGACTATTCGGGTTCGGATATTCGGGTATGTACCAAAATACTCGCATCCGTTTGAGTTTTCGGGTGCTCGTACCTAATAAATTTGGATTAATGGTTGGGTTATAAAATTCATTTTTAAAAATATTGGGTATTAGGGTACCCGATTAGCCGTTCGGGTATACCCGAAATACCCGATTAATTATTTAAATTAAAATAATAAATATTTTAATATATTAACTAAAAATTTAAAACATTATATATATAATAAATGATATTTTTTATTGTTTTTTATTGTAATCTTGAACTTTGATCGATAATTTTTTGGCAATTTTTACCGTACTCTATGTGACAAAGTACGATACACATAATATATGATTGAATAATTATTAATAAAAATTATTTTGATGAATAATAAATATTTTTGTAAATGAGGATTTATGTTATGATTATTTTAATTTTTATGAATGAATATTTTTTTTGTATCTTGTTATATATTTTTTGTATTAGTATTTAAAGATAATTATTCATTTTTATAATGAATATTGTAATAAATTTTTATATTTATTTAGATTTCGTGTAAAATGTATAGATTGTAATTTTTCATTATTGGTTGGTTGAAAATAAACTACTACTAAATTTGAATATTATTATTATTAAACTTTTTTAATTAATATTTTAGGGTAATTTTGGTTACCCGATTACCGTAATCGATTACTCGGTCCGGGTATTGGGTACCCGATTTATTAAAAAGAGTCGGGTTATGGGATGAATTTTTTTTGCTTTTAAGAGTATAGGTACACGAAAAATTCGAGTGTAAATACCCGTCCGTACCGAATAATCATCCCTAAAAATTATACAAGTAGCATTTAGCATTAGAGATAATTATTCTTATTAAAAAAAGGGCAAAACGTATTGTCTTGTACTCTGGAGTTTTTTTTGGTAGATTTGTACTCTGGAGTTAATTAATGAAAGATAGACTATTTTTTTTTTTTGTAATTTACAAATTAAGTATATCTTTTATGACACATGAAATACTATATTAGTATTCTAATATTGCCAACGAAAAAAATGTTTTCTATTAATTTCATAAATGCTAGTATACTGTAATTAGTTCACGGTACAGTATTTAAACTTTTAAACTAGCATTTAGCATTATATAATTATTGTTATTCTAAAAAAAAGGGCAAAACATAGTCTTAATTTGAATTATATAGTAATACTAAAATTGGCAACGAATTGAAAAAAAATGTTTTCTATTAATTAATTTCTTAAATGCTACTGATGTACTTTAGTTCTGAGATCTATAATAACTTCACAATCTCTCTATCTCCGTCCATCATAATAAATTGCATCTGTTGAGCCTGTTCCATCAAACCCTCTCTCGATCGACAATTTCTAGGCAAGGAGATCGATATGGCCAAGCGTACGAGTAACATTACCAAAACGTCCTTATCGTGCGGTCAAATGGAGGCGCTGATCGCTATATGCGACACCTTCTTGCCATCCATTTCGACTACTGAATCTCGGGATGACGTCCAAAAGTTCTATCGAACATCGGCTTCCATGGCTGGAGCTCCACCCCAAGTAAGATCAAATTCATAAATATATTGTGAGACAAATTGAATATATGTTAACTAAATAATAAAATAATAATAATAATAATTATTATTATTATTATTATTATTATTATTATTATTATTACTCCGCTACCAACTCATCACCTCTGAGTCTTGCGCTCTACCAACTGAGCTATTTTTGCGGTTAATAATAATAATGTTTCATTTCATGTATGGACAGATTGCTGAGTTGTTGCAAGAGAGAGTGAAACATCCTAAGACATGGTTAGCCACACTGGCATTACTCGTGTTGTCGACACGGATCGGAACGTTCGTACTTTGCGGAACAAAGAGCATGTCCCCCGAATTCCCGTATTTCCAGAGATTCGCCAAGCTCAAGCTGAACAGGAGAGAGGAGATATTGTCGTCATGGTCCACGAGCTGTTTCTCCCTCTTGAGGACCCTCTTTGTGGCTCTTAAAATCTTCACATCGATAGTGTTCTTCACTCAGGTAGATTTCATTTTAATTTGATCTTTTATTTCGTTCCTTTTGATAATTGCCAAATTAATTGAAGTACAAGAAAACAAAAAAAATAATTAAGCAATAATTTCAGATAAGTAGGTTGGAGTTACCTGTCTCCTTAATTACTGGTACTACTTTCGTCATGGTCTTACTAACGGTACTTCAATGGACCAGTTTCGTTAGGCGAATGATTGGTTCTGGGCCCATGGGCTGGGGCCCAACAATCAATTATCTTATGTTATAATTTCAGTCATTTGAAGTACTGTAATTTTAAATTTTTAATTTAAACATTTACTCTAAGTAAGAATACGTATATGAGAGTATACGGTGCTCACAATTAAATACTTGATACTTATGTAAATTAAAATATGTTTAATTAATTTGTGATTTTTTATAAATAAACTTTTTCAAAAAAATTATTTCTATAATTACTTTTTATGTACTGAAATTTGTATTTAAATCAATATCAAAATTAATTGTTGGTGCAATTAATCAACAGTATCACATGTTACCTACCACAAATTCTTACTTTTTACAGTATATCACAAATTTTATGTATTTTATTTTGAAAGTTAAGATACAGATTTTACATTAATCGGATCACAATTCACAATAAATGTTCCACATAAATAGAAGTGTGGTAGGTTAGAGATGTAGATGTGGCAACCTGCTAGCCTCTTTTAATTAGTAGCCTCAAATGTGGTACTATATAAATTAACAACACAAATATTGTTTATCATGATCTCTATCTCATTTCAAATCAGATTAATAATCACATTTTTTTTCTTCTAATTACAAAAAAAGTATAATCATTAATGCAAAACCAAAAGAGTATGTATTTAAATTCAATTCTTTACTGTTTAATTTTGTTGGTGCAATATAAATATACATGGTTTAAAATTTGAATTTTATTGCTATTTAGTAATTTTATCTTATTGATTCTTCTTAAGGATTTAAAATAAATAGTGTACCAACCAGGTTTGTTTAGAGACTTTATTATTAATATATTCTTTTTAGGAAATTCTTAATGTAGAATATCAAAATTTATTTGGTTAGTGAGTCATGTCATGAGTATTTAATGATTTTATTAGTAATTAATGCATTTAAAGTAAGATACAGTTAATAGATGAAAGTTGATAATTACTGTATTAAAATAAATTAATTGGATAGAAATAGTCCAAATAGATCACTATCATATTTAAATATAATTAAAAACTTTAAAATACGGATTTTACTCGTATGGAGCATTTAATACGGTCAATATTTTATTTGTTAGTCAATAAAATCCATTGATTAAGAAATTATTTTTCCTATTTAATAAAATTATTCATGTCATTGTTATTGTTTTTTCTTTTCTTTTTTTGTATTTCATGTTTCTTTTTAAAAATTAATTTTCCAGGTGGATGAGAATGACGAAAACATATCTTGGAAAGCAATAGGCTACTGCGGCCCGGACCCGGCCCACAAAGCCCGAAAGCCCGACCTGAAAGAAGGCCCATCCAAAAGATACGACGACGGCACATCCTTCGGGCCCCTTCACAAAGGAATCATCAATTTCAGCAACGAATCATCCCTTCGGAAACTTCAAACCCTAGGCTTCGAGATTTCCACAAAGAACACGAAAACCGGGTCCTTCAGTAACCCATCCTTCGTCATCAGATGCGACGCCGTCGTCGTCGGATCCGGATCCGGCGGTGGCCTGGTCGCCGGAGTCCTCGCGAAAGCGTGCCACCGAGTGCTCGTCCTCGAAAAAGGGGGATACTCGGCGAGAAGCGATTTGCCCCTTCTCGAAGGGCAAGCGATGGACCAGATGTACCTTAACCACGGGTTCCTAGGCACGGCGGACATGGACGTTCTGGTGCTGGCGGGGTCCACCGTCGGGGGAGGGTCGACGATCAACTGGTCGGCCTCTATAAAAACCCCACCCCACGTGGCGAAGGAGTGGAGCGAGAATCACGGACTGGATCTATTCGGCAGCGAGGAGTACGAGCACGCGCTGGACGTCGTCTGCCGGAAGATGGGAGTCCAATCGGAATTCGAGGACGAGGGTTTCAACAACTTGGTGCTGAGAAAGGGGTGCGAGAAATTAGGGTACCCTGTGGAAAACATCCCCCGGAACGCCACCGCGGATCACTACTGCGGGTGGTGCTGCCTCGGCTGCGGCGACGGCCGGAAGAAGGGCACCGCCGAGACGTGGCTGGTGGATCTGGTGGACTCGGGTCACGGGGCGATTCTCACGGAATGCGAAGCCCTGGAAGTGATAACTGAAAGAGGAGGAGGAGCTGGCAGGAGAAGGGCTGTCGGGGTTGCATTCTCGTTCCAAACCGAGAGAGGGAAGGAAATCGGGATCGTCGAGGCTAATGTGACAGTGACAGCCTGCGGGGCGATATGCACACCGGGTTTCTTGAAACGGAGCGGGTTGAAAAACCCCAACATCGGGAAGAATCTCCACCTGCACCCTGTGGTGATGGGGTGGGGCTATTTTCCCGAGGGCGAATGGCCGGGGGAGGATAAGAGAAGCTACGAGGGTGGAATCATGACAGCCATGTCGAAAGTCACTGCAGGTTTCGAAGGATCAGGTTATGGGGCAATCATCCAGACACCTGCATTGCATCCAGGGATGTTTTCCGCTTTATACCCTTGGGTTTCGGGGCGAGCTTTCAAAGACGGGATGGTGAAATTCTCGAGGACAGCTCACGTGTTTGCATTGGCGAGGGATAGGGGTTCAGGGGAAGTGGTGTCGGAGAGTAATGTGAGGTATAGTGTTGGAGCAGTGGATGAGGAGAGGCTGAGGGAGGGGATGGAGAAGGTGTTGAGGATATTGGCAGGGGCAGGTGCAGAGGAAATTGGGACCCAGCACAGGGATGGGAGGGTGTTGAGAGTGAAGGGAGCAAGTGAGGAGGAGTTTGAGAGGTTTGTGAGGGAGGAGAGCTCGAGGCCTCTTGGGAATCAGTCGACGCCGATATGCTCGGCTCATCAGATGGGGAGCTGCAGGATGGGGGTGGGCCCGGAGGAGTCGGCGGTGGACCCCAGGGGGGAGACTTGGGAGGTGGAGGGGCTGTTTGTCGCGGATTCCAGTGTGTTTCCGACTGCCTTGGGGGTCAATCCGATGGTCACGATCCAGGCGATTGCGTATTGCACGGCGCAGTCGATTCTCCAGGTACTCGTGGATGCCGGAAAGAAGAATAAATGAGATGCTACTGTTACTCTGTAGCATTTGTTTGAAATTCTGTTTGGCCGGGTTGGATTCGTGTGTAATGTCTTTAATATAAACTATCTAATCGGAATTAAATCAAATGTGTTTTTACAAACCTAAGCAAGCACACTGTTGACAAGCAACTCTTGCCTCTTAAAAAAAGATCCTTTTTACCACCATCATTAAACTGATTATTTGGATCGGAATTGTCATCATAGCTGTTCTTTTCTCCTTCAATAGTTTCACCTCCATCTGATTCAGTCAGAAAACCGGAATATTTACATGTGTCCAACCTGAATATCTCGTCAACCTTGTGATGGTCTGCATTCTTTTTTCATCTGATTTTCATGTAATGTACATGGGAAATTACATGTACGTCCTACGACTTGCTTCTCCCACTTGCCCAAATTAATAAGAAATCACATACAAGACAAAACTCCTCAATCCATGGATAGAATCATCAAAAACAAAAACTCTAGTTTATACAATTAGTCTGGTCAAGGTTGTAAAAGACCTTGACCTAATTTGGGTTTTTCCCCAATTTTGAAAATATGATTTTACCTCCTATTTTCCCTTTTAGGTTTTTACTACTTTGCCCTTATTTACTACCGTCGGATCTCATGTACACGTGTCGTACATCCGCTACTTCTTCCTTATTAGTTTAGGGTTTTAGCTGAGGGTTTTGTGTATAAAAACGTATCTGGATGCGAGCCGCATTATTATCGAATACACAAAATATTTCACTGTCTTTATTTCTCCATTTCAGGAAAGCTTCAAGCTTTCCTTTTTATTAACACAAACCACACAGTTTGTTATGGTATCAGAGCAATAGAAAAGGGATAAGTCAGGCATCTCTTTATTCTCTCTGAAAATGGAAGAAATCAGCAATACAGCAGCCAAGGTGTCATTGATGCAACTCAGTCACCAACTCATTTCTGTGAAGTTACAGATGAAAATTATCTGGTGTGGCGCCAACAGGTCATCGTCACTGTAAAAGGACATGGCCTTGAAGGATATCTTGATGGGTCTAACCCACAGCATTCGATATTTCTGGTTGCTGAAGGAGAAAGTGGTTTGAGGCTGAACCGAGAATACAGCTTATGGTAGAGACAGGATAACCTTCTGGCTTCTTGGATTCTATCTTCTCTTTATGAGTCAATCTTGGTTTATGTTGTTGGACTGTACTCATCACAGGAAATTTGGGAAAATCTTGAAACAACCTTCTCTAGTCAATCTGTTGCAAGAAAAATGCAATACAAACTTCAGTTACAAAATCTCAAGAAAGGTGGAATGTCAATGAGAGATTATCTCAACAAAATTAAATTTTACTGTGATGCCCTAGCAAGTATTGGTGAAAAGATGAAGGAAGAGGACCAAATCTTACATGTGCTTAGTGGCCTAGGTAGTGAGTATGATGCTGTGGTTGTGACTGTTACAACCCAAGGTGGGAGTTGCAGTCTTAAGAACCTCACCTCCCTGCTTCTTAGTTATGAGAATAGACTTGAGGTTACAGCTCTCTCTGATAAACTCATCCCCAATGCTAATATGGCACAGAAAGAAAGAGCAAATGGTCAGCAAAACAGCAACAGGGGAAGAGGGTCATCTAATAACAGAGGGAGAGGAAGCTATAGAGGAAGGGGAGGTAGAGGAAATGTTGGTGATAGGGTTCAGTGCCAGATTTGTGGGTACACCAATCACATGGCAGACAAATGCTACCATAGATTTGAAGCTGATTTTGTGCCCAAAACCAGTCAACAAACAAATGCAGATAATGGAAACAGATTCAGTAATCAGGGACCCTATGGACAAGCTCACTTCTCTCAACAAGGACAGAATCAGAGTCATAACTCACCACATGGACCATTTGCACAGCAAGGCACTAATCATGGTTCAGCTTACTATTCATCTTCTGAAAATGTCGAGTCAGAGTCCAATTGGTATCCTGACTCAGGAGCTTCACATCATATGACCAGTGACTTTTCCAATATCAGCCTCTCATCTGGATATGATGGACACAACAAGGTTCAAATTGGTAATGGTTCTAACTTGAACATTACTCATATTGGTAAAACATTAATCACACCTGACAGAAAGTATGCCTATCAACTTAACAACTTGTTACATGTCCCTGAAATCACAAAGAACTTACTTAGTGTAGCACAGTTTGCTAGAGATAACCAAGTTTATTTTGAGTTCCACCCTTCTTTCTGTGTTGTCAAGGATCAGGCAACAAAGGAGGCTCTCTTCACAGGGACTCTTGAAATCTCTTCACAGGGACTCTTGAAAAGGGGCTGTACAAGTTCAAGATTCAGCAGGTTGATCATCACAGCAAGACTCCTCTTCAAAAAGCTGTTGATCAACATTTTCCAGTTCAAACCTTTGCTTTGAATTCTTGTAAAATACCTTTCATTTATGATAAATCCTTTTCTTTATGTGGTGATTGTGCTCAAACTAAGTCTCATGTTTTACCTTTTCCTCATACACATCAGAGATCCAGTGTTCCTTTACATATCATTCATACTGACTTATGGGGTCCTGCACCTCTAAAATCAACATATGGAAATCAATATTATGTCACTTTTTTGGATGATTTTAGCAGGTATACTTGGATCTATTTTATACCTACTAAAGGTGCTACTGCTGCTGCTTTTATTCAGTTTAAAAACCTTGTGGAACATCAATTCAGCACCAAAATAAAAATCATACAGAGTGATGGAGGTAGTGAATACAAACCACTTACTAAATTATTCTCTGATGCTGGTATTATTCATCAACTTTCATGCCCTTATACTCCACAGCAAAATGGTGTTGTGGAAAGGAAGCATAAACATGTTGTTGAATCTGGTTTAAGCCTTCTCTCTGCATCTGGCCTCCACAAAAGCTATTGGGAAGATGCCTTTGCCACCTCTGTCCATCTACTCAACAGAGTACCCCAATCTACACTCAACTTCATCAGTCCATATCAAATTCTACATGGACATTCACCTGATTACTCAGCCATGAAAGTCTTTGGATGCCAAGCTTTTCCCCACCTCAGGCCCTACAATTCAGATAAACTTCAAATGAGATCTCTCCCCAGCATTTTTCTTGGCTATCATCCACAGTTCAAAGGGTACAAAATTGAGCTACCTGATAAGAAAATTATATATAGCAGAAATGTTATCTTTAATGAAAACATTTTTCCTGCTCATGATGATCATCAAGATAGTTCATCTGTTCACTTACAATATCCCTTACCCTCTGTTCCTTTATCAACTATCTCACAACCTATTCCAGACACTACCCCACATGATATTGATAACCCTTCTCCTCCCCAATCACCACCACATTCCCCTGATATTCCATCTCCAAATCAACAACCTAATGATCTCAATACTGAACCTGATAATGCTACTATCCAACCACTTACCATTAATACTGAGCCTGCACCCTCTCACCACATGGTGACCAGATCCAAATTGGGAATTTACAAGCCTAAAGCCTATAATACCACTGTCCAAGCCAATGTTGAACCTTCTTCATATCAGAAAGCTCTTCTTTGCCCTCCCTGGAAGTCTGCTATGCACTCTGAATTTGCTGCTTTATCCAAAAACCATACCTGGGATCTTGTTTCCCCACCCTCTCATAAAAAGGCCATTGGCTGCAGATGGGTGTTCAAGCTCAAAACCCATGCTAATGGTTCTATACTGAGGCACAAAGCCAGACTTGTGGCAAAGGGTTTTCATCAGATTCCAGGAGTTGATTACCTTGACATATTCAGTCCAGTTATCAAGCCTACCACCATCAGAATCATCTTGTCTGTTGCCATATCCAAAGGCTGGCCCCTGAGACAATTAGACATTGACAATGCCTTCTTGAATGGCTCTTTAGAATCTGATCATGACATCTATATGGTTCAGCCCCCTGGTTTTGAAGTACCTGGCAAAGAACACCTACTTTGTAAACTGAGAAGGGCCATTTATGGTTTAAAACAGGCTTCTAAAACATGGTTTGACAAACTTACCTTTGTTTTACACTCTCTTGGTTTCAGAAGCTCTAGAGCAGATTCTTCTCTATAAATGTATCATTCTTCATCCATCACTACATATATATTAGTATATGTAGATGATTTCATCATCACCAGCAGTGCAACTGATTCCATACCTCCTCTCATACATCAGCTTTCCAAACACTTTTCCCTGAAAGATTTGGGCCCTTTACACTATTTCCTTGGTGTTGAAATTTCCTACACCTCAACTGGTTTGCACCTGTCTCAACAAAAATACATTTCTCAATTACTACAAAGAGCAAACATGCTTGGTGCAAATGGTGTTCCCACACCCATGGTTTCCTCTACTACCTTTTCCAAATATGATGGCATACATCTCTCTAATCCAACACCTTACAGACAGCTCATTGGTAGTCTTCAATACCTCACTATAACCCGGCCAGATATCACATTCTCTGTTAATAAACTCAGTCAATTTATGCAAGCACCTACTGAAACACATTACAGAGCTGTTAAACGCCTTATGAGGTATATTTCTGGAACAGCTAACCTGGGTTTTCACATATATAAATCACCTCACCTAAACTTGAAAGCCTTTGCGGATGCGGATTGGGCCTCTGACCCTGATGATCGCCGCTCCACCTCCGGCCACTGTGTCTTCTTCGGTGTGAATCAAATTTCCTGGAGCTCCAAAAATCAAACCACGGTCTCCAAATCCAGCGCTGAAGCTGAATACCGCAGTCTTGCCCATTCGATTATTGAAGTTATGTGGATTAAATCTATCCTCCAGGAACTCCGAATGCTTCCCACCACAGCTCCGGTCATATGGGTTGACAACCTCAGCGCCGTCAACATGTCTTCCCACGCCAACTCTCAAGCTCGCACCAAACACATCGAGCTCGATTTACACTTTATTCGCGAGAAGGTTCACTCCAAGGAAATTACCGTCCTTCACGTTCCAGCTCCAGATCAAATCGCCGACGTTTTCACGAAGGCTCTCTCCAACCAACCTTTCACGCGGCTCCGCAACAAGCTCAACGTCGCCTCCGTTCAGATTGCGGGGGGGTAAAAGACCTTGACCTAATTTGGGTTTTTCCCCAATTTTGAAAATCTGATTTTACCTCCTATTTTCCCTTTTAGGTTTTTACTACTTTGCCCTTATTTACTACCGTCGGATCTCATGTACACGTGTCGTACATCCGCTACTTCTTCCTTATTAGTTAAGGGTTTTAGCTGAGGGTTTTGTGTATAAAAACGTATCTGGATGCGAGCCGCATTATTATCGAATACACAAAATATTTCACTTTGTCTTTATTTCTTCATTTCAGGAAAGCTTCAAGCTTTCCTTTTTATTAACACAAACCACACAGTTTGTTAGGTTGTTAACTCAGTTGGTAGTTTAAACAATTAGTCTGGTCAAGATTGTTAACTCAGTTGGTTGAACACTATTGAAGACCAAAAATCTTAAATTCGAATACAAGACATTGCAACTGACCTATAAAAAAAATAATTAGCCTAGCATGCATGATGTAAGTTAAAAACAAGCAAGGAATAAAGATTACTTCCGTTGATTCACTTGATCAAGCACAGATTTCTAATCCACAAATTGATGCGAAGAAATTGATCCAATACGTAAGTAATACAACTTTTGTTTTCTATATACCATTGACTACCATAAGTATTGAATTTATTTTCCAAATAAATAAAATAAAAGTATCAGTGGAAAGGCAATAAAGTATATTTCTTAATAGAAATACCATAAGTATTGAATTTAATTTCCAAATAAATAAAATAAAAGTATCAGTGGGAAGACAATAAACTATATTATACTGTATTTCTTAATAGAAATAGAAGAAAAGAAAATGTAAGAAGAAAACAACTAAACACTAGTTTTCTTACCTGAAGAAAAGGTGAGAAGAAAGAGTAACTAGAAATTGAAGGCTGTCGTAATTTTTAATACAAAAGAAAAAGGAAGTGAAAATAAAATAAAAAGGCTAATTAAATAAAAAAAAATATAAGAAACGAGGGCTCCATCAACTCGTACAGATTGTATATATGAACTTATGAAGTACATTTATCAACATCCATTTGCATTTATTTATCAAATAATTGTTGAATTTATGAAGGAAACAAAACGGGGAGAATTATTGAAACGAAAAAGAAAAAAATAAAACTTGTTTATTGATTGATTACTTAACAAGGTAATGAATAAAAGATGGAAATAAACTAAATAATACTATGTTTATCGGAGGTTCATCACGCCCCTCTGACAAGAAAAAGACAAAAATGAAATTTAAAAAAAAAAAAGAAAAATGAATTACCTTCTCACGATCCATGGATTTGACGCGGCATGGATCGTTATTTTAATAATGATATTAAAAATAAGTTGATGTATTTTGTATTTAAGATTTATATTAAAATAAATGTATATAAAAATATAAAACTAATATCAAAATTTTTAATTTTTTTTCTTCTATTAATAGAGTTCAATATCGGTAATGTTTCATTCATAATTATATATTTTCTATTGTTGTAATTTTAGCATCTATTTCTACATTAATTTATTTGAATCATTGTAATTTTAATTTTATTTTTGAATGTTTTTTTTAATTTATGTTTGTTAATTTTAAATTAATTATTTAATATATTTATATACAAATAATATTATACACACTTTTAATGTAATATACATTAAATAAATAATTTAAAAATAAAAATAAAATGAGAAAATTGTGTAGATTGTTGATTGTTGATAAATGATGGGAAAATGAAAAGTTAGATTGTATGATAAATTGATGAGGTGGAAGATAGTGAAATAAATTTTGTATTGAAAAATTGGATTGTGTAGATTGTTGATAATCATAGTCTAAGATAACGTATGAAAATAGGACTATATTCCTTGTGCACATGTCGTTTTCCTTGTGCGCATATGACTCCTTCCATGAGCGTATATCGTATTCCTTGTGCGCATAGCATAGAACTCCTTCCATGTACTCCTATGCGCATATGACTTCCATACGCGGATATACTTTAATATCCTCCATCAGGATGAGAATACGAAATTCATATTCCATCTTGCTAAGAAGAGGATGAAAACAACCGATTATTTCCTTGAACCACCAGCCCGCCGACTTTCCACATCACTGTCGGAAACCTTTCAATCCCGAAAAAAAAAAAAAAAAAAAAAATAATAATAATAATAATAATAATAATAATAATAATAATAATAAAACAAAATAATCTTCGAGATCTTCGCGCGCCTCCGTAGTATCTATCAGTTTTGGTCGTCGCAGATTCGATCGCCGCGCGCCACTTGGTCGTCACAATTTCGATCGTCACGCGCTTTCGTAGTAATTATCGGTTTTGGTCATATGTTACCCATGGAGTATTACCTCTCTTTGGGTTTAAATTAAAATCTTCTGGATCTTCAACATGTGCTAGACTGTTGAAATATTACCTGCAGAATCAGAAAATAGTAACAAAATAAAATCGAAACAAGGCTGAGTCGCGGACTAGGTCGCTTTCTTTAAGACGTTTCGCGGCTCTGCTTGAAAGTGCTTTGCAGTAGATAGCAGCGTCGTCCCCAGGATTAAACAGCCCTCTCTTTCAACCGAACTTAGCACTCAGATCGATTGATTCACACAAACTATTTTTACTCAAGTATCTTTCTCTATTTCTTCAAGTGTTTTCAAGTATTTTATGAAATATCAAAGCTTGGTTTTTATAAGATTTTGAAAAGGTGTAACGTCTTCGGAATAATTGTTGTATAAATGAAAAGACGTTATGATTTTCTAATAATGACAGACGTTACAAAATTCAAACTTTGAATTTGATTTTTCAAAAAATAAATATTAAATAAATAATAATAATAATAATAATATATATATATATATATATATATATATATATTGAAGGTACCGGTATACCGATCCGATCGATATACCGTGTGTGCGGAAGCGTGTAAAGCGATAGATCTACTATGCCATGATCTTAGTGCACACAAATATGTATAGACACACACACACACACACACACATATATATATATATATATATATATATATATATATATATATATATATATATATAGAGAGAGAGAGAGAGAGAGAGAGATATCAATGAATTCTTACATTTGTTGATACGTGTCTCGTTGATGTTGATTAAGGTGGTGTTGAGTCGATTGAACCACCTTAATGGATCAGCAACTCGAATCTCTCCTTGTGTGTTGCACACGAACCCGGAAAATGAACTTGCTTGCTTGCTTGAAGTGGTTCTCCAAGAACTCTCTTCTCTCTCTCTTTTGTGTGTGATTTTCGTGGCTGATCAAAAGTGATATGAAAACACATGTTTTCATCACTATATTGATCACCATTAACCTCCCTTGTAACCCCCACCATAATGTGCATCATAATGCACAAGTAATGGTGGATAATGGGGAGGTGAAAGGTTATTTCCACATCACCATGCCAAATGGCATTAGATGTGGTCCCCTTGCTTGTGTGGCATGCCATGTCACACCAGCATCCATGCAAGTCATGCATTTGAAAATCCATATGTATTGATTCTAAATCAATATAACAAGCAACGTAATTCCGACTCGTGTGTGACCTTGTAGGTATGATTTATCGATCAATATTAGATTGTTCCCAACAATTAATATTATCGAATAATCATTTAACATCCATAGACGCGACCTTATGACTTTATCGATTGCACACGTAGGATCGAAGGACATATCCCAACATATAATATTTTTTCCAACAATCCCCCACTTATATATATATATATATATATATATATATATATATATATATATATATATATATATATATATATATATATAATATAAAATCATTTGAGCAGTTCACTATAGAGGAGTGCATAAGTTAAAGTATCTTTCGATTTGAACTTTAACGTTGTAATGTATATTTTCAAAGTAGAAGAATGAAGAGTGACATAAGTCTGGAACTCACATTCTTTTTTTTGTCTTCAAATCATACATCACACACACCACTTCTGTTTGTGTGATTCTATGTCAGCACAATACAGCCATGTGATTGTATCCCAGTCTAGTGAATGTTTCTAAACTACTTGCCCAAAGTCAGTTTAGTAAGCGGCCTCACTTTACATTCACAGAGGTAAGTTCATCAAGAGTACTCCTGAGCTAAACACTTTACTTAAACTTAAGTATGAACTTATTAAGAGTAATCACTCAACCTTTAACCGCTCTAGGAAATCATGCTTTAATGGAAGGGACTAGGAGTTATACTCCTTTTAATATGCATGATAGTTCTTTTCCCACTCGCACAAAGGGCTAGACTCGACGTCCAGATAAACATTCTCAACAACATTATTTCATACAGGGCAAATAGATCGTGTGACCTGCGAGCGTGTGAACTATGTCGTCGTCATAAACCGGTTAGTGTATTATGACAGTTCACGAAATATATTGAGGACTTTTACTCGCTATACCCCAGACATCTTTATAAACTGCACTAGTCGACGTATCTCTTATCCCCCTCAGATACTTAGCATACTCGACCTTGTCCCAACTCATATTCACAATCATGTCCGTACATGATTGGGCTAGCCTTGAATACCAAGTTAAGTGCATGTTTTAAGATAATCTTCCTTCTCCACTAGAGCCTCTAAACTCCACGTCAGTTGCTTTCCTGATATGTACCGCATTTACCGAATTTCCATGGTTATTTGGTAAGATATCAAAGTAGCATCACCTAGTGAAATCTCAAGACACAGTTGGAAGTCTTAAGGGTAACGAAGTGAGGTTAACGACATCGTTTCAACCTCAAGGTCTCACATAATGAGAAAACAGGGAAGTTTATCTCATTCACCTTTTAATGATCACAATAGCACACGTGGTATGAACACGCGCTACAATGCTTTTCTTCCACTTTGGAAGCGTATGTCTTTCAACTTAGCATCGTACAGATTATAGTTCAAGTGTCCGTCTCCCACTTAACCTAAGTTCTCTCCTCTGTTACGTCCTCAGAGACTTCCACTGTCTCCAAAGAGAACTGCAATCTGGCTATATTACAAGTCCATGAATGTGGGGATTCATTTCTCTGCACATCCTCGATGTCAGAGATGACTGTTCATGTGAGAGAACCAGTCACAACTTGTAGACATACTTTTCAAGTATAAACATACTTGTACACACAACATTAATACATATATTAATTTCAACAGAACATCACATTGTCATTGACTGATTACATATAATCAAATTCTATGCAACTCCAAAGACTCGACATGATCCTTGAACACCTCATTAGGTATTGGTTTGGTCATAGGATTAGTCACCATCAAATGCATAGATATATAATATTTACTCCTTTTGTTTTAACAATGTCCCGACAAAGTTAAACACTGCTTGACTATCACATTTGATCGTCACATCACCCACTGGTGTGCTTACAATCCTTTATCATTAAATGCATTTCTTTACTACTTTTGGGATCCATGTTTCGGCTTAGGTATTCACCTTTTGATAAAAAGAGTATCAATGACTTTGCAGGTATCCAACTCGAATCGTTAAAGGAGCTTATGGATATTAGTCTCCTGCGAGAGTCTAAGCAGCCTTTGAGAACGAATCCTATAGATTTTGATGCCATACACAGCTTCACCCACATCCTTCATCTCGAAGATGAGGATAGTCATTTCTTGATCTCATTCAAGTACTCGATATCATTTCCAACCAAAAGAATATCATCAACATATAATGATAGTATTACAAAACACTTTTCTGAAAGTTTGACATATATAATCACAATGGTCATCATCATCACTTGATGAGATTTCAAGTACCATTGACTGGACAACAAAACCACTGGTTGTTCCATAGAGATCTTTTTATTCAATTCTCCATTGAGAAAATTAGTCTTAACGTTAATTTGATGTAGTCCCAAATCGAAATTGGCTACAATGGCTAGAAGTAGGCGAATCGAAGAAAACCTCACACTCGGCGAAAAGGTTTCTTCATAGTCTATCCTCAAATAGGTTATATTCTTTAGCAACTAAATGAGCTTAGTATCGTTCAGTTGCCCTATCAGCCTTTTCGCTTAATTTTGAGAACTCACTTGTTCCCAAATTGTCTTGCACCCACTCAGGAGATCAACTAGTTCCCAGACATAGTTACTCTTCATGGAATTTTTTATCTTCCATTGCAATTTTCCATATAACCTTCAGGTTTTATCGAGAAAGCAAAGGATAAAGCCTTTCTGTAAGACTCACTCTTCTCCTTCAACTGATTCAGTCATAGAAACATACCTATAAATCTCATAATGACGTTTAGGTATACTCTTTCTACAAGAATAATGAATAGGTTATGATGATTGAACTTTTAGGTATACTCATCTAGAGGTGTAACATATACATCTCTCCCACTCTGATCAACACTACGAGAAATGTTGAGTGGTGTTAGGTCTGAACCTTGTACCTCTAAAGGATCATAAGTTAATTATGTGTCCCCATTCTCATCATTAACCTCAAAGAACAGTTCTTTGTTTCGTAATTCACCTCGACTTGGGAATACAGTTTCTAGAAAATTTGCATTTCTCGATACTATTTCAGTGATATGATCATCTCCATTGTCACCAATGAACACATAACCAATGGACTCCTCTGAGTACCTTATGAAAATACACTTATTTTCTCTTAGAGCTAGCTCTCCGTACCTCTAATGTACGTTATGCATAAATGCAGCCAAACCCCAAAGTTTGAGATTATTTAGGTCAGGTCTCCTACCTGTCCATAGTTCATACGGAGTTGATGTCACTGACTTGGATGGTACTCAATTTAGAATATAGGCTGTAGTTAACAAATAATATCTCCCCATAAGGAAATTGGTAGGTAGGTTAACTTGCGCCATCATGGATCTCACCATGTCTAATAAAGTTCTATTCCTTCTCTCAGCAACACTGTTTTGCTGTGGAGTATTAAGAGTAGTCAACTATCGAGTAATCCCTTTTTCAATACACATTTCTAAAACTGTTCTGACAAATATTCACGCCCGCAATCGGTTCTCAAAGTTTTGATTGTTCATTCTTTTTATTCTCGTCTTCACTCATGAAGTATTTGAAACAACCTTGTGCTTCGGACTTGTGAGATATCAAATACACTTAATCAAAATGCGTGAAGTCTTCAATGAATGTCATAAAATATGAAGCTCAGTGAAGAGCTGTCACACTCAATGAATCACAAATGTCAGTATGTATTGAGTGGATGCAATGGATATTCAGCTCTTGTTGCCTTACTAAAAAGGCTTGCGAGTTATTTCACTTGCAAGACATATTTCACATGTGTACAAATCGAATCTAGAAAGTGAACCCAAAAGTTATTCTTTCATTAGACGATTCATCTTATCATTCCCAATGTGTCTCAAACGTGCATATCAAAACACATCTTAAACATGCTCAAAACAAGTAGAAGAAACATTATGAGACAAGCCATAATTTACATAAAAGACAAAAAAATTGTACTACTACAATTCATAACCATAAAGTCGGCAATAATATGTTCATTAACGCACATAGCATTATCATATATAATAGAAACCATGTCATTTTCAAACCAACAAACGATAACCTCAACGAAGAAGAACTACTACTGAAAAATAGATACTTAGGAAATAATTTCCTTTCATTTTTTCTAGTATCCTTCTTTCAACCTTCACTAGATTCTTTACCTTTTCCTTTGTTCTTGTTCCATTTATGCTAAAAACCAATGTTTTTATTGGAACTAGAACTCTCAGCCACACAAACATCATCTCCACGAGGTTTCACAACACCCAGTCGCTCATCCTCAAGTACAACATGTAGAGCTACATCATTGAAGATTTTGATGTTATTATTGTGGGTAATGTTGACCTTAATGTGCTCCCACTGGTCACGAAGGAAAGATATTAAGGTTTGAATTTGTTGTTCATCTGAAAGAATGTGTTCAGCTGTCTTAAGCTCCACAATCATGTTAGACATAATTCTCACATGTTGTTTAGCAGAATGATGACCACGCTTTGTTTAAGTATATCAATCTTGATATTCAACTGACGAAGCGTAGTGACAAAAGTATCACCATACTTATCACGCGAATACTCCCACATGACATGCACAGTACCTTGCAACTCACATTAAAAAATCATGCCATCCTCAACGGATTTTATCATGATGCCCCAGGCTTTAGAATCCTTTTTCTTTAAAGTCTTATAAGCATCTTAGTTTCTACTATTTAGTGGACCAGTGTCCTGTCTAGGACCGACCATCTCATGGTTCACAGCATCGACAACATCTTTACCATCCATTACGTACCAACCTTTCGGTACCACAGATTAAAGTTGTCTTTATCGAGCTTATTTCCTTTAATCATATCACCAATGATTGATTTGCTAGTCACAGGCAAATCAGGAAAGTAAATATAAATCATGCTCTTATTGTGTGTAAAACAATTAAGTGATCATTTAGAATACTTTTGCCCAAAATTATTCTCCCTAAATAGAACGTCGAAAGAAGACTTAATATCTCAATCATCGGCCCCAATTAGGTCTTATCATAATGAACTCAATCCCAAAAACACTTAATTAACCAAACCATATAAAATCCCACTTTGACACTTAGCATTCAAACAACTAATGTTTAAATGAAAACATATATAAAATGACAAACGAAATATATACATTAAAGTTATCAAAACTTCACATAGTTTAATCAGAATGACCACTAAAGTCAAACAAAAAACTACGAAATGAAAAACAGTGTTTGTAAAACAAACAAAGTACCAATAGTCAGTACACACTAACTACTAATGTACATGATAACATGCCCACAAATGAGCATGAGTACTTGGCATCCTCTTAATAGGCCCAGTCCTATAGTACATCTTTCCCTTTATCATGAAAACGATAAGGGTCACCCACTGGTGTTCAGTACCATGACTATAGAACTATTCAAATATAGCTACAACACAAGTGAGATAGATATCATGACAGAATTCATGTTCTTGATTCAAAATCATTTCCCACATCTCATGCCATTCAAAGGGTAGAGAATCTCTAAAAATGATTTTTAAACTCGTCCCAATTGAACAAGTCACCAACCTTATTCCAAATGGTCTTTACAATGCATGTTCAACACATGATCTCAATAAGTATATGCTGGTTTCATCTTTAGAGAAAAGAATTCTCGAGCGATATGTTGGAATTCGATATCCCGGGTCATTAAAAATTGCGGAAAATAATAACCCGATCGAAATCCTCTCGCCGGAGACCGATCACGAACACCACGAAGAACCGGGCTCGACAAGAGCATCGCCGCGGGATGAACCCGCGGCTAAACCCTAGCCGAGCCCCACCGTGGGGCTCGCGATCGCCGTCGATCACGTGGGGCTGCCTAGCAGCCCCCGGCGGTGAGTCCGGCGACTCACCGCCACCACCGGCCGGGGAGGGAGCGCCCAGCCGCGGCGCGAAGCCGCGACAGCCCCCAGCGATCGACCCTTGGTCGATCGCTCGCCCCGGCGTCCAGCCGGGGCTCCCCTCGCGTGGCCGCTGCCGGCGGTCGAGCCCTAGGCCGACCGCCACCTCCTCGGCTCCCAGCCGAGGGCTCTCTCGAACCTTCGCCGGGGATCTCAAATCCCCGTCCCCGAAGTTCGACGTTTACCCGGATCGTCCGTTCATGTATGCATCACAATTAAATCCACATAAATTCACACAAAGGAGTTTATGATTTTACCTTTTAATTCGTTGTGCGGAGAAACGAATCTAAATTGATGACCTTACGATCTTCCCACGTATTCCTTGCACTAGCTTGAACGTCGGGTGGGCGACGATCCTCCAAGCTTATGGATCCTCTTCAACTCTTTAGAACTATCAACTATTGATATTCTTGTCTTTTGAAAAAGTGAAGACCATGTAGTGCTTTTATAGGCTACGTAGGGGATCTAAAGGAGGTGGAATATTGGGCTTCCAATATTAATGATTAAATTGAGCCCAAGCCCAAATCTATTAATCTCCATTAATATTAATTAATTTATTTTCCACTATATAAATTAATTGCACTCCCAATATTAAACCATATTATATCAAATAATATTTCTCCGGTAGTATTATTTATTCCGTGTATTTAAGATTTAAATATCCATGAATAAAATTAATTTATTGCTAATTAATTTATATTCATCTCTTGAATCCGAGACTAGTACCATTCAACCTTAATTATTGTGCGGAACGAATCCACTCATGAGGTTTACACAATAATTCCTTTTGAACTCATCTCGGGGATATTATCAACCCTTCCGGGATACACTGTCCTGTCAATCATTCACGGCATGCCATATATAAAATATAGTGACCCAACTTAACCGGTAATTAACCCAATAATTAAATCGGTTAATTCCTTTGGTAAATCAAAGTCACTTATATTAAATATACACACCCGCAACAATATCTAGGATTAAGAATATAATACACTGAGACTCGAATCGATTATCGCCGGCAATCCTAATCGATGAATCTCAACGATCCGCTCAATACACCAAGTGTACAAGTGTGATAAAATAATTAAGACAAATTATTTTCTCTCTCACACAACGACTATACCGATGGATTGGTCCGGGTCCATCTAGGTCGTGAGCCACTGTTTGATTAAATACGAGTAACCGATAGTATGATCTTCTGTGTGGGGCCCGACACACCATACTAACTACAACGTATAAAATCCAGGACTATGATTTGCATATATTTAATTAATAATAATTAAAAGCAAACAATTGTTTATTTAATAGATTAAATGCTATGATCGGGAGTTTACCGTTACTTAAATCTAGACATTAAGTACACAACTCCAACAATCTCCCACTTGTACTAAGGTCTAGTCATTTCCTCCAAACTCCCGGTTCCCATACTCATCACGTGCTCTAAAGTGTACTTCCGAGAAGTACTATGTGAGTGAGCAATCTAGGTTGCCGCTCTGAAGTTATCTTGGTGACTACTACGTCGTCTCTCCTGACGATGACTCGTATCAGGTGGTACTTGCTCTATGTGTTAACATCACTTTTGACTTATGACCTCTTCTAGTTTACCGTGCACCGCTATCCAATAGCCTTTGGTAAACTAAGAGTCATATCCAAGTCAAGAGGTTATCCCGGAACCTAACCAAAACTTCCGCTGCCTCTGAGGCTGCTATTCGGTTATGAGAGAGTCTGAGAAGCGTCCTGCTTATCACTCTTTCATTTCATGGTTCCACCTCTTTCTAAAAGTGAACACATAGCCTGATATCGACTTTCACTGGTCCTTCTCTGATTTTTGGATCTGAGAATCTGTAATCCAAGAAGATTTCGTCTTGCTCAAGCCAGTACTTTGAAAGTATTTTTGCAGCATTCGAACATCCCTTATCCAGATTACTTTGATATCCTCCCACTACGCAAACCGCATAGTTGATATCAGGTTCTTGTTTTACAACATTGCATCTATGAAGCTTTCCATACTTGAAGTATAGGGAACTGCTTTGTCCTCATCTATCTCCTTCATGTGTTCGAACACACAACCTTTAGATAGATGTATATTCTGTCTCTGAAAGGCAACAACCTTTCTCAGAAGTATGCATGTTAAAACAAACCTTAATCGTATAAGATATCTAGGAGAAGTACAATGTTCTTATCTCTAGATCATAAGACCTTAAGAACATGCTCTAACTTCTTCTCAATCTTATATCTCGATTTATTTAGACAACCATTATTTTATGTCTGACAATATTTTTACATTGTTGCCAATGATAAAATTTTATCTACATAAATTCTCCGAGAAACACCACCTTGTTTCCATCACTTCTCTAATACACCTTTCGTCTATGCCTTTTGATGAATCCATCAAATGGACTATCCCATCAATTCGCAAGTTCCACGATTCACAGCTTTAATTCAATCCATAAATGGATTTACTAAGCTTGTACTCTAAATGATCTAGCCTCTTAACAATAATCCTTATTGTTCCAAGCAGGAACATTTAGGTCTAGTACTGCCCTTATGCAGATCTAGGGGTCGATTTCATCTTTACTAGATCCAGAGTCCGAACTCCTCTAGTCTTATGAATATCCCTGGTTGTTCAACAACCTCCCACTGCAATGGCGTCCCGGTGTATAACAGTAATAACAATAGGTGCAGTATGTGGTGTACTTCTACTCGGTTTGGCTGGTTCCTAGTCTTTTGTCCTTCTTCTCATTTCAAAGTATCACGTCAATTTAGGCTTTGTGGTCCATCTAATAGTCTTCCTCTATGAACCGGACGAGAGACGTCCCTCTGGTTCGTAGTACTATAGAACACACAATATTTCGTTCATCTAGGATATCCTACAACCATATTCAATATGCCGTTGTATCTAGGAATATCCATAGAACATAGGTAGTTCCGAACAACTTGTTCTCTTACTATTAGATTTCCATTTCTTTACAACGCACCATCTCTACACGCAAGTGTATGGCGCGTCTCTTTGGGATTTAATCCCAATCTTTGATTATGCTATGTGTTATTCAGATAGGTGATGGCCTCTGTGACTGAGTCGCAGGCTTCTAATGGATATACTTTGATGGTTCCCCATAATTGCTTTGTGTCCATTGACTAGTCAAAACACTTTGCTTTTATGGCACATCAAGCATTCTAATCCATTACTTGAGTATTCTTGAAAGAATTACTCGCACCTTTCTAATATACACATATGTCTGCATATCTAATCATTTCTAATACTTGTCTGAATTCTATCCTTTATCCAGAAAGGTTTGCTTAGATGTATTATCCTCCAAATTCAATCCTTAGGTCGGAAGGTCCATTCCTTCAACTTTAATTGATCAAATCAATTTCGACCATTTGAATCTTATTTGAAAATACTACTAAGTATAAGAATTCACAAGTATAACGATTAATAAAGAAATATCTAACAAGTAAAACAAGTTATAGAACGGTTTGTTGCATCGTGGTAGACTAAGGATCTATCATTCATATATTGCTATCTAATGTACCAGAATAGATAATGCCATTATTTCTTATCAAAATCATCCAATGATTAAAGAAATAAAATATCCATTCATTAATAATAGAAATCCAGAACAAAACGTTCTTTCTAAAATAAAGGGGTACATAAAGCAATAACTTTGAAATGAAATCCTATTTAACTACTAAAGCAGATAAATGTCTTCCACCGCAACCGCTGCCTCCTCTACAGCTTTGCCCGTGTAGACTTGAACTCTTCCTCTCTAAGTCGCCGGGTTTTCTGGAACCCCTGCATTCAAAAATGCACATACCGTCAGTGGTTCCATATCTACACACCAGAATTCTGGTAGATAATACCACTGATTATGTTTTTACGACTAAGGAAAAATCGTACCTTTGAGAGGACATTCAGACTTCCAGTGTCCCATCTTGTTGCATCGGAAGCACTTACCCTTTGGCTTTGCAGCCCCCATTTGTGGTACAGTCCTCTTGACACCACTGGGTTTCCGGGCTTGCTTCCTTCTTTTTCCCCTACCTCCACCAGGCTTAAAGCCTTTGGACTTGGTAGCTACAAGCGCTTGAGACTTGCCCTTCTTGTAGATCCCCTCTGCCGCCTTTAGTTCAGTCAGGAGTTGCGCAAGAGTATAAGATAGTTTACCCATATTATAGCTCATACGAAACTGCTCAAAACTAGGGGCCAGAGACTGGAGTATGATGTCGACTTGCGTCTCTCCATCAATAGAAGCTCCTAGGACCTCAAGTTCATTCAACATACTCATCATCTTAAGAACGTGCTCCCCAACGGGCGTTCCTTCAGATTGAGTAGTCGACATGAGGACTCTCATGGCTTCTTGCCTTGCCGCACGATCTTGCTCCCCAAACATCTCCTTGAGGTTAAACATCATATCATAGGCAGTGTCCATCGACTCATGTTGGGTTTGGAGTACATTTGACATGGAAGCCAAAATATAACACCTAGCCATTTCATCAGCCTTTTTCCACTTCCGATATGTCAGTTTTTCCTCATCAGTTGAGGCAGCCGTGGGCTCAGCAGGGCACACTTCATGGAGTACAAACTTGTACTCCTCCGAAGTTAGGACAATGTCTAAATTTCTCTTCCAATCAATATAGTTGGGGCCAGTGAGCTTATGCTCCTTGAGTATCATAGAAAGTGGGTTCATAGCTATTCTCTAAACCTATAAGCACATTTAAACAAACAATTAATTTAATATCCGATATTATCTCCCTCAAATAATATCATTAAATCACTAATCACATCTAAAATCCCATCAGATAAGGCAAGCCACGATAGTGTGGACGTTTACCCATCCAAATGATTTAGCAATTAGATTTGCTTTGGTCGTACATCACTATAGCGTTACTTCGATGGGAAGGATACTATAGAGCGTACCTAAGTGTAAACCATTACTCAGTATCTAAGAAGATTGTTTGGGACTCGTATATTACCGCAAGCCACGATAGTGTGGACGTTTACGCTAATACATGAACCTTCACTTTCTTCTATAACTGTCTACATCAATCGATCCAAAATCCCATTCAATGCAGCAAGCCACGATAGTGTGGACGTTTACTACACCAAAAGATTTTTACAATTGAAATCCAATCACTTGAGACATTCGATTTCATAAATCAAGACGCGGAGAATCATAAGTGAAACTCGAAGTTTCTAACCAGTGATTCACCATGCGAACAACCCTATCTCTCATTAGATGAGGGAGCCGAGCAGACAATCGATCCATCTATCAAAGAATGGTACGACTGCCTCTAATTTGTGTCATCCACATGACCAAGTGGCTTTGGCTCCATTCCACTCCCCGGGGTGAGAATGAGTCGACTTGAAGTCAGTTTCAGAAAGACAAATTAGGCATTGTTTGATAAACTTAATCAATGTTTCTCGTAAGAGGAATTACAAGAATTCTCCTCCAATGACACATCTATATGAACTTCAAAAGTTCATAAGAGTCACCAAGAGAACAGTAATGGAGACCATGGGAATGTTTCCATCCCCGCTCCCACTTAGCTTTTTATAACAAAGGGATACGCTATCTAATGCATAATTAAACACATAAGCATGCATACAAGTAATAAAGCACATATCACATAGTCAAAATAAGCTAGAAAATTATTTTCCCGACTATCATGGCTTTATTCCATCTCCGTATGCGTCTTCTAGTCTTCAGTCTTCGTTCTTGAATGCTCCATGTGACGAGAATATTAATCCTAATATTTAAATCTATTTATTTTCAATAAATCCAAAAGATACTTAATTCGAAAATTAAGTCAATCGAATAAATCAAAAATAAAATTAAATATTATTAATATTTTTATTTATTTATTTTCCTATCTAATTCTATTAAATCTCTAGAATAATCTATCCAAGTTAAACTTGGAATATTCTAGAAGACTTCTATAATAGAATAAGGAAATAAAATAAATTAGGACTCTTCTACTTTCCAAGATTAATTAATTTCCATGTCCATGAAAATTCCCATAAAATAGGAATAATCAAATAGAAATAAATTAATTAATTATTTTCCTATCTAATTCTATTAAATCTCTAGATTCCTATTCCAAGTAGAACTTGAAAATTCTAGAAGACTTCCATAATAGAATAAGGAAATAAATAATATTAATTCTTTTCCTATCTAATTCTATTAAATCTCTAGATTCCTATTCCAAGTAGAACTTGAAATATTCTAGAAGACTTCTATAATAGAATAAGGAAATAAATAATATTAATTAATTCTTTTCCTATCTCCATGAGAGTTCCCATACATAGGAATACTCAAAATAGGAAAACTTGAATCAATTAGGTAAGTAGTATCTTGGTAGGATTAGGAGTAGCACGGGTTGGGGATCCCCGCACCACCACTACCACCGACCGCCGCCACCACCGGAGAGGGCACCGCCGCCGCCGCCCCAGCCGGCCGGCCACCACCTTGCCGGCGGCAGCCCCAGCCGAGGGGCGATCGACCCCTCCCCATGGCTTCGGTCATGGGGTCGATCATGGGGTTGATCGACCCCCCGGTTCTTCGTCCTCTTCTTCTTCTTCGTCTCATGAGTTCTCCGGTGATCGTCTCGGCATCGATCCAACGTAAATAAATTACAAGAAATAAATTTACAATTCCGGTATCGATTCTATACATGAAATCGACCCTATACACTTTCCGGAAAACATAGAACGTAATAATAAATCCTAAATTCGGTCAACCCCCGAATTTTTACTATTACAAGCATTCATCCACACAAAACGAATCTCGACATGTCCGAGAGTTTAATAAACGAACAATCATGGTAAATTAAATAGCAATTAATTAAACGAATAATTAACAATTAATTAAACCATGATAGTCGGAATCCCTGCAAGGTAGAACACAATTGAACACATACATGAACACGAAACCAAACGCTCTGATACCATTTGTTGGAATTCGATATCCCGGGTCATTAAAAATTGCGGAAAATAATAACCCGATCGAAATCCTCTCGCCGGAGACCGATCACGAACACCACGAAGAACCGGGCTCGACAAGAGCATCGCCGCGGGATGAACCCGCGGCTAAACCCTAGCCGAGCCCCACCGTGGGGCTCGCGATCGCCGTCGATCGCGTGGGGCTGCCTAGCAGCCCCCGGCGGTGAGTCCGGCGACTCACCGCCACCACCGGCCGGGGAGGGAGCGCCCAGCCGCGGCGCGAAGCCGCGGCAGCCCCCAGCGATCGACCCTTGGTCGATCGCTCGCCCCGGCGTCCAGCCGGGGCTCCCCTCGCGTGGCCGCTGCCGGCGGTCGAGCCCTAGGCCGACCGCCACCTCCTCGGCTCCCAGCCGAGGGCTCTCTCGAACCTTCGCCGGGGATCTCGAATCCCCGTCCCCGAAGTTCGACATTTACCCGGATCGTCCGTTCATGTATGCATCACAATTAAATCCACATAAATTCACACAAAGGAGTTTATGATTTTACCTTTTAATTCGTTGTGCGGAGAAACGAATCTAAATTGATGACCTTACGATCTTCCCACGTATTCCTTGCACTAGCTTGAACGTCGGGTGGGCGACGATCCTCCAAGCTTATGGATCCTCTTCAACTCTTTAGAACTATCAACTATTGATATTCTTGTCTTTTGAAAAAGTGAAGACCATGTAGTGCTTTTATAGGCTACGTAGGGGATCTAAAGGAGGTGGAATATTGGGCTTCCAATATTAATGATTAAATTGAGCCCAAGCCCAAATCTATTAATCTCCCATTAATATTAATTAATTTATTTTCCACTATATAAATTAATTGCACTCCCAATATTAAACCATATTATATCAAATAATATTTCTCCGGTAGTATTATTTATTCCGTGTATTTAAGATTTAAATATCCATGAATAAAATTAATTTATTGCTAATTAATTTATATTCATCTCTTGAATCCGAGACTAGTACCATTCAACCTTAATTATTGTGCGGAACGAATCCACTCATGAGGTTTACACAATAATTCCTTTTGAACTCATCTCGGGGATATTATCAACCCTTCCGGGATACACTGTCCTGTCAATCATTCACGGCATGCCATATATAAAATATAGTGACCCAACTTAACCGGTAATTAACCCAATAATTAAATCGGTTAATTCCTTTGGTAAATCAAAGTCACTTATATTAAATATACACACCCGCAACAATATCTAGGATTAAGAATATAATACACTGAGACTCGAATCGATTATCGCCGGCAATCCTAATTGATGAATCTCAACGATCCGCTAAATACACCAAGTGTACAAGTGTGATAAAATAATTAAGACAAATTATTTTCTCTCTCACACAACGACTATACCGATGGATTGGTCCGAGTCCATCTAGGTCGTGAGCCACTGTTTGATTAAATACGAGTAACCGATAGTATGATCTTCTGTGTGGGGCCCGACACACCATACTAACTACAACGTATAAAATCCAGGACTATGATTTGCATATATTTAATTAATAATAATTAAAAGCAAACAATTGTTTATTTAATAGATTAAATGCTATGATCGGGAGTTTACCGTTACTTAAATCTAGACATTAAGTACACAACTCCAACACGATACACATAGTACCTGTATTTAGACAAGTTTTAAAATCTGACACTTCCAATTCCAAATCAATAATTAACGAACACACTTGATCGTATAAAATGTCTAAATGTTATAAGTAAAACTAAGTCACTCCCCTTATCAAAATGACACACACATAGCTTAAACGTTAGAAAATACGATTTTCATACGAATATATTGGCATATAACTTATTAAATGTCGATCAGCCAGTTAAGATAGCCAAATTGTATTACTTTTGCATGCTCAAAATATTAAAAGAATTCAAAAAAAATTAAATATTATTTTCACATAGAAAATAATTTAATAAGATTTTAAAAAAAATTCAAAAACCTTAATAATCATTATTTTTAAAAATTCCCAAAAGACATTTTGAGCGTAATACAATATTCACACGGAATAAGAAAAATATCCACACTGAATAATTTTTAAATTAAATGTACTTTTGTTTATTTAATTTTATTATTCACACGGAATAAGTTTTAAATAAAGGTACTTTTATTTATTTTATTAAATAATATTTATACAAAACAAATTAATAAAATAAAATCAATTAATAAACACTGTTTAACGCAATTATATGTACTATACGTACATATATTTTACGCCCGAATAATTAAAAATTATTCACTGAAAATTATTCAAACTGAATAAAATTTACTTGAAATAAATTCACACAGAATAAATTTCAATTCGGTAAAATAAATTCATACAAAATAAATTTTAATTCATTATAATTTCATACAGAATGGATTTTAATACACTATAAATAAATTCACACAGAATAAATTTCAATTCAGTAAAATAATTCACGCAAAAATATATTTAAATAAAGTTCACTTAGAACAATTAAATACAATAGTGCAAAAGTTACACCAGTTCACTTTGGCGTTAACTCTGAACAATTAATTACAGCGCAAATACTGCCCATTCACGCAATAAACTTTACACAAAAACAATAAATACGCAAAATCCACGTATATTTTAGGCAGAGTTCTTCGCATAACAAATAACCTTTGCATAACTCAGAGCGAGTTCAGACAACGCATAGTTGTCGCATGAAAAATAACCCTTTGCATAACATTTTACGCAGAGTTACATCTACGCAGAGTTACATCAAGTTCACCCAGAACAAATAACTTAGTTGTTCATGCAATAAATATCACACAGAATAATATATTAAATACGTTCATGCTCGATTAACAATGAACATAAATATTAAACATGAACAAACAAAATCAAACACATAATTCACAAGGGATCCGATCACACTTTCTCTGATACCAATGAAGGAATTACTTAATCGACATAAGCAATTCGATAAAAATAAATCAGAAGACTTACTTGTCTTCGATGCGGAAACGTGAATCGAACGGACCGAATCCTCTTGATGCGTGTTGCTTCTCGTGCTACGCAGTGTCTACAACACTCTCTCGATTGGAGTGTTGAATTGTTCTTCACGATGTAAGAACCCATATTGTTCTTATATGTTTATTTCTCTGTAACTTTTGTTTTGTGTTTTGCAAGTTTCATTATTTTGTTATCTCTTGTAGTATTCTATCTGTATAATATATCTATATATATTTAATAATACAGATAACTGCATACATAACCGCAGTATAGGATAAATATTTATAATATACATTTTTATTACACAAATAATATATATTTTATAAAATAAATTAAAATACTTTAATTTTAATTATTTCACGGGTCGGGTCAAGCTCACGGGGCGACCCATATCCTAACAGCGGTGGTCTCCTTGACTCCTTCTTGAAGGGCGGCAGGGTTTGAAGGTCGGCAGGATTTTGTTCGCAAGTCCACGTTCTCCTTCCCAACGGAGCGGAGCTTTTCTTTTTCAGGGCACGTCTCTCTCTCTCCTCCCTTTTTTTTTATTGCGGAAGCTTAAGAATAATATGCTCTGATACCATGTTGGGAGAAGTATTGAAACGAAAAAGAGAAAAATAAAACTTGTTTTTTGATTGATTAATTGATTGATTAAATAATTATTACGAAGCCCTCCATTGAGGGCTGGGCTTGGTTCGGGCCTTGGGTTGTTGTGATATTGTCGGCCCTTGGATTGTGGACCGGGATGGGCCACGTTTTAATGAAAACGTATTCCCTACGGCCTAGCCGTAGGGGATGCCCCTACGGGCCAACCTACGAGAATGCCGTAAGGGACCCCTACGGGGAGAAGGGGGAGGCGGAAACGAGTTTCCCTAGGAGCTCCCCTACGGGAATGTCGTAGGGAGTCCCCCTACGGCTATCAAAACCCCGTAGGGAAGCTGTTCCCTACGAGGCTAGCCCCTACAGGAATGGTGATCCCTACGACATTCCCTACGGCAATGGCCGTAGGGATTTACAGTTTTTTTTGTAGTAGTGTTCCATGCGCGTATGTCGTATTCTTTACGGGAATGGCCGTAGGGATTCACATTTTTTTTGTAGTAGTGTTCCATGCGCGTATGTCGTATTCCTTGTGCGCATAGGACTCATTCTATGTACTCCTATGCGCATATGACTTCCATACGCGGATATACTTTAATAATAATAAGGGGCTTCATCTTAACAAGATTCAAGTTTCTTCTTGTATACTACACTTGTCTCAGATTATAATGGTCACACTTCTTTCAAAAAATACAAATGAAGTATGATAATTATTTTGAGACGGAGAGAGTATATAAATTCAAATTAGTAAAAAAAACACAATACATAGTTGGTCAATCGTTTCAAACGCTGGTTTTACCTTCAATAAATAAGACATGCAAGGTGAAAAAAAGACTAAACAGATGAAGGACTAGAAATCATGTTCGCCAAGTTGGAACTAGTAGCAAGTACTCCACAATTTGAAAACTTAACACTACTCCGGTCGAATCCGATAACAACAACAACATCCGGCTTACCAATTTTTCTCGATGTTTTTAGATCGTTGTTCCATTAACAGTTTCCTTTGTTCGATTATTACAAATTATTATTGTTCTTTACGAGTTTGATCAGCTTTTACGAGTTTGTTATGTCCAGTTCGTCGTTCTCATGTGGATCTTCAACATCCACTGGGTCGGTCCCGACTCCGGGGGTGCCGATCAATTCCCCAATGATGCAGCCACAGTACGCGACAGAAGAGATGGTGACAGAAGAGATGTTGGATAAGATAACACTTAGGCATCCGGAGTTTAACTTTGATTTGATGGGTTTCCGGCAACTAATAGCTACGGTGGAGGGTCGGGATAACCGAGTAGGTGATTTTGTGGTGGCGGATGCTGCTGTTCATAGGGGAGGATCGAAGTCTGATGGAGTGCAGAAATTGGGGGTAGTAATCACTGGCGATGGATTGAATCTGGTACAGTCAGAGATGACAGGGCCAACTGACGGGGTGATTATACAGAATAACTCGCCGGGGTGAGTGGAGAGAAGACGCACGACTTGAGTACCCCGCCCTTGGAGAATCGGGTTATACCTCAACCTGCATTTACTAATCACGTTTCATCGATTCAACTGATGAGGAGAAATAAGGGTGCTTTTAAAGTTTGCAATGATAATATTTCTGGGAAAAAGGGGCTGCATGTTCATGACGATTCTAGCAATTTTGATGATCCGATTAATTCTGGCTTGTGTGATCGACAACAGAATTTTCGGACGTCGAATTCTGTGTTTTCGGGGGGCCAAACGCGAACTAGCAATTTAAATTCGAATATGGTCATTGACCGAGACCCTAATTTCGGAAGGGAGGATACTGCGTTTCTTTTTTCTGATAATAATTTTGGAAATAATTTGGATGGTCCATGCGGGGAATTAGGGAAGACTAAGGATGGCGTAAGGAAAGAATCAATAGTCAGCAAGATTTGTGCAGATAAACAAGGAGGGAATCGAATTTCAAATTCAAATGGGGAAATTAAGAATTATAATTTATTTGATAATTCTTTTTATTTTGGTTCAATTATACCTGCTGAACCGAGCCATCACCGTGCAATCGGGCTCAGTCATATTGAACCCTCAGTTCAAGCTTCCATTCAATTACAGAAGCAAATTAGATCAAGTTCTAATGGTTCGAACCCTACAGAAACATTGACTTCACAGGTTCATGCTAACCAATCTGGTCCGAGCCATGCTGCGAGCCAACCCAAATTAAATTCTATGGTGCATACGGACCTTATTGACAAGGAGAAAGGTGATGCTAATTCGAAATCACTAGTGACATTCAATCCTAAGTTGAGTACAGGGACAGGCCCTGAAGCGAGCGGTCGCAACCCGCTAGAGAATCTGTTCTTTGGATCATTCAACTCCAAAGATTTTGCTGAGGCAAATCGTCCTATACAACAGAGGAGAGTATCGCTAAAATACGTCCAACCGGAAATTAACAATGGGACCGTCTTTATCCGGCCGACCTGGAAATCAACTCAAGAGGGAGGAAAGAGATGGGCTTGCACGTTGGTGGGTTATTTTGTTGGTGACAATATTGGGTTTCAAGCTACTCGGCGATTCGTTTCGACTTTGTGGAAAGGACTGGTTGACATTAGATCAACGGAGAATGGCTTCTTCTTCTTTTCCTTTAAATCGGAGGTAGAGTTACGGGCGGTTGTTGAAGGGGGACCTTGGTTACTAGCAGGAAAACCATTATTTTTACAACGATGGCAAGAGGGGATGACGTGTTGGAAATCGATATCCCGGAATTAATAAATTTAAATAAATAAATTATCTAATTAATTCCGACCGAAATCCTTTGGAGATCGAATATCCGGAGTTGTATAAGTGCGGAACGACAACTCCAATCGACTCCCGGATGCCGGAACAACCCGCCACGAACCACCACGCGAAACCGGACTCAACCAAACCCTAACCACGGGGTTAGCCCGGGCTGTTCGGTCGAGCCCTCGTGTGGGGCTCGCGGCTGTCCTTGGCAGCCGCCTAGGGCTGCCCTTGGCAGCCCCCTATGCACGCCCAGCCGCCCCCGGTGATCGCACGACCAGCCACGGCGAACCGTGGCTTGCGATCACCACCAGCCACCGCCGCTCGAGCGGCGGTCCAGCCGCGTGAGCGGGGCTGCTCCAGCAGCCCGCTGGTTGTGCACGGGCGATCGAGCTCGCCCTCGATCGAGTCTCGGCGTCCAGCCGAGGCTCGCCCCTCTCGACCCTCTCTTGTTCGAGCCGTTGAGCCGCCGGCGGTCCGGTGATCTTCGATCACCACCGCCCGGTTCAACCTCGACAAATGTCGCGTTCTCGGATCTTGGTTCACGATATTTTTACGATAATTAAACGATAAAATCATAAAGAGGGTTTTACGATTTACCTCGTTCTCGTTGTTCGGAAAAACGAAGAACTCAATTTGAAGACCTTGAGATCTTCCCACGTATTCCTTGCACTAGCCCGGACGTCGTGTGGGCGACGATCTACCGAACTCCATGGATCCTCCTCTCTACTTTCTCTCTCTAGAATTGTGATCTTCAAGTTATGAGAATAGAGAAGACCATGTAGTGCTTTTATAGGCTACGTAGGGGATCTTAAGGAGGTGGAATATTGGGCTTCCAATATTGAAGATTAAATTGAGCCCAATGCTCAAGTCCATTAATCCTTATCAATATTAATTAATTCTATTTTCCACTATATAAAATTAATTGCACTCCCAATATTAAACCATATTATATCAAATAATATTTCTCCGGTAGTATTATTTATTCCGTGTATTTAAGATATAAATATCCATGAATAAAATTAATTTATTGCTAATTAATTTATTCATCTCTTATATCCGAGACTAGTACCATTCAACCTTAATTATTATGCGGAACGAATCCACCTGCAGGGTTTACATAATAATTCCTTATGAACTCATCTCGGGGATATTATCAACCCTTCCGGGATACACTTTCCCGTCAAGTATTCACGGCATGTCATATATAAAATATAGTGACCCAACTTAACCGGTAATTAACCCAATAATTAAATCGGTTAATTCCTTTGGTAAATCAAAGTCACTTATATTAAATATACACACCCGCAATAATATCGGGGATTAAGAATAAAATACACAGAGACTTAAATCGATTATCGCCGGCAATCCTAATCGATAAATCTCAAGCAGATCCGCTCAATACACCAAGTGTACAAGTGTGATAAAATAATTAAGATAAATTATTTTCTCTCTCACACAACGACTATACCGATGGATTGGTCTGTGTCCATCTAGGTCGTGAGCAACTGTTCGATTAAATACGAGTAACCGATAGTATGATCTTCTGTGCGCCCATGCAACACCATACTAACTACAACGTATAAAATCCAGGACTATGATTTGCATATATTTAATTATAAATAATTAAACGCAAATAATTGTTTATTTAATTAAATAGATTAGTGGCAATGGATCGTGAGTTTCCGTTACTTAAATCTAGACATTAAGTACACAACTCCAACAATCTCCCACTTGTACTAAGGTCTAGTCATTTCCTCCAAACTCCCGACTCCCATACTCATCACGTGCTTAAGGTGTACTTCCAAGAAGTACTATGTGAATGAGCACTCTAGGTTGCCGCTCTGAAGTTATCTTGGTGACTACAGCGTCGTCTCCCTCGACGATGACTCGTATCAGGTGGTACTTGCACTATGTGTTATCTTACATTTATGGACTAGTGATTTCTTCCCATTTGCCATTGCACCGCTATTTACATAGCCTTTGGCAAATTAAGAATCACATCTAAGTCCCAGAGATTATCCCGGAGTTATACCAAAACTTCCGCTGCCTCTGAGGCTGCTATTTGGTTACCCATGGCAGAGTCCGAAAAGCATCGTGCTTATCACTCTTCCATGTTAAAACTCCTTCTCCTTCAATAGTGAAACACATAGCCTGATATCGACTTACACCGGTCCTTGTTCGATTAGAAATCTAAGAGAATGTAATCCAAAGGAAAAACTCGTCTGCTTCGTAGTCTAGAACAGTACTTCGAAAGTACTTTTACGGCAGTCGAATATTCCTTTCCAGGATTACCTTGATATCCTCCCACTATGCTAACCGCATAGCCGATATCAGGTTCTTGTTTTCAACAATGCATTTATTAAGCTTTCCACACTCAAAGTGTAGGAAACTGCTTTCATTGCTTCTATCTCCTTTTGTGTTCCAAAACACATATCCTTTGATAGATGCATTCCGTCTCTGAAAGGTAACGAACCTTTCTCGGAATCTTGCATGTTAAAACGAACCATAATCATATATGTAAGATGTCCAGGAAAAGTACAATGTTCTTTCTAGAGATCCAAGATCTCAAGAACATGTCCAACTTCTTCCTTTATCTTTCATAATGATTCATCTAGACAACCATCATTTTATGTCTGATAACATCTTTACATTGTTGCCAATGATAAGAGTGTCATCTACATAAAACCTCCGAGAAACACCACCTTGTTTTCCATCATGTTTCCAATACACACGATTCGTCTATGCTTTTGATGAATCCATAAAATGGACTATCTCATCAATTTGCAAGTACCACGAACTCAATGCTTTGTTTCAATCCATAAATGGATCAACTAAGCTTGTACTCTAAATGATCTTGCTTCTTAGCAATAATCCTTATTGCTCTCCAAGAAGGCACATTTAGATCTAGTACCGCCTTCATGTAGATCCAGGGATTGATTTCATGTATACTAGGTCCAGAGTCCGAAGACTCTCCTAGTCTTATGAATATCTCCGGTTGTCACACAACCTCCCACTACAATGGCATTCCGGTGTATAAACAGTGATAACAGTAGGTGCAGTTAGTGGTGTACCGCTACTCGGTTCGGCTGGTTCTAAGTCTTAATCTTTCTCTCTCATTTCAAAGTATCATGTCACTTTGGGCTTGTGGTTCATCATATAGTCTTTCTCTAAGAACCGGGCGTTAGAACTTATAACGTCCTTCTGGTTCATAGTACTATTGAACACACATCTTTTGTTCTTCTAGGATATTCTACAACCGCATTTGAATGCGCCGTTGTTTCCAGATATATCCATAGAACATAGGTAGTTCCGTATAACTCATGATTTTACTATTTCTATAAGAGTTCCATTTCTTGTTTACGACAAACCATTTCTACACAACAGTGTATGGTGTAGTCTTTTGGGATCAGATCCCAATCTCTGATCAGTATGCCATGCATTCCTCAGATAGGTACTTGCCTTTGCGATCAAATCGCAGGCTACAAATGGATATACCTCGATGGTTCTCCACAATTGCTTAGTGTCCATTGACTTGTCAAAACATTTGCTTTTGTGGCACATCAGGTATTCTAATTCATTTCTCGAGTAATCATCAAATGAAGTACTCGTACCTTATTGTCTGAGTAGACATAGGTCTGCATACATCAGAGTCAATCAATTCTTATACTTGTCCGGATCTTACATCTTATATCCATAAAGGATTGCTTAGTCATGTTATCCTCCAAATTAGATTCATAGGTCGGAAGGTCCACTCCCTCAACTTAATTGATCAAATATCAATTTTCGACCTTTTGAACTTCTTATTTGAATAAACATGACTCAGCATAAGAATCCACAAGTATAATTGATAAAGAAATCTCTTATTAGTAAAACGAGTTTCATACTACGGTTCGTTGCATCGTGGTGGACTCAGGATTCATCATTTATATATTGCTAGCTAATGTACCAAAATAGATAATATCATTATTTCTTCTTATAACCATCAAATGATTAAAAGAAATAAAATATCCATTTATTAGAAATCCAGAACAAAGTTCTTTCTAATTTGAAAGGTACATAAAAGCAATAACCCAAAATGAAATCCTATAAAATGTCCTCCACTGCAACTGCTGCCTCCTCTACAGCATTGCCCATGTAGACTACGATCTTTTCTTTTCCAAGTCGTTAGGTTTCCTGGAACCTCTCGCATTTAAAATGCACATACCGTCAGTGGTTCCATATCTACACACCAGGTTCCGGTAGATAATACCACTGACTATGTTTTACGACTAAAGAAAATTTCGTACTTTCTTTGAGAGGATAATCAGACTTCCAGTACCCAGACTGTTTGCATCGAGAACATGCTTTCTCGTCCCATCTCGTGGTCTTAGAACCACTTGGTTTCTTTGCTTGCTTTTCCTTTCCCCCGATTTTGCCCTTAGGTTCAAAACCTTTGGCATAGGCTACAAGAGCTTGCGATTTCTGTTTCAACTCGTCTAAAAGGTCAATCATCTCAAAAACGTGTTTAAGCGTTTCCTCGAAGCGACTGGCCTTTATGAGTATCCTCATCGCTTCTTGTCTAGCCGCCTATGTCAATAGGCTCGGAAGGACAAAGCTTATTGAGTACAACCTTGTACTCTTTAACAGTTTGGGTAATGTCTAGATCTCTATTCCAATCATTACATTTAGGGACCAGTGAGTTTAAAAATCCTTAGTTATCACAGAAAGTGGGTTCAAAGCCATTTCCTAATCTATGAGCACATATAACAACAAACAATCGATTTAATCTCCGATATTATCTCCCTCAAATAATATCATTAAACCACTAATCACATCTAAAATCCCATCAGATATGGCAAGCCACGTGGTGTGGACGTTTACCAATCCAAATGATTTAGCAATTAGATTTGCTTCGGTCATACATCACTTATAGCGGAACCTCGTGGGGAGGAATACTATAATGCGTATCTAAGTGTAAACCATTACTCAGTACCAAAGTAAATCGTTTGGAATTGCTACATCACCGCAAGCCACGTGGTGTGGACGTTTACGACAACTTCACAACTCTTCACAATTTCTTACAACTGTCTACATCAATTAATCCAAAATACGTCAGCATAGCATGCCACGTGGTGTGGACGTTTACTACACCAAGAGACTTTTATAATTGACTCCCAATTACTTGATCCATTCAATCTTGTAAATCAAGACGCGGAGAATCATAAGTGAAACTCGAAGTTTCTTACCAGTGATTCACCATGCGAACGACCCTATCTCTCATAAAATGAGGGAGCCGAGCAGACAATCGATCTAGTCATCAAATGACACGAAAGTCTCTAATTTGTGTCCTCGACATGACCAAGTGGCTTTGGCTCCATTCCACTCCCCGGGGTGAGAATGAGTCGACTTGAAATCAGTTTTGGAAAGACAAATTAGGCATTGTTTGATAAACTTAATCAATGTTTCTCGTAAAAGGAATTACAAGAATTCTCCTCCAATGACTTGTCTATACAAACTTCAAAAGTCCATAAAAGTCACCAAGAGAACAGCAATGGAGACCATGGATATGTTTCCATACCCTCTCCCACTTAGCTTTTTATAACAAAGGGATACGCTATCTAATGCATAATTAAATACACATAAGCATGCATACATGAAATAAAGCACATAGAATATTATCACATAATCAAAATAATACTAGAATATTATTTTCCGACTATTATGGCTTTATCGCATCCCCGTATGCGTCTTCTAGTCTTTAGTCTTCGTTCTTGAATGCTCCATGTGACGGGAATATTAATTCCAATATTTAAATCTATTTATTTTCAATTAATCCAAAAGTTACTTAATTCGAAAATTAATTCAATCGAATATATCAAAAATAAAATTAAATATTATTAATATTTTTATTATTTTTATTTTCCTTTTCTACTTCATTAAATCTCTAGAATAATCTATCCAAGACCCACTTGGAATATTCTAGAAGACTTCCATAATGAAATAAGGAAATAAAATAATTTAGGACTCTTAATCCTTCCAAATTAATTCCTTTCCTAATCCATTAAAAATTCCATAAAGGAATAATTAAATAGGAAAAATTAATTAAGGACTCTTCTACTTTCCAAAATTAATTAATTATTTTCCTTTCCAATTCTATTAAATCTCTAGAATCCTATCCAAGTTAGACTTGGAATATTCTAGAAGACTTCTATAATAGAATAAGGAAATAAATTAATTCCAATTAATTCTTTTCCTATTTCCATGAGAGTTCCCAAACTTAGGAATACTCAAAATAGGAAAACCGAACTAATTAGGAAAGCGAATCTAGGTAGGAGTAGCACGGGGTGCGCCACCCCCACCCTTTGATCGATCGGCCGGCCACCCGGGGAGGAGCACCGCCGCCCAGCCACGCCGGCCAGCCACCGAACCGGCGGCAGCCCGCGGCTAGGGCGATCGAGCCCCTCGCCTATGCCTTTGATCGATCATCATCATGGGATCGATCCCAATCGATCCCGAGCCTTAGCTCCCTCTCTTCGTCTCCTCCGTCACACTTTTCCGGTCGTCGTTTCGTCCTCGATCCAACGTAAATAAATTACAAATTTATTATTACGCTATCCGGTATCGATTCTCAACAAAACGACCTCAAACAATTTCCAGAAAAATAAGAACAAGCATTCACCACACAAGAACAAATATTGACATCACCGAGAGTTTAATAATCAAGAGAAATATCATAACATTAATTAACAATAATTAAATCTAGCCATAATAATCGGAAACCCTGCAAGGTAGAACAATTTATCGAAAAATACCATGAACTAAAACCAACGCTCTGATACCAATTGTTGGAAATCGATATCCCGGAATTAATAAATTTAAATAAATAAATTATCTAATTAATTCCGACCGAAATCCTTTGGAGATCGAATATCCGGAGTTGTATAAGTGCGGAACGACAACTCCAATCGACTCCCGGATGCCGGAACAACCCGCCATGAACCACCACGCGAAACCGGACTCAACCAAACCCTAACCACGGGGTTAGCCCGGGCTGTTCGATCGAGCCCTCGTGTGGGGCTCGCGGCTGTCCTTGGCAGCCGCCTAGGGCTGCCCTTGGCAGCCCCCTATGCACGCCCAGCCGCCCCCGGTGATCGCACGACCAGCCACGGCGAACCGTGGCTTGCGATCACCACCAGCCACCGCCGCTCGAGCGGCGGTCCAGCCGCGTGAGCGGGGCTGCTCCAGCAGCCCGCTGGTTGTGCACGGGCGATCGAGCTCGCCCTCGATCGAGTCTCGGCGTCCAACCGAGGCTCGCCCCTCTCGACCCTCTCTTGTTCGAGCCGTTGAGCCGCCGGCGGTCCGGTGATCTTCGATCACCACCGCCCGGTTCAACCTCGACAAATGTCGCGTTCTCGGATCTTGGTTCACGATATTTTTACGATAATTAAACGATAAAATCATAAAGAGGGTTTTACGATTTACCTCGTTCTCGTTGTTCGGAAAAACGAAGAACTCAATTTGACGACCTTGAGATCTTCCCACGTATTCCTTGCACTAGCCCGGACGTCGTGTGGGCGACGATCTACCGAACTCCATGGATCCTCCTCTCTACTTTCTCTCTCTAGAATTGTGATCTTCAAGTTATGAGAATAGAGAAGACCATGTAGTGCTTTTATAGGCTACGTAGGGGATCTTAAGGAGGTGGAATATTGGGCTTCCAATATTGAAGATTAAATTGAGCCCAATGCTCAAGTCCATTAATCCTTATCAATATTAATTAATTCTATTTTCCACTATATAAAATTAATTGCACTCCCAATATTAAACCATATTATATCAAATAATATTTCTCCGGTAGTATTATTTATTCCGTGTATTTAAGATATAAATATCCATGAATAAAATTAATTTATTGCTAATTAATTTATTCATCTCTTATATCCGAGACTAGTACCATTCAACCTTAATTATTATGCGGAACGAATCCACCTGCAGGGTTTACATAATAATTCCTTATGAACTCATCTCGGGGATATTATCAACCCTTCCGGGATACACTTTCCCGTCAAGTATTCACGGCATGTCATATATAAAATATAGTGACCCAACTTAACCGGTAATTAACCCAATAATTAAATCGGTTAATTCCTTTGGTAAATCAAAGTCACTTATATTAAATATACACACCCGCAATAATATCGGGGATTAAGAATAAAATACACAGAGACTTAAATCGATTATCGCCGGCAATCCTAATCGATAAATCTCAAGCAGATCCGCTCAATACACCAAGTGTACAAGTGTGATAAAATAATTAAGATAAATTATTTTCTCTCTCACACAACGACTATACCGATGGATTGGTCTGTGTCCATCTAGGTCGTGAGCAACTGTTCGATTAAATACGAGTAACCGATAGTATGATCTTCTGTGCGCCCATGCAACACCATACTAACTACAACGTATAAAATCCAGGACTATGATTTGCATATATTTAATTATAAATAATTAAACGCAAATAATTGTTTATTTAATTAAATAGATTAGTGGCAATGGATCGTGAGTTTCCGTTACTTAAATCTAGACATTAAGTACACAACTCCAACATGACGTTAGAGAGAAAGGTGCACCAGGAGGTGCCGATTTGGGTAAGGTTGCGGAATCTCCCGTTGGAGTTTTGGACGCCGGAGGGACTGGGGACGGTAGCTAGCGCAGTTGGAGTGCCTCTTTATCCAAACGCGATTACTAATTCTATGGCACGACTCGATTATGCACGTGTTTGTGTAATGGTGAAAATCGACGGGGAATTCAACGACCATGTTATGCTACTTAAACCTACGGAGACGGATGAATCATATAATGGGAGCTGCAAAGTTCATATAGAATACGAGTGGAGACCGAATATTTGTCGAAGGTGCAATTCGTTTGGGCACACTGGGGCAGCGTGCCCTGCAGCAGTCAAGCATAAACCCACCAGGCCGATCACGAGATTTGAACATAAGGTTCGTGCCCAGATTTCATCCCAAAAACCTGTTGTTAGTACGCCTGACTCCAATTGGCAACTTGTAGAGGCAAAAAGAAAAGTTACGGGTAGGGGACCATACCCCTCTTACCACAGGGCACTCCCAGAGTTCCGTTAAATGTAGAGAATCTGGGATAGGGCACCGAGAGCATTTTAGGGCAGACGGTAAATCTCCGGCCAAGGTGAGTAATGGAAGGCGCAACACCAATTCTGACCAAACCAAACTGATTATTTCTCGAACGACGGGGGAGAAACCGTATGTCCATGACCCTATTACACGAGTGCACACTTCAACTGGTACTGAAAGGAGTGTCGCTATTATTCAAAAAAATTGGTTTCGACGAATTAGAAGATGTCGGGGATATGGAGGAGGGAGAGATTGTGGAGTTGCTTACACGTACCATGAAGGTACCGGAACAGGTCCTATAGCAGCCCTTCAACCGAGTGATCATGTGTAGCACACTTTGCTGGAATATGCAAAGACTGAATAAGTCGGATCACCAGCGGCCTGACAATACCATTTCGTTACGACTCTCGGACTCTCTTCAGGCACGAGCACGGCAGAGAGTGTGGCATATAGCTTGGTAGTTTATATATTTGTTTTGCTATAAGTTGTATTCGGTTGATCGGAGAGTTACACTGTTAGCTCGTGTGGGGCGGTAGGGTCTTTCCTACGCGCATTCCTGTTACACCTTTTATTTTTAATGAAATTAACCTTTACCAAAAAAAAAAGTTGGAACTAGTACCATAGCCGTAGCCAAGCCAGGACCATAGAAAAGGGCTTAAGCATGTTCACAAAAATAGGAACTCGAAGCACGTCGATCTTTTTATTATATGTAATTAAATATTGGACCTCCATTTATCCACATCAATTTGACTATGCTTGGTGTCAACTTGTATCAATCTTGGCCGAACGTAAGTCTGCCAACCAATAAAAGACTCCATTGCACGTAACAATATCATGTTATTGGCAACAGATAATTTTCTTCAGAATATCTTAACAAATTAATACTCCGTACTAATTTAATTTTGAGTAAAAAACAATACGTGTAATTAAGTTTATAAGTTTTATTTGTTGGAGTAGTATATATATATTTTTTTATTTTGTCACAAGAAAGGAAAGGTAATATAAGTGACTATAATAGAATTTTTGACTAATTTAACACATTTTAATACAGGAAACAAATATCTAAACAATTTAGTTTGTGCTTAGTAATTGACTACTCCGTTGTGATCTGAAATTTGTTTAAAAATAGAAAAATAAGACTAACGACCAAGGAAAAAAGTATTAGTATAATTAGAAAATTGGAAATATGTTAGTAACAAAGACTAAAAATTTTATAGGTATAACTGGACAGCCTTGATCCTCTCTCTAATTGATTATCAAAATACTTAATTACTACTCCTATAAATCATGACTTCATTATTCAATGGAAATAGAAGAATACGAATCTCCTTTTTAATCTCATTATATGATTTTTATTCTTTATTAAAGATAATTGTAATTAAGTTTAAGTCACACTAATCTAATTACTCTTCCAAATAAAAGCTCAAAGTGTTCTTCAAAAGAAAAAAAGGGCCCCACCCAGAAACCTCTATTCCATTTCTCTCCGATTCCTCTTCCTCCAATTCTCACATGAAAAGCCCAAATCGTTACCGTTCCATACTATTCCTATCCGCCACCGTCGTCTCCGGCTTACTCTACTTCGGATTGTGCCTCGCAGCTGAATTTAGTAAATTAAAGGTAAAAAATAATTACAGTACATCGGAACTTTTTCAGTAATTTGAATTATTTATAATTTATTTAATTTGATTTATTCAGAAGAATGAATTGAGATTCGATGGGAGGCTGTGTTACCTGCCCAGAAGCTCGGCCTATTGGTTCGGATTCGGAGCCTTAATCTGCCTCTGTATTGCTCAGATCGTCGGGAATTTATTTATTGGAAACGGGGCTTGTTTCTGTAAAGTTAGAAAGCCTCCGGCTTCATGCGTTTTGCTCCTCGTCTTCTCTTGGTAAGCTTTCTTATTCGTCTTGTTAATTACATAAAACCCCCACATATTTTTCAGAATTTCAGATGCCTCTCTCGGGTTTTGCGAATTATAAAAGATTATTATTAAGTCTATTTTGTAATTAAATAAACTTGAGGGTATCGCGACAACAAACCTGAGTAACCAACAAGTCTACTCTCACTTAATTTTCTCGATTAAAATAATCTAATCATTTGTTCTTTTGTGAATTACTCCTTCCCATTCTTTATAATAAGTGTCTTGTTTTATGATTTTTAGCTTATTATACCCTTATTTATTATACCTTTATTTATTTATGCTCATTTTTTGAAAACGGCTTGTTTTGCTTCATTTTTTTGTCATATCAATTTTTTGACAACGGCTTGTTTTGCTTCATTTTTTTGTCATATCATTTAATAATTTTGGCTTGTTTTGCTTCATTTTTTTGTCATATCATTTAATAATTTTTGTGTAATTTTATATTTTTTGGATTTTTTTTAAAAATAATTTTTAAATTTAAATTAATTATATTAAAATTCATTTTTTATTTTTTTCACTCACTTAAAAATTTGTGGTTGACGCTATTTATTTTGTTTATAATTTTTCAGATTTATTTTTTGATTTATGCATTATTATTTTATGAAAAAAAGAGAGAAAAGTGAAAGAGAGGAAGTTCAAAGATAATTATCTGAAATAAATAGATTTAATCAAATATCAATAAATAAGGTTAGAGTAAAAATAAAAAAAAATTATATTAATAATTGTGCAAAATTCCAAATCGACACTTATAAAGAATGGGAGGCAGTAATATAAAAAAATACTACCATTACTTTATAAAAATGATACAAAATACTTCAAATTATACTTATGTTATTAATTAAATTTAAATATAATTATACCGTCTTTTTATCTTTATTTTTACTCATGAAAATTATACTTTTTATTTTAATATACATTTCATCATTTTTATGAACTTAATAAACAAAATGGATTTTTAATTTTTGTTTTCGAACAATATGAATATATTTACGAGACGAATAATTGCAGTAAAACATTGACATCTAAATACTACTATATTGGTACTTTTCAATCATTCACCCTTAGATATTACAAAGCTACCACGATCAAGTTTAGCCAAATATTGTAAAACCATTCAATTCTCTCCTATATGAAGTACAATATAGGAAAGGATGGAATAATCTTTTTTGTGAATTACACTAAATCTTAGGGTTAGTTTTGTAATTGATCAGTTTTATAGAAACAGTGATATCAGTATGAGAGTTTTGCAGGATTAGTTTTGGGGTAGCTGTTATTTTAATAAGCGTGGCGAGCAGCATGAGCAGGGGGCAAGAGTTGGGAGAAGGATGGTTGGACGGAGAGTGCTACTTAGTGAGAGATGGAGTCTATACTGGCTCGGCTTTACTCGGCTTGCTGGCCTTGGGCTCGGGAGCCGTTAGTAAAAGAATAATAATGCTATCCGAGGAATACACACAAGCTTCTTCCACAAGCTGATTAATTAATTTGTACTATATATAGTTTTTATACGAAAACATACAATATCTTTATTCAAAGTTCAAATACATAATTATTTCATAATGTTACATATGGTACATACATATATAAAACCCTAACTCCTTTGTAACTAATTAAGGGCACTTAGGTTGACCCTTGGAATTCTTCAAGTCCTTGTAGCAAGGGCAATCATCTTTATTCCCAGAAGTTCCGGCCGGCACACAACTGCATTTTGCACAGCAGATTTCACAGTATTTCAGGCATCGCTCGTGTAGGCTTGCTTTTGAGCATCGCACGTCGCACTTGGAGTCGCACGAACCTAAAATACAATAATTATATCATTAAAAAAATACAGTAGTTAAAAAGCGATCGAAATATCCTAATAAAACAAGAAAGGGGTTTAACATGATATATATATATACTTGAATCTGCCGCGATCGATCCAATGAAACGAGAGCTCAACACCAGTGCAACAAACAAGAAGTTATAAATGGAGGGCTTCATTTTGATTTTTATATTTTCCAAAGAAATGATGATGATGATGATAATATATAGAGAAGTTGAATAAAGATATGTTATGAAGTTAAATGCCATGCGTACTAATTTCCTTATTTCCCTAAGTTGATGTGTTTCCAAAAAGTGAGTGTTTCCAAAGAAATTCGCATATAGTACTAACACACATGGGCTGTTTACAGGCTGTCAAGTTGGTGCTACTACTTCTCATAATTTCAAAAGGGATTGAGAGACCGTGCAGTGCACTTTTGCACTGCATAATAACAAGTGCAATCTTGTACCGTTTATTTATTAACTTTATATCTTAACCGTTAATTTATTAACATTATATTTGCACACTTATATAAATATTTGTTATGTTTATTTCTTTCTCGTTAAAATTAAAAATAGAAATTACAATTATTTATTTAAACAAAATAAAATTATTTTGTAAATATAAAAATTATGAATTTAAACTAAAATAAAAGTAGTACTACTATAACTTTTTATAATCAATAAAAATTTGCGTTACTGTAATTTAATAAAACATGTTTTTTTAATTTAATATATTTTTATATAATTGTTTTTTGTAAAAATGATATTTAAGTAATTTTACTGTATATATTTCGGTATGTTAATTAAATTATAGTGAAAAATATATTAATTAATATTTAAATTATAGTGAAAATATTATTTGTATTAATAATTATTTAAGTTAATATAGGTTTTTCTAGAATAATAATATAAAATATTAAAAATATATGTATATTATTTTATTTAAATGTTATAATTTTTATACGTATAAAATAATTTTATTTTGTTTAAATGAATATTTATAATCACTATTTTTAATTTTTAACCAATAAGAAATAAACATAACAAATATTTATATAAGTATGTAAATATAAAGTTAATAAATTAACGGTGAAGATATAGAGTTGATAAATTAACGGTAGAAGATTGCACTTGTTATTGTGCAGTGCAAAAGTGCACTGCACGGCCCCTCAATCCAATTTGAAGGTGTAGATTTTATTTCCAGAATTTGCACGTATCTTTCTTCACACAACGAGTAGCCTTTCGGAGTAATATGTACATGTAAACATATTGAAGATTTCCAATATTTTCATCTTCATTTAAATTATAATCCGTATAAATTTGTCGAATACTTAGAGTAAAAGATTATATAGCTAATAAAATTAAAAAAATTATAATCTTTTTTATTGTATTTCTATTATCTCGTTAATTAATTTTTCAACGTGTTTATTGATCTCTTAAATCATATAACTCATGTGTTTTATAAATTAAATTGTTGAATTATTATCCAACTATTTTTTTTATAATTCAAACTTCATAAGTACTACCTCTATCCAGTAAAAATAGGCACATGTGGTCAACATTGACTTTTATTTTTACGTCCAATACATATGATAAACAGTATAAAAAATTATGAAAAAATAACTAAAATCAAATTAAATAATTAAATTTTATTTTAGTTATTTTTTCATAATTTTTGTATATAAAAGTCAAAATTGATCACATGTGCCTATTTTTAATGGATAGACGAAGTATATAAGATGATCTATTAATTAAATTGATAAATAATAATTATTATTTATTGTTAAATTATATCTCTCAACGAAATAATAATAAAATTATAAAAATAAAGTATAAAATCTCATTATAGAAGATATTTTATTTATTTGATTATTTTTAGTATTTAAAAATTCGACACCATCATATGATCTCAACTACAGTGAAAAAATATAGAATAAAGAGAGTAAGAGTCGAGAATCATGATTAAGCTGTAAAGGGGACATGTCAAGGTCGAGAACCACCGCGACTGCGGCTCGTACGTAATTATCTCATCGAAAATAAAACTGTAAAATAGAAAAAGTTAATTTATTTCTCTTTCTATCGATTAACATTGCAATTAGCAAATAGATATGGAAACTTTTCAATAGTCATCATTTGTCAAATCTTGTATCAATTCTACACTTACTGAAAAGAATCTTATTCCAAACGGACTGTAAGTTACAATTCCAATTCAATTTATGAAATATTGAAAAAATAAAATATATTAATAAATTATACCTGAATTTGATTTTGTAAAAAAAATACAAATTTAAATTAGAGAAAAACGAAAAAAAATGCATAATAAAATAATTAAAGCTTACATGAAATTTGGGAAGTGATAAGAAAAATCCGACGAATATATATACGCAGAAATATTGAAGCATGAGAACATGAAATACCTCGACGAATTTACCTCGAGATGTTCTATGAAACGCAGCCGATTTTTTTTTTTTGAGAAGATGAGCGGATCGGTTGAAATTTGGGAATAGGAGAATAATGAGTTTGATAAGAATCACAAAAATATTTATGAAAATGGAAAAAAATAAAAAACGTATCATTAATTAGAATTACATATTTCTAACCCGTGAAAATTTACTAAATATAAAACCTACTAAAGAATTATATTAATGTATAAATTTTGACTTAATAATAATATTATTGTTTTTATTTATAATTTATAGTTAATATTGTATAAATTTTGACTTAATAATAATAATAATATTATTTTTATTTATAATTTATAGTGTGAACACAACAATATTAAATATTTCTTATTGGTCCACAGGAAGAGATTCAGAAATTATATATGTATAGATAGATAATGTATAGATGATATACAAAGGAGGTGTGACTATTGCTCTGACAAGTAAAGAGGAGGTAGTTAGTTATAAGTAAAATTTAAAATTAAGTGAAAAAATAATCAATTAATATATTTAAAAAAGGAAAGTGAATATATCTAGGGTAATTTTGGATGAAGGGAAATTTTTAAAATTTTGTTACAATTAAATAACCTACTTTTTCCCAATTATTAATAAGAGCAGATTAAATAATATTATTTAAATTTTGTTAATTACATGGGCGGTTATTAATTTTACACGGCCAATTATTAATTATAATAGTTACGCAGTTATTACTTTGTTTTACAATTATAATTTTAAACTACTCTAATAAATAAAAAATCTTAAAAAATGAAACATTAAATTGTAAATAGTAATTTATGCTGTAAAACTTAAAATATATTAAACTATATTACCCTTTAAAATAAATAGAAAATTGTGTTAAAATTAATCGGTGGCGACTCATTTGTGGTGGTGGCCCAATTGCTAAACATATAACTATATAAGGTAGCCCGGTGCAATTCAGGAGTGCAGCCCATCTATTGTTTTGTGAAAGATCGTCACCTTGAGAAATGGGTTGATCTCTTGTTGGGCCTAAAAATAAAATATTAGTTTTATGGGCTTGAAAACTTATCATCTTACCTCTTTTAAAGACCTATAAAAAATAAAATCGGTTCTTCAGTTTTATTTTGTTCGGTTTCCCGAAAAATATTTTTGATTGGTACCCAAAACCGAACCAAAAACCGAAAAACTGGTTTTTTCGGTTAAGCAAGAACCGAAGACCGACGGGCCACCCCTAATTCTTGTTCTTTAGCCATATGATCTGCATTACATTCATTTGATCTGAAAGTATTATTGAAAAACAATTTTAAAATATATTTTTGAGTTTTGTATTAGTATTAATACTAATATAACTTAATTAAAAAAAGAATATTTTCTTTTATATTGTTCAGTTATAATTATTAATAATTGTCAAAAAAATATGATTCAATTATTATAAATAATAAATATTGACTTTTTTTTGTAATGTGACGGGATGGGATCGGGACGATCCCGTTCTATCTCGTCCCGTCCCACTCATACAAATTAGAACGAGAGTAGGATTATAAAATAAAATAAAATTTTCATACGCATAAATTATAAAAAAACTACCACATGCGTTGCACGGGGCTGTGGTACTAGTTTAATAAATTAAGTGTGATCATTGCTATAGAACAGAAATAGTACTTTATTTTGTAACTTAAAATATATTATTACCCCCTTACTTTTTTTTATCAAAAAGTCAAAAATTAACATTTTTCTTAATAAACAAAAATCAACAAATAACTAGAGATACAATATTTATACAAAAATCAACAATAACTAAAGAAACAATAACAAGAGATAGAGATACAATATTTATACAAAAATCAACAATAACTAAAGAAACAATAACAAGAGAAGTCATTGTTCATCTTGAATTATGCAATACGTTGCAATAGACGTAGTTGACAAAACATGGCTATTTTAGAACAAGATAATAGTATAACAAAATTGAATTCCCACCCAACAGTTGGCACATTTAATTGCGTGTGTGTGACGTGTTTGTACCAAAATAAAAGTGTAGTAAAAGATGGAACAACTAACAAATATTGTTTGCATTCAAATATTTATGGCGGTTGACTTTTGGAAACTTAACAATCATTTTGAACCTCACACATGGTTTTAATCGTTATCATTTTATCATTTATTTTCCAGCATTTGACCTGTCCTTTTATGTCAGAAAATGTCGTGCTATTGTACGGGTCGTAACTCGATCATTGATGCAATGAACTTCGATCGCCAACTAGCAACTAATTTTTCAATCTTTATATTATTCCACTAAGGAGACAAATGAACCTCAAATTATACGAAAATAATACAATGATCTAGCTGCCCAACCCCTATTAATACATCTCATAAATTCGGATATGATTTATGTCAACATAAAGCGACCCTAATGAATAATACTCTCTATCTTCGTCTTCCCGAGAATTGTCGGCAAAATTTAAAAATTAAGTGAATAAATTAAAAAAAAATAGAAAAAATTAAAATATTTATTTTCTTTTAGATTATGATAATGGACAATTTATCCATGATTAAAACCCTTCAAAAAAATATTTATATTAGTTAAATAATATTTTTATTTATTTTTTAACATGTATTATTATAGTTTACATTGTATAAATTTAATTTTTAATAATAAAAAAAACATTTCCTTTAAAAATATAGTATATTTTTATATGCAGTTTAGAAAAAATCAATTAAATAAATATTTTAAGGTTATAATAATAAAAATAAAATTCCTAATAAATTAATTATTGTTATTAAACAAAATAAAAAAAATTAAAATTATATAAATAACATTTAAAATTGAAATTTGGGCATAATCTTTTTGAAGTGTTAAAATATAGAAGTATATGAGAACTCTAAAAAAAAGAGTGGAAATATTATTTTGACAAGGAGTATTGTTTTAAAAAATGAAAATTCAAAATTATTTAAGTTGACAAATAACTCACTTTACATGAATAAAAAATACACCACAAAAAAATGCAACTATCCCTTCCAACACATGTAAACACCGTGACATGACCTAAATATATCATGCTGACACCAATTCAATATGATCAAATCAGATTGCATACATCCCACTATTGATTTTAGAAAAATATACGTGGTGATGGTGTTCAACATTACCACAATATATACTTATCACGTAATACTCAGTAGTTGAGGCTCCCGAACATTTTGAAAGATTTGTATCACAATACTAGTTCCTATTATATTGAATGTTTTCTATATCAAATACATTCTGCAAATTTACAAGTAACCCTTGTTAATTAAGGTATACATGTAATTAAAAAAATACAATAAATTAAACTTTCAAGATTAACTGTATCACAATCTTTGAAAATTCAAATGTGGAATGAATATCAATTAAACATTATTGTGTATCTGAGTAGATGTGTGTGCATGCAGTGTATTTGTAAGTCAACTATTTTTATACATATATTAGTCGTTTCATCAGATGTCCAATCCAGGTATATCTACGAGTTCGGCCATTAACTAAATAATTAAATTATGTGTATATATTTTGGCAGCTGGAGATGATGTGTACTAAAACATTTGATATCTAATGTGTAGTCAACTCATATAAATACAAACACAATTGTCTTTTTAAGTATAGATTAATTAGTTTAATGTCATGATTATAACGGGGCTGAATTGCATTTAGTACTAATTAAAAAAACCAATCATCATATATAGTTGCATCAGCATACTGACTTTAGGAAAAGTCAATTCATTAAAGTAGTATAACTTAGGTCATTTATATGGTGCAAACGACAATAGTGATGTTACGTGCAATTATGCAAACACGTGAGAGAGCGCGAAGAAATCAAGGTAGTATTAGTTACTCTTTCCTTCGTAAAACAGGAGAAGTAGTAGTAGGTAATTATAGACAAACATAATTTTTAGAAGCATTCAATACTAAGGTGAAGGTAATGGATCTTAAATTAGGTCACAAATAACAATAGCTTTAGTATACATCATCTCAATGAAAATTTGTGAAGTTATTTCTAAATTCTAAAATAACTCGAATGAATGTTTTTTGGTATACTTTATGATTACAGGTAGGAGGTGCATGCAACTAATAAGTTAAGTTTGGCATATGGTCGGGAAAAATGACTTTCTAGGCTACTTTTTTTGGTCACTTTTTGGATTTGTGGTGGGTCTTTGTCAAGTTCAGAGACCGATGAGATGAGATGGTACGAATAAATATTAATTTACAAACAAAATAAAGTGCGATAATTAATTAATTTGAAACAAGAGAGTTACTTTTTTATACCAAAAAAATTATTTATCAAGTCAACAAACGACCTAATTGTGGGGTATTTGATATGTGAAAATATGTTCGAAATTCTAAGTAGAGATGTAGTCGCAGTGTTAAGGCAGAGACACTGCCGCAGGAGCAGACGGTTCCTTGAAAGGAGACATAATCTAAACAGGATCTTTTATTTTTAGTAAGAAATCAAAAATTGAATATCTCTTTTCATACTTATCCAATTAAGTTGATTTAAAAGGCAACAAAAGGAACCTAATTCTACCAAGAGTCGGTCTCTAGGTCTTCTATAAAAGGGCGTCGATCAAAGGCATCGAAAGGCAAGAGAGAAAAGAACACGAGTTTTATAGTTCTTTTTAAAGATTAAACTGGTAATCGCTTACACCTTGTTGGTTCCAGGGTTACTGGAGTAGTTGTAATCATATTTTTATATAATAAAGAAGAAACACTCCTCTTCCCGAGAACGTAGGTAGCGGCTGCCTTGTCATAGACAATGCGATATTGAAGCTCGTAAAATCTTGTCTTGTGCATTTGTTTTTATTGCTTTCGTGTTCTTGTGAGTTCATATATACGTGAGAGATAGTGAGCTTGAGAGTTAAGTCAAATTCATGCGGTTTTGGGTTATTCGAATTCCTAGTTTTTTTGTAGTGTTCATATTCGTCTGGTTTATGAAAGTCTAATTTAATCGGATTTATTCGATTATTCTAAACCTTGTTGTGCGAATGTTCAACATGATAGAAAATAACCACGAGTCATCGAAAAAAACTAAAGCTAGCTCGAAAAACAAATCGAAATTCGATAAATTAAAATTAGAAATCACATTCGATCAACATTCAATATCACTCTGCTCAACTCACCGCAAATTTTGCACGATTGATATAAACACATGCATGAAGTTAAAACTCAAAGAGACATCAGAATTTTACATACTTCGATCGCCAAAAACGATATACGTGCAAGGTGGAGGGTGGAGGTTTGTCAGATTGCTCAAAGCCTGAAAACGGTTGTTAGATATCCCACATCGATTGAATTAAGAACACTGAGCTCACATATATGTTGGACTGTTAGGATTTTCGCCTAATCGCGTCGCTACAAGAGACGAATAAACAAGAACGAGAAAATAAACGAAAGAAATAAACGAGACACAGAATTATAGTGGTTCACCCAAAATAGGCTACGTCCACTCTCGCCGCTGCAGATCTTTCACTAGAATAATAATAGACGACTCCGGGAGATTACAACGCAGACACACCGTATTCTCAGTATTTTCGCTCTCGTCTCTTTCTATTCTAGAAAACTCACGCTGTTATAATTACATTGATGGGAATATCTATTATATAGGCTATACCCATATAAAACCCTAATATTAATTAATGTTGGAGTCACGCTGAAAAAGGATGCAAAACTTAGCGCACAAGAAAAATAATCTTGCGCTGAAATCTGTCAAACATGTCGGTTGACGCCGAGAACTTGTCGGCCATATTGGCGCCCGCCAATAACATTTCGGCGCCCGCCGAAAGGGCCCAAAATCGTGCAGTCCGCTGACCCCGATTTTCATCGGTTTCGGCGCCCGCCGGTGGTGCCCCGCGACCAAAGAACCCCCTCCGGCGACCGCCGTTTGCGTTCTCGACGATTTCGTCCTTCTTCGTCCTCGACTTCGACTCCACATCCCAACATGGACAACCTTATTACCTTAACAAGACATTTTAAAGTGTTATTGACCCAACTTTGACATGGTATCAGAGCAGGCCCAGTACGATGTGATTCTCCCAGCCGATGAAATTTCTGGCCTACTCGCGAGGGAGAGTGTTAGATATCCCACACCGATTGGATTAAGAACCCTGGGCTCACATATATGTTGTCAACTCTATCACCTTAACAACGCATTTTAGGGTGTTATTGTCCCAACTTTGACAACAGTTACAGTGAATTCACTCGAGTTAGTAGATGTTTTTTCAATCACAAACAAAAGTGATTATAAGTTAAAGCAGAAACACACAAAATTGAAAACGATATGAGCCTTCAAACTTGGAACTGACTCGTTCTTCTCAATCGTACAATCAAATCGGATAACTTTAAGTCGAGAATGAAGAAGCACGTGATTTGGTTAAGAATTGAGAGAGAATTTTGTGTCGCAATTCAGCTTAATAAATTCACACACAATGTCTCATACGGCGTCGTTTAAGTCCTACGCGAAATTTAAATTCAAATCATGTTGAAATGATCAAAATTCTCTTGATGTACAAATTGAATGAAATACATTCGATAGTTGATTTTTGTAATGTTGTGCCATGTAAAACCAACAATCGACACGTGTTCAAAAGACTTTGGGCACGTCATCAGAAGAAGGATCAACAAAGATATACCAAAGTCAAAGCAAGAGCTATAATCTAAAGAAATAAAAAAAATCGGACATGAGAGATCGCACATGAAAAATAAAACTTTTGCTCAGGACATGACGAAGAGAAAAGTTAAAAAAAGTACTTGGCGGCTACGGTAACTTATGACGAAGAGTAAAGTTAAAAAAAGTACTTGGCGGCTACGGTAACTTACTCGGGAGATAAAGATGAGAATCAACACTGAGTGAATTTTAATTAGGCATAATAAGTGTATTTTTTGGTCCATTTTAGAAGCTGATAAATAACATTAAAGTTGCATGCATAAAGTAGTACTATATAAAGAGGGAAATTTGAGTGGGAGAAAATATGCAAAATCATTTGTATAAATTAGACAACATAAATAAAAGGAAGGGAGAAGAGGAGTCTAGAGCTTCCAATCCAAAACTCAAAATTTCTGCACCTTCGATCTATTACCCCTTTCGTAAATTAAATAAGTGTGCGTCGTAATAATGATCAACCCCCTATTTCGATAAAAGATTGTATGAAATAAAACGACCCGAAATAGTATACATTTTAAAACTAATTATATTTGATAGCCATTTGTAAAATAATAATTAATAGAAAAATAATAGTATTCTTAATAAAATATATTATCTATGTGTCACAAGAATTATCACATTTTTTTAATTATAAAAAAATATTATAGTTTCTTCGACCGAATATAGAAAAATAATAATTAATAGATACTACTATTAGTTTGGGCCACGTACTCGAGTGTCCAAAACTCATGCTTACTACTCATACAGATGTAAAGTAGAGTCTGAAAATAACTAGAGATGCGATAAGTCAATTTCATAGTACATTTTATAAAACATTCCAAGAAAAGAATATTCACATTCACATATGAATACTTATTAGATTAATTACAAGAACACACTTAAAAGTATGCATTTTGGTAAATAAAAAAGTACAGTAATTTTTTTGTAAGTTTAAAATTTAATTTGATTTTATTCATTCATTAGCTGCGATTGCCTTGCGGACTTTGTACATCAAAAAGAATAGGCTAAACTATATAGTATGCTATTACACTCAACTCTCTCAACCTCGTACGAAAAATCAAAACATCTCTAAATATTACATCTCAAATTCTTCAAAAGCAACGTTCTTCATCGTTCCTCAATCGAAAGATCGGACGACCTTCTCAAATGATTTCCCTATCTTTTGAGAGAGAGCTTAATCGGTAAGCCATTCTGCGGTAGAGCAAAGGGCCCGTACTGAATACCGTTTTGTGGGCCCGTCATCGACCACCTGCGTTGCAAAGACGAAGGTAAAATTAATACAATGAGTATATATATACAACGAGCTAGTTGAACCGTGACGGAAAAATGATTTTGTGTTTTTCCAGCTAGTTCGTTTACCTGTACTTTGTGGTCAGATGGTGTACGAGAACAAGTATCTCCAGCTTGGCTAATTCGTTCCCCGGGCACGAGTGGGTCCCGTTGCCAAATGGCATGAATGTATTGGGCTTCGGCGAAACCTGTTGCACCATGAAACTATTGAGCTACTCGTCCTATCAACAATATTAGTCATAGTATTTAGTCGATTATTACCTCAAATCTTGAAGGGTCAAATTTCTCAGGCTCGGGGAAATTCTCCGGGCTGTGGTGAATGTTCCGGAAGAGCGGCAACACTTTCCATCCTTTAGGAATCAGATATCCTGTTAAAAAACAATCTATTAGGTATATAGTACAAGGGTAAATAAGAGTAACAATATTTTTATTACTGCAACTTCTTCTTAATTACCGTTGAACTCGACATCTTCGACAGCTTCCCTGAAAGTAAACGACAGAATCGATGCAACTCTCAGAGTTTCTTGGATAACCCGTGCCGTAATAGGCATCTTCTTCGTGTCACCCCAATTCAGACCCTTATCCTCTTCTTTCGATTTTATCAAAGCTTCTTGCTCTTCCTGAAAAATCAAAATCACAATCAGTTAATCGAGCTGTAATTATTCCTATTTTTATCTTCTTGAGTTTTAAAAGTCGGAAAGCTCACCGTGACAGCTTCCAAGACACTCGGGTTTTCAGCCAAGTACTTGAGAATCCAAGTTAGGACACTAGCCGTGGTGTCTCGAGCTGCAAAAATCACGCCGATAATATTGTCGACGATTTGTTCATCGGTCAAACCCTCAGCATCCCCCATGAAGGATCCGAGCAAGTCGTTGTGGCTCTGACTCGTCTCTCGTCTGAGGGAGAGAATCTTCGCCAGGATCTGGGCTAGTTCCTTCCTCGCTTTCATCGCCTTGTGATAAAGGGTTCCCGGTAAATTAATCGCCATCGAATTGTAGCCCTTCTCCAGATTGTAGTAACACCTCTTGATATCTTCTCGATACAAAACCTCGTCCTTCCCGAATATCGAAAGCAACGCCACGTTGAATGTATACTACATAAAAATGATTTTTTTTTTTTTTAAACAAAACTCAATCTTGAAAAAACAGAGGACTCTGTTTTTTCCCCTGTTTTCCTCTGTTTTCCCCTGTTTATCTATATATAATACAGGAGACTTACTGTTTTCATTTCTTGATAAGTAGTGATTTGTTTGCCTTGCCAAGATTCCAAGGAGGTGAGGGCGAGGGACTCGATGCTGGAGACGTGGGTTTTGATGGAGTCGGGCATGAATGCGCGAAGGACGAGCTTTCGGAGCTTGATGTGATAATCTCCTTGGTGAAAGAATATGGCTTGTTTGCCGAGGATCTTTTCCTTGCTTGCTGGGAATGTGGGCTTGAAGAGATGGGCTTTGGAGACGAGGACTAGTTTGGCGGCTTCCGGGCTCGATACCATCACACACCGGCATCCGAGTATGTGAGTCTTGAATATGGAACCATACCTAATTAACACACAACAAAACAAAACAAAACAACATTAAATACCTATATACAAGAAATCTCAACAAACAAATTAAACACTAAAAATTAGAGGTTGCTTACTTCTTGACTTTGGAGGCGAAGAAAGTGTTGGGGTTTTGAGAATAGAGTTGGAAGGTTTCGCCGACGTAAGGCCATCCCATGGTGCCGGGAGGGAGAGGGGATTTGAGTTGGCCGGAGGAAAAGAGTTTGAGGAGGATCGAGAAAGCGAGAAGGAGGAAAAACAAGGAGATGAAATCCATGATATCGGATGGGAGAAATGAAGAGAAGTTGAAGGGGTTTATATAGGTGAGAGGTGAAAAGGAGGCCATTACAGCTTGAATACCGGGGATGGTATCTCCCTTCCAGCTCACGTTGTTTGGGAAGAGAGAGAGAGAGTGAGTAATAAGTGGGAGAGGAGAGAGAAAGGGACACGTGTCCAATTTGGTAGACGGAGAGGGCGTTTTGGGAATGAGGAGTATTGGTTGACCACGACTGGTCTCGGTATGCACGAATTGACACGACAAAGTGGTGCGAGGAAACAACCTACTCATTTGGCCAACACTACTACTGTATAAAATACTCTATTTTGTATTTTTTTTTTATTTTTATATAATTATAAATAGTAATATTTTGATTTTTTAATTTATAACTTAAACCTCGTAAAATGGCAAATTATGTCCATTTAACATTCTCATTTGTAATTGAATGATCACTTTTCTAAACAGTAATTACAAATATAGCTGCACATTTAGAATTATCCTTTTTAATTAGTAAATGTTAAAAAAAAATAGAAAATAAGAAATGATTTAAAATGAACAATTAAGATAAGTTTTTTTGGTAAGAAAAGTAAATAGTGGTCGTATTATTGAAATAGAAGGTGTAATTGAATACTCTATAAACTATGAAAAGCCAAAAGGGATAGATGAATTCTGCACTACCATTCCTTTAAGCTACTGTATTTAAGTTTCGATTTAATATTTATGAAATATTAAAAATAGAAAACAAATGAATTCAAACCTTATTATTTTTTCAAGATAAGTAGTTTAGATTTTATGTTTTCTTGTCCCATCGTACATTCATATTTCATATACAACTATACAAATAATTACATCAAATAAATTATTATAGAAGTTAAGTCAATATACCTCTTAAAATATCTTAAAATATTTTATTAAGATGATATAATATTATTAAAATTTTATTTAAGTTCAATCTTTTTTTCCAAGTAAAGAGAAATGTCTAACAAAACAGAACTATACAAACACACTTTGAACAATACTAAAATACAGTATTTTTAATTTCAAAAAACAACCTTCAATAATTTTCAAATCAAATCAAGTATAATTTTCAAAATTCTACTTAATGCCTCACGAAATGAATTCAACACTAATCTTCCTCGGTCAAATTCATCGAAGTGAATTCAATGCTAATTTTCTGCGGTCAAATTCGTTATTTTTTAATCGTTGCAATTTGAAATGCTAATCTTGTCCGGTCAAATTCGTTATTTTTAAAATATGAAATGCTAATCCTCTTCGGTCAAATTCGTTATTTTGAATGGTTAAAATGTGAAATTAAATCATTCTAGAATTAAAATAAAGTCAAATTGAAAAAAAAAAAAAGATTTAATTCAAATAATGAGAATACAAATTAAAAATGATAAAGTCTCATTATTATAAAATGGAAGAAATATTATAAAATGGAAGAAATATTTCTGAAAGTTTTTTAAAATAAATATTAAAAATTAATTGTATTGAAAAATAATTTATATTTATTTCAGATTTCATTCGCACGAGGTCAGGAGTTCAAATCCGGGGTCTTCATAAATTTGGGAGAATACTACAGTACATTTCTTAAATTTGAATGTACCGTACATTTATAGCATAACTAATAAACTAATGACAATTCAATTGTTTACTATGCACCCTAGCATATATGATTACAACTAAAATTAATTTTCTGATTACAACTGCTATAGTCGGTTTTATTAATATAATATAAAATACTTTTATAAAACTATTTAAAGTAAAAAAATGTTTAAATACTTAATTAATTTAATTAAATAGTACAAATAATAATTTATTTATCTAAAAAATTATTTTTAAAACAAAATATTAATGTTTAAATATGTATATAAACATCAATTATATTCTAAAAAAATATATTATGCAAATAATATATACAAATAAAAATATTGAAAAAACAAAAATAAAAAAATTACGCAAACAAATAAATTTAAAACAGGCAAAAAAAATTAAAGTTGCGCAAACACAAAAAATAAAAATGAGAAATAAAAATATAAAAATATTCAAAAAAGCAAAATATGTATTGTTAATTTTATATTTTTGAATAATTATTTTTTTATATTTTTTATTTTTTGTTTAAATAAAAATGTTATTTTATTTTTTATTTGTAATTATTTGTATTATATTTTTTAATAAGAATTAAATATAATTTTATATTTTGTTTTAAAATAAAATATTAGAATTTTTTAATTTTTTTATTAGTTTACAAAATTGGTTAACAATGCTTTGAAAAAATAAAATATTATTGTATATCACACAGAAGATAATTATTGTCTGTTGTAATATCCACTCTAACTATTATAGTCTTTAATAAATTTGTACGGTTCATATTACTTAATTAAATTTGAAAAAAAAAAATGTATCGTACATTCAATGCGTAAAAGTGCCCATAAATTTGTTAGTTTTGTTTAAAACCATTATTGAGACTTGAGAGACTTAGGTGGCAGAAGGACACTCGCTTGGACGACGTGACATTGATCACAAAGTTTTGATAATCAAAATTCAAAATGACTACTTTAAGGAAAATTAATAATAAAATTATATCAATTCTATCCCTTAAGACAATGCACATTTCTTTTTAGATTTATCCCTTAAAATAGTGTACATTCAATAAATGAAATGTCTTTTCACATATTTATTGTTTCAATACACATTTATTTATCGTTATACCACTACTTTTTCAATTAACTACTTTATTACTTACACATCAATACATATTATACACTTAATTTATATTATCAAACACATAAAAAAATCATTTTTCTTAATTTACATGTCATTTTCTCTATGCACTATACTAAAAGATGGAGAGAGTATATAGTTTTATGTTTATATTTTTAATTTTTTTATATTATCATCCATTTAAATAATAATTACTCATCTTTCTAATATAATAAAAGTCAACCCAAGTTGATGTTAATTTTTAAATTAATAAGTACATTTTAGGGCCAACTGAAATGTATCATTCATTTAGTCAAAGTTTTGTTTATATCTAATGTCAACCCTACCAATTCCTGGCACGTAACGAGGGTATACATTACAATGGCATGTATACACATATATTTACATATACGGAGTATAATGATAATTATAATCTAGTTAGCTCCAGTGCATAGTCGAGTGGTGTCCCCAAGACATAATCAAGTGATAAGAATTGCGATGTTATGAATGTAATTTTTTGATAACACAGCGTTCGAACATCAAGTGAAATAATTTTTTATTAAAATATTATTGGTGGAGTTTCTCATCTCTCGTCTTTATAAAAAATAATAATTTAATCAAAGTTCTACTTATAAGTGAACTCTAATAAATATTCCTTATTACTACAATTAATGATACGTGTACACGTATTCTTACAAGATAAAGTGATATAGTATCCACTAAGTATACTATTATCAATATATAGTGACATAATATAAACTTATGTCACGGAACTTTACAAATATCCTATAATCAAAAGGTATTTTAAAAATATAAGCAAAATGTATTGTTTTTAAAAGGCCATGTAAATATAACATAGTATTTGCACAATTGCACGGTAGATACAATGCTTTCTTCCTCCACCGTTAATAAGCACACTTCTTTTTACAAAAAAACAAATCTATTAATTAATATTTTCTTCCTCCACATTTAATAGGCACACTTTTTTTTACAAAAAACATATAGGCACACTTCTTTTTACAAAAAAACATATCTATTAATTAATGTTTTCTTCCTCCACACATTTAATAGGCACACTTTTTTTTAAAAAAAAACATATTTATTAATCATATTTATTAATCGATGTAATATTAGTTATCATCTTACTTTTTTTTATATAATTTGAAAATTCAAATTGCTAATCTATACATACATTATATAATTTCAGAATCCACTAATGCCACTTGAACCAATAGAAAATTAATAATAATATTGTGTTCACACTATAAATTATAAATAAAAAAATTATAAATTTTAAATAGTAATATTATTAAGTATATTTAAATTATATATAAATTCTAAATAGTAATTTAAAATTATATATTTTTTGTAATAATAATTAATTATCATCTTAAATATATAGATATAAATTTTAAATAGTAATTTTGAAATTATATATTTTGGTAATAATAATTAATCATCATCTTAAATATATAGATTTCTATTTCTTTTCTCAATTTTTTTTATTCCATTAATATTAATTTAATTTCAATTAATCGTATCTTTAAAAATCGATCTTTTCCTATTCTCTAATCCACCAGAGTTAGAAAACAATTTATCAAACTTTTTAGGTATATTATTTTTTCTTCCCGTAATCTGTTTTCGTATGTACTTTTTTATTTTTCTGAACATTGAATCGATTTGCATGTATACGTTATTCTATTCATTCATTTTTTTCCTCAATTATTTTAATTTTATGTATTAATTATGATTTTTTCGCAGATTCCAAAATCAAATTGTCGATGTATTAATTATGTTCGACTAGAATTTTTTTTTAATTTTTAGTTTATCCCTAATTCAATTCTGTAAAATTTGTTTTGCACGTTAACATACGTTATATTAATATAATTACATTTATGTTATCTCATCCCTTTCATGTTCACCGAGTAAATTAATTTTTTTTAATATTTTTATTTATTTTCCATCTTTATCATTTTTATTTTTCATTTATTTTGATTTTTCCCCTACCGGTTTTAAGTATTTATTGGTAGCGTTTGACACTCGAGAAATGCAGAGACGAGAAACGGAATGCAGAGACGAGAAACTTCTCTCCAACCATACCAGAAGCTCCTCAATCGGGTATGATGTAAATCGAGAGATGTGCCCGAGTAGCAGACACATGTGTGAGGGAGCCAATAGATCTAATCTCAGGACTAACTTCATAATATTTCAATGAAAATTTGTCATATCCGAGATTCTAACTCTGCGGGTAATTACACCAACATCACCACAAACCTTACCACTCGGGTATGCCCCAAAAAGCTTACATCCTATAAATTACATCAAACAAGCGTAATCATTGAAAATAATAAAATTTTCATAATTGAGATAACGGTTAATAATGAGATTAATACGAGTTTACAAATTTAAGTGAGAGTTCGATTATTAAATAAAATAATTTTTTAGTTCATTAATAAATTTTCGGCGAAATACGTTGGAGATTAAATAAAATTTTAAATTATTTCAAACAAATAAATCACGTGCATTGCACCCGAAAAGTGATACCAACATCTAGCTCCCACTTGAACAATTGCGGATATATCTCAAGATTCAGAGATTCACTTAATAGGAACAATAAATAAATACTTAATCAATTCCTTAAAATTGAAGGTCTATATAATTAAATTTGAGATTCATAATTTTTAATAATAGGTTGAAATAATAATAACATAAAAAATTACATCAATGTGTGTTATAACACAAATCCTAGTCTTAGGATCTCCCTCTCATGTCTATCTTGTTCACCCTCTGTCGTTTACGGTCAGTTGACTAGGTGCAGATAGGCGTGCAAAGAAGTTGGACGTACGGTCCCATATTTCAATGTCGGGTTGTTCGAAATTCATTTTTCTCGTTCGTTATTTCATCATGTTAAACCTCCCTTATTTCTAGTGCAATTTCAGAATTGAATCGAATACAACGAGTTTAAATCTGAATAAACGAGAAGACTCAATTGAGAAGAAGTCTGATCGAGCCCTAGACCGCACGACCAATTCGGGACCACTGTCGCTGCCCAGCAGTGACCATCGACTTCGAGCAGCCCCATCCACTGCACACGGATAATTCAAGTAGCCCCAGATCGCCGCTACCTTGTTGCCTCGGAATTCCGGTGACGTTGGATCAGTAGAAGGTCATTACTATGGGGATGTACTAATGGCTATGTGATGATTGGATTTTAGATTGGGGTTGCTCGTATCATATGTGTACGGACCGGACGTTGTTCGAGACTTATGAATCTTTGGAGCATGGTTCGGTGTTTATAGCTAATAACACCTCGTGCAAGATCGAAGGGATTGAGAATATTTGCTTGAATATGTTCGATGGCACGGTGTGCACGTTAAGCGAGGTAAGACATTTCCCTGACTTGAAGAGGAATTTGATTTCCTTGAGTACCCTTGACATGAAGGGCTATAAACCCACTTGTTAATCTGTCGTTTATGCTTCTACTCGGCCCGACCTATCCTGGGAGGAAGAGAGTCGTCTTTCTCATGTTTGTTCGTCGTCGCCAAGAGAAGTCCTGTCTTCCGAGCTGTTGAGATCTGAGAACATGATGTTTGATGGATGCTCGGTCTGTTAAGAATTAGACCGCCCCGGAGTTGGGAGAGCATGCCGAGCTGCCCAAGGACAGAAATGCATCATCGCGGATTTCCGTCCTACTCTTTTTACCATTCGCCCATGCTCGGTACTGTTGAGTATGGAGGCCGATTCACGCCGAGAAGACGAGAAAACGACGAAGAGGACGATCCAGAAAAACGGCGACCGCCGTTATGAACCAGCGGTCGCCGAATGCAAGCAGCGGGCGCTGCTGGGGTTCAGCGGTCGCTGAATCGGGAAAAAAGACGGATCGACCTACTGCATGTTTTTGGGTCATTTGGCGGGCGCCGAAATCCTTCAGCGGGCGCCAGAGCAAAACGGCGGTCGCCGTTTTGCAGATCGCTGGAAGCGCGTTTTTTCTTGTCCCCCAAGTTTTGTCTCCCCTATTTAAACCCTATGTGCGTGAAAAATAGGGTTAACACCTCCAGCACTAGAATTGAGATTATAGCTATTACGAGTCTTGTAATTACGTTCTATAATTGTTCTAGTAAAAGAATTGCAGCGGCAAGAGTGGACGTAGCCCTCGTTAACGGGTGAACCACTATACATCTCGTGTTCTTTATTTCGCGTATTTTTCGTTCTTGTTTGTTCGTGTTGCTTTTCAAGAGGGGAATTCGGTCGCGAATTTCCCAACAACTGGTATCAGAGCGCTAGGGTTTTAGCGATCGGGGAAAATCGATGACGGACAACACCACTTCGTTCGGGGTTACGAAATTTGACGGGAATAACTATGGACATTGGAAGATGCAGATCGAGGACTACCTTTATGGGAAAAAGCTCGGAATTCCTTTGAAGGGTAGACCGGAGAAGATCAAGGATGACGAGGAATGGGAAAGCCTCGACAGGCAGGTGTTGGGATTGATACGTTTGTCGTTAGCTTCAAACGTTTCATTCAACGTGCGCTCGATTACCACTACCAAGGATTTGATGGCTGCCCTATCAAACATGTACGAGCAACCTTCAGCGAACAACAAGGTGTATCTCATGAAGCAGTTGTTCAACCTGAAGATGTCGGACAATGCAAATGCAGCCAACCACATAAACGAGCTGAATTCCATCTTGGACAAGTTGAAGGGAGTCGGGGTAAACTTCGATGATGAAATTTACGCCTTGATCCTACTTGCGTCTCTACCGGATAGTTGGGAGCCCATGAGGGCAGCTGTTAGCAACTCTATGGGGAAGGAGAATCTGCAGTTCTCCGAAGTTAGAGATAAAATCCTAGCCGAGGAAATCCGGAGAAAGGATTTCAAGGGAAAGTCTCCTAGTTCGGCCTTGAGTGTGGAGAACAGGGGGAGAAACTCGGGGAGGAACGCTAACAGGAACAGAGGGAGATCCAAGTCTAAGAATGGGAGAGATAGCTCAAGGTCCGAGGACAATGAGTGTTGGAATTGTGGGAAGACGGGGCACTTCAAGAGGGATTGTCGCTCTCGGGGGAAGAGTGACAACAAGAAGAAGGGAACCGCCAACGCGGTAACACAAGAGGATGACGACGATGGGGACGTCCTTCTCTTATCGGTCGACTCACCGATCGATTCCTGGGTGCTGGACTCAGGGGCTTCTTTCCATACTACTGCACAGCGAGAGGTAATGCTGAATTACGTCTCGGGTGACTATGGAAATGTTTTTCTTGCAGATGACGATCCACTCGATGTAGTCGGGATGGGAGATATCAACCTAAAGATGTCAAATGGGCAAACTTGGAAGATTTCCAAGGTCAGACATGTGTCGGGGTTGAAGAGGAACCTGATTTCGGTGGGCCAGCTTGACAGTGATGGTCACCGGGTGTCATTTGGAGATGGGTCGTGGAAAGTTTCGAGGAACGCCATGACCATAGCTCGAGGTCATAAGACGGGCACACTTTACATGACGACGAGCGTGAGGGACTCGGCTGGTGTTGTTGATAACACCAAGAAGACCGAGCTATGGCATTGCAGGCTGGGGCACATGAGTGAGAAGGGGATGAAGATCATGGCAAAGAACGGGCTGCTGCCCGAACTCAAGGCGATTGAGTCTCACGTGTGCGAGAGCTGCATTCTTGGAAAGCAGAAACGAGTGAGTTTTTCCAAAGATGGAAGGGAGCCCAAGGCGGAGAAGCGGGAACTAGTACACACGGATGTTTGGGGACCAGCTCCCGTCGCCTCACTCGGAGGATCACTCTACTATGTTACCTTCATCGATGACTCCACAAGGAAGGTATGGGTGTACTTCATGAAAAATAAGAGTGACGTGTTCTCTGTTTTCAGGAAATGGAAAGCCGAGGTTGAGAATGAAACAAATCTCAAGGTGAAGTGTTTGAGGTCCGACAACGGTGGTGAGTACGTTGACGCCGACTTCAAACAATTTTGTGTCGAGAGTGGGATCAAGATGGTGAAGACTATTCTGGGGACCCCACAACAGAACGGAATAGCGGAGCGAATGAACAGGACGCTAAATGAGAAGGCCCGGAGTATGCGGTTACATTCGGGGATGCCTAAGATGTTTTGGGCATATGCCATCGACATGGCAGCTCATTTAATCAACAGAGCACCGTCGGTTCCTCTGGAATATCGGATTCCTGAGGAGGTTTGGAGTGGGAAGAAGCTGAATCTGTCCTACTTGAGGGTGTTCGGGTGTCTGGCGTATGTCCATATCGACGAAGTTGCTCGTAGCAAGCTTGATTCTAAATCCAAGAAGTGTTTCTTCCTTGGATATGGCGGCACGGAGTTCGGGTACCGATTTTGGGATGCCGAAAATCATAAGGTGATCCGAAGCAGAAATGTGATCTTCAACGAGGCGGTCTTGTACAAGGGTAAAGACGAGGTTGTTGAAGAGAGCATTGATCCCGTGAGAGACACGGAGGAGGTTCCGGTGGAGGTCGTGGAGACCGAGAAGATCGAAGAGGACAACACGAGCAGCGAGGATGAGCAAGATGAGAATGCTCATCCCAACATCGATCCAGTCACACCGAAGCCGTGGAGGTCGACTAGGGTAAGAAGACCTCCCCATAAATTTTCACCTTCCCTTAACTATATCTTGCTGACTGATAGGGGTGAGCCGGAGAGCTACACCGAGGCTATACAAGCGAGGGATTCGATCAAGTGGGAGTCTGCCATGAAAGAAGAGATGAGCTCATTGATGTCGAATCAGACTTGGGAACTAGCCGAGCTTCCGAAGGAGAGGAAGGCCTTGCACAATAAATGGGTCTTCCGGGCAAAGGAAGAACACGATGGGAGCGTTCGGTATAAAGCAAGATTAGTGGTGAAAGGGTTCCAGCAGAAGGAAGGGATCGACTACACGGAGATCTTTGCTCCGGTAGTCAAGATGGTAACCATTCGGGTGGTGCTTAGCTTGGTGGCAAAGGAGAACTTACATCTTCAGCAAATGGATGTAAAGACCGCATTTCTTCACGGGGATCTAGATGAAGAAATCTACATGAAGCAACCGGAGGGGTTCGAAGTCCGAGGCAAGAAGAAGCTGGTGTGTAAGATTCAAAAGAGCTTGTATGGGTTGAAGCAAGCTCCTAGGCAGTGGTACAAGAAGTTCGACTTGTTCATGAAGCGAGTCGAGTTCACGCGGTGCGAGGCGGACCACTGCTGCTACTTCAAGAGTCTTGGAAGAGGTACCTACATAATATTACTCCTTTATGTAGATGACATGCTAATAGTCGGGGCGAGCTTGACGGAGATCGACAAGCTCAAGAAGAGTCTATCGAGGGAGTTCTCTATGAAGGATTTGGGTGCTGCCAAACAAATCCTGGGGATGAGAATCACGAGGAGTAAAGAGGGTCTTGATTTGTCTCAAGAGGAGTACTTGAAGAAGGTACTGGCAAGGTTTAACATGGAGGATGCTAAACCTGTTGGCACTCCTTTGGCTAGTCACTTCCGTTTGTCAAAGGAGGACTCGCCGACAAGCGAGAAGGAGATGGAGCATATGGATAAGGTCCCTTACGCCTCTGCGATTGGGAGCCTTATGTATGACATGGTGTGCACGAGGCCTGACATTGCCCATGCAGTGGGAGTTGTCAGTCGGTTCATGAGTAATCCGGGGAAGCAACATTGGGAAGCCGTCAAGTGGATCTTCCGATACTTGAGAGGGACTTCTAATTTTGCTTTGAGGTTCCGAAAATCAGATGTGGGGTTACTTGGGTTCGTGGACGCCGATAACGGGGGTGACGTGGATAGTAGGAAGAGCACTACTGGGTACGTGTACACTTTCGGGGGTACAGCGATTAGCTGGGTGTCGAGGTTGCAGAAGATCGTAGCACTATCTAGTTGCGAGGCGGAGTACGTCGCTGTGACGGAAGCCGCGAAGGAGATGATGTGGCTACAGGCATTCCTGCTAGAGCTGAGGCAAGATCACTCGGGGAGTATCTTGTATTCCGACAGTCAGAGCGCCATTCACTTGGCGAAGAATCCGGTGTACCATGCTCGAACGAAGCATATCCAGCTAAGATATCACTTCATTCGATCGGCCTTGGAGGAAGGCATCTTGGTGTTGGAAAAGATTCTTGGGAGTAAGAATCCAGCCGACATGTTTACGAAGGTGGTACCGTGCGACAAGTTGAGGTTGTGTTCAACCTCGGTTGGTCTTCTGGGATGAGGACCGGGGACGCCGCTGCAATGGGAAGAGAAGATAGGGGACGTGAATCAGCTCCAAGTGGGAGATTGTTGAGTATGGAGGCTGATTCACGCCGAGAAGACGAGAAAACGACGAAGAGGACGATCCAGAAAAACGGCGACCGCCGTTATGAACCAGCGGTCGCCGAATGCAAGCAGCGGGCGCTGCTGGGGTTCAGCGGTCGCTGAATCGGGAAAAAAGACGGATCGACCTACTGCATGTTTTTGGGTCATTTGGCGGGCGCCAAACAGAGTTCGGCGGGCGCCGAAATCCTTCAGCGGGCGCCAGAGCAAAACGGCGGTCGCCGTTTTGCAGATCGCTGGAAGCGCGTTTTTTCTTGTCCCCCAAGTTTTGTCTCCCCTATTTAAACCCTATGTGCGTGAAAAATAGGGTTAACACCTCCAGCACTAGAATTGAGATTATAGCTATTACGAGTCTTGTAATTACGTTCTATAATTGTTCTAGTAAAAGAATTGCAGCGGCAAGAGTGGACGTAGCCCTCGTTAACGGGTGAACCACTATACATCTCGTGTTCTTTATTTTGCGTATTTTTCGTTCTTGTTTGTTCGTGTTGCTTTTCAAGAGGGGAATTCGGTCGCGAATTTCCCAACAGGTACGAGGTGTCCTTGATTGGTCGTTTGGCCAGAAAATCATCTCAGAACAGTGCCCCAAACCACTTTTGGGATTTGGTATCGGTCGGCACCGTCAACCGTGGATCGACAGTATGCAATTTTCTTGTGCTGTTTTGGGAGAACGTTATGCGGGCTTAGCACGATCGTGCCAAGGCTGTCGGCCGACAACCCCTACCCGTCGGTCGTTAGCAGGGTATTTTTCAGACGCAAAATTTTGGAAAGTTTTCCTATTTTAATCAGGATTTGTTTCCAACTAATTTTGGACTCTTTATGGGCGTGAAATATTGTTTTCATTCAATATTTTGGACTCTCCCCTATATAAAGAGAGTTGCTCCATTGACACAGATAACATGTAAAACACGAAAACATCAAGCATAGAGAGATATGATTATTGTCATATTGTGTGAGATTTATAGGATTTTGAGCGTGTCAATCTTTTCGTAACCGTGAGCAATATTATAGTGAAAGTTCTCGTAATTCCTCCGTGATTTTTTCCAATTGGAATTTCACGTAAATTTATTGTCTTCTTTTATTGTTGATTTTTTTTCAATTCTTGTTATTATCGTTTATTGAATATTTTAAAGTATAATAAGTATTTTATAATATAATTTATTTACGTTAAGGTGTTTCGATGTTTTTTTTATTTTTGACCGCAAAAACGTATTAAAAACGTATTATATTTTGAAATTCGAGACGAATTTAATTGTCTTTACGAGTAAGTAGAAACGCATGACTTAATTGATATTTATATTAAATGCGCATTTTGTAGATTTTTAAAATGTAAAAATATTTACCTTTTTGTAAAAATAAATTTTAATTAATGTTAACGTGTTTTTAATTAAATAATTAAAATTAATAAAAATAACATAAAAGTAAAAAAGAAAACGGTGCATATAACATATTTAAATAAATATACATGTCAAATAATACATGGTTAAGGATACTACCCACCCACCTAAAGTCCACCCACCTAAAGTAGCATGTAAAAAACCCTTAACCACTCCAAATTTTCAGATGTCTAATCATATTTACATTTACTAGATTTATCCTACCATTTTCAAAAGTAGGTACCTGACAATAATTTGTATATTTAGGTAAATATGTGAAGAGTGATGTACTAATAAGCACATAATTTCATGTCATATAACATGTTACTTTCTATGTCTAAAAAAATCACTTTTTTTTTTAATATAAAGAAAAATGTCATATTATGTTGGAACGAAATGTTTGAATAAATTTTTGAAACAATATGAGTATAAAATAAAATATATTAAACTAATCATGTTATTTTATGCGCCGTCAAAACAAAACAAAACAAATAAAATAAAATAAAATATTAATGACAAACTTTGTAAAAAAAAAAACTCAAAACTTCATTTTTTCAATACAAATCATCAAAAGTCGAATCGAATCACGAATCGAGTCAAAAAAGTTCGACTCCTTTACATCCTTAGGCACTACCACCCTATTTTTCTAATATTGCGATTTTTTGCCACAAATTCAACAATTGTCAATTTAAATATACGCACCATTTTTAACAGGAGGAATAGAGTAATAATACGAATATTATAAATTTTATCTTTTTACTTAATAATTTTTTTTTATCCAAAATTTAATTTTTTTCTATGTTACCCGTATACCCGTAGTATCCATACACCCAAATATGTGGTTTATGTCATGAATGTGGTTTTTTTATAAGATAAAAATACAATTAAAAAAATCCACACATTCAAACATACCAAATGTTTTAGGTATATGAGTACTACAAATAACATAAAATTAACTATTAACCACACCATATGTTCAGACGTCTAAATCATATTTACATTTTGTTTGGTGATTTCTCTTACCATTTTCAAAAGTAGGTGCGTGACAAAAATTTGTACATTTAGGTAAATATTTGAAGAGTGATGTACTAATAAGTACACATAATTTCATGTTTCAAATAACATGTTATTCTATGTCTCAAAAAAACAAAATCACTTTCTTTACAAAATATAAAGAAAAGTGTCATATTATGTTGGAACGGAATGAGTACTAAATTGTACTGATATTTGAAAACATTTTTGAAATAATATGAGTATAAAATAAAATAAAATATTTACACTAATCATGTTATTTTATGCGCAGCCAAAACAAAACAAATAAAATAAAATAAAATATTAATTACAAACTTTGTAAAAAAAACTCAAAATTGGCGGCTCTACATTGTACTACCATATTAATTAACTTAAAATATAAAGTAGACTTGTTGCTCAAATTAATAAATTAATGTATATTGTATTTCTAATTTATAAGAATGAACACTTTCTTTGTAAAGAAGGGTAACATTGTTACTAGACAAAAGAAATATATATTATATTCCATAAATTCTGTGTGCCACACAAAACCAGTTCTCATGATGCAAAGTTGTTTTGGTTGATGCAGGAATCATCCAATTAAATAATTGGGATTCATTAAACTGAAATATGATTAAAAAGTTCAATTCAATATTTTAAACAAATTAATTATATATTAGGAATGGCAATTGGCAAAGCAAGCCGGCTAGGTTTCTGACATAGAATTATAATTAAATTGCAACTTGGGTGAGTGAGCGGGTGAGTGATTGCTGAGTGGATGCCAGTCCAAAATTACCTTTTTTGGTTGTGACGAGGTTACACAAACTAATTAACAAATACTACTACTATATAGAAATATTGGACCTGTCCGTAGGTTACTAGTTACTACGCAAAGCCATTTGATCACTTTCGAAACTTTGTTTATAGTTACGATTCCACAATAATAGTCATACGTAAGCCTCTTAATTTTAATTTTGACACGAACCTATAACACGATTCCAAACTCACACCAAATAAAATAAGTTAAATTCACATGATTAAAAAGCGGATCAACCCGTCATGATCCATTAATTAAACGAATTAATAGCAGATCGACATGCGAACTCAAAATTAGCTCGCTTAACCCATTTATTAAATTTATTTTAATTTTTTATATTACAATAATACATTATCTATTAAATAAACAACAATAATAATAATATATTATGGTTTATAAGGATCAATTAATTGTCCCTCTATTACAATTAAGATTATCATGTTAGAAACCGCTTCATCTAAAAGCTCGAAAAGCTCGAACTGTTAGAGAAGTTGGGCAACTAGACATTTATAGTGAGCCGAATATATTCTCCAATACTCCCCCTCACTTGTGGGCCGATTTCAACCTCAAGGGGAGGCCCAACAAGTGGATAATTAATTCGGGTGGAGTCACACATGGCGGGAGTCGAACCCAGGACCTGCCACAAGGCTAGACTCTGATACCATGTTAGAAACCGTTTCATCTAAAAGCTCGAACTGTTAGAGAAGTTGAGCAACTAGACATTTATAGTGGGCCGAATATATTCTCCAATATATCATAACACTCACTCTTTTAAATTTCGTCAATTTATGTGTTTGTGATGTGTAGTTTATTTTTATTTAATGGAGTAACTAACATCAAATGAGTGTCATTTGTATAATACTACCGCTGTGTCATTAGAATTAATGATCACACTTCATTTGTAATAGTATGATCATTCTTATGGCACATAATGAGTATGTAAAACGACAAATGTATAAAGTTGTATGACGATTCACATATATATTTTTATTTTTTGTTAATTAAATTATTTCATTCTATTATTATTTATAAAAAAAATATAAATTTTAATTTTAATTATTCAAATAATTGTTTTTCTTTATTTTACATTTTAAATGATTTGTTAATATTTTATTTTTATACTATTCAACATGAAACAATTTATTTATTAATTAAATGAGTTAAATGGGTTGAAAACGGATTGTAAATGGGTAACTCGTTTAAAAATAAGTTGAGTTTGGATTTACTTTTTCTACACGATTATTAAACGAGTTGAGTTTGAGTTTATGTTTTGTGACTCGCGAATATGTTTGACACGACACGAACTCGACCCGACACGACTCATTGAGACCCCTAGTCATACGTGATTGAACACAAAATTTAAAAAAATATATATATTGTTTTGTTAGATTTATTAACAAAAAAGTTAAGGTAAAATATATTTTTAATTAATTAAATAAATAATTAAAAATTTTGTTTTAAAAGTAAGTGAAAAAATAAATATATATATACATCATTTTAAATGAAAAAATATAAATAATTATTTTTTAAAATAGATTGTGAACATTGATAAGTAATAACTTAAAAAAAAATATGACCATTATTATTGCAAATAGCAAATAGTAGTCATTTGTCTTTTCATTGAATACTATAGTTAGTACGTAATCAAATAGTTTGTTTTTTAAAATTTGATATTTTGAGTTTTATAATGGTGAATTATTTGGACATAACTTAATCACTTATTGAAATGTTATTAAATTTGTATTTCAAATGATTAATTTATTTTATAATTAATTAATTTACTAAATAATAAAAGATACAAATAATTGGGTGGAGACGTGGAGTTAGATTGATTAATGGGTGAGTAGAAGTAACTCGTTTTATAATGCTAGATTAAATCTACTTGAAGACAAATCGATTCTTAGATTGGAATATATTATTTTACTTTACATTCTAGATTTAAAATAATCGTGAAAAGTTCACGATTAGTATTTTTTACCTGAAGACCGATCTATTGACAATTTTTATCTTGTTTTTTTTTTTATAGTGCTGAGTTAACAACAGCTCACATCGCTGAATGTGGGCGTGGGTTGTGAGTCGAGCCAAAAACTATTGGATCACACTTGAAAGATGAACCGTTATTTATCGAGTGCTCTGATTAAACTCTTGAGCTGACAGTAATTTAAGTTGAGTTGAACTTTTTTGAAGATCGAGATCGAGATCGACAGTCCGAGCTTGGTTATTGGGCCAATTTTTTTTAACTATTCAATTTTTTTCACTTTTGAAATTATAATTGAATTGCCATGTAAAATGCATATGATTTTTAATCAAAAATGAATGTAAAACAAATAAAGAAATTTGCCGAAAATGTTCAACCTGTGACATGTTTTTTTCAAGTTTCTTTCGGTCAGGTTTGGGATTTTCCAGTCCAAATGGTCACCCATAGACAATGTAATTAATAAATCGTATAAATCGTTGTATTGGATTTGAAATTTAAGACGTCCAAGAACCACCGCAATTGGAAAACAAATAAAAACAAAAAATTACTGAAAATTCAAACTAAACTGGTAAAAAACACAAGGAATTGACAAAATACAATATAAAATAACAACGAGATTACAAAGAGCATATATCTTCTCAATCCTTTATAATTTATCTCATATATGGTGCGTAAATCGGAGAGAGTAGTAAAGAACATTAGTATTTTTCTTAGTTTTCTATACAAAATAAAATTTTAAGGTAAATTATATTTTTCTACTTGTAGTTTACCAGTTTTTACATTTTTCTACTTGACCTGAAAAACGTTGCATGCGTCTACCTAGGGTTTGACACATTTACAAAAACCTACTTCAACTCACCAAAATGAAATATTCAGAGGAATATTCATGCGTCTACCTAAAGTTTGACACATTTACAAAAACCTACCCCAACTCACCAAAATTGAATATTCAAAGAAATATTCCGAAAAAGTAAATTACACGCTCCATTAATGTAAGTGAATACCTCCCCCGTCTGTCGAGCTCGTCACAGTAATCGGGGTTGTTACCCCCGCCCCCCTTCTCAGCCGCTGCCCTCGCTTAGGAGACAAAGTCGATGATGTATCTCTCCTACTCCCGTCGAGGATCGTCGTGAGACTACTGTCTTCTGCTTTAGCGCACGAGTTCTCTCTGTTCTTGAGAATCTGATTTTTTTTAGTTTTATTATTGAGATAATGTGTAGATTGTAAATGGTGTTTTGATGATGATGATAATTTTTTTTTTTTTTGTATTGATCAGTTTGCAATGTACAATATTTTTTTTTACAGAAAAATGATATAGTAATTTTTAAAACAAATTTTATTTTAATCTATAACAAATGATTTTTGAAATGATTTTATCTTTATTTATTTTTATTGTTTTGAAAGAGAAACGCGTTTCTAATATGTTTTATGTTTTATGTTTTATTTTTATTTTTTAATTAAAATTATTGTTGACCTATTGTTGACTGAGGGTATAAAGGTAATTTGCCACAAATTTTAGTAGTAATTACGTATTTACCCTTCAAATCGAAATATTCAACTGAATATTCGCTTCTGGCGAGTCGCGAGTAGGAAAGTGTAAATGTGTCAAACTCTAAGTAAGCACATGCAACATTTTTCAGGTCAAGAAAGAAAGTCTAAAAACTAGTAAACCTAAAATAGATAAATGTAATTTGCCCTTCATTTTATTTTAAGTTTTGAATTTAGACATTAATAAGAACAAACAACAAAAAGTGTAAAGAAACAATCGTTGATATCCAACTCTAGAGAGAGAGATAACTGTCTGGAAAAGGAGTAAACACAGCTGTGGTCCATCCCTACTAATATCCAAAACGGTCTGCACGCGTTGCTCCTTCCTCAAATAATTGAATCGTCGAAAATTAATGGTCCCTACGTAGTTTTACTTAATAATCTCTCCGTCTCAAATTAGTCTCAAATTAATGATCACACAATTATCATGTGTGATCATTAATCTGAGAAGAAAAAAAATATTCCCTCTAGGTCAGAGGAATAGTCACATATATATATATATATTTTTTTAAAACATTAACCATTACTATGAAAGGGACAAATCAATTATCACGTATTTATATTTTTAAAAAAATATCTATAGTTACATAGATAAAATCCTTCAGGCCCCGTCGGCATGTGCTTTTTCTACATTTGGTTACAAGTACATGTGAGTGTACTGTGTACGGTATCGCGTACATACTCATTACTTATAATCATTGATTAATTATTAATAATTGATTATAGGCACATGCTCTTGTGATTATTCAACATAAAAATTTACAACTATAAAAAAATGAACTAATTTGAAACCCAAAGAGGGTGAGCAAGTGCTTATGTGCGTGCTTCACACTGTTTATGTCTAGAAACTTACTAGACATTAGAAGAAAATCTAACTCAAAAGAGTTATCAGAATTCACTAGAGGGTTGCTTATCTTTGAGGTGGACATCAACATCGACATCACAGAAAGTCGACTCTAGACATTTAAGTTTTTTGATTTCATTTTAAGAATGGAAGGGCTGACCGACAGAAAATCCTAATAAATATGGAAAAGATGATAAACAAAATTATTACAAAGGTAGGCAGTTCAAGATGCAGTATGAAAGTCTCCAATGCCCAACTTGGCCACGAGAAATCAAACACCGTTCCGAGTGGGATAGTAAAACTGCCCACATGATTTTGAGTATTGTAATGAACAATGACATTGTTTCAAACATTGTCCCGAGTCGTATCGTAGAACCTATAGGCTATAGACACATCCATACCTATAAATATATCCATACGGGTTCTTCATCCAGTTTACACATAAAGAAATTGCAGGCAACTTTTACAGGTATCAACTCCGATCAAACTTCGCCTCAGCCACTCTCCCCAGCCCAGAAGTCCCTCTGCATCCATCGCCTCTCACTGCAACTCTTACCTGACCAAGTTGAAATATCGAGGCGCTAACTCTAGGACCCATAAATCACTACAAGCCACTCAACTCTTACAACCCACCACATTTGGCACTCCTGCCAACAGCAACAATGCCACAGCCTCCTCCCTCCCCCCACCACAATTCTAACTCAGATCTTATTATATAAAACACTCATAATTATACTCCCAAAAGAACAAATATCCATCAATAGAGCTACTAGCATCCTTGAAAACAAATGTCATTGAGGAATTTGTAATTATTTTTCGAAACACTAGATGGGTTTTTTGTACTTCGCTGAACCTCAAAGGATAGTTTTCGCAAAAAACCTTGAGACCGATCCAAACTGAAGCACATAAAAAGCCTACAAATATATAATCAATTCTTACCTTACCACAGAAGTAACCAAACGTACTTCACAACTTTCATGCCATCTTAAACGAGTTGCATATGTCAGAATTCAGCATACAAACAAGACTTATAATGAGATCGCCAAAATGAAATATACCAAGACTGAGACACTAAAAACGAGAAACACAGACGAAATGCAATAGATTCCATCTGAAAGGATACTACAAAAACTACCCTAGCACCATATTTTTACTTGGTCTTCGGAAAGTGGGTGGACAGCAATTTAGCTACTCCCTGAAAATTGACCATGTCATTGCCATCAAAAATCGCCTTCAGCTTGTCATCACAATAGATCTCCCTCTTGTTGTCAGGGTTCTGAAAATCGGGGTAAGCAATTGAGAAATTAAATCAATAAAAGTTCAGGAAAATAGTCACGGATTGAGCATGGAACCCTAATGGTCATACACACACCTTCAATGATGCATTTAATCGCCTTGATATATCATATACCGATAAATTATTTCAGAAAAAATTAGGAAACATTAAAAAAAGTTGGTTATGCTAAAGCAAGTACTCTGGTCGTGTAATCCCGCATCAGTTTGAATACACAATAAAAGAGAATACACACAATTTCTTCCCTCAAACGATAAATTCATCACCTATACACATACATTGCTCATCAAGATTAATCATCCCCAAACATACAAAATAAATGTTCCCAAAATACATCATTTCACACAGCGTTCTGAACTCAGACTCACAAATTATTTGTTTACCTATATGAAACATAGCACATAACCAAACACCAAAATACATAAAGAACTAAAATCGGTACCAAGCGTGACACAAAAGCTATGATCAGAGAACATAAAATTACAAAATTAAAATAAATAAAGGGAGGTAAATTAATGCGTTATAAGATGGGATTTGGACCTGGAGATTGTTCAACTTGACGTACGCCCAAATTTGCTTCACAGTGTCAGACCGAGAAGCTTCGGCCGATCCAAGAAATTTCGCGAGAGCAGGGGAAACCGGTTGCACCCTCAGTATGCCGGGGAGGCGCGGCGGAGCTTTGGGCACTTCGGCGGCGGCCGATGTGGACTTGGCTGCAGCCAATAGTGATCGGCACTTGTTTCCGAAGATCCTTGCTGAAAATGCCATTACTTGGTTGAATTGATTTTGGGAGCTGAGAAGTCCTGTAAAACCCTAGAGAGAGAATATTGTACGAACTGAAGGGAAGAGGGTTTAAGTTACGACTGGGAGATCACTGTTTCGTTTAAATATTGAATGCAATTTTATTGTACAATTCTTGATGCACATGGTACTACTAATAATATTTCAAATTCGAGCTGCCCTATAAATCCTCGGCTTGTTCGTTTTGTTGGTTGGCACTCGGCTCTAGACCTGCATAACGGGCGGGCCGGGCTGTGTTTGGCAGTCTCGGGCTGGAAAAATCAGACCCACAGCTCAGCGCGTGGTTAGGTGGGCCGGCCCTCCAGCTTTGGTTGAGTCAGCTAGGGACCAGTCCGAACAAGCAGTGAGTGTTGCGGGCTGAGCAGACCGAAGTTTATTATTTTAAATTATTTATATTTTATTATGTTTTTAAAATTAATAAATATATACTAATATTGATATTGAGTTAATATTGTTTATTATGGATTGTGATCATATAAAGTGGATTATAACTTATTATAAGTACTAAGTAGACCGGGACGCGAGTAGAGCTTGGAATTCCAGCACGGCCCATGCCCGGCCCGGCCCGGACGGCCTGACCAATGGGCCAAAATGGGCTGATGGTCCAAATCCATTTTCGGCCTGACGAGCTGATAGGCAAAACATATTTTCGGCCCGACGGACTGTGTCGATCTAAATATTTTTAATTTTTTTTATAAAATTTTAATATTTATATTTTTAAAATATTAGTTGATTAATATAATAATATATAAATTTAATATTGATTTTAGTATTAATTTAAATAATATTATAATTATATTTTATTAATTTTGTAGAAATTTTATTATATTTTTAATATAAAATTTTATTATACATTTATATTGTATTTTTATTAAGTTTAATAATCAATTTATAATTTATTATTTAAAAATATCAGGTCATTTTGGCTCGGTGGCTCAGCAGCCCAGCAGGGGCTTGGTCTCATAAAATCAGAGTCGACCTAAGTTCTAGTTCTACACACGGGTCGGGTTGGTGCAACTTGGGCCGGATCCAGCGGACCATGGGCTGGAAAAATAAACTTGCAGCACGCCCAGTAAGTTGGGCACCGGCCGGGCCAGGTCTTGAATTAGAAGTGTTCAACTCACACTGCATAATTATAATTAGGGGTGTAAATGGTATAGATATTTTCCACTTCGAATCCGCATTCGTACCCGTTTTTAAGGATATGGAATGCGATTATATGAATCTGCTGGATACGAATGAGGATACGGATATTACCCGTGCGGATATTCGACGGATATGGTAGTGAATATGGTTTTACTATTATCTGGCGGATGCGGATTATCCGCCATTTTACGAGGATTATCCGACTTTTTTAATACGGATTATCCGATTATAATTAGTCAAAATATTCATTTTTTTAATTTTACAAATAATTGATACTTAATATTTATTAAAGCGCTAACCTCCTTAATCCTTATCAAATATTTTTAATTTTTCCAAATAAATGATAATTTATTATTTATTTTTTCGTATTGAGCAATTACAATAATTACCGTTCCATCTTCTTTCTTTAACCCTACAAATATTTACCCCTTCATCTTCTTGTCCAATTATCTCTCCCTTTCTTCTCTAATAATCGATACAAAACAAAACATCAAAATCTTTTCTCAAAACTTTCTCAACTTCGTCAGATAAATACTTCTTTTTTCTATTCTTTTTTTCTCTTTCCTTTTTATTTCTTTTGCAACTATTTTTATGTTTTAATTTTTCATTTTTTTTTTACAGTTCCAGGTTTTTAATTTCTCCGCTTTTTTATATTTTTTAAACATTTTTTAGAAATACGCTTAACAATTATTTTTATGTTTTAATTTTTAATTTTTTTACAGTTCCAGACTTCTCCGCAAATATTATTAATACTAATTAATTTAAATAGCATTAGTTTTTTATATATATTTTTTACATTTTTTTAGGCGTATGCTTTGGCCTCACATCTGGTTGAATTAATTAGCTTTTTATATTGTTTTTTCAGATCGTTTGAAAATGATTTTAGGCAAAAGAAGTGCAGGTGCAAGTGCAATACAGAATATGATTGTATCATCCCCAGTTGGAAGTGAAGGAGCAGGCTTGCGTGGTGAAGAAGAAGAGCGATTGAATCTAGGCAGGGGCAATCAAGTTACTGCCGCTAATAATAATAATAATAATAATAATAATAATAATAATAATAATAATAATAATAATAATAATAATAATAAAATTAAAAATACTAATTAAACTTCCGCATCATATCAACTCCATTCCCTTTAAAAATCGCCTTGTCCTCAAGGCGGGTATATGATCGAGTAACCAAGAATTTCCTTCGCATGCATAATGTCTTGTAGAGATCCCATGGTTGCAAATTCAGAAGCCAATACTTGTAGAATGCCTTCTACACAGACACAGTAACCAAGCACATCCACATAATTTTCATGGTCCAGTTTTGATACCATGGGAACTCGAGTCAAAAACTCATTATTTGGACCAGGCTCTGTTGATCCATCAAGTTTCTTGACATCAACCTCACTTCTATCGTTCAAATGAATACGTGGTGTTGGCTTCTTGACTTCATGATTCACTGAAGACACCTCAATAGGAAGTGTTGGCTTCTGGACTTCACGATTCACTGAAGACACCTCAATAGGAAGTGTTGGCTTCTGGACTTCACGATTCACCGGACCTGATGGGTCCTGACGACAATTCTGACGAGCACCTTCAGGTTTAGATCCTGACGTGTCCTCGATTTCTATTCCTTTTGCCCGCAACAATTTCTTGACCATGACCAGCACTTCGTCTAATCCTGCTTGGAGGGCGTCCATCTTTTTCACCGTCGCATCTAAGCTTTCCATCCCTTTCTCTAACTTCTCGATGTATGGATCCGGCAGCGTCCTCGGGTGAAAGATCCGGCAGCGTCCTCGGGTGAAAGATCCGGCATGTCGGACCAATTTGTTAGAGGCAAAAAGGATGAACACGAAAATATAATTTTATTAAGAAGAAAATAAGAAAACGTAACCAACGGAAGCACTCTTCCGTCCCAAAGTCCGAAGACTCCTAATTCCAATGATCCCCAAAAAGATAATCCTAACCTAATAATCAAATACATACTTATAGGAATTAAAGTCCACAAACCCTAATACCCTACCCTAATACCCTATACTACTGCCGCTAATAAGAATCCTAATAATAATAATAATAATAATAATAATAATAATAATAATAATAATAATAATAATAATAAAATTAAAAATACTAATTAAACTTTCGCATCATATCAGTAGATGAGCCTTTAGGAAAGAAACAGAAGAAGACTACATCAGAATGCTGGGATCATTTTCATAAAATTTTGAAGACGGTGGAGGTTGATGGCAAGAAAATTATGGAACCATGGGGTAAGTGCAAGTATTGCAAGTATGAATCAAAACGTAATAGCAGATCTGGGACATTAGTTTTCTTAACCATATTAAGATGCACGGTGTGAAGTTAGGTTAGCAGCTACTTAAACTAGAAAAGAAGGAACATGGTTCTGTCTCCGTTGAGGCTTATAAGTATGACCAAGAGGATTCACTGAAAAAGCTTCGCTTGTCTATTGTCATGCATGAATATCCCTTCAATATTGTTGAACATGAATACTTTCGTGACTTTATAAAATCTCTGCGCCCCTCATTTCCCCATGAAGAACCGTAACACTGTCAGAAATGAAATAGTAGCCATGTTTCAAGAGGAATGTGATAAGCTCTATAAGTATTTTAAAACAGTTAATTGTCGCTTTAGCACCACAATGGACATGTGGACTTCTAATCAGAATAAGGGGTATATGTGCGTCACAGTTCATTGGATTGATGAGGATTGGAGTATTCAGAAAAGGATCATCAAATTCATGCATGTAGAAGGGCGCCATACTGGTCTTAACATGTGTGAAGAATTTCTCGCTAGCATTTTGCGATGGTTTATTGAAAAAAAAATGTTTTCTCTTACTCTGGACAACGCATCTTCAAATGAAGTTTGTGTTAATCATGTCATTGGTAAACTAAAAAAGTATGCCACTCTAGTATGTGATGGTGAGTTCTTTCATGTTAGATGTGCAAATCATATTCTAAATCTAGTTGCTAGAGATGGTCTTGCTCAGATTTTTGAAGCAGTTAAGGGTATTAAGGCAATTTGTTCTGACCGTAAAGTCCTCTCCTCAGTTGGAGGAGAAATTCTTTAAGTGTGCAACTGAGTGTGGGTTGTCTACAAAAAAAACGTCTGCACCTGGATGTTCAAACGCGGTGGAATTCTACGTACTACATGTTGAGGGATGCACTGTTTTACAGAAAATCATTTGATAGGCTGCATGAAATTGATAATAAGAGGTTTGATAAGTTTACTCCATCTGCTGTTGATTGGGAGCAGGCACACACTCTTTGTATATGCTTGAAGAAGTTTGACGATCTCACTACTCTACTATCATGTAATCAATATCCAACATCAAATTTGTTCTATAAAGGCTTCTGTGAGGTTAAGGCTTTAATTTTTGGTTGGTGTAGAAGTAGTGATGCTACTATTAAAAAGATGGCAGCCTCGATGCAAATTAAGTTTGATAAGTATTGGCAAAATTTCAATCTTGCACTTTCAGTGGCCTTCTTTCTTGACCCTAGATATAAGAGAAGTGGAATAGAGCATTATATGAGGAAGGTTCATGGGGACTTGTTGTATCGTACTAAAGTAGACGAGCTGATCATTGTTGTGAAGAAGATGTATTTTACATATGCTTCTAAGTACTCACAGAGTGCCGCTGGACTTAACTCTATTGCTACTGCCCAAGAGCGTGCTACTAAATTAATGGAGGAAGAGGAAGATGATTACTTTGAGTCTCAGCAGAGAAATCATGTGTCCAACGAAGGTGACACTGACTTGGATAAATACATGGCAGAGACACTAAGGCTTCCAACAAGGTATGCTTTTGATAGCTTTGATATATTATCATGGTGGAAAACTAATCAAAATGTATATCCTGTTCTATCAATGCTTGCTCGTGATGTTTTGGCGATTCAAGTGTCCACTGTTGCATCTGAATTAGCTTTCAGTGCTGGTGGTCGTGTTATCGATCCGTTTCGCAGTCGTCTTGACCCCCAGGTGGTAGAAGCATTGATCTGTATAAAAGATTGGGTGGCTGCATCTAGAAAAGGTGATACTAAAAGAGGGCGTGGACTTGGTTCTATCGTGAGCGATTTGGAAGTTGTGGAAACACTTGTTACTAATATGAGTCTTGAGGAACAACTTGATAAAAAGGTACATATCTTTGCATACGTCTCTTATAGTCTTTCTCATTTTGGAATGAAATAATTTTTTTTTTAATTATTACTGTAATGTACATAATTTTTTATATAATATATATGTTGGATTTGATTTGTAGCAACGAGAAGAAGTCGGTACTGACGAGGAGAGGATTAGTGATTTTTTTAGTACTTCACCTTTACAAGAAAATCTAATTATGCAAGTATGTGAATGTCGGTTTCTTTTTGAAAGTTTCATACATTTCCTGATTAACTCCTTAACATTGTTTTTTTTTCAAATGTCATATGTACATGTCTAATTTCTTATTGACTCTTGAACATTTATTTGGGCCAATACGTAGGACAAGGAAAGCATGGATACTGAAAATGGAGCTGATCAACTTGATTAAGAAAAAGACATTAGTGGACATGAAGAGTATCAGGTCTAGAAGTTCCGAGTGTGATATCGCCTTCTAGTTAACTGATGCTTGCTTTCTTGTTTTAATAACAAGAAGTTGCAACAAAAATATATGTTACTCTCTAGCGTTATCCTTTTGAATATTTTTCACATTTGTGTTGTTTTGAATTATATGTTTCTCTCTAACGTCATTCTTTTGAATATTTTTCCGTTTATATTTTTTGAATCAGTAAAATTATGTGTTTTTTTTTCGTGTACTTATCTGATAATATTTATCCGTATTCGGTCCGAATCCGCTCCGTTTCCGATCCGAATCCGTAGTTCGATATAATTCATATTTGTATCCGCATCCGCTCATTATCCGCTCCGCTATGAATCCGCCGAAAAAATATGGTTAAAGATATGGAGAGAGCATTATCCGATCCGATACGCTCCGTTTACACCCCTAATCATAATATCTCTGTCCCAACTATATATGAATAGTTAGTCAATTGCTCTCTTGTTTAATCGTCAATTATTTATGATAAAAATATATATAAAAATTAAAAAAATAATAATAAAATAAATTTTATAAATTTTATTTTTGGCTTTAAAAATGCTTTTGAGATAGAATTGGGCTTTTTAAATGTGTACTTTAGACTTCAAATGGACTGAAAAATGATTAAATTTAAAATGAGGCTGAATGTTGGGCTTGGATTTAAAGAACGAATATTTGAGTTGGGCTTTCATATTAGTGATTTGTAGGGGTGGGCGTGAGACGGGATTAGGAGAATCTCGTTCCGTCCCGGAAATAAATTTTCGGGACGAGACGGGAAGGGACGGGATTTGAATTTTAAAAATCCGTCCCGCACGTCCCAACCCCATTTGGGTTCGGGTCGGGATCGGGACGGGATCGGGACGTCCCAAAATATTAAATAAAAAATAAATAAAATTAATTAAATAAAAAAAATTAATAAAATAATAATATTAACGACTTATAAAACAATAAAAGTTCAAATAAAATAAGAATTCACAATTTTTTTATAACAAATATTCATACATATACATATACATATTGAATTGGTTTTAAATTTTAATTTAAAACATAACTTATTAAATAAGTAAAATAATATTGGACTTATTTATATTCAATTTAAATGATATTTTAATTCTATTTAATATTTCAAAATAAAAATGTTAGTATTTTTAAAGATAAATTAGACAACAAAAATTAAATTATTTTGAAATATTATGAAATTTTAAAAATATACTTAATTTAATAATAAATTTAATTGAAAGTATGATTAATATTTTATTAATTTATTTGAAAATATGAAAATTATATTATTATTAAATAAATTATCGAGACGGGACGGGATAGAACGGGATCATCCCGATCCCGTCCCGTCCCGTTATGAAAAATTTAAAACGGGACGAGATGGAACGGGATATTCATTTTCAAAAGTGATCCCGTCCCATCCCGCTAATTTTCGGGATGGGATCGGGACGGGATCGGGATTCCGGGACGAAGTTCCCACCCCTAGTGATTTGTGCTGGGTGGGTTGATTACCGGGCCGGGCTGTGCGGACTAGTGGGACAAATTTTGTAAATTCGAGCCTGTGTGGGTTGGGTAGTAGGTCTGACAAATTGGGCTCGGATATCAGACCCGGCTAACTTAATGTTGTGCACCTCTAGCTATATGTATTTGCATTGGCTTGAATTTAAACAATTTAGGCTTGTTGTAAGGTGTAATAATAAGAGATAAGAGTAACTTTATTTACACTTCTATTATTATTATTATTATGAGGAAGTATTATATGTACCCGATATACCACATTTGATTGATGATTTGGTGGTCCTAACCAATCCTTATTTGACTTGTGGTAATTTAAAAAATAAAAATACATAAAATTTAGAAGTTTTTAGGAAAAAGGGTAATATGATTTTTGATATTATAATTTTAACCACATAAATTTAAGTTTATAATTTAATGTTCAATTGTTTAAGTGTTTTATTAATAAGAGTTGTTTTAAGTTTTTAATTATGAAATAGGGTGTTGGGGTTTTTGTCACCCTCATTGAATTAAAAGTATTTTTATTTCATGTGGAATTGTTTCTACATTTCAGGAAAATTATTAAGGGAGTTCAAATCACAAGTCAAAGTAGTGGAGCAGTTATTTATGAATTAATGGGCTGGAATGGAGGTTACAAATGGCGGTTACCAAGGAGAGAAGTGGGCTGCAGGAGTTAATGAAGTAGTGGCAGCAGATAGAGTCATGGAACAAGGAAGTTGAAGAAGTCCCACTACCTAAGGAATGAAGTGTTATATATTGAAGATCAAACGAATTCATTTTTTACGGCTTACATTGAGGAAAATCCAGAAGAAAAATAGAGATTACTCGAGTGAAGAGTTTCGATATTTTTTTCTTATCATTTTTGAGAGCCCGAAAACTTTCCGGATTGAAGCTAAAGAGAGAAGAAAAATAGAGTTGCTCGAGTGAAGAGTTTTCGATATTTTTCTTTATCATTTTCGTGAGATTTTATTTCAAGTACTACGACTGTATAGTAGTCTTGGTATTTTCGAGCGAATATTGTAATCTTTTATGAGTAAATTTTGTGGCCTTGAGGCTGTTGCAAGTTGTTCGAGTGAAGAACAACTTGTAAATTTTTAATCCCCGTTGTCGTTTTAATTTCCGCTGCTTTAATTTAGTACATGTACTGGTAGTTGCGTCTCCAGGTTCTAACAAGTGGTATCAGAGCAGTGCACTCAACTGACCGAGTGTTGATCGCTGGGTATGGATACCAACTACTTGCTACGTACTATCGTACTCGACGGGACAAATTACTCACATTGGAAAGTTCACACAAGGTGCAAAATCAAGTCCATCGACACGCGAGCATGGGACAGAGTTGAAGATGGATGGGAACCTCCGATGCACGAAGATCGTGGTGTTACAGTCCACAAACCATCATGTCTATGGACCGAAGAGGAAAGAGAGGCTGCATGCGCAAATGAGAAGGCGAAGTCCGTTATCTACAGTTCAGTCGACACCTATATGTTCAGATTGATCAAGGACTCAAAGTCAGCAAAGGAGGCTTGGGACAAGTTGCAGAACCATTTTGAAGGATCCAACAGAAGTTCAGAGACCAACAGGAAACGATCATACTATGAGGAATCAAAGTCCAGAGACTACTCCACGATTCAATGCAATGAATGCAAAGGGTTCGGACACTTTGCAAATGAGTGTGCCAACACCCATAGAAAGTTGGGTAGAAAAGTCGCAACATATCCAGATGATGGACATACGGCAAGTAACGATGTACAAGATCAACCTCCTCCACTTTCGACGGTTCCAGAACCAATCAATGCAAATTCAGTCACAGAACCTTCCATAGATGAAGTTCCAGAACCAGTTCCAGAAACGTCCACAGGTGGTGTTCCAGAACCAATTACAGAAACTTCCACAGATGGTGTCCTAGAACTTTTCACAGAAGCAGTCACAGAACCGAGTCAAGAACTTGCAGTTTTAGAACCAGATCCAGATCAAAGTCAAGAACTTGCTGTTGACCATACAGGTGCTGAGACAGACTCAACTGATGATGAAGTCCCAGAACCAATTACTGAACCTGTCAGTACAGAGACTCCAGATCCTAAACAAAATCAAGAAATTGAAGGTGCAGATTCGGTCGACGATGTTCTACAAAGTGTGAGAAGAGATACACCAGGGCACATTCGGAAAAATCATCCACCATCTCAAGTGATAGGAGGTATGAATGACAAGATGCGAACAAGAGGTAAGCCTAAACTTAACTATAGAGATATGGTTAATAATGCTTGAATGTCATCCACTTCTTACCCGGCCCCAACACTTCATAATAAATCTTTTTGTGGATAAGGTAATTGTTGGAAATCGATATCCCGGGGTTAACGGAATTGCGGAAACATAACCCCGATCAAAATCCCTTCGCCGGAAACCACCGCAAACCACCACACGAGCCGGAGCCCGGTCGAACACACATCCGCGGGGAAGCCCCCGCTTGCGTGCCCTAGCCAAGCCCCCGTACGGGGTTCGCGATCGCGCTTCGCGATCGCATGGGGTTACTCACGTAACCCCCCGGGGCTGCTCGTAGCAGCCCCCGCGGCGAGTCCGGCGACTCGCCGCCACCGCGTCGGAGGGCGGTCCGCCCAGCGGACCGCGATCGGGCCAGCCACACGGCTGCCCGGCGATCGAGCCTGGCTCGATCGCGTGCCCCGGCGTCCAGTCGGGGCTTCTCCATGCACGCCCGGCGATCGAGCCCTAGGGCTTCGATCGCCACCCTCGGCGCCCAGCCGAGGGCTTGGTCCGTGCGTGCGCACGATCCCCACGGGGATCCGAACCACCGCGGTCCGGTGGTCTTCGACCACCACCGCGGGTTCATCCTCGTTCCGGGGTTCGTTCGACCCTCGGATCTTCGTTCATATGCATATACGAATAATCAATAAAAACCATCGAGGGGGTTTCAATGATTTACCTTTGTTCTCGTTGTACGGAGAAACGAGATCTTATGAAGACCTTGAGACCTTCCCACGTATTCCTTGCACTAGCTCGAACGTCGGGTGGGCGACGATCTTCCGAACTCCATGGATCTCCCTCTCTACTTTCTCTCTCTTGAATTGTCTTCATCAAGTTATGAGAATAGAGAAGACCATGTAGTGCTTTTATAGGCTACGTAGGGGATCTTAAGGAGGTGGAATATTGGGCTTCCAATAATAGTGATTAAATTGAGCCCAAGCCCAAATCTATTAATCCTTACTATTATTAATTAATTCTATTTTCCACTATATAAAATTAATTGCACTCCCAATATTAAACCATATTATATCAAATAATATTTCTCCGGTAGTATTATTTATTCCGTGTATTTAAGATATAAATATCCATGAATAAAATTAATTTATTGCTAATTAATTTATTCATCTCTTATATCCGAGACTAGTACCATTCAACCTTAATTATTATGCGGAACGAATCCACCTGCAGGGTTTACATAATAATTCCTTATGAACTCATCTCGGGGATATTATCAACCCTTACGGGATACACTTTCCCGTCAAGTATTCACGGCATGTCATATATAAAATATAGTGACCCAACTTAACCGGTAATTAACCCAATAATTAAATCGGTTAATTCCTTTGGTAAATCAAAGTCACTTATATTAAATATACACACCCGCAATAGTTTCGGGGATTAAGAATAAAATACACTGAGACTCGAATCGATTATCGCCGGCAATCCTAATCGATGAATCTCAACGATCCGCTCAATACATCAAGTGTACAAGTGTGATAAAATAATTAAGATAAATTATTTTCTCTCTCACACAACGACTATACCGATGGATTGGTCCGTGTCCATCTAGGTCGTGAGCAACTGTTCGATTAAATACGAGTAACCGATAGTATGATCTTCTGTGCGCCCATGCAACACCATACTAACTACAACGTATAAAATCCAGGACTATGATTTGCATATATTTAATTATAAATAATTAAACGCAAATAATTGTTTATTTAATTAAATAGATTAGTGGCAATGGATCGTGAGTTTACGTTACTTAAATCTAGACATTAAGTACACAACTCCAACAATCTCCCACTTGTACTAAGGTCTAGTCATTTCCTCCAAACTCCCGACTCCCATACTCATCACGTGCTTAAGTTGTACTTCCAAGAAGTACTATGTGAATGAGCACTCTAGGTTGCCGTTCTGAAGTTATCTTGGTGACTACAGCGTCGTCTCCCTCGACGATGACTCGTATCAGGTGGTACTTGCACTATGCGTTATCTTACACTTATGGACTTGTGATTTCTTACCATTTGCCATTGCACCGCTATTTACATAGCCCTTGGTAAATTAAGAATCACATCTAAGTCCCAGAGATTATCCCGGAGTTATACCAAAACTTCCGCTGCCTCTGAGGCCGCTATTTGGTTACCCATGGCAGAGTCCGAAAAGCATCGTGCTTATCACTCTTCCATGTTAAAACTCCTTCTCCTTCAATAGTGAAACACATAGCCTGATATCGACTTACACTGGTCCTCATTCGATTAGAAATCTAAGAGAATGTAATCCAAAGGAAATGTTCGTCTGCTTCGTAGTCTAGAAAAGTACTTCGAAAGTACTTTTACGGCAGTCGAATATTCCTTTCCAGGATTACCTTGATATCCTCCCACTATGCTAACCGCATAGCCGATATCAGGTTCTTGTTTTCAACAATGCATTTATTAAGCTTTCCACACTAAAAGTGTAGGAAACTGCTTTCATTGCTTCTATCTCCTTTTGTGTTCCAAAACACATATCCTTAGATAGATGAATTCCGTCTCTTAAAGGTAACGAACCTTTCTCGGAATCTTGCATGTCAAAACGAACCATAATCATATATATGTAAGATGTCCAGGAGAAGTACAATGTTCTTTTCTTGAGATTCTAGATCTTAAGAACATGCTCTAACTTCTTCTTCATCTCATATATCGATTTTTCTAGACAACCATCATTTTATGTCTGACAACATCTTTACATTGTTACCAATGATAAAATGTTATCTACATAAAACCTCCGAGAAACACCACCTTGTTTTCCATCACGTTTCCAATACACACGATTCGTCTATGCTTTTGATGAATCCATAAAATGGACTATCTCATCAATTTGCAAGTACCACGAACTCAATGCTTTGTTTCAATCCATAAATGGATCAACTAAGCTTGTACTCTAAATGATCTCGCCTCTTAGCAATAATCCTTATTGCTCTCCAAGAAGGCACATTTAGATCTAGTATGGCCTTCATGTAGATCCAGGGATCGATTTCATGTATACTAGGTCCAGAGTCCGAAGACTCTCCTAGTCTTATGAATATCTCCGGTTGTCCCACAACCTCCCACTACAATGGCATTCCGGTGTATAAACAGTGATAACAGTAGGTGCAGTTAGTGGTGTACCGCTACTCGGTTCGGCTGGTTCTAAGTCTTAATCTTTCTCTCTCATTTCAAAGTATCATGTCACTTTAGGCTTGTGGTTCATCATATAGTCTTTCTCTAAGAACCGGGCGTTAGAACTTATAACGTCCTTCTGGTTCATAGTACTATTGAACACACATCTTTTGTTCTTCTAGGATATTCTACAACCGCATTTGAATGCGCCGTTGTTTCTAGACATATCCATAGAACATAGGTAGTTCCGTATAACTCATCTTTTACTATCTCTATAAGAGTTCCATTTCTTATTATCGACACACCATTTCTACACAACAGTGTATGGTGTAGTCATTTGGGATCAAATCCCAATCTTTGATTAGTATGCCATGCATTCCTCAGACAGGTACTTGCCTCCGCGATCAAATCGCAGGCTACAAATGGATATACCTTGATGGTTCTCCACAATTGTTTAGTGTCCATTGACTTGTCAAAACACTTGCTTTTGTGGCACATCATGTATTCTAATCCATTTCTCGAGTAATCATTAAATGAAGTACTCGTACCTTATTGTCTGAGTAGACATCGGTCTGCATACATCAGAGTCAATCAATTCTTATACTTGTCCGGATCTTACATCTTATATCCATAAAGGATTGCTTAGTCATATTATCTTCCAAATTAGATTCTTAGGTCGGAAGGTCCATTCCTTCAACTTAATTGATCAAATATCAATTTTCGACCTTTGAACTTCTTATTTGAATAAACATGACTCATCATAAGAATCCACAAGTATAATTGATAAAGAAATCTCTTATTAGTAAAACGAGTTTCATACTACGGTTCGTTGCATCGTGGTGGACTCAGGATTCATCATTTATATATTGCTAGCCAATGTACCAAAATAGATAATATCATTATTTCTTCTTATAACCATCAAGTGATTAAAAGAAATAAAATATCCATTTATTAGAAATTCAGAACAAAGTTCTTTCTAATTTGAAAGGTACATAAAAGCAATAACCCAAAATGAAATCCTATAGTATGTCCTCCACTGCAACTGCTGCCTCCTCTACAGCATTGCTCATGTAGACTACGATTTTTTTTTCTTTTCTAAGTCGTCGGGTTTCCTGGAACCCTTGCATTTAAAATGCACATACCGTCAGTGGTTCCATATCTACACACCAGGTTCCGGTAGATAATACCACTGACTATGTTTTACGACTAAAGAAAAATTTCGTACTTTCTTTGAGAGGATAATCAGACTTCCAGTACCCAGACTGTTTGCATCGAGAACTCTTGCCTCTTGGCTTTCTCGTCCCATCTCGTGGTCCAAGAAACTTAGGACCACTGGGTTTCTTTGCTTGCTTTTCCTTTCCCCCGATTTTGCCCTTAGGTTCGAAACCTTTGGCATTAGCTACAAGAGCTTGCGATTTCCGTCTCAACTCGTCTAAAAGGTCAATCATCTTAAAAACGTGTTTAAGCGTTCCCTTGAATCGACTGGCCTTTATGAGTATCCTCATCGCCTCTTGTCTAGCCGCCTATGTCATGTCTAAACATCTCCTTGAGTTTGAACATGATATCAAAATCAGTCCTTTCCTCATCAGTTAAGACATTTGTAGGCTCGGGAGGACAAAGCTCACTGAGTACAAACTTGTACTCTTTAACAGTCTGGACAATGTCTAGATCTCTATTCCAATCAATACATTCAGGGACCAATGAGTTTAAATTCCTTAAGTATCACACAAAGTGGGTTCAAAGCCATTTCCTAATCTATGAGCACATATAACAACAAACAATCGATTTAATCTCCGATATTATCTCCCTTAAATAATATCATTAAACCACTAATCACATCTAAAATCCCATCAGATATGGCAAGCCACGTGGTGTGGACGTTTACCAATCCAAATGATTTAGTAATTAGATTTGCTTCGGTCATACATCACTTATAGCGGAACCTCGTGGGGAGGAATACTATAATGCGTATCTAAGTGTAAACCATTACTCAGTACCAAAGTAAATCAGTTGGAATTGCTACATCACCGCAAGCCACGTGGTGTGGACGTTTACGACAACTTCACAACTCTTCACAATTTCTTACAACTGTCTACATCAATTAATCCAAAATCCGTCAGCATAGCAAGCCACGTGGTGTGGACGTTTACTACACCAAGAGACTTTTATAATTGACTCCCAATTACTTGATCCATTCAATCTTGTAAATCAAGACGCGGAGAATCATAAGTGAAACTCGAAGTTTCTAACCAGTGATTCACCATGCGAACGACCCTATCTCTCATCAAATGAGGGAGCCGAGCAGACAATCGATCCACCTTCAAAAGATGGTACGACTGCCTCTAATTTGTGTCCTCGACATGACCAAGTGGCTTTGGCTCCATTCCACTCCCCGGGGTGAGAATGAGTCGACTTGAAGTCAGTTTTGGAAAGACAAATTAGGCATTGTTTGATTGACTTAATCAATGTTTCTCGTAAAAGGAATTACAAGAATTCTCCTCCAATGGCTTATCTATATGAACTTCGAAAGTTCATAAAAGTCACCAAGAGAACAGCAATGGAGACCATGGATATGTTTCCATACCCTCTCCCACTTAGCTTTTTATAATAAAGGGATACACTATCTAATGCATAATTAAATACACATAAACATGCATACATGAAATAAAGCATATAGAATAATATCACATAATCAAAATAATACTAGAATATTATTTTCCGACTATTATGGCTTTATCGCATCTCCGTACGCATCTTCTAGTCTTTAGTCTTCGTTCTTGAATGCTCCATGTGACGGGAATATTAATTCCAATATTTAAATCTATTTATTTTTAATAAATCCAAAAGTTACTTAATTCGAAAATTAAGTCAATCGAATAAATCAAAAAATAAAATTAAATATTATTAATATTTTTATTTATTTATTTTCCTATCTAATTCTATTAAATCTCTAGAATAATCTATCCAAGACCCACTTGGAATATTCTAGAAGACATCTATAATAGAATAAGGAAATAAAATAAATTTATTTTATTTTCCCTTTTCTACTTCATTAAATCTCTAGAATAATCTATCCAAGACCCACTTGGAATATTCTAAATGATTTCCATAATGAAATAAGGAAATAAAATAATTTAGGACTCCTAGTCCTTCCAAATTAATTCATTTCCTAATCTATTAAAAAAATTCCATAAAGGAATAATTAAATAGGAAAAATTAATTAAGGACTTTCAAAACTTTCCAAATTAATTATTTTCCTAATCCATGAATATTCCAAAAAGAATAATCAATTAGGAAGACCAAATTAATTCTAAATTTATTCCTTCCTTATCCATGAAAATTCCCACACTAGGAATAATCAATAAGGAAATAAATTTATTCTAAATTTATTCTTTTCCTATTTCCATGAGAGTTCCCAAAAAATAGGAATACTCAAAATAGGAAAACCGAATAATTTAGGAAAGTTGGATCTTGGCGGGAGAGTACGAGATCACGAGGACCTCGCGCCCCCCACCATCATCGATCCCCGGCCGAGGAGGAGCGCCGCCGCCACCCCAGCCCACGCGCCACCACCACCGGTGGCCGGCGTGGCCGAGGAGTCCCGCGGGCAGCCCCCGCCTCTAGGGCTCGATCGATCCTTCATGGATCGATCAAGATGATCGATCCCTCGTCCCATCGTCTCCTCCGTCACACGTCTTCTCCGGCGGTCGTCTCGGCATCGATCCAACGTAAAATAAATTACATGAATTTAATTAAAATTATCCGGTATCGATTCTATACATGAAATCGACCTTATACATTTTCCGGAAAAATAGAACGTAATAATAAAACCTAAATTCGGTCAACCTCCGAATTTTTACTATTACAAGCATTCACCACACATAAAACGAATCTCGACATGTCCGAGAGTTTAATAAAATTATGACAATAATTAACGAAGAATTATATCTAGCCATAATAGTCGGAAACCCTGCAAGGTAGAACAATTTATCGTATATACACATGAACTAGAACCAACGCTCTGATACCAATTGTTGGAAATCGATATCCCGGGGTTAACGGAATTGCGGAAACATAACCCCGATCAAAATCCCTTCGCCGGAAACCACCGCAAACCACCACACGAGCCGGAGCCCGGTCGAACACACATCCGCGGGGAAGCCCCCGCTTGCGTGCCCTAGCCAAGCCCCCGTACGGGGTTCGCGATCGCGCTTCGCGATCGCATGGGGTTACTCACGTAACCCCCCGGGGCTGCTCGTAGCAGCCCCCGCGGCGAGTCCGGCGACTCGCCGCCACCGCGTCGGAGGGCGGTCCGCCCAGCGGACCGCGATCGGGCCAGCCACACGGCTGCCCGGCGATCGAGCCCAGCTCGATCGCGTGCCCCGGCGTCCAGTCGGGGCTTCTCCATGCACGCTCGGCGATCGAGCCCTAGGGCTTCGATCGCCACCCTCGGCGCCCAGCCGAGGGCTTGGTCCGTGCGTGCGCACGATCCCCACGGGGATCCGAACCACCGCGGTCCGGTGGTCTTCGACCACCACCGCGGGTTCATCCTCGTTCCGGGGTTCGTTCGTCCCTCGGATCTTCGTTCATATGCATATACGAATAATCAATAAAAACCATCGAGGGGGTTTCAATGATTTACCTTTGTTCTCGTTGTACGGAGAAACGAGATCTTATGAAGACCTTGAGACCTTCCCACGTGTTCCTTGCACTAGCTCGAACGTCGGGTGGGCGACGATCTTCCGAACTCCATGGATCTCCCTCTCTACTTTCTCTCTCTTGAATTGTCTTCATCAAGTTATGAGAATAGAGAAGACCATGTAGTGCTTTTATAGGCTACGTAGGGGATCTTAAGGAGGTGGAATATTGGGCTTCCAATAATAGTGATTAAATTGAGCCCAAGCCCAAATCTATTAATCATTACTATTATTAATTAATTCTATTTTCCACTATATAAAATTAATTGCACTCCCAATATTAAACCATATTATATCAAATAATATTTCTCCGGTAGTAATATTTATTCCGTGTATTTAAGATATAAATATCCATGAATAAAATTAATTTATTCATCTCTTATATCCGAGACTAGTACCATTCAACCTTAATTATTATGCGGAACGAATCCACCTGCAGGGTTTACATAATAATTCCTTATGAACTCATCTCGGGGATATTATCAACCCTTACGGGATACACTTTCCCGTCAAGTATTCACGGCATGTCATATATAAAATATAGTGACCCAACTTAACCGGTAATTAACCCAATAATTAAATCGGTTAATTCCTTTGGTAAATCAAAGTCACTTATATTAAATATACACACCCGCAATAGTTTCGGGGATTAAGAATAAAATACACTGAGACTCGAATCGATTATCGCCGGCAATCCTAATCGATGAATCTCAACGATCCGCTCAATACACCAAGTGTACAAGTGTGATAAAATAATTAAGATAAATTATTTTCTCTCTCACACAACGACTATACCGATGGATTGGTCCGTGTCCATCTAGGTCGTGAGCAACTGTTCGATTAAATACGAGTAAACGATAGTATGATCTTCTGTGCGCCCATGCAACACCATACTAACTACAACGTATAAAATCCAGGACTATGATTTGCATATATTTAATTATAAATAATTAAACGCAAATAATTGTTTATTTAATTAAATAGATTAGTGGCAATGGATCGTGAGTTTACGTTACTTAAATCTAGACATTAAGTACACAACTCCAACAGTAATTAGACTTGAGTATACTAATAATGAAACACAACTTGCTGATATATTTTTAAAACCCTTGAACTATGAAAGAGTCACATTCCTGAAAAACTCACTTTGTCTGGGTACCATATGAAATATCTGTTCGGGTTAGGATCTGGTCCTGAGACTTCTGTGCTTATATGTTGTTTCAATCACTTTATTATCTTTGATCCTCACTGTCTATGCTTTCTTATGTGAAAGAGTCATCATTGTCATCACCTTGTGAATCGTGCTGCATCTAACTTTCCCTTGTGTAGTTTATTAAAAAAAAAAAAAAAAAAAAAAAAAAAAAAAAAAAAAAACGAAAAAAGAAAAAGAAAAAAAAAGGGTACTCGTTGACTTAGGAACTTGGTTGATCTCGGTCTCGACTACTAAATTAGAGTACTCGTTGACTTGGGATCATGGCTGCTCTCGGTCTCGACTACTAAGCAGTAGAGTACTCGTTGACTTGGGATCTTGAATGATTTCAGTCTCGACTACTGATCAGTGTATATATTTAGGGGTACGTGTTGATACGGGAACTTGACTGATCTCATTCTCACCTGCCTTTTGTAGTTTGGCATTGTTGACTTGGATTCGTGATGAGTTTGGTCTCAACTGCGACTAGGTGGGCCTCGTTGATTGTGAACCTTGGTTGGTTTAAGTCTCGATTGCTTTTAACAGGGGATAAAATGATGTTTTAATGTATCTGTGTGATGACTTGACTTACTTTTCAGTGTTGGACTGCTTGATATGTTTTTAGTGATATGAAAAAGTTTGAAAGTCTTGGGTAAGATCTTGATTCGAACAGGGGTGGAATTGTGGAGATCCTGATACATGACTGGTTGAAAAGGAATGGGTCCTTGTACTTCATGGTGTTGGAGTTATCACTTGCTTATTTATGTGAAATATACTTTAAGTGTGATTCCTTATCTTCCAAATTTGAATTTCAATGATGTGATGACTAACTTGTTGGGTGGAAGACATGGTAGTGGATTTGACTTGTTGACCAGGTTCATGACTGCGTGGTGCGGAAAAGATCGTGTGGAAGTTGCTCAAAGTTCCAGAACCAGAAAGTTCCATTCCTGTAGTGCACAACAGAAACAAAAGTCCAGTTGATGTAAAGTGACTAGAACCGCGTTTCAGAAGTCTGCTGACTCCTCATCTGTTACTCAGATTTGTGACTTCTCTCTCACTTTAACTGTTTTTAAATAATCACTATTGTCTCTCGATTGATTCTCTTCTTACATGATTATTTTATCTCATCTTGTTATCTGATTGACTTTTTGATCAGATGTTGTGCACACAATACTTGTTATTTTTTTTGTACTTTGAGATGTGTAACAGTTATGAGACTAAGGGGGAGATCAGTGTGCAGCGTACCAGAAAGGGGGAGAAAAGTTCATCTTGTTTTATGGTTCTGATGACGCTGCGTATCCGAAAGGGGGAGAATAGTTCATTGTGTTGTATGGTTCGGATGTCGCAGCTTTGTCAGTTCCATAACATGAACGCAACTTTGTAAGTCCCAGATAATGCAGATTGATGAGTCTCAGAACATGAACGCAACCTGATGAGTGCAGATTGATGAGTCTCAGAACATAAACGCAACCTGATGAGTCCCAGAACGTGAACTCAGTTTGATGAGTCCCAGAACGTGAACTGCTTGATGAGTTTCAGAACTTGGAAATACATTTTCAGGGGGAGTGTTGGTACAACACAAAAGGTGGCTTCTGTTTTGGAACTATGTTATTGCTTTAAATATCCTGACTGTTTGTTTAGATGCTTTTGATGTTCTTAAACTTCTCTTTGAATGTTGCTGTCTTAAGACTGGATTGTGTCTGTCTTCTGTTTCGTATTGCTTGTTCCTTTTTGCAGGAATAACTTTGAAGGATGAACACCGGTTTCAAGACGGCTGGCAAAAAGGGGGAGTTTGTTGGGGTTTTTGCCACCCTCATTGAATTGAAAGTATTTTTATTTTATGTGGAATTGTTTCTACATTTCAGGAAAATTATTAAGGGAGTTGAAATCACAAGTCAAAGTAGTGGAGCAGTTATTTAGGAATTAATGGGCTGGAATGGAGGTTACAAATGGCGGTTACCAAGGAGAGAAGTGGGCTGCAGGAGTTAATGAAGTAGTGGCAGCAGATAGAGTCATGGAACAAGGAAGTTGAAGAAGTCCCACTACCTAAGGAATGAAGTATTATATATTGAAGATCAAACGAATTCATTTTTTACGGCTTACATTGAGGAAAATCCAGAAGAAAAATAGAGAGTACTCGAGTGAAGAGTTTCGATATTTTTTTCTTATCATTTTTTAGAGCCCGACAACTTTCCGGATTGAAGCTAAAGAGAGAAGAAAAATAGAGTTGCTCGAGTGAAGAGTTTTCGATATTTTTCTTTATCATTTTCGTGAGATTTTATTTCAAGTACTACGACTGTATAGTAGTCTTGGTATTTTCGAGCGAATATTGTAATCTTTTATGAGTAAATTTTGTGGCCTTGAGGCTGCTGCAAGTTGTTCGAGTGAAGAACAACTTGTAAATTTTTAATCCCCGTTGTCGTTTTAATTTCCGCTGCTTTAATTTAGTACAGGTACTGGTAGTTGCGTCTCCAGGTTCTAACATAGGGTAATAACCGTATACATCATATAATTAATATTAATTAATAACCGTCATATAAATTTATAAAAGTGGGAATGTGACTTTTTAGTCACATTTGATAAGTGTATGAGTTAAAAGTCCCCCTTTATAAATGTGTGAGTTTTTTTACACCAATTGTCAATAAAAAGTCTCTTATACCCTTACTATTTCAATTAATAGAAAAAAACAAAAACAAAATACAAAAACATATTTCTTTTTCAAAAATAAAAAGAAAATATATGTGGGGCCCACGAAATCAAATTTATTGTTTGGTTGAGGGTTTGGTGTGGGTTTATTGTGCATTCATATCATCATCTTCACACAAACCTACCAAAATCAAACCAAAAAATTTCAAAAATTCTCTCAAAATCTCTCTACATGTTGCTCCGTTAGATTCTGGAAAACGCCGGTCGAACATACGTGTGGTTAAAGGAGCGAAAACGAGAGGTACGCGTTCCCGTTTTTGTGATTTTTGTGTTCTGCGATGGTTAATCGATGGGTTACTCGATGGAGCGTACCATCGAGAAACCCATCGAGTAACTAAGAATTCATGAAGTTAAACATTACTCGACTGAGGTTACCCGAAAATCCTTCGAGTAGTATTTCGAGTAACAGGTTTCGAGTAACCTCTTTCCAGGAAACACATATTCGAGTAATGTGAGGTTATTCGAACTGATGTTACACGAAATGGTTACTCGAATGAAACTGTCCATCCTGTTACTCGATGGAACAGTTCATTCGAGTAACAGGGCCTGTTTTTTTGCAAAAAAAAACATTTTTTCGTAATTTTTGGTTTGTTTCGTCGATATATATGGATATGTTGTAATAGTTAACCTAATTCAATAATATTTTTTGTAATTGTAGATGTCGAATCAACGAATCACGATACGTTACGGTGGTCGTTGGGAACGAGCGGTCTACGTCGACGGGATAGATATGTGCCTTTTCTTCAGGAGGGATCAACTTACCCTCGATGGTCTTGTGAGCCAGATTCGTGCCGTTTTGCGCCCTCCGCCGAATATCGAGTACATGTTGTTCATCTTAACACGAGGCAATGATTTTAGGAGCGTGCGGTGTCCTTTGCTTAGCGACGACGATGTATCCCGCATGCTAGACGAGCAAAAGGACGATTGTTTCATTTTCGTTACCGAGATGCTAGAGGAGGCACAACCAAATGCACCCGAGGTGAATATTCCAGAAGTAGATCCGGATGTACCGACCGAGGGCGAGAGGCCTGTTGAGAATTCCGAGGACGACGAAGAAGCTCGTCAGACCGATCTATTGCAGTCGTTGACCACTGAATGGACAAAATGGATTAGACAGCCGCGGGTCATCAAAAATATTCTGTCACGCCGTAATCAGTCCTCGAGTTCTAGTGCGGGAGCCGGCGAGCAACCCGAAGCAGCTCAAAATGCTCAGAATAATCCACTGCGCAACTGGATCATTCCACTGCCGGAGTTTGACCCCGCGGTTCCATTGCGATCGGTCGAGCCTCCCGAACTGGTGTATGGTCATACTGCAGTCGGCTCGACATTCCGAACGAAATCGGATCTGAAGATAGCGGTAGGGATGTATCACATGGAGCATATGGTGGAGTGTGCCACTAAACGCTCGACCACTGAACGGGTAGCGTTCGTTTGCAAGCGAGGTTCTGAGAAGTGCCCGTTCAAATTGTGTGCTACTGGGAATGATGAAACACTCTGGAAGATTACGAGGCTGAACTTGAATCACGAGTGTGTCAATGATTTGGATCGGACTGCCGATCGTCATGTGTCGAGCAAGGTTGCCGCTACTTACTTTGCACGTCAGCTAGTCGACGATGAGATCACACTGAAGCCGAAGACGATGATTTCTGATTTGAGGAGATTGTACGGAGTTGTGATCGATTACAGCTTCGCCCTGCGGACGAGGAACCTGGCCGTTGAAATGAGGTACGGCAACTATCAGGATTCATATCAGATGCTCCCGTCATATCTGCACGTGCTGAAAGAATGCAATCCAGGGACTCGGTATGATATTCAGACGACCAGTGAGGGCGTGTTCTGTCACATGTTTGTTGCACTTGGGCAATGCATTAGTGCATTTCAGCAGCGCACTCTGCGTCCCGTCATAGTAGTCGACGCCACTCATTTGAAGGGGAAAAACAGTGGTGTGTTATTTGTTGCCGTCACGAAGGACGGAAACGAGCAGATTTTACCGCTTGCCTTTGGTATAGGTCCGATTGAGAATGACCTGGAGTGGACGTGGTTTCTAGAGCACCTCAGGCTTTGCTACGATGCAGACGATCTGCTCATTGTGTCCGACCAGCACAAGAGCATCGCGAATGCTATTCGGAGTGCCTATCCCCACGCAACCCGTGCGTTGTGTTGTCACCACCTCGAGAAGAATCTAGCAATGTACCGCTCTCATGTGATCACAATTGTACACAAAGCTGCCTACTGTTATCGAGTGGATGAGTTTGAAAAATATTTATCTGATTTTGAGAAAGCCAGTGGAGACGGTGCTTATAGGCGCCTCGTTGGACTCGGTGTTGAGACCTGGGCAAGGTCGAAATGTGCTGCACGACGATATGGTTTCATGACATCGAATGCGGCCGAAGTCTTCAACGGTGCTATCAGATGGCCACGACGATTGCCTGTTTGTGCTATGCTCGAGTCGATTCGTGCGATGATTGAGAGATGGTTTGGCGAGAAACGAAGGAAGGCTAATGAGAGGGAGGATGAGCTGACCGAAGAGGCATTCGCAAAGGTGTCTAATCAGAATCAGTTGAGTCATCATTTTCCTGTTCGGGAGGTCAGTGCGGGGACCGTGTTCAGAGTTGAGGAAAACGGGAGGTCCTATCTCGTGGATATCGCGAGACGCACGTGTGACTGTCGGGAGTTCGACTTAGACCTTATTCCGTGTCGTCATGCTGCTGCCGCTATACGGTATGGTATCGGTTTCCTTACATCTTCTTTTTAATTTTAAACATTCAATTAATTAATGCCACTAACCTGATACTTTGTGTAGACGGGCTAGATTTTCATTGTACGATTTCGTCGGCCCCTATTTCAAGCAAAGCAGCTTGAGAGAGATGTATGCGACTCCTATTGTGCCAGTACCACACCTTGATGATTGGGTTGTCCCTCCAGAAGTAGCTTCGTACGTGTGTCTTCCACCGGAAGTGGTTAGTCAGGCTGGACGTCCGCGGTTGAGTCGGGTTCGTTCTGCAGTTGAGGGATCTGGGTCTGCTCGTCGTGTACAGGTTTGTTCTTCGTACCTAATATTGTGTCGTCATTAGTTTGAGTAAAGACCTAATACCGTGTATTTGTGTGCAGATGTGTACGAAATGTAAGGGCGTAGGACATAACATACGCAACTGCAAGGCTTACATCCCTCCTGCAGGCGTTGATTTGAATGTCCCTCCGAAAGCCTCGGGAACGCAAGAATCGGGTCGAAGAAGGCAGAAGAAAAAGTGCAGCATTTGCAGAACCGAGGGCCACACGAAAACAAAATGTCCGATGCGTGTGGATTGAGGGCTCTTCTTATGTTTGGTTGATTTGTTATCGTGTTTCTCGATACATCGTATGACTAGGATTGATTTATTATCTTGTTTCTGGATAAATTCAGTGTGTTTCTTGTTGGAGTAGTATACTTAATGTCTAGATTTGAGTATTCTGAACTCCTTGTACACTTTCATTTACCTATTAAATACGAACATTCATTTGCTTTTAATTATTGTTAATTAAATACATGCAAATTATAGTCCTGGATTAGATACGTTGTAGTTAGTATGGTGTGCGACGTCACACAGAAGATCATACTATCGGTTACTCGTATTTAATCGAACAGATGCTCACGACCTAGATGGACACGGACCAATCCATCGGTATAGTCGTTGTGTGGAGAGAAAATAATTTGTCTTAATTATTTTATCACACTTGTACACTTGGTGTATTGAGCGGATCGATTGAGACTCATCAATTAGGTTTGCTCGGCGATAATTGATTTGAGACTCAGTGTATTTTATTCTTAATCCCCGATATAATTGCGGGTGTGTATATTTAGTATAAGCGACTTTGATTTACCAAAGGAATTGACCGGTTTAATTATTGGGTCAATTACCGGTTAAGTTGGGTCACTATATTTTATATATGGCATGCCGTGAATTCTTGACGGGACAATGTATCCCGGAAGGGTTGATAATATCCCCGAGATGAGCTCATAAGGATTTATTATGTAAACCTCGCGAGTGGATTTAATTCCGCATAATAAATAAGGTTGAGTGGTACTAGTCTCGGATAAAAGAGATGAATAAATTCATTAAGCAATAAATAAATTTTATTCATGGATATTTATATCTTAAATACACGGAATAAATAATACTACCGGAGAAATATTATTTGGATATAATATGGTTTAATGTTGGGAGTGCAATTAATTTATATAGTGGAAAATAAATTAATTAATATTGATAAGGATTAATGGATTTGGGCAGTGGGCTCAATTTAATCTTCAATATTGGAAGCCCAATATTCCACCTCCTTTAGATCCCATACGTAGCCTATAAAAGCACTACATGGCCTTCATAATAGACAAGACAAGATAATCATACTTGATTAGTCTAGAGAGTTGAAGGAGATCCATAGGAGTTCGATAGATCGTCGCCCACCCGACGTTCGAACGGAGTGCAAGGAATACGTGGGAAGATTCAAAGGTCATCTTGATTTCGTTTCTCCGAACAACGAATCGAAAGGTAAAAATCTAAACGCCCTTGATTTTGTTCGATTTGATTTATCGAGAATACCGTAGAACAAGATCCGAAGATCGAACCCGGACTAGAGGACGATCGCGTGGTGGTGGCGAAGCCACCGGACCACGGGCGATCGCCCCTAGGGTTCGACGGGGCAAAGGGGGGGCCGAACCCTCGGCTGGGCCGAGGGTGTGCGATCGACCGCAAGGGGTCGATCGCTGGGCACGAGCTGGTGCCGTGCCCAACCCCGCCGTGAAGGTGGGGGCCTCCAGGCGGCGGCGAGTCGCCGGACTCGCCGCGGGGGCTGCCAGAGCAGCCCCACCCCAACCGATCGCCGGCGTGCGATCGGTGATCGCATCGAACCCCGCGGACAGGGGTTCGGGCTGGGCGCGCACGCGACTTCGGTCGTGTTGTGCGTTCGGCTCGTGCTCCGGCTCGTACGTGGTGCTCGCGTGATCTCCGGCGGATGGTTTTGATCGGGTTATTGGTTTCCGCAAATTTTAATAGCCCGGGATATCGAATTCCAACAATTGGTATCAGAGAGTGGTTTACGTTCGCGGTATTTTCGATAAGAATTGTTCTACCTTGCAGGGTTCCGACTATTATGGCTTGATGATTATTCGTTTAATTATTTTGTCATGTGATTGTTGGTTTAATTAAACTCTCGGACATGTCGAGATTCGTTTTTGGTGGTGAATGCTTGTAATAGTAAAAATTCGGGGGTTGACCGAATTTAGGATTTATTATTACGTTCTACTTTTTTCCGGAAATTGTATAGGGTCGATTTCATGTATAGAATCGATACCGGATAGTGTAAAATTTATTTTGTAATTTATTTTGCGTTGGATCGATGCCGAAACGACCGCCGGAGAAGACGCGCGACGAAGGAGATGATCGTGAGGGTGAAGGGCTCGGATCGACCACCCCATGGTCGATCCACGAGGACGATCGACCCATGCCCTAAGGGGGCTGCCCGCGGGAGCTCCGGCCACGCCGGCCACCAGTGGAGGTGGCGCGTGGGCTGGACGGCGGCGGTCCCTAGGCGGATGTTGAGGGGTGGCGCGGGGATCCCCACCCCGTGCTATCCCGGTCCGGTAATTCGCTTTCCTAATTGGTTCGGGTTTTTCCTATTTGAGTGCTCCTATTTTTTTTGGAACTCTCATGGATTAGGAAAAGAATCAATTTGAAATTGATTAGGATTCCTAAATTGATTATTTCTATTTTATGGAAATATTCATGGATTAGGAATCTAATTAATTTGGAAAGTAGAAGAGTCCTATATTATTTTATTTCCTTATTTCATTATAGAAATCATCTAGAATATTCCAAGTGGGTCTTGGATAGATTATTCTAGAGATTTAATGAAATAGAAAGGGAAGATAAAATAAATAAAAATATTAATAATATTTAATTTTATTTTTGATTTATTCGATTGACTTAATTATTATTAATTAAGTATCTTTTGGATTTATTAAAAATAAATAGATTTAAATATTAGAAATTAATATTCTCGTCACATGGAGCATTCAAGAACGAAGACTAAAGACTAGAAGATGCGTACGGAGATGGAGTAAAGCCATAATAGTCGGAAAATAATATTCTAGTAATTATTTTGACTATGTGATAATACTATGTGCTTTATTACATGTATGCATGCTATATGTGTTTACTTTTATGCACTAGATAGCGTATCCCTTTATTGTAAAAAGCTAAGTGGGAGAGGGTATGGAAACATACCCATGGTCTCCATTGCTGCTCTCTTGGTGACTTTTATAAACTTTTGAAGTTTATATAGATAAGTTATTGGAGGAGAGTTCTTGTAATTCCTCTTACAAGAAACATTGATTAAGTTTATCAAACAATGCCTAATTTGTCTTTCCAAAGCTGATTTCAAGTCGACTCATTCTCACCCCGGGGAGTGGAATGGAGCCAAAGCCACTTGGTCATGTCGAGGACACAAATTAGAGGCAGTCGTACCATTCTTTGATAGATGGATCGATTGTCTGCTCGGCTCCCTCATTTATGAGAGATAGGGTTGTTCGCATGGTGAATCACTGGTTAGAAACTTCGAGTTTCACTTATGATTCTCCGCGTCTTGATTTACAAAATCAAATGGGTCAAGTAATTGGATTTCAATTGTATAAGTCTTTTGGTATGGTAAACGTCCACACTATCGTGGCTTGCTATATCGAATGGGACTTTAGATCGATTGATGTAGACAGTTATAGAAGGGAGTGAAGGATCCGTGTGTCAACGTAAACGTCCACACTATCGTGGCTTGCGGTGATATGCGAGTCTCAAACAAACTTCTTAGTACTGAGTAATGGTTAAACACTTAGGTACGCTTCATAGTATTCCTCCCATCGAGGTAACGCTATTGATGATGTACGACCGAAGGAAATCTAATTGCTAAATCATTTGGGTGGGTAAACGTCCACACTATCGTGGCTTGCCTTACCTGATGGGATTTTAGATGTGATTAGTGATTTAATGATATTATTTAAGGGAGATAATATCGGATATTAAATTGTTTGTTTGTTTTATGTGCTTATAGGTTAGGAATGACTGTGACCCCACTTTGTGATATACTTAAAGATGAAAACTCACTGGTTCCATATAGTACTGATTGGAAAAGAAATCTGGACACTGTCCAGACTGTTGAGCCTTCTGAATCCACTGATGACCCAACTCATGAGGACATTTGGAATGACCTCAGAATGATGTTGAGACATAGCGTGGAAGCCGGACAAGAAGTGATTGACATACTCTATAAATTCAGTCCTCTTGAGGAGTCGCTTAAAAACGATTTCAAAAGAGCTGAACTTATAAGTATGATCAGAAAATCACAAGCTCTTGTGGCTAATATGGAAGTGCAAGCAAAGAAGCCCAGTGGTTCCAAACCACAGAATGGGAAGAGCAAGCCGCGAGGCAAGTGCTATCGATGCAAGCAGTCTGGGCACTGGAGGTCTGATTGTCCTCTCATCAAAGGTACGAAATTTTCCTTAGTCACTGAAACATTATCAATGGTGTTATCTACCAGCACCTGGTGTGTAGATACGGGGGCCACTGATCATGTCTGCAATTCATTGCAGGGGTTCCAGGAAACCCGGAGACTTAGAGAGGGAGAGATCGTAGTCTACATGGGCAATGCCGCGAGGGTGGCGGCTGTTGCAGTGGGAGACGTTCACTTACGCTTCAGTAGTGATAGGATTTTAGTTTTACATAATTGTCTTTATGTACCCAACTTTAGAAAGAATTTAATTTCGGTTTCTAAACTTATTATGAATGGATATTCTGTCTCTTTTGACCACTCGGTGATCATAAGAAGAAACAGTGAGATTATCTGTTCTGGTACATTGGTGGATGATTTGTATGTACTAAATCCTGAGTCTAACACGATGCAACTAACCGAGAGTAATAACACATCTACGAACACCAATAAGAGAAAGGAACCTTCTAGGATGAATCAATTATACTTGTGGCACTTAAGGCTAGGTCATATTAACTCAAATAGAATTCAAAGGTTGAAAGCTGATGGTCTCATCAGTGGTGTTGAAGGAGAGGACCTTCCAACTTGCGAATCCTGTTTAGAGGGAAAAATGACCAAGCGTTCTTTTTCTGGTAAAGGACGAAGGGCTGAACAAGTATTGGATTTGATTCACTCTGATGTATGCGGACCTATGTCTACCCAGGCAAAGGGAGGGTACGAGTATTTCATCACTTTCACTGATGATTACTCAAGGTATGGATTTGTATACCTGATGCGCCGCAAGAGCGAATCCTTTGACAAGTTCAAGGAGTTCAAGGCTCTTGTGGAGAACCTTCAAGGTAAATCCATTAAATGCCTGCGATCTGATCGCGGAGGCGAGTACCTGTCTGGAGAATTCAAGGCATACTTGGCAGAGAATGGGATTGATTCCCAAATGACATCACCATATACTCCCCAGCAAAATGGTGTGTCAGAAAGAAGGAATAGGACTCTTATGGAAATGGTGCGATCAATGATGAGTTACTCGGACTTACCTATCATGTTCTGGGGATATGCCTTAGAAACAGCGGCGCACATTCTGAACTTGGTTCCATCTAAAACGGTTCCTTCAACACCCATGGAACGATGGAGCGGGCGCAAGCCTAGCTTGAGACACGTTCGGATCTGGGGGTGCCCTGCACATGTGTTGAAGGTAGGTGCCGATAAATTAGAACCTCGTACTGAAGTGCGGTTGTTTATAGGATATCCTAGAGGAACTAAAGGTGGCATGTTCTATAGTCCTAAGGACCAGAAGATCGTTATAAGTACTAACGCTCGGTTCTTGGAGGAAGACTATGTCATGGACCACAAGCCCAAGAGTGACATAATGCTTGATGAATTGAGAGGTAACACTGAAGACCTAGACACAGCCGAACCGAGTATAGATACACCACTAAAATCTGCACCTGACACTGTCACTGTTAATACACCGGAACGCCGTCGTAGTGGGAGGGTTGTTAAGCAACCAGACCGATGGATTGGACTGGGTGAGTCTTCGGACTCTGGACCTGGAGTTCATGAAATCGATCCCTGGACCTATGATGAGGCGGTACAAGATATAGATGCGCCTTCTTGGAAGAAAGCAATGAAATCCGAAATTGAATCTATGGATTCTAATAAAGTCTGGGATCTTGTAGAACCACCAAGCGGTGTAAAGCCAATTGGGTGTAAATGGGTCTACAAGAGAAAGAGAGGATCTGACGGAAAGGTTGAAACCTTTAAAGCTCGGCTTGTTGCGAAAGGATATACTCAGAAAGAGGGAATCGATTATGAGGAGACCTTCTCGCCGGTAGCCAAGATAAAGTCGATCCGGATTCTCTTATCCATAGCAGCTCATATGGATTATGAGGTGTGGCAAATGGATGTCAAGACAGCTTTCCTAAATGGAAGTCTTGACGAGACGATTTATATGAAACAACCAGAAGGATTCATTGCTAAGGGGCGAGATCATCTAGTGTGCAAGCTTAATCGATCCATTTATGGATTGAAACAAGCCTAGAGATCGTGGAACCTGCGGTTTGACGAAGTAGTCCAATCTTTTGGATTTAGTCAAAGCATGGACGAATCGTGTGTGTATTGGAAACGTGATGGGAAGAAGGTGGTGTTTCTCGTGCTTTATGTAGACGACATTCTTCTCATTGGCAACAGTGTGAAAATGTTATCAGACATAAAGGGATGGTTGTCTAGACAATTCGATATGAAAGATTTGGGAGAAGTCGGGCATGTTCTAGGGATCAAGGTTATAAGGGATCGCCGGAATAGAACATTGTACCTATCCCAGCAATCTTACATAGACACGATTCTGGCTCGTTTTAACATGCAAGATTCCAAGAAGGGTGAACTACCCTTCAGTAAAGGAACTTATCTTTCTAAGGAGATGTGTCCTCAGACACAAAAGGAGAAAGATGAAATGAAAGCAGTTCCCTACGCTTCGGCTGTGGGAAGCTTAATGTATGCAATGTTATGTACGAGGCCTGATATCTGCTATGCAGTTGGCGTAGTAGCGAGATATCAGAGTAACCCTGGAAAGGCTCATTGGACTGCCGTAAAGAGCATTTTCAAGTATTTGCGAAATACGAGGGATTATGTTCTGAGTTACGGAGCAGACAATCTGATTCCTTTGGGTTATACGGATTCGGATTTCCAAGCTGATAAGGACCGGCGAAAGTCGACATCAGGCTATGTGTACACTTTGGGAGTTGGAGCCGTATCATGGAGGAGTGTTAAGCAAAAGTGCATTTCGGACTCTACCATGGAAGCTGAATATGTTGCAGCCTCAGAGGCAGCGAAAGAATCAGTTTGGCTCCTTAATTTCCTCCAGGACTTAGATGTGATTCCAAGTTTGCCCAGAGCTATGACAATTTATTGTGATAATAGCGGTGCAGTGGCAAACAGTAAGGAACCACGGTCCCATAGTGCTTCGAAACACATAGAGCGCAAGTACCACCTGATTCGAGTCATCGTCAAGAGGGGCGATGCGATAGTCACCAAGATAGCTTCAGAGGACAACCTAGCGGACCCTTTCACCAAGATACTTCCTAAGGAAGTATATTTCAAGCACTTGGAGGGTTTGGGAGTCAGAAGTTTGGAGGATAAGACTAGACCTTAGTATAAGTGGGAGATTGTTGGAGTAGTATACTTAATGTCTAGATTTGAGTATTCTGAACTCCTTGTACACTTTCATTTACCTATTAAATACGAACATTCATTTGCTTTTAATTATTGTTAATTAAATACATGCAAATTATAGTCCTAGATTAGATACGTTGTAGTTAGTATGGTGTGCGACGTCACACAGAAGATCATACTATCGGTTACTCGTATTTAATCGAACAGATGCTCACGACCTAGATGGACACGGACCAATCCATCGGTATAGTCGTTGTGTGAGAGAGAAAATAATTTGTCTTAATTATTTTATCACACTTGTACACTTGGTGTATTGAGCGGATCGATTGAGACTCATCAATTAGGTTTGCTCGGCGATAATTGATTTGAGACTCAGTGTATTTTATTCTTAATCCCCGATATAATTGCGGGTGTGTATATTTAGTATAAGAGACTTTGATTTACCAAAGGAATTGACCGGTTTAATTATTGGGTCAATTACCGGTTAAGTTGGGTCACTATATTTTATATATGGCATGCCGTGAATTCTTGACGGGACAGTGTATCCCGGAAGGGTTGATAATATCCCCGATATGAGCTCATAAGGATTTATTATGTAAACCTCGCGAGTGGATTTAATTCCGCATAATAAATAAGGTTGAGTGGTACTAGTCTCGGATAAAAGAGATGAATAAATTCATTAAGCAATAAATAAATTTTATTCATGGATATTTATATCTTAAATACACGGAATAAATAATACTACCGGAGAAATATTATTTGGATATAATATGGTTTAATGTTGGGAGTGCAATTAATTTATATAGTGGAAAATAAATTAATTAATATTGATAAGGATTAATGGACTTGGGCAGTGGGCTCAATTTAATCTTCAATATTGGAAGCCCAATATTCCACCTCCTTTAGATCCCCTACGTAGCCTATAAAAGCACTACATGGCCTTCATAATAGACAAGACAAGATAATCATACTTGATTAGTCTAGAGAGTTGAAGGAGATCCATAGGAGTTCGATAGATCGTCGCCCACCCGACGTTCGAACGGAGTGCAAGGAATACGTGGGAAGATTCAAAGGTCATCTTGATTTCGTTTCTCCGAACAACGAATCGAAAGGTAAAAATCTAAACGCCCTTGATTTTGTTCGATTTGATTTATCGAGAATACCGTAGAACAAGATCCGAAGATCGAACCCGGACTAGAGGACGATCGCGTGGTGGTGGCGAAGCCACCGGACCACGGGCGATCGCCCCTAGGGTTCGACGGGGCAAAGGGGGGGCCGAACCCTCGGCTGGGCCGAGGGTGTGCGATCGACCGCAAGCGGTCGATCGCTGGGCACGGGCTGGTGCCGTGCCCAACCCCGCCGTGAAGGCGGGGGCCTCCAGGCGGCGGCGAGTCGCCGGACTCGCCGCGGGGGCTGTCGGAGCTGCCCCACCCCAACCGATCGCCGGCGTGCGATCGGTGATCGCATCGAACCCCGCGGACGGGGGTTCGGGCTGGGCGCGCACGCGACTTCGGTCGTGTTGTGCGTTCGGCTCGTGCTCCGGCTCGTACGTGGTGCTCGCGTGATCTCCGGCGGATGGTTTTGATCGGGTTATTGGTTTCCGCAAATTTTAATAGCCCGGGATATCGAATTCCAACATTTCTTTGGATATTTGCAGTGGTTTTTGTTATACCTATGTGATTTGCAGGTCAGGGTATGTAAAAAAACAGAAAGGGCATTCTGCATATTCAGTACGCCATCGAGTAACCTATGTCGATTAACCTCATCGATTAACCTAATTCGATTAACCCATTCGATTAACCCAATTTTGTAACCCTCCTTTCGAGTAACCCATTCTTGTAACCCTTTTTTCGATTAACCCAATTTTGTAACCCATCGATTAACCCATTCGATTAACCCATTCGATTAACCCAATTTTGTAACCCTCCTTTCGAGTAACCCATTCTTGTAACCCTTTTTTCGATTAACCCAATTTTGTAACCCATCGATTAACACATTCGATTAACCCATTCGATTAACCCAATTTTGTAACCCTTTTTTCGAGTAACCAATTCTTGTAACCCTTTCGATTAATCCATTCGATTAACCCTACCTTCGATTAACCCTTTCGTGTACATTAGGGTTTCCATCGCGTACATTAGGGTTACCATCGACCAACCATCGAGTAACTAAGAAGCTCCCATCGACCAACTATGAACAAGACACATTTTTTTCAATTTTAAGGCCGTTCGTCAATTTCTAATTGTGTTTTTGCGTATGTAACTTCATTTTAATGATAAAAAACACTTATTAAACATGTTTTGATGTTCAATTTTGGTGTTCTAATCCATAACATGTCAACATTGAACTAATATCATAGTTTGTTTGTTGTAAACTTACTTAAGATATTTAGAAAAGTATGACTAATGTTCCACGTTTCACTTATTTTCACTCTAAACGAATCGATTGATCATCTAAACTGTTTTAATAATGTTTTATGGCTCTAAATTGAACTTATTAGTGCAAAAAACAACTTAATTACCCAAAAAAAGGCCAAAAAATACTAATTTTGCACGGTTAGTCGATGGTTAGTCGATGGCAGATCGAGTAACAGCCTATCGACCAACCTTGGAGATTCATGTTTACAGGATGATGGCTATTCGAGTAACCTTTTCCTGTAACCTATTTCGAGTAACCACATTCCTGTAACCCTTTCGCTTAACCCTTTCGAGTAACCCCTTCGATTAACCGTTTTAAAGTTCTCTTGCAGATTCAGGCCTGATTCTACGTTACTCGATTGACCTGTTCTTGATTACGCGATGGTTACTCGATGGAACATTCCATTCGAGTAACCTCTGGGCAGAATGAAAAAAGGTTTTTTTTGCACATTTTTAAACCAAACCTGCAACATTCTTATCAAGCATTCAATATACAACCCATCATCCAAGACAAAAATACCAACAATACTAAACAATATTTCATCCAAAACAAGTCTAATACCAAACAATACTAAACAAATCTCTAAAGTGTCGAGAATAAATCATCTATGAAGGTACTCTTCATTCGTTACCCCTTCCCGAGCTAACCAAAAAATCATCCTACCAACATATGCTCGGTACTTTGTGATGTAACCAATGTCAATAGTCTTATTCTCGTGAGTCAATTTCTTGTTGACTAAGCGATCCAGGTACATGCAACAGATAGGCCCACACGAGCTCCCGTCGTCTTGCAATATTTGTTGGTCCATGGGCATTAGCTCAACCTTGAAAGCACACGTCTTACGTGTTGGAGTTGTGTACTTAATGTCTAGATTTAAGTATCAGTAAACTCCCGGTCATGGCATTTAATCTATTAAATTAATAAACAATTGTTTGCATTTAATTATTATTAATTAATTATGCAAAATTATAGTCCTGGATTTTATACGTTGTAGTTAGTATGGTGTTGCATGGGCACACAGAAGATCATACTATCGGTTACTCGTATATAATCAAATGGTTGCTCACGACCTAGATGGACATGGACCAATCCATCGGTATAGTCGTTGTGTGAGAGAGAAAATAATTTATCTTAATTATTTTATCACACTTGTACACTTGGTGTATTGAGCGGATCGTCGAGATTCATCGATTAGGATTGCCGGCGATAATCGATTCGAGTCTCAGTGTATTTTATTCTTAATCCCCGATATTATTGCGGGTGTGTATATTTAATATAAGTGACTTTGATTTACCAAAGGAATTAACCGATTTAATTATTGGGTTAATTACCGGTTAAGTTGGGTCACTATATTTCATATATGACATGCCGTGAATGATTGACCGGACAGTGTATCCCGGAAGGGTTGATAATATCCCCGAGATGAGTTCATAAGGAATTATTGTGTAAACCTCATGAGTGGATTCGTTCCGCACAATAATTAAGGTTGAATGGTACTAGTCTCGGATTAAAGAGATGAATAAATTAATTAGCAATAAATTAATTTTATTCATGGATATTTAAATCTTAAATACACGGAATAAATAATACTACCGGAGAAATATTATTTGATATAATATGGTTTAATATTGGGAGTGCAATTAATTTATATAGTGGAAAATAAATTAATTAATATTGATAAGGATTAATGGACTTGAGCAGTGGGCTCAATTTAATCTTCAATATTGGAAGCCCAATATTCCACCTCCTTTAGATCCCCTACGTAGCCTATAAAAGCACTACATGGCCTTCATAAATCATAAGACAAGATTATCATACTTGATATTCTAGAGAGTTGAAGGAGATCCATAGGAGTTCGATAGATCGTCGCCCACCCGACGTTCGAACGGAGTGCAAGGAATACGTGGGAAGATTCAAAGGTCTTCAATTGATTTCGTTTCTCCGCACAACGAATCAAAGGTATGATCATAAAACTCCTTGTGTGATTTTATGTGATATAAATTGTGATACATGCATGAACGCACGATCCGGGAAAACGATGAACTTCGGGGACGGGGATTCGAGATCCCCGGCGAACGTTCAAAGGACCCTCGGCTGGGAGCCGAGGGAGTCGATCGAACCCTAGGGTTCGATCGTGTGGCGCGAAGGAGCAGCCCCGGCTGGACGTCGGGGCGGGCGATCGATCATGCGATCGATCGCCGGGGCAAGCCGCGGCTGGAGCCGCGGCAGTCCGCTGGGCGGACGGGGCCCCTCCGGCGATGGCGGTGAGTCGCCGGACTCACCGCCGGGGGCTGCTACGAGCAGCCCCGGGGATGCGTTCGTGCATCCCCATGCGATCGCTTAACGCGATCGCAAACCCCACATGGGGGTTCGGCTAGGGCTAGCCGCGGGCTTGCCCGCGGTGGTGTGCTCGAGCCGGGCTCCGGCTCGTGTGGTGGTTTGCGATAAACTCCGGCGAGAGGATTTTATTATTCTTCCGCAATTTTTTAATAGCCCGGGATATCGAATTCCAGCATTACGCTCCCTGAAAAATAAAACATTGAAAGCACAAGTCAATATCATATAAGAAAAAAGATAAAACTACACAACAAAATGAATTAAAAGATTGAATCATACATGTACGAATGTTGATCCCACCAATTTGCACTTTTTAACAATCGAGGCAACAAATCTGTGATGGGCTTCAGCTCTTTAACCCTGATCTTGGGATTCGGGAGAGTATGCAACAAGGAATCATACACTTCGACAGTCCAGGTGTCGAAAACAATGACCGCCACGATCCAGTGAATGTTATCCAAGTTGCAAATCAAGGCCACCTTACATACAAACAATGAAAATATAAGAGATCAGAGAAACCGAAGTTTATTAAAATTCATTTAACATACCTTACGGATATTGTACCAACTATGTTGACCACCACCCGGACCCGATACAATTTTTCTCAAATCCAGAGGTGGGATCCAATTCTTGTATCTCTGCTCGAAATTATCCGACCTCCCTGTGTGCTTCAGTTTCTTGTATTCACGGCACATAGTTTGCTTTGGAAAGGACATAAATTATGTTAGTAAAAACATAATAAAAATATCAAATATAACAAACACAGATAAAAGACATTCACTTACAAAGAAGTCGGGACCAAAGATCTGGTGCGTAAAGTCGTGCACGCGCGCCTTCACCCCTTCTTTGTTTCTGAGTTTTTGTCTCAGGAAAGCAACATACAAGTCGAGTACCTGAATATTAACACGTTGTTAAGATTTAAACATAAATTAATAAAGTTAAAATTTATAATATTACCTGAGACGTGAACCAAACGGAGGGACTTTCGACATCGTCGAAAAATTTCTGATCAAGGATCAAATCATCACAGCACTTCACCCTCACGCAGGAATCGGGCCCCGACCGTCTGTACACCTTGTACATCTGCGCGCTTCTTAAACTGCGATCCTTACTAAAATCTTGGATGAAAGGGCTACGCAAGTACTTAGAAGGCATAACAACACGAGGTCCGAGGCTTCTCTCCCCGTCATCCTGCTCCACGTCGCCCTCATCCTCCTCAGTGAAGCACACATCATCCTCGTCACCCTCCTCGTCATAAGCAGCTGGCTCTGAGAAGATATCAAAGTTCCTCTCAGGATAGCTCTCGACATCGACCACAACAGCTGGTCTCGGCGTGCTGGACATCCCTAGATCAAAAGGAACAATCGACGGAGGCGTGCGGTAGCTGGAGGACTCAAATGGATAGGCCGGCGGCGGCATCTGATAACCGAATGGAAAGACTGGACCCTGGAATGGACCGAATGGACCCGGCATCTGGTAACTCTCGAATGGATAGCCAAATGGAAATACTGGAGGCACCTGGGGCTGGGGCTGCATGCGGTAACGCATCCATGCGTCATCATCTCCAAACGAATACTGCCGAGGGTCAGGCATCGCCGACGTCGAGAATCGACCTGGTGCTCTGCTCAAAGAAGTCTCAACAATGTCCTCGAAGTGGTAGGAATGACGAGGAGGTGAAATCTGAGGGGGCGAGGAAGGCTCTTCTTACAATGGCCTCGAGGGATAAGGCCGTGGCTGGGAGTGTCGTCTCATACCGAAGAAGCCCTTCATTTTAGAGAGCAAGCTCTCCGTGACACTCTTCGTCACGCTCTCCGTGAAGGCCTTCACGATGTGAGTCGTGAATCCCTTCTCGGACGTGTCGAACAAGATCCTCTCGAGGTCACTCCGACGATAAATAGGTGGATCATCGTCCACCACTCTCTCAGATGCATGTGCAGCTCGAGACTCAGGAGGAGTATTATATCGAGCAGGAGGAGAAGCACCTCAAGGAGGAATAGGAGGAGAAGCACCTCGAGGAGGCGGAGAATTATGTCGAGCTTTCCGAGATTTACGTCTCTCTAGTCTCTCTGCTGAAGAGCTGGGCGTGACATCGTCACGCGTGCGGATACCTGTCGCCGCCTTCTTGAACGTCTTGGCCACGCTTTCGGTCACACGATCCACAAGCTTCTTCTTCTTCTCCATCTGCTTCTTCGGTGCCGGTGCTCGTGTCGGCGCCGCTGCGTGAGTTAAGCGGAGGGGAGGCTGGTACGGGACGGCATACAGCTCACCGGCCTCCGTCAAACTCCTGTAATACATCATCTCCTCCTCCTCCGGTGTCGGTGTGAGGTCTCGTGCACTTCAAGCTAAAAGAAAACAATTAAAAAAAAATTATTAGATATTCGATAAAATTATTAATTCAAAATTATTAACGAAACAGATTGACGGTTACCTGCTCATCCTCGAAGTAATCCGTGAAATCGAAGTTAGTTTTCCTCTGCGTCCAATGCAAAAACCGGGGCCTTCGCGTCTCTCGGCTCCGAGTAGCGCACTGTCTCCCTAAAGCAGGAAAGGCCTCGAAGGCCCAACACTGGAAGGCCCAAACTGGACCGTAAAAGTGATAAGCCGCTTTCTCGACCTGATCAGCTGCCATCCCAACAATACTGATGTAGTGCGAGAGGTTCTGGAAGGTATAAGAACCCCAAGGAAACCACTCCCAGCCATCGTGATCCTCCACCAGTGTCCAGACCCAGTTCTCGACATCCAATTTCTCTCGACCAATCAGAACGAAGTAGAAAATCAAGATGTTGGCAACCTTGAAATAATCATTTAGGTCGTTGCCCATCCTCCGCTGATCCTTGAACGAACTGAGCAGTGCTTTAATCTTCATCACTCTGCAACGGAATAACCTCCGATGGATGCCTGTACTGGGAACTTCATGACCTTTGTCTGTGGGATCGAAGTTACTATTCCCAAAGCGCAGGCCGGTGATCAGGGCGTATTCTTGTGCTCAGAACTTCACAATACGATCCCCGATAGCAAACCAGTGCTCCAACTGAAGGTACCGGTATACCGATCCAATCGATATACCGTGTGTGCGGAAGCGTGTAAAGCAATAGATCTACTATGCCATGATCTTAGTGCACACTTAATGTGTATAAGAACACACATAAACATATATATATACACATCCAATATATATATATATATATATATAAGGTTCAACGATTACTTACTTTTGTGACGAAGTGATTCGTTGATGTCGTTGAGGTGGTGTTGAGTCGATTGAACCACCTCAAATGGATCAGCCTATCGAAGCTCTCCTTGTGAATGACCTCGTCACTCCTTTAGATCGTCCGGATGTGGAAGCCGCACAAATGGCCCGGCCTCTACGTGTTGCACACGAACCCGGATAATGAACACCTTTGCTTGCTTGAGAATGGATCTCCAAGATCACCTCTTTTCTCTCTATTTGTGTAGAATTTCGTGGCTGAATATTGTGTGTGATGAAAATCAGATTTTCATCTATATAATCACTTCATTATGCACACCATTACACCTCCTTGTAACCTCCTTCATAATGTGCATAAAGATGCACCATTTAACACACAAAAGGGGTTACAAAGGAGGTGAAAGGTCATGCCACATACACATGCCACAATGCATTGTATGTGGTCCCACTTGCTTGTGTGGCATGTCATGTCACACTATGTGACATGCATCCATGCAAGCCATGCATCCCATGCATGTATATTAAATCCACGTAAATATTGATTCTAAATCAATATATATCAAACATCGTACATTATCTTCGAGTTCATGTGTGACCCTGTAGGTATGATTTAATTGATCAATATTATATTGTTCCCAACAATTTAATATTATCGAATAATCATTTAACATCCATAGACGACCTTATGACTTTATCGATTGCACACGTAGGATCGAAGGACATATCCCAACAATCTCCCACTTGGCCTTCAGAGCCAGTGTGCTGCCAACTTCCTGTTGTCACTTTATGTCTAAGTTTGAACTTGAGGCAAGACTTGAGTCATCCTCAATCGATTCAAACTTTTCTTGGACTTTGAGACAGACTGTAAAACCAGATTTATCACTATGATACGAATCTGGACGTGGCCACGTATTTTCCACAGTCTCGACTCTCCAAGTGGCCGGTAAGACATGTATCCCATTATAAAATGGAGGACAATCCCATCTTGTCAATCCAAGCTCTCCCACTTGCTTCCTGATATACCCAATAACAAGTTTTATAACCTCCTTTTACGAAAGGCGTTTACTTGTATCAAAGTACACCATTTCACAATGGAATCACTCTGGACTACTCAGGTCAGAGGAAATTGCTCGACAGTCAATGAAATAGTATTATGACTCGAAATCTTAAATACTATTCCAGTCGGGTCTGTTCGATCATTAGCTCCCAGCTAATATCTATGTAATTGTACTTGATGTCCCACATCACTAGCCCATGAAGCGGCGCTATAGTACACATTACAATCTAGTTCTTTGTATTATCGGTTTGTCCGTACTCGATTATACGAACCAGGAACAGCTATATGATTCAAGTATATCAGTTCAACCATTGGGACTTCATTATGCGGTAAGTCGACCTCATAACCCAATTGATATAACTTAATCATTTGGACAATTCATATAAATTAAACCATATTTATATGAAGAATTATGTATTATACATATGAGTGAATGTTTACCAAATCTCCAAAAGTATCGAATACAGTAATAGAAATCACAACCCATCTCTAAGATGTCTGATATCTATTGCAGTCGTGAAAGCCTCAAGCTTAAACTGCTGGAGAGGTTTAGAAAGCGGGTTTGCAACCTTACCAAAAGTTGCAACTTTATTATCTCGATGTCTCCACAAAACTATCTCCCAAATAATGTGGAACTTCCTAAGCACCAGTTTTAGACTTGTGGTGCTTCCTAGCTCATAGGCTTGCGCGATAACTCTACTATAAATAGAGAACTATCGGATGGGCTGAGCTAGTTACGCCACCTAGTTCATTCAAGAACTTTCAAATCCTAACTGCCAACATTACTGCATCCAATGCAATAATGTGCTCAACTTCTGTAGTTTAATCAGCTATATTGCATTGCATGGAACTATTCCAGCAAATATCACCTCTAACCAGACAAAAGATATAACCAGATTAAAATCGGAAATTATCTTAGTCTGTTTTGAAGTTAGCATTCAAACATTTTGTTAATATCAACTCTTTTTGTCTTCCAAAGACAACAAAATATTCTTTTGTCCATCTAAGGTACATAAGAATATTCTTGGTCGCAGTCTAACGCGCCTCACCTGGATTTCCTTGAAACTGACTCGTCATGCTCAAAGCATACGATACGTCCGGTCGTGTACATATCATGGCGTACATTATTGACCCTATTGCCGAAGCATAAGGAATGTTTTCCATCCTCTTTTGCTCATCAAGTCCCGTAGGGCCTTGCATCTTGCTAAGAGATGTGCCATGACTCATTGGAATGAGACCCTTTTTGGCGTCTTTCATTCTGAACTTATCAAGTACCTTATCAATATAGGTCACTTGACTAAGTCCAAACATCATTTTCGATCTGTTCCGACAGATCTTGATGCCCAATATGTACTGTGCTTCTCCAAGATCCTTCATTGAAAAACAATTCCCAAGCCATTCTTTAATAGAATTAAGCATAGAAACATTGTTTCCAATAAGGAGTATGTCATCGACATACAACACAATTAATACAACGTAACTCCCACTGATCTTCTTGTAAAACAAGACTCTTCCGAGTTCCTCTGAAATCCAAATCCCAGTATGGATTCATTGAACTGAAGATTGCTACTCCGATATGCTTGCTTTATTCCATAAATGGAACTATTAGGCTTGCATACTCTCTCAGCCTGATTAGGATCGATAAAACCCTCTGGTTGTGTCATAAACACATCCTCTTCTAGAATCCCATTCAAGAAGGCTATTTTAACATCTATTTGCCATATCTCATAATCATAATGAGCTACAATGGCTAAGAGAATCCGAATGGATTTAATCATAGCAACTGGTGAAAAGGTTTCATTATAATCCACCCTGTAAAAAAAACTTTTTCCACCAACCTTGCTTTGAAAACACTAGGTTTTCCATCCATGTCTGTTTTTATCTTGTAAATTCATTTGCTTCCAATGGCCTAGCCCCTTTAAGCAAACCGACCAAGTTCCAAACTTGATTTTCAGACATCAATTCCATTTCGGATTTCATGGCACCCTGCCATTTCTCGGAATCTGGACTCGTCATAGCTTGGATATAGGTCGAAGGTTCATTGCTTTCTAAAAGCATGATTTCATAGTTCTCATTTGTCAGAATACCTAAGTATCTGTCAGGTTGAGTTCTAATCCTTCCGGACCTTCGAGGGTTAGGTGTGGTTTCCAAAACCACTGGAGTACTTTCGACCAAGTCTTGAGTCTCCATCTCAGTTTGTTCTTCTTGAACCTCGTTCAAGTCTTCTTGAACTTCCTTCAATTCAACTGAGCTCCCACTTACTTTATTGGAAAGATATTCCTTTTCAAGAAATACACCATCTCGAGCAACAAAGACTTTGTTCTCGGATTGGTTATAAAAGTGGTACCCTCGTGTTTCTTTTGGATAACCAACAAAGAAACATTTATCCGATTTGGGTTCAAGCTTTGTTGAGATATTTCTCTTCACATAAGCTTCACACCCCCAAACCTTGATATAAGACAAGTTAGGGACCTTCCCTTTCCATACTTCGTATGGTGTCTTATCAACAGCTTTTGTTGGTGTCCTATTCAGTGTATAAGTTGAAGTCTAGAATTATGTGTTCCCAAAAGAGACCAGTAGTTCATTTAGACCTCTCATCGAATGGTCGAACTATATCTAATATAGTTTGTTTTCTCGAAACATAACCTTCATGTGCTTGTGAACTGATAGGTTCCACATACATCAGTATGGATCATCCCTAATAAATCACTTACATGTTCTCCTTTCTCCAAGAAAGATGACATTGTTATCTTGTCCATCACACATCATCCACATGTATCAAATGACTCCAAGTCAAATGAATCTAGAATGCATTCTAAAAGAAGATTCGTTACATATTTAGATGTTGATTTGACCTAATCAACAATGTTATAGTTATGTCTCATTGAGACTTATTCGATTCGGCCTTTAGTGTTAATGTTATATATGATTTTTCAAGTTTAAAGTATACATAAACAATATAATAAACGTACCAAAACAAAGAATAATTCACAATTAAAATAGTTACCAAACTATTTAATAGTGAAAAACTAATCCATCAGTATCCAATACTGAACCAATATTCATTGTTTATTGAAGGTACGAAATTACATAGTTATAATACTAAAACAAGGCCCTAAGGCAAAACAACATCATATGATCATGCGGCTAATGCAGCGACATTCGCTTCATTTCTCGCCCGTAGATCGACATCTCTACTCACCAAACTTACACTTCTATGTAGTTCCTCCACATACAAATGTGAGAACCACATTTGGCATCCAATACCCAAGAAGTAGAATTTGTGAAGTTTAATGTCTATAACATTAATACCTGAAGATGAAGCAACCCCGTTCTGATGGAGTTGTATTCTAAATGTCTAGTTTAGTGCAAATACGGAACTCCTTATCTATACCTTAATTCGAGATATGATTCAAGCATGATTGCATTTAATGCAATAGTCCTTGATGTATACGTTGTAGACAGTATGGCGTGAGGAGACACGCGGAAGATCATACTGTCGGTTACTCGTATACTATCGAACAGTAGCTCACGACTTAGATGGACAGGGACAATCCATCGGTACATCGTAGTGTGACTGGTAGATAGTCGGTCTTGACTATCATGTTACACTCGTACACTTGGTGTATTGAGCAGGACCACAGGAGGGCGTTCGATTTATACTAATCACAGTAATCGAACTAGACCTCAGATATTACGGATATACGAATTCTTAATCCCTATATAATTATAGGTGCGTGTGTCCAGTTCTCGGTTCTTTGACTTACTAGTGAGTGAGACTAATTGATTAGTCAATATTCTCGGTAAATTGGGAATCGGAATTGTACACACGGCATGCTATAGATTATAGACAGGAAACCGTGTCCCATTTATTGGGTTGATGATGTCCCCGAGATGAGCTCATAAAGTTTATCATGTAAACCCTGCAGGTGGATTCGTTCCACATGATAATAAGGATGAGTGGTACTAGTCTCGGATAACAAGAAACGAATTAATTTAATTATTAGTAATTGAAATTAATTCGTGGACATTCGATATCTTAAACACGGGGAAAGTCGTATATGTAATTTCGGCGAAAATATTATTGGTAAAATAATATAGATTAATTAATTGGGAATTCAATTATAATTTTATAGTGGAATTAATTATAATTAAAATTGGATTTAATTAAAGGTTTTCTTTTAAGGACACCGGTTTAATTAAATTACAATTTAGCCTAATTAATTAATTGTCCTAAGGTCCCTAGTGTGTCCTATATATACCCCTCAATCTCTCTTCTCTTAACCTACGAAACGCCGCTATAATTAATTATGTGGAGAAATTATTTTGCTAGCGCAATTATTTTCTTCTCTGCTTAATTAATTTAGATTAGCGCAGTGTTTTTATTTCTGTAGAAATTAATTTGCTAGCGCAAATATATTTCTGAAGACAGAATAATTATTTCTGTAGAAATTAATTTGCTAGCGCAAATATATTTCTGGAGACAGAATAATTATTTCTGTAGAAATTAATTTGCTAGCGCAAATATATTTCTGGAGACAGAATAATTAAAACTGAGAAAGAGGGTTTGAGAGAGAAGAAGAAGAGAAGACTCCGGTGGATCGTTGCCCACACAACGTCCGGCGTCGAGGGCTAGGATACACACTAGAAGATCTCAGGGTGTTCGCCTATTCGGCTTCTCCGAATCACGCTTCAAAGGTATAAGAAATCGAAACCCTATTTCCGCTTTTATTCGATTTCTTTCTCGTTGAAAATACATCGGATGTAAGATCGGGTTCCGGATCTCGTGGATCGTACTCCTCGACTACTGGGGGTTCTAGGACCTCCGGTTCGGTAGTCGGAAGAGGAAAAACGGCCCGGAAACGAGCCCGGAACAGCAGGTCGCGCTGCTGTTCGCGCTGCTGAAGGACAAACGGCGACCGCCGTTTCGCTGTTTTTCAGGCAGCCCGCTCCGGCTCGCGCGGTTGTCCTTCGGGGCAATGGCTGGGCGTGAATCGGGGCACGGGCTGGGCACGCGAACGGAGTAACGGACCTGGAGGTCGACTGGGATCGTTCGGATGTTCAAGTGATCGAACGAACGCATCCCGGGTAGTCGATTTCCAACAATTGGTATCAGAGCCGGTTTTGTCGATTCGTTGTATTTTTGCGAGATTTGTTTTGCAGGTTCGAACCCGGTTATTATGGCCAACGTTGTGATTGAATGTTGTGCTTTAATTTGTGGTTTTGATTAAACTCTCGGGCTTGTCGAGATTGTTTTTGTTTTGGAAAAACGATGATTGTTTGTAATAGATAAAAACGACGGGTTGAGTCGTTAGGTTTATTTATTTTTCGTTGTATCCGGGACATGTATAGGGTCGATCACCTTGTATAGGATCGATGCCGGATTTAGTAAGTTTTTTCTTGTAATTTTTCTTACTAATTTTGGTGGATCGAGACGAGATCAAAACCCGGAGAAACGAGGATCGAGGAGAGCGAACCGGCAACGGGCAGCCATCGAACACACCCCGTGTTCGCGACGGGCAGCAGTGGGGCTGGGGTTCGTTCGACCCCACGGACGACTCAACGAGGCTCGAGACGAAGCTCCAGTGGGAGGAGTTCGTCTCTTGACCCTCGAGCGAGTCGGTGGTGGACCGAGATCGAGACGAGCAACGAGATGAAGTTCCAAGAGACGTGCATTGAAAAATATTTAAGGCCATAATAATCGGGGCCACGTTAATTGCTTTTTATGTGATTTACGTGTTTATTATTATGCTTAAATTATTTATGCATGTTATCCCTTATCGTAAAATACTAAGTGGGAGAGGGATTGGAAACAATCCCGCGGTCTCCATTCTCTGTTTTGATAGTGATGTGTGTCACTTACGAGTTGGCTTTAGTGTCATCCTCCCTATCGGATAAAGTCGACACACGGATATCACTGGATCAAAATTCGAATTTAAAATCCACTTATAAAATTGAACAATTATATTTCTCAAAAGCAATGCCTAATCTGTCATTCAAAGACTAATTTCAACTCGACTCATTCTCACCCCGGGGAGTGGAATGGAGCCAAAGCGCTTGGTTATGTCGATGACACAGATTAGAGACATTCGAGTCATTCGATGACTAGATCGATTGTCTGGTTGGCTCCCTCACCTAGTGAGAGATAGGGCTCAATTGCATGATTAATCGCTGGTTAGAAACTTCGAGTTTCACTTACGAGATATCAAGTTTTGATTAATAAAATTGTGAAATTTAATAAATGTAAGAGTCAATTAACAAAGTTGTTTGTTTTAGTAAACGTCCACACTATCGTGGCTTGCTAAATGGAAACGGTACTTTGGGTTAATTGAGACTCTATGAAATTTAAATAAGTGAGATTCAATTAATAAAGTTGTTTGTTTTAGTAAACGTCCACAAGAACGTGGCTTGCTAAATGGAAACGGAACTTTGGGATTAATTGAGGCTCGACAGTTATAGAAAGTCGTGGAGGACCGCATGTCAACGTAAACGTCCACAAGAACGTGGCTTGCGGTGGACATGTAGTTCCCGAGCGGTGGACTTAGTACTGAGAAATGGTATACACTTAGGTACGCTTTATAGTATCCTCCCCATCGGAGTCACTGCTATGATGATGTACGACCGAAGTGAAATCCAATCATAAAATCATTTGGACTGGTAAACGTCCACAAGAACGTGGCTTGCTATGTCTGATGGGATTTTGGAAATGATTGGTAGTTTAATGATATCACTTGAGGGAAATGATATCGAATTAAACTCATTGTTTGTTTTATATGGTATTATTCCCATTAAAAGTCAACAAACTCACTGAACCTGATTGTATGGATTGGATATGAAAATTGGACATCTCCTAACTGCAGAGGAGTACAAATATGTACTCCAAGTCAATTGACCTGCTGAACCAAATGATGTTTCCACTACTGAGGAAAGGAAGCTCATTGGAAATGGATCAAGGCTATGAGATGACGCGGAGCAACATTATGACTTTCATGTCAAAAGTGCTGCGACATCGGGATCATGCCATGACCATTACCTATGATATGATGCTTAACCTCAAGAAGTTTTGGTTATCAGGACAGGACAGCCGGGCAAAGTAAAATGAGGCAACTCATGACGGCCATCATGTCGGAAAGAACACCCGTAGGGATCACGTTCTTAGAATGATAGGCTATGTTAATGAGATAGAGGTTCTGGGAGAAATTATCAATAGGGTAACCCAGGTTGATTTTGTGCTCCAGTCTCTGCCGAGAAGTTTTGAGCAGTTCCGCCTAAACTAAAATATGAATAAGAGGTCTTATTCAATGGCGGAGCTCCTGATTGAACTTCTAGCGGCTGAGAGAATCTTTGAGGGTCCTCAAAGCACTTATGGCTGAGAGATTGACTCTTCCTAGGCTTTCGGGCAGCAAAAGGAAGAAGAAGCAAATACGGAAACCCAGTGGGCCTAATGTATCTGGACCACGGAATGGGACAAGCAAGCCCAAGGGGCAAGTGCTTCCGTTGTAAGCAGTTTGGATACTGGGAGTTTTAATTGTCCTCTCAAGCAACAAGAAGTTGACTCTTACTTAGTCACCGAAACATGTTTAGTGGTGTTATCTACCAGTACCTGGTGTGTGGATACGGGAACCACAAATCATGTCTGCACTTAAATGCGGGGGTTCCAGGAAACCCGGAGACTTAGAAAGTAAGAGGTAATAACCTATATGGGCAATATTGTTAAGGTAACAGTCGTTGCAGTGGGAGATGTTAAAAGGTTTTAACCGAAGGATCTTAGTTCTAATAAATTGTTTTTATGTGCCGGCATTTAGAAAGAAATTTCATTTCGGATTTCTAAATTGGCTTAGAATGGATTTTCCGTTTCTTCTGATAGTTTCAGACTTGTCGGAGTAGGAAACGGGGATATTATCTATTCTGGTACATTGATAGACAATTTAATACTAAATCCGTGTTCTTCCACGATGCAACGGACCGGAGCTAACAACACATTGTCGAACCCCAATAAGAGTAAAGATCCTTCTAGGATAAATCAAATGTACTTATGGAATCTTAGGCTAGATCATTTTAACTAGAGTACGATTCAAAGGGTGAAAGCTGATGGACCACTCAGCCAGGTTGAAGGAAAGGACCTTCCAACCTTCGAATCATACTTGGAAGTTTTAATGACCGAGCAACCCTTTACGGTTAAAGGGAAAAGATCCAAGAAAGTACTAGAGTTGATTCGCTCTGATATATGCAGACCTCTTTGAGGAGTAAGGCATACTTATCAGAAAATGGGATTAACTCCCAACAAACTACACCATTTATGCCTCGGCAAAATAATGTGTTGTAAAGAAGGAATAGGACTCTTATAGATATGGGAAAGTAGACATTCGGAGTTACCTAAATCGTTTTTGGGATATGGCTTGGAAACAGCGGCGTTTATCCTGAACTTGATTCCTTTGGAAACTTGTACTGATATTCGGCTGTTTATAGGATACCCTAAGAAAACGAATTGAGATATGTAATATAGTCCAAAGGACCAGATGTTCATTGATTGCATCAATGTTCGGTTCTTAGACATGGACTATATATATGCAAGATCACAAGCCAAGAGTAGAGTAATACTTAATGTGCTTAGAGGGACTAATCAAGACTTAGAACCAGCCTAACTGAGTAGTTCACTACTATAATCTTTAGTCACTAAAGATACACCAGAGCGTTGTCGTAGTGGGAGGGTTGTTAGACAACCCAACAGGTTCATGTTTATAGGTGAGTCTTCGGACTTGTTACCTGGAGAACATGAAGCCGAACCCTGGATCTATGACGAGACGCTGAAAGATCAAGATGCTCAGTCTTGGCAAAAGTCGATCAGGATTCTTTTGTCTTCACATGGAAGATGGAAGTCAAGACAGATTTCCTAAATCGAAGTCTTGACGGGGCCATCTGTGTGGGACAGCCAGAGAGATTCATCGAAAAGAGCCAAGAGCATTCGGTAAGCAAGCTTAATCAATCTTAGGATTGAAGGAAGCTTCAAGATCTTGGACACATGCGGACCTATGAGAAAATCCATTTCATGGATTCATTCAAGGCATGTTTAGGTCCTGAGTGTAATAAAGAAGTGACAGAAAAGATGTGGTGTTTTCTCATTCTTTATGTAGACGACATCCTTCTAAATTGGCAACAATATGAAAGATGTTATCGGACATAAAGGGATGGTTGTCCGAGTAATTCAATGTAAGAGACTTAGGAGAAGTCGGGAATGTTCTTGGGATCAAAGTAATAAATGATCGCCAGAAAAGAACATAGAACTTATCTCGAGCCTCATACATAAATACAATTCTTACTCGTTGCAGCATACAGAATTCCAAGAAAGGTCTTCACCTTTTAAATGTGGAATTCGTCTATCTAAAGTTTTGTGTCCGACACAATAAAGGAGATAGATGAAGAGTAAGCAGTTCCCTGCACCTTAATGGTGGGAAGCTTAATGTATGTAATGCTATGCACGAGACTGATATCTACTATGCCGTGGGCATGGTGGTGAGATATCATAGTAATCCTGGAAAGGATCACTCGACTGATGTAAAGAACATGTTTAGGTTCCAGCAGAGGACCAGGAATTATGTTCTGAGTTACAAAGCAGTCAAAGTTGTTTCTTTTGGATTACATAGAATTTGATTTCCAAATCAAACAGGGACAGTCGAAAGTCGAAGTCAGGCTATGTGTTCTCACTGTGAAGTGGAGCAGTCACATGGAAGAATGTAAAGCAGCGATGCATTACGGACTCTACCATGGAAACTGAAAGGATAACGGCCTCTGAGGCAGTTAAAAGGTCAGTGTGGCTCCAGAATTTCCAAAGGGACTTAGATGTGGTTTCTAGTTTACCCAAAGCTATTTTGAATAGCGGTATTGGCAAACTTGAAATGCCACGAGTCCACAGTGGGAGATAACACGTAGAGCGCAAGTACCACCTGATTCGAGAGATCGTCTAGTAAGACGATGCAGTTGTCACCTAGATAGCATCGAGAGGATTGCCTGGTAAACCCGTTCACAGAGGCACTTCCAGCGAAAGCGTTGGGTAGGCGTGATGAGGTTATGGTAATCTGATGTTTGGGAGAGGGCGACTAGACTTTTAGTATAAGTGGGAGATTGATGGAGTTGTATTCTAAATGTCTAGTTTAGTGCAAATACGGAACTCCTTATCTATACCTTAATTCGAGATATGATTCAAGCATGATTGCATTTAATGCAATAGTCCTTGATGTATACGTTGTAGACAGTATGGCGTGAGGAGACACGCGGAAGATCATACTGTCGGTTACTCGTATACTATCGAACAGTAGCTCACGACTTAGATGGACAGGGACAATCCATCGGTACATCGTAGTGTGACTGGTAGATAGTCGGTCTTGACTATCATGTTACACTCGTACACTTGGTGTATTGAGCAGGACCACAGGATGGCGTTCGATTTATACTAATCACAGTAATCGAACTAGACCTCAGATATTACGGATATACGAATTCTTAATCCCTATATAATTATAGGTGCGTGTGTCCAGTTCTCGGTTCTTTGACTTACTAGTGAGTGAGACTAATTGATTAGTCAATATTCTCGGTAAATTGGGAATCGGAATTGTACACACGGCATGCTATAGATTATAGACAGGAAACCGTGTCCCATTTATTGGGTTGATGATGTCCCCGAGATGAGCTCATAAAGTTTATCATGTAAACCCTGCAGGTGGATTCGTTCCACATGATAATAAGGATGAGTGGTACTAGTCTCGGATAACAAGAAACGAATTAATTTAATTATTAGTAATTGAAATTAATTCGTGGACATTCGATATCTTAAACACGGGGAAAGTCGTATATGTAATTTCGGCGGAAATATTATTGGTAAAATAATATAGATTAATTAATTGGGAATTCAATTATAATTTTATAGTGGAATTAATTATAATTAAAATTGGATTTAATTAAAGGTTTTCTTTTAAGGACACCGGTTTAATTAAATTACAATTTAGCCTAATTAATTAATTGTCCTAAGGTCCCTAGTGTGGCCTATATATACCCCTCAATCTCTCTTCTCTTAACCTACGAAACGCCGCTATAATTAATTATGTGGAGAAATTATTTTGCTAGTGCAATTATTTTCTTCTCTGCTTAATTAATTTAGATTAGCGCAGTGTTTTTATTTCTGTAGAAATTAATTGCGCAAATATATTTCTGGAGACAGAATAATTATTTCTGTAGAAATTAATTTGCTAGCGCAAATATATTTCTGGAGACAGAATAATTATTTCTGTAGAAATTAATTTGCTAGCGCAAATATATTTCTGGAGACAGAATAATTAAAACTGAGAAAGAGGGTTTGAGAGAGAAGAAGAAGAGAAGACTCCGGTGGATCGTTGCCCACACAACGTCCGGCGTCGAGGGCTAGGATACACACTAGAAGATCTCAGGGTGTTCGCCTATTCGGCTTCTCCGAATCACGCTTCAAAGGTATAAGAAATCGAAACCTATTTCCGCTTTTATTCGATTTCTTTCTCGTTGAAAATACATCGGATGTAAGATCGGGTTCCGGATCTCGTGGATCGTACTCCTCGACTACTGGGGGTTCTAGGACCTCCGGTTCGGTAGTCGGAAGAGGAAAAACGGCCCGGAAACGAGCCCGGAACAGCAGGTCGCGCTGCTGTTCGCGCTGCTGAAGGACAAACGGCGACCGCCGTTTCGCTGTTTTTCAGGCAGCCCGCTCCGGCTCGCGCGGTTGTCCTTCGGGGCAATGGCTGGGCGTGAATCGGGGCACGGGCTGGGCACGCGAACGGAGTAACGGACCTGGAGGTCGACTGGGATCGTTCGGATGTTCAAGTGATCGAACGAACGCATCCCGGGTAGTCGATTTCCAACACGTTCTTCACATCTTCATTGAACTTTGGGCAAATTCAATTATTCCCAATAATTGAGTTTCATTCAAATTTCCCATTCAAAATTATCTCAATGTCAAAACGTGATAAATCGTAAGTGAAAAATCGAAGTTTTCTAACCAGCGATATTATCATGCAATTGAAGCCCTATCTCTCATAAAATATGAGGGAGCTAACCAGACAATCGATTCACGCCATCCAATGGCTCGAAAGTCTCTAATTTGTGTCATTGATGAACTTAAGTGTTTTGGATTAAATCACTCCCCGAGGTGAAAATAATCATAACCTTATAATCCATCAAATGAAAGACAAATTAGGCATTTGTTTTGAAATTGAATAAAATATGAACTTTTATATGTTTGCAAGTAGTGTCCAACACTTTTGCAGTAGACGCATTGAGATTCCCTAGGAACCCTAGTAGCCTTCTTGCCCATGCTCTTTTGACTACCCTATCCCATATCATAAGAATTTCCCTCTTAGGGTCCTTTTCTATCGCCGGCTCAACAGCCTTGAGCATCCCGTGGAGCTCACGAAGCGATTTCTTCAAACCATTCATATGGAAAATTTAGCCTAAAGGCATTATAACCATAATGAGATTGAAGTATGAAATCGGTTGCCAAATAATCATCATAGGAAAAATCTAGGCGGTCACTTGAAACAAATAATCCAATCATTTGTTGTACATGTGATTCCATAGATTTCCATTTTTCCAGCCTAGCTGAAGCGATGACCCTGGTCATACCGAACCGCTCAATCTTAGCATATTCCCCGAACATGCTATTGAGTTGTTCAATGATATCTTAGGATGTGGTTATCTAACACATTTTCATTGTCTTCGTATTTGAGGACCATCCTCAAATTACGTTGTGAATCAAGAAAATTTATGTTGTTCAATTTTTTATAATCAAGAATTGAACCAAACTTGAATCGAGTTGAAATTAACATGATAAACTACAAAAGAAAGATAAATAAAGTATGTAAACATTCACAAAGCGGTAAACAAATAAGGTAATCTAACAAGCTACTTATTTATTTCATTTTGTTCAATCGATATCTAATATCTTTGTTCCCTTGAACAAAACAATCCCAAGACCCTCATCTTGCAAATTCTTAAGCCGACTGAGTCCGCACTTAAGAAGTTTAAGATAGGTAGACATCCCATGTCAATGACATCTAATGTCACTCTCGGTCGATGAGAGTCCCATTCTCATCTCATGTCTCGATAGCCACGCCTGCAGTGGATCTATCGATGAGAAAACCAAACTCACGTGTAAGGGTCTAACCCTTACTCCCACTTATCCCAAGATAACAAGTAGTACCCCGCTGAGGCGGACCTACCAACTTATGATCGAGGGCTTCATGAATGTGATGTTTTTGGACAAGACATTATACTCATTATTTTGGGAACTTGCATGCATAGGTGTTTATATGTAAGTTGAACATTTATAACATAAAACATCCTATAACTAGCAAAGCAATTAAATACGTAATCGAAAGGCCCCTAGAACCTCACAACTCTCAAACGAAAAGATTAAAAGCAACAAAATAGGCCTTGAACATCTTCTGGACTGGCCCGCGCCCGCCGTTTCAGTTCCGCACCCGCCGATTTAGGTCAACCTTAGTCCATACCCCAAAAACCACGAACGGCGCCCGCCGTTTCACAAACGGCGGTCGCCGAACACCACTGGCGGTCGCCGTTTCCAAAACGGCGCCCGCCAAAAGGGTACAAAACAGGCTGACCAAAAAACAGCCTTTCGGCGGTCGCCGTTTCCAAAACGGCGCCCGCCGGAGCACAAACGGCGCCCGCCGTTTTGCTCCAGCAGCCCGGTTTTCGCCCGTTTCGCTTCATTTTGCTTCGTTTCTTCTCGTTTTCGCCGGAGAGCCGAAATACACCATCGAAACATGGACCAAGTCCATCGCTTACAAGTTTAAACAATACATATTGAAATAGAAAACCTATCTATTACAAATGATTCCAAGGGACGCAGCCCTCCAAAACTATGGCCAATCGTACGTAAAAAACAACAATTTCATTCACCCGACCACTAACGGTGGCCGACCTTACATCTAATCACATAATCACAATTAAACATATAATCCAATTATGTTGATTTAACCTTCGTGTCCAACACAAAAGTGTGCACGAGCCCTAGGCTCTGATACCAATTGAAGGTACCGGTATACCGATCCAATCGATATACCGTGTGTGCGGAAGCGTGTAAAGCAATAGATCTACTATGCCATGATCTTAGTGCACACTTAATGTGTATAAGAACACATATAAACATATATATATATATACACATCCAATATATATATATATATAAGGTTCAACGATTACTTACTTTTGTGACGAAGTGATTCGTTGATGTCGTTGAGGTGGTGTTGAGTCGATTGAACCACCTCAAATGGATCAGCCTATCGAAGCTCTCCTTGTGAATGACCTCGTCACTCCTTTAGATCGTCCGGATGTGGAAGCCGCACAAATGGCCCGGCCTCTACGTGTTGCACACGAACCCGGATAATGAACACCTTTGCTTGCTTGAGAATGGATCTCCAAGATCACCTCTTTTCTCTCTATTTGTGTGGAATTTCGTGGCTGAATATTGTGTGTGATGAAAATCAGATTTTCATCTATATAATCACTTCATTATTCACACCATTACACCTCCTTGTAACCTCCTTCATAATGTGCATAAAGATGCACCATTTAACACACAAAAGGGGTTACAAAGGAGGTGAAAGGTCATGCCACATACACATGCCACAATGCATTGTATGTGGTCCCACTTGCTTGTGTGGCATGCCATGTCACACTATGTGACATGCATCCATGCAAGCCATGCATCCCATGCATGTATATTAAATCCACGTAAATATTGATTCTAAATCAATATATATCAAACATCGTACATTATCTTCGAGTTCATGTGTGACCCTGTAGGTATGATTTAATTGATCAATATTATATTGTTCCCAACAATTTAATATTATCGAATAATCATTTAATATCCATAGACGACCTTATGACTTTATCGATTGCACACGTAGGATCGAAGGACATATCACAACACCAACTCTGGTATTCTGCTCTTGCTAACGATCTCTCTCGATAGCAGCTTGTGCAGAGGCTTGTTCGATCGGTCATTACTGGGAATGTGAAGGAACTGACTGAACAGACACGTCTGTTCGTACTCCGCGAGGCCCTCGTCCCCACCCACCTCCCTCAGAGTCTCTTGTACGGTTCTCAATACGCCGCGTCGATCGCCGCAATTTATCGCTCTCGAAATGTTGACGAAATCCGGTCTCCTCCATCGGAAACCAGCCTGCACAAACGGAGAAGAAGCAATTAAAAACAGATTAATAGGATTAACAAACAAACAAAAAACAAAAAAAAAAGTTTCTGCCTGTTACTCGATCGTGTTACACGATCGAGTAACAGACCATCGACCAACCCATTTCGACCAACCTCATTCGATTAACCCCATCAACCAACCTATTCGATTAACCCCATCGACTAATCAAAGGCTGACTACTCGAAGAGGTTAATCGAAAGGGTTGGTCGACGGGGTTAGTCGAATGACACTAATCGACTGCCATCGACCAACGCGTTCGAGCAGTCAAGAACAAATTTCAGAAATCATAATTTCAGACAATTCAACTCAAATTACAGTTCTAAATCACTTATAACACTAGTAAGAACTCAACCAAGCATCTAAAGCACCATATAATCCATCACATTGCTCGAATTCTCGAAAAAAAAAATCGAAAAAAAAGGGATTCGGGAATTACCGGCGGTTGGAGCAGCGGTTCTTCCTCCTCTTCATGGTCGACTTCGTGCTCCTCGTGTTCGGATTCGGACGCCGACGACATCTTGCTCCGGTGAAGGGATTCAAAATCGAAAAAAATAACGGGGGGCGGCGGTTTCGGGAGAGAAAAGAAAAAAAGGGGGGGATCGATTTTGTGTTTTTTTATATTTATGTTTTTGTCCTTTTCTTTTATTTTGAAGGGTATAATAGGTACTTTGAGTTGAATTGGTGTAAAAAACTCCTACTCTTATGAAGTAGAACAAAAAACACACAAACCTTATAAATTTGACCGAAAATCCACAGGCCTCTTTATAAAATTATAAAAAATTTAAGTAAAGTATTTTTATTTTTAATTAAGAAAAAGCATATTATTTAATTTTAATCAAATTATAAAAAAAAATCTCTTTAATCCAAAATCTCCTTAAAATTTAACTATTCATTTACTTCTTTTAAATAATACAAAATAATATGCCCTCGTGTTTTTAATATATGTCGTTTTGAGATTTTACACACAAATTAATAAAACCATTTTGTACGAATTATAGTCTTATTTATTGCTAATTTAAAGCAAGAAAATAGGAGAGACTCCAACTGATTTTAATATTATAAATAATTATAATTAATTATAATAGCATGAACGATGGAAGTTATAGAATGTAAAATCAAAACAACAATTAAAAAACAAATAATTAAAAACCCAAAATTTCAGCCATGGCTACACAGATGATCGGGATATGGTGCGACTGTCGGAGGCACTATCATAAACGATAAGGGGAGATAATACATGGATTCTGGCAACAGCGAAAGACCCCAGTCATCCAGCGGCGAAGACGATAACTACGACTCACGCCCCGTTGCCGATCTCATAATCAAATATTTGATTATGCTTTTTTCCTTAAAAACCTCCCACACATATGCGAATGTCATCAGATTGTGTGATTTTACACCACCAAACATGGCTACATGGGACAACAAATTCCTTGCAGATAGAGTTCTCATGTGTGTGGAGGTATTTTTTTCCAATAGTGATATGATGGTTGAAGTCTACAGCAAAAACATGGAATACGTAGTTGTCGCCTCAGACCATACGTTTAGTTGCGGATCTACCAAAATCAATTCTATGGCTTTGATCAAAAGCATAGCCTTAACGCAAGTGGATTACATTTTAAGAAATGATCCAATGAATATGTCGTATATGGTCACCGTTGATAAGTGTCGCCGACGATTGATATTTGATCACTGATCACGGCGACTTCGTGTTTAATCTTTCCAATTCGGGATCCAACCTTCTCTTAAAGGAGGAGAAAAGTGGATACGAAAAAATAATATTATTTGAAGTCTTATTATTTTATTATTTATTTATTTTATAATTTATTTATATTTTTAAATAAAACCCAAGTGTTGGGGTTTACTACTATTTATATTATGTTTTGTCATTAAATTATACAATTATTTTTTATATGAAATAAAAAGAGAGATTTATTGTTTTCAAGATTTTTTTTAAAGGTTATAGCTTTTGGTATTTTTCGAAATCATCGAATTTGATTGATTAATTTTGAGATATTCTTAAAATCAACGAGATTTAATCGTGTATTTACGCATCAATATCCCATCAATAAAATAAATAATTATATTAATTTTTCTTTTTGTTTATTGTTCAAATTTAATTAATATTTCTATTTTTTATTTTCAAAGTTAATGATGATGCTTGTTGGTAAAACGGTACAGACAAATTTGGGATTAAATCATGTTATTTTTCATTTGACATGTGTGATGCTCCGATCTGCTATCGGTAGTGGTAGAAGAATCAGAAAAACAATTCAAAAAAATAAATTAGTAATAATCTAAAAATTAAAATATAGGAGCATTTATTTTATTTTATCGAGAATACAATAGAAAGAATATTATAAACATTTTATAATATTATTAAAATAATAAAAAAAATCTGCTAGAAATGGTTTCATCCAGCTGCTTGAACTATTAAAGAAGTTGAGCAACTACATATTTATAGTTGGCCGAATATATTTTTCAATACCCCTCACTTGTGGGCCGATTTCAATCTCAAAAAAAGACCTAACAAGTAATTAATTCAAGTATATAATTAATTCGGGTGGAGTCGCTGGAGTCGAACTCAGAATCGTTTCATCTAACAGCTCGAACTATTAAAGAAGTTGACCAATTAGATATTTATAGTGGGTCGAATATATTTTACAACAAATGACCGAATAAATAGTACAATAATAAAGGTGTAAATAAATTCAATAGTTAGATAATTGTATTGAATTTTAGTTTGGGTATAGTATTATTTTGAAGTGGACTACGAAATTGGTGCTAGGACAGAGCGGGTTGGATGGCGGGCCGAGTGGGCCAAGTGGGTCAGAGGGGTGAGTCGGGTTGTTCAGGTTTCAAGTTGTAGAAATTTGATTTGGGGCCCGGCCCAAATTATGAATGGGTCGGACGGGTTGGGTGGGTTGGGCTAATTTCGGCTCGATAGATGGGTGGGCTCGAATGGTTTGGGCCTAACCCGCCCAGTTGTGCAGCTCTACTTGGCTCTCGGTAATGCTTAGAATTCAAGACATGGACTATCATACAACAAAATGTATTTATGAACTTGTCAAATTCACCAGTTATCATATATTCTCTCCATATCCTACTAATAATATCCTACCAATAGTCACGCTTTTTTCGTACTCTCTCATATGACATCTATTATTGAACCAAAAGAATACTTTATAATTTAATACAAAATAAGTATGATCATTGGTATAGACACATGAAGTATAAATACATATTTAATTTTCTTGAAAAAGCTCATTTTTTAAATGTCCATTATCTCGATTGTTCCATTGACAATGTTGTCAAACCACTCCATGTTATGACATTGATATATATAAACAATAAAAATTCAAAATTCATCACTCACATGTTCCCAAATTAGAGTTTACTTAAATGATTTACATCGCTTAGGTCTTTATGACCAGAATCGTCCTAGTTCGATTCACCACTTTAATTTTTCAAGTCTAGGTAGTCCATTATAGTAACCAGAACCTGAGAAAAATTACAAACAAACGTTTGTATTGAATATGAGATGAAAATTCTCTACAGAGAAAAGAAATGCGAAAAGGAGAAGAGTGAAGAGGGCTACTTTAACCCTAATTTGGGAGAGAATATATGAAAACCTTTCAACCTTAATTGGTTGATTAAAAATTCTGTGCTGTATATCTTTTGCACACTTAATTGATAATTAAGCTACAACGACTAACCATTATATACAAGCGGCAACGTGTAGTAATAAGGTAAGAACAATCTTGGCCTAAAATAAAAGGTTGACTGATATTTGGGTTGGACCTGCACAAAGGAGAAATGGGCTGGATCGAAATGTTGGGCCGAATAATAATCTTAACACCCCCCTCAAGCGGGGCATGAATGTCGAGAAGCCCCAGCTTGTGGATGAATGAATTGAATAAAGGAACTCCCAAGGGTTTTGTAAAAATATCTCCAAGTTGATCATTAGAAGGTATGTAAAACAACTTCATTATGTTGGCTTGAAGTTTTTCCCGAATGAAATCCAACTCTACGTGCTTTGTTCTCTCATGTTGAACTGGGTTGGAAGCTATGCAAAATGCACTTTTGCTATCTGTATAAAGGTGGACTGGAACATCATGGTGTACCTGCAAATCACTTAACAAATATAATAGCCATTGCGCTTCACAAGCCGCATTAGCAAGAGCCCTATATTCTGCTTCTGCGCTAGATCTACTTACAGTGCTTTGCTTTTTACTTTTCCAAGATATCAGTGCAGAACCCAAAAAAAAAACAATAACCAGTAACACTTTTCCTGGAATCGGGGCATGTTGCCCAATCACTGTCACAATAACCTTTTAAATGTAAATCAAAAGATCTAGGTAATAAGAGACCTTTACCTGGTGAATGTTTGATGTACCGCAAGACTCTGTGTGCAACAGCTAAATGAGAAGCATTAGGATTATGCATGAATTGACTTAAATTCTGAACAACATAACACAAGTCAGGCCTGGTTAAAGTGAGATAAACCAATTTTCCAACTAAATGTCTATAATAAGTTATATCAACAGGAGGTGAACCATCATTAGATTTCAATCTAAGCTTTGAGTCCATAGGGGTTTGCGCTGGTTTACAGTCTAAATAACCTGTAGACGCTAATAAATCCAAGGCGTATTTTCTTTGGGATAGCACTAGTCCTTTATCAGAGTGTGCAACTTCAATACCTAATATATATCTAAGTTGTCCCAAGTCTTTAATAGTAAACAAGGAGTCAAGTTGTTTTTTAATTTTATTTATCTCATTTAAATCATCACCTGCTAGAATAATATCGTCAACATAAACTGCTAAGGCAGTAAAAGAATGAGCGCTTGATTTAATGAATAAAGAAGCATCAGCCTTAGACTGACAATATCCAAAAGATAATAAACAATGAGTAAGTTTTGAAAACCATTGTCTCGATGCTTGTTTTAAACCATAAATGCTTTTCAAAAGCTTACAAACTCTAGTATCATGCATAGAACAATAGCCTGGGGGAGGTGACATATAAACTTCTTCTTGAAGATCTCCATGCAAAAACGCATTATTGACATCTAATTGATGTAAGTACCATCTTTTAACAGATGCAACGGCAAGTAAGGTTTTGACAGTAGTAATTTTTGCTACTGGAGAAAAAGTTTCAAAAAAATCAATTCCTTCTTCTTGTGTGTAGCCTTTAGCTACCAACCTAGCCTTGTATCTTTCAAGGGACCCATCAGAGTTGTATTTAAGTTTATAGACCCATTTACAACCAATACAATTTTTTCCTTTAGGAAGATTAGTAAGTTCCCATGTTTTATTAGATTCTAATGCTTTAAGTTCCAGTTCCATTGCTCGCTGCCAATTAGAGTCTTTCACGGCTTCCTTATAGTTGTTAGGTTCAGTTAAGACACTTATGGCACCAGTAAAGGAAGCAAAAGAGGAAGACAATCTAGCAGTACTTAATAATCAGAAATAGGGTACATAGAAGTAGTAATAAGATTACTAGTAGTCTGTAAAGATGCAGGCAACTCATATTCATAAATTTGAAGGTAGGTTGAAGGTTTTCTAACTCTTCCTGATTTCCTAACATTATCCTCAGAAATTACTTCATTTTCAACATGAGTATTAACATATTCATTATTAGAAGTAGGGACAGAAGCATTAGGCACATCATAATCAATATATAAGGGATCAGATATAAGATTGGAGGTATCAGCATCATGAGACAAAAGGTTAGAGGCTACAGAAGAGAAAGGAAACACAGATTCCTCAAAAACTACATCCCTAGAAATGATAATTTTCTTAGTATCTAAATGGTAGCACTTATAGCCTTTCTGGCCCATAGGATATCCTAAAAAAATACATTTTAGGGCTCTAGGACTGAATTTATGTCTATTAGAAGTCATAGTTGATGCATAGCATAGAGAACCAAAAACTCTCATGTAATTATAAGTCACCGTCCTTTTAAAAAGCATCTCATAAGGAATCTTGTTATTAAGAGAAGATGATGGTATTCTATTAATGATGTGTACTGCAGTGAGGACACTATCAGACCAAAAATTTAAGGGCAAATGCGCATTAAACAATAGAGACCTAGCTATTTGTAAAATGTGTTGATGTTTTCTTTCAACCACCCCATTTTGCTGCGGCGTTTCGACACAAGACGTTTGATGTGATATACCATTTGAAGCAAAAAAATCATTCATCATGAACTCTTTTCCATTATCTGATCTAATAGTTTTAATATTGGTATGAAAATGATTTTTTACTAAGTTATAGAAGGTCACAATGTTATTTCTTGTTTCAGATTTATGTTGCATTAGAAAAATCCAAGTACATCTTGTAAAATCATCTACCAATGTTAGAAAATAAGCATAACCATCATAAGAAATAGTATTAAAAGGACCCCAAATGTCTGCATGTATTATTTCAAAAGGGTGTGAAGTACAACTAGTGCTAACTGGAAATGGAAGTCTTTTTTGTTTAGCAAATTGACATATATCGCAAACTTTGAGAGAATTACAAGGACTGGCAGTAGGTAGGTTCAATGTACTAAGCTTTTTGTAAGGTGTATGTCCTAACCTACTGTGCCAAACACCACTGGATACAGGCTTGTGAATGTTATTAACGAAAATGTCTTTATTACGAACTTCATCACTTTGGCCTTCAGCAAATAACTCTAAGTAATACAGGCCATTTTTAACTTTAGCTGAGGTAATCACCCTCTTGGTATTGATGTCCTGTATCATGCATTTACCAGAAACAAAATTCACAGAAAGATCATTACAAGCAGTAAGTTTCGACACAAAGAGTAGATTAAAATCAAAATCTGGAGCATAAAGAACATTATGGAGAGTTAATGATTCATGTAAAGTCACTGTTCCTTGAAATGTGGCCTTAGTGCTCATGCCATTAGGTAAGTGTATATCAATAGAAATGACCTTAGGTGGAGAATCAAAATAACTAAGATGACATATAATATGATCTGATGCTCCTGTATCAACAATCCAATGTTTAAAATCATGTCTGGTAATTTTGCTAACATGTAGACAAATAGAAGGAGTCATACCTGATTTGACTGTGGTGGTCGCAGAATTAGCTACTGGATGAGGAATCTGAGAAGCGCTTTGAAACTTGATAAATTCCAAGAATTGATTGTATGTCTTCTCATTAAACCCTTCTGCGTTGAGATTCTCACTTGAATCTATTTGAGTCCCAGTCGCATTCTGACCTCCATGTACAAGTGCAGCTGAGTGATTTTGATTACCATTTCCATGACCCCTATCCCCTTCACGATTTTGCACATTCTGATGGCCACTATTCTTTTTTACTTTTCCAGTGAGGTAGATAACCATGTATCTTGTAACAACTATCTATAGTATGTCCAGTATATTGACAATGAGAACAATACACCTTTTTGGCTTTTTGGTTGGATTTGGAAAAGTTTGTAGAAGCAGTGGATTCATTTTGGAATTTAGGTGGGAAAGACTGACCAGCAATCATAGCCATATGATTGTTTTGGGTAGGCATGGCGTGAAGAGACCTCTGTCCTTCTTCTTGAAGAAGTAAAGAATATATTTTGGACAAACTTGGTATGGGTGATTGTAGTAAAAATTGACTTCTAAGATTTGAATAGCTATCATTCAAGCCTATTAAAAACTTCATGACACAATCTGACTGTTGGGTAGAAATTATTGTTTGGAGAAACTTACATGTGCATTTACTTAAAATCCCACAGGTGCATTCGGGTATAGGTCGGAAACTGGCCAATTCATCCCAGATCCCCTTGAAATTATTGTAATAAGAAGTGATTGATAAGGTACCTTGACTGATAGAGCTCAGATTTTTTTCAAGATGATACACCCTTGGACCATCACTGGGTGCATATCTCGTCTTGAGTTCATCCCATGCCTCTTTAGCGTTTGTGATGCATAATAGGCTTTGCTTTATTTCTGATGTGATCCCTTGTAAGATCCAGGAGAGTACCAAACTGTTGACTCGCCTCCAAATCGAATAAAGTGTGGGATCAACTTCAGGCAAAGGAGGGATAATTGATCCATCAACGAAACCACTCTTGTTCTTCACATCTAAAAGCATCAAGAACGTCTTGCTCCAAGAGACATAATTCTTTCCATCAAATAAGTCAGAGACTAATCTTACACTCACATCAGCATGGTGTAGAAAATACGGCGACGAAGAATCATCTAAAGGACTCTTAGTTCCAATCGGGTTGATGATGGCGGAATTTGTCTCTGGTGGTGACATTTCTTGAAGAAAAAAAAAAGAAAAAAGGAACAAAGAAAAATCACGCACAAGATTTGTGTGGCTCTGATACCATGAGAAAAATTACAAACAAACGTTTGTATTGAATATGAGATGAAAATTCTCTACAGAGAAAAGAAATGCGGAAAGGAGAAGAGTGAAGAGGGCTACTTTAACCCTAATTTGGGAGAGAATATATGAAAACCTTTCAACCTTAATTGGTTGATTAAAAATTCTGTGCTGTATATCTTTTGCACACTTAATTGATAATTAAGCTACAACGACTAACCATTATATACAAGCGGCAACGTGTAGTAATAAGGTAAGAACAATCTTGGCCTAAAATAAAAGGTTGACTGATATTTGGGTTGGACCTGCACAAAGGAGAAATGGGCTGGATCGGAATGTTGGGCCGAATAATAATCTTAACAGAACCCCTCAAAACTTGTCTCCTTTGTTCCGGTAAATAAAACTAATTCAAAAATGATAAGTGAAATTAATTCAACTAGATGAGAGAATCTTTTTTCACATAAATAAAAACATTACAAAAGTCTCTCGTTAATCATATAGTAATAATTGATAATTATATAAGGTTGCAAATAAACGTTGAATAGCATGATAATAATCTAAAAAGAAATCAAATAAAAAAATACGTCAAAACTCAAAATTGAAAACAAAAAAAAACTTATTGTAGAATGACCAAATTTACTAGTCTTTTAGTAGATGAGAACGTCTGAGGTAGCCGTCGATGTCTTATCCCTATTATGTGGCCGTCGTTTTAAGTCACATTTTTACAACAAATCTTCGCTTTAACATCAATTATCGTGAACTTTCCAGCACAATACAAAAAAACCAGGGAATCCCTACGGGGATTCCCTACGGCAATTTTTCCGTAGGGATTCCCTACGGGCATTCTCTACGGGAATCATATTCATAGTTCCCCTACGGCATTACCTACGGCTTCAGACGGATACAGAAATTTTGTTCAGGGGGGCCCATTTTTAACTTATTTGGACAATATTTTTCTAGTTATATTTAAATAAAAAAAGTTAAAGTTTACTCGAGTACATTTGAAATTTTAAGTAAATATATGAATTGAATATGTTAAGAGGGAGTACATTTGAAATTTTAAGTAAATATATGAATGGAATAGATTAAGAGAGAATATATTTATGGTAAAAAAATAACAAAAAAATTTTAACTTGTTTATGAAAAAAAACAAATAAATTAATTAAAAAATCTTAAAATTTACTATTATTGTAAACAATATTAAAAATTCGACTAATTAATATCAATACATATATGAAATCCTAAGATTTATTTTCAACATCAATATAATAAATACTTTCTATATTAAAATTTAATGTGCACATTTTTTTGTAGATATTTCAATTTGAATTGTATGTATATATTCTAAAAATACTTTAAAACATATTTTTACTTTTTATTTTTAAATCAAAAAAATAAAAAATAATTTTTTTGAGTTGCAATTATAATTTTATAAAAATAATTAATTATAAAAATTATACAATTACGCAAAAAATTACGGAATTTTATAAAAATAATTAATAACAAAAATTATACAATGTTGGTTCAACATTTTCACAAGTTTTTTTTTATGCACTACCAATTATATAACTACGCAATTATAATTTTATAAAAATAATTAATTACAAAAGTTATACAATTACGCAAAAAATTACGCAATTTTATAAAAATAATTAATAACAAAAATTATACAATTACCTAAAAAATTAAGCAATTTTATAAAAATAATCAATTAAAAAAATTTCGGAATTTAATATATTTAAATGATGTTTTATTTAAAATTAGCTTTTGTTAAATAGTTACAAAAATTTCGGAATTTAATATATTTAAATGATGTTTTATTTAGAATTAGCTTTTGTTAAACCACTATTTATATTTATAATTTGATATATATATATATATATATATATATATATATATATATATATATATATTTATATTGTATTTTATCTTATTATTACATTATACTACATAATAAATATAGGTTAATAAATACATATATATAATCTTTTAAAAATTATACATATAACTTAGATAGCCCAGCGGTTATCTTCCTCCTCTTCACTGATTAGGTCCAAGGTTCAAATGTTCAAACCCTGGGCTATGCAATACACATTATTAATTAATACGAAGAGGGTTGGGCTTGGGTCGGACCGATGGCCCGAGTAACATATGGGCCATGTTTTTGGATAAAAACATATTCCCTACGGGCTTAGCCGTAGGGAATACCCCTACGGGCCAACCTACGGGGATGCCGTAGGGCACCCCTACGGGAAGAAGGGGAGGCGGAGACGAGTTTCCCAAGGAGCTCCCCTACGGCCAGCCCGTAGGGATCTCCCCTACGGCTCTAAAAAGCCCGTAGGGAATCTGTTCCCTACGAGGTTTCCCCTACGACGTGATTCCCGTAGGGGATGCCGTAGGGAACCCTGTTCCCTACGGATTTTTGCGGATTTCCCTACGGAAATGGCCGTAGGGAATACGCGAATTTTTTGTAGTGGCACATCTCATTTTTCATCAAGAGCCACTTGTCAAATTCATAGGTCGAAGTCCAACTAAATTCAAACAAATACTTAAAATTAGTTGCCGGTAAAATATTCGTTAACATATCCGCAGTGGCGGAGCCAGAATTTTTTTTTCTCTGGGGGCTTTGGTAACATATATATATATATATATATATATATATATATATATATATATATAATACAATAAAATATGACAAAACACTTAAAATAATAAGTTAATAATGAAATAAGTTAATAAAAACAAGAAAAACAATATTTTAAATATTTTATACAATAAAATTGATTAAACACATAAGTGTTGGAAATCGATATCCCAGGTTTTCTAAATTGCGAAAACCGACAACCCGACCGAAATCCCTTCGCCGGAAACACAACCGCGAACCACCACACGAAGCCGGGCTCGACAAGAGCGTCGTCGTGGGATGAGCACACGGCTAAACCCTAGCCGAACCCCATCGCGGCTGGGGTTCGCGATCGCCGTGCATGGCGATCGCATTGGGCTACCCAGCAGCCCCCGGCGGTGAGTCCGGCGACTCACCGCCGCCACCGTATGAGGAGGGGGCGTCCGCCACGGCATCAGCCCGTGGCAGCCCCCAGCGATCGACCCTTCGGGGATCGATCGCTCGCCCCGGCGTCCAGCCGGGGCTTCCCTCGAAGCACGCCGGCGGTCGGTGCCCTAGGGCTCGACCGCCACCCTCGGCTCCCAGCCGAGGGTACCTTCGATCTCCGCCGGGGATCTCGAATCCCCGTCCGCGGAGTTCATACGTTTTCTCGGATCTTCGTTCATGTATATATCACGATTTATTCAACGCAAAATCATAAGTGGGTTTAACGATTTTACCTTCGATCTCGTTGTGCGGAGAAACGAGATTTATTTGAAGACCTTCGGATCTTCCTACGTATTCCTTACACCTCGTTTGAACGTCATGTGGGCGACGATCCTCCGAACTCCTATGGATCTCCTTCACGAACTCTCTAGAATATCAAGTATGATAATCTTATCATGTATTGAATTGTGAAGACCATGTAGTGCTTTTATAGGCTACGTAGAGGATCTAAAGGAGGTGGAATATTGGGCTCCCAATATTAATGATTAAATTGAGCCCAAGCCCAAATCTATTAATTCATTAATATTAATTATATAATTACTTCCACTATATAAATATAATTGCACTCCTAGTATTCACCATATTATAGTATTATTTATTCCATGTGTTTAAGATATAAATATCCATTAATAAAATTAATTTATTGCTAATTAATTTATTCATCTCTTATATCCAAGAATAGTACCATTCAACTTTAATTATTATGCGGAACAAATCCACTCATGAGGTTTACACAATAATTCCTTATGAACTCATCTCGGGGATATTATCAACCCTTTCGAAGACACATTTTTCCGTCAAGAATTCACGGCATGCCATACATAAAATACCGTGACCCAACTTTACCGGTAATTGATCGGTTATTCTAATCGGTCAATTCCTTTGGAAAATCAAAGTCACTAATATTAAATGCACACACCCGCAATAATATCAGGGATTAGGAATAAAATACTCTGAGATTTAAATCGATTATCTAAGGCAATCCTAATCGATAAATCTCAAGCGATCCGCTCAATACACCAAGTGTACAAGTATGATAAAATAATCAAGACCAATTATTTTCTCTCTCATACAACGACTATACCGATGGATTGGTCCTTATCCATCTAGGTCGTGAGCTACTGTTCGATTATATACGAGTAACCGATAGTATGATCTTCCGTGTGACGACGCACACCATACTAACTACAACGTGTATAATCCAGGACTATAATTTGCATATATTTAATTATAAATAATTAAAAGCAAATGATTATTTATTTATTTAATAGATTAAATGCTATGACCGGGAGCTTACGTTACTTAAATCTAGACATTAAGTATACAACTCCATCAATCTCCCACTTATACTAAGGTCTAGTCATTTCCTCCAAACTCCCGACTCCCATACTCATTGACAAGACGTTGTAGTGCGTCAAAAATCAAATAAAAATATCCGAACTTATTGCCAAAAAAATTCTCCCGAGTCGATCTCACGAGGAACACTACTATCGGAAAGTACAAATGTTTTTTATGTTTGCAACGAGGGAAAGAAAAGAGATATAGCATAATGCATTTTAATTGGTTTTGTTTTAAACTAAAATTAACTAAGAATTAATAAACTAAAAATAAGCTAAAAATAATCAAGAAGCAATTAACGAAAATTAACGAGGTGTAATTAATAAAAAGAATGACTAGGGCTTCGGGTTCATCAAGCATAAACTTTGGGTTGTCAATTTACGAGGTACGAATCAAAACTAAAACGTCCGTCGCCGGTAGATTTTAGGGTGTTCGATAATCATATGTTTTGTAATTGCTCCTAAGCCTCATACAAAAGTTTAAAATTCATGTTGGCCATTTATCGAACACCTTTGATGCGTTTTTAAATTTCAAACCCTAGTTCATGTTTGAATCCTCCTAACCCTAGCGAACAAATTAGCTACTCATATTAATAATTGAGAACAAACAAATAGAGATAGATGTATTCATGATGAAAGAACTAGAGTAAGAACACAAGCAAATAATTAAAGAACAACATTGAAAAGAAAAACAACTTACTAATTACTTGTTCAAGATAAACAAACGATCGATGCTAACCCCGATTTTTGTCCGTGAATTCAAAGCAAGAAAACAAGGTCGAAATCTCTTGAAAAGTGATTCTCAGAAGTCTCCTAACGTCCGAAAATAATAGAATGAAAAAGTGTAGTGTTTGGAATAGGCCAAAGCCCTATTCTTATACAAGAAATTTCGTGGGTCAACAAAAGTCAAATCTGGACGCAAAGTCGGGCGGGCTCCTGGAATGCGTCGCGAGCGAGCGCCTGGTGGGCAGACGGGCGCTTGGATGGCTGGGCCATGTAGAGGACTCCAAGGGCTTTCCGTAGAGGTATATATCGTCGCTGTAGGTGGTCGGAGTTGAGAGAACCAAGCTCTCCAAGTTCGCTGTACATACACTCAAGGCAGCTGCCTGCTGGGATGGAAATTCGTAAAATACGGCCATATGACGGGGAACCATGACAGGAAACAAGTAGGGCCGTGTAGAAAATGTCAAGGGCTTTCCGATAATGTATGGATCATGTTTGTAGGTGATCGGAGTTGGGAGAACCGAGGTGGCCAAGTTTGCAGCGCAATCTCCAAAGTTTGTCGACCAAATTGTTTTTACCGTTTTTCAACTCGTTTCTCGCTCTTCTCACACTAATCACGTCAAATAGCCTGAACACTCAACAAAACATCAAACCTACCACAAATCATGAGGAATACACCAATAAACAACTAAACACGACACACTCACACACAAATAAATAAGGAAAAACGACACAAAAACGTGAACATCACTCATCACGTGCTTGATCAGCACTTCCAAAGAAGTGCCTCGTGAATGAGGATTCTAGGTTGCCGTCTCCGAAGTTATCTTGGTGACTACAGCGTCATCTCACTTGACGATGAGTCGTATCAGGTGATACTTGCTCTATGTGTTATCTTCACTATGGAGTTATGATTCCTTTCAGTTTGTCATTGCACCGCTATCTATATAGCTTTTGGTAAACTAAGAATCATATCTAAGTCCAGAGGTTATCCCGGAGCTTTACCAAAACTTCCGCTGCCTCTGAGGCCGCCATTCAGTTATACATGGTAGAGTCTGAAAAGCATCGTGCTTATCACTCTTCCATTTTTAAGCTCCACCTCTTTTTACAAGTGAACACATAGCCTGATATCGACTTACACTGATCCTGATTTGATCTGAGAAATGTAATTCAAAGGAAAAGCTCGTCTGCTTCGTAGTCTAGAACAGTACTTCGAAAGTACTTTTACAACAGTCGAATATTCCTTTCCAGTATTACCTTGATATCCTCCCACTATGCCAACTGCATAGTCGATATCTGGTTCTCGTTTTTCAACATCGCATTTTAAAGCTTTAATTTCCACACTCAAAGTGTAGGAAACTGATTTTACTGCTTCTATCTCCTTTATGTGTTCAAAACACATGCCCTTAGATAGATGCATTCCTTTACCCTTCTTGGAATTATGCATGTTTAAAACGAACCATAATCGTATAAGATATCTAGGAGAAGTACAGTGTTCTTTTCTCAAGATCCTAGATCTTAGAACATGTTCTAACTTCTTCTTTATCTTATATATCGATTTATCTTAGACAACCATTATTTTATGTCTGACAACACTTTCACATTATTACCAATGATAAAATGTTATCTACATAAAACCTCCGAGAAACACCACCTTGTTTCCGTTACGTTCTTCAATACACCCTATGCCTTTTGATCAATCCATCAAATGGAATATCTCATCAATTCGCAAGTTCTACGAATTATAGCTTTGTTACAATCTATAAATAGATCGACTAAGCTTGTACTCTAAATGATCTTGCCTCTTAGCAATAATCCTTATTGCTCTCTAAGAAGGCATATTTAGATTTAGTACTGCCTCCATGTAGATCAAGGGATCGATTTCATGTTTACTAGATCCAGAGTTCAAAACTCATCTAGTCTTATGAACATCTCCGGTTGTCCAACAACCTCCCACTACAATGGCGTTCCGGTGTATAAACAGTAATAACAGTAGGTGAAGTCAGTGGTGTACCGCTACTCGGTTTGGCTGGTTACCAGTCTTTATCCTTTTCTCTCATTCCAAAGTATCATGTCTCTTTGGGATTTGTGTTTCATCTAATAGTATTCCTCTAAGAACCGGGCGTTAGAACTTATAACGTCCTTCTGCTTCATAGTACTATTGAACACACAACTCTTGTTCTTCTAGGATATTCTACAACCGCATCGGAATGCGCCGTTGTCTTTCATAAATATCCATAGAACATAGGTAGTTCCGAATAACTCATTCTTTTACCATTCCATTAGAGATCCATTTCTTATTCATTGACACATCATATCCACACTCAAAGTGTATGGTGTAGTCATTTGGAATCTAATTCCAATTACTGATTATGCTATGTCTTCAGACAGGTACTAGCCTCCGCGAATAGATCGCAAGCTCTTATGGATATACTTTGATAGTTCTCCACAATAGCCTTGTGTCCATTGACTTGTCAAAACACTTGCTCTTGTGGCATATCAAGTATTCTAATCCATACTTAGAGTATTCATCAAATGAAGTACTCGTACCTTCCTTGTCTGAGTAGACATAGGTCTGCATATATCAGTGTTAATCAATTTCAATACCTGTCAGGATTTCTTATAACCTTTATCCAGAAAGGTTTGCTTAGTTGTATTATCTTCCAAATTCAATTCTTAGGTCGGAAGGTCCACTCCTTCAACTTAATTGATCAAATCAATTTTTCGACCTTTGAATCATATTTGAATAAATACTACTTAGCATAAAATCCACAAGTATAATGATTAAATAAAGAAATATCTCTAATAAGTAAAACGAGTTATATAATACGGTTTTATTGCATAGTGTAGACTTAGGATTCATCATTCATATATTGCAAACTAATGTACCAGAATAGATAATTCCATCATTTCTTCAATAACCATCAAATGATTAAAAGAAATAAAATATCCATTCATTAATAATAGAAAACCAGAACATAGTTCTTTCTAAAATAAAAGGGTACATAAAAGCAATAACTTGAAATGAAATCCTAATCTACTAAAAGCAGATAAAATATCTTCCACTGCAACAACTGCCTCCTCTACAACTTTGCCCATGTAGACTCGAACTCTTCTTCTCTAAGCCGCCGGGTTTTCTGGAACCCCTGCATTAAAATGTTCATACCGTCAGTGGTTCCATATCTACACACCAGATTTCTGGTAGATAATACCGCTGACTATGTTTTAATGACTAAAGAAGAATTCGTACCTTTGAGAGGACAATCAGACCTCCAGTGTCCAGATTTCTTGCATCAGAAGCACTTGCCCTTAGGTTTGCTGGTCCCTTCTCGTGGTCCTTGCCTCTTGGCACCACTGGGTTTCCAGACTTGCTTCCTTTTCTTCCCTCTACCTCCATTAGGCTTAAAGCCTTTGGACTTAGTAGCTACAAGTGCTTGAGACTTGCCCTTCTTGTAGATCCCCTCTGCCGCTGTCAGTTCAGTCAGGAGTTCCACTAGAGAATAAGATAGTTTACCCATATTATAGCTCATACGGAACTGCTCAAAACCAGAGGCCAGAGATTGAAGTATGATGTCGACTTGCATCTCCCCATCAATTTGAGCTCCTAGGATCTCCAACTCATTCAACAAACCCATCATCTTAAGAACGCGCTTCCCTACGGGCGTTCCTTCAGACTGAGTAGTTGTCATAAGGACTCTCATTGCATCTTGCCTAACCGCACGGTCTTGATGCCCAAACATCTCCTTGAGGTTAAACAACATGTCATAGGCGGTGTCCATCGATTGATGCTGGTTTTGGAGTACATTTGACATGGAAGCCAAAATATAGCACCTAGCCATCTCATCAGCCTTTTTCCACCTTCTATATGCCGTTCTTTCCTCATCACTTGAGGCATTCGTGGGCTCAGCAGGGCATTGATCATGAAGTACAAACTTGTACTCCTCAGAAGTTAGGACAATGTCCAGATTTCTCCTCCAATCAATATAATTGGGGCCAGTGAGTTTATTCTCCTTGAGTATCACAGAAAGTGGATTCATAGCTATTCTCTAAACCTATAAGCACATATAAACAAACAATCAATTTAATTTCCGATATTATCTCCCTCAGATAATATCATTAAATTACTAATCACATCTAAAATCCCATCATATATGGCAAGCCACGTGGTGTGGACGTTTACCTACCCAAATGATTTAGTAATTAGATTTGCTTTGGTCGTACATCGTTTATAGAGTTACTTCGTGGGGAAGGATACTATAAAGTGTACTTAAGTGTAAACCATTACTCAGCACTAAGGTAAATCGTTTGGAATTGCTACATCACCGCAAGCCACGTGGTGTGGACGTTTACGATAACTCACAATCCTTCACAATTTCCTACAACTGTCTACATCAATTAATCCAAAATCCATTAGTATAAGCAAGCCACGTGGTGTGGACGTTAACTACACCAAGAGATTTTTATAATTGACTCCCAATTACTCGAAATATTTAATCTTGTGAATCAAGACGTGGTAAATCATAAGTGAAACTCGTAGTTTCTTACCAGTGATTCACCATGCAAACAACCATATCTCTCATAGAATGAGGGAGCCGAGCAGACAATCGATCTAAAGATACGAAAGTCTCTAATTTGTGTCATCCACATTACCAAGTGGCTTTGGCTCCATTCCACTCCCCGGGGTGAGAATGAGTCGACTTGAAATCAGTTTCAGAAAGACTAATTAAGCATTGTTTGATAAACTTAATCACTGTCTCTTGTAAAAGGAATTACAAGAATTCTCCTCCAATGACTTGTCTATATGAACTTCGAAAGTTCATAAAAGTCACCAAGAGAACATCAATGGAGACCATGGGATTGTTTCCAATCCCTCTCCCACTTAGATTTTTACAATAAAGGGATACGCTATCTAATGCATAATTAAATACACATAAGCATGCATACATGAAATTAAAGCACATAAATATTATCATATAGTCAAAATAATACTAGAATATTATTTTCCGACTATTATGGCTTTATTCCATCCTTGTACGCATTTTCTAGTCTTCAGTCTTCGTTCTTGAATGCTCCATGTGACGAGAATATTAATTCCAATATTTAAATTTATTTATTTTTAATGAATCCAAAACATACTTAATTCGAAAATTAAGTCAATCGAATAAATCAAAAATAAAATTGAAGGTAACGGTATACCGATCCGATCGATATACCGTGTGTGCGGAAGCGTGTAAAGCAATAGATCTACTATGCCATGATCTTAGTGCACACTTAATGTGTATAAGAACACATATAAACATATATATATATATACACATCCAATATATATATATATATAAGGTTCAACGATTACTTACTTGTGGTGACGAAGTGATTCGTTGATGTCGTTGAGGTGGTGTTGAGTCGATTGAACCACCTCAAATGGATCAGCCTCTCGAAGCTCTCCTTGTGAATGACCTCGTCACTCCTCTTGTCTAGATCGCCCGGATGTTGAAGCCGCACAAATGGCCCGGCCTCTACGTGTTGCACACGAACCCGGATGATGACTTGCTTGCTTGATCGAGTTGATTCTCCAAGAACAACCTATTTTCTCTCTTTTACTTGTGAATTTCGTGGGTGGTGATTAAGTGATTGTGAAAATCAGATTTTCACTACTTAATACCTTCATTTCCATCTCCATTACCCTCTTGTAACCCCCATAATGAATATGCACAATTATATCACATAATGGGTGGGTAATGGGGAGATGAAAGGTCAAGTACACATCACTATGCCACAATGGCATAAGATGTGGTCTCTCTTGCTTGTGTGGCATGCCATGTCACACTAAGTGACATGCATCCATGCAAGCCATGCAATGCATCCCATGCATGCATATAAATTCACGTAAATATTGATTCTAAATCAATATAATTAACAAGCATCGTACATCATCTTTGAGTCCGTGTGTGACCCTGTAGGTATGATTTATTGATCAATATTATATTGTTCCCAACAATTTAATATTATCAAATAATCATTTAACATCCATAGACGACCTTATGACTTTATCGATTGCACACGTAGGATCGAAGGACATATCCCAACAATCTCCCACTTGGCCTTCAGAGCCAGTGTGCTGCCAACTTCCTTTTGTCACTTTATGTCTAAGTTTGAACTTGAGGCAAGACTCGAGTCATCCTCAATCGGTTCAAACCTCTCTTGGACTTTGAGACAGACTGTAAAACCAGATTTATCACTATGATACGAATCTGGACGTGGCCGGTAAGACATTTATCCCATTATAAAATGGAGGACAATCCCATCTTGTCAATCCAAGCTCTCCCACTTGCTTCCTGATATACCCAATAACAAGTTTTATAACCTCCTTTTACGAAAGGCGTTTACTTGTATCAAAGTACACCATTTCACAATGGAATCACTCTGGACTACTCAGGTCAGAGGAAATTGCTCGACAGTCAATGAAATAGTATTATGACTCGAAATCTTAAATACTATTCCAGTCGGGTCTGTTCGATCATTAGCTCCCAGCTAATATCTATGTAATTGTACTCGATGTCCCACATCACTAGCCCATGAAGCGGCGCTATAGTACACATTACAATCTAGTTCTTTGTATTATCGGTTTGTCCGTACTCGATTATACGAACTAGGAACAAGCATATGATTCAAGTATATCAGTTCAACCATTGGGACTTCATTATGCGGTAAGTCGACCTCATAACCCAATCGATATTACTTAATCATTTGGACAATTCATATAAATTAAACCATATTTATATGAAGAAATATGTATTATACATATGAGAGAATGTCTACCAAATCTCCAAAAGTATCTAATACAGTAATAGAAATCACAACCCATCTCTAAGATGTCTGATCTCTATTTCAGTCGTGAAAGCCTCAAGCTTAAACTGCTGGAGAGGTTTAGAAAGCGGGTTTGCAACCTTACCAAAAGTTGCAACTTTATTATCTCGATGTCTCCACAAAACTATCTCCCAGATAATATGGAACTTCCTGAGCACCAGTTTTAGACTTGTGGTGCTTCCTAGCTCATTGGCTTGCGCGATAACTCTACTATAAATAGAGAACTATCGGATGGGCTGAGCTAGTTACGCCACCTAGTTCATTCAAGAACTTTCAAATCTTAACTGCCAACATTACAGCATCCAATGCAATACTCTGCTCAGCTTCTGTAGTTTAATCAGCTATATTGCATTGCATGGAACTATTCCAGCAAATTTCACCTCTAACTAGACAAAAGATATAACCAGATTAAAATCGGAAATTATCTTAGTCTGTTTTGAAGTTAGCATTCAAACAGCTTGTTAATATCAACTCTTTTTGTCTTCCAAAGACAACAAAATATTCTTTAGTCCATCTAAGGTACATAAGAATATTATTGGCCGCAGTCTAATGCGCCTCACCTGGGTTTCCTTGAATCCGAATCGTCATGCTCAAAGCATACGATACATCCGGTCGTGTACATATCATAGCGTACATTATAGACCCTATTGCCGAAGCATAAGGAATGTTTTCCATCTTCCTTTGCTCATCAGGTCCCGAAGGGCACTGCCTCTTGCTCAGAGATGTACCATGAGTCATTGGAATGAGACCCTTCTTGGCGTCTTTCATTCTGAACCTGTCAAGCACCTTATCAATATAGGTGGCTTGACTAAGTCCAAACATCCTTTTCGATATGTTCCGACAGATCTTGATGCCCAATATGTACTGTGCTTCTCCAAGATCCTTTATTGAAAAACAATTTCCAAGCCATTCTTTAATAGAATTAAGCATATTAACATTGTTTCCAATAAGGAGTATGTCACCGACATACAACACAATTAATACAACGTAACTCCCACTGATCTTCTTGTAAAACAAGACTCTTCCGAGTTCCTCTGAAATCCAAAACCCAGTATGGATTCATTGAACTGAAGATTGTTACTCTGATATGCATTCTTTATAAATAGAACTATAAGCTTGCATAATTTCTCAGCCTTATTATGATCGATAAAACTCTTTGGCTGTGTTAAAACACAGCCTCTTCTAGAATCCAATTCAAGAAGTTAGTTTTAACATCCAATATTACCATAACTCATTATCAAGATGAGTAGTAATGGCTAAGATAATCTGAATGATCTAATCAAAGCAATTGGTGAAAGTTTTTTCATAATCCACCTCGTGAATAAAACTTTTACCATCAACCTTGCTTGAAAACCCTAGGTTTTCCATCTGTCTGTTTAGATCTTAAAGATCTATTAGCATTCATTGGGTCTAACCCCGTGATGCAAATATATCAAGTTCCAAACTTGATTATCAGATATTGATATCATCTCAGATTTCATGGCACCATGCCAATTTTAAGTAGCTGGACTCGTCATAGCTTGAATATAGGTCGAAGGTTCATCGCTTTCCAAAAGCATGAATTCATATCTCTCATTGATCACAATATCTAAGTATTTGAATAATAGAGATCTATGCATTTCTGGACCTACGAGGGCTGGTATGGTTTCCAAAACCATAAGAATACTCTCAACCCAGTCTTGAAATTCATCATTAGTTGTTCCACTTGAACCTCGTTCAAGACAACCGAGCTCCCACTGACTTTCTAGGAAAGATAACTCTTTTCTAGAAAATCACTATCTCGAGCAACAAAATATTGTTCTCAGATAGATCGTAGAAGTTGTACCCTCGAGTTTCTTATGAATACCATAAAGAAACTTTTATCCCATTTGAGTTCAAGCTCTATAGAGATAAATCTCGTCAGAGAAGCTTTTAGAACCTCAAATTTTGATGAAAACAATTTAGGGACCCTCCCTTTCCATACCTAGTATGGTGTCTTATCAACAGCTTTTGACAGCGTCCTATTCAGTGTATAAGTTGAAGTCAAGAATTGTGTGTTCCCAAAAGAGACCAGTAGTTCATTTAGACCTCTCATCGAATGGTCGAACTATATCTAATATAGTTTTTTTTCTCTTTTCCGAAACATAACCTTCATGTGCTTGTGAACTGATAGGTTCCACATACATCAGTATGGATCATCCCTAATAAATCACTCACATGTTCTCCTTTCTCCAAGAAAGATGACATTGTTATCTTGTCCATCACACATCATCCACATGTATCAAATGATTCCAAGTCAAATGATTCTAGAATGCATTCTAAAAGAAGCTTCGTTACATATTTAGATGATGATTTGACCTAATCAACAATGTTATAGTTATGTCTCATTGAGACTTATTCGATTCGGCCTTTAGTGTTAATGTTATATATGATTTGTCAAGTTTAAAGTATACATAAACAATATAATAATCGTACCAAAACAAAGAATAATTCACAATTAAAATAGTTACCAAACTATTTAATAGTGAAAAACTAATCCATCAGTATCCAATACTGAACCAATATTCATTGTTTATTGAAGGTACGAAATTACATAGTTATAATACTAAAACAGGGCCCTAAGGCAAAACAACATCATATGATCATATGGCTAATGCAGCGACCTTCGCTCCATTTCTTGCCCGTAGATCGACATCTCTATTCACCAAACTTATACTTCTATGTAGTTCCTCCACATAAAATGTGAGAACCACATTTGGCATCCAATACCCAAAAATGTATAATTTGTGAAGTTTAATGTCTATATCATTAATACTTGAAGATGAAGCAACCCCGTTCTTCACATCTACTTTGAACTTTGGGCAAATTCAATTATTCCCAATAATTGAATCTCATTCAAATTTCCATTCAAAATTATCTCAATGTCAAAACGTGATAAATCGTAAGTGAAAAATTGAAGTTTTCTAACCAGCGATATTATCATGCAATTGAAGCCCTATCTCTCATAAAATATGAGGGAGCCAACCAGACAATCGATTCACGCCATCCAATGGCTCGAAAGTCTCTAATTTGTGTCATTGATGAACTTAAGTGTTTTGGATTAAATCACTCCCCGAGGTGTAAATAATCCTAACCTTATAATCCATCAAATGAAAGACAAATTAGGCATTTGTTTTGAAATTGAATAAAATATGAACTTTTATATGTTTGCAAGTAGTGTCCAACACTTTTGCAGTAGACGCATTGAGATTCCCTAGGAACCCTAGTAGCCTTCTTGCCCATGCTCTTTTGAATACCCTATCCTATATCATAAGAATTTCCCTCTTAGGGTCCTTCTCTATCGCCGGCTCAGCAGCCTTGAGCATCCCGTGGAGCTCACGAAGCGATTTCTTCAAACCATTAATATGGAAAATTTAGCCTGAAGGCATTATAACCATCATGAGATTGAAGTATGAAATCGGTTGCCAAATAATCATCATAGGAAAAATCTAGGCGGTCACTTGAAACAAATGATCCAATCATTTGTTGCATATGTGATCCCATAGATTTCCATTTTTCCAGCCTAGCTAAAACGATGACCCTGGTCATACCGAACCGCTCAATCTTAGCATATTCCCCGAACATGCTATTGAGTTGTTCAATGATATCATAGGATGTGGTTATCTAACACATTTTTATTGTCTTCGTATTTGAGGACCATCCTAAAATTACGTTGTGAATCAAGAAAATTTATGTTGTTCAATTTTTCATAATCAAGAATTGAACCAAACTTGAATCGAGTTCAAATTAACATGATAAACTACAAAAGTAAGATAAATAAAGTATGTAAACATTCACAAAGCGGTAAACAAATAAGGTTGTCTAACAAGCTACTTATTTATTTCATTTTGTTCAATTGATATCCAATATCATTGTCCCTTAGAACAAAACGATCCCGAGATCCTCATCTTGTAAATATTTAAGCCGAATGTGTCCGCACTTAAGTATTTCAAGATAGGTAGACATACCCATGTCAATGATATCTAATATCACTCTCGGTCGACGAGAATCTCATTCTCATCTCATGTCTCGATAGCCACGCCTGCAGTGGATCTATCGATGAGAAAACCAAATTCACGTGTAAAGGTCTAACCCTTACTCCCACTTATCCCAAGATAACAAGTAGTACCCCGCTGAGGCGGACCTACCAACTTATGATCGAGGGCTTTAGGGGTGTGATGTTTTGGACAAGACATTATACTCATTATTTTGGGAATTTGCATGCATAGGTTCGTTTATATGTAAGTTGAACATTTATAACATAAAACAACCTATAACTAGCAAAGCAAATAAATACGTATTGAAAGGCCCCTAGAACCTCACAACACTCAAACAAAAAACGAAATAAAGCATTAAAACTGGTTGGAGACACTTCATGGAAGATCCGCGCCCGCCACCACCTTTCCGCGCCCGCCGTTTAGGTCAAATATCATTTTGTGCCCAAAAACCACGAACAGCGGTCGCTGTTACTATAACAGCGCCCGCTGAACACACTCCAGCGGTCGCGGATTCCAAAACCGCGCTCGCTGGAAAGGCACAAAACATGGGACAACATTCTGCCCCAAAAAGACCCAAACGGCGACCGCTGTTTTGAAACGGCGGTCGCTGAACATGTACCAGCGGCCGCTGGTGCCACAACAGCGCCCGCTGTTTGGCTCCAGTGGCCCCGGTATCGTCCGTTTCGCTCTGGTTTGCTTCGTTTCTTCTCGTTTTCGCTTGGGCTTCGAAATCCAACTCCGATACATGGATAAATCCATAGCTTACATATTGAACAATACATTTTTGAATAGAAAAACATATCTATTACAAAAGATTCCAAGGGACGCAGCCCTCCAAAACTATGGCCATTCAACACGTAAAAAACACGATTCATCCACCCGACCACTATCGGTGGCCGGCCTTACATCTAATCACATAGATTCAAATAAACAAGTAATCCAATTATGTTGATTTAACCTTCGTGTCCAACACAAAAGTGTGCAAGAGCCCTAGGCTCTGATACCAATTTTAGGTAACGGTATACCGATCCGATCGATATACCGTGTGTGCGGAAGCGTGTAAAGCAATAGATCTACTATGCCATGATCTTAGTGCACACTTAATGTGTATAAGAACACATATAAACATATATATATATATACACATCCAATATATATATATATATATATATATATAAGGTTCAACGATTACTTACTTATGGTGACGAAGTGATTCGTTGATGTCGTTGAGGTGGTGTTGAGTCGATTGAACCACCTCAAATGGATCAGCCTCTCGAAGCTCTCCTTGTGAATGACCTCGTCACTCCTCTTGTCTAGATCGCCCGGATGTTGAAGCCGCACAAATGGCCCGGCCTCTACGTGTTGCACACGAACCCGGATGATGACTTGCTTGCTTGATCGAGTTGATTCTCCAAGAACAACCTCTTTTCTCTCTTTTACTTGTGAATTTCGTGGGTGGTGATTAAGTGATTGTGAAAATCAGATTTTCACTACTTAATACCTTCATTTCCATCTCCATTACCCTCTTGTAACCCCCATAATGAATATGCACAATTATATCACATAATGGGTGGGTAATGGGGAGATGAAAGGTCAAGTACACATCACTATGCCACAATGGCATAAGATGTGGTCTCTCTTGCTTGTGTGGCATGCCATGTCACACTAAGTGACATGCATCAATGCAAGCCATGCAATGCATCCCATGCATGCATATAAATTCACGTAAATATTGATTCTAAATCAATATAATTAACAAGCATCGTACATCATCTTTGAGTCCGTGTGTGACCTTGTAGGTATGATTTATTGATCAATATTATATTGTTCCCAACAATTTAATATTATCAAATAATCATTTAACATCCATAGACGACCTTATGACTTTATCGATTGCACACGTAGGATCGAAGGACATATCCCAACAAAAATTAAATATTATTAATATTTTTATTTATTTATTTATTTTTCCTTTCTAATTCTATTAAATCTCTAGAATCCTATCCAAGTCAAACTTGGAATATTTTAGAAGACTTCCATAATAGAATAAGGAAATAAAATAAATTATGACTCTTCTACTTTCCAAATTAATTAATTTCCATGTCCATGAAAATTCCCATAAAATAGGAATAATCAATTAGGAAATAAATTAATTCCAAATTAATTCTTTTCCTTATCCATGAGAGTTCCCATAAATAAGAATACTCAATAAGGAAATAAATTAATTCCAATTTAATTCTTTTCATATTCCATGAAAGTTTCCAAAAATAGGAACACTCAAAATAGGAAAACCGAATCAAATTAGGAAAGCGAATCTTGGTAGGAGTAGCACGGGGTGGGGATTCCCGCACCACCCCCACCGATAGAACACCGAGAGGAGGGCATCACGGCCGCCGCCACCCCAGCCGGCCAACCACCACCATCGCTGGCGGCAGCCCACGGACGAATGGGGGCGCCGCCCCCTCCCACTCGATCAATCCATGGGGGTCGATCATGGGGATGATCGCCCCCCCCCCCCCCCCCCCCCCGGTTTTTTCGTCCATCGTCTTCTTCGTCACATATTACGACAATAATTAACGAATAATTAACAAGCCATAATAGTCGGAAACCCTGCAAGGTAGAACATAAAATCGAACATATACATGAACTAGAACCAACGCTCTGATACCAAATGTTGGAAATCAATATCCCGGATTGTCTAAATTGCGGAAACCGACAACCCGACCGAAATCCCTTCGTCGGAAACACAACCGCGAACCACCACACGAAGCCGGGCTCGACAAGAGTGTCGCCGTGGGATGAACCCACGGCTAAACCCTAGCCGAACCCCATCGCGGCTGGGGTTCGCGATCGCCGTGCATGGCGATCGCATGGGGCTGCCCAGCAGCCCCCGACGGTGAGTCCGACGACTCACCGCCGCCACCGTATGAGGAGGGGGCGTCCGCCACGGCACCAGCCCGTGGCAGCCCCCAGCGATTGACACTTCGGGGATCGATCGCTCGCCCCGGCATCCAGCCAGGGCTTCCCTCGAAGCACGCCGGCGGTCGGTGCCCTAGGGCTCGACCGCCACCCTCGGCTCCCAGACGAGGGTACCTTCGATCTCCGCCGGGGATCTCGAATCCCCATCCGCGAAGTTCGTACGTTTACCGGATCTTCGTTCATGTATGTATCACTATTTATTCAACGTAAAATCATAAGTGGGTTTAACGATTTTACCTTCGATCTCGTTGTGCGGAGAAACGAGATTGATTTGAAGACCTTCAGATCTTCCTACGTATTCCTTGCACCTCGTTTGAACGTTGTGTGGACGACGATCCTCCGAACTCCTATGGATCTCTTTCACGAACTCTCTAGAATATCAAGTATGATAATCTTATCATGTATTGAATTGTGAAGACCATGTAGTGCTTTTATAGGCTACGTAGGGGATCTAAAGGAGGTGGAATATTGGACTCCCAATATTAATGATTAAATTGAGCCCAAGCCCAAATCTATTAATCCATTAATATTAATTATATAATTACTTCCACTATATAAATATAATTGCACTCCCAGTATTCACCATATTATATCAAATAATATTTTCTCCGGTAGTATTATTTATTCCATGTGTTTAAGATATAAATTTCCATGAATAAAATTAATTTATTGCTAATTAATTTATTCATCTCTTATATCCGAGAATAGTACCATTCAACTTTAATTATTATGCGGAACAAATCCACTCATGAGGTTTACACAATAATTCCTTATGAACTCATCTCGGGGATATTATCAACCCTTTCGAGGACACATTTTTCCGTCAAGAATTCACGGCATGCCATACATAAAATACCGTGACCCAACTTTACCGGTAATTGATCGGTTATTCTAATCGATCAATTCCTTTGGAAAATCAAAGTCACTAATATTAAATGCACACACCCACAATAATATCAGGGATTAAGAATAAAATACTCTGAGATTTAAATCGATTATCTAAGGCAATCCTAATCGATAAATCTCAAGCGATCTGCTCAATACACCAAGTGTACAAGTATGATAAAATAATCAAGACCAATTATTTTCTCTCTCATACAACGACTATACCGATGGATTGGTCCTTATCCATCTAGGTCGTGAGCTACTGTTCGATTATATACGAGTAACCGATAGTATGATCTTCCGCGTGACGACGCACACCATACTAACTACAACGTGTATAATCCAGGACTATAATTTGCATATATTTAATTATAAATAATTAAAAGCAAATGATTATTTATTTATTTAATAGATTAAATGCTATGACCGGGAGTTTACGTTACTTAAATCTAGACATTAAGTATACAACTCCATCAATAAGTATATCATATATGTGCAAACTTTAATATTTATATAAAAAAATAGATATTCTGAAACTATAAGAACTAAATATTTAAATATTTCATGATTATCAATATATACTCGACTACTGTAGATCTAATTAATTATTTAATATATTATGATTAAACAACTATATTAAAATAAATGTTTATACAAATAAAAATAAAAATAATAGCTGGTGGTTATTGTGTAAATTATCTTTAATTAAAGAGAAATTTTGGATTAAGGATAAATATTTAAGTTTGTTTATAATTAAATAATTCAGTTTTTTTTAATTATAAAAATGAGTCATGTGCCTATTTTACCCTTTGAGTTAATAGGGAAGTTATTTTTTAACAAGATTAAAATAGTAATTAACCGTACACTTAATTATAATTACATGGTAGTTACTAGCTAGCCTAATAAATAAATAACTTAAAAAATCATTACCCTTAAATATAAAGTGGATTTTATGTGGTTTAGATGGTAAATTAAAAAACTAAAATGCCCCTTTTCTTAAATATATCTTAATTAAACTTGTACAAATTAAATGGTGTGTTAACGCGAAATAATTAAATTTTAAAGTTTAATTAAAAACAAAAAGTTAAAAATTAAATTTATTAACAATAATTATCAAGATTTGGAAAATTGATGATTATCAGCCCCTACCAATTAATTATCTTTTCCGATTTTTCCTTTTATCAAGATATTCCTGTGGGAGCTTATCATTGATATTATTGATTTTCATATAAAATTTAGTTAAATAAATAGATAAAAATTAATATCCAGTGGGGGCTTAAGCCCCCAGAAGAGTCTTCATGGATCCGCCCCTGCATATCCGCCAAATTTTCACAAGTACTAACCTTACTCAACAGTCAACACATCTCCTCGACTTTTTACATTTTGTTAAGATATGTGAATTCCGTAAATCATTAGTGTTGCTTTCTCATTAATCGATAAGTCTTATTTATAAATTGACTAAGGCCTAACTAATACGGGCTAATAAGCCGGCCCTAATACCCCCCCCCCCCCCCCCCCCCCCCCTCAAACTGGAGCATTAAGATCAAGAATATCCAGTTTGCGGAGGAGAAACAAAAACTGAGAAGACACTAAAGACTTCGTAAAAATATCGGCCAATTGAGTAGCAGTGGAAACATGAATTGGCTTGTTAAGACCTTCACAAATAGCATCACGAATAAAATGACAGTCGATCTCGATATGCTTCGTACGCTCATGGAAAACAGGATTCTGACCCAGCTGTATTGCAGATAGACTGTCAGAAAAAACATCAATAGGAGAAGAGAAAGCAATACCAAGACTTGTGAGTAAACCCTTCACCCATTTGATTTCACATAGTATGGTTGCCATAACACGATATTCCGCTTCAGCTGAGGAAAGAGAGACTGTCTGTTGTTGTTTCGTTTTCCAAGAGATAGGAGAGTCCCCAAGAAAGACAACCCATCCAGACACGGACCTACGGATAGTAAGACAGCCGCCCCAATCGGAGTCACACCAGCCGCTAACTACATGTGTATTATCAACCCTCAACAAAATTCCTTGACCCGGACTACCCTTAAGATAACGGACAACCCGAAGAGCAGCATCCCAATGCTCCTTGCGCGGTGCGCTCAAAAATCGAGATAAGACATGCACAACATAAGACAAATCCGGTCGCGTAACAGCAAAATACACCAAACGCCCAACAAGACGACGATAGGCCACAATATCATCCAAAACGTCCCCTTTAGCTGCCCCTAAAGTATGGTTAAGCTCGAGAGGAGTAGAAACGGGTTTAGCACCCAACAAACTCGTCTCATAAATAATATCAAGAGCGTATTTTCGTTGACTTAGGAAAATAGTCTCTTTATTACGGGCAACCTCAATACCTAGAAAGTACTTCAATATTCTCAAGTCTTTCATGTGGAAGCACTTCCCATGATAATTCTTAAAACCCAAAATAGCAGCTCAGTCATTGCCCGTAATAACAAGATCATCCGTAAATCATCGTGTTGAGCCCGCTCTGATCATACCATGTTAAGATATGTGAATTCCGTAAATCATTAGTGTTGCTTTCTCATTAATCGATAAGTCTTATTTATACATTGACTAAGGCTTAACTAATACGGGCTAATAAGCCGGCCCCAATACAACATTTAACAAAAAATATATTCGATTTACTAATATAAACAACAAGCTGTCCAACTTTTTTAATAATTCGAACTTTTAATCTCAACAGTTGTCCAGATATATGGGACATTTAAAAAACAAGTTTTTTTTTTCTTGATCAATCTTTTAAATTTGGGGCCAAAATCAAATTAACCTCAACAGTGAACAGCCCTTTGCAATTTTGAAGCGGCCTTTGAGTTTTTAATCATTTGTTTCAAATTTGTAGTATACTCAATAGGTTTGACTATCACAATATTCTTGTTTGTGATTATTGTAATACCCCTTTGACATTTTATCCCTAAAAGAGAAGGCAAATATTTTATAGATTTTATAGAATTTTATAAACAAACACAATAATAAAAAGAAAAAGAAAATCTCTTATAGGATTATTAATTAAGAAAGCAGAATAATAAGTTTGGTGCTGCAACGACATAAATTATTCACACACCACAAAATGCTAAAATAAACATCATAACATCATCTAAAATTAATATTTAGTTAAAGAAAATTTATTTTTATTATATTTCATTAATTTTTCTCTAGAACTTTTATACTCAAGTCATTTTTATTGATAAGAAGCACGAATATGTTCTTTTGGACTGAAACTGAGAATTGAGCTGAAACTTATTTTTGGATTGAAATCGACTGAACTGAACTGAACTAAACTGAATTGAACTGAATTGATTTTTTTTATAAAAATAATAATAATTTTTATAAATTTTTAAATATTTTTTTAAAAATATTAATAATATTATGACAATAATTAGATTGTATATCTAAAATTATAGATTGAAATTATTTATTATTTATTTTATTTTAATTTATTATTGAAACGAATTTAATGAAGCTAAACTGAAGCATCTGAACTGAACTAAACTTAAGCGATCTAAACTGAACTAGATTGAAACTAAGTTCAAAAGAAGAAGTCCTTTAATATATTTAAATGAACTGAATTGAACTAAACTGTTTAATTTAATTTTAAAATATTAAATTATTAATAAAAAATAACCGAAATGAACTTAATGGATCTTAACTTAAATAAACGTGTTTGAACTTAACACGTCCTAAATGTTGAATGATGAATAAATAATAAATTTAATTTTTATTATTGAAAGCTAGCTAGTTTTTCATAAATGATGAATAAATAATAACTACTTAAAAAGACATAGTTAAAATATTAAGGTTGTCCAACTTATATATGAGCCTTAGGTTTTTCATCCAATCGATGTGAAATATTCAACACTTCACCTCACGAGAAAGCCGGAAATTTCATCGGATCTACTCGTGGATTAATGGCATCTTTGTGGCAAGCCGAAAATTCCATCGGCTGGGGATCCAAATCGTATTGAGCCCGCTCTGATATCATGTCAAAGTTGAGCCAATAACACTTTAAAAAGTCTTTTAAGGTGTTATTGGCCAACTTTGACATACCTAAATTAAGCACGTTTATCTTAGTATTTATTTATTCTTCGGTCGACATCGTAAGTGATTGCTATCTAAAAAAAAGAGAGAAAAAAGAAAAAGAAAAATCGGACTTTTTATAAACTACGTAACATAAACGGAACGATTAATCACGACTTTATAGCAATTACATATCTGACATAGTATCATCATGTTTCAAATAATGAATTATGATCAATTTTATTCTTTGTTTAATTTGACTATACTTATTGTTTCTCCGTTTCACATAATCATTTCAGCCTATGCAACGCCACGTAGGCAAGAAGCCGGTACACGACCATCATGGCAACCATGACGGATGCGTCGACCCAGAGACGACCCAGACCCATCGGCTTAATCGCGGGGTGGTCCGAGACGAGACAATACTCACCACCGCACTCGTAGTACTCGTGCTCCCCGTACTGAACCCCTAGCAGAAGCTTGTAGAAGTAGTAGCTGAAGCTGAGGTACTTGAGCCAAACGACAAACACGGGTATATGCTTCACATAGTACCCACCGGCCATGCTGAAAGCGATGGTTGTGACTGAGGCTAGGGTGGCCGCCTGCTTGACATCCATGAGCCAAGCTCCCAGAGCAAGCCCTAGGCTCTGGGAGACGAGCACACTGAAGAGGACAACGAGGAGAGAGAGTGCGAAGGAGGTGGGGTCCGGTTTGAGGCCGCCCATCCAGTAGAAGATGCACGTGAAGGCTGCCGGGAGGGCAAGGTCCATCGGGAGGTCTCCAACCGTGCGAGCCATGAAGTAAGCCGAGAGCCGGTACATTCCGGAAGATCGCTCCTTGATCAGCATCTTCCGCTCCCCCGGGAAGGTGAAGACCGCGTTGTAGAGAGGGTAGAAGCCCCAGAACACCGAGAAGAAGAACAGCATGGAAACCTATATATACGGAAGGAAAGATCGACCGTACGTTAATATATTTCGATTGACAATAAGTGTGCATGCATGCATGCGTACGTACGTGATCGTCGATGTTGGATGGTGGAGTGCGCCACCATATAAGGCCGCCGAGTACCGCCACGCTCAGGGCTTGGAAGACTCTTAGCTTGTTGAAGGCTTCGAATCGCCGTTCGCGGAGCCCGCGCAGGAGGAGGATCTTGAACTGGTGCCACCATGTCGTGCGCCATTTTCCGTCGTCGGATTTGTTTTCTGCACGGAAATATAGATAGCGTTTAATGTCATTTTGTTATTTCGTTTTAAGAGTATCTCTTAGAAGCCAAGTCAACTATTAGAAAAGTTGAACAATTTGACGATTATATAGTGAGTCGAATATATTCTTCAATATCTTCAGATGATCATACTATATATCCAGCTAGCTAGGGTAAATAATTTGTTGAAACGAGGAGGATACTAGCTACATCTAATTTCGGATGTGGCGAGCTTACTCTCGTTGTAGTTTTCGTCGGTGCTATTGTCAGAATCGAGTAGCTCGAGTTTTAGGGTTTCGGATATTCTTGTGTGATAAGCAGAGATGAGAGTGTCTCTGACCGATGCTGGATCTGGTTCGAGCCCTACATGAATTTATATAGTACGTAAGCAATATTTATGCAAATTAATTTAATACTTTTATAATACAAAAATAATACTACAGTACTACTAAAAAGTCGTATATTGTGACACCAGCTGGTTGGGGTGGACCCCACTAGGCCAATCATGTCAAAGCAGTCTAATAAGTTAACGACATTTCATGAGACGACAAAGATATTATTCTGTATTTCAAAAGCATGCTCAAAAAGTAGATATATATAATAATACTATTAATCATGATAACCGATTTACCGTTGGCCAGATCCAGCAGGAAGTCCGCGGGATTTACGCCGACGGCCGCCGCGTACCCGACCGACCCGAAATACTCGACCGCCCCGGAAGCCGGCCCGAAGTAAATCGGGGCTCCCTTCGCCAGAACAACCACCTTGTCGAACATTCCGTAGATCCGGGCCGAGGGCTGGTGGATGGTGGTCACCACAGCCCGCCCGCCCTCCGCCAGCCCGCGGAGCACGGCCACCACCCGCTGGGCCGCGGTCGAGTCCAGCCCGGAGGTCGGCTCGTCCAGGAGCAGCAAGCTCGGGTCGGTCAGCATCTCCTGCCCGATGCTGACCCTCTTCCTCTCCCCGCCCGAGACCCCTCGCACGAAGACCCCCCCGATCATAGTGTCGGAGCAGCCGGTCAGCCCGAGCTCGGCGATGACCTCGTCCACGTGGGCGGCCTTTTCGTCCTTGGGCAGGGTTTGGGGCAGGCGGAGGAGGGCCGTGAAGAGGAGGGTCTCGAAGACGGTCAGGTTCGGATAGAGGACGTCGTCTTGGGTCACGAAGCCGGTTCGCCGCTTGACGGAGCCGGAGAACGGGCGGCCGTTGTAGGTGACGGATCCGGCGAGGCTGCCGGAGAGGCGGCGGCCGCCGAGGGCGGTCAGGAGGGTGGTCTTGCCGCTCCCGGAAGGGCCGAGCATGGCGAGGAGCTCGCCCGGGCGGACCATGCCGGAAACGCCGTCGAGTATCGTCCTCTCGGTTTTGGTGGGGGCGCGGCTTGTTATTTTGTAAACAATCCCTTGGAACTATATATAGAGAATGCAAAGCAAATGTTGTTATAATTTGTAAGATGTGTACATGAAGTAGTTATTTTTTATGTTACCTTGAGAGTAATAGGGTGTGAAATCCGTCGTTGAGTGTACGGTGGGCGACCATGATGATCAACAGAGTTGAGTTCCTCCGGTTGAGCGTCGATGTCGTCGTCGTTTTGTGCTGGCTTTTGAGTCGCAACGAGAGAGATGGAGGGCATGGGCATTGTTAATATACGGAGACACTGGTTTGGGTTATTGCTAAGCGCATTCTTCTTATATATAGAAGTCTAGAATTGTTTTTTTTTAACCTCTCTGCAAGCCGATTTCAACCGGCAACTAGATATACTGATGGGTCAACTGGACGTATTGAACAGAATGCAGTTGGGGAATATATTCTCTAATACTCCCCGTGAACAAAATGTAGTAGTACATTTATAGTAGGCCGAATATATTCTCTAATACAGGTGGAGTCCAACAAATGGATAAGTAATTCAGGTGGAGTCCCTCACGGCGGAAGTCGAACCCAAGACTTACCACAAGGCTAGGTTCTGATACAATATTATAAACCGCTTCATCCAACAGCTCTAACTATTAGAAAAGTTGGGCAACTAGACATTTATAGTGAGCGGAATATATATTCTTCAACATAGTAATAATTAATATAAATTAAAAAATATCAATAATATTCTCTTATTAACTAGATTATATATTTAATATTATTAATTCAAATTATTTTTTATTTTTTTTAACTATCCTTCCTTTTTATTTTTATTTTTTTTGGCAATCCCGACTTTGTGAGTTGCAATTAGTATTAAAGAAAATATTACATTTTGATTTTGGGTGTACCTATATATACAGGATCTAGATATTCGGAATTTAATTAAGATCATAATGTTTATTTACTATTATAACCATAATAGATTAACTAGGTAGAGAGAGAGAGAGAGTACAAATTTGATTATGTTTTACATTGTGAATTTTATAAGCATAAAGAAAAAAATTATATTTCAATTAATTGGGATATTGATGTACACATTGATATAAGTATACATTTATGTTGATATGTTGTACTTATGTTTAGAAATATATTGAAGATGCTCTAAGTACAGTAAAACCTCTATAAATGAATAGCTTCGAGACCGTAAAATTTTATTAATTTAGAGAGGTTATTAATTTATCGAGATATTTTTTTCATTTAAATGACCAAGTCGGAACCGGAAGATTCTATTAATTTAGAGAGATTATTAATTTATCGAGTATTAATTTATAGAAGTTTTACAATATATATATATATATATATATATATATATATATATATATATATATATATATATATATAGGGAAGTTCTACGGTGCAGTGAATGTACCATACATTACATTTAATCTTAACCGTTAGATTAAAACATTTAATATAAACCTTTGGATTGAATGCAAGTCCATAATATTAGGGTGAGTATTCAAACATGTAATTATTATATGTATTATGTTTTTAACTTATAAAATAAGTTTCATAATTTTTTTTATCATTCTACGTAAATAAAAAATAAAAAATCAACAATAAATCAGTAATATTATAAAATAAGTTTCATAATTTTTTTTATCATTCTACGTAAATAAAAAATAAAAAATCAACAATATATCAGTAATAACACAATGTATCGTCTATCATATTCACAATGTCTATCTATAAATTTATAATATTTATCTATAAATTAAAAATTATGTTTGTGCACAAATATATTTTTCATAGATATAAAATTTAAAAAATTGTGTTTTTGTGTACAAATATTTTTTTCATAGATTTAAAATTTAAAAAACTGTGTAAAAAAAGATAATGAAATAATTTAATTGCTGTATAATTTATGTTTTTAAGAAAATTAACATATAATCATGAATATTTTTGTAAAAAAATAATTTTTTTTATCAAGTTTTCCTATAAATTAGTTTTATTTACAAATATATTAACATACATTTTTTAATTTAATTAATTTAGTATATAAATATTTTTTGTCTTAAATAATTTAATTTTATTTAATTATATGATAATATACAAATATTAAATTTAAATTGCTATAATTCTATAGAATTTAATTTTTCATTTTTTGCAAGTTTATTTTAATTAATTTGAGGATTAATCCACTACATCCAATTGCACAATTCAAAATTGATGTGTCAATTACTTATTGGTTAATTAGTAAATGTACGGTACATTTAAAAATAGCAAATGTACTATAGAATTCTCATATATATATATATATATATATATATATATATATATATATATATATATATATATATATATATATATATATATATATATATATATATATATATATATATATATATATATATATATATATATATATATATGTGTGTGTGTGACCATTCAATTGAAATGGTATTAATTAAATATTGGTTTTTTGAAATTGTAATGACATATTCATCTGTCCCACATTATTGGACACAGGTGGTAACGTTAATTTTTTTTGTCCATCAAATAAATATGATAAATAGTATACAAAAATTATGAAAAAATAACTAAAATAAAATTTAATTATTAAATTTTATTTTAGTTATTTTTTTTCATAATTTTTATATACTATTTATCATATGTATTTGACGGACAAAAAAAATCAACGCTGACAACCTTTGCCCATTAGTGTGGGTCGGAACAGATGAATATTTAGTAATATGTGAATGGTTTTAGGGGTAAAAGATAAAAATTTATTTTCTTTTTTGGAAGGGTCATTTTATTATGAAATTACTAAAAAAAACAATGTTTCCGTTATTTTGAATTTTGAAAAATATTATTTTTAGTGAGGGTTTTTTATATCATCACTAATTGTTTAAAACCAATAAGAAATTAAGAAGTCCAAAATTCCAAATAATGTTTATAAATATGAAAATATACTCTTTAAGTATGTAAATTCATTTGAAATGGTATGTGTCAAAGTTGAGCTAATAACACCTTAAAAGACCTTGTTAAGTTAATAATATAATCAAAGTTTTTAACCAATCGATGTGGAATATCTTAACACTATTTCTCACGAGCAAACCGAAAATTCCATCGGTAGGGGCGCTCACAGTTGGAAATGGCATGCTCTGATACCATGTCAAAGTTAATTCAATAACAACTTAAAATTAAGATCTTGTAAGGTGATAAAATTTTCCAATTTATATGTCAATCTAATATTTTTTAATCAATAGATGTGAGATATTATGTACTAGTAATATTTATTAATGTTAAGTTATGTGTGTTAGCTTTTTTCAATGCTATATCAATTGTTGTGATATCCACGCCAAAAAATTTCAAAGGTCTTGATATCACTTTGTTGCGATTATTGAACACTAAATCGCTCACGGTTCTCTGAATATATGTTGCGATTTAAAGCACAAATCGCGCACGGCGCTCGCGAATATAAACACGAGATGACACAAAGAAAAGAGATACGCGTAAAAGAACGAACACAGAATTTACGTGGAAACCCAAAACACGGGAAAAAACACGAGAAGGAAGAAACAATTCACTATATCGTTGAGGCTTACAATAACTCGTCTTGTCTAGTCTGATTTTCGTCTACCGGAGAACCTCAATTTATAGGTGTAGAAAAACCTATCAAATTGGTAACAATTAGAATTAGGAATAAATTCTTTTCCTAATTTATAACTCCTAAGTAATTAAGTAATAGAATTATAATTCATATAATTCTAATTCCCTAATAAATAAACCCACGCAAAAATCCCAGTGCAAAAAGCCACGCAAAAATCCCAGCGCAACCGCGCGCACAGAAAAATCCCGCTGCTGGGAAAACGGCGACCGCCATTTTCATTTGGCGGTCGCGGAATACATTCGGCGGGCGCCGAAACCCCCGAAAACGTGCAGTCCCGATTCTTGATTTCCGTCGGTCGCCGAAACATTTCCGGCAGTCGCCGAAACCTCTCTGGCGCCCGCCGAAACCTCCTTCGGCGATTTTGACCTCTTTTGCGTTCCGATTCGAGTCATAAACAACAAATCTCCACCTTGACGAGAATCCCCGCGACTCCAAGTCGCACCAACCTCCACCGATCATACACCAATGTTTCTTCCTTTCACCCAGCCCCGTAGGGCTCACTCAAAGCATGAGCAACCTAAGTTTGAGCCACACCCAAACTTAGTACAAGAATCCGAAGTTGCACCGATCACCCCTTGGGTACCGCCAAGCTCCGTGACCATCAAGCAATCTCCATTCTCAAGTCTCGCCTTCCCACTACTATCAGCACCCCTTGCATTCGCCATTGCTTCAGTGCTATCCATAGTACGCCTAGGCTCGATCTCCGATTTTTGAATACTATTCGGGTTAGTATTCCCGGTGTCCCCGACACCATCACACATGCATGAATTTTCAACCAAAAGTGATCCCGACTCACTTTCCAGCGAATGACTTCCTTGGGCAGAGGCAGTTGCCCTACTGGTAATTGTGTTGCCGCACAGCTCATACAATCCAGCAATCTTTCTCTCGCCTCGCAAAATAAGTCGTCTACCCCGACTTACTTTCAACACTCCACCTTTACAGAAGTACCGGTACCCTTTCTGATCTAAGGTGCTAAGAGAGATAAGATTCCTCCTCAGGTCTGGAACGTACCTTACATTACCGAGGGTTCTAATATTCCCATCGACCATCTTGATTCTCATCGTTCTCGTGCCGCGTATTTCACACGATGAGTCATTACCCATGACCACCGTTCCACCGACACTCTCATCAAACGTGTCAAACATATCCTTGTTGTGACACATGTGATATGAACATCCCGAATCCAAGATCCACCCCTCACTTGTTCCCAAATCGGATACAGCCAGGAGTTCCCCATCAAGTGAACCTCCTCCTCCGAAATCGACCACGTTCGATTCCTCTCTCCGATTTTTCAGGGCCTGACAGTCCCTCTTCATGTGGCCTTCTTTCTTGCAGTAGTGACAAATCCCCCTGAATCTCTTCTTCTTTGCCCCGCCCTGGACATTAAGACCTTCACCTGGATTTTCACCACTTACAACCTTCTTCATCGTCTCCTTTGATCTCAAAGTATCGACCAAGTCTCCAAGCTTTAGGGTCTTACTACTATATAGAATAGTATCCCTAAACGAATCATACGAAGATGGCAACGAACAAAGCAAAATCAAAGCAAGATCTTCTGTATCATACTTTAACTCCATGGCCTCAAGATCGGACACGATCTCCATGCAGGTAGACAGATGCTCTTGCACGTTTGTACCCTCCACCATACGATGCCCGTACAACCTTTGCTTCAGATGCAACTTTGTGGTCAAAGTCTTCGTCATACACAGATCCTCCAACTTCGACCACATCTCTGCCGCCGTCTTCTCCTTGATCACCTCTTCGAGTAAAGGACCAGAGACGTAGACCGAAATTATACCTCTTGCCTTTCTGTCCTTCCGAGCCTTCTCTTCTGGCTTCATCGTGCTTGCCATATTGTCCATGCCCAGCAACGCATCATCAAGGTCCATGTTGGTGAGAACCGACTCCACCTTGAACTGCCATGTAGAGAACCGCATGCTCCGATCTAACAACGGAATATCAAATTTCGCCGACATCTCCCAAAATATTCACGAGCACCACCGAACACGGAAAAACCCAAGTCGCGACCTCAGGCTTTGATACCACTTGTTGCGATTTAAAGCACATATCGCGCACGGCGCTCGCGAATATAAACACGAGATGACACAAAGAAAAGAGATATGCGTAAAAGAACGAACACAGAATTTACGTGGAAACCCAAAGCACAGAAAAAACCACGGGAAGGAAGAAACAATTCACTATATCGTTGAGGCTTACAATAACTCGTCTTGTCTAGTCTGATTTTCGTCTACCGGAGAACCTCAATTTATAGGTGTAGCAAACCTATCAAATTGGTAACAATTAGAATTAGGAATAAATTCTTTTCCTAATTTATAACTCCTAAATAATTAAGGAATAGAATTATAATTCATATAATTCTAATTCCCTAATAAATAAACCCACGCAAAAATCCCAGTGCAAAAAAGCCACGCAAAAATCCCAGCGCAACCGCGCGCACAGAAAAATCCCGCTGCTAGGAAAACGGCGACCGCCATTTTCATTTGGCGGTCGCGGAATACATTTGGCGGGCGCCGAAGCTTATTCGGTGGGCGCCGAAGCTTATTCGGTGGGCGCCGAAACCCCCGAAAACGTGCAGTCCCGATTCTTGATTTCCGGCGGTCGCCGAAACCTTTCTGGCGGTCGCCGAAACCTTTCTGGCGGTCGCCGAAACCTCTCTGGCGCCCGCCGAAACCTCCTTCGGCGATTTTGACCTCTTTTGCGTTCCGATTCGAGTCATAAACAACAATATACTTGAGATGACGAATAAAAGATAAACGAAAAAATTAACACACAAATTTACGTAGAAACCCTAACACGGGAAAAACTACGTGAAGAAAGAGAAATTCACTAAATCGTTGAAGTTACAATAATTTACTCTATGATTGATTTTAATCTACCGAAAAATCCCCATTAATAGGTGTATCAAACTTATCAAATTGAAAATATTTAAAATTAAAAATAAATCATTTTCTAGTATAATAAGTCTAAATTTTCTAAAAAATATAATTATATTTTTAATATAATTATAATCTATTAATTAAACAAAGAAATAAATCAATTGAGACCAAAACTAAATTCACATTGGGAAAGTCGGTTTCGCCCGCAATTCTTTTTCCCACACACGCAAAAGTCCATCCTGTATCCCTCCCAATTCACGCGCACACACATGACACATCATCCATAATGTCATATCATTTAATTAATTGAATCCTCAATTAATTAATTAATAATGTCATATCATTTAATTAATTGAATCCTCAATTAATTAATTAGCTCATGTCTTGAAAGTTAGTGCTACTGATTTTGAATTTAATTAATTGAATCCTCAATTAATTAGCTCATGTCTTGAAAGTTAGTGCTACTGATTTTGAACCGACCTTTCCGTGTTTGTCTCGATTTCATTTCGAATTGAGTCATTCTTCAAATGCGCATGCATATAGTTGTCAAAATTAAATACTTCAAGTAATTATATAATGCTTTTATTTAATTACACTGCATTAGAGGTAATTCTACAATTTGATTATTCAAGATTGTTAAGTAAATCAGCTGGAGTGAGTACTCTATTTATAGGAGGAGATGACCAATTAATTTCCTAGAAAAGCTAGGTCAAAGGTCGGTTGAGATAACTTAGGGCAGACTGTTTTGACCACTGCCGCAGAACTGCCTTATGAAATTTTCTGGAATGTTCTGCCTTGCTGCACTGCCTTCCATATTATCTTGACTTCATCAATCATTTTCTCTTAGCTCATGCTTCGCTCGATCTCTTAACTCAACGCCTTGTCCATGCCTTGCAGAGCTGCGACATATGACTGCCTTGTTGTGCAGCGGCAGAAAGTCTTTTTCACGTTGTTTTTACACACGTTCCAACAATGAATCGTGCTAAATCAAAATCACCTAGACTATGAGTGATTCACAGTAATATAAAATGTGAAGAAAGAAGAAAACAAATAAATATGTTAGCATAGCAACTTCTTGCCTAGTTCACTTTAAGGCATTGTTATGCCAAACATATTTATCCTTAAAAACTCCTTCTTTTTATCTTTCTTCACAAAACATTAGAAGCAGTAGTGCATAAGAGCAACCCCCTCAATAAAATCTCTATAACTTAGAAGTTTGTGATACATTATTTTGAAAACCAACTAAGGTATAAGACTTTCCCTTAGTTAATACTTTCTAAATAGAGCAAAACAAATTAACTAACTAACCTAAGTAACTAAGTAAACCTTAAAGTAACACACTAATTTTTTCAAATGAAAATAACTATTCAAATAGAAATTGTTCAAAAACAATTAAAACAAAAATCAAATTGTTCAAAAACATAAGACAGAAATTGAAATTGTTCAAGCAAGAAAAAACAAAAGGGAAGAAATAATATTTCTTCAGGTCTTTCAGAACTTCAAATCTTCAAATCATCTTCAATCCTCGGGCTCAGGTGATGAATCACGATGCTCATCCTCTTCTGCGGCAGCCTTCTTCTCTGCCTCTTCTGCAGCAGCCTCTTATGCAACAGCCTCTTCTACGGCAGCCTCATGTATATCCACCTCGATTCGCTCCTTCATTTGTCTCAGCAGTGTGCTCTTTTCCACCTTGTGCTCTGCTGCTGGTACAACCCCTTTTTGTGGAGGAAAGCCTTCAACACAAAGAAACCAGACAATACCATCAACAATGGCCTTGGTCATGTAATCCTGCATGACAACCATATGATTTGCAGCACATTGCTCTGCAAAGGCTTAAGCTCGAGCATGAATACTCATCTTCGGGGCAGAAGAACTGGGGGCAACAGCTTGCGCCTTTGGAACTTTCTTTGGTGTCGGAGTGGAAGGTACTGCAGCAGTGGCATGATAACCATTCCATGGCAGATCATTGGGATCTCGAATGTTCAGCTTGTATGGTGCTGGTAGCTTGGTCTGGATATTTGAGTCGTTGTATGATAGCCCTTGTGCCTTCATCATCTCCCAGATCAAATATGGGAACGCAAGGCGCTGCTTCTGTGACGGAGCCTCTGCATGTGAAGTAAAAAATTAGCTGCCCAAGGTTTACCTGCCTATCTGCACCAAGATTAAACAGAACCTCTCCCATAGTAGTGTGCACATAGTGCATGTGGATTGTGGGGCTCCAGTTGCCACGGGCAATGGTGAATAGCAAATAGTAAAATGATGTGAGTTTGGTGGCAGGGTAGAATCCGGCGGTAAGCCAAGCAGCCGACGAGCAATTACGGCAGTTGTGGGTTCAACAGCTGCGGCATGATAATCAATATCCAATCGATCCAGAAAATCATTAATGGCTGCAGGTGTGAAATTTAAGATTCTTCCCGGAGGTATATCTTGCCATAGCCACGGGAGCCATCATCACCAAAGCATGGGCGTAAATTTGCATACAAATCTCTCACCAAATCCTCGCAGTAGAACTCTGTGTAGGTGAATGCCTTAACCAGCTTCATATTTTTCAGAAATTTAACAATTTTGTGTTTGGCACAAACTGACATAGCAATGCTACGATGTTGTTAGAGTATTGCATTTGCATTAGTTTTGAAATTGATAATTGCTATAATAGATTAATAGGTGAAGATTGATTAAATTCCTATTTTATTTTATATTTTAATTCTAATCTAATTTTTCTTCATCTGCTTATTTCAAAGTACCAATTGTGTGTATTGATCAAGGGCAATTTTGTAATCATTGTTGGAATTCGATATCCCGGGCTATTAAAATTTGCGGAAAATAATAACCCGATCAAAAACCTCGATTGGCCGAGAAATCACGAGTCCACGCGAGCCGGGGCTCGACCGAACGCACGACGCGCAGGAAGACGCGTGCGCGCCCAGCCGCACCCCCGCGGGAACCCGCGATCGCTCCCAGCGATCGCACGGGATGCCTCACGGCATCCCCGCAACGGATCCGTTGATCCGCTGCTCGCACGGCTGGGGCTCGTCCCCAGCGACCCGCTGCGGGTAACCCCGCAGCTCCCAGCGATCGGCCCCGTAGGGGTCCGATCGATCCTCGGCTCCCAGCCGAGGACTTCCGTGCTCGATCCCCACGTGGGATCCACGAGCCGCCGGCGGTCCGGTGGTTCGACCACCACCGCCCGGCTCGACCCTCGTTCCGAGATTCGATCCTCGGATCTTCGTTCTACGGTATTCTCGATAAACCAAAATCGAATAATATCAAGGGCGTTTAGATATTGTACCTTTCGATTCGTTGTTCGGAGAAACGAAATCAAGATGACCTTTGAATCTTCCCACGTATTCCTTGCACTAGCTTGAACGTCGGGTGGACGACGATCCTCCAAGCTCTATGGATCTACTTCTCTCTCTACTTTCTCTCTCTAGAAGAATTATGATCTTCAACTTATTTATGAGAATAGAGAAGACCATGTAGTGCTTTTATAGGCTACGTAGGGGATCTAAAGGAGGTGGAATATTGGGCTTCCAATATTAATGATTAAATTGAGCCCAAACCCAAATCTATTAATCTCCCATTAATATTAATTAATTTATTTTCCACTATATAAATTAATTGCACTCCCAATATTAAACCATATTATATCCAAATAATATTTCTCCGGTAGTATTATTTATTCCGTGTATTTAAGATTTAAATATCCATGAATAAAATTTATTTATTGCTTAATAAATTTATTCATCTCTTTTATCCGAAAATAGTACCACTCAACCTTATTTATTATGCGGGAACAAATCCACTCGCGAGGTTTACATAATAAATCCTTATGAGCTCATCTCGGGGATATTATCAACCCTTCCGGGATACACTGTCCCTTCAAGAATTCACGGCATGCCATATATAAAATATAGTGACCCAACTTAACCGGTAATTAACCCAATAATTAAATCGGTTAATTCCTTTGGAAAATCAAAGTCACTAATATTAAATATACACACCCGCAATTGTTTCAGGGATTAAGAATAAAATACTCCGAGACTTAAATCAATTATCACAGAGCAATCCTAATTGATAAGTCTCAAGCGATCCGCTCAATACACCAAGTGTACAAGTGTGATAAAATAATTAAGATAAATTATTTTCTCTCTCACACAACGACTATACCGATGGATTGATCCGTGTCCATCTAGGTCGTGAGCATCTGTTTGATTAAATACGAGTAACCGATAGTATGATCTTCTGTGCGCCCATGCGCACCATACTAACTACAACGTATAAAATCCAGGACTATAATTTGCATATATTTAATTAACAATAATTAAAAGAAAATGAATGTTCGTTATTAATAGGTAAATGAAAGTGTACAAGGAGTTCAGAATACTCAAATCTAGACATTAAGTATACTACTCCAGCAATCTCCCACTTATACTAAGGTCTAGTCATTTCCTCCAAAACTCCCGACTCCAATACTCATCACGTGCTTGAGTTGTACTTCCGAGAAGTACCATGTGAATGAGCACTCTAGGTTGCCGCTCTGAAGTTATCTTGGTGACTACAGCGTCGTCTCCCTAGACGATGTCTCGAATCAGGTGGTACTTGCGCTATGTGTTATCATCACTTTTGACTTATGACTTCTTCCAGTTTACCGTGCACCGCTATTCAATAGCCTTTGGTAAACTAAGAGTCATATCCAAGTCCAGAGGTTATCCCGGAACCTAACCAAAACTTCCGCTGCCTCTGAGGCTGCTATTCGGTTATGATAGAGTCTGAGAAGCGTCCTGCTTATCACTCTCTCATTTCATGGTTCCACCTCTTTCTAAAAGTGAACACATAGCCTGATATCGACTTACGCCGGTCCTTATTAGCTTGGAAATCCGAATTCGTATAACCCAAAGGAATCAGATTGTCTGCTCCGTATCCCAGAACATAATCCTTAGTATTTCGCAAATACTTGAAAATGCTCTTTACGGCAGTCCAATGAGCCTTTCCAGGGTTACTCTGATATCTCGCTACTATGCCAACCACATAACAGATATCAGGCCTCGTGCATAACATTGCATACATTAAGCTTCCCACAGCCGAATCGTAGGGAACTGCTTTCATTTCATCTTTCTCCTTCTGTGTCTGAGGACACATCTCCTTAGAAAGATAAGTTCCTTTACTGAAGGGCAGTTCACCCTTCTTGGAATCTTGCATGTTAAAACGAGCCAGAATCGTGTCTATGTAAGATTGCTGGGATAGGTACAATGTTCTATTCCGGCGATCCCTTATAACCTTGATCCCTAGAACATGCCCGACTTCTCCCAAATCTTTCATATCGAATTGTCTAGACAACCATCCCTTTATATCTGATAACATCTTTACACTGTTGCCAATGAGAAGAATGTCGTCTACATAAAGCACGAGGAACACCACCTTCTTTCCATCACGTTTCCAATACACACACGATTCGTCCATGCTTTGACTGAATCCAAAAGATTGGACTACTTCGTCAAACCGCAGGTTCCACGATCTCGAGGCTTGTTTCAATCCATAAATGGATCGATTAAGCTTGCACACTAGATGATCTCGCCCCTTAGCAATGAATCCTTCTGGTTGTTTCATATAAATCGTTTCGTCAAGACTTCCATTTAGGAAAGCTGTCTTGACATCCATTTGCCACACCTCATAGTCCATATGAGCTGCTATGGATAAGAGAATCCGGATCGACTTTATCTTGGCTACCGGCGAGAAGGTCTCCTCATAATCGATTCCCTCTTTCTGAGTATATCCTTTCGCAACAAGCCGAGCTTTAAAGGTTTCAACCTTTCCGTCAGATCCTCTCTTTCTCTTGTAGACCCATTTACACCCAATTGGCTTTACGCCGCTTGGTGGTTCTACAAGATCCCAGACATTATTAGAATCCATAGATTCAATTTCGGATTTCATCGCTTTCTTCCAAGAAGGCGCATCTATATCTTGTACTACCTCATCATAGGTCCAGGGATCGATTTCATGAACTCCAGGTCCAGAGTCCGAAGACTCACCCAGTCCAATCCATCTATCTGGTTGTTTAACAACCCTCCCACTACGACGGCGTTCCGGTGTATTAACAGTGACAGTATTAGGTGCAGGTTCTAATGGTGTATCTACACTCGGTTCGGCTGTATCTAAGTCTTCCTTGTTACCTCTCAACTCATCAAGTATTATGTCACTTTTGGGCTTGTGGTCCATGACATAGTCTTCCTCTAAGAACCGAGCGTTAGTACTTATAACGATCTTCTGGTCTGTAGGACTATAGAACATGCCACCTTTAGTTCCTTTCGGGTATCCTACAAACAGCCATAATTCTGATCTAGGTTCTAACTTATCGGCACCTTGTCGCAACACATGTGCCGGACATCCCCAGATCCGAAGGTGCCTGAGGCTAGGCTTGCGCCCGCTCCACCTTTCCATGGGTGTGGTGGGTACCGTTTTTGTTGGAACTATGTTGAGAATGTACGCCGCTGTTTCCAAGGCATGTCCCCAGAACATAGTAGGTAAGTCCGAGTAACTCATCATTGAACGCACCATCTCCATAAGAGTCCTATTCCTTCTTTCCGACACACCATTCTGCTGGGGAGTATATGGTGATGTCATTTGGGAATCAATCCCATTCTCTGCTAAGTATGCCTTGAATTCTCCAGACAGGTACTCGCCTCCGCGATCAGATCGCAGGCATTTAATGGATTTACCTTGAAGGTTCTCCGCAAAAGCCTTGAACTCCTTGAACTTGTCAAAGGATTCGCTCTTGCGGCGCATCAGGTATACAAATCCATACCTTGAGTAATCATCAGTGAAAGTGATGAAATACTCGTACCCTCCCCTTGCCTGAGTAGACATAGGTCCGCATACATCAGAGTGAATCAAATACAATACTTGTTCAGCCCTTCGTCCTTTACCAGAAAAAGAACGCTTGGTCATTTTTCCCTCTAAACAGGATTCGCAGGTTGGAAGGTCCTCTCCTTCAACACCACTGATGAGACCATCAGCTTTTAACCTTTGAATTCTATTTGAGTTAATATGACCTAGCCTTAGGTGCCACAAGTATAATTGATTCATTCTAGAAGGTTCCTTTCTCTTATTGGTGTTCGTAGATGTGTTATTACTCTCGGTTAGTTGCATCGTGTTAGACTCAGGATTTAGCACATACAAATCGTCCACCAATGTACCAGAACAGATAATCTCACTGTTTCTTCTTATGATCACAGAGTGGTCAAAAGAAACAGAATATCCATTCATAATAAGTTTAGAAACTGAAATTAAATTCTTTCTAAAGTTGGGTACATAAAGACAATTATGTAAAACTAAAACCTTATCACTACTAAAACGTAAGTGAACGTCTCCCACTGCAACAGCCGCTACCCTCGCGGCATTGCCCATGTAGACCACGATCTCTCCCTCTCTAAGTCTCCGGGTTTCCTGGAACCCTTGCAATGAATTGCAGACATGATCAGTGGCTCCCGTATCTACACACCAGGTGCTGGTAGATAACACCACTGATAATGTTTCGGTGACTAAGGAAAATTTCGTACCTTTGATGAGAGGACAATCAGACCTCCAGTGCCCAAACTGTTTGCATCGAAAGCACCTGCCTAACGGCTTGCCTTTCCCAATCCGTGGTTTTAAACCACTGGGTCTCTTTACACGCTTTTCTTTTAGCCTAGCCACAAGAGCTCGTGTTTCTCTTAACTTACGCACAAAAATCGTCTTCGCTGAGCCATTTTTAAGGGACTTATTGAGGAACGATTCCGTGGGTATGTTAAACACCTCTTGCCTAGCTTCCACACAATGTCTCAACGTAGTTGGAACAACAGTGGATTCAGAAAGCTTGACAGTCTGAACAATGTCCAGATTTCTTTCCCAAACATCACTATATGGAACCAGTGAGTTTTCATCTTTAAGTATATCACAAAGTGGGGTCACAGTCATTCTTAACCTATAAGCACATAAAACAAACAAACAATTTAATATCCGATATTATCTCCCTTTAATAATATCATTAAATCACTAATCGCCTCTAAAATCCCATCAGGTAAAGCAAGCCACGTTCGTGTGGACGTTTACCCACCCAAATGATTTAGCAATTAGATTTCCTTTGGTCGTACATCATTATAGCGTTACTTCGTTGGGAAGAATACTATAAAGCGCACCTAAGTGTAAACCATTACTCAGTACTAAGGCGAATCGTTTTAGAATTGTTACATCACCGCAAGCCACGTTCGTGTGGACGTTTACGACAACTCGCAATCCTTCACAATTCCCTATAACTGTCTACATCAATTATTCTAAAATCCCATTCAGTATAGCAAGCCACGTTAGTGTGGACGTTTACTATACCAAAAGATTTATATAATTGAAATCCAATTACTTGATCCATTCGATCTTGTAAATCAAGACGTGGAGAATCATAAGTGAAACTCGAAGTTTCTAACCAGTGATTCACCATGCGAACAACCCTATCTCTCATAAATGAGGGAGCCGAGCAGACAATCGATCCATCTATCAAAGAATGGTACGAAGGTCTCTAATTTGTGTCCTCTACATGACCAAGTGGCTTTGGCTCCATTCCACTCCCCGGGGTGAGAATGAGTCGACTTGAAATCAGCTTTGGAAAGACAAATTAGGCATTGTTTGATAAACTTAATCAATGTTTCTCGTAAGAGGAATTACAAGAACTCTCCTCCAATAACTTATCTATATAAACTTCAAAAGTTTATAAAAGTCACCAAGAGAGCAGCAATGGAGACCATGGGTATGTTTCCATACCCTCTCCCACTTAGCTTTTTACAACAAAGGGATACGCTATCTAGTGCATAAAGTAAACACATATAGCATGCATACATGTAATAAAGCACATAGTATTATCACATAGTCAAAATAATACTAGAATATTATTTTCCGACTATTATGGATTTACTTCATCTCCGTACGCATCTTCTAGTCTTCAGTCTTCGTTCTTGAATGCTCCATGTGACGAGAATATTAATTTCCAATATTTAAATCTATTTATTTTTAATAAATCCAAAAGATACTTAACTAATAATAATTAAGTCAATCGAATAGATTAAAAATAAAATTAAATATTATTAATATTTTTATTTATTTTATTTTCCTTTTCTACTTCATTAAATCTCTAGAATAATCTATCCAAGACCTACTTGGAATATTCTAGAAGACTTCTATAATGAAATAAGGAAATAAAATAATTTAGGACTCTTCTACTTTCTTAATTAATTAGATTCCTAATCCATGAATATTTCCATAAAATAGAAATAATCAATTAGGAATCCTAATTAATTCCAACATTGATTCTTTTCCTAATCCATGAGAGTTCCCAAAAAAAAGGAATACTCAAATAGGAAAAACCGAATCAATTAGGAAAGTAAATCTACCGGACCGGGATAGCACGGGGTGGGGATCCCCGCGCCACCCCTCGACCCACGCCTAGGAGGTGGCCGGCCACCGTCGCCGGCGGCCCCTCCAAGGGTCGATCGATCCGCATGGATCGACCATGGGGATGGTCGATCCTTGTCCTCACCCTCACGATCATCTCCTTCGTCACACGTCTTTTCGGCATCGATCCAACGCAAAATAAATTAGAAATTTAATTTTACACTATCCGGTAACATGAAATCGACCCTATACATTTTCCGGAAAAATAAAACAATAATAATAAACCTAAATTCGGTCAACCCCCGAATTTTTACTATTACAAGCATTCACCACCAAAAACGAATCTCGACATGTCCGAGAGTTTAATCAATCCAACATTCATGACAAAATAAATTAAACGAATAATAAATTAAGCCATAATAGTCGGAACCCTGCAAGGTAGAACAATTTTATCGAAAATACCGCGAACGTAAACCACGCTCTGATACCAATTGTTGGAATTCGATATCCCGGGCTATTAAAATTTGCGGAAAATAATAACCCGATCAAAAACCTCGATTGCCGGAGAAATCACGAGTCCACGCGAGCCGGGGCTCGACCGAACGCACGACGCGCAGGAAGACGCGTGCGCGCCCAGCCGCACCCCCGCGGGAACCCGCGATCGCTCCCAGCGATCGCACGGGATGCCTCACGGCATCCCCGCAGCGGATCCGTTGATCCGCTGCTCGCACGGCTGGGGCTCGTCCCCAGCGACCCGCTGCGGGTAACCCCGCAGCTCGCTACGAGTCGCTGCGGGTAACCCCGCAGCTCCCAGCGATCGGCCCCGTAGGGGTCCGATCGATCCTCGGCTCCCAGCCGAGGACTTCCGTGCTCGATCCCCACGTGGGATCCACGAGCCGCCGGCGGTCCGGTGGTTCGACCACCACCGCCCGGCTCGACCCTCGTTCCGGGATTCGATCCTCGGATCTTCGTTCTAGGGTATTCTCGATAAACCAAAATCGAATAATATCAAGGGCGTTTAGATATTGTACCTTTCGATTCGTTGTTCGGAGAAACGAAATCAAGATGACCTTTGAATCTTCCCACGTATTCCTTGCACTAGCTTGAACGTCGGGTGGGCGACGATCCTCCAAGCTCTATGGATCTACTTCTCTCTCTACTTTCTCTCTCTAGAAGAATTATGATCTTCAACTTATTTATGAGAATAGAGAAGACCATGTAGTGCTTTTATAGGCTACGTAGGGGATCTAAAGGAGGTGGAATATTGGACTTCCAATATTAATGATTAAATTGAGCCCAAACCCAAATCTATTAATCTCCCATTAATATTAATTAATTTATTTTCCACTATATAAATTAATTGCACTCCCAATATTAAACCATATTATATCCAAATAATATTTCTCCGGTAGTATTATTTATTCCGTGTATTTAAGATTTAAATATCCATGAATAAAATTTATTTATTGCTTAATAAATTTATTCATCTCTTTTATCCGAGAATAGTACCACTCAACCTTATTTATTATGCGGGAACAAATCCACTCTCGAGGTTTACATAATAAATCCTTATGAGCTCATCTCGGGGATATTATTAACCCTTCCGGGATACACTGTCCCTTCAAGAATTCACGGCATGCCATATATAAAATATAGTGACCCAACTTAACCGGTAATTAACCCAATAATTAAATCGGTTAATTCCTTTGGAAAATCAAAGTCACTAATATTAAATATACACACCCGTAATTGTTTCAGGGATTAAGAATAAAATACTCCGAGACTTAAATCAATTATCACAGAGCAATCCTAATTGATAAGTCTCAAGCGATCCGCTCAATACACCAAGTGTACAAGTGTGATAAAATAATTAAGATAAATTATTTTCTCTCTCACACAACGACTATACCGATGGATTGGTCCGTGTCCATCTACGTCGTGAGCATCTGTTTGATTAAATACGAGTAACCGATAGTATGATCTTCTGTGCGCCCATGCGCACCATACTAACTACAACGTATAAAATCCAGGACTATAATTTGCATATATTTAATTAACAATAATTAAAAGCAAATGAATGTTCGTTATTAATAGGTAAATGAAAGTGTACAAGGAGTTCAGAATACTCAAATCTAGACATTAAGTATACTACTCCAGCAATCATACATTTCAAAATTTTATGAAAATTTGCAAAATATTTTAAATAATCATGTGTCGTGCACGTGCACCGAATTCCGGCAACACTAAGTAACAATTTGTAAAATTACCAAAAATCAGATACTGATCGATGATATTTTAGGTCAAGTACTAAAGTAGAAAATGGTCTATATAAATAATATATTGCATATAAACTAACAAATATTAAAATTAAATTTATTTCTTTGTTTAATATTTTAATATTTTATTTAATATATAACATATTAAATTAATATTATATTAATAAATATTTACATATATTAAAAAAAAAAATCGTATCATGTTATTTTTTTATCTTTTCATTAATATAATATATCTGCTAGAAGAATTAATTTGTGACAGTACTTTGAGTGACCCTTTTATGTAGTTATGTCACTTGATGAATTAACTGACTATTATTGGACAGTGTCTTTTTTGTCACAACTATTTCTTTCGATCTTTTTTAACGGTCACACTTCTTTTGTAAATTACAAAAGAAATATAACCATTAAAAAAAGTTAAAAAAAGTATATTTTATCACTACATATGTCAAAATACCAATTACGAAATATAAATAACTAGTATCAGCTGGTAGTATATTTAGTGAGGAGTTTTTATATCATTTCTAACTGTTTAAAATCAATAAGAAATTAAGAAGTCCAAGTAATGTTTATAAGTTATTTAATAAATCTATGAAAATATATCCTTAATTCATTATATAGTACTTGAGTCTTAAATGAATGGTCACACTCCTTAGTAAAATTTCAACTGTGACCACTAATTTGAAATTGTACGTGAAGTACCGATGATATATTTAGAGAAAATGAAGTTTCGAATTCAAGCAACAGATGAATCAAGAGTTAGGCTAATTAAAGAGCATGACGAATTGATCTTGTTTTAAAAGTAAATCTATTTTGTTGATAGTGTCACCTACTGCAAGTTAGTTGGGGTTTAATTAGTGAAATTAATAATTATTTAATTTATTATCTTATTTAATTAAGTTGACTCACTTAAACAAAATTCTTTTAAATATCATCAAAATACGAAAAACTAGTGTTCTCCTAAACATCATCCGCTGGCTTAGTTGAGGCTACGTTCTCTTTAATGAGTACTACAAGCGACTTTCCCAATTGTCACGTCATTCATTACCCATCACTAATCACATGCAAATGAACAGAAAATTATATTTATAGTTAAATCTTCGTTCCAGACAAATAAAACTCTTTTTTATTGTGAAAAAAATAACATAGTTTCTCTAACTAACTAGCAAATTAGTTGAACAATTAAGGGGCATTCGGTAGCAGTATTAGTGCATTGAGATGTTGTTTGTATTTTCATATCGTTTTAGTTGTTGTGTTAAATAAGAAACTGTGAGGGTATTTTGATCTTTATACTTGTTTAGTATAAGAGACATATGTGTAACACTTTCTTGTTGTGTTAAATAAGAAACTGCGAGGGTATTTTAGTCTTTATACTTGTTTAGTATAAGAGACATATGTGTAACACTTTCTGCGGTTAATGCGATTACAATTCAAATTACCGTTTTTTCATTCTTTAAGCTTTTCCCTCTTTTCTCTCCTTTCCACTTCACATAATACATACATGTAAATTCGGTCATCTCTATACGACGTATCTCCGACGAGCTTCCGGTGTTTGCTTTCTACAGTGCACAATCGATAAAATTCTAACTTGCTCAAAGATGACATTAAGTTCACGAGTAGAGCCGAGAAAACTCAGCCTACTCGTGAGGAGACGTAATAAGTACAACCCAACTTCAACAGTTACATGTTAATATGAACTTCAATTAGATATGGTTTAAATTGATTAACTTATATAAGTACCTTATTAAAATAATAATAGATTTTTATGTGTGGATATTATTAATTATGTAACATTTCATTTGTTGAGTGAATCAAATATCCTAAATTTAGCTCAAACATCTCTAATACATATTATTGGTAAATCATCAACTATATATTTCAATAATTATCGTCCTATAAATTCAATAATAAATTTGGGTTATGTCATAAAAAGGTAGAATAACTTGTGCAACATGTTTTATTTGATTAAATCATGTTAATTTAAAATTTAATTTCTAACAAAGTATAGTATCATCTTTTATAATTTTACATAAACTCTCCTTAATATCAATTATATATGATTTGAATAAAATAAAATTCAAATTTACTAAAGAATTCGTCATAAACAAACATTAGAAAAAAATTAACTTTATGTTCTTCCTTAAAAAGTCTTTTTAGCCTATGTTTTGGACTCTATGGGGAGGGGACATTAATCTTCAAACCTTACTAGTATAATAAAAAAATATACAGAAAATAAAATTAAAATACTCAAAATTATTAGACTTCACGTCATTCGACAATGATTGATAGACAAATATTGATTAAATATTTGAACATATATATATATATATATATATATATATATATATAGTACTCCTAATTAAATCTTACTGTAATCTACTTTTGTGTGAGTATTTTATTATTTAATTGCCTGATGATTATAAAGTACGTATGAATATGATATCGCTTTAAGGGCCGGCTATTATTTTCTTTTCATCAATGGAGTGTATGGCTATTATTTTCTTTTCATCAATGGAGTATATTTGACCTATAAAATTTGGATGTTTTCTCATATAATAGGGTAAAAAGAACAGTGTGATATATTTTGAATTTCGTGTTTATATATGTATGTGTTTTCTTACTAACTTGGTCGTTTTTTCAAGGTTGTGCAGATTAATCGGGATTTGTCAGATATAAGACTGATGTACCAACATTTGTATGTTAAAAATATGAGGTTTAACGGAATACTTTTACGAATGGTTAGTTATAATCTTATCTCAAATCATTAATAAAATAATATTGTATTCACATATATATAAGTTTTATAATCTTATTATTTTAATTTAAGTTTTAACCGTTAAAAATATTATTGATCAAACTTTGACATGGTACCAGAGCATACCCAATATAAATGAAACATACTAACGTATTGATAACTCATACCAAGTCTAAATTAGTAACAAAAAAATAACAACACAAATTCATTATATTTAAATAAATTCAACTAAATTATCATTTAAAATATTGTTTATAAGTTATAACATCTAAATAATCAAAATTTAAATTAGTTATTTATTGTTTTTATATATTATTACCTCGACAAATTAAAGTGAACACAAAATTCTAAGTTAGGTTAATCAATATTCATTTGGTTTTTTTGTTCGTACAATAAATATGATAAATAATATACAAAATTATGAAAAATAATTAAAATAAAATTTAATAATTAAATTTTATTTTAATTATTTTTCATAATTTTGTATATTATTTATCATATATGTATTTGACGGATACAAAAAGTTAAGGTTGATCATCTATGCTTGGGACAGATAGAAGACAGCATAACTTTAGTAATTAATAGTACAACATAACTTTAGTAATTAATAACTTTAGTAATTATTCTTGCTATCCGTTTATAAGTCATTTGTTACGACTCGTGAAACACACTTTAATAATCTTTATCTGCTTCTAAGTCATCCGATCTGTACAATTCATACAACAATTAGGTAGGCAATATCATTTCAAATTATAGAGTGATGATAATTGATATTACTTTTTTAAAAATAAAATAAATTTTAGAGTTAATAATATAACAATTATTAATAGTGTTATAGACACTATAAAGCTTGTTTGAATTTACTCTCTTACTATACGAAATATTTTAATTTAGTTATTCAAGTATAGATATCATTCGTTCCACAAAAATCATTTAATTATTCAAGTATAGATATCATTCGTTCCACAAAAATCGTGACACTTTTCTAGTCACATAAATCTAAAGAAATATTGTTATTTTTTACACTTTTGACAAAAAAAAAAAGTGAAAATATGTATTTAAGTTGATAAGTAAAATATTTGTAAATAAAATTTAAAAAATATATGAATAAATAGAGGTATATTAAAGTGAAAAAGTTTGAATAATTTTTTTTAAATGTGTCAATTATTGTGAGGTATTTCAAAAAAAAAAAAAAATATTGCAAGTATATTATGAATAGATGGTGCATAAGAAATAAAAAAAATAATTATATAAATAATTTTAAAATTTCAATTGGAAATGGATGACAAACAAAACAATCAATAAAATATGATAACATATTATTACTCCAAAGATAATTTAATAAAATATATCTACAATTATAAAAACTAAGTACTAGCTCACGTGATTTATTTGTTTGAAATAATCTAAAATTTTATTTAATCTCCAACGTATTTCGGCAAAAAATTTATTAATGTACTAACAAATTATCTTATTTTATAATCGAACTCTCACTTAAATTTGTAAACTCGTATTAATCTCATTATTAACCGTTATCTCAATTATGAAAATTTTATTATTTTAAAAAATTACGCATGTTTGATGTAATTTGTAATATGTAAGTTTCTTGGGGCATAGCCGAGTGGTAAAGTCTGTGGTGATGTTGATGTAATTCCCCGACAACGCAAGTTCGAATCTCGGATATGACAACTTTTCATTAAAATATTATGAAGTTAGTCCTTGGATGAGACATATTGGCTCTCTCCCACATGTATCTGCTACTCGGACACATCCCTTGATTTATATCCTACCTGATCGAGGAGCTTCTGATCTGGTGGAAGAGGAGTTTCTCGTCTCTGCATTTCTCGAGTGTCAAACGCATTCAACAAATACCTAAAACCGCTGGGGGAAAATCAAAATAAATGGAAAATAAAAATTATAAAGCTCGAAAATAAATAAAAATATAAAAAAATTGAATTTACTTGGTGAACATAAAGGGAATGAGATGAAAATAATGCAATTATAGTAATATAACGTATGTTAACCTGCAAAACAAATTTTACATAACTAAATTAGGGATAAACTAAAAAATAAAAATAAAAATCTAGTCGAACATAATTAATACCTTTACAATTTGATTCAGGAATCTGGGAAAAAATCATAATTATTACATAAAATTAAAAAAATCGAGGAAAAAAAAAGAATGAGTTACATGTAAATTGATTCAATGTTTAGAAAAATAAAAAAGGACATACGGAGCCAGATTATAGCAAGAGAAAATAATATATCTAAAAAGTTTGAATAATTTTTTTTAACTAAGTGAATTAGGGAATAGGAGGATTGATTCGTGTGCTTTTGTGTTGATTTTCCGTATTCCTTTGTGCGTGAGTTCTTCTGTTTCTTTCCGTTTTCTTGCACTTTTCTCGTGGTTTTGGTGTGTTTGATGTGTTTGTGAGTGTGCAGGAATTCGAGCTTACTTGTGTCAAAAAGGGCGAAGAAAGGAGCTCAAGCGAGTCGAGTCGAGGCAAAGCCGGAGCAGAGAAGACCAGGCGCCCGCCTGAGGCCCCAGGCGCTCGCCTGCCCTCAAATTCAGAGACTCAGAAAAATGCACCAAGCGACCGCTTCCTTGGCAAGCGGTCGCCTCCTCACTGCCGCGGGCGATCGCTGCCTTGCCAGGCGGTCGCTTGCCGCCAACTTCAGAGAGGCAGTTTTCAGCACCAGGCGATCGCCCGACCCCCAGGCGGCCGCCTCCTCGATGTCGCGGGCAATCGCCTCCCCTGCCAAGCGGTCGCTTGCTCTCCTTTTCTGGGGTTGACCGCGTTGTTGACCCTCGACTTTTAGACTATTTATTAGGTTTTTAACCTAGGGTTCAAAACGCTTTTTTTTTTATCTTTGTTCTGGGATTAGAAAAAAGACATTGGAGACTCGCTTTTCTAGTTGCGTTTCATTGCTTTGGATTTCCTTGAATTTTCGGATTCGGTAAAAGTCGGAGATTTCCGCCGACGGGTACCTTGGTTTGGATTTGAGAATTAATTTAGTAAGACCTTTTCTATTTCAATTGTTTCGCTCTTTAATTACTTGTTTGAGTTCTTGTTTCGTTATTTTTTTTAATTTTCAAAATTGTTTCATGAATTCTTCTTTTCAAAAATCCGATAATTATTCGTTTAAAAACATGAGTAGCTAAATCCTTTTTCTAGGGTTAGGGATGATCGATTCTCCCTACTCGAGTAGAATTTGAATTTCGAAGATTGAGTTGATGCCTACCGGCAACGGACGTATCGACCCTAGTTCATAAATTCGAATTCACACCGAAGTATAGAATCGGGATTCCCAAAACCCTAGTCTCTATTCTCCTTTTAATTTAAAAACAAATTTATTCGCTTTCTTGCTCGCTTTCTCGTTTTCTCAATACTTTAGTTAATTTTAGAATTAAACAAAAAACCAAAACAAATTGAGCATTATGCTATTTCACTTTCTCCTTCCCGTTGCAAACAATTAAACACCGATACGGCCGATAGTAGTGTTCCTCGAGAGATCGACTCGGGCGAGTTGCTTTAGCAATTAGTTCGGTTATTTTATTTGATTTTTGACGCTACAAAAACGACTTAATCAAGGATATCGATTTTTATGAGCTACGATTAATTGAAATTAAATTAATATTAATGAAATAAAAAATAATTTTGAGAAGAGAAATAAAAACGTATATATTTAAAATGATGATTAATTATTATTATCAAAAATATATAATTTCAAATTACTATTTAAAATTTATATATAATTTTAATATTCTTAATAATATTACTATTTAGAATTTATAATTTTTTTATTTATAATTTATAGTGTGAACACAACATTATTAATGTTTTTCTATTGGTCAATGTGGCATTAGTGGATCCAGAAATTATATATGTATAGATAAAATAAAATATTCGATGTTAGAGAAATGATTTAAATACAAATAAATATAAACTTGAACTATATAAATATTGTAACGCCCCGGCTCGTTGAGGGTCGAAACCCGACCCTAATGGGTCAGCTTGATTACCAATGACTGTCGTCGAGAGTGATACTTAGTCTCACTGTACCAAGGGTCGAAGTCCGACCCTAATGGGCCAATTTGATTACCAAACTCTAGAGCCAGCACGCTTAACTTTAGAGTTTCTATAGGACGATGCGCAGAAAAGAAGATGCATCTGTTGGTATGACTAGCATATTCAATTCTTTTAAGCTTTTGAATTTTCTGGGGCGTTACAATCACCGCACCTTTATGCGCAACGTCCTCGCTGAGCGCCTCACTTGCCAGGACCTACCATCCGTGCAGGAATGCCCATTGCGGTACTCTCACTAACTTTTAGGTAGAGCACATGGCCCCGCAAGACACTTAGTTCCCGCAATTCCGGTCGGCACTTCCTCTGATACCATTTGTAACGCCTCGGCCCGTTGAGGAGTCGAAGTCCGACCCTAATGGGTCGGCTCGGTTACCAATGACTGCTAACGCCCCAGAAAATTCAAAGGCTTAAATGAATTGAATATGCTACTCATACCAACAGATGCATCTTTTTTTCTGGGCATCCTCCTATAAAACCTCTGAAGTTAAGCGTGCTGGATCTGGAGTAATTTACAAATGGGTGACTCCATGGGAAGTGTCTCGGGTGCGCACGAGTGAGGACAAAGTGTGCTGAAAAAGACAAGTGTTGGTACAGTGAGGTCTGGATATCTCTCCCGACGGCAGTCATTGGTAACCGAGCCGACCCATTAGGGTCGAGCTTCGACCTCTCAACAGGCCGGGGCGTTACAAATGGTATCAGAGCAGGTGTCGACCGGAATTATGGGAACTAATCTTGTGGGGCCAAGTGCTCCACCCAATAGTTGGTGAGAGTACCCGCAAGGGGCATTCTTGCACGAATGGTAGGTCCTGGAAAGTAAGGCGCACAACGAAGCGTTGCGCATTAAGGTGGGGTGATTGTAACGCCCCAAAAAATTCAAAGGCTTAAAGGAATTGAATATGCTAGTCATACCAACAGATGCATCTTCTTTTCTAGGCATCCTCCTATAAGAACTCCAAAGTTAAGCTCTGAAGTAATTCTAGGATGGGGAGTTTCCTGGGTGCGCACGAGTGAGGACAAAGTGCGCTGAAAAAGACAATTGTTGGTACAGTGGGGCCCATAATGAAGTTGTATACTTAATGTCTAGATTTAAGTGATATTTACTCCCGGTCCATTGCCATTAATCTATTTAATTAATAAACAATTATTTGTTTTTAATTATGTTAATTAAATATATGCAAATTATAGTCCTAGATTATATGCGTTTTAGTTAGTATGATGTGCGACGTCACACGGAAGATCATACTATCGGTTACTCGTATATTAATCAAACAGTCACTCACGACCTAGATGGACAGAGACCAATCCATCGGTATAGTCGTTGTATAATAAGAGAAAATAATTTGTCTTAATTATTTTATTATACTTGTACACTTGGTGTATTGAGTGGACCGCTAGAGATTAATCGATTAGGATTGCCTTGGATAATAGATTTATATCTCAGTGTATTATATTCTTAATCACTAATATTATTACGGGTGTGTGCATTTAATATTAGTGACTTTGACTTTCCAATGGAATTGACTAATTATATGGTTTTGTGTCATTTTTCTTTGTTTCGTTGTGTGTGAGTTGTGTCATTTCTAATTGCTTTTGTGTGTCTTCCTCATGATTTGTGGTAGGTTTGATGTTTTGTTGAGTGTTCAGGCTAGTTGACGTGATTAGTGTGAGAAGAGCGAGAAACGAGTTGAAAAACGGTAAAAGCAATTTGGTCGACAAACATTCGAGATTGCGCTGCAAACTTGGCCACCTCGGTTCTCCCAACTCCGATCACCTACAAACATGATCTACACGGCCCTACTTGTTTCCTGTCATGGTTCCCCGTCATATGGCCGTATTTCACCAGTTTCCATCCCAGCAAGCAGCTGCCTTAAGTGTATGTGCAGCGAAATTGGAGAGCTTGGTTCTCCCAACTCCGACCACCTACAGCGACGATATATACCTATACGGAAAGCCCTTGGAGTCCTCTACATGGCCCCGCCATCCAAGCGCCCGTCTGCCTACCAGGCGCTCGCTCGCGACGCATTCCAGGAGCCCGCCCGACTTTGCGTCCAGATTTGACTTTTGTTGACCCACGAAATTTCTTGTATAAGAATAGGGCTTTGGCCTATTCCAAACACCACGCTTTTTTCACTTTTATTTTCCGCAAGTTTTGGAGAAGACTTGGAGACTCGCTTTCATCTATTTTTTTCATCGCTTTGCTTTGTATTCGAATTCGGTAAAAGTCGGAGTTAACCGCCGATAGATGCTTTGGTTCCGTTATTGATCGTAGTAAGTTTTCTTTTCGATTTGTGTTCGTACCTTTCTTGCTTATTTGTTTCGTACTCTTTTCTTTTCTCGTTTATTCATGATTTCGCGTCATTCAACATTTTTGTTTTCGATTCAAAACATGAGTAGCTAAGCTTTTCCGATTAGGGTTAGGGAGATTTAATTCTCTAAAAGTAGATGTTTGATTTTTGAGCGCTTGAAAGGTGTTTGATAAAACTAGTCTTGCAATATTTCAAATTATTCAAACCACAATTGAGCCAACCGGATACGGACGTTTTCTTGTGACTTTTACAAACAACGTCAAATCTCGAAATTGAGAATTAAAGATCCCGACCCCTAATCCTCTTCTCTTTTGATACAACTCTTTTAATTAAAATAGTTAATTCTTAGTTTTTAACAAAAGCCAAAAAAAACACTCAATGCATTATGCTATTTCTCTTCTCTTCCTAGTTGCAAACAAATAAATATTCATACACGCCGATAGTAGTGTTCCTCGCGAGATCGACTCAGGCGAGTTGTTTCGACAACTAGTTCGGTAATTTTATTTGGTACTAAAAAATGACATATCAAATTGGCGACGTTGCCGGGGAACACTTTAGGCACTAGTATTAGTGTTTAAGTGTTTACAACTTTTTTTTTTTTATATAATTATTATTTTTCCCACCGGTGCGTTTAATGTTTTTGTCAAGTGTTTGTGTTAGAAGTGATGAATACATATAACAACTATCCGTGGGAGTTCACAAGGCCTCAGACGAGCACTTATTACGAGCCTTCCCAATATGACGCGACAACACATTTTGGCTCTCAGTCTCAGGCATACAATCCGGAGTGGGATACTCAATCGAGCTATTATTTTGATCCACCTCACCAACAATGGCCTCAACAACAATGGACTCCTCAGAACATGGTGTACCCTCCACAATATTCAATGCAACCAGAGCCGCCATACAAGCCCTCATTGGATGACGTTTTTCAAGATTTCATGAAGATGACCAACCAGATAATAAAATCAAATGAAGCGGCGATGAGAGCGAATGAAGTGGCGATGACCAGAAATGTTGAAGAAAATTTGGCCTACCCTCCACCATATTCGATGCAACCGGAGCCGCCGTGCAATTCATCTTTTGATGAAATTTTTCACGATTTCATGCAATCGACCGAACAGATAATGAAAGCAAATGAAGAGGCAATGGAAAAAAGGGAAGAAGCAAAGAAAATGTCAATTGTTTTCGATGATGAGATATGTATGTTATCAACCCCAATGCGCGAGTGGGAACAAGATGAAGAAAATCACTACGAAGATGAGGATGTGAAAAACCGAATGAGGTCGAGTCCACAGTGGAGCATGTGTACCTCGATGAATTACATTTGGAGGAAGATGATGAAAAAGAGACGATTGAGAGTATGGTGTTGGAGGAGATTACACCTAAAGTGTCGCATCGAGGCGAAGACCCATACATGTCATTCATTCCATCCCCTAGAGAACTAGAGCAAGAGACATTGAGTATTAATATAGTAGTCGACAATCAAGAGGGGGTGCATTTCCAAGAAGAGGAGTCATCGATGCTAGATATCTCTCTTGAGTCTCAAATCTCAAATACCGATGACACGAGAGACAAGGGTAAGGAGTTTGAGGATATTTTTCCTGTGTATGCATGTATGATCGAATCACCTTCTTCATCTCCGAGTGATTTGGTGGAGAAGACTTTTGGACACCCTCATTGCTCACTTGGCATGATCGATCTTATGGTCGATGATGATTTAAATGTGATACGTGCTCATCACCCACACAAGCCGCATGATCCAGGTATTTTAAAGTTTAATTGTGCTTTGAGTTCGAATGTAAGAAGAGCAACTGAGATGATTTGTGAGGTAGAAATTAATAATTTTGCTTCACGTGCTATAAATTATTTTTACCTCTATGCTATTGATCTCTTGGCCGAGATAATGTTTTTGCAGAAAATTAGCTCGATATTTTTATATCCCAGCATTGAATCCAAGCAAGACATGCATGTAAAAGATAGTACGTGGATGATTGAGGTAATCGAGTGCGATGAAGATATAGAATCATCTCAACCAAAATTAGAGCTGAAGGGGTTGTCTAAACAATGGAAATATGTTTATATAGATGAGATGACACTTGATATGATGACCCTCATTGAGGCTCCTTATTGTTGAAAGATAAGTCAAGCTCGAGACGATAAACGAGCGTCTCGTGGAGACTAGTCCACGAGCCGTATTGCTATTTCGGTTTCCAAAATGAGCGCCGCGTGGAGGCCTATCCACGAATTGTCAAGCTCACGACGTAAAATGAGCATGTTTCAGCCATGGTGCGAGAAGAAATGAGGAGAAACAAGGAATAAAGGAGCGACGAGGTAAAACGAGATGACGATTCAAACCGTAAACGTGCAGCAACTTCACGTTAAAAACTGTTCTTGCTCCCTGGGAATCATAGAATGTGAGGTATATGGACGCGAAGATCTTGAAGTCTAGATTCCATAGAATTTTGAATCAATGCGATCGGAGTTCGAACGAAAAAGTTATGAAGATAATCGAGAAGCTGCGCACAAGAGAGGAGACTGCGAGGATCGGGTCGCGGTTGGGCGATCCGCGCACTATGATTTGAGGAAATATTCAGAGGAACACGAGGCTCAGACCGCAGCTGCCTCGCGTTTCCTTTGCCCACCCGAGTTTCAAAATAATAAAAATAATAAAAATTATTATTATTATTAATTAATATATATATATATATATATATATATATATATATATATATATATATATATATATATATATATATATATATATATTTGTATTTAGAAAAGGGAGGATTGGAAATTTTTCTTCAACCCTGATTCCCGCAGCCTCCTTCTACAATTTCTCTCGTCTGCTCCGGCCAACCACCAGTCCACCGAACTCCGCCGTCGTCCTCTCCAACCACCAGTCGCCGCCGCCACCATCTCCGTCAAGGACCGTCTTTGACCCGAGCCACTACCGCGCCTCGCTGCTCCGTCCATCTCCTCCACCGAAGACCCAAGTCCGACAGAGCCGCTGCTCCGACCGCCGTTGCCGTCCCCATCTCAGAACCACCGCTGCTGCCGCTCTCTCACACCGAGCACCAGCAGTCCAACATCATCATCACCGCCTCGCCTCCGAGGCCCGCTGCTCCTCGCCAGTCGTGACCCCTACTCCGTCTGACCGAGCCGCTGCCACCGGGACCGACTCTCGTCACCTCCGACGAAACCACCGAAGCTCTCGTTTCCATCTCCGAACAGCCCCCGCAATCGCTCAGAATCAGCCACTGCCTTCAGCAACGCGATCAATCTTCAGCCGTGGTACAACCCCGACCCAAAATGGAAGCGTGTAGAATCCCACTTCCGGCTGCTACTGCTGAGGAGCAGGAGGATGATGCCGACACTGCCGATCGACAGCACCCTCTACGACCAGTTGAGAGCACGGATGGTCCCCGTTTGCGCGCATAGTGACGCCCAATATCCACAGCTAAATAAACGGCTCGATGAGATTATGGTCATTCTACAGCCAGCGCATCAGCCACCACCCGAGCCTTGAGGACCGACCGTAACATCTTACGGTCGCGGTTGTTACTCCCCGACGCTTTTGGACTACTCCTTGAGGTCGATGTTTATGGAGCGTTCGTTCATCCATGCGGACACGGATGAGCTCAGGTGTGGGAGGGTTTGCTTTCTTTTCTCCGATCTTTTCTCTCTTTCTTCTTTACTCTTCATATGTGCTTTGTTGTGTCTTGTTTGTGTTTCTCGTGCTTCTTGCTTGTTTTGTGTGGTTGTCGTCTTGATCATTCCCTACCATTTTATGTGCTATGATTATTATGAGAGCATGTGTTAGATGATTTGTGTATGCCAATTATTTTATCTCGTTTCTTTGAGTTCCGGTAGATTCTTGGTGCTATAGGTCGGTATATGAATAGTTTTGACCCCGTGTTTAGTTGTCGTGAAGTAATTGTGAGATAATCGCATGTTGCCTATGACATTTTCCAAATAACCTTGTGAGATTTTGAGCCTATTTAGCTTTCTTCTATGTGTGAGATTTGATTCGTCGTCTATTGAGCTTCTTACTTCCTTGTTCTATTTCATGTGTGCCCGTATGAACTAGAGATAGCTAGGCCGTGTTTAGGTTGCTACTTGAGACTTGTATATCATAACTTACTTGATTTTGAATATGATTGGGATATGATCGATTAGGATAGCCATTTTAGCCGCTCATTTTTTTTACCCTGAGCCCGTCGTGGGACACCCTAGTAACCCCGTTGAGCCTACATTTAGCTTTTTCTTCTTGTCCTATATTCCGTGGAGGAGTGAAGCGAAGTATTTTGTTGGGGGTATAAAGGGTGTTGATTGATATCAGTTCGTTCGCTTGTAATAAATTAAGACTTTTGCATATAAGTCTTCAAAAAGAAAATGAGAAAAAAATGAGACAAAGCGTTATAAGTCTCCAAAAAAAAAAATATTGAGACGTGTTATAAGTCTCCCAAAAAAAATAGAAAATAGAGACATGTTATAAGTCTCAAAAAAAAAAAAAAAGTCAAATAATGTTATTAGTTGATTGCTCGGGTACTATATGTGGCTTGATGAGTTGTATGACATGTTCATGGTTGTCGGGGGTTGTGGTGTTGATAGAAGGATGTTTGGTGTGGTGGTGACGCGTGTTTGAACAAGATTAGTCCACTTTTTTCCCAAATAATCCCGAATACCTTTAGCCGAGCCCCGTTACACCCGATTTATCGATCACCCATGATTCTTAAGATGGTAGACTTTGATTAGTGGAGAGCACGACTTGAGTACATGTTTAGTTGGTGTTCTTAGGCGCACATGTTATTATTTGAAGCTCGTCCTTGTTCCAAATATCCTTATCTTTCTTGAGTGCACAATTTACACTTTGTTGATTATCCTTCGCTTGTGTACGCTTATGAGTGAAACCTTGACTCGAGGGTAAAAGAAGAGAGTGAATCATAGTGAGGGAATTTGGATTGGTGACATGTGATGATTCTTAGTTGATCTTTGTTGCTTCTATGCATTTTGGGGTCGAAATTTATTTGTCAGACATTTTCCAGATGCACCAGGGGTTTATTTGTAACTTTTGGGAGATTGAGTAGGTAATCGGCATTGTTGTGTGATTTGTTTGTTGCTTTCGTGATTGTTTGCTTGAGGACAAGCAAAATGCTAAGTGTGAGGGAGTTGATTTATATGGTTTTGTGTCATTTTTCTTTGTTTCGTTGTGTGTGAGTTGTGTCATTTCTAGTTGCTTTTGTGTGTCTTCCTCATGATTTGTGGTAGGTTTGATGTTTTGTTGAGTGTTCAGGCTAGTTGACGTGATTAGTTTGAGAAGAGCGAGAAACGAGTTGAAAAACGGTAAAAGCAATTTGGTCGACAAACATTCGAGATTGCGCTGCAAACTTGGCCACCTCGGTTCTCCCAACTCCGATCACCTACAAACATGATCCATACATTGTCGGAAAGCCCTTGACATTTTCTACACGGCCCTACTTGTTTCCTGTCATGGTTCCCCGTCATATGGCCGTATTTCACCAGTTTCCATCCCAGCAAGCAGCTGCCTTGAGTGTATGTGCAGCGAAATTGGAGAGCTTGGTTCTCCCAACTGCGACCATCTACAGCGACGATATATACCTATACGGAAAGCCCTTGGAGTCCTCTACATGGCCCAGCCATCCAAGCGCCCGTCTGCCTACCAGGCGCTCGCTCGCGACGCATTCCAGGAGCCCGCCCGACTTTGCGTCCAGATTTGACTTTTGTTGACCCACGAAATTTCTTGTATAAGAATAGGGCTTTGGCCTATTCCAAACACCACGCTTTTTTCACTTTTATTTTCCGCACGTTTTGGAGAAGACTTGGAGACTCGCTTTCATCTAGTTATTAACCGCCGATAGATGCTTTGGTTCCGTTATTGATCGTAGTAAGTTTTCTTTTCGATTTGTGTTCGTACCTTTCTTGCTTATTTGTTTCGTACTCTTTTCTTTTCTCGTTTATTCATGATTTCGCGTCATTCAACATTTTTGTTTTCGATTCAAAACATGAGTAGCTAAGCTTTTCCGATTAGGGTTAGGGAGATTTAATTCTCTAAAAGTAGATGTTTGATTTTTGAGCGCTTGAAAGGTGTTTGATAAAACTACTCTTGCAATATTTCAAATTATTCAAACCACAATTGAGCCAACCGGATACGGACGTTTTCTTGTGACTTTTGCAAACAACGTCAAATCTCGAAATTGAGAATTAAAGATCCCGACCCCTAATCCTCTTCTCTTTTGATACAACTCTTTTAATTAAAATAGTTAATTCTTAGTTTTTAACAAAAGCCAAAAAAAAAAAAAAAAAACTCAATGCATTATGCTATTTCTCTTCTCTTCCTAGTTGCAAACAAATAAACATTCATACACGCCGATAGTAGTGTTCCTCGCGAGATCGACTCAGGCGAGTTGTTTCGACAACTAGTTCGGTAATTTTATTTGGTACTAAAAAATGACATATCAAATTGGCGACGTTGCCGGGGAACACTTTAGGCACTAGTATTAGTGTTTAAGTGTTTACAACTTTTTTTTTTTTATATAATTATTATTTTTCCCACCGGTGCGTTTAATGTTTTTGTCAAGTGTTTGTGTTAGAAGTGATGAATACATATAACAACTATCCGTGGGAGTTCACAAGGCCTCAGACGAGCACTTATTACGAGCCTTCCCAATATGACGCGACAACACATTTTGGCTCTCAGTCTCAGGCATACAATCCGGAGTGGGATACTCAATCGAGCTATTATTTTGATCCACCTCACCAACAATGGCCTCAACAACAATGGACTCCTCAGAACATGGTGTACCCTCCACAATATTCAATGCAACCAGAGCCGCCATACAAGCCCTCATTGGATGACGTTTTTCAAGATTTCATGAAGATGACCAACCAGATAATAAAATCAAATGAAGCGGCGATGAGAGCGAATGAAGTGGCGATGACCAGAAATGTTGAAGAAAATTTGGCCTACCCTCCACCATATTCGATGCAACCGGAGCCGCTGTGCAATTCATCTTTTGATGAAAATTTTCACGATTTCATGCAATCGACCGAACAGATAATGAAAGCAAATGAAGAGGCAATGACAAAAAGGGAAGAAGCAAAGAAAATGTCAATTGTTTTCGATGATGAGATATGTATGTTATCAACACCAATGCGCGAGTGGGAACAAGATGAAGAAAATCACTACGAAGATGAGGATGTAGAACCGAATGAGGTCGAGTCTACAGTGGAGCATGTGTACCTCGATGAATTACATTTGGAGGAAGATGATGAAAAAGAGACGATTGAGAGTATGGTGTTGGAGGAGATTACACCTAAAGTGTCGCATCGAGGCGAAGACCCATACATGTCATTCATTCCATCCCCTAGAGAACTAGAGCAAGAGACATTGAGTATTAATATAGTAGTCGACTGAAATTACGTCTTGGACGTAAGGTACCAACTTTTCGTGAAGTCGGTCTTAAACACTATCACTTCAGCAACTTCGTTCGCACACACTCAGCTCTGCTTGCTATGTATGTTGTTCGGTGTATGTGATGTGTTCGAAATCAACAAGAGTAAAGTAAAGTCCTGAAGACAAGGTTGTATAATAGTTTCATTTCATTGATAAACAAAACTAACTATTACACTTGTGGAGAAAGGTAGACGGTATGATCAAGAGTCGTATCCCAAGTGACGCAGCACTCCAACGAACTAATGATCTAGTACTATATCACCTAGAGCTAAATCGCATAACTCTACTTTCGGTGCACAGCACAAAACAACTACCAAAAACTCTTAAAGCTATAAGCCGTAAACAACGAACGTTGATACTCAGATATCGGATTTCGTTCTCTCAAAATCGTCAAAAGATGTCATCCAACTCCATGGGTATATATAGTTGTCTCGCACATGTGAGGCCTTGAAATAGAGAAATCTGATTGGCCACATGCTTGACCTACATCACAATTCCATGGATGACATCACTTTCGGAATCTTCGATTCTTGAATCTTGGAATCTTGAATCTTCGATTCTTGAATCTTCGAATCTTGAATCTTTGATTCTTCAACTTCAGACTTCAACACATCTTGACTCCGTCGATCTCAATACTTCATTTTCAACTTCATCGTAGTGAACACTCGTCGTTGAACATTTCATATCTCATCGTCTTCATTGTCGTCAATAGAGTTGAAGTAGTATACAGCACTCCATGCATCAGTTGATACACGAAGTCAAAAGAGCCACGACGTGCGACTCCAGTCGCGTGAGATGAAGCAACTCCATCACGCGACGCCAGTCGCGTGCGACTCTAGTCGCACATCACGGACACGCGACGCACGTCGCTCGCGACACCAGTCGCACAACATGGCAGGGGGTAGTCAAGCGACTCCTGTCGCATTTCTTGAAGGGGCAGAGTCACGCGACGCTTGTCGCGTGCGACTCCTGTCGCAAATCTTGGACAAACAAAGTCACGCGACGCTTGTCGCGTGCGACTCCTGGCGCAGATGGAGGAGAAGGCCTGTTTGAGCGACGCTCGTCGCGTGCGACGCCTGTCGCGTGCGACGCCACTCGCAAATGGAGGTGGAGCCAGTTTGAGCGACGCTCGTCGCGTGCGACGCCTGTCGCGTGCGACGCCAGTCGCAAGGTGTGGTAATGCAATGTTGATTATTTTGCATTCACTCAACCTACACCTGAAATCAAAGACAAAAACAACACACAAATGTTGTAGCCAAAACTAACATCTACAATCTCCCCCTTTTTGGCACAACTCATGTGACCAAAGGTTAGTAACGGAGATATACATAACCCCCCCTCAATCAAGGCATATGAAAACAAACTAAGTAAAAAAAAAACATCAACAACCAAGCATCATCAAGAAGAGAGATTAAAACCAAAAACTTAGTTATGAATTCAACATCAAAATATCAATAGCAAGGTTCAACCAAAGCAAATATGAAAAACATGCATGATGGGAAATATCAATGTCTTATGCATGCATGAGATAGATGAAAAACCAAAAAACTGAAATTGTTCAAAAGAAAAACAAGATATGAAAACTTTAAGTCTTCGGAGATTCAACAGGAGATGGCGAGCGCACTGGAGTAGTATGTGGTGAGACATCACCAGACTTCATTTCTTCATCATCAGTGCCAGCTTCATCACCTGGATCTTCCTCAGCTTCATCACATGGATGACCGCCGAAGGAACAACGGCACGATACTTATGCATAGGGTGATAGGGATTCTCATGCGGAGGTAATCCAGATCGGGGGCCAAACTTGTGAGGCACAAACTTCTCACGTTTCTCTTCCTTCACATCATCATCATACTCCTTTTCACGGGTTTCAGTAGTGTCAATCGGGATCACTTCAGGCTTTCCTCGCTTAGACGCAGAGGGTTCAAGTTTTGTAGTCGCAGGCCGTTTCTTCTTCTTAATCGGTGAGAGAGGTGGTGTGATAGGATCCTTGACATCTTCCCTTTTCACGTACTTAGTCCATGGCAAGTCAAACACTCGATTCTTTAAGAATGTGGGAGTGATGTTAACATGAGAATTCTTTTTCACCTTTTTCTCAGTCTCCGTCATGGGAACAAACTTTTGTTCAACCAACATCCCATAGATGAGACAAGGATGAGTCAGATGCAGGCGACGGTTTTCTTCAACCTCAGATTGTTGAATGAGTAGTGAGTCAGAGGCCTTGGCTATTCTGCAGATGTCGGCGAAGATGATTTCGCCAAGATCAACCTGCTCACCGCAGTTGAGCCTGAAAATGATATGCATCAGTTTGGGAGAAAGATAATCCTCATCAGGATGAGCAGCCCAATTTGTCACACCAAATCGATGTAGGTTGCCGTAGAAGGCAGATAGCTTAGCAGGATGAGGTAGGGGTGACTTTGCTTTCCCTTGAGTCAGGAAAGAACCAATCTTTAATGCATTCATACGATCATCATCGGAAGGAAACGTCCAAGTACTATCAACTTCAATCCTCTTCAAAAAGATATTGATGTTGAGGGGGCGGAAGGTATACAACTTTTGTCTGAAAACAAAACGCCCATACATCGGGCTTGAGGGGTCAGCAAACTCAGGAGTAAGGTTGGCATAGAATTTTTGAACAATGGGGATTGAGTAGCGATAAGTTGCAGTGACAGACTCCAGTAACTTCATATCATCGAAGAACTTAGACAATCCAGATTTCTCATAATCGCCGTAGCGAATATGTCGATCAGTGAGGATGGGTATGTTCTCAATCAAGCCTAGGCGACGCTCGGCCTTGGCATAGAAAAAATCAGGTTTACAGTGCGTCCCGCACTCTTCAACAGTCTGATAGTAGATAGGTTCAGAAGTGGCTCCAGTTGAGCCAGGTGGAGTGGGAGCACGAGGTGGCTTCCCATGCGATACATACTTCTCTCCATCACCGGAGCCAGAAGTCTTTTTCTTCAACCCACCAGCCGAGTCAGTGGGAGTAGAATGTTTAACCTTTGCAGGTTCAGTCACAGGAGCAAAGATAGAGGGTTTAACCTTCTTAGGGTCAATCACAGCAGTAGTAACAGTAGATTTAGACTTCCTCTGTTCAGCAGTAACGTCAGATGACGTCTTCTTCGATGAGGCACTTGTGCCAGAGACAATTTTCGTTTCACCCGCAACAACACCTGCAGGCGATGGAAGTTTAAGAATCTTCTTCCCATCATCGGTCATGATCCCATCATCGACCAGTTTCTTGTATTCAGTTGGGGAAACAAGACCCTTATAACAGCGAAGGAAGGTAGAGGGATACTTCCTCGGAGGTTGTTCAGTTCTAGCACTTGGACCTCCACTCTTCGACACTGAGTGCGCAGGCATAGCAGGTTTCGTCAGATCAACTGACGGGGACTTACCTCCACGGTTGTCCATCTTGTCCATATGCTTCTGTAAATCATGAAGGGCCTTTTTCTTAGAGTTAGGAGAGGCGTCTCTCCACGCAGTGGTGAGTTCAGCAAGAACCTCTTTGTCCAATTCTTCGAACATGTTCCCAGAGGACGAAGTCATAGCGATAGCGAGTGAGGATCGCGAGAACGAAGATCTAAGAACCTAAGTATGAACCACTAGTGCCTGATGCACGAAGCTAGAGTGAGCGAAGTGAATCGTCGAACGCCTGATGCGTGAAGCTAGAGATCAAACACTCAACCACGAAAGCAAGATCGAACTTCGGAAGCACAGAGGATAGGATACTTAGAGAATTTGATTTGCAAGTAACCCTAGATTAGGTTTTCGAAGGCCTATATATAGAAACAATTTGGGCCGGCTCGTCTTGGACAAAAAGACCTGCGAAAAAGCCCAATAAACAGAACAAAATTGGCCCATCAGTACAAAAATGATTAAAAAATAATAAAATAATAATCCGAAAAACTTGAAAAAAAATTCTAAGTAAAAATTTTTTTCAGAAATTTCGAAATTTTCAAAAAAAAAATTTCGTCGACGAGCATGAGGTATCATTGACGTTCATCGTCGCAAATCAGGTTGGCAGAGAAGAAGTGTTGCATCATTTGTGTTGAGTAGCATAGGTAGAGATGGAGTGTGTAGCACTTGAGTTGGCAGCGAGGTGAACAGACTTCACGCGACAGTTGTCGCTTGCGACTGGTGTCGCTCAAGATCACGCCGCGCGACTTGTGTCGCGTGCGACTGGTGTCGCACAAAGCCACACAGCGCGATTCTTGTCGCGTGCGACTGGCGTCGCTTGAAGTGGCGTGCGACCGGCGTCGCGTGACATCTTGCATGACCAACTGGCATGAGGAGTTAAGCACTGGAAGCTGCTACACTCATATTCCGCCTTAAAGGTTGAACTCCACGAGATGTTGAACATGATTTAGAAGAATACATATCAAAACAACACATCCCGAGTTAGTAATCAAGCGTTCAACACACTGCAAACATTCAAAAACATTTTAGTGGAGATTCAATCGGTGATACCAGGCAGTGAAGAGCAAATATTTTCCCAAAAAAAAATTTCACTTTTCATCAATCTCCAAAACAAAAATATCACACAAGGTGAATAAGACTTTGAGGTATAATGAAATAACTCTCGAATTAAAAACCGGTGAAACGGACCGAAGTATGTTGAAATAAGTTTAACTTGTCCTTCGTCGCAATCACAAGAATGCAATCGTGTTTCATCGGAACATATTTGGTGAGTTAACACCGCACAAGAGATTTTAATTCATGAGTGTAAGGTGAACTCTTAAGGCACTCCACTTGGGACAAGCTTACTACATCAGAGGGGAGCCGGCGGACAATGTGATCCGGCGTCCTCCAGACGAGTTTTAGCTTTAAATGATTATGCAACAGATGCTCATTACAGCAGTCAGAGGGGAGCAAGGATCATCCTGCATCTCCGAAGTGTGTTGGTTGAGCATCTTAAGTATTAGCGTCCATGTGCTACCTTTCGAAGAGGGGAGCCGGCGGACAAAGTGATCTGGCGTCCTCCGTTACTCGGTATTATAGATCAATGCAAATGAGCTTACGGGAGTTATATGCCAAGTTCACATGTTTACACTCAGAGGAATAAATACAATTGGGTCCGAAGACTAAAGCGGCCTCGATCCATGTTCATCTTATTAGATTAATCCACGACGATCCATAGTGCGTATTCAGAAGTAAAGAAAACAATCTTTCAGACTTCAAAATTTTCGTGAACTCTTAGAGAGAACACATGCAGAGAGAATTTCTTAAATTTTTAAATCTCTCAAAGTCAAGAGGTTTGGTGAAGATGTCAGCGAGTTGTTTTTCTGTTGAAATATGCTGTAGACTGACTATATCACGATCAACCAAATCTCTAATGAAATGATGTCGAATGTCGATGTGTTTAGTGCGAGAATGCTGAACAGGATTTTCGCTGATTTTGATAGCACTTTGGTTATCACAGTACAGCACCAAGGGAGCACTCTCAATAAGATAATCATCCAACATCTGCTTTAGCCAAAGCAATTGAGTGCAGCAACTTCCGGCTGCAACATACTCAGACTCAGCAGTCGATAGAGCGATGCAATTTTGCTTCCGACTATGCCATGACACTATATTGTTGCCAAGGAAGCAGCAACATCCAGAAGTGCTCTTTCGTTCATCTGTATCGCTCGCCCAATCCGCATCGGAGAAGCCGACGAGGTTTGATGTAGTGTCACATGCATACCAAAGACCGAGATCAGAAGTTCCTGAGATGTAGCGAAGTATCCGTTTCACGGCTCGTAGATGGTCCTCCTTTGGATCAGCTTGGTACCTGGCACACATACAAACACTAAACATTATATCAGGGCGTGTAGCAGTTAAATAAAGTAAACTCCCAATCATAGAGCGATAGAGTGTTTGATCAACACTTAGACTCTTAGTTGACATAGATAACCGTTCGGTTGTCGCCATGGGAGTTTTGGCAGGTTTAGCATGGTGCATCTCAAACTTCTCAACCATGTTCTTAGCATACTTGCTTTGTGAGACAAAGATTCCACCTGGTCGTTGAGATATCTGAAGACCCAAGAATTGATGTAACTCGCCTTCAAGACTCATCTGAAATGTAGAAGACATGGAATTCGTAAATGCTTTCACGAGCTTAGAGCACGTAGCACCGAAGACAATGTCATCAACGTAGATCTGCGCAACGATCATGTGTTTCCCATCACGTTTGATGAAGAGAGTCTTGTCCACAGAGCCGCGTTCGAAACCAAACTTCAGTAGGTAGTCCGTCAGACACCCATACCAAGCACGAGGGGCTTGCTTCAACCCATATAAAGCTTTGTGAAGCTTATAGACATGATTAGGCTTCTTAGGATCTTCAAATCCTTTCGGTTGAGCAACATACACCTCTTCTTCAAGTACTCCATTTAGGAATGCAGCTTTCACATCCATTTGTCTAAGTTTGATGCCAAGATGACATGCAATAGCAATTAGGAGACGTATGGACTCAATGCGTGCAACTGGAGCGAAGGTTTCATCAAAATCTATCCCTTCAACTTGGGCATAGCCTTGTGCAACGAGACGAGCTTTGTTTCGTACAACTTGGTTATGCTCATCCGTTTTGTTCTTAAAGATCCATTTGGTCCCTACAACATTGATGTTCGAAGTACGGGGAACCAAAGACCAAACATTGTTTCTTGTGAACTCGTTAAGTTCTTCTTGCATAGCCATTATCCAGAAGTCGTCCTTCATAGCTTCCTTGTAATTTTTCGGTTCCGTTTCAGATAGGAAGCAAGAGGCTCCGATTTCATGGCACACAGCAGAAGTGCAGATGTTATATAGTTCATCAGGAGAAGGAATTTGTTTCTTTGAGCGTGTAGTTCGCTCATTCATGTTTCCAATCATCTGAGTCGGTGGATGTCGTTTTTTAATGTACCCAGGTGCTTCTCTTGGAGCATCAGCTGGGTTGTCAACTTGTTCATTTTCTTCACCATCAGACGAAGAAGTGTCATTGTTTCGCTGACTAGTCTCTCCAACTTCAGGTGAGGTGTTTGGAGTAACAATGTCTTGCATCTCAGTAGTAGGTGTAGTTGGAAAAGTACGATACTCCAGAATTCCTTCCTTCACCCAGTCTTCATCAGCATCTTTACCGAGAAAGTCTTGTTCATCAAAGTTGATGTTTACAGTTTCAATGACTTTCTTAGTTCGGAGATTGTATGCACGGTAAGCATGACTATTCTGACTATAGCCGACAAAGATACCACGATCAGCTTTGGCTTCAAACTTCTTTAGAGGATCACGATCCTTCAAGATATAACATGTACAGCCAAAGACACAAAGGTGTGAAACAGTTGGCTTCTTGGCATTCACAAGTTCATAAGCAGTTGCCGTTGTGCCAGATCGAATGCTAATACGATTCAGAATATATCCGGCGGTAGAGACAGCTTCTGCCCAAAAAGTACGAGCAAGATTCTTCGAAATTAACATGACACGAGCCATCTCTTGCAACGTGCGGTTCTTACGTTCAGCTATCCCATTCTGTTGAGGCGTTTTCGGAGCCGAGTATTCATGATGAATCCCCTTCAACAGACAGTATTCATTGAAGCTAGCATTTTCAAATTCAGTCCCGTGATCACTCCTGATCCTCTTCACCTTAGCTTCATGATTCGTTCTAATCCATTTCACAATACCTTTGAAGGCATTGAAAGTCTCATCCTTTGTAGCAAGAAATCTCGTCCAAGTATAGCGAGAGAAATCATCGACTACCACCAGTACATACTCCTTCTTAGCAATACTCTTCACTTCCATTGGACCCATGAGATCCATGTGAAGAAGTTCAAAGGGAGCAGATGTGCTCATCAATGTTGGTAGTGCAGGATGAGGCGTTCTTGTCAGCTTACCCTTCTGACAGTCACCACACACTCTTTTCTCAATTTTAGGAAGTTGAGAGATTCCTCGAATTATCTCCCCCTTAACCAATTTACTCAGATTTCGAGTGCTAGTGTGTCCAAGGCGTTGATGCCACAAATCGACTTCATCAGGAACAGTCACAGAGAAGCAACTATACTCAGTTGTATAGCAATTGTTCTTAGCACGCGGACCTTCCATGATGCACTTCCCTTCAGCATCAAATACCTTGCAAGAGTCTCTATCAAAACTAACATTCAGCCATTCATCACAGAGTTGGCTGATGCTTATGAGGTTTGCCACGAGTCCCTTCACATGAACAACATTTCGGATTGGTGGCAATCCTTTGATATGTAGTGTTCCCTTCCCCATAACGACGCCTTTAGCTCCCCCTCCAAAGACCACGGGAGAGCCAGTCATAGGCTCGTATTCTTTCAGAAATTTTTTGGTTCCGGTCATATGACGAGAACAACCACTGTCAAAGTACCAAATGCCTTTGTTTCCAGAGTCAGAGGCATTCAGTGCAACATTGCAAAAAATAAGTTCTCTTGGTTTCCATGTAGTCGAAGTGATGGAGTTAGACTTAACTTCACTCTTGCGGGACTTGGGTACCCACTTCTTCTTGACATCAACATTTCGAGACTTAGTCTCAGTCAGTGGTTTCAAGATTTTCTCAACTCTTGAGATAGGAGTAATGTGTTTCTTCACACTCTTTACAACTCCAATTTTCTTCTTCTTAGTCACTAGATCCCGGTTCGTGTCATCTCTCAGCTTAAAGCAGAAAGGTCTAATATGTCCGGGTACATTGCAGTAGTGACATACATATTCTCTCTTTTGACGAACTTCGTTCAATGTGGTCTTAACCACGACAGGTTTAGAGCGAGAAGGTTTCACATTTTGCTTCACAGTATGAGTTTTGTTCAGCTTCTTTAGCAGTGTCTTTTCATAGGGTAGTATGCCACGAGGATGTTTCACGATGTTTCTAGGAAATTGATAAGTCTATGATTTAGTGCAAGTAGTCGATTTTATTTCTCGAGTATTTGGTTCAGGAGATGTGATGACCTTCTTTCCTTCAGCGATCTCCTTTCGTTTCGATGTTTCAGCATCATCCTTACTTTTATCTTCTGACTGATCACTAGTGGCTTTAACAAAAATCACTTCCTTCTTTTCAGGTGTTGAGTATATAGACTCAAAAACTTTTTGAAATCCAAGACCATATCGGTTAGGATTCATGTATGATGCAGCATTGTCAAACACAGACGAGTTCGTGTTCATCTTCTTTAGAAGTTCATCAGTCATGTGAAGCTTCTCTTTCAGGACATATCGTTCTTTGTCACACATAGCTAGATCAGTTTGAGCTTTCATCAAGGATGACTTTAGCTCATCGTTCTCAGCATCGGTGTTCTGGAAAAGAGTTTGTAGTTTCTTTACTTCAGATGACTCCTTCTTAAGAGATGTCTTTAATTTCGAATTTTCGGAGTTTGTCTTCTCATAAGATTTTCTCAATCCGACAACTTCTTTGTAGTAGTTATGTTTCTCTTCGAAGAGAGCATCAAATTTAATTTTCAGAATTGTCAAAGAATTGTTCAACCTCTTCTTCTCATCTTCCGTCTTCTCAACTGAGTTTTTCAACTCGACGGCCTCATCATACATCTTTCGTCTCTCATTCGAAAGTTCATTAAGAGACTCTGTTAGGAACTTCAGAGATACTTCGAGTACGTTATTTTCAGTGATAGCTAAATCATGTAGTTTTAACAGTTCAGCATGACTCTCTTTCAGAGTGAGTAGCTCATCACACACACTTTCAGCATGACACACTACAGGTGTCATATCCATCTCTTCAGCTTCAGACTCAGAATCATTATCTGAGAAAATATCGTCATCACAGAAATTTCGATTTTCTGAGGCCACATGGAAAATGTTGTCTGCAGTAGCAGTATCCTTTAGAAAAGCATCAAGTTGAAAGTTTTCAACTTCAAAATTTGCAAGGTCAAAGCCTTCATCAAACGTGACAACAAGAGCGTTGTCCTCATCGTCATCAGAGTTATCATCATCAGATGTATCGTTTTCAGAGATTACTTCTTCATCATCGATCACCACATAGCTCACTGGTAGCTTTTTCTTTCGATGCAAGTTAGGACATTCATTCTTGACATGTCCATATCCCTTACATTCATAGCATTGCATCTTCAACACATCCTTGCTATTCGAAGTGTATGGTGATAACTTTGTCCCTTTAAACCTCTTGTCAGACGAAGATCCCTGGTTTCGATTGTCTGGAGTGTTTGGATACGAGTTAGAACTTTTCTGAAATTTTCGGAAATTTCGAGCTCGGTTCTTTCTCTTGAAGTCTTGTTTCACAAGATAGGTGACTATGTCAGTCAGCACAGCAAGCTTGTCTGGGTTGTTTGAATTCATCAGTCGTTCAATGTCCTCTGCTTTCTCATCATCAGATTCGTTAACATCAGCTGAGAAGCTAGTTTCAGACTTATCATTTTTCAAACGAGATTGTTGGGTTTTCATGTTTCTTGAACTCTTCCCTTTCTCAGAAATTTTTAGTGCTGTCATCGGTTCATAGACAAGTGACATATCTGGATTGCTTCTAACTTTGAGAGTCAAGTCATAGTTTCTCAAATCAGCCATCAAATCAGCATAATCCCAGTTTTGATTTTCGTCGTTGCGTGCTTCAATAGTTAGCACTTTGCTTTCGAATCTGGTGTTCACACTGGATAGGACCTTCTCATAGACCATGGGAGCAGGAAAGATTTCTCCCAGTTCAAATGCCTCATTGACATATCTCATGATCTTGTCCAAGTAGTCATTTATGTCTTCATCTTCTCTCATGCGAAGTTGATGAAATTGAGCAGTGATAGTTCGGATTTTGGAGCGCTTTACAGCATGACTTCCCTCACAAGTTCTCTGTAGAGTCTCCCATGCGTCTTTGGCGGATGTGCAATTTTTAACCAACTGATACATGCTGAGATCCAGCCATTCACAAATAAGTAGGAGAGCTTTGTTGTTAGCTGTTGATAGGTCATGCTCTTCTTTTGTCCAACTACGTTCTGGTTTCGGAATTCTCAGGCCATCTGCATCTTCGGTATACGGACGTTCCCATCCTTCTAACACTGCCATCCACGATCTAGAGTCATAGCCCTTAATTCTAGCTGAGACTTTGGCTTTCCAATTTGAATAGTTCTGATGAGTAAGCATAATAGGCTTCTGAACAAACATAGACGACTCCATTGTAGCGGAATTATGAAGTCAAGTAACGGATCACGTCTTATACGTATGACGTCCCTCTCTGATACCAATTGAAATTACGTCTTGGACGTAAGGTACCAACTTTTCGTGAAGTCGGTCTTAAACACTATCACTTCAGCAACTTCGTTCGCACACACTCAGCTCTGCTTGCTATGTATGTTGTTCGGTGTATGTGATGTGTTCGAACTCAACAAGAGTAAAGTAAAGTCCTGAAGACAAGGTTGTATAATAGTTTCATTTCATTGATAAACAAAACTAACTGTTACACTTGTGGAGAAAGGTAGACGGTATGATCAAGAGTCGTATCCCAAGTGACGCAGCACTCCAACGAACTAATGATCTAGTACTATATCACCTAGAGCTAAATCGCATAACTCTAATTTCGGTGCACAGCACAAAACAACTACCAAAAACTCTTAAAGCTATAAGCCGTAAACAACGAACGTTGATACTCAGATATCGGATTTCGTTCTCTCAAAATCGTCAAAAGATGTCATCCAACTTCATGGGTATATATAGTTGTCTCACACATGTGAGGCCTTGAAATAGAGCAATCTGATTGGCCACATGCTTGACCTACATCACAATTCCATGGATGACATCACTTTCGGAATCTTCGATTCTTGAATCTTGGAATCTTGAATCTTCGATTCTTGAATCTTCGAATCTTGAATCTTTGATTCTTCAACTTCAGACTTCAACACATCTTGACTCCGTCGATCTCAATACTTCATTTTCAACTTCATCGTAGTGAACACTCGTCGTTGAACATTTCATATCTCATCGTCTTCATTGTCGTCAATAGAGTTGAAGTAGTATACAGCACTCCATGCATCAGTTGATACACGAAGTCAAAAGAGCCACGACGTGCGACTCCAGTCGCGTGAGATGAAGCAACTCCATCACGCGACGCCAGTCGCGTGCGACTCTAGTCGCACATCACGGACACGCGACGCACGTCGCTCGTGACACCAGTCGCACAACATGGCAGGGGGTAGTCAAGCGACTCCTGTCGCATTTCTTGAAGGGGCTGAGTCACGCGCCGCTTGTCGCGTGCGACTCTTGTCGCAAATCTTGGACAAACAAAGTCACGCGACGCTTGTCGCGTGCGACTCCTGGCGCAGATGGAGGAGAAGGCCTGTTTGAGCGACGCTCGTCGCGTGCGACGCCTGTCGCGTGCGACGCCACTCGCAAATGGAGGTGGAGCCAGTTTGAGCGACGCTCGTCGCGTGCGACGCCTGTCGCGTGCGACGCCAGTCGCAAGGTGTGGTAATGCAATGTTGATTATTTTGCATTCACTCAACCTACACCTGAAATCAAAGACAAAAACAACACACAAATGTTGTAGCCAAAACTAACATCTACATCGACAATCAAGAGGGGGTGCATTTCCAAGAAGAGGAGTCATCGATGCTAGATATCTCTCTTGAGTCTCAAATCTCAAATACCGATGACACGAGAGACAAGAGCAAGGAGTTTGAGGATATTTTTCCTGTGTATGCATGTATGATCGAATCACCTTCTTCATCTCCGAGTGATTTGGTGGAGAAGACTTTTTGACACCCTCATTGCTCACTTGGCATGATCGATCTTATGGTCGATGATGATTTAAAAGTGATACGTGCTCATCACCCACACAAGCCGCATGATCCAGGTATTTTAAAGTTTAATTGTGCTTTGAGTTCGAATGTAAGAAGAGCAACTGAGATGATTTGTGAGGTAGAAATTAATAATTTTGCTTCACGTGCTATAAATTATTTTTACCTCTATGCTATTGATCTCTTGGCCGAGATAATGTTTTTGCAGAAAATTAGCTCGATATTTTTATATCCCAGCATTGAATCCAAGCAAGACATGCATGTAAAAGATAGTACGTGGATGATTGAGGTAATCGAGTGCGATGAAGATATAGAATCATCTCAACCAAAATTAGAGCTGAAGGGGTTGTCTAAACAATGGAAATATGTTTATATAGATGAGATGACACTTGAGATGATGACCCTCATTGAGGCTCCTTATTGTTGAAAGATAAGTCAAGCTCGAGACGATAAACGAGCGTCTCGTGGAGACTAGTCCACGAGCCGTATTGCTATTTCGGTTTCCAAAATGAGCGCCGCGTGGAGGCCTATCCACGAATTGTCAAGCTCACGACGTAAAATGAGCATGTTTCAGCCATGGTGCGAGAAGAAATGAGGAGAAACGAGGAATAAAGGAGCGACGAGGTAAAACGAGATGACGATTCAAACCGTAAACGTGCAGCAACTTCACGTTAAAAACTGTTCTTTCTCCCTGGGAATCATAGAATGTGAGGTATATGAACGCGAAGATCTTGAAGTCTAGATTCCAGAGAATTTTGAATCAATGCAATCGGAGTTCGAACGAAAAAGGTATGAAGAGAATCGAGAAGTTGCGCACAAGAGAGGAGACTGCGAGGATCGGGTCGCGGTTGGGCGATCCGCGCACTATGATTTGAGGAAATATTCAGAGGAACACGGGGCTCAGCCCGCAGCTGCCTCGCGTTTCCTTTGCCCACCCGCGTTTCAAAATAATAAAAATAATAAAAATTATTATTATTATTAATTAATAATATATATATATATATATATATATATATATATATGTGTGTGTGTGTATTTAGAAAAGGGAGGATTGGACATTTTTCTTCAACCCTGATTCCCGCAGCCTCCTTCTACAATTTCACTCGTCTGCTCCGGCCAACCACCAGTCCACCGAACTCCGCCGTCGTCCTCTCCAACCACCAGTCGCCGCCGCCACCATCTCCGTCAAGGACCGTCTTTGACCCGAGCCACTACCGCGCCTCGCTGCTCCGTCCATCTCCTCCACCGAAGACCCAAGTCCGACAGAGCCGCTGCTCCGACCGCCGTTGCCGTCCCCATCTCAGAACCACCGCTGCTGCCGCTCTCTCACACCGAGCACCAGCAGTCCAACATCATCATCACCGCCTCGCCTCCGAGGCCCGCTGCTCCTCGCCAGCCGTGACCCCTACTCCGTCTGACCGAGCCGCTGCCACCGGGACCGACTCTCGTTTCCATCTCCGAACAGCCCCCGCAATCGCTCAGAATCAGCCACTGCCTTCAGCAACGCGATCAATCTTCAGCCGTGGTACAACCCCGACCCAAAACGGAAGCGTGTAGAATCCCACTTTCGGCTGCTACTGCTGAGGAGCAGGAGGATGATGCCGACACTGCCGATCGACAGCACCCTCTACGACCAGTTGAGAGCACGGATGGTCCCCGTTTGCGCGCATAGTGACGCCCAATATCCACAGCTAAATAAACGGCTCGATGAGATTATGGTCATTCTACAGCCAGCGCATCAGCCACCACCCGAGCCTTGAGGACCGACCGTAACATCTTACGGTCTCGGTTGTTACTCCCCGACGCTTTTGGACTACTCCTTGAGGTCGATGTTTATGGAGCGTTCGTTCATCCATGCGGACACGGATGAGCTCAAGTGTGGGAGGGTTTGCTTTCTTTTCTCCGATCTTTTCTCTCTTTCTTCTTTACTCTTCATATGTGCTTTGTTGTGTCTTGTTTGTGTTTCTCGTGCTTCTTTCTTGTTTTGTGTGGTTGTCGTCTTGATCATTCCCTACCATTTTATGTGCTATGATTATTATGAGAGCATGTGTTAGATGATTTGTGTATGCCAATTATTTTATCTCGTTTCTTTGAGTTCCGGTAGATTCTTGGTGCTATAGGTCGGTATATGAATAGTTTTGACCCCGTGTTTAGTTGCCGTGAAGTAATTGTGAGATAATCGCATGTTGGCTATGACATTTTCCAAATAACCTTGTGAGATTTTGAGCCTATTTAGCTTTCTTCTATGTGTGAGATTTGATTCGTCGTCTATTGAGCTTCTTACTTCCTTGTTCTATTTCATGTGTGCCCGTATGAACTAGAGATAGCTAGGCCGTGTTTAGGTTGCTACTTGAGACTTGTATATCATAACTTACTTGATTTTGAATATGATTGGGATATGATCGATTAGGATAGCCATTTTAGCCGCTCATTTTTTTTACCCTGAGCCCGTCGTAGGACACCCTAGTAACCCCGTTGAGCCTACATTTAACTTTTTCTTCTTGTCCTATATTCCGTGGAGGAGTGAAGCGAAGTATTTTGTTGGGGGTATAAAGGGTGTTGATTGATATCAGTTCGTTCGCTTGTAATAAATTAAGACTTTTGTATATAAGTCTCCAAAAAGAAAATGAGAAAAAAATGAGACAAAGCGTTATAAGTCTCCAAAAAAATATATATATATATATTGAGACGTGTTATAAGTCTCCCAAAAAAAATAGAAAATAGAGACATGTTATATTGTTATAAGTCTCAAAAAAAAAAAAAAGTCAAATAATGTTATTAGTTGATTGCTCGGGTACTATATGTGGCTTGATGAGTTGTATGACATGTTCGTGGTTGTCGGGGGTTGTGGTGTTGATAGAAGGATGTTTGGTGTGGTGGTGACGCGTGTTTGAACAAGATTAGTCCACTTTTTTCCCAAATAATCCCGAATACCTTTAGCCGAGCCCCGTTACACCCGATTTATCGATCACCCATGATTCTTAAGATGGTAGACTTTGATTAGTGGAGAGCACGACTTGAGTACGTGTTTAGTTGGTGTTCTTAGGCGCACATGTTATTATTTGAAGCTCGTCCTTGTTCCAAATATGCTATCTTTCTTGAGTGCACAATTTACACTTTGTTGATTATCCTTCGCTTGTGTACGCTTATGAGTGAAACCTTGACTCGAGGGTAAAAGAAGAGAGTGAATCATAGTGAGGGAATTTGGATTGGTGACATGTGATGATTCTTAGTTGATCTTTGTTGCTTCTATGCATTTTGGGGTCGAAATTTATTTGTCAGACATTTTCCAGATGCACCAGGGGTTTATTTGTAACTTTTGGGAGATTGAGTAGGTAATCGGCATTGTTGTGTGATTTGTTTGTTGCTTTCGTGATTGTTTGCTTGAGGACAAGCAAAATGCTAAGTGTGAGGGAGTTGATTTATATGGTTTTGTGTCATTTTTCTTTGTTTCGTTGTGTGTGAGTTGTGTCATTTCTAGTTGCTTTTGTGTGTCTTCCTCATGATTTGTGGTAGGTTTGATGTTTTGTTGAGTGTTCAGGCTAGTTGACGTGATTAGTTTGAGAAGAGCGAGAAACGAGTTGAAAAACGGTAAAAGCAATTTGGTCGACAAACATTCGAGATTGCGCTGCAAACTTGGCCACCTCGGTTCTCCCAACTCCGATCACCTACAAACATGATCCATACATTGTCGGAAAGCCCTTGACATTTTCTACACGGCCCTACTTGTTTCCTGTCATGGTTCCCCGTCATATGGCCGTATTTCACCAGTTTCCATCCCAGCAAGCAGCTGCCTTGAGTGTATGTGCAGCGAAATTGGAGAGCTTGGTTCTCCCAACTGCGACCATCTACAGCGACGATATATACCTATACGGAAAGCCCTTGGAGTCCTCTACATGGCCCAGCCATCCAAGCGCCCGTCTGCCTACCAGGCGCTCGCTCGCGACGCATTCCAGGAGCCCGCCCGACTTTGCGTCCAGATTTGACTTTTGTTGACCCACGAAATTTCTTGTATAAGAATAGGGCTTTGGCCTATTCCAAACACCACGCTTTTTTCACTTTTATTTTCCGCACGTTTTGGAGAAGACTTGGAGACTCGCTTTCATCTAGTTATTAACCGCCGATAGATGCTTTGGTTCCGTTATTGATCGTAGTAAGTTTTCTTTTCGATTTGTGTTCGTACCTTTCTTGCTTATTTGTTTCGTACTCTTTTCTTTTCTCGTTTATTCATGATTTCGCGTCATTCAACATTTTTGTTTTCGATTCAAAACATGAGTAGCTAAGCTTTTCCGATTAGGGTTAGGGAGATTTAATTCTCTAAAAGTAGATGTTTGATTTTTGAGCGCTTGAAAGGTGTTTGATAAAACTACTCTTGCAATATTTCAAATTATTCAAACCACAATTGAGCCAACCGGATACGGACGTTTTCTTGTGACTTTTGCAAACAACGTCAAATCTCGAAATTGAGAATTAAAGATCCCGACCCCTAATCCTCTTCTCTTTTGATACAACTCTTTTAATTAAAATAGTTAATTCTTAGTTTTTAACAAAAGCCAAAAAAAACACTCAATGCATTATGCTATTTCTCTTCTCTTCCTAGTTGCAAACAAATAAACATTCATACACGCCGATAGTAGTGTTCCTCGCGAGATCGACTCAGACGAGTTGTTTCGACAACTAGTTCGGTAATTTTATTTGTACTAAAAAACGACATATCAGCGCATTAAGGTGGGGTGATTGTAACGCCCCAAAAAATTCAAAGGCTTAAAGAAATTGAATATGCTAGTCATACCAACAGATGCATCTTCTTTTCTAGGCATCCTCCTATAAGAACTCCAAAGTTAAGCTCTGGAGTAATTCTAGGATGGGGAGTTTCCTGGGTGCGCACGAGTGATGACAAAGTGCGCTGAAAAAGACAATTGTTGGTACAATGGGGCCCATGATGAAGTTGTATACTTAATGTCTAGATTTAAGTGATATTTACTCCCGGTCCATTGCCATTAATCTATTTAATTAATAAACAATTATTTGCTTTTAATTATGTTAATTAAATATATGCAAATTATAGTCCTAGATTATATACGTTGTAGTTAGTATGATGTGCGACGTCACACGAAAGATCATACTATCGGTTACTCGTATATTAATCAAACAGTCACTCACGACCTAGATGGACAGAGACCAATCCATCGGTATAGTCGTTGTATAATAAGAGAAAATAATTTGTCTTAATTATTTTATTATACTTGTACACTTGGTGTATTCAGTGGACCGCTAGAGATTAATCGATTAGGATTGCCTTGGATAATCGATTTATATCTCAGTGTATTATATTCTTAATCACTAATATTATTACGGGTGTGTGCATTTAATATTAGTGACTTTGACTTTCCAATGGAATTGACTAATTAGATATATTCGGTCAATTACCGACAAAATTGGGTCACTGTATTTTATGTATGACATGTTGTGAATTTTTTACGGGAATGCGTGTCCCGATAAGGGTTGATAATGTCCCCGTTATTATGTAAATCTCATGAATGGATTTGATCCGCATAATAATAAAAGTTGAGTGTTACTATTATCGGATACAAGAGATGAATAAATTAATTAGCAATAAATATAATTTATTCATGAACATTTCTATATTAAACATGCAAAATAAAATAATACTCCAGAAAATATTATTTGATATAATATGGTTTAATATTGGGAGTTCCAATTATATTTTTATAGTGGAATTAAATATAATAAATAGAATAATTAATAGACTTTGGCCTGAATTCAATTTAATTATGTCTATTGTGAGCCTAATATTCCACCTCCTTAAGGTCCCCTACGCAGCCTATAAATAAGACAAGATTATCATACTTGATATTCTAGAGAAGGAGAGAAGGAGATCCACAGAGTTCGGAGGATCATCGCCCACCCCGACGTTCGAGCTAGTGCAAAGAATACGTGGGAAGGTCTCAAGGTCTTCAATAGATCTCGTTTTTTTGGACAACGAGAACAAGGTAAAATCATGAAAACCCCATTATGTTTTTAATCGATAATTCGAATATATCATGAACGTAAGATCCGAGGGACGAACCCGGGGATGGGGATCGACCAAGCGGTGGTGGTTGAAGACCACCGGACCGCCGACGGTCGAGAGATCCCCACTGGAATCGATGGCGAGGAGCCCCGACTGGACGTCGGGGATGCGATCGAGCTTCGATTTCGATCGCGGCGACCCCGTACGTGTTGCGGGTTCGCCCGCAGCGGCTCGTACGGGGGTTAAACCCCCCGCTGGCAGCGAGCCCGTGAGCTCGCCGCGGGGCTGCTGCGAGCAGCCCCGGGGATGCCTCGTGCATACCCAGCGATTGCTACGCGAGCAATCGCGAGCCCTGTGCTGGGGCTCGGCTAGGTGCGCACGGCTTCGGCTGTGCGGGTGCGTTCGGTCGGGCTCGGCTCCGGCTGTGGTTCGCGTGTTCTCCGACGATCGGAGATTTCGATTGGAGTCGTCAATTCCGCTTTTACCGGCGACTCCGGGATATTGATTTCCAACAGCCCAGATATCACTCACGACGGCAGACATTGATAACTGAGCCGGTCCATTAGGATCGGGCTTCAACCTCTCAACGGGCCGAGGAGTAATTCTAGGATGGAGGGTTTTCCAAGTGCGCACGAGTGGGGACAAAGTTCGCTGAAAAAGACAATTGTTAGTACAGTGCAGTTCGAATATCACTCTTGATGGCAAACATTGGTAATCGAGCCGACCCATTAGGATCGGGCTTCGACCTCTCAACGGGCCGTAGCGTTACATATATACCCATATTGAATTTCAAATTATATGAAAAAAATAAAAAATATAAAAAATGTATGACCTTACTTGCTCTCGAACAATAAAAATAAAAACAATACAGTATTAATAATATTTTAGACATCCATTCATAAAAACTTTAAAATTAAATTTGTTTGCTTTGGAACAATCAAGAGATAGTATGAATTGTGCACGTGAAATTCATGTTTCAGATGACATTGGCGCTGGTTCCAAACGCGGATTTTCCTCCGGAGTGCGCTGGCCTCACCGCAAGCTCCGGCTTCCGTCTCGCCCCTCACCACCTCGATTTTAACTGGTTAATTCGAATCACGGAAATAAATTGTTAAATTCCCTCATTCAAATTTTCAATTTTGTGAGCCCACATAATTCTTAATTTCAAATGGACGAATTAGACCATGTCAATTTATAATTTTTGCGAGAGACGAATCAAATGAAATTGAATTATCAATTTCTTCGCTTAAAATCCACGTTATTTAACAACCACAGAATTCCCAAATTATATATGTGCGATAGTGTTGTTGGTCAGCTGGAGTGGAGTGGATGAGATTGCTCGTATTCGAATGGCGGCAGAAATTTCAACGGCGACCCCCGCGATTGGCGGGAACTTATGGAAGGCACATGTGGCTATGGCGGCGGTGCAGCTTTTCAACGGAGGCTACCACGTCATCACTAAGGTGGCGCTCAACGTCGGCGTGAACCGCCTCGTCTTCTGCGTCTATCGCGACCTCATCGCGCTTTCGATTCTCGCCCCCGTCGCTTATTTCACCGAAAAGTCTGTAACACCCCTCCCACTTATTTTTTCTCTTTCGCTTCGCCTGTGATTTTGTGATTTCAGATTTTAGATAGGCATTGAATCTGGATTTTAGATCGCTAAAGTTGGATTTTAGATTTAGTCATTGAATCTATACTCTAAGCAATTTTCAAGTCATCTGGTTACCACCGATGGGTTGGATTCGACTTCCAAACTGGTCAATTAGTGATCTGCCTACGAGCCTTTTTCGAATCAGATCATTGATAGAAATTCAATTATGTGTTGCTTCTATTGTTTCCTGTTTCACATAAAGAGTTTAATGAGGTTTATTGTGTTTTTTCTTTGGATTTAGAACTCGTATACTGCAGTAGAGTATATATACTCATTTATGCTTTGGATGGACTATTTGAAACATTTCAATTTTAAATTCACGTCATTAATTTGAGAATTTGTATTGTTACCTTTGTGGTTAAACATGGATGTCGCAGCCATCATCAATATTTATTCCCCGATTTTTGCAGGAGGATAAGACCGCCCTTAAATAGACACCTTTTAATGACATTCTTGTTTCTTGGTCTAACGGGGTAAGTGGAGTTTCTCCAGATTTCTTTTGTTTTTTCTTGCTGCTTTATTGCTTTGCTAATGATTTTTTCACTGTTCCTTCTGCTTGATTAGGATTTTTGGAAACCAACTTTTGTTTCTTCTTGGTCTGGGATACACGGATCCAACTTATGCTTCAGCCATACAACCTTCTATTCCAGTCTTTACATTCATACTGGCTGTAATCATGGGGTGAGTCTAATTCCTCAAACCAATCATTCTCTCTTTATGTCTTTCATACACGCACATGCAGAGATGCTTTGGTTGTATCTGACCGTATATAGTTCATATGGTAGATATTGGCATTGTTTGATCAATTTCCGTGTTGTTTACTAGCCTCTGGATACATTTATTCTTGTTTATTACTCCATTCATATAGTTTTTTCTATGTGCAGTACAGAAACAGTGAACTTACGGAAAATTGAAGGTCAATCAAAGTTAGGTGGAACTCTTGTTTGTGTCTCTGGTGCCATTCTAATTGCTATGTTCCGTGGTCCAGCTGTGTTTGGACTCAAGGAATCAGCTTTTACGTCACATGGCGAGAAACTATCCAAGGGTCAGCCAGAGTCTGCTGTTTTGTTAATGTCTAATTTTCTGGAGTTTGGTATAGACAGTTGGCATCTAGGGATTGTATGCTTAATTGCCAACTGCATGTGCATGGCAGCTTATCTGGCCTTTCAGGTAATGTGTAATCAAATTTCGAGATTCTATGACTGTTTTAATTAAATGTTGAATTGCAGATTTTCTTGCCAGCATTGGTCTTGTTAGAAGAGTGTTATTCTAAATAACCTTTTTTTTTAAGAATTCGTTTTACTATTTATTCTTAAACGATCTTAAAATAGTTCTTGGTCGATTTATTCGGCAAAGTTTCTTCGACTCTTACCATCTTTTGTATTTTCAGAATCTACTTCTGCACTTTCTGGTACTGTTGCTGTAATAAAATTGTTGAATGCTGAAATTTTGAAAATGGATTTGGCGGTACATTTTCAACACTGCTTCTTTAATGTTGCACAAGCTTTGTCTTCCAACATGATATGATGGCCTACTACGTTATTTTATGATGAAATCCCTATTTAAGTAACGTTCATAGCTCATCTCATTAGACATCGGTTTTTGTTAGCTTCATTGTGTGCCTCTGTCTTGTGTATCAGGCTCCACTTTTGGTAAAGTATCCGGCAAGTATATCACTTACGGCCTATTCATACTTCTTTGGTGCTCTGTTGATGGCAGTAACTGCTTTCTTTATGACTAACAAGTCAACAGACTGGAACCTCACACAATCCGAGCTTATTGCAGTTTTATATTCTGTAAATTCTCTTCTCCTTTTTCCCAAATTTTATTCAGTTGTCCGAGGTTGATCTTCAGTTTATCCCTAAAGAGACATTATTAGTGTAGCCTTCCTTGTATATGATGGCTTGTCTGTGCCTTATATTTTTTTCAGGACTGAATGGGAATATCAGGCTTATGTGTTGAAATATGTTTTCTCATGATGATGATTCTCTTTTGTTATTATGGCCCCTGTGGTTTATAGTTTATATTCACTTTCAGTAGTGTTACGTTTTTTAGTCTTTAGTACATATATTTTCATGTTCATAGGTTTATTGACATTTAAGGGGATCTGTGAACTGAATGAGTCTTGATATCTAAACTGGACCCAGATCCATGGTGCCGTGTGGACCTGAACTTGAAAATACATAATGTAGAACATGAATCCTGAGATGATAAATAAGATATTTATACTTCAATATACGTTTTATGAAATTTCCTTTATGTTAGGTTATATTCATTACTTATCATTTTAAGATTAATTACTGGTTTCTTATATATTCATTACGTTGACTCCAGGTCTGTCGGATATAGGTATTGATTAACCTTCGGCTTATTCATGTTTTATATTTTTTGGAGATTTTTTTTTTCTGTATATCTGGCCAGATTTTTTTTTAATTCTCTTTAACAGAGTTTCAAAAGTCTATATAATATGATTGATGAGTTTGAAATGATATCTCTTATATATACATCCTTCTCTTGTATCCAAGTTACTCACCCCTTCATTCCTTTTTCCTTATAGGGAGTTATAACATCGGCCCTGAACTATGGAATGATGACGTGGTCAAACAAAATCCTCGGCCCTGCCTTGGTTGCTATCTATAATCCACTTCAACCTGCTGTATCAGCTGTCCTTTCAAAAATATTTCTTGGGACCTCAATTTATTTGGGAAGGTTATATCTCCATTTTTTTCCAAACTTTTTTTTCCCCAGGATATTGCAGTCTTTTTCCTTTTTTCTCGTAATGTGATTATTTCTTCTCTTAATAAGGGCAGCATTCTTGGAGGAATATTGATTATAGCTGGTCTTTATATGGTCACTTGGGCATCCTATACAGAAAGGCAGACGAGCGTGGGAATCCCCCTTGCTGCCTCTCGTTCATCTGAACCGCTCATCAATAGAGACTCCTCTTTGGACAAGATTTCATATCCAAAGATTGTGGATTAAACTCGAGATGATGACCGTACCACTTGTTTTTTTTTGTGGGAGAAGTTACCTGTACTGTAAGGTTCTTCACCATTTTATATGTACACGATACATGTATAATTCTTTGGTTGTTTTGTACAAATGAATCGCTTCTTTCATTTTAGAAGTATGAGAACATTTCAAAATATAAAAGACCATCTATAAATTGTCCTTATAGTAGTTTTCTGAGGTCACTCTCAGCCACAAACATTCCATGGAAACCATAGGGCACCCTTTGAGGCAGCTTAACAACAGCAACAATATCCAGATCCAGGGACTTGGCATCCATCACAACGAACATGGACTCTAGTGTGTTTTCATTGTATACATAGTTCAATAGATATCCATCATCCTCGTCGGCCTCCGGATTATTAGGTTCCCTCGGAACAAAATACGGTTCACCTCCATAGCAGCCCGGCCCGTATATTCGGCTTGCTATCATGCAATCACCGGACGGTGAATTACCCAGAGATAGATCTACTTTCGCCACCCCTCTCATCTTTATTCCTCCGGACACCATGCCTAGATACATATATCTGCATGTGTTATGTTACGAAATTAGAATGTTGTCGTTTTTTCGACATACTATATACATCTGTCCCAAACTAATAGTCACACTTTCTTCAAAAAATACAAAAAAAGAGTAATCATAAATCTAGCACGAAGAGTGTATATAGTTGCAGCCAGGATGAAAAAAATTATCCAAGTGCATGTTGAGTGTGGAGGCCGATTCACGCCGAGAAAGACGAGAAAACGAAGAAGGGAGAAACGGCGGTCGCCGGAGGAGCTTCGGCGACCGCGGGCTGAAACGGCGGGCGCCATTTGGGTTTCGGCGGGCGCCGAAACCGGGAGAAAGCGGGGCTGAGCTTCTGCACGTTTTTGGGCCGTTTGGCGGGCGCCAAAAGGAATTCGGCGGTCGCCGAATTTGTTCAGCGGGCGCCAGAGCAAAACGGCGGTCGCCGTTTTGCAGATCGCTGGGAGCGCGATTTTCTTGTCCCCCAAGTTTATGTCCCCCTATATAAACCCTATGTGCGTGAATAATAGGGTTAACACCTCCAGAACTAGAATTGAGATTATAGCTATTACGAGTCTTGTAATTACGTTCTATAATTGTTCTAGTAAAAGAATTGCAGCGGCAAAAGTGGACGTAGCCCTCGTTAACGGGTGAACCACTATAAATCTCGTGTCTCTTTTATTCCGTATTTTTCGTTCTTGCTTGTTCGTATTGTTTTTCAAGAGGGGAATTTGGACGCGAATTACCCAACAACTGGTATCAGAGCGCTAGGGTTTAGCGATCGGGAAAAGCGATGACGGACACCACCACCTCGTTCGGGGTTACGAAATTTGACGGGAATAACTATGGGCACTGGAAGATGCAGATCGAGGACTACCTTTACGGGAAGAAGCTCGGAATTCCTTTGAATGGTAGACCGGAGAAGATCAAGGATGACGAGGAATGGGAAAGCCTCGACAGGCAGGTGTTGGGATTGATACGTTTGTCCTTGGCTTCAAACGTGTCATTCAACGTGCGCTCAATTACCACAACCAAGGATTTGATGGCTGCCCTATCAAACATGTACGAGCAACCTTCAGCGAACAACAAGGTGTATCTCATGAAGCAGTTGTTCAACCTGAAGATGTCGGACAATGCAAACGCAGCCAACCATATCAACGAGCTGAATTCCATCTTGGATAAATTGAAATGAGTCGGGGTCAATTTCGATGATGAAATTTACGCTTTGATCCTACTTGCGTCTTTGCCGGATAGTTGGGAGCCCATGCGGGCAGCTGTTAGCAACTCTATGGGGAAGGAGAATCTGCAGTTCTCCGAAGTTAGAGATAAGATCCTAGCCGAGGAAATCCGGAGAAAGGATTTCAAGGGAAAGTCTTCCAGTTCGGCCTTGAGTGTGGAGAACCGGGGGAGAAACTCTGGTAGGAATGCTAACAGGAACAGAGGGAGATCCAAGTCTAGGAGTGGAAGAGATAGCTCGAAGTCCGAGGATAATGAGTGTTGGAATTGTGGGAAGACGGGGCACTTTAAGAGGGATTGTCGCTCTCGGGGGAAGAGTGACAACAAGAAGAAGGGAACCGCCAATGCGGTGACACAAGAGGATGACGACGATGGGGACGTCCTTCTCTGTTCGGTCGACTCGCCGATCGATTTCTGGGTGCTGGACTCAGGGGCTTCTTTCCATACTACTGCACAGCGAGAGGTGATGTTGAATTACGTCTTAGGTGATTATGGAAAGGTATTTCTTGCAGATGACGAGCCACTCGATGTAGTCGGGATGGGAGATATCAACCTAAAGATGTCAAATGGGCAAACTTGGAAGATTTCCAAGGTCAGACATGTGCCGGGGTTGAAGAGGAACCTAATTTCGGTGGGTCAGCTTGATAGTGATGGTCACCGGGTGTCATTTGGAGATGGGTCATGGAAAGTTTCGAGAAACGCCATGACCATAGCTCGAGGTCATAAGACGGGCACACTTTACATGACGACGAGCGTGAGGGACTCGGCTGGTGTTGTTGATAACACCAAGAAGACCGAATTGTGGCATTGCAGGCTGGGGCACATGAGTGAGAAGGGGATGAAGATCATGGCAAAGAACGGGCTACTACCCGAACTCAAGGCGATTGAGTCTCACGTGTGCGAGAGCTGCATTCTTGGAAAACAGAAACGAGTGAGTTTTTCTAAAAATGGAAGGGAGCCCAAGGCGGAGAAGCTGGAATTAGTACACACGGATGTTTGGGGTCCAGCTCCCGTCGCCTCACTCGGAGGATCACTCTATTACGTTACCTTCATCGATGACTCCACAAGGAAGGTATGGGTGTACTTCATGAAAAATAAGAGTGACGTGTTCTCTGTTTTCAGGAAATGGAAAGCCGAGGTTGAGAATGAAACAAATCTCAAGGTGAAGTGTTTGAGGTCCGACAACGGTGGTGAGTACGTTGACGCCGACTTCAAACAATATTGTGTCGAGAGTGGGATCAAGATGGTGAAGACTATTCCGGGGACCCCACAACAGAACGGAATAGCGGAGCGAATGAACAGGACGCTAAATGAGAAGGCCCGGAGTATGCGGTTACATTCGGGGATGCCTAAGATGTTTTGGGCATATGCCATCGACATGGCAGCTCATTTAATCAACAGAGCACCGTCGGTTCCTTTGGAATATCAGATTCCTGAGGAGGTTTGGAGTGGGAAGAAGCTGAATCTGTCCTACTTGAGGGTGTTCGGGTGTCTGGCGTATGTCCATATCGACGAAGCTGCTCGTAGCAAGCTTGTTCCTAAATCCAAGAAGTGCTTCTTTCTTGGATATGGCGGCACGGAGTTCGGGTACCGATTTTGGGATGCCGAAAATCATAAGGTAATCCGAAGCAGAAATGTGATTTTCAACGAGGCGGTCTTGTACAAGAGTAAAGACGAGGTTGTTGAAGAAGGCGTTGATCCCGTGGGAGAAACGGAGGAGGTTCCGGTGAAGGTCGTGGAGACCAAGGAGATCGAGGAAGGAAACACGAGCAGCGAGGATGAGCAAGATGAGAATGCTCATCCCAACATCGATCCAGTTACACCGAAGCCGTGGAGGTCGACTAGGGTAAGAAGACCTCCTCATAAATTTTCACCTTCCCTTAACTATATCTTGCTGACTGATAGGGGTGAGCCGGAGAGCTACACCGAGGCTATACAAGCGAGGGATTCGATCAAGTGGGAGTCTGCCATGAAAGAAGAGATGAGCTCATTAATGTCGAATCAGACTTGGGAACTAGCCGAGCTTCCGAAGGAGAAGAAGGCCTTGCACAACAAATGGGTCTTCCGGGCAAAGGAAGAACACGATGGGAGCGTTCGGTACAAGGCGAGATTAGTGGTGAAAGGATTCCAGCAGAAGGAAGGGATCGACTACACGGAGATATTTGCTCCGGTAGTCAAGATGGTAACCATCCGGGTGGTGCTTAGCTTGGTGGCGAAGGAGAACTTACATCTTCAGCAAATGGATGTAAAGACCGCATTTCTTCATGGGGATCTAGATGAAGAAATCTATATGAAGCAACCGGAGGGTTTCGAAGTCTGAGGCAAAGAGAAGCTGGTGTGTAAGCTTCAAAAGAGCTTGTATGGGTTGAAGCAAGCTCCGAGGCAGTGGTACAAGAAGTTCGACATGTTCATGAATCGAGTCGAGTTCACGCGGTGCGAGGCGGACCACTGCTGCTATTTCAAGAAACTCGGAGATACCTACATAATATTGCTCCTTTATGTAGATGATATGCTGATAGTCGAGGCGAGCTTGGCGGAGATCGACAAGCTCAAGAAGAGTCTATCGAGGGAGTTCTCTATGAAGGACTTGGGTGCTGCCAAACAAATCCTGGGGATGAGAATTACGAGGAGCAAGGATGGTCTTGAGTTGTCTCAAGAGGAGTACCTGAAGAAGGTATTGGCGAGGTTTAGCATGGAGGATGCGAAACCCGTGAGCACCCCTTTGGCTAGTCACTTCCGTCTGTCAAAGGAGGACTCGCCGACGAGCGAGAAAGAGATGGAGCATATGGATAAGGTCCCTTACGCCTCTGCGATTGGGAGCCTTATGTATGCCATGGTGTGCACGAGGCCTGACATTGCCCATGCAGTGGGAGTTGTCAGTCGATTTATGAGTAATCCGGGGAAGCTACATTGGGAAGCCGTCAAGTGGATCTTCCGATACTTGAGAGGGACTTCCAATTTCGCTTTGAGGTTCCGAAAATCAGATGTGGGATTACTTGGGTTCGTGGACGCGGATAACGGAGGTGACATGGATAGTAGGAAGAGCACTACTGGGTACGTGTACACTTTCGGGGGTACTGCGATTAGCTGAGTGTCGAGGTTGCAGAAGATCGTAGCATTGTCGAGTTGCGAGGCGGAGTACGTCGCTGTGACGGAAGCCGCGAAGGAGATGATGTGGCTACAGGCATTTCTGCTAGAGCTAAGGCAAGATCACTCGGGGAGTATCTTGTATTCCGACAGTCAGAGCGCCATTCACTTGGCAAAGAATCCGGTGTACCATGCTCGAACGAAGCATATCCAGCTGAGATATCACTTCATTCGATCAGCCTTGGAGGAAGGCGTCTTGGTGTTGGAGAAGATTCTTGGGAGTAAGAATCCAGCCGACATGTTTACGAAGGTAGTACCGTGCGAGAAGTTGAGGTTGTGTTCAACCTCGGTTGGTCTTCTGGGATGAGGACCGGGGACGCCGCTGCAATGGGAAGAGAAGATAGGGGTCGTGAATCAGCTCCAAGTGGGAGATTGTTGAGTGTGGAGGCCGATTCACGCCGAGAAAGACGAGAAAACGAAGAAGGGAGAAACGGCGGTCGCCGGAGGAGCTTCGGCGACCGCGGGCTGAAACGGCGGGCGCCATTTGGGTTTCGGCGGGCGCCGAAACCGGGAGAAAGCGGGGCTGAGCTTCTGCACGTTTTTGGGCCGTTTGGCGGGCGCCAAAAGGAATTCGGCGGTCGCCGAATTTGTTCAGCGGGCGCCAGAGCAAAACGGCGGTCGCCGTTTTGCAGATCGCTGGGAGCGCGATTTTCTTGTCCCCCAAGTTTATGTCCCCCTATATAAACCCTATGTGCGTGAATAATAGGGTTAACACCTCCAGAACTAGAATTGAGATTATAGCTATTACGAGTCTTGTAATTACGTTCTATAATTGTTCTAGTAAAAGAATTGCAGCGGCAAAAGTGGACGTAGCCCTCGTTAACGGGTGAACCACTATAAATCTCGTGTCTCTTTTATTCCGTATTTTTCGTTCTTGCTTGTTCGTATTGTTTTTCAAGAGGGGAATTTGGACGCGAATTACCCAACAGTGCATACATACCTCGTCTTCTTGCCGACATACGCCGGATTGATTACTCCAAAGTCGAGGCGTGCTGCAGAGACCGTCCGCCTCGTCACCATCTTAGTCTTCACGTTTATTTCGACCCTTTCCAATACGGAGTGGACCAACTCCACCCGTTCCAACACGTGCTCCACGGACAACAAGTTGGGGGCCACCATCACAATGGTGGGCCCGTCGTCCCATGCGTTGACCACGTGCATGATGTTGACCCCGGGCACATCCGCCCACCACATCTCCTTATCATTCGTCGCGTACCTCGGAATGATCCCCAGCTTAGGCATTTTCTTGTGGTCCACCAACACCGGTTGCATCCCCTTCATTATCTCTGTTGGCCTGATCACTATCTGCGGGTTGGGGATTACGGCGTAGTTTTTCGTAATCGCAAAGTCGTGAACTAGTGAAGCCTCGTCCATGGAGAATATGTCCACTTCAGATTGCATGACTCCATCCGGGTTGATCCTAGAGTTAGAAGTGTAAATTTGTTACACTATATATTTGATGTTTTTTTATAGTATAATAAAATCACAGTAATAGTCGTATTTCTTTTGTAAATTACTAAGTAGCTGAGACAACTGCTTTGGAACAAGGAGAGTACCTTTATTGGAGAATATATATTAAATTATGCGGCATTTTATAAATATAAATATGCACATGCAAGAGTACAAATTTGAATAAATATGGAGATGGGAACCTGGGGCATGGGTCCATGCATACGTGATAACACCACCAACAAACATTCTTGTTTTCTTCTACACCTCATAAGTGGTCTAGAACTTTTTCTTTATCTATTTAATCTTTAGTTCCTCTACTTATGAGTTGTTTATTTTATTTTGCTTTAAATACAAGAAATGTAATTCTACTATGAGTAATAAGAATTTTCACCTTCTTCTCCAAGCAATAATGTAAACCAAAGATTTATTCTATCTTCAATGAAAATGTTATTTTAATATTGAGTTCATATATTAGGGTTTACATATTATGGAATTTACACACACCCTATCTTCAAATGAAAATGTTATTTTAATATTGAGTTCATATATTAGGATTTACATATTATGGAATTTACACACACCGTTTTTGGTTTTCTTTATGATATCAGAGCAAATTTGCATCCCCTTCTCTTTAGTTCTAGAAACATGGCTATATATGGTTACAAGTGACGATCAATCAAACCCTTTGTTTCTCGGCCATGGTGAGAATCCTGGTCACGCTGATACCAAATCAACTTACTACCTCCAATTATCACACATGGATCTATGTTTGTTGCTTTGTCAGCTAAGAACAAGCTGCCCTTCATCACTGGAGCTCTAACTTAACCATTAGTCACATATCCAACATATGCAAGCTGGATAAGATGCAACCATATGGTGTTGTCATGGATAACAAATAGCTTGTCTCCCTGGGATAACAATCATAGGGTCTTCATGTTGGAGCAAAAATTGACCACTACAAAACAAAAAGGTAGTCCCATTACTTTGTATTTTTCTAAGTTAAAATCAAATTAAGATGAAATTGATGTGTATGAGGAGCCTGCGGTGTGCAGTGCAAATCCATGTGATGTCCTAAATTCTTTGAACAAGCAAAGGGAATCTAGGAAGGTAATGCAGTTTCTGATGAGAGTTGATGACTGTTATCACACATTGAGGAACTAGATCTTGTTGAAAAGACCATTACTAGATTTGGATATTGTGTTTGGGTTGTTGGTGCAAGAGGAGGAAAATCAAGAGGTTTCTGCTAAGCCTACACTACCTGACTCAGCTGCTATGAATGTCAGCAAGGAAGACAACTCACCCACTAAATTATACAACAACAGATTGTTGGAATTGTGTCTTTCATCCCACGTGTGTTGAACCGAAACAAGTTATGTAGTGCGTCCTGTGTAGATGGATCGATTGGGCAATATTGAGTGTCTAGCTGAGAGCTTGAACTAAATAATCGACAATCAAGCCAAATGAGTCACACGACCCTATCGATCATGTATACTTGGAGTATATAAACCTTAGTTGAGAATCAAGGTTGAACGACGGAAGAAAACGGAGAGAAAAACGTGTCGACCACATTTTTACACTGGGTATCGACCGACACCACCCTACCGTCGGCCGACACCAAGGAAAAAATAGGTCGGTTCAGAATTTCAAAGGTGTCGTCCGACACCCCGTGGCAGTCGGCCGACAGCGGCGATTTTCAGCACTGCGGGCTTTTTATTTTATTTTCTAAATCAACCATAAACCTTCTTGGGCATCCCTTCTATGAAAAGGTGTCATAAGCCACGAATTTTAATGCTACAACACATTATAAATCATATTCTATGAACATCATATTCGCAGCGAAAGAAAAGAATCGAGTGGGACTCGATCCAAGTTCAAGGGCTTCCCCGTTTGTAGATCAAAGAGGGTTCATGCAACGAATTGAGATCGGGTACTTTCGCGGTTGATCCATTTACGTCCTTGGGCATACTACATACAAGAATTACAAGGTACATAATTCTTACTAACTCAAATATAATTTTTCTTACTACATACGTGCGCACTATATCAATGATTAGGGTTTTACGTGTTTATGCATGATTCTTTTTTCGCACATTTTCATGCTTGTAAAATACGTAAATCCATCTATTGGGTTATGTATGAGATCCATATAAAACGCAACACAAATATGATAATCAAAAGGGCTATCAGAATCAAGTCCACAATCACAAGGACATAAAAAACAAAGAATTGGAACAAGAATAATCAGAATAAGAACAAAGTGTGTACTAAACGTGGGAAAACAAATCACACGGTGGAGAATTGCTATGAAATCTATGGCTATCCACCATGACATAAGTATGCTAGAGACAAACCACAACAAGGGCAACAAAGGATTCCTCAACATGTAGCTAGCAAATCAGGTTAACAATGGAGATCATGCTAAGGCAGCTACTATGAGTCAAGATCAATTGCAACAGATGATGAGCTACCTTCAAGGGATGATATTGAGTAATCAGGGTAGTGTAACCTCAAAATCTGTTGGATCTGAGTTTAATTTAACACATGTAATATTATGGTACACACTACACTACATTCACTTGTTCAACCCTCATTAATAAATGACGGATCATAGACTCTAGTGCTACTGATCATATCATCTATGATATGATTTTATATGCTGATAGTAGGCCTATACAGAACCTGCACATCAACTTACCAGATGAAAAGTCCATCCAAGCAACACATATTGGGACAATTCATCCCACATATCAACTTAGCATAGAAGGAAAACTCTATGCTCCAGATTTTTAGTTTAAACTGACATATGTTCATAAGTTGTGTGTTGCTAATCACTCTAGCTTGATGTTTAATTCTCATATGTGTGTTATACAGGACTTTCTCAGCAACAGGAAGATTGGGACAGTTAAGGTCATACAAAACTTATATTACTTCACCACTACACCTACAGCCTCTTCAGTTCAAGTTTCTCAAACTCAAACCTCCATTTATCCCCTTTTGTGGCATCATAGACTATGACATCCTTTCTTGTCTAGGTTCAGTTTATTTCATACTCCATCTATCCCCCAAAACAATGCATACTTTATTTTTGGGTCGTCCCTTAAAACAATACACACCTATAAATGAAGTGTCTTTTCACAAATTTATCCTCTCAATGCACATTTATTTACTTTTATACCATTACTTTTTCAACTAACTACTTTATTACTTACCCATCAACACCCATTATACCCTTACTTTATATTATAAAACACACAAAAAAATGTTTTTCTTAACACGCGTGCAAGTTTCTCTATGCATAGTATTTAGGGATGGAGGGAGTAGTAATTTATGCTATTATTCGTGCACATATGCCTTTTAAGGTTTTGAATAAAAAAATTGTTGCGCATGTTTTTTATCTCATTCATCTAGATATTTGGGGACCCTTTCATGAGCCATCCTTGAGTGGTTGTCATTATTCTCTAACCATTGTTAATGATCACTCCATATTTACTTGGACGTTCCTTATGAAACATAAACACCAAACTCATTCTCACCTTCAAAACTTCTACTGTAAAGTTTACACTTGGTTCAACAAGAAAATTAAAACCATATGATCTGATCAGGGAAGGGAATTCTATCTTCATGAGTTCTTTACCAAACATTGGATCATTCACCAAATAAGTTGTGCATACACACCTCAACCAGACAATGTAGTTTAGAGAAAACACAAGCATCTCCTAAATGTTGCTAGTGCTCTCAGATTTCAATCTCACCTATCACTTAAATTTTGGGGGAATGCTAGGTTACTACTACTTATTTGATTTACATAACTCCTACACCTAACCTTCATAATCTTACTCCTTTTCACAGATTATTCAAAAAGACACCAAAGTACTCTCATGTTAAAGTTTTTGGATGTTTAGATTTTGTTTATGCGTTCCCTGTCAACCAACACAAATTCTGAGAAAGAGTTTACAAAACTGTTTTTCATTAGTTATCCATATGGTATCAAGGGATAAAAATTGTACAATCTTGATACTGAACAAATTATCATTTCCACACATGTCATTTTCATGAAACAAATTTTCCTTTTGCCACACCTGACACTCATACAAATTCAAATCCATCCAATACTCACACAAATAAAAATCCATCATGTTTCCCACAACAATCTCATGCACATGCTTTTGATGTTACCCTTTCATCATCATCAAATATACCACCTGAATCCTCCATTATTCCTATAACATATGATACTGCAGAATCAGTGCCTTCACCTCATAATTCTTCCAAGCACAGTTTGTTTTTAATGATACTACTTTTAGTGAACCTAATACTTTTAAGGAGGCTACATCTCATCCCAAATGGCAAGAAGCCATGAAAGCTGAGTTAACATCTCTAGAAGCTAATCATACAGGGACATTATTGCCCTTGCCTCCTAACAAGACTCCTATTGGTTCTAAGTGGGTGTATAAAATCAAACATAATGCTGATGGTGTTGTTGAAAGTTCAAACCATGTTAGTCGCTAAATGGTACCATCAAAGAGAAGGGCTTTATTTCTTTCACACATTCTCACCAGTGGCAAAGATAACCACGGTTAGATGTCTCCTAAGTATTGATGTTTCCTCCTGATGGCAGTTAGATCAACTAGATGTGAACAATGCATTCTTGTATGGGGATCTAGATGAAGAGGTTTATATGGTACCACCTCAGGGTCTTGCTACCTCTTCTCATTTGGTCTGCAAACTCATACATCACTGTATGAATTAAATCAGGCCTCTACACAGTGGAATTCCAAACTCGCATCAGTTTTGCTACATCAGGGATTCAAACAATCCAAGGATGACTATTCCTTATTAATCAGAAAAACATGCTATTCAATTACCTTACTCTTGGTTTATCTGGATGACATAATCATTACAGGAAATTGTGAAAAACATATCAGGTCTATTAAAACCCATCTTCACACTTCCTTTAAGCTTAAGGACTTAGGACTTCTCCATTATTTCCTTGGCAAAGCTGGGTCATCAACCTGATGGCCTTTTTATCACTCAAAAGCAATATACCTTACAAATTATTTCTGATTGTGGCCTCCTTGGATGCAAGCCTTACAATACACTTGTTGATCTCAGTCAAAATATTTCCAAGGACAAGGGGAATATACTTCCTGATGCTACTTTTTAATTCTTATAGAAGACTCATTGAAAAATTGTTGTATCTCACTTTGACTAGGCCTGACATAAGTTATACTGTCAACACCTTAACTCAATTCACAGAGAAACCAACAGACTTTCACATGAAAGTTGCATTGAGAGTAGTTCATTATTTCAAACAAGCTCCGACTCAAGGCTTATTTTATCCCAGAAATAATACAGTTCAACTTCAAGCATTCTGTGATGCTGACTGGGGATCTTGTATTGACACAAAAAGATCAACTACAGGGTTATGTATATTCATAGGAGAATCATTTATTTCTTGGAAGTCTAAGAAACATACCACCATCTCCAGATCAAGTGCTGAGGCAAAGTATGGGAGCATGGCCATTAATGTATGTGAAGTTGTTTGGTTGAAAAGATTGTTGATGGACGTGGTGGTTAATCACAATGGTTCAACTTCCATGTATTGTGACAACCAAGTTGTAGTTGATATAGAAGAGAATCCAATATATCATGAGAACAAAATATATTGTCATGTGACAAGAGAAAAGTTACATGCAGGTGATATCAAACTATTTCAAATTGAGAGTAAATTGCAGTTAGTTGATGTCATTACCAATGGACTATGCAGGGATAAGCTGATTGAGATTCTAAGCAAGCTTTGAGTCAAAAATCTACACTCCAAGCTTGAGGGAGAATATAAAAATGTACATGCACATGCAGGAGTACAAGTTTGAATAAATATGGAGATGAGAATCTGGTGCATAGGTGCATGCATACGTGATAACATCAGCAACAAACATTCTTGTCTTCTTCTACACCTTAGAAGTGATCCAGACCTTTTTCTTTATCTATTTAATCTTTAGTCCCTCTACTTATGAATTATTGTTTATTTATTTTTACATTAAATACAAGAGATGTAATCGTACTATGAGTACGTAAGAATTTTCATCTTCTTTTCCAAGCAATAATGTAAACCAGAGATTTATTTTCTTTTCAATGAAAATATTCTTTCAATATTGAGTTTATATATTAGGGTTTACATATTGTAAAACCTACACACAACGCTTATGGCGAGGTTCTGAGTTTGACTATCGCCAAAAGCGACTTTACTCGTGTTAATTATCTACTTGTTGGGCTTTCCCAAAGAGGTTGAAATTGGCCCACAAGTGAAGATAGTGTTGGAGAATATATTCGTCTCACTATAAATATAAAATTTTCCAACTTATCTAACAATCTCTCTACCTGAAATATGTCAAAAACGGACGTCGGAGATTGCTCTTGAAAGCGACTGCCTCGCCTGTTTCTCCGTCGACCTTTGGGTGGGCTGTGATCCGTTCTCGGGGCCCACCGTAGCCTTCGTGGCGGCCTAGGGTGATCACGTCCCCGTCGGGTGTCACTTTTATCACGTACGGAAGATCGAACTCGCCGAGGGCGAATAGTTTGCCGCCGAAACAAGCCACGCTGGTGTTGGCGACGCCGATGCCGCAACGAAAGTCGTACAGGCCGGCCATGGCGCGGACGGCGGCGGCGGCTACACGGGCGAGTGACGCGGGGAGGTTGGTGAAGGCGGAGAGCATGTTGATGACCACGGGCGAGCCGGCCTCCCTCTCCACGGCGTACTTGTAAGTCTCCACGAAGCGGCTGCAGAAGGTGGCCCGGCCGGCGGAGATCCTGATGGGCGGGAGCTCGGGGACCGGGGCGAAGTTCCCGGCCAGCACGATGTAACGCCTCGGCCCGTTGAGGGTCGAAGCCCGACCCTAATGGGCCGGCTCGGTTACCAATGACTGCTTGCGGGAGTGATATCCTGGCCCCACTGTACCAACACTTGTCTTTTCCAGCGCACTTTGTCCTCACTCGTGCGCACCCGGGAGACTTCCCAGGGGGTCACCCATCCTAGAACTACTCCAGAGTCAGCACGCTTAACTTTGGAGTTCTTATAGGAGGATGCCCAGAAAAGAAGATGCATCTGTTGGTATGAGTAGCATATTCAATCCTTTTAAGCCTTTGAATTTCTGGGGCGTTACAATCACCCCACCTTTTTTTCTGCGCAACGTCCTCGTTGCGTGCCTTACTTGCCTTACTTGCCCAGGACCAACCATCCGTGCAGGAATGCCCCTTACGGGTACTCTCACCAACTTCTGGGTGGAGCACTTGGCCCCGCAAGACACTTAGTTCCCGCAATTCCGGTCGGCACCTGCTCTGATACCACTTGTAACGCCCTGTTTTTCATAAAGCGGAAGGTGTTTAAATATAACAACAAAATAGTTTGGGCGCTACTTTGAAATACTTTTAAATAAATTTTTAATAAAAGAAAATACAAAATCGAATATTTAATTTTGAAAATCGATCAAGTATAATAAATTTTAGAAATATAAATTTTAATATAATTAACCTTTTAAAAGAAAAGTAAATACTAGTAACTTACGACATTAAAACCATTTAAAATATTTAGTCGTAAATGAATAATATCAATAAGCATTTTATCATATCCAACGCCATATTCCACGCTCGACATCCTCGAAAAATCCTGAAAAAAATATCGTTGAAGGAATGAGCTCAACGTACTCAGTAGGTCATCCCTTATCCATAATTAATACTCGATCAATCATACGTAAAACGTGCATATAACATGAATCAAATAGAACATATAGCCACACATACCGTTGCATATAGCATGAATCACATGAAACATATAGTGTCACACATCATGTACATAGTCATTCACTTCTTAGAACACAGTGGTTTCACCCCGGTGACCGTAGTCACTGACCTTTTTTTGTCGGTCGCTGTTTCTAACATACATGCGATTAAACACAGTGGGTTCACCCCGGTGACCGTAGTCACTGACCTTTTCAGTCGGTCGCTGTTTTAATCGTAGCGCAGCGGGTTCACCCCGATGACCGTAGTCACTGACCTTTTATCCAAGCCACTGGCTATTCAACATTCTCATACCATGTAGCATCGCGGGTACACCCCGATGACCGTAGTCACTGACCCTTTTTCCAGGCCACGAGCTAATTAACATTTCCATAACATGTAGCACCGCGGGTACACCCCGATGACCGTAGTCACTGACCCTTTTTCCAGGCCACGGGCTAAATCACATTTCTGTACTGTATCATTTCCATATTGTATCATTCACATTCGCATCATAGCATCAATATTCGTATCAAGAAATAAATATTCACATATAACATATCCACGTAAGCACATATTATAAACACGTAGCACATACTTTTGAAATAAGCATTAAGTAGAGATAAGAAAATCCCTACCTTTCGAAGCGTGAACGTGGGTAATTTTCTCAAATCAAGATCCGACACGTCCAAGATCCTAATATTCCGATTATTTGAATCCTACACTTGATAAATGTTATGAATTAATTTCCCTGTTATTATTAATTAAACACTATATCTTACTTTAAATCATGTATACTTAAAATACATATATGTATACAATGTCTATATAATCATACACACAAAAGTGCATGCTCGGATCCTTTGGAAATCTGAACACATAAAACACTTGGGAAAAGCACTTGGGCTAGATATAAAGTGTGTCGGGCTTGGGAATCAAGAAAGTTGGATTGAGGACAAAATATATAATTGGTGGCCCAATACAATATTTTCTTAGGATTCAATTGGGGATCGAGAGCTCTAATTCAGAATTTCTATGCACTTACAAAACGGTGAGCGGGGAGGAAAGAGAGAAAAACAATGGTTGTACGGTTGTACCTCAAAAGGCGCCGATCCAAGCGAGCACGTGGACGAGAAAAGCGACAAGCCCCGGTGAGGCTTCCAGTCTCAATTGATGTATCGAGTGAAAGGTTCGACGGTGGCGCTTCGGTGGCAGCCTAATCCTTCTACGACTAAGGCTCGAGGAGGTCCGAACAATGGTTGCGACGGACCTGGAAGGACGAACACAGTCTTCGTTACGGATCGCAGAACCTCCGTCGAGGCTCGACTACTTGTGAAGAGCGTCGTAGGCAGCGGTGTGGTTCTCGGTAGTCGAATGGTTCTCAAATGGTCTCTGGGATCGGATTGCAGGTATTTGTTTTGATGTAGGTGCTGTTGATTTGTTTGTGAACGTACGAAGATTAACCGAGAGGAAGGGAATGTATAAGAGGAGACGTGCGGAGGTTTTGATAGAGGGGAAACTTCATTAGGAAGTTGAGAGATTTGCGGCGTGCGGACCTAGTATTAGGAATGTAGCAATTTGACTTTGTTTAATTATATTAATTGGAATTTTAAATAATGATAATAATTAGTAATATTTAAGTATAATAATTATAATTAATTCTTATTAGTCTTTAGCATTACTAATATAATATTTTTAGTTGGATTTAAAAAAAACAAAAACTTTTAAGTAATGCAATAGTTATATTAATGTGAAAATAAAATTATCTTAATAATTAAATTAGTATTCAATAATTTAATTTAAATTCAAAAGACAATTATATATTTGAAATATATTTAAAATCTTAAAATCGAAATACGGGCGTTACAATACTACCCCTCTTAAAAATAATTTCGTCCTCGAAATTCGAAATATCATAACTCCAAATGTTATCAAACTCCAAACGAATTACTCTTGATCTTTATTGTCATACATCTTTCAGTGGTGTTTAGTTACGTCTTATGTTGTTGTTCGGGCAGTTAAGAGCTTTGTGCCCCTTCTGGCGGCATCGAAAACATTTTCCTTGTATTTGGTGCATTCTCCAAAATGACGTATCTTGCATTTGGTGCATCGCGGTTTTACAGTTTGAATCTTTGAAGTTTTAAACTTGTAGGTTCTCAAGCTCTTGTCGTCTCTCGATTTTTCTCCGTCCCATTTTCTTTTCTCGACTCTGTCAACGTTCTTAGGTAAGATTTCATATTCTTCTAAGCTTGCTTCCACGTTCAGAGCTCTCTTCATTGTCTCGGAGAAACTCAAGTCTCCTGGAGCCGATAATATCCCAGCTAGCAGTGGTCTCAGTCCCCTTCTGAATCTTGCCGATTTTTTAATGTCATCATCCACTAGGTGAGGGACGAATCTGCCCAATTCGTTAAACTTCCTCTCATATTCTGTAACCGAATTATTCCCTTGCTTGAGATTAAGAAACTCGGTTTCTTTCTGATCACGATATGACTGTGGGAAGTACATATCCATAACAACTGTCTTGAAATCATTCCACATGAAGGCATTTCTCTCATCTTCAGTTTGAGTATACGAAAATCCTTCCCACCAGTGATCAGCGTCTCCAATCAATTGGAAGGTGGCACAAGAGATTTTCTGAGCATCATTTAAGTTAAGCACACGAAAAATTCTTTCAAGTGCTCGAAGCCATTCTTCTACAACATCTGGACCATCTCGACCATTAAAAGTAGGTGGACAATAACTTCGAAATTGTTCTACCATTTGGTTGTTGTCATTTCCATTTCTTCCAATCTTGTTCATTAATTCGTTAAGGAGATTTCCAAAAGCTACTCTCATAGCGTCCACATCATTTTGATCAACAGGGGGCTGTCGATCTGTGTTTGATTGATTTCTTGGCCTTGTCTCCATAATCTAAATAATAAAATGTATTATTCTTTTAATCACATGAGAGTTATTAAAATTTTCTCCAATTCATAGTACACACTAAGTATCAATAGCTAACGCATGAGGAACAATTCTCTTACTGATAATCGTTTTTCTAGCCATCTAAGTTCAATTGAGCATAATCTAAGTTCTAAGTTCAAAGTCTCTATAAGTACCAAAACATTTCATAACAACAAGTAACATATAAATACACATGGCATAAATAATCATTCAACATCTCTGGTGCCAAATAATTGATCACATAAATAATCAAATCAATACACATATCATAAATACTTACTTCTTGAGGATATCAAACGAGGGAACTGGCGATGGATAAATCATTCATTTTAATATTATTTTAAAGTCTACAGAATCGTATTTGCTCTGATACCACTTGTAACGCCTCGGCCCGTTGAGGGGTCGAAGCCCGACCCTAATGGGCCGGCTCGGTTACCAATGACTGCTTGCGGGAGTGATATCCTGGCCCCACTGTACCAACACTTGTCTTTTCCAGCGCACTTTGTCCTCACTCGTGCGCGCACCCGGGAGACTTCCCAGGGGGTCACCCATCCTAGAACTACTCCAGAGTCAGCACGCTTAACTTTGGAGTTCTTATAGGAGGATGCCCAGAAAAGAAGATGCATCTGTTGGTATGAGTAGCATATTCAATCCTTTTAAGCCTTTGAATTTCTGGGGCGTTACACACGATCTTGGGGTCAACGGATGGATGGAGTGATGGAGGGTCCAAGTGTCGGCATATGAAGTGGTCGAAGGAGTTGAGAAAAGCGTTGATCGGGGATCGCCGTGTGGAGTCGGCGGATTCACATTTTACGTTGAGTCTAATGTATGTGGCTTTCGATTGAAAAGACAAAGTGTGTACGGAGGAACGAGGAGGAGGAAGAAAGGGCTTCATAGTTTCATTGTATTCATCAATTAGCATTGCAATTCGCGTGCAACTCACTATATCGATAGGTTTTATTTATTTATGTATTTAAACATGCATACACATACATGACAGATCTTCGTATCATATTCAAATATAATACTATCTCCCTTTTATTATGCACTGATTGATTGATACATAAATTAATAAAAATGTGATTTTTTAATTAAAATGTAAGAGTTATTTTAAGTTAAAAGTAAACTAATCGTGAGTAATTTTTGAAAAGTATGTGAAAAAAGTTATAGATGCAATAGTATTTTAAAGTGAAAAAATATTTTATTTAGTACGAATAATTAATTGTGAAGTTCGAAAAAAAAGTGTTTATATATAATTAGAACAAAAATAATAATTTATAGTATTACAATCTAATTATATAAACGACATATATCTTGTATTTTAATCGAGTCTAGAAGTGGAGTCAAGTCAAGTCGAGTATTATATTGAATAATTCGTAAATATATGCAACTGCAAGTACCATGATCCAAAGTCAACTGAAATATGATCTGTGGTTTTGAGTTTGAAATTTGGGCGATTTTTTAATATTGCGGATTGGTGTTGATTATAATCAAAGTGGTGTGGGTGATAACTCTATTTTATGTTTCTTATTCTGATGAAAATTAATTTAACTTCTGATTGGCCGAAAATTAGCTCATATTTATATTTAGTTATCTAATTTTTAAATACTCTTTCATTTCAAAAAAAATGCAATACTTTATTTATAAATTACAAAAAAAGTATTTTCATTTTCTTAAAGAGTACTATTTTTCTTTTTATTTTTATAATAAAATACATTGTATTACATTTTATTTGTAATTTAAAAAATATTCATTGAGACAATAATATAACCGAGTCCACCTACAACTTCAGTTGACATTTTTTATTATGTAGTATTAATTTACACTATTGAAAGCAAAGTTAAATCCATTTTTTTTAATAGATTTCTTCTTTCATTAGGTCTCTATTGATTTGGTAAAGATCAAATTTATTATATTAATTAACACTATTGAAAGCATAGTTGAATCCTTATTTTTGAAATAGAATTCTTCTTTCATTAGGTCCTATTGATTTGGTAAAGATACTTTATCAAATTATTTGTTCACATTCTTTGTTATCTTGAGATTGAACCATTCTTTGTTCAAATTCTATGTTATCCTGAGAGCTTGAGATTGATACTTGAGATTGAACCATTCTTTGTTCAAATTCTATGTTATCCTGAGATCATACTTGAGACTGAACCATTCTTTGTTCAAATTCCACATTATCATGAGATCTTGAGATTGAATCATTCTTTGTTCAAATTCTATTTATGTTTATCTTGAGATTGATATGCGTCACTCTTTCCATAAACTGTCTATATTCGCGGCACATAACTTATTTCATAGCCAAAGATCACGAAGCTCGAATAGACTACTGACGTTCAGGTCATCGAGAGCTTGCATGTAAAACAACTACAACAACCACAGACTACATTAGTCATCCACGTCATGTTTTCAACAAAAACTTAATTTTTTAATATGAATACTCTAAGTAACAAATAATTACATAAACAATATTTCTTCCAAAATATGAATTTTACACAAATTGATAAAGCAAATGTGCAACATGTCATATGCTCATTGATTGAATATGGACATGTTTCTAGAGGAGAATTAAGACATTACTGTACATATAGAATTGTATTTATAGACCAAATCCATCTTTTATTTTGAAGGCATGTAAACCAATTTAATAAATCATTTTTTCAAAATACGAGTTTTAAGCAAACTCACAGTACAATTGGCAAGGAATTAGATGTATAGGCCAGATCGATCAACATTTTTCTGACTTGAAAAACAATGACAAATTCGAGATAGACTGGTTCAATCATATTATACTCGATTTTCTAGTTAATCGTACTCGTGTCCAGTTAGGTTTTGTTTTCCTTTGAGTACCTTCAACTTGTGTGTCGGGTCAGAATTGACAGCTATTTGAGGGGTAATCAATCTTCTTACATGAAATGAAACCCCGCTAAAATATGTTGCACAGCTCAACCCGCAAACTTGAACCATGGAGCCGAAGTGGGTACAAATTACCAAACTACATGGTTCTGATTGTTATCAGCCAGATCAAGCTCTCGCCTCAGTCATTTTCAGTGTCACTGTCATCTCTAACCGACCCGCTTTGCGAGTCAAACAAAGGTTTATCCGAACTCGATTCCGCATTTCTCTTATCACACAAAGCTCGATCATTGAGTAAAGTATGAGGAATGGACTGCAAGAAGTTGAAATATGCGTATTTAACATCGAACTGCATGTCATACCCTGCAATACAGAAGCAACTCAGATCTCAATAAAATCAACGGAAGGAAGTTCGAGTGTTATTAGTACAGTACAGTAGTTTATGGCAATGGTGAGTCTCGTGTCATCTGGGCTTTGTCTAACATGGTGAAACCACATGCTCGGCCTGCATATTATTTAAACCACCATTACATAAATATGTGGGTGTGTGTGTTTGTGTTTGAAGGACCAGAAAAAAACTTACAAATAAAGCATCTCCCCAGCTTTAACAATAACTTCAAATGGCTTCGGTCCATTGAAATACAATGGAAACTTGTCTATTTCAGTCCGCTTATTGGTATGCGACGGAAGTGGGTCCACGCTGCACCATGGAACGTGTCTAATTGGATCATCCAGTTCCAATTCAAACTTTCCACTATCCTGTAATGATAACACAACATAGGAGTATAAGACATGACACAATATCATCCATGTTGGTTCCCAAAAACGAAACAAGCATGTTTCTACGTAAGTCCTTAATAAGGTTTTTTTTTTCACTTGGATTGATTCCTCTTGCTAGTGCAATACCAAATCCCATAACTGTATCTTTCTTGTAAGCAAGAGAAATCCCAACGGTAGAATCAGAAATCTCACCGAGTGCATAATTGAACTTGACTTCTCTAATTCTCTTACAGAAAAAAAAAAGTAATATAAAATTCACGTGATCGCCATCTTACTCGCAACCAATTATAAGCAACAAGCAATAACAAACCAGATATCTACATGAGCAATTTAAGTATGCAACAAAAGTGATTAATCTTTGATTAAAGCATTTACTACATAACAAAGCTCAATTCTCCTTTGAGTCACTAGGTATAACTTGTTTTGCATTGGACTTGCCTAGTGCAATTTCACGACCAGTGTGATTAGTTAGTTAGTGTTTCAAAAGCTGTGTTATGATTAATCGAGCTTTGAGAAATCATTAAAACGAGTCGAACACGAAACGAGCTCGAATGTTCGTTTCATTTTAGCAAAGAAAAACTTGATCAATCTGTAAGGAAAAAACGTGCCTGGTGATGGATATAACGAGCAGATGGATAATCACGGATATACATTCTATGAACATCAGTCGGAGGAAGCAAAAGAAACCTCTTCTCCCCGGAGATGACAACGTAGAGATTCTCATAATGGTCCTTGTGAAAAGAGGTTTCCGACATCTCGTTCCCGATCCACAGATTCACGGCTTCCGGCGAGCACCCCAGCGCCTCGCTCGCCCACGGCACGTGGTCCTCGCAGTCCGCCGCCAGCGGCCCGTACTCGCCGCGGAAGCAGTCGTTCTGCTGTTGCAGGTACGCCGCTTTTCTTTCGTCCGACGCCATGACCAGATCCAGAGCTTCCGGGAAAGGGAGCTTGTCGACGTGGGCGGAGGCGAAGCAGAGGGAGGAAGGGGCGGAGGGGTGGGGGGCGAGGGCGTCGGCTTTTCCGGTTGGGGTGAGGTGGAGGGAGACGGCGGTGTCGGCGAGGGCTTCGCGGAGGTAGTCGGCGGAGGGCCATAGGGAGAAGGCCGGCCAGTGAGGGACGGCGGCGGAGATGAGGCAGGGTTTGTTGGGGGCGACGTAGCGGCGGAGGAATTGGAGCGGGGTGGGGGGAGAAGGGAGGCGGTCGATGTGGGGTGGGGGACCTAGGGTTAGGTCTCGCACCTCTTGCCATAGGTTCTCTATTCTTTCTCTCATTTTGAATTTTTGAATTTTGACTGCAAGAACCAACCTTATTTTTCGCTCTACATTTTTTTGTTTTTTGTATCAGAGCTCGGGGACAAAATGACACCGAGTGGAAATGCGGATTGTTCGATAGAAACTGGAAAAAATGAGCTATAAAGATTGGAAAAAACTTGGCCCGAAAGGTATCATTCGTTCAACATTGTTGAAGAATGTAGCTGCTACCAATAATATAGCCAAGGAGAAGACGATGACAGTACTATTCTTTACGAAGAAAAAGATGTACATTCAACTTAAAGATTGCCTTTAACTAACTCGACTCTGTTGCCTAATTGTTGAGAGTTGATGAGGGCCACTCTCAAGTTCATAAACAATTGAGATAAAGTTGTACTAATAATAGCCAAGGAGGTTAGATAAAGTTGAACAATGGTAGGAACAGAAATTGACCCAACAATTATTGAAGCAATGGGGGGCGATGTCGAAAAATGTAAAAAGCCACTCAATCCTCTAAAGCTCCAGTGTTGGAATTGCGGAAAAACGAACCACTGCAAGAAAAATTATAGCTCGTTGGCCAATTATGGTAGAAATGGAGTCAATGTATTGGATAATATATTCGACTCACTAATATAAATGTCAAGTTATTTAACTTCTCTAATAATTCGAACTTTTAGTTGGAACGGTTTCTAATATGATATCAGAGCCTCAGGCTACGTCGAGATTCTGGGTTGACTACTCCACCCGAATTAGTTATCTACTTGTTGGCCTCTCCAAAGAGGTTGAAATCGACCCACAAATGAAGGAAAGTATCGGAGATGTTGAGCCTTCCCAAAAAGGTTGAAATCGACACAAAAATATTTGAGAATATATTCGACCCACTAATATAATAATCAAGTTGTCCAATTTTTCTAACATTTCGAGCTTTTACTCGAAGTGATGTTTAACAGAATGCCCAGCTTGTGGAGATGGTGACCGGCGAGTCAACTACACCCGCTCTCCTCTCCTCTCCCCATAATCCGGTTTTTAGAGTTACTGTGTATCATTTGAATCTGTTTGTTGATGTTATTCATACAATGTTTGTATGTTTGTAGGCGTGGAAAAGGTCTTTTGAAAACAAGTTCGTCTAGTAAAAAAAAAAAAAAAAGGAGGCTATCAATTTTTTTAGATAACCTTTTTTTTTAACAAAATCCCAACAAAGAAAAATAAGAAAGTTCATAATAAGGTTATAATTTAAAAATTATTGAAATAGCCAAACTGTTAAATTAAATTCAAATCTATTCAGAATTCAGTCCATGGTCTTATTATTAGTGGCAATTTATATCATACTAATGTGGATCCATGTTCACTGTGGATGGTCTTATTATTAGTGGCAATTTATATCATACTACAATGATCCATGTTCACTATGTGCATGATGATCGATAATGATGGATGGACTCAAGTCATGTCCTCATTCTATTAGTGTAAAACCCATTATAACTTATAAGACTAGAAATTGAATAAACAGTTAAAAATAATAATTTCAAAATAGTGAATAGTAAACATTTATAAATTTACAAAAACCAGCTTTTATTGCAATTTGCCATATTTCCATTTATAAATTAATTAAGAATTCAGAGTGAACATGTCTACTTGAATATAATGGAATATGGAAAAAGACAGGTCCAACATCTGGGGAGAGACCAAGTACTGTTATACCTTTGCAATTATACCCCCATCAACTCAAGGTACTGTTAGCCAACCTCAACGATTTTGTCCAAGACGTCTCAATCCGCATCAAGTGTAACTTCTCGACAAATGCTTCTAAAACCTCGGCCTCGTCTTCCGGTGCAAAGGCCATGCAAATGCTCAGTTCCTGGACAGCGGCCTCATATTCTCTGTAAAACGCAAAAGCCAATCGTAATGACAACTAGTTTTAACTTTTAAGTTCTAAGGACAGTTTGGGGAAGAAAAATAAATGTTTGTGTAACTTTTAACTGGAACACAAGATGAAACACTGTATCTAAGTTTAAAGGTTCTTACCTGTTATAGTACAGCATCATGCCGTAGTCTCTTCTCAAAGCCCAATTATGTGGCTGAAGGATCAGTAATCTATCCGAAGCCATCATGGCGAGCCTGAAAAGTAACGTGACATACAATACATGGAGTTACGGAAACATTCATGCAATTTATTTTCCTGACCAATGTTTTGATATCATACAACTGTAAACCAGTGTCCAGTGAGGTTAGAAATCATCGCACAAAAAAAAGCTCCTGCCTCCCCATTTATTTTTAAATTTTCCTACTCCGGTTGTCCTTGGGAGTTAAGCGACAAGGGTCAGATAGTATCTACTCTTAGGAAAATATACAGGTAATACTTAAAGCAATACTAAACGGACCACTGATACATCAAACTATGAAATGTAGCAGCAAAAGTATTCAAATAAAAGGTAAAAAATTTAACGACTAAATGGGGAGGTTGGTGAATAAGTTGTAAAAGTGATTTATTTGTTAGTAAAAGTTCAACCAGAATTAAAATAGAAAACTATAAAGAAACTCTCTCTTTCTATATATATATGAACTAATAAAAATGTTAGATAATCCTAGCATTTATGGTACCCAGCATCATTAAGTAATGATTCAGTCAGGCGAGTCAGAAATACGTTTTACGATTTAGGATTTTACAGAAACTTGTATTAAGCGCATTTGGCTAAATTTTTATAATGTATTTTGTAGGTATTTTTTGAGTCCGATTTTCACAAAATTCCTCACTCAATGCCAATCCTGCAATATAAGCATCTCAAAACCTGTAGGACAAGACAAATAGGCACCTAAACAATCAGGAACCGGCAACAAATAGCAATAAATCAATTCATAAGGAGAGCAAAGAATTACTAACTACCTCAGCTCTTGAGGACGCAACAAGGGCATGTTTGGACCACAGTTTTTGTTAAGTGGGGAAGTTAACATCAACCCGTGATTTGTTCTCGAAGAACGTTTCCAGTAAAGCCTCTGTAATCAGTGTAACATTTTATCTACCAATTCCAAATAAATAAGAAATGTAATTCCAAGTTTTAGCATAAGATTTGGCAGGATAATTTTGGCTCACAATTAAATTGGCCAAAGCAATCCCGACAATATCCCGATTTGTTGCAATGTCTAGCCCCAAAAGTGAGTTGCTATTAATGTCTGAGGCCCGAGACCATGGATCATCTACACATTTTCCATTGACTATTCCAAATAAGCTATGTCCAGAAGTAACTCTGAACAACTCCTATAATAGTATAGGCAAAAATGTTAAATCTCATAGTCCAAAAAAAAAAAACTCTATATTTAAAGATAATTTGACAAGCTACCATAAATTAGTGACAACTATTTCTGACCAAAGTACCTCGGGATTCCCTGTCGAAGGCCATATCAGAAAATCTTCCCCAACTCGAGACCCGACCATCATCAAATTAAGTCTTCGGCAAACCTCGATATAAATCACGCTAAGCAAAATTGCTGTCAAAGGTGGTCAAAAAATCAGTTGACTAACACTGCTAAGTGTTATAAAAGGTTATTATTGCTACATCAGTAGAAATTGCTACTTCGTGAAATAATTTTAGTATTACGTGTCACTATCCTAAATATTACAAGTAACTTTAAATTTCACCATAAATATACATGTACAAGTGCACCTCTCGATTTCCCAAGTATTAATAATACAAACAGAAAGTTCAGGCTTATTATAAATTATCTAATGACGTCAGTGAATCCTATGAAGTCAAGTAATGGTTGGTCAAAACATACGCGGATAAGTCGTGAATAAATTGCGTTTAAATTTGGAGTAAGGATGAATATAGTACCGCTGGCACACCCAGAGCTTAAAACCGAGTGCAAATACAAACACTTGGAATCTACCAACACTGGCAACCGTTGAAAACCCCTTGACTCAAAGAGGACTTTATTGACCGCCTCCAAAACCTCTACCAAGTCGCATCCTATCTCTTTCGAGACCATCTCAGCTTCGACTTCCTTTGCTATGGAGTCCAGCTCAGCCAACCACTCATCTATATTCTTTCCGCCCAACTGCATACCCTCCACAGAATCCCATTCGTTGGATTCTGGCAGTGGCGAGATATCTTTCCTCTCATTAAGGATACAACGCGTGTCCAGATGGCGATTGTAAGCCATATACGCCTCGTCTTCAGCGGCAACATAAAGTAAAGCCTGGTTTTATTATCAATAATAAAAGTCGAATCAATAATCTAATCCATTTATGAAGAGCACCATACTAATAATCTTGCAAGGTGACGACGAATAAAGAAATAACCTTTGCAAGTGAGATATCTTTGTCCTTGGAACGGAAAGATATCTCCCTGGTAAATTTATCTCTAGCAGCTTCAATGGCCTCCTTATAGAAACTGGATCTCGACGAATTAGGTGATTCTACCGTCGAAGAAGAAGCCAAAGGAGAAATGCTCAATCTGTTCTTCCTCGTTTTTCGACAATAGGCACGACCATTAAAACCGAATCTGCTGATCACAAATAACATAATGATGGGGTGAAGAACAGTATACATCAAGTACAATCAAGCCACCCATTAAAATAACCATTACCTGGCATTATTAGCTACGCCGATTTTAGCAGCAATCATATTTGGCATCTGATGATTATTAAATCCAGGCAGAGATACACAGGCCATTTTCAACCAAAGAAAAAAAAGGGAAAAATAGAAATTTCTGAAATCAGGCGAAGAAGCAAAAGCTACTGAATCATAGGAATCAAGCTCTCTCTACAAGGAAAGAGTTGAAGAAGAGCGAAGCCCTGGAAACAAATAGGAGATAGGGTTAAACGGCACCGTTTTGGGCATGAAATTGAATCTGGCAAAATACAGAGACGGGTTCGGTGAATTCAGGTAGCTGCAACAAAAATTGCAGAGATCCATAACTTGTGAATTTCTCAGATCGTCAGATTCACGAAAACCCAACGCCGTTTATCGGCGGCACATCTCTCCGTGGGCCCACCCACCACGTATATATACAGTATGTTGCAATTTGGTATTGGATAGAGTTTCTGCGTATTTGGGGATTGTACCGATTTACATGGGATGTGCTAAAGTGACAGCAGTAGTAGTCATGGATTGAAATTGAATACAGCTCACAGCCGAGTCAATTTGGTCATTTATATATGCTTAAATTTGTTTTTTTTAAGTTAATTTGATCCCTTTTTCTTTGCATAAATGTGCAACTTTTTTCACTTAATTATGTAATAAAGTGTGAGTGTCATAAATGTTACTCTCTCCAACTATTATTAATTGTCAAATTTCATTTGTAAATTACAAATAAAATTCTTTGTAAATTACAAATGACAATTAAAAAAAAGAAAAGAATAAATTTATAAAGTCAAAGGCGTAATAAATTTCTTGACTTTATAAATGTGAATATATTATTTTAAAAATATTTTTTGTTTAATCTATACATATATAATTTTTGGATCTATGAATCCCATGTGGACGCACTAATAATATTGTGTTCACACTATAAATTATAAATAAAAATAATAAAAATAATTATAAATTTAAATTTAAATAGTTTCTCATGTTAATGGTATAAAATTTCATAATTAGCTTATTTATATTTTCATAATTAGCTTATTTATATTTATTTATTTTTTGTAGTAGTAATTACTACTATCAATAATTAATTCGTCTTTTCTTCCCAAATCCTTATTATACGAGAGAAGCAATCGCTCGGTCTCTTCTTATGATATTGTCTAATCGAATTTGTGTAACATCTTATGATTTTTTTCATTATGTGATTACAATTGTGTTTTGAATAACTTTTTGATGTTTTGTGCATGTAGCGATTGTAGATATTGCTATACTACTTATGTCTCAAAACAATCATCACGCTTCCTTCACAAATAACAAAGTGTGACTATTAATATGGGATATAAAAAGTATTTTTTAAGACCAGTGAAAACCCGAAATTTATTATTGAGAAACAGTTTCAAGAATAAAACAATTATAAAATAATATAATTTTATTAACTAACTCAAGTATTTCAAAATTGTAAACAATTATCCAACAATATAATTTTAACACGTTATTGTAATTTAAACAGAAGTATTTTATAATTTACAATGATAGTGTATTTAATTTCTTATATTTCTTATTTCTCCTTTTTTTTTCGACAGAATGATTTAATTTAAAATAAGATAACTATTAAATTTTATTAGATACTCCCTCTGTGTTCGAGATTTAGACATTTTTTCTATGTATTTTACAAAAAAAAGTTTGGGACGAAGGAAATATTTAATTTATGAGATAATGATTAATAATATAATCGATTGTGAAATACAATTTTAAGAAATAATGATCAATTTAGTTCACTTATTTAGAGTATTCAATTTTTTTTTCTTTTCACAATTATTTTTTAAATGAGATGACAATTATGTCTTTTAACATATTATAAGTTCTTTTAAATAAGCTCATCTAAATATCTTTTAACTCTTTTTTTTTTTTTTTGACTATAATGCTTTTATTTGAAATGGGAAAAACTATTGAATTTTAATATATATTTTTTATTTATGATATAGTAATGATTAATGTGATACAAATTTGGATTGAGTAGTCGATTATCAAATACTACAATTTCAAGAAACAACGATTAATTTAGTATATTTACAATTGTATGTACGAAGGTGAATAAATTATTAAACTATATATGTGCATTTTTTTAGATTAATTAAATAAATTATTTCATATGTATCAAACTTCAAAAATGTTTTATGTACATTTTTAATAAGAATATATTTAATTTTTTGATTTTCTTAAAAAAATCATAATTTTTACATACTAAAGTTTAATTGAAACATTCATAATTTTTAAGTTTTAATAAAAAAAAATGTTTGAGATAAAAATTAATAATAATATCAATATGAGTTGACAAATTTAAGTGAAGGTTCGATTATTAAATAAATTAAATTTTTAGTTCATTAATAAAGTTTCGGTGGAATACATTGCCGATAAAATTTATAGGTTATTTCATATCCACTAATTTTCATAAATTTATAAATTATTTTATAAGCACTAATTTAAAAAAATACGAGCAGATAAAATTTATAAATCACCAACACTACAAAAAAAACTGACAAACACCGACTGAAATGAAAACAGTAGGTAAGTGCCGACTGCCGATTGTTAAACTAACTGTCGCGCAACCCCAACTGTCGAAACGACCGTTTCAGCATTAAATATCAAATAGTCGGTAACAGTGCGAGAAAAAAACCACGTGCATCGCACGGGCAGTGATACTAGTTATGTAAATATATACATATATTTTATGAAAAAATATAAAAAAATAAAATATTAAAACTGAGTGATGATAAATGTAAACATATACATTTATTTTATGGAAAAAATATAAAAAATAAAATATGATGATAATAATAAAAGTAATTGAGAGGTGAAATGATTATAAAAGTTAACATATACATATGTATATATTTTATGAAAAAAATATAAAAAATAAAATAAGTGAGTGATGATAATGATAAAAATAATCGAGAGTTGAGATGAATGGAACTGGAGTGATTTGAATAGAATATTGAAAAAATGAATGTCCTAATAATGTTAAAAATACGATAATATTGTTAAAAGTATTTTGATATTTAAATTTAAAAAGTAAAAATAATTGGGTTTAAAAATAAAAAAAATACATGAAAAGTTAAGTTTATAACTATACTTTAAATTGAAGAAAAAAAAAATACTACCTATTATTTATTTTTTGGGTGCAAAAATATATGGTGAAGATATTTAAGAAACAATATCAAATAGTCTAAACTTATAAAATACTCTTTCTTTTCAAGAAAATTTTCATACTTTTAACAAATATATTAAGAAAAAAATATTTTATTCATATAATTTTGAAAAAAAAAATAAGACAAATTTGAATTTAAAGTAAATGTAAAAGAAAAATAAAAATAAAAAATTATTTTCATACTTTTAAGAAATATATTAAGAAAAAAATACTTTATTCATATAATTTTGAGAAAAAATAAGACAAATTTGAATTTAAAGTAAATGTAAAAGAAAAAATAAAAATAAAAAATTATAATTATAATTGCATTTAAAGTAAAATTAACAATTTTAAATGGTTTGTTTTGAAAACAAAATTTTAACAATTTTAAAGAAAGTGTTGTTTTGAAAACAAGACAAAAACTATTGTTCTGTTTTTCGTGTATGAGACATGGTAATTGTGTAGAGAAGTTGAAAGTTTATTCTATACTATTCTCATTGTCAAGATCCTATTTATAGTAATTTTATGTATTCTAAGCAATGGATTAAAATATTAAAATGAGATCTAGAGAGAACTCTAAAATTTTATTTTTATTAATTTATTTAATTAATCCACTAGAATGTAGGATTACAAATCTTGTGAAATCTTCTTAAAGTGGCTAAACTCTGAAATTTATTTTTTTGAGTAGAGCTTTGTTAAAGATATTCGCCAAGAATATATTGTTCTTGCTTGAAATAAAATTTCATCTCAATATACTCTTTTTGTTAGATATTTTTTAAAAAATATAACTTGTCTCATAATTATTTGCATATTGTACCATAATTTTTTGCAAATCTTAAAAAAAATAAAAAAATTTACAAATTTTATAATTACAATACAAATTTATTTACATCAATATTTTAATTAACTAATATTTTTATTTAGGGATAATTATAGTTTAGTACTTGAACTTAGGGCACTTTTGTACTTTCATAACTGAACTGTTATTTTTTACATTGTAGTAGCTGAACTACGAGTTTTTTGCACTTAAGTAATAATTTGACCTGCTAACCGGCTACACTTGTAATTCACGTGTGTTTAAATTCACATGTCTCTCTTTTGTTGGCTGAGAAAAAAAATTACCTTTTTATCCTTAAGTTTTAAAGCCACTCTTTAGTTTATCCGACTTTCTCATTTAATAAACACATATAAATAATATCATATTTATATAATATATATAAATACTATATATATATATATATATATATATATATATATATATATATATATATATATATATATATATATATATATATATATAGTGAAAGAGGGTCTAGGAGATGCTACTCCAGGTGCAATACACTTGGTGGCATATTAACTGTGGATGCATACACAATACACGTCGGGTGTGTGTGATTGTGTGTGTATTGAATATAATAATATTAAATCACGGTTAAGATCTATACGGTGTACTCCTCCGAGGGTAGCATAGATAAAACCGTGAAGAGAGAGAGAGAGAGAGAGAGAGAGAGAGAGAGAGAGAGAGAGAGAGAGAATTCATCTGTCCCACTTCATCTTCTCCGTCTCCATCCTTCTACTTCATCGGCCCAACCCAATTCACCTGGAAAATAATTGGAATTCACCTGGAAAATAATTGGACAGTGAAAACGATTTACACTCGCGATTTCTTTTACTAATGCAATCGATGTAGCGAGGAAGACCTATGCGCTCTCAAATGTTTGAAATCGAACAATCTTGTTTCTCTTAAGCTTCGCAATCATGACAATTATGGTAGCAAAATTGGTTCTATGTCGGTGTGAGGGGTTTAACTGCCCTATTTTGAAGCTAATGAGAGCAATTACAGTTGCAAAATTAATTCCAAATTGGGGGTTTTTAATTTTTTAATATCCAAATTTGTGTAATTATTAACCTTTGTTTTCAAGAAAATTTCGCAATGCTTCAAGAAATCGATAAAGAAATGGCCTAAGTCTGATAATCGATACAAAAATTTCGCAAAATTTCGCAAAGCTTCACACGTATATACACCTGTTTCGAGAAAATCTTAGAGAAGGGTTCTAAAGCGGATGCCTTTAGGGTACTTGTCGAAGTTGGATTTGAGGATGTGTTCGACGACCTGCGGGTTGGCGGTGATGATGCCGTGGACTTTTCCGGGGCGGCGGAAGAAGGCGGTGTTGGTGGGGCACCGGCGAGGACATCTATGCGGCGAGAATTACTTATATATATATATATATATATATATATATATATATATATATATATATATATATATATATATATTATATATAATTAATTGTATATAAAATTTTAGAATAACATGTTATTTCACAATGAATAGACACCTGCCGGTTATCCGGTTAAATTGTTACTAAACTGTAAAAATATCATAGTTCAGCCACTAAAATGTAAAAACTAAAAGTTCAGTTATGAAAGTACAAAAGTGTCCTAAGTTCAGGTATTAAACTATAATTATCCCTTTTATTTACTTACACGTCAATATTCATTACATATATTTTTTACTTTATATTGTATTATTTAACACAAGAAAGCCACATTTTTCTGAATTTTTAGCCATTTCTAAAATTTAAGGTTAGTTTGAGGTAATTGCTTTGTAAAACAAAGTAGCCATAACCGGGTGAGTGAGCAATTTATCGTTATCATGTCTCAACAACCGGCCACCAACAATCAAACCAATTTTCCTCAGAAAATTAATTGGCAATGTTTTTGTCAAAAAAACAAGTTGAATAGAAATACATTTTTATCCTTTATTTTTTAATCAAAATATTGTTAAAGAAAGAGTAAATACTTAATTATTATATTTTCTACTTAGAGCTTCACGCCTATAATATAATCTATATATGTAGCGAATACAGAAAACAACTAAATTCACAAAAATGGATACGAATTACGGAATACGTTACAATCTCATAAAACTTGATACAGCTATATTTTACAATCTCATATAATTACAACGATTATTCAAAAATACATATTTTATAGGGAGAAAAATTAAAGTACACTATAGTGAATAGCTGAAGTGTTTATTTGCACTAGCATATAAAAAGTATGCTTATTTACCCTAAAAAGCAATGAATGCCCTAAATTGCCCTTATCTTTTGTAGAATGCATGTTTGTAGAATAAATGTATTCGACAAACACATTCGACAAACATATTCGACAAACACATTCGACAAACATATTCGATAAACATTTCTTATTCGATAAAGATATTCGATAAACATTTCTTATTCGACAAACACATTCGATAAACAATTTACCATTCGACAAACACATTCGATAAAAAATTCATATTCGACAAACACATTCGACAAACATATTCGATATGTCGAATCACATTCGACATATCGAATTCACATTCGACATATCGAATTCATATTCGACATATCGAATTCACATTCGACAAACATTTCTTATTCGACAAACATATTCGACATTAAAAATCAACTCAAAATTAATTAATATAATAATTAATAAACAACACAATAAAAATGCTATATTTCAAAAAAAAAATTAAATATTTATTCTTACTTTTAAATTTTAAATATTTAAATATGAATATATAATTGATAATTAAAATTTATTTAAATATTTACGTTAAATACTTGAATAAAACACTAAATATTAAAATAAAATTAAAAAAATGAAAAACATTTTTGTTTTTTAGGATAAACTAAAAAATTAATTGAATACAGTTAGTCAAAGTACTAAGAAAATGCATTTCTACAAGTAATTTAATTTTAGTAGTTATAAAATTATTCAATTTTTATATTTTATCAGGCTATATAATCATTCTCTTTTTATAGATACAAGTTAGTATGATTCAAGTGAACCATGAAAATGAAACACCCCAGATAAAATTATTATATCATATGACTATGACCATTAATCAAAGCCATGTGTAATCTTTATCAAACGTTGAAATCTTTCAATTTTAATAAACATTTTATATTATCGATTACTTCAAACAGACATAACATTTCAATTTTAATAAGTATTTCATATATTGATAATGAGATTTAATACGAGTTTACAAATTTGAGTGGGGGTTCGATTATAAAATAAAATAAACTATTAAAAGATTAATAAACTTTTAGCTGAATAAATTGCGAATCGAATAAAATTAATAAATTATTTCATACTTATTAATTTAAAAAAAACAAAAAAAATACAACGTGCATCGCACGGGCAGTGGTACTAGTCTTCTTAAAATGGCTAAACTCTGAAATTTATTTTTTTGAGTAGAGCTTTGTTAAAGATATTCGCCAAGAATATATTGTTCTTGCTTGAAATAAAATTTCATCTTAATATACTCTTTTTGTTAGATATTTCTTAAAAAATATAACTTGTCTCATAATTATTTGCATAGTGTGCCATAATTTTTTGCAAATCTTAAAAAAAATAAAAAAATTTACAACTTTTATAATTACAATACAAATTTATTTACATCAATATTTTAATTAACTAATATTTTTATTTACTTACACGTCAATATTCATTACATATACTTTTTACTTTATATTGTATTATTTAACACAAGAAAGTCACATTTTTCTGAATTTTTAGCCATTTCAATTTCTAAAATTTAAAGTTAGTTTGAGGTAATTGCTTTGTAAAACAAAGTAGCCGTAACCGGGTGAGTGAGCAATTTATCGTTATCATGTCTCAACAACCGGCCACCAACGATCAAACCAATTTTCCTCACAAGCTTAATTGGCAATGTTTTTGTCAAAAAACAAGTTGAATAAAAATACATTTTTGCCATTTATTTTTTAATCAAAATATTGTTAAACAAAGAGTAATACTTAATTATTATTTTTTTCTACTTAGAGCTAGCTTCACGCCTATAATATAATCTATATATGTAGCGAATACAGAAAACAGCTAAATTCACAAAAATGGATACGAAATTACGAAATCTATACATATATAATTTCTTAATCTCTCCATCCTACATGGACCAATAGAAAAAGGTTAATATTGTTGTGTTCATACTATAAATTATAAATAAAAATAATAAAAATATTTATAAATTCAAATTTTCTCTCTCTTTATTTTATAATTATATAAAATTTCATAATAAATAAAAACAATAATATTTAATTATAAATTATAAATAAAAATAATAATATTATTATTAAGTTAAAATTTATATATTAATATAATTCTTTGGGAGGTTTTATATTTTAAAATTTCCACGGTTTAAAAATATGTAATTATAACTAATGATACATTTTTTTTATTTCTTTCCATTTTCATCTTATTCTCAGATTTCAACCGATCCGCTCATCATCTTAATTTGTCGAGATATTCATGTTCTCATGCTTCAATATTTCGTCGGAATTTTCTTATATTTTTCAGAATTTCATTTATGCTTTTATTATTTTATTATACATTTTTTTTCGTTTTTTTCTATTCAAATTTGAATTTTTTTTGCAGAATCAAATTCAGGTATAATTTATTAATTTTTTTTCAATATCTCATAAATTGAATTGGAATTATAGCCTACAATCCGTTTGAAATAGAATTCTTTTCAGTAGGTGTAGAATTGATACAAGATTTGACAAACCACAGCTATGGAAAAGTTTGCATATCTATTTGTTAATTGCAATGTTAATCGATCAAAAGAAAAATAAATTAACCTTTTCTATATTACAAAACTATTTTTATATTACAAAACTATTTTTCGATGAGGTAATTACGTACGGGCCGCAACCACGGTGATTCTCGACTTTGACCTGTCCCTTCAGAGTTTAATCATGATTCTCGACTCTTGCTCTCTTTGTTCTATATTTTTTTCACTATAAGTGAGATCAATATGATAATGTTGAATTTTTTAATATTAAAAATAATTAAATAAATAAAATATCTTTTGATTATTTTAATTATTTTATAAGTCGATAATATTTAATTTAATTGTTAATTTTATAATTTTATTTAAAATTTTGGAAGATCTTAATCCTGTCTTGATCTTGACCCGAATATAAATTATAAGGACGGGACGAGATTCCCCTAATCCCGTCTCATGTCTACCACTACAAATTAGAGTGTGAAAGTATGATTATAAAATAAAATAAAATTTTCATCTGTATCAATTTTAAAAAAATACCACGCAAGTGATACTAGTACGTTACAAACAATCTCATAAAACTTGATACTATATTTTACAATCTTATATAATTACAACGATTATTCAAAAATACATATTTTATAATCATTTCATTATTATTAGTGGTATCCAAGTGGAGCAGGATATTCCTTCAGCTCGTGTCCTTGACATTGTATATCCTGCAAATATAAATAAAGCAAACAGTGTCAATATACATATATATAGTACTCGTGTTCATATTTAATATCCAAATTAAAATTGATATTCTTACCGATGCAAAGTGGTTAAGGTCACGGTGATGTGCCTCGTCAGCCCTAATAACCGTCACAACATCTTTCAGAGTCGCATCGGGCGGCAGCCGCCAGTAGTCGATGGCGATGGCCGGCGCCGGCGAATCCTCAAAGAGTCCCTTTTCCAAATCAACCAAAAATTCCGTGTACGAATTGACAGCCTCCTCCTCGAGATAGCCGACTATCCGATGGGCCAGCTTAGGAGAAGCAATGTAGGCCACAAAATAGGCGTTGAAAAAAACGCCTTGCACCGCGAAGACTAGGGCTCGCTCGTACCATTTGGGTTGCGAGACTTCGAGAAAAGTCATGAGGTGCATTCGTTCGTTCTCGGCTTCTTCGAGAAGGGCTTTGATCCAACCGCCGCTGTGCTCGAACCGCCGGAGGGACTTGAAGTGGAGGAGCATGCCGCCGACCATCCCCGGAACGGCGGCCACCGTCTCGAGTAACATTGCGTGGCATATGTGGCGCCTCTGGATATATTTATATGTGGATGTCGCAAAACTTAGATTAAGGGTAGTTTGGTAATTTTAGGCTACATGACTCGTTTCTCTACCGTTATTAACTTATTATTATTGGATCAAAATTGCTAAATAAATTCTATTTACGCTTTAACTAACTGAAAAATATAGTTTTGACAAAAAAATAAAGAATATAAATTTATTTTTAAGTTTAAAAGTAAAGTATTTGAGAATAAAGTTGAAAAAATAAATTGTTAAAGTAAAAGTAAAGTAGTATTTTAAAATTGAAAAATATATATTAATTATTTATTTCTTTTTTTGGAAATGTTCTATTAGGGAGTACGGAGTAATATAAAACATTCATTTAGAAAAGGTGGTGTTATTAGTGTAGTAGAAATGTTTTCATTTATAAAATACCAAAAAATTATTGATAGTAGTAGAAATTATTCTTTGTAAAATAAATAAATTATTTCTTTAGAGTAATTAATTACCTGAAAGAACAAGTATGTAGGGTATTTGAGAGTTTGGACAGTCCAATAAGCAAACTTGTCCATATATGTGTTGGCCTCATGGTGCTTCTTCACATCAATTGAAGTGTCTGCTTTGTATGTCTCCCAAGGCTATATATACATACATATCCATCACAAAATTAAGTTAATTATATGATCATCATGAAATAAATCATCCAAATAAAGAAAAAAAAAATCCATATATGCATATTATGATCGATCGATACATACCCGAAAAGAGTTCCAGCGCCATGGCGACCCATCTTCCTTGCTTAGATTAGGCGGCGACACCCCCCAATAACTACTCACAATGGCTTGCGACTGTTTTTCTTCTCTTGCTACATTAGGAGAGGTACTACTCCAATGCCTTGTAACTTCGAAATTTCTACTATGGCTGAATTTTGGCCTAGAAGTAACAATAGTACTATTTGTCGTAGCATTGACAATGGCTGTTGAGAACAAACGTTGTCGACTTTGCCCAACGAGCAACGTTGACATCATCTGCATTCCGATACGACGACTCATTGAAAGTTATGGGGAAGGATTTGGAGACGAGAGAAAATAGAAATTGTAATGACTTGTTGTTGTGGTATATAGATCGATGAAGATAGGGGTTGGGACTTGGGAGTTTATATAGTGGTCTTAAACTGAATTATGTACCTTGAAAAGTATTCCAATTAAGTAACCAAAATGGAAAAGTCAACGATCTGTTTCAATTAAAAATTGTTAACAATTTGGACCCGTCAATTATACCACATTCCTGGAAGCGTAAAGAATACTACTGTAGTCTGTATGACATGTGAAAGGGGTAAATTATTTTTAATGCCTCGACTTGAGGGGTAAATTTAAAAAGATTAAACTATTACTCCCTCCGACCATTAATAGATGTGATACTTTTCTGGACACGGAGTTTAAGAAAATTATTATTTTTGTATTTTTTAATTGAAAAGTAAAAGGTAAAAATATATATTAAAAGTGAAAAGTAAAGTAGTTGTGAGTAAAGTTTAAAAAGTAGGTGAAGTAAAGTAGAATAAAATTGTATATTAAAATGAAAAAGTTAGAATAATTATTTTCTTTTTTGGGGTGTGTCAACTATTGTTGAACACCCTAAAAAGGAAAGTATGACAACTGTCTTTGGACCGAGAGAGTACTAATTTATAGAGTGTTTGAAGAAACTTATTTAGAAAGTATAGAATGTTTGAAGAAACTTATTTAGAAAGTATAGTAAAATGTTAGTATAATTTATAAATTGTTTTAATTGTTAATAGTTGATAAGTTATTATATTTTATTTAATAAATAAGTTAGTAAACTTTTTGGATAAAAATTAAATGTAAATTAATAAAAATTGAAAATTAATTGCATGAAGAAAATAATAGGTTTGGAAATCAATTTATATATAGATAATATACTAATAATATAATACGTAGTACAATTAATAACGTGTCAAATAAGAAAATCAAAGTTCAAAGACATCTTAATTATTTCTTCTCCGGGCGTCAAAGTTGACCGAGAGAAAATTAAAATTGTCGCTTCTTGTTTGATTTCCTTATTGGGATATACGACTTTACATTACTACTATGTTGGGTTTCTTCCTGGAACACATGAGAACAAACCATACAATATTTTGTTCTAGGAATATGGTTTGTGGTTTGAGTTGGTATAAGAGTAAAAGTTCGAACCGGTAGAGAAGTTGAACGGGTGGAGTCGCCATTGGCGAGAGTCGAACCCAGGGCTTCGGGTTATCTTCCCCTCACTTGTGGGCCAATTTCAACCTCTTTGGGGAGGCCCAACAAGTGGATAATTAAATCGAGTGGAGGCGCCACTGGCGGGAGTCGAACCCAGGACCTCGGGTTATCCCAAGGCTCTAAAGCCATGTTAGATGCCGCATCATCCAAGAGCTCGAACTGATAGAGAAGTTGAACTTCTTTACATTTATATTAATGGGTCGAATATATTCTCCAATAATCCCAATAGGTTGAGGTACAATTTTTTTTCTTTATGCTTGTGGGACCCACATTGCAAGACACAATCAAATTTGTACTTAGTATTTAATATTTGATACTCTTTTTTCTCTCTCTCAAATTGTACTTATCACCCCAATGATATACCTAGGTACAATTCAATGCCATGTATGAATTGTACCTACTATTGGGAATGCTCTAAAATTTACACACTCAAGATACTTCACAAAAGATAGATAATTGCTCAAAAGCAAACATGTTTAACTTTAAAATTCATATAAACTAATGAACACTTATCAGAGGGATTTATTATTCGTATTATTAGTATGGGTAGCATATTATCTTTCATTTAAATTTTTATAAGTTGTTAGTAATATCATTATTCATATTACGATTCTTTTTTTATGATTCTTTTAGTTTAAGCAATAATAATTTTGCATTAATTCAAAACATATAACTACTATATAAGTAGACCTAACGCATTAAAGTGCTTTCGTTGTTGGTATTCTATTCAATCTCTACGCATTTCATCACTCTACCGAAAATTTCTTTTATCCCTATCGTACTCTAGCTTGATAGTTTATAAATTCTGTCCAATCAGTACAGAATTTGGCCTTGAAATTTGATTAAAGACTTAAAAGGTCAACTAAAAATGTTTTATGCTCAATTATACCGAATAATCCTTGCATTCTTTTTCGGAGATTTTGCATTATTCTATTAAAATGACAATTAAAATTAAAACAATAAATAAATATTACCTATACTTTTAAAAGTATTATAAAATCATAAACCTTTATTTATTTATTTATTTATTACTAGTAGATCATAAAAATTGATAATAATAATAATTATAATAATAATAATAATAATAATAATAATAATAATAAAATCATAAATGTCCTGAAAAGAAAAGAAAAAACTATACGTATAATGAATTTGATATTCACAATCAGGTGATTTTATCTCTAATACTCCGTAATAATCATATGAGACGATGACAACGCGTTACTACAGTACTTTATTTTCAAAATGGGCTACATCGAGAAACTTGGAAAATAGGTACAAGCGCCTAAAGCGCGAGGTACAGCTCATTCACCGCCCACTTTCAAAATCTTGAAAAAACCTTATTTCCCCTCAAATTCAATTTACTAAGAGCATAATAGAGATATGTTAACCGAAACGACGCCGCTTGCTGTCAAACGCCGCTGATTCCGGAGCTGCTCACCTCCTCCGTTCACCGGGATTTCTGCTTTCCCCCGTCGAATTCGCCGCCTGCCCATTCACCTGGTAACTTCAATTTTCATTTATCGGAATGCACATGCCCGATTCTGAATGCAGTTGAAAGCAATCGAACTGATTTTGCCCTCCGTGTTTGTTCGTTTCCAGGTGTAGATTCTGATCTTCATTTGAAACCATGTCGTTGCTGAGTAGATTTTTCTACAAGAGGCCTCCGGATGGCTTGCTCGAACTCTCTGATAGAGTGTATGGTAATATGCTTAATTTGATTTTTGCCCTTTTCAAAACATGTTGAAGTTATTGTTGCTGTTATAATTACAGTATCGTTTATGCGAACAATGTCTGTGTGATGTAGTGTTCGATTCCTGCTTCTCAACCGAAGTGCTCCCCGACGAAATATACCAGCTCTACTTGCACGAAATCATTACCGAGTTACACGAAGAGTTCCCGGAATCCTCGTTCCTAGCATTTAATTTCCGTGAAGGCGAGAAAAGGAGCCAGTTTGCCGAGATATTGTGCGAATATGATGTCACGGTCATGGATTACCCGAGGCAGTACGAGGGTTGCCCTCTATTGCCCCTGTCTCTAATTCATCATTTCCTACGTGTGAGTGAGAGTTGGCTTTCTCTCGGGAATTGTCATAATGTAGTGTTGCTCCACTGTGAAAGAGGCGGCTGGCCGCTACTCGCATTTGTGTTGTCTAGCTTCTTGGTTTTCAGGAAGTTGCAAAGTGGTGAGAGGAAGTGTCTTGAGATGGTTTACCGTGAAGGACCAAAAGGCTTGTTGCAGTTATTGTCCCCATTGAACCCGTTTCCGTCTCAGCTTCGGTACCTGCAGTATATATCACGAAGAAATATATCTTCTGAGTGGCCTCCTCCCGAGAGGCCCCTTTCATTAGACTGTCTTATTCTCCGTGCAATTCCAAAATTCGATGGTCAGAAAGGGTGCAGACCTCTTATCCGTGTTTTTGGTAGAAATCTCCTTAGCAAGGATGGACTGTCGACGCAAATGATCTATTCCATGAATAAGAAAGGCAGACAAGTTCGTCATTATCGCCAAGTATACCCTATCTTTAATTCTTGATTTTCGTAAACATGATCTATTTGCTTTATGTTTATCTTGAAAATTTCATGCAGAAGGACACTGACGTGATCAAGATTGACATACAATGTTTCGTGCAAGGGGATGTGGTGTTGGAGTGTGTCCATCTGGACTTGGATCCAGAAAGGGAAGTCATGATGTTCCGTATAATGTTCAACACGGCTTTCATTCGATCTAATATTTTAATGCTCAACTCTGAGAACTTGGACATCCTTTGGGACTCAAAGGCGCGGTTTCCTAAGGGCTTTCGTGCTGAGGTACTTTTTTTTTTTCTTGAATTTCTGTGTGTAGTTTCATGCAATCTTAACACCACAAACATTTTCTCAATTTTTTAAAAAATTTCTTTGGTTGGAACGATACAAAGCCACCCAAACTCAACTCTTATTGTTTTAACATTTCTTGAATGTTTTGTTTGTGAGGGCAGGTGCTTTTTGGTGATGTTGAGAGCACTTCTCCGGCCAGAGCTCACACTCCCATGTTGAATGGCGAGGATACAGGTGGACTGCCTATTGAGGCTTTCTCCAGGGTGCAAGAACTTTTTAACGGTATGGATTGGGTTGATACCGGTGATGATGCCACTTTATGGTTACTTAAGCAGTTATCCGTGTTAAATGATGTGAAAGATTTGACCATGTTGCGGAGGATGAATGGCTATGGATCGCCTCTCGACTCTGAGGAAGAAAATAATGCTTCGAGTATTGCCGATAGTCTTGATTTTCTGGACTCGGAGAAAGCTAGTGTACCAGAATTTAATTTGATGGATGACCGCTCGTCCCTGGATTCTAGTTTAGAAGAGGTCTATGACCCCAGACAATCAAATGATCCTATCCAGTCCACGACGGTTAGTGATGCCCAGTTACAGTCTCTTCCTCTCTCTGAATCTTTTAATGAAATGCGAATTTCGACTGATGCTTCTAATTCCACTACGTCTGATTTAAGTATCTGTTCACCTGTCGTTGCAACTGTATCTCCTTCACTTTCTAATGAAAGATCTTCTCAGATGCCTCTTGTGGATAGTGAAGAAGAGCTTTCACCACCAACTGATTCAAGTAAAACACTGGCACAATCATATCCTCTGCCTCCGGTTGTTTCTAGTGAAGCTCCCACACCACCTCTACCTACTCATCCTAACAGTTCATTTAATGTAGCTCCATTGTCAACTTCTGAGCCACTCAGTGGTTCTATGCTGCTATCAACCAGTCCTCCACCACCGCCACCACCACCTCCTCCTTCCCTTCCAATGAGCTCTAATAAAGTAAGCATTCCTCCCCCTCCCCCTCCACCACATCCCTTTTGTTCAAGCAAAGAACTTCCTCCACCTTCTTTTGAATCAAGTTTTTCGCCCCCACCAGATCCTGGTTGTGGTTCAACATCAGCTCCTCCTCCACCTCCACCTCCACCACCTCCCGGCCGTGGTTCAACATCTGCTCCACCTCCACCTCCACCTCCACCGCTACCACCAACTAGTCATAGTACAACACCGGCACCACCTCCTCCTCCTCCTCCTCTGCCACCACCACCAACAGGTCATATTACAGCACATGCTCCACCTCCACCTCCTCCACCACCACCCTGTCGTAGTTCAGTTGCACCCCCACCTCCCCCACCGCCACCACCTCCGTGTCATACACCACCTCCACCACCCCAAAGTCGAAATTCAGTTGCACCCCCACCTCCACCTCCACCAGCTCCGGGTTGCAATACAAAACCTACTCCACCTCCACCTCCACCACCTCCGGGTCGTAATACAGCACCTACTCCACCTCCACCTCCACCTCATCCAACTCGTGCAACTCCAACCCCACCACCACCTCCTCCAGGCCGGGGTTCAGCACCAGCCCCACCACCACCTCCTCCGGGCCGGGGTTCAGCACCAGCCCCACCACCACCTCCTCCGGGCCGGGGTTCAGCACCAGCCCCACCACCACCTCCTCCGGGCCAGGGTTTAGCACCAACCGCACCTCCACCGCCTGCAGGTCGCGGTCTGGCTCCAGTTCCTCCACCTCCTCCGGGCCAACGCTCGACACCATCTGCACCTCCTAGTGGTAACGGCTCCCATGCTCCTCCACCTCCAGCTCTTGCAAGAGGAAGAGGTTTGCCCTCAGCAAGAGGAAGAAGCTCCTCTGGTTCTTCAATTCCCCCTAAAAAAACTTCATTAAAGCCTTTGCATTGGGTTAAAGTCACTCGAGCTATGCAAGGGAGTTTGTGGGCTGATACTCCGAAACAGGAAAGTCAATCAAGGTTGGTATTTCTCAACTTTTGCTGGTGTTATGGTCTCATTTCAAACTTGAACTTCCCGTGACTTGTTTGTTCACATATATATATATATATATATCCTTATATGTATAGGCTTCTAGAATTTGGTTCAGGTGAACTCCTGTCATTTTGTGCTTTGTGGTTATGCTAATTGCTTCTTAACACCTAAGGTTAAGTGACATTCTGATTATTAATCTTTTGGTAGGCAACCTGAAATTGATATATCCGAGCTTGAGAGCCTTTTCTCGGTGGCTTCTGCATCAGATGGTGCAAGTAAGGGTGGGGGACAACGTGGTTCTAAAATTAACAAGCCAGAAAAAGTGCAATTGGCAAGTGGATACATATTCATACATTTTTGTTTCTGCATAATTTCAGCAGTTTATATGTTCTTACTGACTTAAAGTTGAAGGCAGTTCGTTTGCAGTAAAATATATTTATTGTAATTTTTTTTCTTAATACTTGTATTTGATGTTTCCTTTGTCAGGTTGATTTACGTCGAGCCTATAATTGTGAAATTATGCTCACAAAAATTAAAATTCCCCTGCCAGATATGATTGTAAGTTCTATGTATAGTTCTTTTTTTTTTTATAAAAATTAGTGGAGAGTCATTGCAGCTATTTTTAGATTTATCCACACCTTAAGTGAGGACAATTAACTTCTTACTCTCATAGTTTACCATTCTAATATAAAGAAATTTGAAATCAGTAAAATCATTTCTGTTCATATAAAGGATAATGTTTTCGTCCTTTATGCTCGTCAACGTTTTCACATGAATTATTTCTTACGCTTGCTTCATTATTCACTCTTAGAATGCTATTCTGGCTTTGGACTCTTCTGCTCTGGACATTGATCAAGTTGAGAATCTTATAAAATTCTGTCCTACGAAAGAAGAAATGGAAACATTAAAGGTATTTTTCTCTCTGCCCATGATTACGGTTTATGGGTTAATTCTTACACAAAATGGTGTTCTTTGTATTTTGTTTTGTTGTGTGCATGCTATAACATTTATGAACTCTAAATCCTCATTTAACATTTAGTTTGTTTCTTTTTCAGAACTACAATGGAAAAAAGGAGATGCTAGGAAAGTGTGAACAGGTTCCGTGATATATTAATGATTAATTGATGAACTGCTATATACTAGCATTCCAATTACTAACAGCTGAGCTTTTGAATATTTCAGTTTTTTCTGGAACTAATGAGTGTCCCTCGAGTTGAATCCAAATTAAGAGTATTTGCTTTCACTATAACGTTTACCAGCCAGGTCTATATTTTTATGTTCCTAGTTCACTGTTGACCGGAGATCCGTTTTTGCACTATAGTGTTTATTAAGTAGCTTTGTTCTTCAGGCCAAGGACCTAAAACGTAACCTGAACATAATCAATGATGCTGCAAGAGAGGTACATTGTTTATGGAGATGAATATTATAAACTCTCAAGGCATGCTTAACTATATCTTTCTTGTTTGTGAATTGTGGTCAGGTTAAAGATTCCTTGAAACTGCGTCAAATTATGCAGACAATCCTTACTCTGGGTAATGCATTAAATCAGGGCACTGCCAGAGGTATTAGAACCTACAGTAAAGTTGTCATATATTGGTAAAAACAAATTGAATTTGTACTCATCATTTGATAACTTGCATTTGCAGGGTCTGCTGTGGGATTTAAGTTGGATAGTCTTCTCAAACTTTCTGATACACGTGCAAAAAACAACAAGATGACCTTAATGCATTACCTGTGTAAGGTAGGTAGAGGTACACTTGTCTTTGTTTACAAATATAAGTAGGACTTCTTGTCCGGGAAGTGCAGGTAGTCTTGGTACATGTGTGTACTTAAAAGTGAATACACTTGAATGTATGCTTAAGACTCTTTAAATATTATTGTAAACTCTGCTTAAATCAAAACATGTTGTATTAGGGTTGGGAAACCCGAAACAAATAATTAGATGAGTTGGGTTACGGTTAAGAAATCTGACATAATTTTATATCTCAACACAACATGTCACGAATTGACACTCCTAATTTTAAACTGGGATCATTGGTAAAACAAATCTAGAGGACAGTCTTAGGGAAAAAAATAAGGGTCAAATTACCCAATGGAATTGCTGCCCTTGCATTGTAATGTGATGATGGAATAAATTAGATGGTGATTAGGTATATTAGCTGGTGTGGATTAATTTTTGTCAGGTATCTTGGGTTTAAAGTATAATTGGATGTGGAGAGGGGTTATTTACCAAGGAATTTCTCCTGTTGGTTGGTGTGAATAATTTTGGGAGAGTTGACTAAATGACAATTCCCCCCCTTAGAATTCCAGCCATCTTTACAGCGTTACTGTACTGCACCTATTGACTGACTCAGTGTGTCCTTGCAGTTATAGAATGTAGTTAACCTAGAGTATGTGAATTTGTTAGACCAGAATTAGAACATTAAAAAGGTCATTTCTCAGCATTACGATTTCAACATTATTGTCACTAGTTTCAATTAAAAAAAAAATTGCACCTGCTGGATAAGATTTCCTGTAAATGAATATATTTTTGTTTTTGTCTACTAGTAAGTTAAATAATCGCATCCATGCATTTGATGCAACAATTTGTATGTGATCATTTTGTGTTCTAAAATGCAGTTTTCAAATCAATATACTTTGTAAATTCTGGGTTTGATTAAAACATCTATATGCTCATGTTGATTGCATTTTCTCTGTGTTAGCTTATATCGGGGAAAATGCCGGACTTGCTGGATTACAGTAAGGATCTTGTTCATCTTGAACCAGCCTCCAAGGTTGTCTATTATATCATAATGTAAAGATTTTCCTTCATAATATTGAACTTTTTATTGCAAAAAAATATTTAACTTCTTTGGTGCTTGGGTCATCCTATGCGGCTTTTTAGATACAACTGAAGTCTTTGGCTGAAGAAATGCAAGCAGTTAGCAAAGGCCTTGAGAAGGTTGAGCAGGAACTCGCTGCAGCTGAGAATGATGGTGATGTATCCTTAGGCTTCCGGAAGGTATATTCGGAAGCTTTCTACGTCTCCTCAGTAAAGCAAATAAAGATTAGGCCACCCAATGAATGAATCATGCTGAATAATGAAAAGTTAAAACTATGATTCTAAATCATCTTTTATTTTTTTAAATGAATCTAAATCATCTTGGAAACCACTGTCATTAAATACATCAACAAAAGATGAGATTAGGTTGTATACCTATATTATCTAAACACCGCTGGTTAATTGTTGGAATGTGGGTTAAATTGGGAGATTCAGAAATAACTAATGACATTTTTAACCTCCTTACGTTTATGTGTAATTCGGCGAAGCAGATGAGGCTGCTACAATTACACAACCTCAGGGGTGCTAATTTAACTCACCTTGAAACTGAATAAATAATCGGCTGCCTTATGAGCACAAAAACATGGATTTTGTTCCATTTATATCCAACTAGACATTGAGCATGGATATATTATTATTTAATCTGGAACTGGCTTTTAACAGGTCTTGAAGACATTCCTTGATACCGCCGAGGCTGAAGTGAGGTTGCTAATCGCACTTTACACCGAAGTGGTGAGCATTAATTATCATTTTCTTTTGCTTCTCATTTTTTCTGTTTGTTTGTTTTCTTTACAAATTGATTATGCAGGGGAGAAATGCCGACTCACTTTCGCAGTACTTTGGCGAAGATCCATCAAGATGCCCTTTTGAGCAAGGTTTGGTGGAAATGATGTTAATGTTGTAAAATTTACAATTTGTGATTATTATAAAAACTCCCCCTGAGGTTTGCATTATTTACAAAGAAAACAAGGAAATATAATTTTATACATTAAAAAAAATTAAAAAATTGAGGTTTGGCCATGTCGTGATTTTTTAGGGTTAACTATTATGTTTTGGCAAGTGCCCAGGGTTATTTTGAAACCATTTTTTCCTATCAATCAAAACCATGTACAGTATATCAAAGTCTAACCTCATATTAATTTGTTGTAATTTTGAAAACATTCTTGTTCTTTTTTTAAATGCCCTGAACCACATTGGTAGCTTTGCAGCTATCCCTAAAATTTTATAGTTTTATTGGTAGTAGATATTCCCGTTCCTTATGTCGCTCTTGTGTTCCACTTAGTGTATCAACATTGAGTCGAACCAATAAGAGGGAATGGTACTCCCAAGTTGCATTGTGCACCAATATAAGTTTTTCTTGAATAAAAAAAAAACTCCAGTTGTCATTCAAAATTACGAATACCAATGATACACCCCTTGATATTTGTATTAACCCGCACCCGTACAAAAATATAAATAGCGTATATACTTTTTATCTTGAAAGGTAGTTTTAATCTCAAGGGTTTTTGTTTTTGTGTTGTGGTTCCTTTTTTGTGCAGTGACTCAAATCCTAGCTGTCTTCACTAAGTTGTTCAATAAGTCGCACGAGGAAAATGAGCAGTTGGCTGATGCTGAAAAGAAGAAATTGGAAAAGGAAGCTCTTAAAGCGGTGGCTAATTCTCCTGCAAAGAAGGAAGGCGCAGATGCCTTTCGTGCGAAACTCAATTCCCGTAATAATAAAAGTGCTTCTTGAAATCTCGATCATTAGTTCTACACAAGAGGGAAGATAACAGTAGAGTCAAAATTGATTTGGCTCAAACACGTTGTCAGCTTGATGCATATCATCATGAGAGGTTCTTTGGTCGAGTTCCAAATCGCCCCCTTGGTTTTTTATTAGCTATTGATAGGACTACAATCACTTTAGCAGGGGACGAAGAGATTTTCGGGGAAGGGCTGTATTTGAATTTACTAGGAGGAATAGACCAAACTGGGTCGTTTCTCCAGAGCAAAGACAACATCTGTAATACGTGTTATCTGGGTTGTACATAATGATTGTTATATATTCTCTCCTAATTGGATGAGTAAAGTTCGTCTGTTGATTCATGTCAAATGTTTATAATACGGAGCTAGCCGAGTATCATTTTCGTATTTTCTCTTGATACAGAAGAAACTTGGGTTATGCTTGTGGCTAATTTTTGCTCTTTTGTACCACAACCATATGAATAAGTTTTACTCTTTGAGTTGACTCACCATATTAATTGTGTTTTTTTAAAGATTATTATTACTAGTAAGTATAATAATGAAAGTCAACTATGGGCAAAATATTTATAATCTCTGCCAAAAGCCTGATTGTGTTTGATATGCGAATCTGCCGTATTTATTAGTGAAAAAGATTACCGTTGTGTTGGATCAACATCACCATATAATATGAGAGAATACTGTATTTGCAGACCATTCTAAACCTCACAAATTAACTTTTTACAATTCTCATGATCTATGCAATCTTTTGTCCCAAAAAAACAAACACTTTCTGCTTAAAAAAAAGTCCATTTTCTTTTAAGAAGGGAGAAAGTAGTTTTTATTTCTCACAAGCAAAGAAAACCGAACACTTTCTTTGTTAAAAAATGTTAATTTTCTTTTAGAAGTAATTTTTATTTCTCACAAACAAAAAAATATGCATAATAAAAGTGAACAGTCTTTTAATTTGGCTGTCAAAATAACATTTTCACTTGAAAAAAATAAATACATTCATTCAACAGTACATATATATTAAAATGAGAACGTAGTTCCACACACAAAAAAAAAGAACGAATAGTATTATTTATTTATTTATTTAGTACTAAATCAATCTCATAAATATCTATAGTCAATACATATATATTCAATACATATATCATGCTCCTAGGAATACGATATAAATAGTGCTCTCAGTCTTTAAAATATAAAAATCATCATTTAATAATAAGAAATCTTCATTTCAAGATATAATTATTATAAACATTAAATTAACATAACAATGAATATATTAGCATACTTAATGAATATTTATCAAAAAATACATGAAGATATAATCATGGGTGTACAATTAGAATCGTGCTCCCAAGATCAAGATATAAATTGCCCAGTATAGTAGTATATTTTTTCGCTCCTACAAATGAAATAATTATAACCCTTTTTTCACTTTAAAATGTAAAATGACCCTTCATTTTTCTTTCAACAAGATATACATACAGTAATATATTTTGTTAATTACATTACTCATGAATTTTCTTTTTGAGATGGAATGAATATAATTTTATCACTGTTTTTTACTTAATTTTGTGTATAACTAAAATAACAATTTTTCCAATCTAAAATAGATAAAATACAGTCAGCTGAAGAAAATGCCAAAGAATTGAAAACACACAAATAAAGAAGTAAAGAAGCAACTACCCCAAACTTATCCCCCATACACACACACACTCACACACACAAAGTTTTCAATGGCAGCTCAAGACGCAGAAAAAGGGCATGACGAAAAAGAGTACGAGAAGCTACTATCCTCATATCTGGGCCTCAGCTTTTCGATCTTCCTCGGGCTTCTACCCAAAAACTCAATCCCATTACTCTCGAATCTCCAAGCCCAGAACAGAGCCCTAACCCGGAGGCTCCTGCAATCCGAGGACCAGCTCGCCCAGCTCATCTCGAGGCGGAAAGAGGACTCCAAGGCCAACGCCAGGGTCGTCGAGATCTTCGCCAGCCACCGGCACTCGTGGCAGCAGGAGGAGAAGCGCCTCTTGCTCCAGATCGAAGAGTACGGCGAAGAGATGGCCTACCTCAAGGCCAAATTGGACGAGTTCGAGAGCGTCGAGGCCGATTTGAAAGCCAACAACGAGGATTTGAAGAGGGAAGTCAGCGAGCGGGACGAGATGTTGGATTTCGTCAGCAGGAGTAATTTCGACGCCGAGAGCGGCGGCGGCGGCGGCGGGGAATGCTACGGCGACGTGGGGGTGAGGTATGGGAAAGGTGGGGTTTCGGAGGAAGATGAGGAGGTGGAGTGCTTCGCCTACAATGGCGGTGGTGAGATGGGCTTTGGTTCAGCTTTCTTGAATTCTGGGGCTACGTCCAAGTTTTGGTCCGAGAAGACGAGCCTTTGGCAGGTAATCCTTTTCATTGTTTTACATAGCTATTTGTTAGTTTGTACATTTTGCTTATGTGTTCTTCATGGGATTTTCTGAAATCGAAGAGCTTATAGTATTATGTTTTGGATAAATGTGATGTTGATTTCTTGATGGTCTCGTTGCAGGATACGCAGTACGAATCCATTGAATCACTTCACCATATGAAGCACTTTGTGTCTCGGTAATTAAGCGTCACTTATATATTTAGGAATGGACCGTGTTAAAAAAATAATTGTACCTAATGCGAAGTCCGGGGTATTTTTCTTGATTCAGAAGGGAGTCCCCTTGGAAGGTCGATGGTGACTCTAATGGAGTTTCCTCTAAATTAAAATTACTCGAGCAAGAGTTGCTTAATTTAGAAAGAGTCCGGAAAGCAGACCTGTCAAAAGTACCTTCGCAAATGCGAAAGCAGGCCAAGAGGTATCAAGCATTAGCAGGAAAAATTGATGATCTCTGCAGGAGAATGGTAATACATTTTTAAGTCATTATAATGCATTTTGATACAGGCTTCTTAACTGATTTGGGATTTGGCTCGTATCTTTTTGTTCCAAGTTTTTAATGTTCATTAGGTCAAACAAGTTAAAATTTGTAGTTTTACCACAACAGAAAAAAAAAGACTATTCTTCCTCAGAATTACAAATATCTTCTCAAAGCATTATGTTGAAGCACCTCCTTGCACTTGTATTTTCTTTACAAATACCTTCAGAGTACGTCTGAAAATGATAGCTAATAAGAAAGAGAGTTTATTTGTTATTTGTGATTCGAAATGATATACGTGTCCTTTTGTAATTATCTAATCTCAAGATGTGTGCATTTTTTGTCAGCAAGCTAGTGATCCATGTGAGACAACTCTCAGCTCAGAGTTCAGAACGCAAAGGCAAACCGAATTCCTTCTAGAAGCTTTCCGTCTCCAACAGAGAGCTTCCGAGACCAACCAGAAACTGACGGCTCTTCAAGCAGAAACCGGAAAGAGTTATCACGGAGGCGAGCTTGAGGGCCCATCCCAACTAGCCACTAGGCGATCACTGGACTCCATCAGGAACAACTTCAAAGAAATCCAGAGGAATTTGGAGATCTGGCTGGCTAGGATCATAGGAGATCTCGAGGGATTATTGGCTCGAGACGGGGCCTCTCGCGTGCGTGAATATTACGTCTCTAGGTACCCTTTTGTCCAGTAGTAATAATGATTGATTTTAACTGTGTTAAATGTTGTGGCGAGGATCAAGAAAATGTACAGTCCCTTTTGTTGCCTGTCAAGTTGTCGAAATGTGGTCCTGGGGCCAAGGCTTCTTCTGTTTAGTGTTATAGTTTGAACTAGTCCAAACCATGGGTCAGGCCAAGACGGGCTGGGATTGGCCCGTTTGATCGTGGTCTGTTAACTGTTGGCCCGAGTTCACATAATTGAGTCTGAACAATTCCTTCTAGTAACATTATAAAACTGAAAATAAGTGGGGGGGCATATGTACTTGTGTGATCAAAGACAAAATAAAGTTGTCTGGACTCCACTTGCATGGAATCTTTCTCAATGAAGGTTGGTGGTCCAGATAACCCCAAGTCACACAGAGAGTAGTAAGTAGTAACAATATGATTCCATTTTACTTGTGCTTTAGCTGTGTATTCATCACGTCTATCAGATAAAAGCGGACCTTATATTCATTTATGTTTTACTTATTGTCTTCCTGTCAATGTTAGCCGAATGATGGGAAATTATCACCTCCGATCAGGCATGGGGTTTCGGTTATGTGCACGCTGAAAGTGTAATTATGGGTTGGATTAAGAACTTGTTAAAAGCTCAATATTTAAACCAAGAAGCTAATTTAATAAATATGACTAGTAGTATTATTTTGTGATTTCATCGTTGTTTGTGAAATGGTTAATCAATAACTAATCAGTGTAGGAGGTTAAATTCTATTGACATTGATTCCATGAACATTTGAATAACTAAGTTGAAGGACTCTGTCTGCTCGTTTGGTAACAACCCACACCTATACCTATAGTATGGTGATGTTGAGTTGCTCTTAAAAATTGGTTAACATACAAGAGTAATTGAGGGAGAGTTACTGGAAAAATTGATATGGCTCGACTTGCAACACTTGTCACAGGCATATCTCTTCTGGATCAAAGTTCGTGCTCATACAACACCCCTTAAGAAGTCAGTGACAAGGACAATTACCAGATGTTGACATTGTCTCTTAATTTATTCGTGTGTTAAGTGATCAACTTGTGACTCGATATTTTCATCTAATCGAGTCATGCTCATCATGCTTGAATATCAAAAACTATTGGGATTAATCCTAACCAACTCGGGGAGGGAGTCTTTGGCTATTTCTCATAAAAGAGTGAGATGTGAGGATAAATTTTGGAAACTAAATGTATAGAACTAAAAGTGAAGAATATAGGTCAAGCACTTGGAACAAAATAAAAAAATGTAGAGTAGTAATAAATACCCTCTATATCATAGAATAAATAATATAGTTATACAAATTGATAAAACAAATGCAATTAAAAAATATATAATACAATTTTACAATTTTTCAAAAATAAAGTTATAAAGTGAAGAATTATAATTATAAGAAAAATGAAGGTTACAATTATTCAATTATAGTATTTCAACTGTATTCTCCATTGTTGTTGAGTACAATTAAAATGAAGGTAACAATTATAAGAAAATGAAAAATACAATTGAAAAAAATAAATTGAAGAATACAATTTAACTACATTTTTTTGTCAAAAACAAAAAATATAAATTTACAATGTTAATGAATACATTTATGAAGTAAGAATGAAAAAATACAATTTTATAATAATAAAATTTTATATTATTCAAAATAATAAAGAACATTGTTTTTTTATTTACTTAGACGTACACATTATAGTTAGTTCCATTTCACCTATAGTTTTTCTTCTCTTTGAACTATAGTTTTTCTTCTATATGGGATATTTCCATGGTTTGTGTCCAACCATCCATGTCTTTCATTACGAGCATATCCTTATTAGACTTTTGTTGCACAATGAGACCGACTGACGATGTTGTAGTAAGACTCCAACCAGATAATAACAAAACTTTTTTTTATTTTCAATAATAAACCCAACAAGACAACATCATCATATCATAAAGGGTTACATCATTCAAGCATAGCCGAAAACACCCAGACTGCGAGACGAAATAGGATAAATAGATAACAAGCAATAATCACTTGCGAGGAGATGATAATTTCCAGTAGTAATAATCAGCTCGCAGCTTCGAGCAACTGCTTCACTTTGGTGATGTAATCACCCATAGCTTCCTCCTTGGATTTCCTGTCATGGGTGGTAACAAATTCCGATGGTAAGTCGTCTTAGATTTAATCTTGAGCTATCGGATAAGCATTAAAAAATATCATTCAAAAACGTGTTGCCAATCAAAATACCTTCGACGGCTTTCCACGCATCCCATTTTGCTCTATCCCTCATGTTAAACATACCAGGGCGGCCTGTGAATTGGATATGTTAATCAGAAGCTAATGCATTTTGAGATAAACGCTAAAATTACAGAAAAAGTACATTCGAGTTAACTTTTGTTATGTGTATGATTAGTTGAGCTAATAGAACAATGATGTCATAAAAGATCTCACAATAGCACACCTCAAAAGTTTCTAAATTACAAATAACCCTCACTTCAAATCTTACAGACACATGAAACTTAAAGCATTTATTTGTAATGCTTTGAAAATTTGAGGGGTGCAATTGTGGAATACTTGATCAAGTTCGGGCAAAATGTAATTTTCAAAGTTAGCTAAGCTTCTTTTCGTATTTTGTTGTAAACATCCCAACCCTCACAACGTCTTTCATATCATCCCTAAATTAAGAGGGGCTATTTCAAATTCAATGTGAATATGTAGTACAAATCAATCTCAAACATATCCCGAGCTCGTAGAGGAAATTAGCATATGAAAACATGTATGATTCTAATAACAAATACGGCACAAATCGATCATACAGTTGGAAAAATACTAACTTGTGTCGACATTTCCGCAAGTGGCCTGCTTGTAAAGCCCATACAGAATGAGCTTGTTCTCATTGGAAGTACTCTCAGGCAAAGTCTTTGCTTTCACAGCATGCTCCTCAAATTCTTCCTGAACAACACGATTAATTACAGAATAATATTATACTCCATTAAATAACAGTATATAATCATTAAGATCTTACTCTGAAATATCATTTCAATTTATAATAAATAGTAAGATCTAAATTGAAGAACAATTCCAAACAAAACCGAGCAATCACCAGAAATCGAAGCCCTAAAAAATTATTTACCCAAATCTAATGCAGGAAAGAAAAAAAGAAGCTAAATCACCAAAGCAATCCAGGGAATAAAATAAATCAAAAATCGCAAAATAAATAAATAAATAAATATAACCTTCAAAGCCATTGTTTAGTTTTCGGAGATCTTGGTTGCTCTAGAGATAACTCCTGGGAAGGGGATGGCTTTTGTTTGTGTACTGTAGTCTGCATATATATAGTGCAGGCGGAGTTTTCAATGAGATATTAGTTATGAATTGTGATGTTTTGGGTATAAAACTAAAAGATTATAATCCTCACCGTTGGATCCAACCAAGATTCTTGATTAGGAATTGGATACCCCCATTATAATTGTTCCGTTTGTAAAATGAATCATAGCCATTCATTTTGATTTTGTAAATTAAAAACTGAGTATTTTAGAAAAATAGTAAAAAAATAAAAAAAAAAAAATCCTTGAGGCTATTTTAGAAAAAATAATACTACTACTGAGTATTTTTGTTTTCCTTAAAGAGCATATAATTCTAATCGAGTGACACATTTGAATGTTACCGATCTAGAGGTTTTGAAAAGTTTATACTTCCGTCTTTCTCCTTCAATTTTTTTATTTGATTCAAATCAATGATTACATTACATTTTTATTCATATTTTTTTCATTTTAAAAGACTTGTAATTTTAAGTTTTCACTTTACTTTTTTAAATTTTAGTAAGGATTACTTATTTTATTAATTTAAAAATATATATTAACTTTAAATTTTTTCACAAATGCTATTTGAACATGCATCGATGTGACAAATAGCATACTTAATTTTTTTTATATATATTTTAGTTATTTAATATAAATATATTAATTTTATAATAAAAACATGTTTTTCAAAATATTAATTAAAATTCATTTTTACTAAAATTAAATATTTTTACATTTTTTAAATCTAAGCATATAATATAAATATCAATTTTAAATATCAATTAATTCATTCGTTATTACTTACTTGTAAACGCAATTAAATTTGATTGTCAAAAATATTAGTTTTTTAGTTTCTGAAAATTGCCCAATAAATATAAATAAATACAACTAGACTTAAAGCATAAAATTGTCATAAAAATATTGAAACACTTTAATATAAATAAATCATACTATAAAATACGTAGAGTCCCGTGGATAAATGGTCACATTTATAACAAAGGTGAGTTATATAACTTACACTATAACAATATGAGTTTTTTACACCAATTCATATTGAAGTGTCTATTATACCCTTCAAAATAAAAAATTAAAAAAAAAATTAAAAAATATCTCCACATTATTCTTCTCTCTCTCTCCCGTCGTACAACGTCGCCCCCTTTTTCTGATTTCGATTTTACGAAGCAAACAATGTCATCGTCGGCGACGCCGTCGGAGTCCGAACATTAAGAAGAGGAGGAGGAGCACCAACCCGAGGCGCTCACTTTATTCTTTCTTCTCTCTCTCTTTCTCCCCCCAAAACCGACCCGTTTTTTTTTTCGATTTCGATTCTACCAATTTTCTTACCGGAGATGTTATCGGAGTCGGCGTTGGCGTTCGAACATGAGGAGTATGTAAAAATTTCTACAGAACCACCACCATTTTCGGTTTTTTTTTTTTTTTTTTTTTGCGACTGTTACTCGATGGACTACTCGATGGCGCAGACGATCGAGTAGTGAAGAACATTTGAAGATCATTATTACTCGATGGTACGTTACTCGACGGTACATTACTCGATTTCGAGTGACTCGAAATCTCGAATTCGACTAGCAATTTCACGAATTAAAAAGATTTTTCTCATTCGTAATATGTTGAGTGTGAAGGTCGATTCACGCCGGAGAGGACGAAGAAGACGATCGGAGAAGACGATCGGTGATGTCGGTCAAAGAAGAGGGGTAGCGGTCGCTACCCCCTGGGCAGCGCACACTGCCCTTGTCCAGAACCGAGAACAGCAAGTTCCAACGATCGACGAGCGGGCAATGTAGCGCTGGGGTAGCGGTCGCTACCCCCCTATTTTCTGACAGCGGGAATTTTACTTCTCCTCCAAGTTTCCCTCCCCTATTTATACCCTATGCGATTTATTAATTAGGGTTAACACCTACAGTTATTAGAATTGATATTATAGAGTTTACAAGCTTGTAACGGGGATCTATAATTGTTCTAATAAATCATTGCAGCCGGAGAAAGTGGACGTAGCCCTCGTTAACGGGTGAACCACTATACATTTCTTGTGTCTTTTATTTCGTATTTTTCGTTCGTGCGTTTCGTGTTGCTTTTCAGGAAGGCAATTCGGACGCGAATTTCCCAACAACTAGTATCAGAGCACTAGGGTTTTAGCGATCGGGGAAAAGCGATGACGGACACCACCACTTCGTTCGGGGTTACGAAGTTTGACGGAAACAACTATGGACACTGGAAGATGCAGATTGAGGACTACCTTTATGGGAAGAAGCTCGGAATTCCTTTGAAGGGTAGACCGGAGACAATCACAGATGACGAGGAATGGGAAAGCCTCGACAGGCAGGTGTTGGGATTGATACGTTTGTCTCTGGCTTCAAACGTCTCATTCAACGTGCGCGAAATTACCACAACCAAGGGCTTGATGGCAGCCCTATCGAATATGTACGAGCAACCCTCATCGAACAACAAGGTATACCTTATGAAGCAGTTGTTCAACCTTAAGATGTCAGATAATTCATCCGCGGCAAATCATGTGAATGAGTTGAACTCAATCTTGAACAAGTTAAAGGCGATCGGGGTGAATTTTGATGATGAGATTTACGCCTTGCTCCTACTTGCATCTCTACCGGATAGTTGGGAGCCCATGCGAGCAGCTGTTAGCAACTCTATGGGGAAGGAGAATCTCCAGTTCTCCGATGTTAGAGATCGTATCCTTGCCGAGGAAATCCGGAGAAAGGAATTCAAAGTGAAAGCTCCTAGTTCGGCCTTGAGTGTGGAGAACCGGGGGAGGAACTCGGGCAAGAATGCTAACAGGAACAGAGGTAGATCCAAGTCTAGGAATGAGAGAGATAACTCGAAGTCCGAGGATAATGAATGTTGGAATTGTGGTAAGACGAGGCACTTCAAGCGGGATTGTCGCTCTCGGGGGAAGAACGACAACAAGAAGAAGGGATCCGCAAATGCGGTGACTCAGGATGAGGACGATGGGGATGTCCTTCTCCTATCGGTCGACTCACCGATCGATTCCTGGGTGCTGGACTCAGGGGCTTCTTTCCATACTACTACACAGCGAGAGGTAATGCTGAATTACGTCTCGGGTGATTATGGAAAGGTTTTTCTTGCAGATGACGAGCCACTCGACGTAGTCGGGATGGGAGATATTAACCTGAAGATGTCAAATGGGCAAACTTGGAAGATTACCAAGGTCAGACATGTGCCGGGGTTGACGAGGAACCTGATTTCGGTGGGCCAGCTTGACAGTGATGGCCACCGAGTGTCATTTGGAGATGGGTCGTGGAAAGTTTCGAGGAACGCCATGACCATAGCTCGAGGTCATAAGACGGGCACACTTTATATGACGACGAGCGTGAGGGACTCGACTGGTGTTGTTGATAGCACCCATAAGACCAAGCTATGGCATTGCAGGCTGGGGCACATGAGTGAGAAGGGGATGAAGATCATGGCAAAGAACGGGCTGCTGCCCGAACTCAAGGCGATTGAGTATCACGTGTGCGAGAACTGCATTCTTGGAAAACAGAAACGAGTGAGTTTTTCCAAAGATGGAAGGGAGCCCAAGGCAGAGAAGCTGGAACTAGTACACACGGATGTTTGGGGACCAGCTCCCGTGGCCTCACTCGGAGGGTCACTCTACTACGTTACCTTCATCAATGACTCCACAAGAAAGGTATGGGTATACTTCATGAAAAATAAGAGTGACGTGTTCTCTGTTTTCAGGAAATGGAAAGCCGAGGTTGAGAATGAAACAAATCTCAAGGTGAAGTGTTTGAGGTCCGACAACGGTGGTGAGTACGTTGACGCCGACTTCAAACAGTTTTGTGTCGAGAATGGGATCAAGATGGTGAAGACTATTCCGGGGACCCCACAACAAAACGGAATAGTGGAGCGAATGAACAGGACGCTAAATGAGAAGGCCCGGAGTATGCGGTTACATTAGGGGATGCCCAAGATGTTTTGGGCGTATGCCATCGACATGGCAGCTCATTTAATCAACAGAGCACCGTCGGTTCCTTTGGAATATCGGATTCCTGAGGAGGTTTGGAGTGGGAAGAAGCTGAATCTGTCCTACTTGAGGGTGTTCGGGAGCCTAGCGTATGTTCATGTCGACGCAGCTGCTCGTAGCAAGCTTGATCCTAAATCCAAGAAGTGCTTCTTCATTGGATATGGCGGCACGGAGTTCGGGTACCGATTTTGGGATGCCGAAAATCATAAGGTGATCCGAAGCAGAGATGTGATCTTCAATGAGGCGGTCTTGTACAAGGTTAAAGACGAGGTTGTTGAAGAAAGCATCGATCCCGTGGGAGACACGGAGGAGGTTCCGGTGGAGGTCATGGAGATCGAGGAGGGCAATACGAGCAGCGAGGATGAGCAAGATGAGAATGCTAATCCCAACATCGATCCAGTTACACCGAAACCGTGGAGGTCGACTAGGGTAAGAAGACCTCCCCATAAATTTTCACCATCTCTTAACTATATTTTGCTGACTGATAGGGGTGAGCCGGAGAGTTACACCGAGGCTATACAAGCGAGGGATTCGATCAAGTGGGAGTCTGCCATGAAAGAGGAGATGAGCTCATTGATGTTGAATCAGACTTGGGAACTAGCAGAGCTTCCGAAGGAGAAGAAGGCCTTGCACAATAAATGGGTCTTCCGAGCAAAGGAAGAACACGATGGAAGCATTCGGTATAAAGCAAGATTGGTGGTGAAGGGCTTCCAGCAGAAGGAAGGGATCGACTACACATAGATCTTTGCTCCGGTAGTCAAAATGGTAACCATTCGGGTGGTGCTTAGTTTGGTGGCATAGGAGAACTTACATCTTCAGCAAATGGATGTAAAGATCGCATTTCTTCACGGGGATCTAGATGAAGAAATCTATATGAAGCAACCGGAGGGTTTCGAAGTCCGAGGCAAGGAGAAGCTGGTGTGTAAGCTTCAGAAGAGCTTGTATGGGTTAAAGCAAGCTCCGAGGCAGTGGTACAAGAAGTTCGACATGTTCATGAAGCGGGTCGAATTCACGCGGTGCGAGGCGGACCACTGTTGCTATTTCAAGAGCCTTGGAAGAGGTACCTACATAATATTGCTACTTTATGTAGATGATATGCTGATAGTCGGGGCGACCTTGACGGAGATCGAGAAGCTCAAGAAGATTCTATCGAGGGAGTTCTCTATGAAGGATTTGGGTGCTGCCAAACAAATCCTAGGGATGAGAATCACAAGGAGCAAGGAGGGTCTTGAGTTGTCTCAAGAGGAGTACCTGAAGAAGGTATTGGCGAGGTTTAACATGGAGGATGCGAAACCCGTGAGCACTCCTTTGGCTAGTCACTTCCGTTTGTCAAGGAGGACTCGCCGGTGAGCGAGGAGGAGATGGAGCATATGGATAAGGTCCCTTACGCCTCTGCGATTGGGAGCCTTATGTATGCTATGGTGTGCACGAGGCCTGACATTGCCCATGCAGTGGGAGTGGTCAGCCGGTTTATGAGTAATCCGGGAAAGCAACATTGGGAAGCCGTCAAGTGGATATTTCGATACTTGAGAGGGACTACCGACTTTGCTTTGAGGTTCCGAAAATCAGATGCGGGGTTACTCGGGTTCGTGGACGCAGATAACGGGGGTGACGTGGATAGTAGGAAGAGCACTACTGGGTACGTGTACACTTACGGGGGTACCGCGATAAGCTGGGTGTCGAGGTTGCAGAAGATTGTAGCACTATCTAGTTGCGAGGCGGAGTACGTCGCTGTGACGGAAGTCGCGAAGGAGATGATGTGGCTACAGGCTTTCCTGCTAGAGTTGAGACAAGACCACTCGGGGAGTGTCTTGTATTGCGACAGTCAGAGCGCCATTCATTTGGCGAAGAATCCCGTGTACCATGCTCGAACGAAGCATATCCAGCTGAGATATCACTTCATTCGATCGGCCTTAGAGGAAGGCGTCTTGGTGATGGAAAAGATTCTTGGGAGTAAGAATCCGACCGACATGTTTACGAAGGTGGTACCGTGTGATAAGCTGAAGTTGTGTTCGACTTCAGTTGGTCTTCTGGGATGAGGACCGGGGAGGCGGCTGCAATGGGAAGAGACAATAGGGGTTGTGAATCAGCTTTAAGTGGGAGATTTTTGAGTGTGAAGGTCGATTCACGCCGGAGAGGACGAAGAAGACGATCGATGATGTCGGTCAAAGAAGAGGGGTAGCGGTCGCTACCCCCTGGGCAGCGCACGCTGCCCTTGTCCAGAACCGAGAACAGCAAGTTCCAACGATCGACGAGCGGGCAAGGTAGCGCTTGGGGTAGCGCTGGGGTAGCGGTCGCTACCCCCCTATTTTCTGCCAACGGGAATTTTACTTCTCCTCCAAGTTTCCCTCCCCTATTTATACCCTATGCGATTTATTAATTAGGGTTAACACCTACAGCTATTAGAATTGATATTATAGAGTTTACAAGCTTGTAACGGGGATCTATAATTGTTCTAATAAATCATTGCAGCCGGAGAAAGTGGACGTAGCCCTCGTTAACGGGTGAACCACTATAAATTTCTTGTGTCTTTTATTTCGTATTTTTCGTTCGTGCGTTTCGTGTTGCTTTTCAGAAAGGGAATTCGGACGCGAATTTTCCAACATAATATTGGTTCGTTCCATACATGGTTGTAAAGATATTGAAGTCTAGATTCCGTATAATTTTGAATCGAGACAATCGGAGTTCGGGCGAAAATGATATGATAAGAATCGAGAAGTTGCGCAAAGAGAAGAATTTTGAGTAATTCGAATTCGAGCAGTAATTTCACGGATTAAACTGATTTTTCTCATTTGTAATCTTGCTTCGTTCCATATATGGATGCAAAGATCTTGAAGTCTATATTCTGAGAAATTTTGAATCGAGACGATAAGCGTTCGTATGAAAATGTCGAGAACTTGCGCAAAGAGAAGAATTTCGAGTAACTTGAATTCGAGCTGCAATTTAACGGATTAATCTGACTTTGCTCATTTGGATTCTTGCTTCGTTCCGTATATGGATGCGAAATATTGAAGTTTATATTCTGAAGAATTTTGAATCGAGGCGATTGGAGGTTTTTTTTTTTTTTTTTTTTTTAGTCGATGGTATGTTAATCGACTGCCCATCGAACAACCATCGAGTAAAGAGCTTAAAATTGGTTTTTAAGCATTTTTTGCATAATTAAGTTGTTATTTCCACTAATAAATTCAATTTAGAGACTTAAAACATTACTAAAACAGGTTAGATGATCAATCGATTCGTTTAGAGTGAAAACAAGTGAAATTTGGAACATTGATCATACAAATTTAAATAATTTAGGAAAGTTTACAAGAAACAAACTATAATATTGTTCAGTGTTGACATGTTATGGATTAAAACTCCAAAATTGAACATCAAATATGTTTAATAAATGTTTTTTATCATTAAAATGAAGTTATATACGCAAATACATCCTTAGAAATTGAAAAATGGTCTTAAAATTGAAAAACAAAATTGGCTCTGTTCTTGGTTACACGAATAGGGTTACAAGAAAGGGTTACTCGAATAGGGTTACAAGAAAGGGTTAATCGAATAGAGTTACAAGAAAAGGTTAATCGAATAGGTTACAATAAAGGGTTACTCGAATGGGTTACAAGAAAGGGTTACTCGAATAGGTTACAAGAAAGGGTTACTCGAATAGGGTTACAAGAAAGGGTTACTCGAATAGGTTACGAGAAAGGGTTACTCCTGATTCGATTAACCCTTTCGAGTAACCTTTTTAAAGTTCTCTTTGCGCAGTTTCTCGATTCTTATCGTTTCTTTTTAACCCGAACTCCGATTGTCTCGATTCAAACTTCCTCGAAATCTAGACTTCAAGATCTTTGCATCCATTATTGGCACGAACCACGATTCCGAATGACAAAAATAAGTTTCGTCCTTGAAGTTACTACTCGAATTCGAGTTACTCGAAATTCTTCTCTTTGCGCAACTTCTCGATTCTTGTCATATCTTTTTTTTACAAACTCCAATCGTCTCGATTAAAAATTTCTCGGAATATAGACTTCAATACCTTTGCATACATCTATGGCACGAACCAATATTACGAATGAACAAAATCAGTTTAATCCGTGAAGTTGTTACTCGAATTCGAGTTACTCAAAACTTTTCTCTTGCGCAACTTCTCGATTCTTGTCATATATTTTTCATACAAACTTCAATCGTCTCGATTCAAAATTCTTCAGAATATAGACTTCAATATCTTCGCATCCATATACGGAACGAAGCAAGATTCCAAATGAGCAAAGTCAGATTAATCCGTGAAATTACTGCTCGAATTCGAGTTACTCGAAATTCTTCTCTTTGCGCAAGTTCTCGATTCTTGTCATATCGTTTTCATACGAACTCCAATCGTCTCGATTCAAACTTCTTCAGAATATAGACTTCAAGATCTTTGCATCCATATATGGAACGATGCAAGATTACAAAGGAGCAAAATCAGTTTAATCCGTGAAATTGCTGCTCGAATTCGAATTACTCGAAATTCTTCTCTTTGCGCAATTTCTTGATTCTTGTCATATCTTTTTCGCCCGAACTCCGATTGTCTCGATTAAAAATTCTACGGAATCTAGACTTCAATATCTTTCCAACCATGTATTGAACAAACCAATATTACGAATGAGAAAAATTTGTTTAATTCGTGAAATTGCTACTCGAATTCAAGATTTCGAGTTACTCGAAATCGAGTAATGTACCGTCGAGTAACGTACCATCGAGTAATAATGATCTTCAATTGTTCTTCACTACTCGATGGGTTACTCGATCGTCTGCGCCATCGAGTAGTCCATCGAGTAACAGTCGCAAAAAAAAAAACGGAAATGGTGGTGGTTCTGTAGAGATTTTTACATCCTCCACATGTTCGGACGCCGACGCCGACTCCGATAACATCTCCGGTAAGAAAATTGGTAGAATCGAAATCGAAAAAAAAACGGGTCGGTTTTGGGGGGAGAAAGAGAGAGAGAAGAAAGAATAAAGTGAGCGCCTCGGGTTGGTGCTCCTCCTTCTCTTCCTAATGTTCGGACTCTGACGGCGTCGCCGACGATAACATTGTTTTCTTCGTAAAATCGAAATCGGAAAAAAGGGGCGACGTTGTACGACGGGAGAGAGAGAGGAATCTCACTTTTAGTCGAACCGAAAACCGGTCCGGAATTTTACCGGTCCGGTTTCCGGTCCGGGCCATTTTATGAACACCCCTATTTGTGGCCGCCAATCTTCTTCCCTTACCCTTTGGCTTTTTAGAACTCTTTAGTCTGACAACTTTATACATATATTTATATAAACAAATATTTAAAATAATTGTAGGTTTACCTGTTTGTCGTGTAGTTTCCAAAGTTGCGGTTGGAAAAATTGTTAAATTAAATTTGTTGTCTTAACATTTTGTTGTTTATTGTTATATCTTGATTTTCTTACAGAATTATATGTGTAGAAAATTTACTCTAAAATCTATCTACCATCTACATTGTTTTAGAATTTAAAATAAAATAATTTAAATTTTTCAATGAATTTGCTGTTACATTTTTTATTGAAGAAGAGAAGTTAATTTGTAAAAGAATCCCAAAAATTAGGGGATGGGGTTAGAGAAAAATATGACAAATTACATAATTAATTTTAATATATAAAGTAAACAAAAAAAGTATAATTTAAAAATTAAAATTTTATAATTCTATGTTTTTTGTTAATCATATTTAAAGTGGGTATTTGATATCTTTGTAAAAGCAACTTTCCAACTATATATCAAATATCAAAACTCAACAACACTTACTCGATAATTAATAGAAATATATTCGATATCGGGACGACGAAAAAACATCAAACCACTTGCCTTTGATTTGTTGTTTTTGTTAGAAATATGAAGTTTATGGGCTGATTTGCTAGCTCTCCTCCTCACTTGATTTCCAGCAAGATTAAGTTTGTTCCAAAATTTCCTTCCCTCCCTCTCTTTCGTAATCAAATATGAGAAAATGGAAAATAAATTTGATGTTCATCGGTAGTTTTTTTATAGAGGGCGGATTGCATTTTTAAAATAAATAATTGAAACGGATTGCAGATTTCATATATTGAATCGGACTGCAGTATTTTTATAAATTATAGTATATAAAAATATATTAATTTTATAATAAAAACACGTTTTTCGAAAACATTAATTAAAATTCGTTTTTACGAAAACCTAAAAAAAATTTGATTTTCGAAACCCATAAAATACGCACGTAATATAAATATCAATTTCAAATATCAATTAAGTCATGTGTTTATACTTACTCGCAATTAAATTTATCCCGAATTTCAAAACATATTACGGTTTTTTTTTTCAGAAAATTGCGTAATAAATATAAAAAATTACATTTTTTGTTAACGGCTTAAAAGTGTGTAACGCCTTAAACTTATTTTAGCATTTTAATTGTTTATTGAATATTTTAATGTATAATAAGTATTTTATAATATAATTTATTTATATTAAAGTGTTTGAAAGTTTTTACGACAAATTTATACTTTAGAAGTCTCGTTAATTGATGTTTATATTACCTTTCAAAAATGTAATAATATTTACTTTTAGTTAAAATGAATTTTAATTAATATTCGTGTTTTTATTATAAAATTAATATATTTATATTAAATAATTAAAATATAAAAAAAGAAAAAAAAAATGAAACAGTGTCACATCCCGTCGCATCGATGTGCAAAGAGTATGTCTAGTTTTGTCTTGTGTGTAATTTTTTACTTCCTCTGTCTCGACATGTGTTGACTTTTTTTGTGCGTCTAAATACAATAAATAATATATAAAAATTATGAAAAAAAAACTAAAATATATAAATTTTATTTTTATTTATTTTTTCAATTTTTTTTATATTGTTTATTACATGTATTGCACGTACAAAAAAAGTCAACGTTTACATATGTATTGGACGCATAAAAAAAGTTAACATTGACCACTTGTGTCTGTATTGCATGGAGTATTAATTTGGAATATTGTTATACGGTGAGCAAGATTTTAAAAAGCCTTAGTCACTAATTGGGTGGTGATCAAATACTTAGCTCCCTAAAGAGAGTAGTCGAAAACTAGGCGGTAGTCGAAAACTAGGCGGGATTAGTTGTTTTAGATTTTTATATTTAATTAATTAATTTTATATTTTAAAATACTACTCCCTCCGATCAGTAGTAAGTGTCATACTTTTTTTAGGAGTTAAAGAAAATTGTTGATTTTTTTTTAATTAAAAAATAAAGGGTAAAAAATTATTTTTAAAATGAAAAGTAAAGTAGTTGTGAGTAAATTTTAAAAAAGTAAGTGAATAATATAAAATAAAATTGTATTTTAAAATAAAAAAGTTAGAATTGTTATAAACTCAAGAGAATTGAGAGAGAATAATATAGTAGAAAGAGAGACAATATGAGAGGAGAATAGAATTGTTGTGAATTTTTATTTCATTCATATTGGGAGACTCCTTTATATAGGATACAAAGTAGGGTTTCTATCTTGTTCTCCAAGAAAGGGTAAACTAGTCATTCACTAATTAATAATATTCATAACACTCCCTCTTGAATGATTATTTACAGGATTGTTGTCTCGTTAAAACTTTACCAGGAAAATCCAGTGGGATAAAACCTCGACGAAAGAAAAAGAGTACAACTTGCTCCCCCTGATTGTAATCACCGAAGATCTTTGACTTTGTGATCAATCAATCTCATTAAAACCTGTAACTAATAAAACCATATAGGAAAAACTTAGTTATTCAAATATAAATTTTGGTCTTCAGGACAAAACATTCGAATTGTCGAGTTTCACATTCATTTGCTTTATTGTATATTTTTCGTCCTTCTGGGACATGCCTTTACCAGACATCTATATTGACTAGAGCATTTGCAATTGCTATAACCGGCCGGTAACTCTTCTGGAGTATATTAAATGCATCTAGTGTTCAATATACATTTCTTAACAAATGAACAATAATGTGAACTTCAATTCACAATCATTTGAACTTCAGGTTCAATATCTCACTTTATCTCGAAAATAAACTCATATGGAACATTCTGATGTCCTCATTAATTATTATCGAGTGATGTGCATGCCTCGTTAAAAACCTCGTTATAAAACCTTGTAGGAAAAAATACTCGAGGAAAAGAGTACATGACATTCACATGTATATTGTGGTGATTGTCTCGTTAAAAACCTTTAACTAAGAAAACCCAATGGGAAAAACTTAGTAGAGGGAAAAAGAGTGCAATCACTGGTCTTCGGGACCAATCACTGGTCTTCGGGACCTTGTCTCAATATCAATTTTGTCCACAATGACATATTATATGATATTTTACATGTTCTGATTTTCATTTCCTTTAATATCAAAAATCTTAAAATCAATCTAGGATTTTATGTATGTACCATTCTAATGACTTCTACATAGTCAAATCATACATTTGAGATATATATATATATATATATATATATATATATATATATATATTGTTTGTTGCTGCCATAAATATTAAGTAGCGGAACTTAATGTTATCTTTCAAAATATTTGATTAACATTGAGTTTCTGCGAAAAACTCTTGAGCAACTAATTTCGCTTTTATATCTCATCTCATCATTATTTGTTTTTCTTATGAACACCCACGTATATCCTTCTGGGATAATATTTTGAGGTGTGTACTATAGAGTCAAAATATATCATTATTTAGCGAGTCATGCTCAGCCTCAATTGCTCGTTTCTTGTTTTTTGAGTGCTGCTGGCACATTATCGTTGACGACTTTCTATTTTTCCATGTTGATGACAATTCAATATATCAACCAAAGCATTTTCCATAATATTTAATTTGGTTGTTCCGCAATCCCACGATTTTCTATTATCATGTGCAAATGTTTTTTCAATGGGATTTTCATCTAACTCTTTTCAGGAGGTTTTGAGGGTGACTAAATTTTATTACCGCGAATTTATTTTATATCTTGAGATCGATCTACTACGCTTTAGGCGTATATTAATTAGAATCAACATTTGAGTTGATCTCTTTGGTATTTGAACTCTTATAGTTCATTTATCACAAATATATGTGATTTTGTCACACCTTCATTAATTTGGCAGATTACTTGCTGAATATTGCAAGCCACTTATTTATCATTAACTTCGGGTTCAATTGATTGGTGCGTGGATCAAGAATTGAAGATCTTTTTCACTCAATGAAATTTCTCGGCATTTATATCTTTTATATTCTTATCTCCCCCTAATGCCGGGAAATAATCTTCGTTAAATATGCAAATCAACGTTATTGCTATAAAACCGATCTTCAGGATCGCGGGCTCGAGATATTTAATATATATTATTTTCTATTATGCTCGTTCATAAAAATACACTTTAGTGGTGATATGTATATAAGTTGCATATTTCAAATTAATTCGCAGAAGGGAAATAACAATTTCCACGCACTTAATAATAATCATGATATGCATCATTTTCATGTTTAAGTACATTTGTAGTACTTGTGGGATAATTAGTACACCTCTTCCGGAGCCCACTCTTAATATGTCGTTCGCATAACAGTCCTCCGGGGATCAAGATAAATCTCAATATATAATTTTCTCATAAATTACATTTAATTGGAGTTGAGTTTTTCAATATTTCATGAATACCCATATAGTACATTTGTTCTCGATTTTCAAAAGATATCCTTCAGGGATAATTCATGTAATTATTGTTTCAACGAAAACAATCGATGTAACTTTATTAAAAATATTTAGCGTTTGAACTTTGCTTCTTCGGAAGCAATCAATGAAAATATTTTTTCAAGAATATTTTGTATCTTATCAATATCAATATCGATTTAAAATATTTAAAGTTCTATTGCTACACCGGAAGCAATCATGATTTGATAGTATTCGATAAATATCAAATCATGATTCTTCCAGAACGATCAATATAATATTTAAATTATAGTATATGTTCTCCAGGGACATTCAATTTAATTGATATATTAAGAATATTTGACTTGATATTACTTCAAGAATATCAAATTATAATGTTTTTCATGGAGATTCAAACTCATGTTAATATCCTCAATATTCAAGCAAATAACCATCAGGCTATTTAGTAGGGTTTGGATTAACCTAAAGTTTCATCCACTTTGGAATTCAAAGAAGTAACTCAATTGATTCATGGGTCGAGTTCGCACATGACTCGACCACGAAAGACTTGCACGATGTTCTTCAGGAACATTTTATTTTGATATTTCTTCAGGAATATCATATCATATTCTTCATATCGCAATGTTCTTTAGGAACGTTTAGTTTTGATATTTCTTCGGGAATATCATACCATAATGTTCTTCAGAAACATTAAAATTTTAATTGATTTACTAGGCATAACTAATTTGATATTACTTCAAGAATATCATATTATAGTGTTCTTCAGGAACTTAATCATAATTAATTTGATATTACTTCAAGAATATCAGATTATAATTATTAATTTGGTATTACTTCGGGAATATCAGATTATAATGTTCTTCAGGAACATTAGACATTTACTTGCTTCAAGATGAGCAATTTATGAAGATGTTCATTAATATCAGATTACAATGTTCTTCGGGAACATTTGATACAGGAATATCATATTATAATGTTCTTCAAGAACATATGAATTTAAGAAGAAGGGAGGAGAAGTAGATATATTTATAATTATTAATGAATATAAACAAACGTATAAATTCTTGCCTTTGAGTTCGGATCTTGGATGAGTAGAACTTCGATGAAGAACGCGGTTGAGCTTTCGTGCTGATAACGTGTTATAAACTCAAGAGAATTGAAAGAGAATAATATAGTAGAAATAGAGACAATATGAGAGGAGAATAGAATTGTTCTGAATTCTTATTTCATTCATATGGGGAAACCCATTTATATAGAATACAAAGTAGGGTTTCTATCTTGTTCACCAAGAAAGGGTAAACTAGTCATTCACTAATTAATAATATTCATAACAAGAATAATTATTTTCTTTTTTGAGTTGTTTGAAACCTAAAAAAAAAGTAAGTCAATTATTTTGAACGAGTAAGTAATTTTTACGTATATTAATGCAATATTTTAAGCAAAATAATTCATAAATAATTTAAACATAATATTGATTCATGTCTTATTAAAGTAAATTAAATTAAAATAATTTAAAATTTTATAATTTTACATTAGTATTATTTATTTAATATTAATTAGATATTATACTCAAAATTTATCATAACACCATTTATATTTTATTCAATTCATCCCTACTCGGGTACCGACTACATAGATAAAGTCAGGTCCATGCGAGTCAAGGCGGGTTTAGGCGCCCTTAGGCGGTTGAAGGGCCTAGAGCATCGGCGGTGTAACGATACGGAAAATGTATCTGATATTCTTGTTTCACAAGTGACATGTACATGAGTTTATATAGATACAAATACTAACAGAATGAGCATTCCTAGGAACTAATATCTATATGATAAGAACTAAGTTACATGATAAGAAGTCAAAGTATATCTAGATATTTATTGTTAAATAATATTACGAAATATGCTTAACACGCCCCCGCAAGATGGAGGATCCGTCAGAGACGCCAATCTTGGATCGAAATAGGAAGAAAGGAGCACGACCTAAGGGTTTAGTGAGGATATCCGCTAGTTGATCTTTGGTGGATACATGATGAACTGAGAGGCGATTATCAGCAACCAAGTCACGAACAAAAAAGTAATCCAAGCATAGATGTTTCATCCTGGAGTGAAAAACAGGATTCTTGCATACATATGTAGCACTCAAATTATCGCAGTAGAGCCGAGGAGAATGAGGCAGCACAATGCTAATTTCTTTGAGTAGATTTTGAACCCATAGAAGTTCAGCAGTTGCGTTAGCTAGGGCACGATACTCAGCTTCGGTGGATGAACGTGAGACTGATTTTTGAAGAGAAGACTTCCATGAAATAATGTTCGAGCCAAAGTAGAGAATATATGCAGTAGTGGATCGACCAGATGTAGAGGGTCCACCCCAATCAGCATCCGCGAAGGCCGTGAGTGCTAAGGTGTTACCAGCCCGTAGAAATAGACCATGATATGGAGTCCCTTTAAGATAGTGAAGTATGCGTTTGGCAGCTTCCCAATGAGGCGCTAGCGGGCCATACAAATATTGAGAGAGACGATTAACGGCGAAGGAGACGTCCGGGCGAGTAAGGCTAAGATACTGAAGGAGGCCGAGAAGACGACGATAGTCAGCAATATCCACGGCCGCTAAGGGATTAGCTGGTGGAAGTTTCTCTGTGGCGGACATAGGTGTCGATACTGGTTTAGCACCATCCATACAAAATTGTGATAAGATATCAATAATGTATTGAGATTGAGATAAAAATAAGCCAGCACCAGTGGAGATAACTTCAATGCCAAGAAAATGACTAAGAGGTCCCAAATCCTTCAAGGCAAAACGTGTAGATAATATTTTGATAAAATGAGTGATAAAATCATCATTGTTACCTGTAATAACAATGTCATCAACGTACACCAGAAAATACAATGTTACTCCACGAGATGCATAGATAAACAAGGATGGATCAGCCTTAGACTTTACAAACCCGAACTGAAGGAGAAATCGAGATAATTCAATGTACCATGCCCGTGGGGCCTGTTTTAGCCCGTACAGAGCTTTGCGTAATCGACATACATAGGATGGATGTTGTGGATCAGAATATCCAGGGGGTTGATCTAAAAACACAGTCTCGTGTAAGGTTCCATTCAAGAAAGCATTGTTGACATCGAGTTGTCGAACCTGCCATCGTCGATGTAATGCCAATGTGAGAATGATCCGTACAGTTACCGGTTTCATGACAGGGCTGAATGTCTCAGAATAATCTCGACCAGCTTCTTGAGAATATCCTTTGGCTACTAACCGGGCTTTGTAACGATCAATTGTATCATCCGTTTTGCGCTTGACACGAAAAACCCATTTACAACCAACTGTAGAATGATTCTCTCGGGGAACCAAATCCCATGTATGATTATTGAGCAAGGCTAAATATTTTTCATCCATGGCTTTCCGCCATAATGGATCCTTGAGTGCCTGAGTAATGGTTTTGGGTTCAACCGAGGGAGGTAAGGGATGGACGGTGGTGAAATTGACAAAGGATGGACCATAATATTTGGGGTTGAGGGTACGAGCACGTGTGGGACGAGAAGATTGTGCAGGCTGTTCGGATGAGATTGGTTGTTGAGATGGTGAAGAGGATGTCCCTGAAGTTGAGGCATTGGTCGATAATGGAGGAGTAGAATTAGTTTCTGGAATTGACATGGCTGTAGTTGTATGAATAGGAGGTGCAAAGGGTAAATTGTCCATAGTAAGTTGAGGTGCTGGAGACAATGGTACTTGTGAATTATAGTCAGGAGTAGAAGGTGATGAATTAGAATTATCCAAGAGTAAGGTTGTGGAGGGAAAAACATGAGGTACAAACCGAACATGACGAGAAATATAGACACGATTATGAACAGGGTCAAGACATTTATAAGCAGATTGAGATACCGAATAACCGATAAAAATGCAAGAAATTGAACGCGGCTGTAATTTGTGACTAGTATAAGGTCGTAACCAAGGAAAACATAAGCACCCGAACGACTGCAATTTATTGTAGTTTGGTTCCATTTGAAACAAGGCCAGGTAAGGGGAAGAATTATTAAGTAATGGAGTAGGCATCCGATTAATAAGGTAAACAGATGTTTGAAAAGCATGAGACCAATATGAGGATGGGAGGGAAGCTGTATGCAACAATGATAGACCAGTCTCAACAATATGGCGATGACGTCTTTCAGCCGTACCATTATGTTCAGGGGTGTGAGGAGGAGATGTGAAATGGGATATGCCATGTAAATTAAGTGTAGGAAGTAATCCTATGAACTCACCACCATTGTCAGAAAAAAGTGAAATAATATGACGATTAAATCTTTTTTCGACAAGGCGTTTGAATTGTGGAAATATATGAGACACGTCAGATTTGTTTTTCAAGGGGTATAACCAAGTGTATTTGGTGAAATGATCAACAAAAATGACATAGTACATAAAACCATCAATAGACATATGTTTGGTACTCCATACATCGGAATATATTAGCTCGAGAGGTTGAGAACTAACCAAAGAACTTTTTGAAAATGGAAGTTTGTGGATTTTATTAATATTGCAAGAAGGACAATAAAATTCGCGAATTAAGCGACGATTGACATGATTTTGGCATCGACTTAACATAAGAGACAAAGTTTTATTAGATGGATGTCCCAAACAATGGTGCATCGCGGAAACGGAAGACAAGCGAAGAGAATTGAGCTGCGGTGGACACGGTACTGGTGCGTAATAAACCCCATTGACATTCTCACCCCGCATGAGAGGAGTCCCCGTGACCTGATCCTTGACAAGAAAAAAGGTCGGAAAGAATTCGACAGAAACCGAGTTAGTATGACATAACTTAGAAATGGAGATTAGGTTAGTGCGAAGTTCAGGAACGCATAAGACATTGACTAGGGCCAAGGGACGAGTTGTAGTGGTTACACTAGTATTACCAATATGAGAAATGGGAAGAGTTTTACCATTACCCAGGCGGATCTCGTCGGGTCCATCATAGGCAGAAAGATCATGCAATGTAGAACCATTAGACGTGGCATGGTGAGAGGCACCACTATCAAACATCCATGGAGATGAACCAGAAGTAGTATTTGCTTGAGTACTAACAGTGGTATTGACTATTGGAGATGATGTCGCGGAAACATAATTGTGTTCTTTCAAAAACCGAGCAAGCTTGCGACAATCACGAACCACGTGGCCTGAAATTTGACAAAAGCGACAAACAGGACTAGGTCGATTATTACCGTGATTTTGGGAAGAGCCTCCACGTTGGCTCGATCGGTTTTGTTGACCACGGCCACGAGAATAGTTATTCTCTCGAGGTGGTCCATATGTCGATCCACTAGTGTAGCCACCCTGCATTGATGTGTGTTGAGTAGCATTGGCTGTTGGTAAGAGAGACATCGTAGATGCTTCAGATTCTTTCAACAAACGTTCATGGTCCGAGAGAATTTCGGACAACTCCACCATAGATGTGGTTGTATTGCGCACCCGTAAGGCGGATACAATAGGACGATAGTCATCACCGAGTTGATTCAAGATTGAGATAAGTAGATCAGTGTCAGAAACTGGACAATTTGCTAGAGCAAGATCAGAGGCAATATGTTGCATATCCCTAAGATACTCTGAAATCGATCGATTGCCTCGGGGGTTGCGCGACAATTTGCTTTTGAGAGACAATATGCGGCCAGGGGAGGCACTAGCATAGCTTTGCATTAGAGTGATCCATGCTTCATGAGCGGTAGCAGCGGAGGTGATAAGTGGTTGAACGGGCTCGGTACAGCTACCGAGAAGCGCACTAATGAGAATCTGATCTTGGCGATACCAAATTAGATGACAAGGATTTGGAGTAGTTTTAAGGCGGACGGAGCGGGGAGGGTGCCATCAATGTAGCCGGACAGACCCAAGCAAATTAGCGTGGCTTCTACTTGTCGACGCCATACCGAAAAGTTTGCCGCAGTGAGCTTGATTGGGAAATTGGTGGGTGCATTGAGCTGGATGATTTGAGTATTAGAAGTGATTGCCATTTGCAGCAATGAAAGAGAGGGATCACGTAAAAAAAATTACGTTTGCTCTGATACCATGTAACGATACGGAAAATGTATCTGATATTCTTGTTTCACAAGTGACATGTACATGAGTTTATATAGATACAAATACTAACAGAATGAGCATTCCTAGGAACTAATATCTATATGATAAGAACTAAGTTACATGATAAGAAGTCAAAGTATATCTAGATATTTATTGTTAAATAATATTACGAAATATGCTTAACAGGCGGAACTAAAATCTAAGTTGTCGACTTCAGCCTAGCGTCTAGACTATGCCTAAATGGGGATTTTTAGAACCATGATAGACGGTGAATATCCTTGTAAAGAGGAAGATCACTAAGGATTCACATTTACCTCTCTCACATGTAGTCGAGGATCTCTAATGCCCAACGCCGACGGTTGGTATGAAATTGCCTTACCTTTTGTTTATTTCTCTAATGCCCGATAATGGATGATTTGATTGCCTTACCTTTGGTTTATTGACTGATCCATGAATGTTATGATTTGATTGCTATTTTATCCAATTTATTCTAGCTCGGAATATGCGTCAAGGGCGGACGTAGGCTGAGGTGGATTGCCCACTCTGAATTTTCAAATTCTGAATAGATATATACATACATGCCATAGTTTTTTAAATACAATTGTAGTTGAGTTTGCTAAAGTTTCACCAAAATGTCACCCTAGTCAAGTGATCGAACCCTCTACCTTTTTCATTTTCCCTCTTTTATATATATATATATATATATATATATATATATATAATTAAGTTGGTCATATGTATGTTTATTTTTATTCTTCCTTTTTTTATATATAAAATATTTTTATATATAAAATTAAGTTGGTTATAAGTATGTTTAACATTTTGAAGATCAAAAACATGTTCATGACTTTTTTTTTTCTATTTTTAATTAAGCTAAGTTTAATTACCATAGTCGTCCTGAAAGAAAAAAAATTCATACTCCGCCATTGATATGCGTGTTCATGCAATTTCAACTTTCAGTTTTAACGTGCACAAAAACATATTCATATTGATTTGATACTTTAGTAAATTTGATCGAGAGATCGACTAGGGAACGAATCCTACAAAAGATGATTAGTTTTGTTTTTAATTGATTTGACTTATATTGACAGTTCAGTCCAACAACTATCAATAGGAAGATTGATAGATCGTTCAACAAATGTTGGTTTTTTAGTGAATATTATTTTATAAAAAGATTGCTTAATCTTTTTTTCTCTCGTGAATGTTTATCTCCATAAAGATTGAACCACGTTAAATTATTTTGGTTTGTATACTTTTATTTGGTTGAGCTTTCATATAATCTTGATATATAATACTATATTTTAGTTTGTTAGATTAATTTGGACAAGTGATCTACATTAAACCTTAACAAAGAAAAGAAACAAAAATGGGTCAAAGTTTGCATATAAATAAGGGAAAATTACATTAACCTACCCAAGCTTTACTGACTTTTACACTTTGCTACCTAAACGGAAATTCTTTACAGTTTCCTACCTAAACTTTGCTCCGATTTACATATTCCTATTATTTTCAGACAGAACCGAATATTCCGTCCATTATTCCGTTATCTGTAGTGTTTAATGGCAGATTACTAATATACCCTTGCAATAGCGATTTATATCTCTCCCCCAAATCGAACAAACGCAAATTAGGGTTCTTGTTCGCGAATTTGTTTTTCTCCAGAAAAGAACTCACTGCAATTCGCAGTTCGATGTCAACCGCTAGTATGGAAGAAGCTTGTCGCTGCGGGCTGCTAGTTGCTAGGCGCACATCATGGTCTGAATTGAACCCATGGAGAAGATTCATGTGTTGCCCCCAATCTCAAGTAAGAACCCTAATTTTTCAATTATTCCCAATTTCACAATTTTTTTGGACTGAATGAAAACCCTACCTCAGGGCGGCGGTGGTTGTGGGTATTTTAGCTGGATTGACCCACCTTCATGTGGGAGATGTAATCGGATCATTCCAGGTCTGCTTAGAAATCTCGATTCCAAGGTTGAAGAATTGGAGGTCTTGTAAAAGAAAGAAGCTTTACTGAAGAAGAGGAATGTGCAGCTGTGGATTGTGATTTTAGCATTTCTTGTAGTTTTTTACTGTATTTCAGCTGTGTAAGTCATGCGTTTCAGCAGTGTACTGTATGGTTTCTCTTGTGGTGTCATGTACTCAGTGGTGTTCTGATGAATGTAAGCAACTGTTTTGATGAATGGAAGCAATGTGTTTTTGTTTACAATGTATTTGTTTATGTTATGTTAAGTTTTAAAGCACATTCAAAACAACAACTAAAATCACAATCCAAAACTGATAATAAGGTTCAAACAACAAGGTTCATTACCATCTCATAATAAGGTTCAAAAAGCACCTGATACAAACATTACAAGGTTCAAAAGCAAATGATAACAAGGTTCAAAATGCAGTTGTCAACAATACTCAAAAGCAACTGAAAACAACATTACACATTGTTCAAACACAATTCACATTGGTTAACCAAACCATTTCCTTCCTGGCTTTCTTGCAAACACTGGAGCTCCTCCAAACACTGAATGTTTACATAAATCTCTGTTCAGATAAGTATCCATAGGAAAACTGGCAGTTGGTTGAGAAGTTGATACATTAGCTTGAGCTTGAGCTTGCATCTGTGACACATTTCCTGTTGGTTGAGAAGTTGATACATTAGCTTGAGCTTGAGCTTGCATCTGTGACACATTTCCTGTTGGCTGAGAAGATGAGACACCAAGTTTCACATTAGTTTGCTTCCTTGATGCTTGAGAAGTAGAGGCAACAGAAGTCACTTGAGTGTGCTTCCTTGGACTCCTTCTTGGTCCTTGAGAATTTGAGGCAGCAGAAGTCAGTTGAGTTTGCTTCCTTGGACTCTTCCTTGGTGCTTGAGAAGTAGAGGCAGCAGAAGTCACTTGAGTGTGCTTCCTTGGACTCCTCCTTGGTGGTTGAGAAGCACTCACAGAAGCAGGCTGCCAAAACAACAATATAAGTAAGTTATAACAAATTATTATTAGTAAGTATTACTTTACCTTCTCATGTGCTTCAGAAGTTGGTGTTCCAACTGCACTCACAGAAGCAGGCTGCCAAAAAAACAGTATAAGTAACATATAGCAAAAAAACACTATAGCAAAAAAACAGTATAAGCAGGCTGCCAAATTTACCTTTTCCTGTGCTTTCTTTTGTGGACAATTCCTAGAATTGTGACCTTCTTGTTTGCAATATTGGCAAGTACATTTCAGCCCTGTTCTTCTCAACTTTCCATTTTTTGCAGTTTCCTTTTTTATCTCATCAAACTCCAGCTTCCTCTTGTGTTTTTTGGGTCTTCCAGGCATGTTTATTTTCTTAGGAGGAATTAGCTGCAACATGGCATCACCAGGAGGATCACACCATTCATCCATATTCAACATTGGGCTCATGCAATTTCCATAAGTTTTCAAGTACATCTCCTTCCTATAACACTCTGCAACAGCTTCCTCAGGGCTCTTTCCCATGTAATTAAGGCATGAAATTACATGAGGGCATGGTATACCACTCAATTGCCATCTCCTGCAACTACATGTTTTATGTCCAAGATGAACACAAAAGTACTGATCTGGCCCTCTCACCTCAAATTCAGATTCACCATTCCATGTAGGTGACCATCCAAATGCTTTGCGCTTATTTTTTTCCAAGATTTTCTGGATCATAGGACACAAGATACCACTGTAGTTGTTCATGTCAGTTCTATTGATCCCAACTCTCTTCATTAAAATCCTCCTTATGTCTTCCAGCATCATGATTATTGGTTTGCATCTAGCTTTCCCTATCATAGCATTGAAGCTCTCTGATAAGTTGTTCACATATAAGTCTGTGTTATTAATTGTTTGAAAGTAAGCCCTTGACCAATGTTGTGGACTCCTTTCATTAATTCAATCAAAAGCAGTCTTGGATCTAACCTGAAGCTCTTTTAGAACCCTCTGGTATTCAACTGGCCTTGTTGCACCAGCAAGTCTCCAGAACATGTCTCCCTGACCAATTCCCTTGTTTGCTAATTTGAAGTTTGCATGTATATGTCTGCAACAATGCCTATGTTCACAGCCTGGCATTTTGGTATTCACTGCATCAAGTAAGCCTTTTTGTTTGTCACTCATCACAGTCCACATGTGACTACCACTCTCAGTTATTCCTAAATCAGAAGTTACCAAATCTATAAACCACAACCAAGACTTTGTTGTTTCCTTCTCAGCCACAGCATAGGCAAATGGATAGAGTCCATTGTTAGCATCTATACCCACAGCAGTGAGAAGCACACCTCCTACAGAAGTCTTTAAATGACATCCATCAAAGCAGATCACTCTTCTACAACCCTCCAACATCCCTCTCTTCAGAGCCTGCCAACAAACATAGAATCTCTTGAATTGTGCCTTGTCTCCAACTACAGTAGACTTTATTTTACATGTACTACCAGGGTTGCTTCTAAACACTTCATGAGCATACTTATATAGGCTGCTATACTGCTGCAACTCATCTCCAAGCCCAATGTTCTTCACTTTATTCTTGACTCTATACATTTTAGCTTTACTCACTATGCACCCAATTTCCCCTTGGATGGTATCAACCATAGAGTCTACTGGCCAATTAGGATCACTCTTCAACTTATCCTTATAGTTTGCAGTCAAGTACCTTGTATCAGCCTGAAGTACCTTCTCCTGCCTTACACAAGTATGGGTATCATTCAGAGTCTTCACTTTCACAGTGTCAACTTTGGGCACTCTGGATCCATATATGAACCATGGACAGCCAACAGCTTTGCACCTAGCTTTAACCTTGTTTGGTGCATTAATTGGAAATATCAAGCTCCTCCCATTCTGCACTGCATACCTTCTTAAAGCTGCTCTAAATGATGGAATATCCAAAAAACTCAACCCCAACTCAAAGTCTACTTTAGCATTGTCAACACTGGGATTGAACACCCTGAGCCTTTTCTTGTTGCCTTTTTGCTTGATTGCACTCTGATCTTTACTGGCTTCACTCCTAGTCATAGGTCTCTTTCCTTTAGGATCTTCATCTTGTAACTCAACCTCAGAATTTGACTCCACAAACTTCTTGAAATCAGCATTGTCATCATCAAAACAACCATCACTATCTTGAAAGTAATCTGAATACTCTGAATCTTCTCCCACAGACATCTCACCATCACTATCATCTTCCTGAACTTGGTCCTCAAAAACCCTTCTGATATCATCATTGGCACAACTATCAATGACCTTGTTGAGTTCTGAACTGTCCTCACTGTCACAATATTCTGCCTCCCTCTCAGCCTCCTCCCTCTCAGCCTCCTCCCTCTCAGTCTGAAAATCAACTTGAATTAGGCTACTATGTATCCCTTCATGATCTACAAATACAGATACAATTGATTTTACGGAAGCTACTGCCTCAATCTCATCACCATAGATACCAACATCCACATACACCAACCTTTCACAATTGTCTTCCGCATTGATGGCATAGTAAAATTTACAGTCACCTGTGAGCCCTAATTCTGCTCCCATCTTCCCAAATTCAATTTGAGATAAACCATCCCCAGACAATTCATCAAAATAGGAAATCTTCCCTCCAAGATAACATAGCTTACCTTTTCGATGTCTGAAGCTGCCACTGTGATGTAATTTCACAATATAAACCTTCTCCAATGACGGATCTTTCTCTGGAACGGGCCCAGAATCGGCTCGCAGCTCTGGAACGGGCCCAGAATCGGCTCGCAGCTTCCAATGCATTTCGAAATCTAGGTCTTTCTTTGATAATTTGAGAATTAGGTTTAGGGTTTTTGTGATTTGGGATATTTTTCGATTTGGGATTTTCGATTTAGGGCATCTGATTTGATCCCGTCCGCCCCTCTCTTACATTAAATCCATTTTCCATTTTATTTTTTATTTTCGAAAATAATGAAATGAGTAAAGACATTTATGCCCTCCTACATAGACTTGTTGTTGACCATTTACGCGAGTTAAGGACACTCGCCCGGAATATTACATCGAATATTCCGATCCGGCCAATAAAATAGGAAAGTGGAAAACGGCAATAAGTTTAGGTAGGAAACTGTAAAGAATTTCCGTTTAGGTAGCAAAGTGTAAAAGTCAGTAAAGCTTGGGTAGGTTAATGTAATTTTCCCTATAAATAAATGTGAATTTGGGAGAAAAAAAAGGAGAAGCCATTTTGAAATGTGGGGACTAATAATAAAAGCGTCATTTTCTTTCTTTCGTGTGGTTCATCACTATAATTATAATTTAACACACGCGTGTTTAGCTTTGGTGATTTCTTCTTTAATCAACATGAATTCCACTACGCTTTAGGTGGGCTCTAATGTTATATCCTTTTGTTAAATTCATCCACCTTTTTTTCTTATTACAAACATGCGGAAAAAGTATGTTGTTAAAACATGCAACTCCCGTGTGGACTCGTATTTATTTAGGAGTACGAATAATATTTATTTGCCAAAAATCATATTAGTAGCTGTTAGCTTTTGTGATACTATTATATCACTTGCGATTTAATACACAAATTGCACACCGCTCGATAATAAATATGAAATGACAAAAGAAATTAATAAACGAAAAAAGAACGAATACATAATTTACGTGGAAACCCAAAACACGGAAAAACTACGGGAAGAAAGAAACAATTTCACTATATCGGTGAAGTTACAATAATTTACTCTCTCGTCTATCGTCTATCGTCTAATGTCTCAATTTTCGTCCACCGGAAAATCTCAATTTATAGGTGTAGAAAACATTGTCTATCGTCTAGTGTCTCAATTTTCGTCTACTAAGAACCTCAATTTATCTCAATTTATAGGTGTAGAAAATTTATCAAATTCTAAACAATTAAGATTAAGAATAAATCTTTTCTGAAAACCATAATGAATAGAATTATATTTCAATATAATTTTAATTCCTTAATTAAAACAACTAAATACTACATTTCAATATAATTCTAATTTCTTAATTAAAATAAATAACCATACAAATATATTTACGCTAAAATTTGCGCTAGTTTCCGAAATTCTGTGCAAAAATAGACTTGGTGTGGGCCGACACCATCATCTGACATCACCTAGCACGAACATGCCGACGCCTCTGAAGATCTCCCGAAAATGGCACGAGTTGTTTGGCCTGCTATCGGCCGACAAGCTACACTGTCGGCCGACACTCCCAATTGTTTTCTGATTCAAGATACTAATTAACAGTGATATCATTTATTTTGGTGCAAAAAAAGTATTGTCTCTATCTTAGACTAATGTCTTCTTTTTTTGTAATTTGTGAAGAAAGTGTGAATGTGAAACAGAAAAAGTATAGTACTAAATTTGAACTCAAATCAAATGTAACCACGATTGTTTTTTCCAACGAAATTCCTCATGCACTTGTTTTAATTTGTTGCAAAAGGATCGCAATTAAAATCATCGATCCTTTAGTCGATTTTTTTTTTACTTTTAAAACATTTTCAATTTTGAGTTTATTGTTTTGAATTGAGCTTGAATTCATAGACAAAAAAAAAAATATCCCTTTCTTCCAGATTAAAATTGACTTTTATTCACGAAAATTAAGAAATATAAGCTACATCTTACATGTGTTGCAGTATGCTATTGGTATTTATAGATAAAGTGGAGTGATGTATTAATTGTGTAGTAGTTGAAAGTATGAGAGAGTGTATATATAATGTAAAGTTAATGATATTCTTTTGTGGGAATACCGGATTCAGGACCACCTCATAAAATAAATAAGTTTTGAGGCCTTTTCTATAAAAGTAGAAGTTTATTAGGCAATTGGGTAGGAAAAGTCTACACTACCCTTGCTGTTTAACAAATGAATATAAATTGTATATGTAATTTAAAATAGAATTTCTCTTTTAAAAAATAATAATAAAACTTCAATACAATTTCAGACAATCCACGGTTAAAGTACGCCGTTAGACTATGCACGATAATAAGACACCGTGACATCATTCACGATTATCATACGCCGTGAGTTCATCCACGATGAAGTAGACACCGTGAGGACATCCACGATAATCGAACACCGTGAGTTATTCCACGATAAAGAGAGACCGTGTGACCATCCACGATAATCGAACACCGTGAGTTCATCCAAGATAAAGAGAGACCGTGTGACCATCTACGATAAATGAACACCGTGAGAACATCCAAGATAAATGGACACCGTGAGGACATCCACGATAAATAGAGACCGTGTGACTATCCACAATAAATTGAAACCGTGAAAACATATAAGATAATTGCACACCGTGAGCTCATCCACGATAGTCGCACGCCGTGAGACAAATCACGATAAATGGACAGCGTGATGCATACACGATAAGTCAACTCCGTGAGAACATCAACGATAATCATACGTCGTGAGACCATCAACGACAGTCATACGCCGTGTGACTAGCCACGATAAATGGGCGTCGTGGCATCGTACACGATAATTAAAAGCGACTGTGATAATTTTGATTGAGAATATGAAATTGGACAAATTTAAAATAAATTTAAATCTTATAATTGAGAACAATTGATGAATCAAAACTCTAAACCCTAAAACTTTAGAACAATTGATGGATCAAAACTCTAAACCCTAAACACCATCGGTCAGCGTAATACAAAAAAGATGAGCAAACAAAAAGAATAACAAAGCACACAGTGAATCTCCTCTTTTGACATCTGGTCAGCAGCACAGATTTTTGAGCCTCAACCAGAAGTGAAACGGCGATTGAAGACCTAACTGGTGATTTTGACGGAGATAAGGAACTCAGGTGTTCCCGAATCATTCCAGCCGAAACCCCGAATCATCTCTGTTGGAAGATAATTCAGGGGAATGATGATTTTATTTTGGAAACTCGAGTATCTCGATACAGTAATGAAACTATGAAAATCGAAAAAGTGAGGTGATAAGTACTGCTCCATGAAAAAACCAGAACAAAACAGAAAAATGGATTATTAATGGGTATAGAAAAATAGAGTTCTTTCGTTCGTATTTATAGGCTTAGTATTCTGATCTAATTTAAGTCATCCAACCACCAGGATTTCAAACGTTCCGCGAAACGATTCAACTGTCATCTACACTTATTAATTACTAGTAATAATAAAATTAAAATTTATAGAAAATCACCCCATTAAACACGCTATCCATTAATTTGATATGACCATTCAATTCAGGGAATTGATGCATCTCTGTTCTGAGTCATCCCACCGCCGAATTTCAATCGTTGCACGAAACGACTCATCAACTCCCAACCACACCCATTAAACACATTGCGATTAATTAATTAAAAAAATAAATAAAACACTAGAACTGTGTCGCCGTGCGGTTACCACGGTGGATTGTAACACCGTGCAACTGTATCCGATAGCAAACCTTAAAACCTAATGTGTCGTCGTGGTCAGATCACGGTGGATTGTAACACCGTCGTATGAAAAAGAAATTGCAATATAAAATACATAAAACAGTGAAATAATATTACACCGTGAATTAATATACACCGTGCAAAAATTCAAGATGCTACATCATATAACCTTATACCGATGCACGGTTACACACACCCGTATTCAACACGGTAATAGTACACGGTAAAATAAATAGTAAATTAGTACACGCATATATATATTGTAATTTTAATTTTAATTTTAATTAATGAAATCCAGGCGGAGCGCCAACGCGTCTGGCAACTACGGCCGTCTCTTAATAATTAATACGAATACTGATAGATTTAGGGTTTCTATATTAATGAGTAACCGTGTGACGGTTTTAGCAAGATTAATAAATGACGGTGATATTAAAATCTTTTAATGATACATTTAAGGAAAAAAGTACAGTAAACAATTGATATTTGGTTGAAAACCCTAAAACCTATTGTGAAAAATTGATGGATCAAAACCCTGAACACTATCTATTGAAAATTAGATACATCTTGAAAAGCCGCTTGATCTGTACATGAATAATGGGAAGCTCGGAAGACATAACCGGAACACTATCTATTGAAAAGTAGATACATCTTGAAAAGCCGCTTGACCCTGTACATGAATAATGGGAAGCTCGGAAGACATAACCGGGTCGGAAGAGATCCCGATCTATCCCCATCAAATGCACAGTCTGAAGAGAGTCAAGAAGATGGAGTCCGGTATCATGAAAGATAAGAAGATGGTTTTCTTTTGGAAACTCGAGTATCTCGATAAAGTAATGCAACTGTGAAATTCGAAAAAGAGTGGTGATAACTGCTCCATGAATAACAAGAACAAAACAGAAAAATGGAGTATTAATGGGTATAGAAAAATAGATTTCTTTCGTTCGTATTTATAGGCTTATATTCTGATCTAATTTTAAGTCATCCAACCACCAGGATTTCAATCGTTCCACGAAACGATTCAACTGTCCACGATGCTTATTAATTACTCGTATTAATAAAATTATTATAAAATCACCCCATCCAACAATCCCTATCCATTAATTTGATATGACCATTCAATTCAGGGAATTGATGAGTCTGTTCTGAGTCATCCCACCGCCGGATTTCAATCGTTGCAGAAACGACTCAACTCCCAACTACGCCCATTATATACATTGCGATTAATTAATTAAGAAAATAAATAAAACCCTAGAACTGTGTCGTCGTGGGGTTCCCTCGGTTAGCCACGGTATTAGGTAGAAAATCCTAAAACCTAATGTGTCGCCGTGGTTTGGCACGGTGGATTGTAACACCGTGGAACTCTCATAAATGGGATATACAACCCTTGGAACATTTTCGCCGTGGGGTTCCCTCTGTGGATTGTAACACGTTGCAACGGTATTAGGTAGAAAACCCTAAAACCTAATGTGTCGTCGTGATGGAACGCTCATAATTGGGATATAAAACCCATAGAACAGTGTCGTCGTGAGGTTCCATCGGTAGCTAATAACACCGTGCAACCGTATCATGCAGAAAACCCTAAAACCTCATGTGTCGCCGTGGTTCAAACACTGTGGATTGTAACACCGTTACAGATCTTAAATGGCATAGTCGAAGTGTGTTCATTACAAAATTTAAAATGGAAACCAAAAAGAAAATTATTAAACAATTTAAACTTAACAAAATTAGTCGTATTACAATTGATGGATCAAAACCCTATTGAGAATTACAATTGATGGATCAAAACACTACTGAGAATTACAATTGATTGATCAAAACCCTATTGGGAATTACAATTGATGGATCAAAACCCTAAACCCAGAACCATACTTGGTTAAACAAAGAAAAAAAAAGAAATCCAACCCGCCTCAGAATCTACTCTCTGGATGGGAAGCAATTCGAAGACCTTCTTTTTCTTCGGCCTTAATCATAGCCTGTTATGATCTCAACATATGGCCAGATTCACCGCCACGGAGAAAGAGGCACTTGATAAGATCCGTATCTAACAATAAGATACTCGAGATGTTTTGGAAACTCGAGTACCTCGTCATTGATGATCTAGAAAAAAGAAGGTTTTCTTTTGGAAACTCGAGTATCTCGTTATCGGACTGCAGCTTTGAATTTGAAAGATGTGTGGTGAACTGAAAACCGCTCCATAAGAAAAAAAAAACGCAGAAAACATGAGAAAAAATTGGGTATAGAAAAAAAAAGGGTTTTTTCGTTCGTATTTATAGGGTCAATTTTCTGACCTAATAAAGTGATCCCGCCGCCGGCTTTCAATCGACTCACGAAACGACTGACCTCTAAACTACGCCCATTATACACATTGCGATTAATTTATTTATTATTTAAATAAAAACCTAGAATTGTGCCTCCGTGTGTATTTCACGGTTGATTAAATCACCGTGTCGCGGTCACTGTGACTTTGGTAACGTGACTACAACTCTGAATGGGTCGTCGTGATGTTAGCACGGTGCATTCTAACACCGTGTACGTACATGTTATAGGTAACATAAAAACAAACCTAATCCTCCGTCATCGTTGGTATCCCACGGTGCGTAAGCCGTGGTATGTTCATATATGACATAGAAAACTTAACCCCACATCCACCACGATATCCATTAATTAGATATGACCGTGAAATTCAAAGAATTTATGATGTGTGTCTGTTCTGATCCTCCTCCCACGACCCAACCCAAATTCCAACTACGCTCATTGATGGTCCAGATATGATATGATATGACCATTCAATTCAGGGAATTGATGAGTATCTGTTCTGAGTCACATCGTCGCCGGATTTAAATCGTTTCACGAAATCACTCAATTCCCAACCACCCCCATTAAACACATTGCGCCGTGGGTTTATTACAGTGGATTTCCGCACCGTGTAACGGTTACCGTGACGGTCAATGTGACACTGATAACCCTTGATAAAAACCCTTACCCACCAACGTCGTTGGTATCTCACGGTGTATTGTGAAACCTTTATTAGTTTATTAACCCCTCAACTACCCACTTTTGGCGTGTATACATAAGCACCGTACCACACTGAAAACCCTAATTTTTATAAAATCAAATTTCATATTCAATGGCCACCCCAATCCCGATTTGTAGATTCTTCAAAGTTCTGAACACCGTTGATTTCCGCGAAGTTTGTCGTTTACCTTCTGATTTTGCTCATGAACATGAGTATCTGGCAGGCAGGGCTACTTTGCTTGGAGATTGTGAGACACTCGCCTCATTTGCCACCGCTCGTGCCCCGTGGTCCGTGGAAATCTCTTGGGTCAACGGTTACTTGTGTTTTCATCGTGGTTGGACCGATTTCTGCACGGCTCATCATCTTAAATTCGGTTATTTTTTGGTTTTTCACTACGCCGAGAAATTGGGTCCTTTCTTTGTCAATGTCTACAGTAAAGATGGTCTCGAGATTCGTAACTGTTCCGATCCTAATGCCCCTAGAGACCCCCTTTTGCCGACCATATCTAAGGTTGTAGAAGAGATCCTGTTTGAGAAGGTGGTGGAAGTGGTGGAGCTCTCGGACGATGAGGACGATATGGGCGATGAAGCAGACGATAAGGACGAAACGACTGATGAAGGCGATGACGCAGATGGCGAGGATGATGAACCATGAATGCAAAGAATGTTTCTTTCTGCGTTTTGTTTATGAATAGTATGTTTTTATTTTTGCTTTTACAGTATGTTTTTCTGGTTTCGTAACTACTACACTACGTAATCTACGTTATAATACTGTACTAGTGCTTGTTTTTCTTTGTTAATATATTTCGACCTTCTCCCACCGTGCACGAGTAACCGTGTGACTTTAGCGTTTGAAGATATTATCGTGCGCCAAGGGTCGGGTGATTGAACCGTGGCAAAAGGCAACCGTCCTCTCTTTTTTTTTTTTTTTTTTTTGGTTTTTGGGAATCCCGGTAATTTAATTTATTAAATATTAAAAGATGAATAAAAAGGTTGAATAAACCTGCGGCTTCAAAAGCTGTTCTGTTCACTGACAAAACCGTGCCACGTAAGTATCTGTTTACATACTTACATTGATTTGACCGTCGCACGGTACTGTATCACGGTGACGTCTCACGACATTACCGTGTGAGCATGAACAATGACGTTTTCACGTGATTCTTGCACAATCGCGATAATCTTTTTGGCAAAATGCTTAATAAAAGTTAATTTCCTATGGACATGATTATATTGAACCTAAAAAATTCCACAATAATCCATCAAACGATTAAATTCCACAATACCATGTGCAATATGATCACACTTGAGAGTAAATTGTTACCAATGAACTACACATCTCTTGAATTTGAGACATGCACTAATGCAAATCGCATCGTACGTCTTTAATTTCAAATACCATACGTCTCACTGCCTGAAACATGACCCCGTTGATGGTAGCGACGCCTTAAAAGTGTATACAAACGATTGACGATCGTTTTTTTGCGGGTTGAACAAGCCACGGTGTAGATGTATTGATGACCATGTAACGCCGTGCAGATACAACCGTGAAACTAAATGACCGTGTGAAACAAAAGAATAAAGGATGACTATACCGGCCTGCAAAAGCTGTCCTAATAACTGACACCACTAATATTTCGCGTGCATCGGTTATCCCGCTCCAATACGAAAATACGCCATCTAAAAAAAGAACTCGTCCAATTTCAAAAATGTTTAAAATTGATTTGATAACCACACGGTGTTGTACCACGGTGACGTCTTGTGAGATCACCGTGTGAGCATGAACACTCACGTTTTCGTGTGATTCTTGCACAATCGCAATAATCTTTTTGGCTAAATGCCTAAGCAAAGTTAGTTTCCTATGGAAATGATTATATTGAACCTAAAAAATCCACAATAGTCCATCAAACGATTAAATTTGACATACCATGTGCAATATGATCACACTTGAGAGTAAATTGTTACCAATGAACTACACATCTCTTGAATTTTAGACATGCACTAATGCAAATCGCATCGTACGTCTTTAATTTCAAATATCATACGTCTCACTGCCTGAAACATGACCCCGTTGATGGTAACGACGCCTTAAAAGTGTATCCAAACGATTGACGATTGTTTTTTTGCGGGTTGAACAAGCCACGGTGTAGATGTATTGATGACCATGTGTCACCGTGCACAATATACGTTTTACTGAGCCGTGTGTAAAACGGCTTCCCCCTCTCATTTATTTTCCGATGTTTTAATTTGAATTTTAAATAAAAGAATAAAAGATGAATACCCGCCTGCAAAAGCTGTCCTGATAACTGACACCACTAATATTTAATAAGTACACGTGCATCGGCTTAACCCGCCCCAATCCTAGAAACGAAAATACGCCATCTAAAAAAAGAACTCGTTCAATTTCTAATATTTTTAGAATGAATTTGATAACCACACGGTGTTGTATCACGGTGACGTCTCGTGAGATCACCGTGTGAGAGTGAAGACGTCTTTAAATTCAAATACAATAACTGTCGCCGTTGGTACCTCACGGTTCGTGCTGATACAAGACCGTAAGTGCACACGGTTATCAACAATTTTTTTTTAGATACAGTCATTGATAGTTTTGCACACGGCGCTGATCAACCACACGGTGATAAACACAACGTTTATACATACAACGGCATACAGTATATGAAAAGTTTACTCTCTTGCAAACCAAAACGAAACCAACTGTTATCCATCCCTTAATCAAAAAGGGAGTTCAATGTCTTTGCAGGACATCCAAAATATCTTCAGTGCTATGTTTTTTCTGACAGCTTTGATATCGATGTCGTCCGCGTTACGATACAATGATGGGTCGGTGAGCAATAGTTCCAAATACATTGTGCAGAAAGGACCGCAAGAGTGGTTGTCATCTTGGGCAAATTGTTCTTCGGCTGGCATGACCTTGAGCTTGAAGTCTTCCGTTTTCACAGGTAATCTTTTTCTTTCCCAGTAACCTGTTTTCTCCAACATTCGAGGTAAGACCTTCAACAAACACTCGAACTCAGGGGCGCGAGGGTTCACACCAGGCTCATAGTTATGAGCTAACGAGTCATATAGCTCGACAGTCCAATCATCAAAACAAATTCGAACTACGACCCAATGTCCCGGAAGATGACAAACCATGACGGCCTTCACATAAAATAAGTAAACGATATCATGAGTGCTTAATTAGTGTTCAGAGTTTGTGATTTAGGGTATATGATTGTAGTACTTACGTGGGAATATCTGAACCATTCGAAATCGTAATATAAACTGACTGGGAGTTTCCAATTTGGATTGTTCAATGAGCTGTAAGCATGTTTGAAGGTCATCTGAAGAAGTGCAACGAAAATATATAAGGTCATAAGTGAGCTAGATTTTATTGAGTTCATACCACGGAGTTTGTGAAAACTTACAAAATAGTTTGGGGGTAAAATTACGAAGGATTCCTTAGGCCACTTTTCCTTTTCCATTTTTAACAACATGTAACTGCAGAAGATAGTTATCACCTGATATAAAAATACTAGTTGGTAAGTATATAAAATTTATTTCTGAATTATACTACTATATACCTTAAATTTGCAATGGTTACCTCTTCGTCGAAGTCCCAATCCACGTTTTCAATGTCAAGAAATGTTTTCCGTTTCACGGTAATTTGCGTGCCACTGAAATTTACACAATCGACAGAACATTTGGTCCGTTTGGATGGTCTCAGAAACGATCGATATGCTTTTACAACGGCTTCAAGTCCTTCACTGGGAGAAAGTGGTGTCTCACCGTGAGTTTGGAGAGCATTTTTCGCCGCTTCAGGCTTACGAGTTCTCAGCCTACGGGGAGAAACAATTGGCCTACCAACATGTTCGCACGCATCTGTGGGATTCACTGTGAGCTGATCGGTGGGATCAGCTGCGTTTGATGAACTGTCGAGATCAACCGCCGCCAAGTGATCAGCTACAGCGGTTGTCGAGGCTACGTCACTGGCCACATCAGCTACCATCCCGGTATCAACTGTTGGCGATAGGTCAATGTTTTCTTGGACTTCTCCGGCAGGGAGTGTCGGTTCTAGGACACTGGCTTCATCTGCTGAAAGTTGTCCAACAATAGACATCACTAAGTCGCTGGGATCAGTGGTTTGGCCGACTTCGACGGTATCAGAAACAGGGACTGTGAATATTTGGCCGACTTCGACGGTATCAGAAACAGGATCTTGCTCCGGTTGAACGTGGTTTTTTTCGACTTCTACGGCAGCAACTGTCTGATTTTGGACGTCGGCTTCTCCGGCAGCCTCACTCGCTGTATTATTGTCTGATGTGATCAGCGATACAGGTCGACGCAGATCTCACGGCGACTCATGCAGAGACGCGCTCTCATGAAGTTGTTGTGGAGTGATTCCTTTAATCCGCTCAAAGATATATCTAGCAAAATCTGCAATCAATCCCTCATCAAACAAAATCCGTTCATGCTCGGCTCTCAATTTGGCCCTCAAAAGCCCAGTCAGTCGTCTGTCCAACTCAGAAGCATCTTCATGCGGGCAACAAAGTGTACGCCAACAACACACAGGCCTACAACACACATGCCCACTTGGACCAGGAGTACTCTGCTCAGAAGCACGTTGTCTGCGTGATCTGGAAACGTGCATTTCAATATCCGTGGCTGCAGCACGCTTTTTCGAAGAAGGCTTCTTGGTTTGTGTAATTTGCTTCTCCGGATTTTGTTTGGCTTTGATTGCATTACCACCATTGCGTACTGGGCGATTGTACTCAACATGAAATGGTCTGTCATGTACAGAAAGGTAACACGGCTCATTTTTCTCTTCATCAGTAGGAATCAAGGTTTCATGAACAACTTCAATCTGAAACTTATCAACACAGAGTATTAATATTCCACCGCGTGAAACAAATACTATTACTAGCAAAATATAAGTAGGAGTAGATGGTTACATACCTCTACTTGGAAGAAAAGATCATCGCAATCAGTCTTTGTTGTAGATGTACTCCACATCAAACAACGTGGCACTTTCATATTCGGATCACGTTGACCACATAACTGACCGATATTCGGAACGGACTCGAACATCCAAATTATAAAAGCCCAACTGGGGCCATAGACGTGGTACGAAGTTTTTTCTGCTAATTCAGGGTCCATCGCTGTTGTTTCGAGGTAGTAGCTCAGAGCCTGGTAGGAATAAGCGCCCCATGGAAAACTCTGCCACTTTTCCGGCTCATCCACTAATGCCCATGCCCAGTCCTCGACATACATTTCAGCGGATCGACAAAGAAAGAAGGAATAGTAGACGATGAGATTGGCGACTTTAATGTAATCCTCCAACGAGGCAGGTTGTTCGCCATCGAAGAGTTGTTTGGCCGCAAATAACTTGCGTAGATCATTGCTTCTTACACGCTTCCCACCGAATAGCTGCTTATTTAAGCTACCTGGAGCAGACTGGGGTGTGGCATGGATGTCAAATTCATCGTAGATGCCGAAATTCAGTCCCGTTACAATGGCATAAGCGGCGGGTGTGAGTTTCGCAGTCTTACCACCGACGTAGAACCAATGCTCCTTCTCCGGTATTGACGGACCTGACAACTCTCGACATACGAGGTGGTGCAAAAAATTAGTGCTTGATTTGACAGTAAATCTTATTCCCAGAACACTTTTCATGTAAGGCAGCGCAAAAAAATCGCGAACTGCGACGGCATCACCCCCGATATCTTTTATTGTCTTCGTGATCAGTTTCGGAACTTCGTAGCGAGTATACAAACTGAGACTTAAAGTGACCGACTGCAGATTGGTTGGTCTCTTCCATTCAAATCCAGACTGAAATATGAAATAAATAAATAAGAATTAAAGGATAAAAAATGAGAAATATAACGACACGGTGAAATTACACCGTAAGAAAAAAAACCATAGAATATCAAGGTGTAAATTCACCGTGAACATACAAAGCTGTGTTCTTCCACGGTGAACATTACACACGACCTTGAACATATGGTGAATATGTTTTTCCACGGTTTACTTTATACACGGTGTTTGTACACCGTGAAATAAAACACTGTCGTGGATCGTGCTCGTACAAAACCGTAAGTACACACGGTAAATTTACACCGTGAGATGAATCACAGTCGTGGATCGTGCTCGTACAAGACCGTAAGTACACATACACCGTGAAATAAAACACTGTCGTGGATCGTGCTCGTATAAGACCGTAAGTACACATACACCGTGAAATAAAACAATTTCGTGGATCGTGCTCGTACAAGACCGTAAGTACACATACACCGTGAGATGAATCACAGTCGTGGATCGTGCTCGTACAAGACCGTAAGTACACATACACCGTGAAATAAAACACTGTCGTGGATCGTGCTCGTATAAGACCGTAAGTACACATACACCGTGAAATAAAACACTGTCGTGGATCGTGCTCGTACAAGACCGTAAGTACACATACACCGTGAAATAAAACACTGTCGTGGATCGTGCTCGTACAAGACCGTAAGTACACATACACCGTGAAATAAAACACTGTCGTGGATCGTGCTCGTACAAGACCGTAAGTACACATACACCGTGAAATAAAACACTGTCGTGGACCGTGCTCGTACAAGACCGTAAGTACACATACACCGTGAAATAAAACACTGTCGTGGATCGTGCTCGTACAAGACCGTATGTACACATACACCGTGAAATAAAACACTGTCGTGGACCGTGCTCGTACAAGACCGTAAGTACACATACACCGTGAAATAAAACACTGTCGTGGACCGTGCTCGTACAAGACCGTAAGTACACATACACCGTGAAATAAAACACTGTCGTGGATCGTGCTCGTACAAGACCGTAAGTACACACGGTAAATGTACACCGTGAGATGAATCATAGTCGTAAATCGACAAGACCGTAAGTAGACACGGTGTATGTCACCCGTGAGATATATCACCGTCTTAAACTCTACCGTGATAATACACGGTGATAAAACTCACGGTTGAACCGTCGTCTACTAGAACTGACACACAACCGCATGCGAAAAAATTGCAGAGAGCAATAAACCATTAACCATTTTAAAATGTCGGAAACAAAAACCCTATCTTGAAAGGATATACCAATATCAAATTACAATCGAATGATTTACAAACATCAAAGCTCGAATAATCGAAAGTTCGAAAGCTAGGGTTATGGACTTACCGGAGGTTGAGCGCGATTGTCTGGGTTGTCCATGTTGTCACTGCTTGCCATAATGATGATCGTCGGAGACGGAGTTGAATAGTTGATACGATAACGGTCGGGGCTGGTGTTTCACCGTGGCGGCGCTCGTCGTGCGTGTGAATTTCAAACGTCGAAAATTGATTTTGTGGGGCAACTTTATTTTTCTGATATTCTTTTTGTTATTTTGTAATATTCGATTTGTTTTTTGTGAGAAAAGATAACTTTTGAGGGCACTTAAGTCTTTTCATTCAAATTGGCTTACTTAACTTCCATTTTTATGGACGGGGCTTCAGAACTTGTATACTCTTATGCTTTGGCCTTTAAATGCCTCCGACCCTATTCTTTTTTACCATTGTTAAAGAAAAAAATGTCAAACCCTCATCCTAAATCAAAGGAATAAAAATAGTGAACCAAATGAAAATAATAAGAATATTCATAAATATAAATATAAATATTAATATATAAAATTAAAAATAATAATTAAGAAAGGCTCCTTTGCATCTCTTTCACAACCGTCATGCAAATCATATCTAATATCTACTTTTTATTTCCTCTGTCCCCTTTCTCTCTTTCATCTTACTATAAAATAACCATTTCTTTAACAGAAATACAATACCTCAGAACACAAAATACTGCAAACAGTTTCGCGTATACATCTATATATACCAAGTCTTCACTCTTCCTCTCACACTCTCACACTTCCTTTTTCCTATTCCTTTTTTACGATCGATCGAACATAAATAATTAATTAATGGCGTTGGGGACGGAGACTACAAACGGTGGCGATGCGACAGTTCAAGCTGCCACGGCGGTCGCCAAATCGCAGGCCTCTCCAAATCGCCCGGACGAGGTACGTATGTAATTACTTCTTCTTCTTCTTCTAGCTAGTACACAAAAGTAAAGTTAATAAAAAAAATCATATATATAATAAGATAAAATTGTTTTTTTAATTTATAATAAAATGTGTTTGCTATTTGTGATTTGTTCGTTAATTCAGACAATGTGACCGCTGATTATTTAAGAGAAAATCATAATTAAAAAAAAAAAAAAAAAACTCTCCATTTTAAATTCTTCATTTGACACCGAAAATTGGTGTTTCATTACAGATTTTACATTTTTCATTTCAGAAAGAAATGATCGCCTCGATTTTAATCAGCTTTCACTCTGTTGATTAAGAGACGAAAACTAAATAATACTCCGTATATGAAAAATGAATGTAAAATTTTAAACGTGACGGAAAAAAATATGTAAATATTTATTTCAAAAAACAATAATTGTTCCAAACAGTAAAAATGTTTCTAGTCGATTTCCCATTTGATATTATGTTGACTACGTTGTTAATCTATAACTAAAGTGAGAAAAGGTGTTTAGTATATATATATATATATATATATATATATAGGGGTCACTATCATGAGTAATAAAAAAATAAAAAAAAGTACTGCGATACTTAGTCTTTCCATTTGTATTAACTGTCACACTTTTCTTTTCAAGTTGTTTCATATCAATAATCAAACTTCATTTGAAAAAATAATTATTCTTAATTTTTTATTTAAAAAGATATATATATACTTTTATTTTATTAATTTAAAAATAAAATTTTACCCTCATTTTTTTGTCAAAGTGACACTCTCCACGTCATTATAAACAAAAAAAATAAATAAAAAAGAAAAATAAATGTACGCTTGTGTAACCAGAGCTCTCTCACGCCCTTAGATTATTACGTAACTTTTTTTTTTCTTGCCACATGTAATGATTTAATTGGTACTTAATTATTTTATTTTATCTTTATATGTTTATATACGTTTTACTATATATCTAATATTATATATAATTTTATATAAATATAATTATACCAAAAATTATATTTTTTTATTCTCTAACAATGGAGACCAATATTCATATATTTTCATTTATTATATAATTTTGTAATTTTTGAAATAGTGTTTAATTGTAATTTATTAAAATATAAAATATATTTTATAATATTTTATGTTTTTTTTTTCATTTTAAAAATTATTAATGGAAGTATTTTAATATTTTATATATTTTTTAATTTATATTAAATATAAATTTAATAAATAAATATTATGAAATTATTTAATAATAATAAAAAATAAAAAATTGAAATGGGTCGTAAGTTGTAAATAAATGATGAAAAATTAAAAGGTTGAATAAAGTAATAAATAGATAATGTGGAGAAGAGTAAAATGAATAATTTATTAAAAAGTTAAGGTGCGTTAAGTTGTGGATAAACACGGTCTAATAAGGTAGTGCACTAATTCACTCAAAATATAATATGTGGCCATTACAAAAAAAAATAACCAATGAAAAAAATAAAAAAAGTAAAATATTTACAAATGTAAATGTGTGTATGAAATGAGCGTAGTACGTTTGATTAGCATAGAATTAACCCAAAAAGTTAGCACTTTATTTTCTTAATCTTCTGTCACAGAACTCAGAGCTAGTGTTTAAGAAAATTATGCATGCACTTAAATGATTTAATCTTGGCTAAATCATTTAAGGTAGTGCCCAAAACACAAACACGTGGTTTGTGTTCAATATAAGAATTTTTTATAATCATAAATTTGTGTGGTGAGGTAAAATAAACCCACTTACATATGGATATATACATATTAAAAAAATATTATTTTTGGATAAAAAATGATTAGTTAAAAACTAAAGTAAATTTAAATAAAATTTATAAAGTAAGTGAAAAAAATATTTTAAGATAAAAAAGTAAACTAATTATTTTTTGTTTCATAGTAGTAATATACTCTAAGAAGGAATAATTTGTTGGAAAATTAAAAAAAAAAAAAAAAGTAAAATGCTCATAATTTTGGGATGTGAAAAAGTGCCGTACCATGATTATCATAATATTAGAAGTTTTCAGAACAGCAATTTGTGGACCCTTCAATTACTAATAAGTAATTCGAAATATAAAAATTAGTGTAATTATTATGCTTCCAACAAATAATACAAGGAGGCCCATGCATTGTGGGGTCACTCCGCGCGTGCAACCTAAATATCTTAAAGCAGTTAACACTCGATCTGCGTTGAGTACTTCGACATATCATTATGTCTAATTTGCTTTCTATACTACTATACTATGTACCCGAATTCAGATTTTTACATTTAAATATGAAAATGAAATTGATTTTTTTTTTGTATTTATTTTTTAATAAAAATATTAAAATTCAAAATTTTATTTTTAAGATGAAAAAAAATATATATATGTGAGTTAAAGGTAAGATAAGATAATAAAAATGTAAATGTATAATTCTATTTTACAACGAAAAGATAATGTTTATATATATATAATTATTTATTTTTAAAAAATACAAAAATATATATGAAATATTTAAAAAAATAAAATTGTATAACATAAAAAATTAAAAGATAGAGTATTAATTTTTTTCATTTCTTTTAATATTACAAACACATTCATTTGATAGAATATATATAACTTTCTCTATCTTTCACTTATATTTCTTAATTATTTTTAATGTCTCTTTAAAATATTCATAATCCTCAATAAAAAAAAATTTATACTCATCTAATCTATTTTTTTTTCTTTTTTTTTAGCATAACAATAGTAAATTATTTACATTATGTTATTAAAAAATTAAGGGTTGTTTGATATTTTAAATGAAAAAGTAAGATTAGTTGTGTATTAAAGTAAAAAAAATAAGTGTAATTTTTTTTTATAAATACCGCAAAAACTCATACAGTTATATGTAAGATTGAAAAAAAATATTACTATAGAAGAAATTTGATCATATATATTTAAAAATTTTGTTTAACATATAAATTAAATAAAATAATAATAAATTTAAGGACTATAAATTTTGACCATACTATATGTTATTAATTTGATAAATATTTTAAGTTATTTTAAACATGTTATTGGTTTTGTAAAAATATTATTAAAAAATATTTTTATCATATAATAATTATTTATTTCTATGTAAAAGTATAAATCCTTAAGACATGACTTGAAGACTTGAAAAATGTATGAGTTTGCATCTTGGAATTTATTCATATTTATAACTAAGTATAAGTAGAGACTTATAAAGTATTACTATATAGAGTATTCACTGTAGTATAAGATAGTTGAGATGATCTAAAAAAAATTGAATATACGTATTGGACAATTATTATATGGAGTTTATTACTTATAGTCTTATAGACTATTAGTATATATATAGAATTTCTACTTTAAGTAAAGATGATCTTAAAAAATTTAATATACTTGGACAAAAAGAACATTTACTTTTTTTACAATTTTTAATTATTTTTTAACATTATAAGAAAAAAACCGTACTATTATTTTAATTAACATTTTTTTTTTAATTTTGTTGAGCTTAATTCAATTGATGAATTGAATCAAAATGAACTTTAAATCGAATTAAAAATAGTCCAAAAACAAAAGCCTCGAGTGCATCATGCATGGACTCTCCATCTGAGTAATAAAGGCTGGCCCGTGTAAAATTAGGTTGTTGGGCCCAGTTACTATAAAAAAAGGGCGTTGGGCCCATGGGCTCTAAATTAGGTTGCCTGGGTCCAGCTTATCCATCTCCATTTCTTGGTAGTAGCAATTTCCTCTGTGCTCTGAAAGACTCGTCGACTGATTATACTGAAAATCCCGTGCGTGGCGAACCTCTGAGGAAGATGACAAACCCTCTGTGCCACTTGGCTCTACTGTAATCTTCACTTTCGCTCTCATACAAATGCAATTACAAATACAAAGGCGCTACTCTCCACGGAGCTTCACTTCGGCTATGGCGTCCCCCCGTGAAAGAGTCAAAGGTTCCCCAGAATAAAAGCTATTTTTCTCGTTTCATGGTTCTCTCTGCCGATTCTATTTCTTGCTTCTTATGTTATCTGTTTTTATCGCACCGATCGTTTCTTTCTTGATTCAGATCTTACGGATTTCGATTTCCTTTTTATGTTTTTTTTGTTAACGATTGATTCTCTGTTTATGCTTCAATCAATGAATGGGTTTTCTAATATTGTTAGTTGGTGACGATAATTTCGGCAGATAATACTTATCAAGCTTGCTCATAATTTTCAGTTTGAATCATTGACTGTTGTTTCTGTAAATGTTGACAAAAGTGCAATGTGTAAAATGGAATGCAGAAACTGAAGACGACGGGAGCCGGCCAAACCTCTATCCCAATGGGTGAATACAACAGTAACTCCGAGTTCATAGGAATAAACGAACCCCCTTCCCCCCTGCAGACCAACCACGGCCGTAAAGTCTCTCTTCTGCCCCTCGTATTCCTCATATTCTACGAGGTATCAGGTGGGCCCTTTGGCATCGAGGATAGCGTTAAGGCTGCGGGCCCACTACTCGCCCTCGCTGGGTTCCTAATATTCCCGTTAATATGGAGTGTTCCAGAAGCTCTGATAACTGCAGAAATGGGTACGATGTTCCCTGAAAATGGGGGCTATGTTGTTTGGGTCTCGGCTGGGCTGAACCCGTTTTGGGGTTTTCAGCAAGGGTGGATGAAATGGCTTAGTGGGGTGATCGACAATGCCCTCTACCCTGTCCTATTTCTCGACTATCTGAAAACGGGGATCCCAGCACTGGGACATGGCCTACCTAGGGTTATAGCTGTGCTTGCGTTGACCGCAATCTTGACTTACATGAACTACCGAGGTTTGACCATCGTGGGTTGGGTTGCCGTCCTTCTTGGCATTTTCTCCATCCTCCCTTTCGTAGTCATGGGATTCATTTCCATCCCGAGTATAAAACCCGAGAGATGGCTAGTCGCGGACATTCACAACATAAACTGGAGTTTATACTTCAACACTCTCTTCTGGAATCTAAACTACTGGGACTCGATAAGCACTCTGGCTGGAGAAGTCGAGAACCCCAAGAAAACCCTCCCGAAAGCTCTTTTCTACGCGCTGATCCTAGTCGTGCTCAGTTATTTCTTCCCCCTGTTGACCGGGACAGGAGCCATCCCCCTCGACCGCGTTGCGTGGACCGACGGCTACTTCTCTGTAGTGGCCAAAACCATCGGCGGAGCTTGGCTGATGTGGTGGATCCAGGCAGCTGCTGCCATGTCGAACATGGGGATGTTTGTGGCCGAGATGAGCAGCGACTCTTTCCAGCTTCTGGGGATGGCAGAGAGAGGGATGCTTCCGGAACTATTCGCCCGGAGGTCTCGACATGGGACACCAATCGTGGGGATTCTGTTCTCAGCTTCTGGAGTGATTCTGCTCTCGTGGTTGAGCTTTCAGGAGATAGTGGCAGCAGAGAATTTCCTGTACTGTTTTGGGATGATGTTGGAGTTTATTGCGTTTGTGAGGCTTAGGGTTATAGCCCCTTATGCGCCTAGGCCGTATAGGATACCGGTGGGGACGGTTGGTGCGGTTTTAATGTGTGTGCCCCCGAGCATACTGATAGGGGTAGTTTTGGCGTTTTCGTCCCTGAAAGTGATGGTGGTCAGCTTTGTTGCGGTTTTGCTTGGTCTGATATTGCACCCATGCCTGAAGCATAGTGAGAAGAAGAGGTGGCTTAGGTTCTCGGTGACTGCTGCTGTTGGGGAGAATGAAACTCTGGTTGAATGATGAGATTATATATAATGTGTTGTTGATGTAGCTGCTTTCTAGGGCTGTGCTGATTTAGGTTGACTGAGTTTCCTCGGACAAGGGTGTTTCGTTTTTTCGGGAAAAAATGTTGTTGGTTTGGTGTGTGTGATTGGGAGGTAGGGGGTGTTTTGTGAGGGGGCTCTTGCTGATGATGAAGAATATGATGTGTGGGGTGTATTTGGATGTGTTAAATCCTCTTTAATGTAATGCCTCGATTTCCTTATATCACTTTTATAGTTTTGTACTAAGAACTACCACTCTCTTCCTAACACTGTATGCCTAACACACCTAATCAAGATTCATGGTCAAGGCCAATAAAAAATTAACCGACACGTTTTCAATACATTTTCCAATTTCCACCTAACGAAGAAGAGCCGAGGTGCAACAAGAACAAGAGCCTTGTGAACGAATATGAAGATATGTTAGCACAACCGATTGGCGGTGGTGAACAAACTAATACTATCTACAACAAGGGATCAATTCGGGTGTCAAATGTGTATCGATAACTTCGGGTGTCAAATATGTATCAAGTCATCCAGCAGAAGTTTTAAAAAATGTCAAATATGTATCAAGTCATCCAGCAGAAGTTTTAAAAAATGTCAACCTTGTGGGCTCGTGTCAAAATTTGATCTGAAACCAACTCAAATTTGACACCCTCAACGGGCTCAATTCATTCTTTGTTTAATTAAATAAATAGAAATTAGGCCAATTAAACAATAACGTGTGTTTCTATAATTAATTTTTTTCACCGAATTTTTTAAATTACATTTTTACACAATAATAATTAAAAATAAAAATAAAATAAAAATATCATTATTTTTTATTATTTATTCTCTGTAAATAGAATATAGATTTGTTTCATTTGGACAATAAAAAAATGCATGATTTTTACTCTAATTTTTCATTTTTTTGTGTTTTGTTTGTATTAAATAAATAATATTATTTATTCTATTAAAATATTATAGATTTTCTAAAATTATTTTTTGTCAAATTTACTTAATTTTCATGTTTGATAAATTATTTATGTAGTAATTTTATTATAATAATTATATATACAAAATTAATAAAGAGAAATAAATAATATGAGGAGTATACAACATAGTAATGTAAAAGAAAGAGAAAATAATTGACACTATAAATAATTGACTTGACATGTGTTAATTGAGTGTTAATTGAGAGTGTCGTGAGAAGAGAAATATCAAATTTGACACAATTGTTATAGATAGTTTAAGACCATGTACAACAGGGGATCAATTAGGTGTCAATTGTGTATCAAGTAATCCAGTAGAAGGTGTCAAAAGTGTCAAATTTAACACCTTGTGGGCCCGGTGTCAATATTTGAACAGATACCAACTAAAATTTGACACCCTAAGCTGACCCCACCCATTATTTATTTAATCAAATAAATAGCATTTGGGCCAATAAAACCATGACATGTGTTTCTTTAATTAATTTTTTCACTTCATTTTTTAAATTAGTTTTTACACAATAATTATTATAAATAAAAATAAAATAAAAATACTATTATTTTTTATTTTTTGTTTTCTATAAATAGAGTGTAGGTTTGTTTCATTTGGACACCAAATTTTTTTTTTATGTTTTTTACTCTTATTTTTCACTTTTTGTGTGTCGTATTAAATAAATTTTATTATTTATTTTATCAAAATATTACATATTTTCTAAATATTTTTTTTCAAATTTTCTTAATTTTCTTGTTTAATAAATTATTTTGTTGTAATTTTTAATTTAATAATTATTTATATGAAATAAATAAAGAAAAAATAAATAATAGGTGGAGTATAGACTATAGTGATGGAGAAGAAAGATAAAATAATTGACACACATTCTGCTGGGTCTTATGCTGAAAAAAAAGGTGTTAATTGAGGGTGTCAAGCTGAGGTGGCAGGAGAGAAGTGTCAAATTTGACACCAGCTGCTGCAGATAGTCTAAGAGAGACTATAAGTAATATTTTAATTAAAAAAATTGAGTTCGCGTCTAACGTGTCACATTGTCATCAGCGCCACATCATCTCTCATCCTGCCTGGCTACTCCACGTCATTAGTTGTACTTTTGAGTATTTCGAATAAGCAAATGGTGTGTAAGTTGTAACCCTTAAACTCAAAGAAGGCCCTATTTCGAATCCCCAATTAAGCCCTCCTCTCTTCCGGCTGAGTCCTACTTTCAAGAACATCACCCCCAGAGCACAGATCACCGAGTATTCTTCGTTTTGTTACTACCTCAACATCAACCTTCACCCCTCCAATATGAGCAAGAAACCGTCGCACGCGAACGCTGCTTCTGAAAGAGAAGACCTGCACGCGGCGGCGCGAACGGGGGACCTGACGGCGGTGCAAACGATATGCGGCCTCAATCCTCTCGCCGTCAACTCACGCGACAGGCACTCGCGAACACCGTATCTTTCTATATTTATTTCCCGTTTTTTCCCCTTTTTCAATTTCCCCCCTTTTAGATTAGTTCGCAGCTAGGGCTAAATAACTTGGAGTTCATGTAATTTTAATATATATGGGAAATTGCTTCTGCTTTAGGTTTCTTCCGATTCACCAGTATGTTTATAATTCATTTTTGTAATAGTGGTTGTAGGTTTTGTTTTATCAGTTGAATTTTGTTTTCAGCTATAAATTTAGGTGAAAAATATGAGTGTTGCATCACCCTACTGATTACATTTTACAAGACATTTACATCGTTAATAGGAGTTTCAGAAGCTCTCTGGTCGATTATGTTTACACTTAAAGACCTTTCACGAATTAGCACTTTGATAACAAACACACTCGTTTAACTCATTTTGGCTTCTGTTTTCAAATACCACAGTCTCTGTGTTATTCGACTGTTTGTACTGCACTTGTCTAATCAGTTCTTTCCTTAAGCGAAACTCATCCACAGTCTGCATCTGGCGGCGTGGGCAGGACACGCTGAAGTTGTGAGCTATCTCTGTAAGAACAAGGCAGATACTGGTGCTGCCGCCATGGATGACATGGGAGCAATCCACTTTGCAGCCCAAAAGGGCCATACTGAAGTTGTAAAGATTCTTGTGAGTTCTGGAGTATCTGTCAAATCTTGTAACCGAAAGGGCATGACAGCCCTGCACTATGCTGCCCAAGGGTCTAATGTTGACCTCGTCAAGTATTTGTTGAAGAAAGGCGCAAACAAGAATTCTAAGAACAAGGCCGGGAAAAGTGCTGTTGATCTTGCAGGCACCAAAGAAATCCGTAAATTGATAGTCGACTATGAAAAAATTGAAGAGAAGTCCGAAACAAAGATTTCTCCCGTGGAGGTATCTGATAACAATGCTGCTAAAGATGGAGGTGAATGTGATGAAGAAGGAAAAGATGAGACTCAAAAGAGAAAAAGTGAAGAGGATATTGAGGGGAACCAAAGGAGTCCCAAGAAGTTGAAGGTGCCTCTCAGCCATCTCTTAGCTGCGGATGATGGGCAGGTGGAAGAAGAAGGTTAGTGAACTTTCTGTGGTTAATGGTTCTCACTCTATGTGATCAAACAGTATGTATGTGAGGACAGTCTGATGGTATTATAGTGAATTCTGAAATCATGCTTTAAATATTGTCCATGATGTTTGATTTTTCAACATTTCTCTAGGCCCTTGGCGCGGTTCATGATCCTATTTTTAATCAAAACCGTTTTGTTTTAATGAAAACGATACATATAAGGTTATAACTATGTACTAGTAGTATAATTTACATTATTATATGCAAGTATGTATGTAATAACACTGTATAGTAAATATATTACTACTATAGAAGAAAAGTTTAACTGGTTGTTACTGCCTGTTCAATGGTTTCTCCAAACCATGAACTGGAATTCGTTCAGTACAGATTTGTTGAACTGAATCTGTCATTAGTTCATGGAACTGTTGACGATGGTTCATGTTTTTAGACGGTTTGTGTACTATCTGGTTGTTACTACCATCCGAGAAAACGTGTCACTAAGAAGTTATAGTTTTCAGAATTTGCGTTTGCATTTGCGTGAAGTGGTTTTTGGCATTTCTTTAGTTGGAACATAATGAATAAAAAGAATGACTTCAGTTTACTATTGACATGAATTATTGTTTTAGCTCGGTGGAAAAAAAAATTGTATTCCTTTGGATCTTTTAAACCAGAAATAGAGAGATTGTTAGAATCAACTTCTTATAAATTGATTGTCTACTAAGTGGTTCATTTTGTTTGTATTCAAATGAAATCTTCCCTCTTTGACATCAGTTGCATCTGAAAATGACTTGTAAATTTTACTATGATCATCTCTCATCGGTTGCTCACGGATTCCATTATAGAGAACTGTATTCACTGACTTCTTTTTAATAAATTGATAAAAATACCATTTACATAGATAAATGACACTTCAATAGACGAAAGAACTGACAATTCATAAATGTATAGTCAAACACCGTGTAGATGTTATTGGGTGCAACAAATCTTTTTACAGTTTGTTATTGGCATACGAGGATATAACAAAGTTTTGATGAATAAAAAAGATACACATTTTCATAATCCTTGTTGCTCTAACAAACTGTCTTCTGTCTTGCTTTCAAACATGTAATGATGTAAATAATAAAAATACCATAAGATTTTGTAAAACTTACGAATAATAAAAATCATAAAATTATGTACAAATTTGACACTTTTTTAATGCTTACGTCAGCTTAATATCTTTAATTAACATCTTATTTTCACTTGCAGACTCATCAAATGTTATTAAGTGTCAATTTTGTTTCTTTTCACATAACCCTATCTTGTAGTACTTCAATATATTTATCATTTCTAGTTATTTATTGAATAATTTAGACAAAGGAATACATAACTAATTTATCAAAAATGAAAATTAAGTAAATTTGTTAAAAATAATTTTGAAAAATTTACAATATTTTAATATTTATTACAAGACACACAATATTATTTACAACTTTTAATAAAACTCATCACATCTAATTAAAAACATGCTTCAAATATTGAAAATATTAAAAAAATGTACTCCTCTGTCCCAGAGCTATAGGCACAGGTGGTCAACGTTGACTTTTTTGGTCCGTCAAATACATACGATAAACAATATACAAAAATTATGAAAAAATTACTAAAATAAAATTCAATAGTTAAATTATATTTTAGTTATTTTTTCATAATTTTTGTATATTGTTTATCATATGTATTGGACGGACAAAAAAAGTCAACGTTGACCACAATTGCCTGTAGCTTTAGGACAGAGGGAGTATATGGTTAGTTAGCCCTGTCACGTAATTCTTCTCCACTATGAATATTTTGATGAGTAATTTAGAAAAAAAATAAAAATGGGTTTATGATTTAAAAATAAGTATCCTAGTTTACCTTCTTAATAAAAAAAGGTAATTAATTTATTGCATATATATAATTTAATGTATTTATATTAATTGTATTCATAGTTTAGGTAAGCTTTTCAAATTTGATTTGTCTATTTTAACCTTTGTATTATATTAATTATATTTTCTATTTATTTTTTACGTGTTTTATGTAGTGTAGTTATCTTAATTACAAATCAAATACTACTCTTTAAATCCTCTTTAAATCGTAAATCAAATACTCTAGATAAAGTTCACAAACAACAACCCTAGCTAGCGCCATCTTCCACAACTCGAGAAACACCACAGACAATCCAGAACTTCCCTCGAACCAACACTCGACCAGACTCGAACCAACACCCGACCAGATTCATGACCAACGCTAATCGATACAGAAGTGGCTGATAACTCGGTGCCGGGAAACAGGTCGTCAGAGAGCCTACAAACCGTGATGACGGAGTTCAGAACGGACTGGGGATTTGTGGGACCGCGCCGCGTAAGAATCCGATCTTGAAGTATTCTCAGGTAAAATTTCAACACCAGACTTCAAGATCGAAGCTTGATCGCCAAATTTAATGTCGTTGCAAATGGAAGGGTCACAGACGAAACACCAGACTACACCGAGCAGAAAGAGGATAAGGGCCGATGTGATTGAAGATAAGATTCTGAGCCTCTTTCGAACTCTTCCTTGACGGTTTGTCGAGATGGGACTCGCTGCTTTCATTGGCACTGCCGTCTCCGGTCGTGAGGATTAGGAAAAGGAGGCAAGCGATGGCTAGGATAAGGCCATCCAGGCCGAGCCGGGGACGAGGATCGATTGTTTTCGTACTGGTGATTGTGATATCTTGATTGTAGCGAATATATTTGATGGCGGAAAAAGTAAATGCTAAGCCCTGTGAACACTCTCCTCAAGCAAATTCTTTCCCTTTTTTGTTGTAGTATTTTGCATTGTTTCCGGTTTGTTTCATAATTTTAAGGCCATATACATGTTATGTTGGTTGGATATTTTTTATCGTTTTTTCGTGACAGGCGCTACCCCATTGTTTGTAGTGATATGTTATTGGTCTTCATGTTTGTATCAACGTTTATATGCTACGGTAATATTTGAACTTCGATAAAAAAATCTTATTTCACATGCGGATACCAATAAGTGAAATGTTCTTTGAGGCTCATACTAGCGGCTGGAAATACACTCTCGTCGATTTCGAAAATGAATAAAACATGACACTCAACGTTGTTTACTTGACCATATATTAATTAGAACAGCCAGACTCGTCGATTTCGGAAACGAATAAAACACGACACTCAACGTTGTTCAAACTATTTATATGCACATGAGCATTAGGACAATGTGTATGACCATATTGATTTTGTTGTTTAAATATGCCGAGTTTGGTATTTCATGAAGACAGTGCAATATGTTTGGAAATGGTGTCTGTTGTTTTCAGTATCCAACACTGTTACAAATCCCTGTTTAGACTGCTTATGAAATCTTCAACTACATTATCCATAACAGAAATCACAAAGATTCAAAAACAAAATCTGGAAGCTACTTAATAATGACTTCATAAATCAACCAAATGTAGCTGCAACTTAATATTTCAGTATCCAACACTGTTACTAATCCATTTTTAGACCGCTTATGAAATCTTCAAATAAATTATCCAAATAGTTTAAAAAACAAAGATTCAAAAACAAAATTTGGAAGCTACTTAATAATGTGATCATAAAACTAAATCTAGCTGCTTCTTAATATTGTTTCAGAAATCAAAATCAGTTTTCACGATCTTTCTACTGGGATCAAAATCAGGTTCCGGCACACCTCGCTGCAACTTGTCCTCGATCCCAGATGCGCCTCATAAGTTGGGAGGGTTTTCTATGTTGTTTACGACTTTACGAAGCAAAACTGCTCTGCCCATCAGGGCGGTGTTTGCTGACTCGTAAGATGACTGCCACGTTTCGAACTGTGATGCGCTCAGCTCCCGCATTCCGATAACAAGTGTCCGCAAGCCCTTTGAAGAGTAGGCGTGGAGATGAGCTTCAGTCGCTTTTACCACGTTCGAGTTCATGGATTTGTCGATCAAGCTGACACATGGATGTATTGGCGCATTTCACAAACACCGTTCGAGTTCATGGATTTGTCGATCACGCTCAACATGGATGTATCGGCGCCTTTCACAAACACCTTTACCCTGTTATCAGGACATCCCAAAATAACAGACATCCACTTTTGATCACTATCAAACTCGTACAAACCGAACACGTTGAACCTGCACCGGTTAATGCATATCATATCAAAATAAATTCAACAAACGAGATAATAGTATATGAATCACAGCAACGTAATACATTGAGAATAAAAGGAATCACATTTTTCTTTCCCCCTGAATGTCAATAACTATGTGACCTGAAGTTCGTTCAATAAGCATAAAACCGTAGGTCGCAACAACATAGACCAATGCCTGTTCGTGAGGCGACTCCCCTTGATACTCGATCAAATTAACAGCTGGATCAGATATCTCGACTGTAAGAGGCACGATGGTGTTGCATGCAACCAATGCCACAAAAAAATCATGAACGTGTCTTCCTTCGTTTGTGTGTTTTCTCTTCGACATATCAAGAAGCTCGAGATCAACTTTAACCGTCATTTTTGGCCTCAAAACCATCCCATCAGCTGGCACCCAAATAATATGGTTTACATAAATCAAAACTACATGCAAATGATATAAAAAAAACATGTAGAAACGAACAGAGCAATATAATACCTTGGACCGATCTTTATCATATTTATCATATTAAGGCCAGATTTATCATATTGACCTGTGTCCATCACGATTATACACAACAATAATCAGACTTTTGCAGATAGAAAACAATAAAGCACAAACTGCTACTAACACTACTTAAATACCACTATACACTAAGAAAATAGAAAATACACTAAGAAAATATTCTCAAATAACACTATATAGTTATGTATACCATGATTTCTGCCTCTTTAAAGCATTCTCCAGGACTTGATTGCCTCGAGGACATAGAGTCATAGTGGAAAAAATACTTTACCACAGTGTCAAAGGTTAAGAGAGTGAAGTGGTGTTTCCCTCATCGGAATCATGATTAGATGCGCGCTCCCGACATAGTCGTACAAAAGCTCAAATAAAGAATGCATTGCCACTGTTTCAAAATTCTCGACTACTAGCTGCATAAGATTGCAATGTAATTAGATGTATTAAAAAATTGAAAATACAATACCGAAAGGGTTTCAGTGTTTGTTATAGTGTTCGGAGTTAATCTATTACACATAGACAATACTTGTTCGTACACTATTAGTATAGTTGAATAATCTTGAACTACAACATACACTGTCTTAATAGAGATGAGTTGTATGATGTACATTTTGAATAAGGAACTGAATCAAAACATAAGAGTGGTCCAAACAAGTAATTCAAGGCATTATGTTTTCTTGAAAATAGAAAAAATCTAACCAGTGTAAGTAGTAGATTTTGGAAGGGGACCTAAATCATTACGTAAGATTTGTCCAGCAGACTTGTATTCAAGCTATTCTGGTTTTGAACTAATAGAAAATACACTACCGAAAGAGTTACAGTGTTTGTTATAGTGTTCGGAAGTAATCTATTAAACATAGACTATACTTGTTCGTAACCTAGTAGTATAGATCATATATTTTGAACTGCAAGATACACTCCACAAAAACGAAAAAAATTAATAGGAGACACGTTTTGAATCAAGAACTGAATCAAAATATTAGAGTGGTCCAAACAAGTAAGTCGATGCATTATGGTCTTGAACTAATATTTTAACACATGAATCAGTGTTTAGTAAAAACTAGTGTGTAAATGATTAGCGGATGATGCATATAAAACTACATAATACACTATGCAGTGTTTCTAATAACTAGTGTGTAAATGATTAGCGGATGATACATAATACCCAAGAATGTGAAATTATTTACACTACTATAATACTTCTTCCTAAACTAACAGTACCATTTATGAATCTTGAAATAACAGCAACAGTGTCCAACCTATGCAGTGTATTGTCTACAACTTATCTAATTATATTAAGTTTTGTTGTCCAGATCAATTAAATTTGTGAGTAGAGTAAACCTACATTGAATCCACGTGCACCTCAATATGAAAAGGTATAAAAATAAGTTAGCTGTACATGCTTACATCCAAATTAAAAGGCATGGATACTTTATAAGACCAAATTAAAAGGCATGGATACTTTATACAATAGTTTTGTTACATTTACTTGAGGCATATAAAGTAATTCCAAGGTTAATCTGCATTCGATTTTATTGATTTTATGGGTTGATACACGCAAATAAAATACTTTTTACAACTTTATTAGGAGTAAACACTTTCTAACATAATTTCACCTTCTATTTGAGCAAACACCACCACCAACATCCATTTCTCGACAACTTTTCACGTGCGGTTAAGCATTTCATCCAAAAACAATAAGTTTACACAACACTCCCTAATACTCAGCTTAACACATCTATAAAACTGTGTGTGTGTAATATTATAATCAGTACCAAAAAACCAACATTGTAGTCATAATTAATCAAACCTACCTCCTCTTTTGTAAGAGGAATGTAGCGAGTCGGAGCACCGAACGCGAAACTGTCGACACAAAATAAAATTCAACCTAAAAATTACAGATTTGAGTCGATTTAAAACAACATTTCAAGAACCATAAATCAAACATGCAATCACGGAGGGTGTTACACTATGTCAATTCAAACCTAAAAACGAAATCCAAGAACCCTAAATCAGGTTTGCAATCTAGTCACTCAATAATTTCAATTAAGTGATAATGAATTGAAAAAACTTACCTTAGCACGAGTACGCTTGGAGGATTGAGAGGAGAAACTACTATGACGACAGTGGAGGAGGAATCACAAATCGGCGCAAGTGAGTTTTACGTTTCTATTTTGCAATGGTGAAATACGTAATATATTGTTAGTATATTTGAATTATATGGAAAATTAATATTTAATATTTTAATAGGTTTTTTTGGTAGTGTATTATTCAATATGGTAAGTGTATATTTAATAGTTTCAATTAAGATATATCACATAATTTGTGAAAAATGAAATATATTATATAGTTTTCAATAATTAAAAGGGTTAATTAGGTAAATCTAATTTTTTTTATAAATAGTGTAAAGATTGATCTTAATATATAATTGAGAGTAAGATAATTACTTTTTTTGAAAATGCCCCTTGATATATAGGTTCATTTGTCTTTAAACATTACAATTTTATTTTTTCAATACTTATTTATTTAAATTAATATCATTAAAATTTTAAAATAAGTCATTCATTACTTACTCAACATTATAGTTATGCTTTTACTTTATACTTTTATGCTTTTACTTTATACATAGTAGTACTAAAATTGTTTAATACTAAAATTAAACAATTCATTACTTACTCAACATTATCAATTATGCTTTTACTTTATACTTAGTAGTACTAAAAGCTTTTACTTTATACTTAGTAGTACTACAATTGTTTAATACTAAAATTAAACAATGAACTGAGTCAAAGGGTAAAAACTAAATAAAAAAATTAGTGTCTAAATGATACAAAGTTACAAACCTACACTCTATGAAATTATTGAATAAAATTTGATTTTAAAATAGGACAAATAATATTTTATTTTATTTTTGTTTTTTAATAAATACTGAATAAAAATTTATTTTAAAATAGAAGAAATATGATGCAAGTACTCAAACACTTAAATAATTGTAATGTTTTATGTTATTAAATCTTTGTAAATAATTGTAATGTTTCCTGTTATTAAATTTTTATATTATTTTTGTAACTTATATATTTTTTATTAAAAAAATATAAAATTTTAATTTATTTAATTTTAAATTTGAGTTTTATGTTTAGAGATAATTTTACTAATTTGAAAAAAATTTAGTGGGAAAATTTAAGAAAGCAAGACTTTTGCCTCCCCACTATTGGGAAAGGAGGTAGAGGACTAGTTCACGTTTATTTTCTTAAATAAATAAAAATGAGGTAGCGCTACGTAGCGCTACAATGGTTTGTACATAGTCAAAAAGAGCGATAGTGGGTTGTACATAGAAAAAAAGAAACTGTGTGCTTACAATATCTACTTTCACCCTCTAACGTTCAGTCGTAAAAACACATTCGATGTCAAAGCAAAAGTGCAAAGTCACGTTGTTCGGTCCATTACATTCATACTTGAGCCTTCCACTTCAAATTTAAATTAACGAGAATATACAAATATATGTAGTCAAGTTTTCAATATTGGTCTATCACTTGATAAACAGTATAGTTTAATTTTGGTTTCGAGTATTCAATTCTCGTACTTTCATTTGAGTAACCTACTCTAAAATCATATTATTGACTATTGACAGAAATAATTAATTTTAAAAGAAGATTTTATAAAAAGAACAATTTTATTAGCCTGTTTGAAAATACCTCTTAATTAATTCATCAGTAATCAAAAAGATTAACTCATTAAAATTTTATGTTTAAATTAATGTTTCTAATAAAACGCTATGAAAATAATCCTTGTACAAGGAGTAAACCTATAATACTAGTATAAACTATTTGTTGCAAGACAAACTATTTGTTGTAAGACAAATAATAACTTGTAAAATCTGTATAAAAAACAAAATAAATAATAATGTATCAAAGCGAGCGAACCCATTGAAAATATATAAAAATTAAAGTGGGTTATCTTAACGTTTTGACAAAATTACATATATGCCCCCAGAACAAGGCCATCAGGAGAGCTGATCGATCATAATCAAATGAACGCAAACTCCCGAAGCCGAAAGAAGGGGCAAAATTCCGAATTAAAAAATATAATAAATAAAATGTGAGATTGATTTAGTAGAAAAGCACCGTGGAAGAAGCGGCGCTCCTCTGTGGACCAATCTCAACGGTTGTCTGGCCGCCGCCGATTCTAGATCGGCATTCCGTTTCCGCACATTCGATCCAAGGCTTCACCATTGCTATTCATTTATTTACTAGTATTCCTTTTTACAGAATAAAAGTAATGAATTGGTGAAGCCTCTTGTTTAAACGAAGTGCGAAATTCAGAGATGAAAAAACAATAATAAAATCAAAGCGGCTGGGAAATCATATAAACCCTAAGAATATGAGATGATGAAATGGTTAGAAAGGGTGGGGTATATAAGAAGGTCTGGAATGGGCTTGATGGGCCTCGAGTATTTATTATCTTTGGGCTTTAGGTTTCTACAGATCCAATTTTATGTTTAGGTCAACTCCCTTATTTGAAGTTGTAACAAAAAATAACTCAATCACAAATCATTTGTATAGTAATTCAACTAGAAATTATCTCACACTCTAAACAAATAAAACTTTGGAAATCATGGTGTATATCCATTCGTACGCATGGAGAAAATGAGTTATAAAAAACATTTTTTTCTTTTTACTCAATTCACCGTGACACTTATTTTTTCTATAGTAGTATATATATTATATTTTGACAACTTTGAATTGAGTTTGAAATGAAACTTTTGTGTTGGCGAACAAAAACTGGCCTGAAAAAAAAAAAAAGTGAAGGTGTGTCCTTGCCAAAAAGAAGTTTAATGTGGAAGTGTTTTGTTGTTTCTACATGGTAGGAGCAACCGAGGAAATTCGTTGAGTACACTAGATTCACAATTTAAACAAACAAGGACATCAAGGACGTGGTATGATTCCCACACATAAATTTAGTTAGATCAACTATTCAACTATATATGTATGGTATTTGTGTGTACACATTACACATTCGTATTTGACATCTGTCATGATTATCGTGAGTTGTTACATGACAAATACGAGAAAAGAGTATCGAAACAATGAGCATTATTGTATTAGAAAGTGTTTCTAATGTGTTTTTGAATTTTAGATAGTCTAGTGATGGAATTGTATGATTTATTTGACTCCGACATTGTCAATGACCTCGATAGGAGAAAATGGCTAAGCGAGTTCTTCTTCAACATTGAAGGATGTGCGATTAGTTGGAAGTTATATTTCAAAGTTCTGCAACGATGTTGACTACCAAAACGGAGTATATGAATCTTACACAGACTTCAAATGAGGTGGTTTGGTTGAAATGATGAACTTTTGAGAGCTTGGATGCCAATATGCCATGCCTAAATGATCATTCGACGATAGTTAAAATTTTAATTTAATTTCAAAAAAGATCAAATTTGTGCAAAAATATATTTTAATTAATAATTGGACTTTATTATATTTAAACATGGATGTCATTTAAATGGGCTTCACTAGCTCTCATATTATCCATCTCACCTAATCCTCTCTCTCTCTCTACCGGACGCAGAGTACTTGTTGCAATGGTCTCACTCTCCCTCACCCTCTCCACGCCGCTCACCCACCACTCTATCTCCGCCGTGCGCCGCCCCTCCCCCTTCAAAACTCCACCTTCCTCCGCCGTCTTTCTCCAAACTCCCAAACTCCCCACCCCGACTCTCAAATGCAGCTCCCTCACTTCCTTTCACCCCCAAGCTCTCGCATCACCGGAATCCCTCCTTCTCAACCTCTCCGTGTCTTCGAGTCAGTCTCCGGCCACTGGAATGCGCGGTTACGAGGCCGACCCCATGGGGCTTTTACTCAGGGAGAGAATCGTATTTCTGGGGAGCAACATCGATGATTTCGTCGCCGACGCTATTATCAGCCAGCTGCTTTTGTTGGATGCTCAGGATCCGAATAAGGATATCCGAATGTTCATCAATTCAGTCGGTGGCTCCCTCAGGTTTGCTCTATCCATGTTAAAATTATTTTAAATGTAATTAGGGTTTACAGAAATCTAGGTTCTTTCCTGCCAAGTTTTTCTTAAGTATGATTCATGTGGGTTGGATAAACTAATTAATATTTAGCTTTACATGACATCTGTTTTTCGTGTACTCATTACACAATAGACTACCTCAAGGACACAAGGGACTATTTCTTTACTTAAAGTTCTTGACTGTTGTATTTATGTTTACCTATAATAAAAATATCTCGAATGTTCCAAGCTGATATCAGATGCTTGAACGATTAGGGGCTATGTGGGTTTAATTTCTCGGCACAGTTTTAACATCTCAGCTAAGGTGCAGGGAGATGGCTATGTGTGATATAAGTTTTCTATTTATACTTCATGATTTAAGCAACGAAATGATTTGCTTGTTGAAGTTGAAATGTTTGGCTTGTTCGTATAGTTTTCTGGAGAAAGATGAATATAAGCCCTCAATATAGGCATCGTTGCATAAGTGTAGTTCACAGATAACTTGAGCAGGGTTCCCTGTTTTAGGCCCTTCTTGTACTCTTCAGTTTATATAGTTATCTCTAGGGATTCTGATGTCGATCGTGTGTCAAAGGGAGAACCTTGGCGCTCAGTCAATCCAGCTCCTTGGAAAACCCTACGCATTTTCCCTCGACCCAGGGGCCAGAGACCATGGCTGCTTGCTTTCTGCCTCTTCAATTATGGGCCTAATCTATATTTTTGAAAATCCCATACGAATCCTATTACCCATTCAATAATTAACTAAAAAATTAGGGAAAAATCATTACTTTACACAGCGTGAGAAGCAGTGATGGGATTCTGCTTCTCCGAGAACAGCCAATTAATAGTTAAAGCACCAGCATTTCTATAGCAAAAACTCGGAGCTTTTCGTTGTTCCCTTGTTTGTCTGACACATTGTTATTGGTTTTTATGTTGATTGATATCATGTTTTTTTTAGTCGAGAATAGTAAAAATAAGAGTATTTATTTAAATTGTGCACCTTACTCGACTGAAAAGAATGTTTTTTATTGTTTCTCTAGCCTTGGGCTAATAGGACCTTGACGACTCGATGGCACCTTCTGCCTTAGATTATCTTGATGCTAACCAAGTTGCGTTTCACATTTTCTTCTATCTGCTTCACTGTTAATGCATAACAATGCTCTTTTCTTATTTCGCTGTACTGCTGATTCTAGAGATTGGTTTTTATTGAATTTCTCACATCCTTCTTGGAGTTGAACAATACTAATTGATAGTTGCAAAATTACCCTGGGTTTTGTCTTATTTTCAAAAAACAAAATTTGAGGTAACTACCCCCTTGAACTTTGGTTTAGTATACATTTCATCCCGATTGTTTGTTGATCTGAGTATCTGACATTATTAAATACTCTAAACTACCCTTAACTTTATGAAATATTACAAATGACACCAACTTTTCGTTTCACAGTTGAAGCATTGAGAGATGTAAACTTACAGTGCAAGGCAAAAATCTGGGTAATTGTAATATATTAGAGAATTCAGGGATCTAATCACAATTATATTTGATAACATTAGCAATCCAGTTTATCTTCACTCTCCACTACCGACAGTTGAAAAATGTTATAAGAATTTAACCACGAGGGTGGTTTTGTACTTTTCAAACTTTTTTTCCTTTTTTTATTTCTGTAATTTTTCAAAATTTGAAGAGTTTATTTAACTATCCCTAACACTAACAATGTTTTACCATACCATGCATGTCTAATCAGTGCTACAATGGCCATCTTCGACGTTGTCCGTCTAGTTCGGGCCGATGTTTCCACAGTCGCACTTGGCATGTCCGCATCAACCGCTTCCATCATCCTAGGTGGCGGCACCAAAGGCAAGCGCTTTGCGATGCCCAACACACGTATCATGATCCACCAGCCACTCGGAGGTGCCAGCGGGCAAGCCATAGACGTCGAGATCCAAGCCCGGGAAGTCATGCACAGCAAGAAGAATGTCACTGGGATTATATCTGAGTTCACTGGCCGGTCATTCGAACAGGTCGAGAAGGATATCGATAGGGATCGGTACATGTCCCCTATTGAGGCGGTTGAATACGGGTTAATTGATGGGGTCATTGATGGAGACAGCATTATTCCACTCATGCCCGTTCCAGAAAGGGTTAAGTCGTCTACGTTCAATTATATGGAGATCAGTAAAGATCCTAAGAAGTTTTTTACGCTTGAAATCCCGGATGATGAGATTTATTAGTGGTTGAAGTTATTACAGGTTAATCATCTTTCACTATTCTCATATTTCTTGATTATGTCATGATTGAATATTAGGACCCCAAGTCCCAAGACTAGTTACTCGGGATATCAAAATATGTGATACCCATCTTTTGGAGTATAGCACGAGCATAAAATTGTTTGGCCAGCGCGAATGAATTTTGAGAATGTAATAATTTATGTTAAAAAAGACGCTCCATTTCTAACTTGTCTAGATCGGACATTTGGAGAAATGACTTGTCCAAAACTCCATTACAAGTTAAACACAAATCATTTCACTCTTTCTCTGTATATACTATTAGAAAAAGAAGGTTTTTTTTTGTGTGTTGGATGCAAATTCTTACAAGCAATAGTTTGTTGGTGGAGAATTTTGAGCTATGCTTAATTGAATGTAGTCGTTGTCTTTTGAGGTAGACAGACTTGGACGATCGTCTGTGTATGGAAAATCATTTGAGTTCATCTTATTTATGTGCTGTACGAGAGTCGAGAACATTACTGCATAGGAGGAGGGTGAGAGTTTTCTTCCCATCTGCCTGTAACATATTCCGTGACTCCCTATGAGTTGATAATTGTTCCTATTGGTGCTGTATAATTATTATTAAGATTCTGGTCATTTTGTACATTTTTGCTACCTCATTTTTTATTTGTTTGCCTTGGTTTTATACGGATATTCGAAAAACATTTTTTTTTTATATTCAAGAATTAAACATAATTATTAGTACAATATTTGTGTTAGAAGATAAACTTTATTAAGATTTTGAACTAAAGTTTAAATTTGTGGTCTTTTTATTAGGATTAGCATACATTTCATTTTTTTGGCAGATGCAACAAATAAACTTAAAAGTGTAAAAATACACCTGGAGTACAATTTTAACACAATCAATATAATTCATGAATAAATAAATCAGAGGTCGTTCAGACATCTTTGAGATAAATATGTATGCCAAATGAGTAGATGGGCGTATATTTTAATCAATAAAAATTAGTGAAAATGTTATAAAAATGCCATTATTCATATAATGGACATGCTTATTTGCCATCCCATTTAATAAATATTCTTTTATACACAAAATGATAAAATTACCTTTGACCTTAATCAGAAAAATATAAAATCCTATCTACACCGTCCTTCAATCCTAATTTCCGCCTCTTTTATCTTCATTCTCTTCGGCCTCCAACCCCATATCACCTACTTGTAACAAGTCACCAACAATAACGAAGAACGAGTATTGATCGGGCGGTATTCCCCGTTCCTTAACGAGATTTCGAGTCTGCGGCTGTTCTTGTTGCAAAATCGAGAAGCTTTGCAGGTCGGTGTGCTCCCCGAACCTGATCAAATGGCCGCCGTCGGACGGAGGGTAGTGAGTGATCCGGAAGACTAAGTCGTATGAAGTGCGGCGATACAAGAACAGCCGCGGATCTGAATATTCTCATATTGTATATATCTGAATTTTCACTAACAATAACACATATCTGAACGTTCCAAGATCTCGTGTTTGAATTAATATAATTTTGTGTTTGTTGTGAAAATTGTATAGATATATTTTTTGAATTTGAATAAATCTGATGTTTATTTTTTTCTTGATTTTTTAATATAGGTTTGACGTTTGTGTTTCAATTTTTTGAAAATTTGAAATTGAAAAATATTTTTCAATTTTTTGAAAATTTGAAATTGAAAAATATTGGGAATTAAACACCCGAAGTTAAAAAAATTAACACCCCCAATAAAGATGCAATACTTCTTTTTTAAATTACAAAGGAAGTATTGCATCTTACAAATGAAGTATTGCATCTTTGTTGGGAAGGAGGCAATATGATTATTTCAGTAGAATTAAAATTATAGAATTCATTGAAACTTAAATTATTAAATTAGAAAATAAGAATTTGAATAATTAGATTGTCGAATATATTGTATTAATGTCGAATAGGATTCTTCTTGTCGAATCTATGTCGAATGGGATTCACCATGTCGAATCTCAGATTCAATTTGTCGAATCCATGTCGAATGAGATTCGATATGTCGAATTTGGGTCGAATTCATGTCGAATTTATTTTTGTTGAATTTGGAAGGACAATTTCGATAAATCTCTTTTTAGTGTAGAAAAGCATATTTTTATATGGTATGGCAGAAAAATATGTGTACTATTTACTTTTATTTATTAAAAATTTTCTCCCCTTAAAAATTATTATTATTATTATTATTATAAAAATTCCCCTTTTAGAGTAATTTAGAGAAAAAATAAGTATGACTTTATGATTTAAAAATAATTAAGTATCTTAGTTTACCTTTCTAATAAAAAAGGTAATTAATGTATTGCATATATATAATTTAATGTATTTATATTAATTGTATTCATAATTTAGGTATGCTTTTCAAATTTGATTTGTCTATTTTAACCTTTGGATTATATTAATTATATTATCTATTTATTTTTTAATATCACATATATACTGAACACTTGTTTGGATTGTTTAGAGTAATCGAATCAGCAAAGACATTTTATTATATCCTACTCCAAGCCTAAGTCACCCCTAATTCTAACGGCGGATGCCGCCGTGAGCTTCCCACTCAAAATGTCGGTCCTTGCGCCTCTGATGGAGTTGTATACTTAATGTCTAGATTTAAGTAACATCTGAACTCCGTCTAAAGCATTTATCCTATTTAATAATAAACAATCATTTGCATTTATATGCAAACCATAGTCCTAGATTTTATACGTTGTAGTTAGTATGGTGTGCGTCGTCACACGGAAGATCATACTATCCGTTACTCGTATATAATCGAACAGTTGCTCACGACCTAGATGGACAAGGACCAATCCATCGGTATAGTCGTTGTATGAGCGAGAAAATAATTGGTCTTGATTATTTTATCATACTTGTACACTTGGTGTATTGAGCGGATCTGCTTCAGATTTATCGATTAGGATTGCCGTTGATAATCGATTTAAATCTCTGAGTATTCTATTCTTAATCCCTATTATTATTGCGGGTGTGTGCATATAATATTAGTGACTTTGATTTTCCAAAGGAATTGACTGATTAGAATAACCGGTCAATTACCGGTAAAGTTGGGTCACTGTATTTTATGTATGACATGCTGTGAATTCTTGACGGGAAAGCATGTCCTCGAAAGGGTTGATAATGTCCCCGAGATGAACTCATAAGGATTATCATGTAAACATTGCAAGTGAATTTGATCCGCATGATAATAAAGTTGAGTGGTACTATTCTCGGAATTATAAGAGATGAATAAATAATTTTAGCAATAAATATAATTTATTCATGGACATTTATATCTTAAACATGCGGAATAAATAATACTACCGGAGAATATTATTTTGATATAATATGGTGAATATTGGGAGTGCAATTATATTTATATAGTGGAAGTAATCATATAATTAATATTAATGGATTAATAGATTTGGGCTTGGGCTCAATTTAATCATTAATATTGGAAGCCCAATATTCCACCTCCTTAAGGTCTCCTACGTAGCCTATAAAAGCACTACATGGTCTTCTCTATTCTCATATAACTTGAAGATCACAATTCTAGAGAGAGAAAGTAGAGAGAGAAGGTGATCCATGGAAGCTTGATAGATCGTCACCCACCCCGACGTTCAAGCTAGTGCAAGGAATACGTGGGAAGACTTCAAGGTCATCAATAGTTCTTCGTTTTTCCGAACAACGAGAACGAGGTAAATCGTAAAACCCTCTTTATGATTTAATCGTTTATTTATCGTGATTATACCGTGAACCAAGATCCGAGAACACGACCTATGACGAGGTTGAACCGGGCGGTGGTGGTCGAAGACCACCGGACCGCCGGCGGCTCAACGGCTCGGCTGAGAGGGTCGAGGGCATGAAGCCCGGCTAGACGCCAACCGCCGCTCGCACGGGGCTGTCTCCGCTCGCGCGGAGAGGCAGCCGCTCGCGCGGCTGGACCGCCGCTCGCGCGGCGGTGGCTGGGGTGATCGCTAGCCACGGTTCGACCGTGGCTGTGCGTGCGATCACCGGGGCGTGGCTGGGGGTGCCCAGCGGGCTGCCAAGGGCAGCCCTAGGCGGCTGCCGTGATCAGCCGCGAGCCCCACGCGGGGGCTCGACCGGACAGCTGCGGGCTATCCCCGCGGCTAGGGTTTTGGTTGAGCCGGCCTTCGTGGTGGTTCGTGGCGGGTTTCCGGCAACCGAGAGTCGATTGGAGTTGTTGTTCCGCAACTTTGACAACTCCGGATATTCGATCTCCAAAGGATTTCGATCGGAATTAATTAGATAATTTATTTAATTAAATTTATTAATTTCGGGATATCGATTTCCAACAATTGGTATCAGAGCGTTGGTTTTAGTTCACGGTATTTTTCGATAAATTGTTCTACCTTGCAGGGTTTCCGATTATTATGGCTAGATTTAATTTTAATTAATTAATGTCATGATAATATTGCTCTTGATTATTAAACTCTCGGTGATGTCGATATTCGTTTGTGTGTGGTGAATGCTTGTTCTTATTTTTCCGGAAATTGTATGAGGTCGATTTCATGTAGAGAATCGATACCGGATAGCGTAGTAATAAATTTGTAATTTATTTTACGTTGGATCGAGGACGAAACGACCGCCGGAAAATTGTGACGGAGGAGACGAAAGAGAGGGGTTAGGGCTAGGATCGACCAACCCCATGGTCGATCCATGAGGATCGATCGACCCTAGCATGGAGGGGCCGCCGGCAACGGTGGCTGGCCACCTCCTAGGGCTTGGGTCGATGGTGTGGGGGGGGGGGGGGGGGGGGGGGGGGGCGCGGGGATATGGAATAGGAAAAGAATTAATTTGGAATTAATTTATTTTCCTTATTTAATTATTACTTTATGAAATTTTTAATGGATTAGGAAAATAGTTAATTTGTAAAGTTTAGGAGTCCTAAATTAATTTTTCCTTATTTAAATATTCATTTATGGAATTTTTAATGGATTAGGAAAGAAATTAATTTGGAAGGACTAGGAGTCCTAAATTATTTTATTTCCTTATTTCATTATAGAGATCTTTTAGAATATTCCAAGTGGGTCTTGGATATGATTCTAGAGATTTAATGGAATTAGAAAAGGAAAATAAAAAATAATAAAAAATATTAATAATATTTAATTTTATTTTTGATTTATTCGATTGACTTAATTTTCGAATTAAGTAACTTTTGGATTTATTAAAAATAAATGGATTTAAATATTGGAATTAATATTCCCGTCACATGGAGCATTCAAGAACGAAGAATGAAGACTAGAAGAAGCATACGGGGATGCGATAAAGCCATAATAGTCGGAAAATAATATTCTAGTATTATTTTGATTATGTGATAATACTATGTGCTTTATTTCATGTATGCATGCTTATGTGTATTTAATTTATGCATTAGATAGCGTATCCCTTTGTTATAAAAAGCTAAGTGAGAGAGGGATTGGAAACAATGCCATGGTCTCCATTGCTGTTCTCTTGGTAACTTTTATAAACTTTCGAAGTTTATATAGATAAGTTATTGGAGGAGAATTCTTGTAATTCTTTTTACGAGAAACATTGGTTAAGTTTATCAAACAATGCCTAATTTGTCTTTCCAAAACTGATTTCAAGTCGACTCATTCTCACCTCGGGGAGTGGAATGGAGCCAAAGCCACTTGGTCATGTCGAGGACACAAATTAGAGACTTTCGTACCATTCTTTTAAAGGTGGATCGATTGTCTGCTCAGCTCCCTCATTCTATGAGAGATAGGGTCGTTCGCATGGTGAATCACTGGTAAGAAACTTCGAGTTTCACTTATGATTCTCCGCGTCTTGATTTACAAGATTGAATGGATCAAGTAATTGGGAGTCAATTATAAAAATCTCTTGGTGTAGTAAACGTCCACACAACGTGGCTTGCTATATCGACGGATTTTGGATTAATTGATGTAGACAGTTATAGGGAGTTGTGAAGGATTGTGAGTTATCGTAAACGTCCACACAACGTGGCTTGCGGTGATGTTGCGGTTCCAAACGATTCACCTTAGTACTGAGTAATGGTTTACACTTAGGTACGCTTTATAGTATCCTTCCCAACGAAGTTACGCTATAATTGATGTACGACCGAAGCAAATCTAATTGCTAAATCATTTGGGTAGGTAAACGTCCACACAACGTGGCTTGCCATATCTGATGGGATTTTAGATGCGGTTAGTGATTTAATGATATTATTTGAGGGAGATAATATCGGAGATTAAATCGATTGTTTGTATTATGTGCTTATAGGTTAGAAATGACTTTGCCCTACTATGTGATATACGATAAGGCATTTTATACTCAACGACCCTTAGAATGTTGATTGGAATCGAAATCTGGACAATGTCCTAACTGCTGAGAAGTACAAGTATGTACTTCGTGTTCTTTGTCCTCCCGTGTCAAGAAATGGTTTTGAACATATGAACGGGTAGATGGAAAAGAAGAAGCAAGATACGGAAACCCAGTGGTTCTAGTTTTGAACCACGAGAATGGGGTAAGTATGCCGCAAGGCAAGTACTTCCGTTGCAAGCAGTCTGGGCACTGGAAGTCTGATTGTCCTCTCATAAAAACGAGTAGTGAACTTTTCCCTAGTCATTAATACATTTTCAGTGGTGATATCTACAAGCACCTGGTGTGTAGATACGGAGGCCATTGATAATGTTTTACATTTGAATGCAAGGGTTCCAGGAAACCCGGAGACTTAGAAAGGAAAAGATCACCATCTACATGGGCAATGCTGCGAAGGTGGCGGCTGTTGCAGTGGGAGAGATTCATTTACTTTTGAGTAATGAAAGGATTTTATATATTGTCTTTATGTGCTTGAATTTAGAAAGAATTTGATTTCAGTTTCTAAAAGAAATGGATATTCTATTTCTTCTGATCATTCGATGATTCTAAGAAGAATAGATGATAATATCTATTTTGGCACATTGGTTGACAATTTGTATATGTTAAATCCTGAGTCTACCACGATGCAACGAACCGAAACTAGTAACACATTATCTAACACCAATGAGAGAAAGGAACTTTCTAGGATGAATCAATTATACTTGTGGAATCTTAAGCTAGGTCATATTAATCCAAATGGTATTCAAAGGTTGAACAACTGATGGTTTAATCAGTGGTGTTGAAGGAGAGGACCTTCCTACCTATGAATCGATTTTGGATGGTAATAAGTGACCAAGTAACCTTTTAAGGTTAAAAGCTATAGATCCGGACAAGTATTGGATTTGATTCACTCTGATGTATGTGGACCTATGTCTACTCAGACATGAAGAGGGTACGAGTATTTCATCTTTGATGATTACTCGAAATATGGATTTAGATACCTGATGTGCCGCGAGAATAAGTACTTTGACTAGTTCAAGGAGTACAAAGCTCTTGTGGAGAACCTTCATGGTAAATCCATTAAATGCCTACGATCTGATCGTGGAGGCATATACCTGTTTGGAGAATTCAAGGCATACTGATCAGAGAATGGGATTGACTCCCAACTGACTGTACCATTTACTCCTCTAAGGAATGGTGTGTCAGAAAGAAGGAAAAGGACTCTTATAGGAATGGTGAGAACAATAATGAGTTATTCAGACTTACCTTTATGTTCTAGGGATATGCCTTGGAAATATCGGCGCACACCCTAAACTTGGTTCTTAGAACCTCGTACGGAAATGCGGTTGTTTATAGGATATCCTAGAAGAACTAAAGTTGTGTGTTCTATAGTCCTAAGAACCAGAAGGTCGTTATAAGTTCTAACGCCCGGTTCTTATAGGAAGACTATGTGATGAACCACAAGCCCAAAAGTGATGTGATACTTGATAGAATGAGAGAGAGCGATCGAGACATAGAACCAGCCAAACCGAGTAGTACACCACTTGAACCTGCACCCTGTTATCACTGTTAATACACCGGAATGCCGTCGTAGTGGGAGGGTTGTGAGACAACCGGAAAGATTCGTGGACTGGGTGAGTCTTTGGACTCGGCACCTGGAGTACATGAAATCGACCCCTAGAGCTATGATGAGGTGATACAAGATCTAAATGCGCCTTCTTAAGTAAGGCGATGAAATCCGAAATAGAATCTATGGATTCTAATAAAGTCTGGGTTCTTGTAGAACCATCGAAAGGCGTGACGCCAATCGGGTGAATGGGTCTACAAGACAAAGAGAGGATATGACGGGAAGGTCGAAGCCTTCAAAGCAAAGCTTGTTGTGAAATGATGACATTTCGCCGGTAGCAATGCTAAAGTCAATCCAGATACTCTTTGCATCTCATATGGATAATGAGGTGTGGTAAAATGGTTGTCGAGACATCTTTCCTTAAATGGAAGTCTTGACGGAATCATTTATGAAATAACCAGATGGATTCATTGCTAAAGGGCGAGAGCATTTAGTGTACAAGCTCAGTCGATCCATTTATAGATTGAAGCAAGCTACAAGATCGTGGAACATGCGATTTGATAATCCGTCGAGGATTTATTCAAAGCATGGACGAATCGTGTGTGTATTGGAAACGTGATGGAAACAAAGTGGTTTCTCGTGCTTTATGTAGACGATATTTTCTAATTGGCAACAATGTGAAAATATTATCGGACATAAAGGGATGGTTGTTCTAGACAATTCGATATGAAGGACTTAGGAAAGGTTGGACATGTTCTTGTGATTAAAGTTGTGATGGATCACAAGAGAAGAACATTGTACATATCTCACGCTTCATACATAGACACGATTCTGACTCGTGTAACATACAATGATTCCTAGAAAGGTTTTACCTTTTAGACATGGAATCTATCTATCTAAGGATGTGTGTCAAACACAAAAGGAGATATAAGAAATGAAAGCAGTTCCCTACGCCTTGGCTATGGAAGCTTAATGTATGTTATGTACGAGACCTGATATCTGCTATGCCGGGAGCATAGTAGCGAGATATTAGAGTAACCCTGGAAAGGAACTTTGGACTGCTGTGATCAGTCGAGCAATTTCCAGTGGGTTACACAGATTCGGATTTCTAATCGCAGAGGGAAAGTTGAAAGTCGAAGTCAGGCTATGTGTTCACACTAAGAAATTGAGATTTTGAATGGAAGAGTGTAATGCAGTGCATTACGGACTCTAACACGGAAACCTAATAGGTAGCGGCCTTTGAGGCAGCTAAAGGATCGGTGTGACTCCGGAGATTCCTCAAGGACTTAGATGTGGTACCTTGTTTGCCCAATGCTATTGTGACAATAGCGGTGCAGTGACAAACAAAGGAACCATGAGTCCATAGTGTGAAGATAACACATAGAGCAAGTACCACCTGATTCGAGGTATCGTCAGCGAGGCGATATAGTCGTTACCTAGATAGCATCGGGGACACCCTAGAGTACTCGTTCACTAAGGCCCTGCGAGCGAAAGCGTTCAGTAGGCACGTGGATGGTATGGGCGTCAGATGTTTGGGAGAGAGCGACTAGACCTTAGTATAAGTGGGAGATTGATGGAGTTGTATACTTAATGTCTAGATTTAAGTAACATCTGAACTCCGTCTAAAGCATTTATCCTATTTAATAATAAACAATCATTTGCATTTATATGCAAACCATAGTCCTAGATTTTATACGTTGTAGTTAGTATGGTGTGCGTCGTCACACGGAAGATCATACTATCGGTTACTCGTATATAATCGAACAGTTGCTCACGACCTAGATGGACAAGGACCAATTCATCGGTATAGTCGTTGTATGAGTGAGAAAATAATTGGTCTTGATTATTTTATCATACTTGTACACTTGGTGTATTGAGCGGATCTGCTTCAGATTTATCGATTAGGATTGTCGTTGATAATCGATTTAAATCTATGAGTATTCTATTCTTAATCCCTGATATTATTGCGGGTGTGTGCATATAATATTAGTGACTTTGATTTTCCAAAGGAATTGACTGATTAGAATAACCGGTCAATTACCGGTAAAGTTGGGTCACTGTATTTTATGTATGACATGCTGTGAATTCTTGACGGGAAAGCATGTCCTCGAAAGGCTTGATAATGTCCCCGAGATGAGCTCATAAGGATTATCATGTAAACCTTGCAAGTGGATTTGATCCGCATGATAATAAAGTTGAGTGGTACTATTCTCGGAATTATAAGAGATGAATAAATAATATTAGCAATAAATATAATTTATTCATGGACATTTATATCTTAAACATGCGGAATAAATAATACTACCGGAGAATATTATTTTGATATAATATGGTGAATATTGGGAGTGCAATTATATTTATATAGTGGAAGTAATCATATAATTAATATTAATGGATTAATAGATTTGGGCTTGGGCTCAATTTAATCATTAATATTGGAAGCCCAATACTCCACCTCCTTAAGGTCCCCTACGTAGCCTATAAAAGCACTACATGGTCTTCTCTATTCTCATATAACTTGAAGATCACAATTCTAGAGAGAGAGAAAGTAGAGAGAGAAGGTGATCCATGGAAGCTTGATAGATCGTCGCCCACCCCGACGTTCAAGCTAGTGCAAGGAATACGTGGGAAGACTTCAAGGTCATCAATAGTTCTTCGTTTTTCCGAACAACGAGAACGAGGTAAATCGTAAAACCCTCTTTATGATTTAATCGTTTATTTATCGTGATTATACCGTGAACCAAGATCCGAGAACGCGACCTATGACGAGGTTGAACCGGGCGGTGGTGGTCGAAGACCACCGGACCGCCGGCGGCTCAACGGCTCGGCTTGGAGGGTCGAGGGCATGAAGCCCGGCTGGACGCCAACCGCCGCTCGCACGGGGCTGTCTCCGCTCATGCGGAGAGGCAGCCGCTCGCGCGGCGGTGGCTGGGGTGATCGCTAGCCACGGTTCGACCGTGGCTGTGCGTGCGATCACCGGGGCGTGGCTGGGGGTGCCCAGCGGGCTGCCAAGGGCAGCCCTAGGCGGCTGCCGTGATCAGCCGCGAGCCCCACGCGGGGGCTCGACCGGACAGCCGCGGACTATCCCCGCGGCTAGGGTTTTGGTTGAGCCGGCCTTCGTGGTGGTTCGTGGCTGGTTTCCGGCAACCGGGAGTCGATTGGAGTTGTTGTTCCACAACTTTGACAACTCCGGATATTCAATCTCCAAAGGATTTCGGTCGGAATTAATTAGATAATTTATTTAATTAAATTTATTAATTCCGGGATATCGATTTCCAACAGCCTCCACCGCCCTTCAATTCATTATCATCGAAAGCGTCCAACAAAAGCTTAAATCTCATTTCCATGAAATTGAACACCAACATTCAATTCGTACTCAAAAACACTTCTCCTCCTCAAAAGTGGACCGTCGACTGCCTATCATCGACCGATCCAATCCACCTCATTCTGAAACCCCAAATTCGACGCCAATGGCTTCGTCTATCGATTCCTCGCTCAAGAGTTCGAAGAGGATTTTCCTTTTTCAATGCTCCAAAATGAGGTATCTCGCTCAGAGAATTGCGTCTAAAACCGACGTCGTTGAGGTTCGTAGCATTAATTGGAGGTACTTTTTTCGTGGTCAATTTTGAGATAATCGAACTCCATTTTGTATAATTGTGTGTTTTTGTTCTTGTTGTGACTGTGAATTCTATTCGGATTTGGTTAAGCTTGTAACTGTGACTTCTATTCGGATTCTTGTAACATTTTAAAATTGTTGGTGTATAACAAAAAACCATTTTGTTGCAGGATAGATGGCTGATTTTTTTTTATCGATTTCGGGCAAGGCGTGACCCCGTTGTTTGTACGGTTGTAAGACCGTTTCTTTTTGTCATGCCTTTTGTGTTTCATAGATCGTTTTCTCAACAAAAGATGGAACTAAATCGATCTAGTTTGAGTTTGGCTGCGATCATCTAACATCGATTGTAGAACACATAAACGAAAGAATATAGCATGTTCGAGATTAAACTTTTTTCATGAACTTGAGTATTAGTTGTCATAATATATGTGTATTAACATGTACAATGTTGGTTATATTAATTGGGAGAACTTGTGTATTAACATGTACAGTGTTGTTTATATTGGTTATGAATTTTGAGCTACCAACTACACTATCCAAGTAGGTAAAGTGTATGTAACAGATTTTTGATACACCCAAGCCAACTCCTTTTATCAAGATTAATCTATTGGCACTAATAGATGGTACGTCCATTAACAAATTTTAGTTAGTGCAACTATTAATATAGTAATCTACTTTTGCGTTTAAACAACTTTATGAATCTAAAATTACAAAATATGCGCATAAGGTATAGTGTTTGTAATAGATTATGTCTATTAAACCACTAAATACTTGTTCTTAAACTAATTGTCCAATTTATAAAAATTTTAAACTACCAACTACACTGTCTAAGTGGTACAATGTATGTAATAGATTCTGGTATGCAGTTAAAATAGATTAAACTTTTTTTATGAACTTGAGTATTAGTTATCATAATACACGTGTATTAACATGTACAGTGTTAGTTATATTGTTTACACAAGCAACAATCACTAAATTATGCAAGGCCAAGCTTCGCATGACTCTTATGTCTGGCCCTATTTGACGACATCAACAACAGATCTTACTCCACATACCCCACGTCTACTTAGCTCCAGGAGCTACAATGTTACACAGCCACAACAGCACCATCGATAGCGAAACACGCAAAGCAACATCAAGAGACGAGAGCATTTGGGGTGTCGTTGAGTACTGTCGTTGGGCGTGGACCATCTGGGCAGAGTCCCAACACCACAACGAAGTCTACCCGCTCGAAACAACGAAGTCGCGACTGGGCTCACCTGCCAAAAAACACATAAATTTAAATAAATATGTAACTATTTACATACATAAATATCCTAATTAAAACCAACGTTGAACTACCAATTACACTGTCCAAATACACTACGTAAACGATTAAACCACTTTATGATTCTAAAACTACAAAATACACTGCGCTAAAAGTACAAATACACTACGTAAACGATTAAACCACTTTAAGATTCTAAAACTACAAAATACACTGCGCTAAAAGTACAGTGTTTGTAATAGATTCTTAACATAATCTATTAAACTACTAAATAATTGTTTGTAAACTAAAAGATCAATTTATGAATTTTAAACTACCAACTACACCGTCTAAGTGGGTACAGTGTATATAACTATCAATGTATGTTAAACTTTCAATACACTACAACTCTAAATATAGTAAATCTGTTGGAGTTGTGTACTTAATGTCTAGATTTAAGTAACGGTAAACTCCCGATCATAGCATTTAATCTATTTAATTAATAAACAATTATTTGCAATATGCAAATCATAGTTCTGGATTTTATACGTTGTAGTTAGTATGGTGCTGCATGGGCGCACAGAAGATCATACTATCGGTTACTCGTATTTAATCGAACAGTTGCTCACGACCTAGATGGACACGAACTAATCCATCGGTATAGTCGTTGTGTGAGAGAGAAAATAATTTATCTTAATTATTTTATCACACTTGTACACTTGGTGTATTGGGCGGATCAGCTTGAGATTTATTGATTAGGATTGCCTTGGATAATCAATTTAAATCTCGGAGTATTTTATTCTCAATCCCCGATACTATTGCGGGTGTGTATATTTAATATTAGAGACTTTGATTTTCCAAAGGAATTAACCGATTTAATTATTGGGTTAATTACCGGTAAAGTTGGGTCGCTATATTTTATATACGACATGCCGTGAATACTTGACGGGAAAGTGTATCCCGGAAGGGTTGATAATATCCCCGAGATGAGTTCATAAGGAATTATTGTGTAAACCTCATGAGTGGATTCGTTCCGCACAATAATAAAGGTTGAACGGTACTAGTCTCGGATATAAGATATGAATATTATTTATTAAGCAATAAATAAATTTATTCATGGATATTTAAATCTTAAATACACGGAATAAATAATACTAATCGGAGAAATATTATTTGATATAATATGGAATAATATTGGGAGTGCAATTTTATTTATATAGTGGAAAATAAATAAAATTTAATATTGATAAGGATTAATGGATTTGGGTTGGACCCAATTTAATCTTCAATATTTAGGAGCCCAATATTTATTCTCCTTATGATCCCCTACGTAGCCTATATAAGCACTACATGGTCTTCACTTTTCATAACACAAAATAATTGACCTACGCCAATCATAAAGTCTTGAGAGTGAGGAAGATCCATAGGAATCCGATAGATCGTCGCCCACACGACGTTCGGACGAGGTGCGAGGAATACGTAGGAAGATCGCAAGGTCGTCAACCGATTTCGTTTCTCCGTACAACGAATCGAAGGTATAATCGAGAATCCCTCTCTTTGATTATTTGTGCTTGTTAATCGTAATATGTACATGAACAAGACGATCCGGGAACGTCGAGACCGGGATACGGGGATCTCGCGATCCCCGTCGGGATCGAGAGGGGCGGCCGAACCCTAGGGTTCGACCGCCGGTGCCGCGCGACGAAGGGGGAGCCCCGGCTGGAAGCCGGGGCACGCGATCGACTTCGGTCGATCGCCGGGGTGCCACGGGCTGGTGCCGTGGCGGACCCCAGCCGCCCCTTCGACGACGGTGTGCGCAACGGGGGCCAGTCGCGGCTGGATGCCGCGGCTGGAGCGATCGAGCCCTAGCTCGATCGCGGGGCTGTCGAGGGCTGGTGCCTCGACTAGGCGCCCCTCCTCCCATCGGATGGCGGCGGTGAGTCGCCGGACTCACCGCCAGGGGGCTGTTCCGAACAGCCCCAGCGATCGCCATGCACGGCGATCGCGAACCCCAGCCGCGATGGGGTTCGGCTAGGGTTTAGCCGCGGGTTCATCCCGCGGCGACGCTCTTGTCGAGCCCGGTTCTTCGCGTGTGGTTCGCGTTCGTGGATCCGACTCGTGGGAGAAAATCGGCTGGGGGCGGGCTGCGTGTCTTCGGGCGCGTAGTCTCCAAAGGTCGGACTCCTGCGGATGAGTCGGTGTTCGTGCGATCTCCGGCGACGGGTTTTCGGTCGGGTTATCGGTTCCGCAATTTTTGATAGCCCGGGACATCGAATCCCAGCAAAATCAATAGTTTCAACAATAGTGTTACTGAACAATGATTTATAAATATTGAGAACAATGGCTTAAACACTAGTTTTCTTGGTCCATAAATTAGTACAATATAAATCACAACAACCTATTAACATGTATGCCTCTGCATGAGTTTCGATAAATCTGAAACCATGCATTTAGGATTAGTGAGCTCATATCACAGTCCGCAGTTCTGAAACATATACAGATACAAATGAAAAAGAAAACATGCAAGATGTGTAAGAAATTTATAGTTTGTTATTCATAAAATGGACTTACAGTGAAAATCACAGATCCATCAATTGTAGCAAGTGCAACAACATATTCTGGGAAGGTAGTTTTCATGGTCCAAGTTGTCTCAAATGCAACATTGGCCGTATATGCTGAGCACTGAAAGAGAAAAAATTAGTTTAGTAACTTAATAAAAAATTCAACAATCAGGATCGACTGCAATCTACATAAATTAATATATGTCCTGACCTGCCTTGCCCCACTCCCAATACATTGTTGACTGCTGGAGAAATCCCACGATGATGGAAAGGTTGTATTTGATGAGGAAATGTGCCTAACAGTGAACTCCACCTTTCACACAAGCCCTATGAAGTGGACAACCAAAAATTATATAAGAAAATCCAGAAAACTCTTTTAAATATGATGATGGAAATAAATAGACAACTGGCAATCTTGAATTCGAATTGATTACCCAACAATCCTAAAGGTGCAAGCATTTAGTTAAAAGATTAATAAGAAAAACAATTGCGAGGCATAACTCCCAGTGCAATGACATGAAAAACTATGAAACACCCAAGTGGAAAAATCATAGCTAATTCATGGAGGGTTCTCAACAATTACACTAATAAACTATGCAAAACCCAGGTGGAAAAATCATACCTAATTCAGGGAGGTTCGGGCAAGGGATAACAGTCCAATGTTTTATCTTGCGCCAATTGTTTTCTCCTGAGCTAGACGTCTGCCGCTATGATTTCGAATTTTAGTTGGAATATCGGGTCTGAAAACTACCAAATTCGATCAATTATGCGGGCGAGCGTGAAGAATCTTAAATCAAACACAACATTAAAGAACCCTAAATTCGGTATGGAATCTATTCACTAATTAATTTCAAGAACAGTGATATTGATTTGGGGAAACTTACCTTAACAATAAGAAGACGCTTCGATGTTTGATCGTTGACACTATCACGTAGACGCCGGCGAGAGAATCAGAGAAGTGTGTATTGAAGAATTGTGAAAACCATTTCACGTATTGAAGAATATAGTGTATTACACAAGCTTTGGGTATGCAATCTATATTTAATTCGTTTTTTTGTAGTGTATAACCTTTATATGGTAAGTGTATAATTAGTAGAATTAATTAAGAGAAATCATATAATCCGTTAATAAAGACATATATTACATAGTGTACAAGAATTCAAAGGGCTTTATAGGTAAATCTTGTTTTTTTTTTATAAATAGTGTAAACATTGGTCTTAGAGTATAATTCACTTAAAGATATTTACCCCTTTTGAAAATCCCCCTTTTTATTTCAATTTTGTCATTCAAATCATTTTAATTTATTTCAAATTAAAATGAATTAAAAAAAAAGGCTTAAATATAAAAGAATTTTAGAGAAAATAAATAAATTAGGTATTGATACTATAATAAAATACTATAGTTTGAAATAATTGTAAGTAATGTGTATTATATTATTCTTTACTTCAATTTAAGTGACTACTAATAATTGTAATTGAAGTATCTTTTTCGAATTCAAAATGTCCTAAATAACCTTTATGTATTTTTAATTATGTTTAATTTAATATACAAATAAAATCTTTTAGAATCTCATCTATTTTGGACAACGTAATAAAAATCTTCCCTAAGAATATCTTTTTGAATTTCTAATTTATTCTGACTCGTTGAAATGAAGCCGTTTTGAACTTACACGTTGTGCGTTGTGCGTAGTGCGTGAAACATATTTCCAGTTTTCCATCTCTGCTGTAGCATTTTATCAGGGGCTTTTGCTTCTTCCAAAATCAAACTCTTGATTTTTTGCTTTTTTGCACCAGCAGCAACAAAAGAAAAATAAGAACCGTCGTCGTCTCCCTCCACCCCTTCCAAACCCTAGCCGCCGAGAGCATCGTTGCCCGAGGGAGTCTCCTCAAAACAGCTCGCCGGCAGCCCACCCGACATTTTCAAATCCGAATCCTCCTCTACATCAAGTTTCTGTTCGTCTAGCTCATCGATTGACTCAGCCACGTTGAGATCTTCGAACAAGAGAGCCCGACGGCGTCGCAAGTTGAGCCACCGATGGCGGCGATGCGATGGAGGAGACCGCGGTCAGACGGACGATTAATGCGATGGAGCTCGACAATTTTGTTACTAAGTGTCTTATTTTATTTAGTTTGTTCATGAACCAGGCATATTTATAATTTTTTAACCGAGGTTGATTGAAAACAGTTGGTAGTATGTTGAAACAATTACATGAACTTTTGTCTTTTGAATCTATGTATATTATTAATGTCAACTTGTTCTTCATCATACTAATGGGAATCGATTATAATGATTTATAATGTATGTATAACATGTTCACCTTTTGGCAGTAGGCATTTTCATTGCAATTAATTTCTTCATTCATAGTGTGCACTCACTCAGGGTGTTTAAGCGCGATTTTGATGCCCTTAGGTTCAGAGCTGAGTATAGGGAATGCGACTGTAGAAGCGTGATATCGGCGGGATATTTTGGTTTAAAAATTCCAGACTGTGCCCGGGTTGTCATTCGATGAGAACGTGCAGGAGCTGGTGGGTGGGAGCTGTTGGCTGCAGTAGTAGGACCAACTGGAGGATGTTGTGGCTGAACATGTTGTTGTGACTGAACAGGCTGTTGTGGGGGTGGCAGGACGTTGGACGACGGAGGCGGAGACATAGGTGCAGCAGGTAACGGGCAATCCTCGGCCTGACAAAGGAGAGGCAGCGGTGGTAGACGTGTAGAAGCAACATCTGGTGGAAAAGAAGGGTCTGAGTCGCATGAAGATGCCGAACAAATGGAGTCACCGACGTCGAGAAATGTAGACAAATTCAATGACGAGGAGGGACGAGCATGTGGAGAGGCAAACGAAAAAGATGCCTCATCAAATTTGGCATGCCGAGTGATGTACCTACAACGAGTAGAGAGATCCAAACATCGAAAACCCTTATGGTGTGTGCTATAACCCAAGAAAACGCATGGTTGACTGCGTGGGGCAAATTTTGGTGGGGCATAGTCGCGGAGACATGGGTAAACAAGACAACCGAACACATGAAAACTGTCGTAAGTAGGCGGTCGTCCAAACAGTACATCAAATGGAGATTTATGGCCAAGAAGTGCATTGGGAAGACGATTAATAGTGTAGACGGCAGTGCTGAAAGCGTCCACCCAATATGACAACGGAGTTGAAGAATGAAAGAGCAAGGCCAGACCCATTTCAGTTATATGACGATGTTTTCGTTCGGCTCGTCCATTTTGGGCTGGCGTGTGCGGGCATGACATAAGGTGATGAATACGGCAGGATGAAAAATGAGATTTGAGACGATTATTTGTGAACTTCGTACCCCCGTCACTCTGAAATTGTTTAATCTTTCTAGAGAACTGAGTTTCAACGAATCGCTGAAACGTGAGAAAGATGTCGACAAATTCAGACTTTGCCCGTAACGGATAAAACCAGCAAAAACGCGAATAGTCATCGATAAAAATAGCGTAGTAACGGAATCCAAATATGCTCGTAGTAGGCGTCGGACCCCACAAATCACAGTGAACCAAATCCAAAATATCAGTAGCGCGTTTAACATTCGGAGTAAAAGGTAAACGAGTGCTTTTAGCCAATTGACATGTCTTGCAAAGACGCGGTAAAGGAAGTAGAGCAGAGACCGATAACAAACCAAATTTATTTAATAAGCTTACAGTTGAATGAGCAGGATGCCCAAATCTAGAGTGCCACAATTCGAAGGAAGCAGACACTGGTTTATTAAGGGCGGCGGCTAGAGCATGTTGTGTAAAGTTCAATGAATAGAGACCCTGATCACGAGTTCCGGTGGCGATAACTTGTCCTGTGAACCGATTCTGAATGGAAAAGCGGGACTCGTTAAATATAACTATTACCGGAAGATCACGAGTCAACTGGCTAACCGACAATAAATTCTTCGTTAATCCGGGCACAACAAGAACATCTCGCAAAGTCAGATTTTTCAAAAAATAAAGAGAGCCAATGTGAGAGATAGAAAGAGTCGAACCATTGCCGACTGTAACGTGGTCGGTACCAGAATACGTGGACACATTATCAAGGTTGTTAGGGTCGGTAGCCATATGAGTGGAAGCACCGGTATCTAGAAACCAATCGGACGAGGTAGATGAAGATACGCTGCATCCGGCGGAGAAAGCCTCAGCAAGATTCGTCGTGTAAGCTGGGCGAGAGGAGCGATCGTAAGCACGCTCAAAACGCTTGGGACAATCAAATGCGTCATGATCAGTTTCTCGACAAAAATAGCAACAAGGAGTGAATTTTCGACGGCCTCGATAGTTGTTGGGAGTACTAGAGGTGCTGCCGGAGCCACCGCGACCTGTGGAGTTGAAGGCAAACCGTAGCCGCCACCACATCTGCGTGTAGTGGTTGTGAAAGCTACTGCCTGTGGCATGTGGGATAAGTATTAGTATTATCAATATATTTCTGAAACAATTCACTTGAGTGTGCCATGGATGCGCGAGATTAACAACGAACCGAAAGGAGAAGAAGAGAACGGAGACTAGGATTTCAAGCAAAAAATTAGGCTGATACCATGATAGTAAATAATATAAATTGTCTCAACGAATGTTTTATTCAACATCAGAATATATATACACAGAAATAGTCTGTGAGAGAAGGAAAAGAGATAAATATAAAATATAAAATAATAATAAATATAGTAGATTTAATTTTCTCCAACAATCTCCTAGCCTCGATTTTTGTGTTCCGAAACTTGCGTTGTAAATAGACATTACGAAGGATGTCTTGCTTTGTAGGTCTAAAGGACTCGAGCACGATATGCATGCTTGTAGGTCTAAAGGACTCGGGTTGTATTCCCGGCACTTCACTAAAGGAGCAAGTGCCCTCTGTGATTTACTGGAATTATAGTTTTTATTTAACTAGATTTTTTTTCGGTGTGTGGGGTTTTTGCCTCCTAAGATGGATGGGTTCAGAGGGTTGGTAACCCACCGGAACCGATTGGGTAGATCATAAGTCGTTCCATAAATTAAACGGGTAGATGCATTCTGTGTATCGATCCGGAACCGATTGGGTAGATCATAAGTCGTTCCATAAATTAAACGGGTAGATGCATTCTGTGTATCGATCGATAGTTTTCCTACTTTCGTTCTTAGTTTTGTTTAATTAATCGAGTTACCAACATTCTACTAGTTTTTTTTTGTTTCGTTTCTAGTTTTGTTTAATACACTTACTATTTTTTTTTTCCGTTTCTAGTTTTTTTTTTAATACAATTACTATTTTTTTCTTATTTCGTTTTTAGTTTTTTGTAACACAATTAACATTTTTTTTTGTTTCGTTTTTAGTTTTGTGTAATACAAGTACTAGTTTTTTATTAGTTTCGTTCATAATTTTGTGTAATACAATTATCAGTTTACTATTATTTCGTTCTTAATTGTGTAATGCAAAAGATTTCTGTTAGTTTCGTTTTTAGTTAGTTTTGTTTTTAGTTATGTTAGTTCCGTTTTTAGTTTTTTTAATACAATTATCATTTTTTTACTAGTTTCGTTCCTAAATTTGTAATGAGTTACTTTTTTAATTTTAATTTTTAACTTATTATATGATAGTTCCATAGATAGACTAAGTATAGAAATTCGTAGAAATAATCGAATAGTACAATGCAAAAACTGTCCACAAAACTACTATTTCAAATATACAAAAATGAATTCCAAAACAATGTGCATAAACTATCTACAAAAGAACTCATTAAAATTCACTTAGTTAGTAATATAATTTCATATATTATAATTATATCTTATAACACAAAAAACTGTCACAAGCATAATCTTAAAAGAAAAAGTTGCTTCAAAAACAAAGTAATTTTGAAATCTGAAATGCATCCACCAAGTCCAACTCCTCCCTTATCCTTCAGATGGTGCTCCTCGGAGTAACAGGACTTGTGGTGCTGCAAAGACAAACACGAACCAATTAAAGCATACTATTTGTAAAACTAAGATAAAGTAATATGCGATTAAGAACTATAAGCAATCTTACATCACTCCGCAGTTCTTGCCTGCTTTCACTTTGTCGCATCCCCAATTTTTACAGAGGAGGACGCGGATCAGCCACACCACTCGCCTGGTGATTGTCTCCGCAGTCGGGTCGTGATGAGCCATATTTTTTGGCTCATTTTTAGGTTTTTAGAGTCAAGTATATCGAGTCTTTAGTTTGTTTTTTACTTTGTTTGTGTCTGGGAGGGCACGTTTGGGTACTTGGGCAAGTTTTGCAGGTGGGCAGGTAAAGGAGTGGAAAGAGGAGCGCACTGTGTGAAAGAGGCAAGGAAATCACCTTCCATGGTCAAGAGCACTCGTTGAGCAAGCCAGACTGACGAAAAGGGTCCAACAGAGTTAAGCAAGCAACCAGGACGTCAGCAGGTGGAGCAAGACTTGAGTCCGACCAAGTACCGCACATGGTCCGCTACCTCAATCAGTCAGAGAAGGAAGTACATGGGCAAGCACTAACATTGACGGAGATGGAACGTTGGGCAGTCGGTGTACCAGGAGTCCTGGAATTTGCAGAGTCTTCAAAGGCGGCCAGATTCAAACTCCAACCCAAGTAGGACTCTCGTCCGCACTTGGAGGTATTTTCCCCCACACGTCTCTCATCATCTGAAGCCCGTCTATATAAGAGAGTGACTGATGAAGAAACCCTACAACACATGAGCAGCGAAGAAGACGGATCGAAGACCTACCTGACCAGCGAAGACGACGGCAGCCGCGTGAGCAACCAAACTCGCCGGCGTTTATTTCCTGTTAAGCCTTCGGGCCGAAAACAATTTCCTTTATGCTTTTATGCTTTTAATTTTGTACTTGGTTTATTTCCCTTTGAACAATTTCCCGTTTTAATGCATAGTTCAGTTCGTCTTATTTCTTCTATTTTATTTTCTGTTTTAAATATGTCAAGTAGCTAATCTGTTTGTATTTGGGCAAAGACAGAACCTGACCAACCCTAAGACATGATCGTGCCGGGAGGCTTCTTGATGACAGCAACTAGCTGAGTTTTGTTCCCGATTCAACAGGGTAGTAACTTAAGCATGTTAGGGACTTGGGCAATCCTACAGTGACCAGTGGGAACCCCGACTTGCCTAACACAGGAGTACGTGGATCAACGCGACCGGGAGACTGGGCGTCCGCGAAGTACAACATGTTGCTGGAGATGTGGTCGTATGACTTGGGTCTGCCCAGGCATGCTATTGGCCATTCCGGGTTTGCTTGGAGGATGAAGGCGACTTGATCAACTTAGACTCATGCGGTCACATAGTGTCGAATTGGTCAATGTCAGGAGACCTGTTGAGAGAGATCTAGCAGGACTTAAACATAAGAGCGAATAAGGGTTCGGGGTATTAATATGCGTGACATTATAGGGATGTTAATACTTGGGATCTATAACTGGAAGACAAAACTGTTAGCAAAATGATATACGTACCGATGATCGGCAGCACATAGGTCAAGGGGGAAGTCAGGGGAGTCAATGCCTGGATACTTTATTCTTTATTTGTTTCTTCTTATTTGGTTAGTCGAGTCTGTTAATTGCTCATTCTATTAGTTAGGTTGCATGATAGTTTTATTTCTGTTTAAGTTATTTGTTATTTTCAGTCAAGTAAACACGGTGACCACGGTTCGGCAGTGCCCAACTGCTCTCCAAAACAAAACCTTTTCAAACGTGACAACCCAATTGAGCATTCAAAGCCGGGAAAACTATAAGCTAAATCGCCTCCTCGTGGGATCGACCCTATACTTGCTACTAGTACTTGTGCTAGTGAATAGTTTAGGAACTATAAATATTATTTTGCGCTACTCCACGACGGTAGCGTCAAAATTGGCGCCGTTGCCGGGGAGGCAATATTCCAAGCCAATAGTTTTCCGTGCTAACGCTTGACCTATTTTTGTATGCAGGACTCTAACTCATCGGGAAGCAAGGAATCAGGGCTACTATTTGATCCTGAAATCGAGCGAACCGCGAGGAAGAATCGAAAAGCAGCAAAGCAAAAGCAAGCATTAGCACGTGCCGCTCAAGTAACTCAGTTGACCATAACTGAGACAGGAGAGTCGATCTCGGACACATCGAGAGAAGATTCACCGAACACATCCAGGTCACCTATGCGATCAAGGATGGGAGAAGAGAGAGCCAAGACGTTGAGGGACACGATGTTCCCAGAGAACCTGAATCTGAAACCGCTGGGTATCACCTTGCCCACGGTTGAAAACAATACTTGGGAGATGAGGCACGGCTTCATCCAAATCTTGCCCAAGTTCAGTGACATGCCATTGGAGGATCCCCAGAGACATCTCCAAGATTTTGAATTGGCATGTGGCACCATCCGAGCAAGTGAAGGGCTAGGGGAATACATCAGGCTCCTAGCCTTCCCTTTCTCACTAGCCGAAGGTGCCCGAGAGTGGCTTTACACTCTACCTGCTGGAGAAGTGACCACCTGGAGTCAGCTTCAGCAGAAGTTCCTTGAGAAGTACTTTCCAGCTGCACGCATCCAGCAGATGAGGAAGAAGATCAACAGCATTAAGATGGGAGGAGGAGAGAACTTCCATGACTACTGGGTCAGGTTCAAGCAGATGTTGGCCAAGTGCCCACAGCATCAGATCCTTGACCATGACTTGGTCCAGTACTTCATCTCTGGACTAAGAGAGACGGAGAGGACATGGATCAACGCAGCCTGTGGAGGATCCATTCTAAACAAAAGGGCCGACGAAGCATTCAAAATTTTCAAGGAAATGGCCGAAGAAACAAGGGAGGATGGCAGTGACCTACCCAGGAACAACTTGCCCGTACCATCTGCAACTGAAGTCAAATTGGACAAACTGTGCAACATAGTTGAGCAACTGGTGCTTAACCAAAACCCAGGGCTAAAGAGAGGAGTCAAGGCGTGCCAAATCTGCAAGGAAAGTAACCATGCCACTGACGAGTGCCCTGAGCTTTTTGACGAAGAGGTCAAGGTGATAATGCAGAACAATGGGAACGGACAAAGGCCCAATGGGAACACGTACAACTCGAACAACTGGAAAAATCATGACAACAACCGGTATGGAAACAACAACTACCAGGGCGGAGGGAACCAAGGAAATCAAGGTCACCAATATCACGGCCAGAACAATCATCAGAGGAACAACTACCAAAATCAGTGCAACCAGCAGAACCAGAGCAATGGCCCAACTTTGGCAGACATGATGCAGACCTTGGTCAATGAAAATATCAAAGCCCAGCAGGAGAATGACCGGTACAAGCAGGACAACAAGAAGTACAAGGTTGAGACTCGAGGTCAACTGCAGAATATCAATGCTCAAATGCTTGAGTCGCGCGGGCAATTCCAGAACATCAATGCCCAACTAGCGCACTTGACCCAGGCAATGACTGAGATGAAAAAGAAGACCAGCGGTCTACCTCCCCAAATTGAACTAAACAACGCCCAACTGAATGATATCCATCTAAAAAATGGAAAGGTCCTGGCTGAAGCACCCAAGAAGCCCACCCCACCATCTCGAGTGGAAGAAACTGTTGAAGAGGTCAACGAGGAAGAAGAATCAGAGGAAGAACTTGAGCTGACACCACCCAAACAGAAGGAAACATCAGTCCCTGCTCAAGCAGTGACACCACCAAAAATCTACCCTCCTTTCCCAGGCAGATTGAGCAAGAAGAAAGAGAAGGAGGACACAAATGAGATGTTCCAGATGTTCAAAAAGGTGGAAATCAACATGCCTCTATTCACCATCCTGAAATCCATGCCCAGGTGCGCCAAATTCCTCAAGGAGCTGTGCACCAAAAAGGTGAAATATCAAGATGACGCCAAGTTCGAAGTAGGAGAGAATGTTTCAGCGGTGCTCCAGAGGAATGTACCAAGGAAGTGTGCAGATCCTGGAATGTTCTATATTCCCTGCATAATAGGCAGCATGAACATAGAAAAAGCCATGCTCGACTTAGGAGCATCGATCAATGTTATGCCTAAGTCAATGTACGAAGACTTGGGTATAGGGCCGATGAAACCGACAAGGGTAGTAATCCAGTTGGCAGACAGATCAAATGTGTACCCCGAGGGAATTCTGGAAGATGTATTGGTCAAGGTAGAGGAGCTGATTTTCCCTGCCGATTTCTATGTCTTGGACATGGGGAGATCAAGCAAGCAGCCAGTGATGATATTGGGCAGACCATTCTTGAAGACAGCAAGGACGCACATTGACTGCGAGACTGGAAAGCTAACCTGCAAATTTGAAGGAGAAACGGTCACATTCGACTTGTTCAAATCAATGAAGCACCCAGAAGATACCGAGCAAGTGCATTATGTTGATCAGATTGATGAATTGATCGAGGAGCAAGCTCTAGGATATGGAGTCTCTGACAAAGTAGATCTGGTGATACAAAGGGGACTGACCAGAGAAGATGCAGAGGATGAGCAGCTTGAAGTTCAACAGATAGTTGAGCAACTGGGAGCTCTGGAGAACCACCCTATGGGCATGAGCAAGTTGCCACCCCATGAAGTTACGATCATGGTACCATCCCTGGAGAAACCACCAGAGTTAGAATTGAAGAAACTCCCTGCACATCTCAAGTACATGTTCCTTGGGCAAAATGACACATTGCCCGTGATCATAAGTTCGAAACTGAAGAAGGAGGAAGAAAGCAGGCTGAGGAACATCCTTGACCAGTACAAGCAAGCCATTGGATGGACCTTAGCAGATATACGGGGAATCAGTCCCACCATATGCCAACACCACATATTGCTCGAGGAAGAGTCAAATCCAGTACGCGATCCACAGAGAAAACTGAACCCCGCTATGAAGGAAGTAGTGCTCAAGGAGATACTCAAGCTGCTCAACTTGGGCATTATCTACCCTGTTTCAGACAGCAAATGGGTAAGTCCAGTTCATGTGGTGCCCAAGAAGTCAGGAATTCAAGTAATCGAGAATGAGAAAAAGGAGCAGATAGCCACTCGACTTCAAACCGGATGGAGAGTGTGCATAGACTACAGGAAGTTGAACAAGGTAACGAAGAAAGACCATTTTCCCCTACCTTTCATTGACGAGATGCTCGAGAGGCTAGCTGGGAAGACCCATTTCTGTTTCCTTGACGGATACTCGGGCTACATGCAAATTTGGGTGGCCCCAGAAGACCAGGACAAGACTACTTTCACTTGCCCATATGGTACCTTTGCATATCGACGAATGCCATTTGGTCTATGCAATGCCCCAGGTACTTTTCAGAGATGCATGATGAGCATCTTTGCCGATCTGCTCGAGCAAGGGATAGAAGTCTTCATGGATGACTTTACTGTATATGGCAGCTCGTTCGAGACATGCTTGAACAACCTGGAGTTGGCCCTCAGCAGATGTGTGGAGAAAAGTTTGGTACTTAATTACGAGAAATGTCACTTTATGGTTGAGGAAGGGATAGTCCTTGGGCACGTAGTCTCTGCCAAGGGAATCGAAGTTGACCGAGCCAAAATAGAGACCATATCAAAGCTGCCTTATCCAAGGAATGTCAAGCAAGTCAGAGGCTTCCTTGGGCACGCTGGGTTCTACAGAAGGTTCGTGAGAGACTTTGCCAAGATTGCCCAACCTCTGACCAGGCTGTTACAAAATGAGGTTGACTGGAACTTTGATGATGACTGTCAAGCTGCCTTCAACCACCTCAAGGAAAGGTTAGTTACTGCTCCCATAATCCAGCCACCAGAATGGGGGATGCCATTTGAGCTTATGTGCGACGCGAGCGGGTATGCTGTTGGAGCTGTACTTGGGCAGATGAAGGGCAAGGAACGACATGTAATCTACTATGCATCCAAGACTTTGAACCCTGCCCAATGCAACTACGCGACCACAGAGAAAGAGCTACTGGTTGTGGTATTTGTATTCGAGAAGTTCAGATCTTACTTGCTCGGGAGCAAAACCATAGTCTACACTGACCATGCCGCGCTGAAGTACTTAATGGCCAAAAAGGAGACCAAGCCGCGACTGATAAGATGGATCTTGTTGCTACAAGAGTTCGACATCGAAATCAGAGACAAATCAGGTAACCAAAATCTAGTGGCTGATCACTTGAGCAGGATAATCCAGCGAGAAGAAGGCATGCCCATCACGGAGACTTTTCCAGATGAGTACTTGTATCAGATTTCGACCAAATCAGAAGAACCATGGTATGCAGACTTGGCCAACTACATAGTCACAGGAGATATAAGGGAAGACATGACCCTCTACGGCAAAAACAAGCTCAAGCGGGAGAGAAAGAAGTACATTTGGGATGATCCCTACATGTGGAAGAGGGGAGAAGACCAAGTACTGAGACGTTGCATTCCTGAAGTTGAGCAAGCAGACATTCTGAAGCACTGCCATGAGCAAGCCTGCGGAGGACATTTTGGTCACCGACGAACAACAAGGAAGGTACTTGACTGTGGTTTTTATTGGACGACTCTTTTAAGAGATTGTTTTGAGTGGTGCAGGAGCTGTGACAAGTGCCAGAGAGAGGGGAACGTGACCAAGAGAGATGAGATGCCCATGATGCCCATCATGCCTGTCGAATTCTTCGATGTATGGGGCATCGACTTTATGGGACCATTGCCCAACTCCAGAGGGAAGGAGTACATACTCTTGGCCGTTGACTATGTATCTAAATAGGTCGAGGCCAAGGCTACAGCAACTAATGATTCAAGAGTAGTAGCCACCTTCCTCAAGGGGGATATATTCAGCAGATTTGGTGTACCTCGCGCATTGATCAACGACCAAGGTACGCACTTTTGCAATTACATAATTGAAAGGTTGCTCAGGAAGTATGGAGTGCACCACAGGATCTCCACAGCTTATCACCCCCAGGCCAATGGGCAAGCCGAGCTATCCAATCGTATCATCAAAACCATCTTGAGGAAGACGGTCAAGCCGGAAGGTAAGGATTGGAGTGACAAGCTCGATGATGCACTTTGGGCCTACAGAACCGCCTACAAAACACCTTCAGGGATCTCTCCCTACCGCATGGTGTTTGGCAAGTCATGCCACTTGCCCGTGGAGATTGAACACAAGGCGCATTGGGCAGTGAACAAGGTAAATTTCGACTGGGATGCGGCCAGCGAAGGGCGTAAACTTGACCTAACCGAGCTGGAGGAGATAAGGATCGAAGCATATGACAACGCGGTCAACTACAAGGAGCGGACAAAGAGAGCCCACGACAAAATCATCAAGAAAAAGAAGATCGAACCCGGTCAACTGGTTCTGGTTTACCAAACCAAGTTCAAATTCAAGGCCAAAAAGCTATCGACCAAGTGGGAAGGGCCGTTCATAGTTCATGCTGTTTGCCCAAATGGTTCGGTTGAGCTATTTAAGCCAGGTGATGATCAGATCTTCAAGGTGAATGGGCAGAGAGTCAAGGCTTACTATGGGAGTGAGGACCTCAAGGGGATGATATCCCCTGAGCCCGCCGCTTGACCAAGTGAAGCAAAAATAATAAGTCAGGCCCATGACAATAAATAGAGGCAAATACCGAAGGCGAACTCGGTATGTATACTATGTTTTTCCTTTATTTCATTTTATGTTGATTAATAAATTCACCACGCCAAGGAGTAGCCTTGGGCAGGAAAGGGTTTTGGTCTGTTTTTGTTTGCAGAAAACAGGGGAATTGAGTGAGCAATTGCGGTGGTTGAGCAACGAGTGGGGGTGACCAGCTGTGATGATTGCGGAATTATCGGGAATCCGCAAAAGAGTCCCATCGACTCTGAATTTGCAGAGTCCTAAATAATTTCAAAATCCTAATTCACCTCTACCACTACCCCTTTACTTCAAAAAACCGCACACAACTCCTCAACTTCCCCACTACCTCCACCACCCCCATAACCCTAACTCCGAAAATCATGGTATCCACCCGCCCCAAAAACACCAAGTTAAACAAAATTCCCCACGGTACCAAAATTGATCTCACAAGCCCCCAATCGCAACCGCCGAAGAAGATGGCCGGAGGAAAAGCATCCAAAGTCGCCGCCGCCTCTGTACCCGCGAAGGAAAAAACGCCACCACCACCGGAAAAAGAGAACACCCCTTCGCCGGTCAAACAGAGCCCGACGCGCGAGGCGAGCCCAGCCCCCATCAACACCATACTGGTAGACCAACTGACGGCTGAAATCGAAGCCCCAAAATTGTCCGACCTCGATACTACCCCAAAACCGTCCAACGAGTCAGCTCCGGCAAGTCAGAGCGGTGAGCAGAGCGGAGACATTGTCAAGAAGCGGAAGTTCACGGCGGAAGAAAAAGGTAAGTTCAAGAAACCCCGTGAAAACACACCGCCCGCTACCATGGAATCGTCATCTGACGAGAAGCCCGACGACATGTCTACTGCCGGCGGCGAGGAAGAGGAAAAAGACGGTGAAGAGGAGACAGAGATTAAGGAAGAATCAGAGTCGATTCCGGCCAACACGCCTGAGAAAAAGACCCCGGCATCAACCCGAGTCACCCGTGGCAAGGGCAAGCAATCAGTACTCCCACCCTCAAATATCCAGAAAAGGGCAGTTGTCGTGCCCAAGACGGTATGTTTTGACACCCTTAGAGATTTGAATATTGTTGATCAAGTTAAGGGTTATTTTGCAGCTATAGGGTGGGAGGACTTCTTGACCTGGCCAGGGCAAGTCTCTGAGAAGTTGGTCAAGGAGTTCTATGAAGATCTGGAAGTGAGAAAGAGCAAGGATGGCGGGCCGTTGGGCATTTCTTTCAAATTGATGGGATCGTATAATGAGGCAAGCATCTTCGAGATCAACATGGCCATGGGAGCGGCCAGTTTCAAGGATAAGTTCTCAAAGGAGTACCAGGACAGATTGACCACGCCACTAGAGCGCACGCAGAAGGAAAGGAATGAAATCTGGAAGACCTTGAGCAAGGAGAAAGTGTTCAAATCTCAGGAGGCTAAAAATTTCTAGTTAAAGGACGACGCCTTGCGCATCTGCCACCGCATCCTGGCCTACAACTTTTATGGGAAGAAGGACAACAGCAATACAGTCTCCCTGACCGAACTTGATCTACTGTGGTGCATGACCAAGAAGATCAAGGTCAACTTTGGAGCTTTCCTGTGTACACAACTGAAGAACATCTTGAGCAAGCCAGCACAGAGGTTGTCCCTTGCCCACTTTCCAGGAGTCTATGCCCAGAGGATGGAGTTGAAGCTTGATTTTGAGTTGATGGAGATGATGCCCGAGGAGAAGTTTGACCACGCATGTTTGAATAGGATGGCTGATATCAGAATTGATGGAGAGGAGTGGGTGTTCACAAACCCAGAGGAAGTGAAGGCCTTGGCACTGGCAGCCAAGGCGAAAGTGAAGACCGAGCCTGTGAGTCGACCGAGTGTGAGGGTCGAGTCGCAGAAGGAGGAGATCCTTGAGCAATTGGATGTCCTCGAGGAGAAGCAGGACCGCATTGGAGAGAAGCAGGAAGAGATGCACGCTGCCCTACTTGCCTACTTCGCCCACGTTGGTTTCAGGTACCCACCTAAACCCAAACCCTAAATGTACCCTCCCTTTGTTTTTAGTAGTTTAGGATTTTTATTTTTTTTATTTGGTCTTGAGTCTGCCCGGCTCATGTCTGATGGGGTCGACCTCTTTATTTGCACACTTTGCCCAAGGCAAAGTGTGTATGTGGGAAGGTGCGCCAACATCGTTGGAGTCGGAGTCAGGGGGGATGCTTGCCCAACTTATTACTGTTTGCACACTTTGCCAGAGGCAAAGTGTGTGAGTGGGGGAAGGGCAAGAGCAACCCCATAGTTTGATCGAGTCGCATGCTTGATAAATACCTTGATCAATTTGAACAGTTTTTCAAAATTAATAGTCTATGCATGAAAAATATTAGGGACGATGGAATTGCAACTAGGTAAGCCGAGAGGATTTGAGCCTACATCTGTGTGTTATATTTATTTCATGAGAGTAGCTGTTTAAAAGTTTGTAATGCTGAAGCTTGCCCAAGTTCTGACCATTGTGATTATTTGAAAATTGATTTGAGTAGTAAATGATTTAGGCATTTTCTTTCTGTACTACAAATAAAAAGAAGACCCTTGTTAGCCCCTTGAGCCGAGCCAATATTTCTTGATCACCTGGGGGAAAACTCCCACTTCCCTGACCCCACCTGCATATATGCTCAAGTTCATAAAAAGAGCAAGTCAGGGCAAAGTCTTCTCTAGAAAAAAAAAAAGAAAAAAAAAAGAAAAAAAAAAGAAAAAAATAGAAAAAACAAAGAAAAAAAAAATAGATCTATGAATAAAAGGGTGTGCTAAGGCCCGTAAGAGAGAGAAGAGACTAGGAGGAAATTTGCTAAGTAAAATGCATGTCCTACCTAAGATCAATCTGGGGCATTGCCCAAGCTAGCCTATACAATCACCCTAGAAAGCCCTAATGATATTGCCCAACTCAATTGAAAATGTCACAGGATAGAACTTGGTCAAGCCCAAAGCAGAACTTCTTTTAAAACAGCATTGAGCGAAACACTACCCATCCACTACATAGAGAGAAACACTTAGTGAGAATCCCAAAATCCTGTTGCAAACTCTTGACCGTTTTTTATGCATTCCATTGACTATGATTTTGACTATCTGTTCACTTGATCAACTCTCTGTATTTTGATAAGCATGTTGTCCTTGAGTCTTCTACTTTCTTTCTTCCTCTACCCCCTGTTTGTTTTCTTCTTGAGCAGGCAAGTCACCGTACACGCTTGAGGACAAGCGAAGTAAAGTGTGTGCGTGTGATGAGCCATATTTTTTGGCTCATTTTTAGGTTTTTAGAGTCAAGTATATCGAGTCTTTAGTTTGTTTTTACTTTGTTTGTGTCTGGGAGGGCACGTTTGGGTACTTGGGCAAGTTTTGCAGGTGGGCAGGTAAAGGAGTGGAAAGAGGAGCGCACTGTGTGAAAGAGGCAAGGAAATCACCTTCCATGGTCAAGAGCACTCGTTGAGCAAGCCAGACTGACGAAAAGGGTCCAGCAGAGTTAAGCAAGCAACCAGGACGTCAGCAGGTGGAGCAAGACTTGAGTCCGACCAAGTACCGCACATGGTCCGCTACCTCAATCAGTCAGAGAAGGAAGTACATGGGCAAGCACTAACATTGACGGAGATGGAACGTTGGGCAGTCGGTGTACCAGGAGTCCTGGAATTTGCGGAGTCTTCAAAGGCGGCCAGATTCAAACTCCAACCCAAGTAGGACTCTCGTCCGCACTTGGAGGTATTTTCCCCCACACGTCTCTCATCATCTGAAGCCCGTCTATATAAGAGAGTGACTGATGAAGAAACCCTACAACACATGAGCAGCGAAGAAGACGGATCGAAGACCTACCTGACCAGCGAAGACGACGGCAGCCGCGTGAGCAACCAAACTCGCCGGCGTTTATTTCCTGTTAAGCCTTCGGGCCGAAAACAATTTCCTTTATGCTTTTATGCTTTTAATTTTGTACTTGGTTTATTTCCCTTTGAACAATTTCCCGTTTTAATGCATAGTTCAGTTCGTCTTATTTCTTCTATTTTATTTTCTGTTTTAAATATGTCAAGTAGCTAATCTGTTTGTATCTGGGCAAAGACAGAACCTGACCAACCCTAAGACATGATCGTGCCGGGAGGCTTCTTGATGACAGCAACTAGCTGAGTTTTGTTCCCGATTCAACAGGGTAGTAACTTAAGCATGTTAGGGACTTGGGCAATCCTACAGTGACCAGTGGGAACCCCGACTTGCCTAACACAGGAGTACGTGGATCAACGCGACCGGGAGACTGGGCGTCCGCGAAGTACAACATGTTGCTGGAGATGTGGTCGTATGACTTGGGTCTGCCCAGGCATGCTATTGGCCATTCCGGGTTTGCTTGGAGGATGAAGGCGACTTGATCAACTTAGACTCATGCGGTCACATAGTGTCGAATTGGTCAATGTCAGGAGACCTGTTGAGAGAGATCTAGCAGGACTTAAACATAAGAGCGAATAAGGGTTCGGGGTATTAATATGCGTGACATTATAGGGATTTTAATACTTGGGATCTATAACTGGAAGACAAAACTGTTAGCAAAATGATATACGTACCGATGATCGGCAGCACATAGGTCAAGGGGGAAGTCAGGGGAGTCAATGCCTGGATACTTTATTCTTTATTTGTTTCTTCTTATTTGGTTAGTCGAGTCTGTTAATTGCTCAGTCTATTAATTAGGTTGCATGATAGTTTTATTTCTGTTTAAGTTATTTGTTATTTTCAGTCAAGTAAACACGGTGACCACGGTTCGGCAGTGCCCAACTGCTCTCCAAAACAAAACCTTTTCAAACGTGACAACCCAATTGAGCATTCAAAGCCGGGAAAACTATAAGCTAAATCGCCTCCTCGTGGGATCGACCCTATACTTGCTACTAGTACTTGTGCTAGTGAATAGTTTAGGAACTATAAATATTATTTTGCGCTACTCCACGACGGTAGCGTCAGGTCGTCACTGCTTCCTGATGTGGGGATGGAGAATAAGGACTCCGGCAACGGAGTCCCCGAATCCAACGGCCAGTATGTAACGATGATGGAGACGACGCCGATGTAATCAATGAGGGACCGCCAGGAAATTCATCACGTAGTGCGTGAGCAGGTAATCCTGCCGTCGGCCATCGATTTCAAGGTGTCCTGAATCCCACCTCGAATTGGGTCAGCATAACCTTAATCGCTTCCCTCGAGTTTTATCAGCGTCGCTATCATTTCAGATCTCATCGCATACACAGAATCATGCCAGAAAACCGACTTGATCTTCGAACAAATGTTCTGGTTCTAAAAATAAAATCTTGAAAAACAAAATCATAAACAATCAAGATTTACATAATACTATAACAGTGGTAAATTATTTGCAAAACTATTATTGTGGAAACACATAAATTGGTTTCCACATTGCTAAACATTTGGATTAAGAATTTACACGTTGGTTGGTTGACAGATCCGTCCTAGGGATCTACTTCAAGGCGGTGATACAGGGATTTGTGGTTTGCGGGTGATTCGATTCTTCTCAAGCACTCCCGTCTGTATTCCAATGAATGAGTTTCTGATAGGGTTTCGATTTTGTAGAGCAGAATTACCGAGAAACTAATTTAGGAGAGGATGGCGAAGATTTTGTCTTATTAATGGAAATAGCAAATTACATTATGTATAAATATATATGTGGGAATACAACTTATTGAACACATTTACAAAACATCTATTTATTTTGTCCCATTTCATAAAACTAAATTTATTCTAGACAAACTCAATTGGAAAAGTCCTCTTTACCCTTACTTTTAATTTCTCTCAAATAATAATACAAAAAATCATTTAAAACCATTTAAAACCTTAAAAATCAAAACAAAAAACTGTGGGGCCCACTACATCAAAAATCAGATTTGTAGGTTGGTGGGGTGTTTATTGCATGCATGAATGCATACCTTCTTCCCCTACTCAAACCCTCAAACCCTAAACCCATTTCAAAAAACCAAATCTTAATTCTCTCTCACACAAAAATCATCTCTCTACAAGAACCTACTTCTGAGTATACGTGGGAAGGGCAGCCGAATTCGCCGACCGAAAGGTACGTCGAAAAGCGACGATTCTGTTTTTTTTTTTTCGATTTTCTGTCAAAAATCATAACTACACGGTGGCTACACGGTGGGTTTCCCAGACCGTGTCGCCACCGTGTAGTTATGAAGATTATCCGGTGTCTCGGTTACACGGTGCTCGCACTACACGGTGTTTTCCGGTCACCGTGTACCGGATAGTGTCTCGGTTACACGGTGACATTCTACACGGTAATAACACCGTGTAGCCACCGTGTACAGAGTCCGTTTTTTCATTTTTTTTTTAAATTGTCTAATTATGGCTTTGTTTATGCTTTTGGATGGATATTTTGGGTTCCCCCACTGAATTCAACTGTGTTTTGTAATTGTAGATGTCGAATCAACGAATCACGATACGGTAAGGTGGTCGTTAGGATCGAGCGGCATATGTTGACGGAGTAGATATGTGCCTCTTCTTTCGAAGGGAAGAAATTACACTCGATGCTCTTACGAGCCGGATTCGTTTGGTTTTGCGCCCTCCGCCCAATGCCGAGTACATGTTGTACTATTTTACCCGAGGCTATGACGCGAGAAGCGTGCGAGCTCCTATGCTTTGCGACGAGGATGTCTCCCGCATGTTAGACGAGCAAGGGGATAAGTGTTTTGTGTTCGTCGTCCAAATAGAGGCACAACAATCTGCGCCGGAGGTGAATATCGGAGAAGAAAATCGGGATTCGGGCGTACCGTCAGAGGAAGAGAACGAGAACGAGGCGGTACATACTTCCGAGGACGAGGAAGAAGCCCGTCAGTCCGATCTCTTGGAATCGTTGACCACGGAGTGGACCGAATGGATTAGACAGTCGGGCGTGGTTAAAAAGATAATGTCGCGCCGTAATATGTCCTCGAGTTCTTATGCGGGAGGCGCCGAGCAAGCCGAAGCTTCTCAGAATTCACAGAATAATTCACAGCGCAATAGGATCATTCCACTGCCGGGGTTTGACCCCGCTGTTCCGTTGCAGTCTATCGAACCCCAACCGATTTATGGTCAGATGGCAGTCGGAGCCACGTTCCGAAAGAAACAGGATCTGAAGGTGATGGTGGGGTTGTATCACATGGAGAATAACGTAGAGTGCAAAACTGATCGCTCGAACACTAATCGGGTGACGTTCGTTTGCAAGACGGGGCGTGAAAAATGCACGTTCAAATTGTGTTCCACGGGTTCCGATGACACCCTTTGGAGGATCACGAAGCTGAACTTGAACCATACGTGCCGAAACAATTTGGGGCGGACTGCGGATCGACAGGTGTCGAGCAGGGTTGCGGCTACTTTCTTTGCACGTATGTTAGTTGGCAGTCGGGAACTGGTTCCGAAAGATATGGTTGAGGATTTGAGGAGATTGTACGGAGTTCACATCAGCTACAACTTCGCCCTGCGGACGAGGAACCTTGCGCTTGAAATAGCGTACGACGACTATGAGGGATCGTATCAGAGGCTCCCGCCATATCTGTACATGCTGAGAGAACATTATCCCGGGACACAGTACGATATTCAGACGACCGACCTGGGCGTGTTTTGCCGCATGTTTGTTGCGCTCGGGCAGTGCATTCATGCATTTGAGCAGGGCACTCTGAGGCCTGTGATAGCAGTCGACGCCACCCATTTGAAAGGGAAAAACACTGGTGTGATGTTTGTCGCCGTCACAAAAGACGGGAATGAGAATATTTTCCCGCTTGCGTTTGGTATCGGTCCGATAGAGAATGACGAGGAGTGGTTGTGGTTTCTCCAGCACGTCAGAGTTTGCTACGATGCGACCGATGATCTGCTCATTGTGTCCGACCAGCATAAGAGCATCGCGAATGCTATTCGGAATGTCTATCCTCACGCAGCCCGTGCGTTGTGCTATCACCACCTCTCGAAGAATCTAGCACGGTACGGCCAGCAGCTGATCAAAGCTCTATGCAATGCTGCTTATTCTTATCGGTGGATGATTTTGAAAAATATCTTTCAGATGTGGAGAAACTCAGTGACAGTGCTTATAGGCGCCTTACTGATATTGGGGTTGAGCACTGGGCGAGGTCAAAGTGTGCTGCACGACGATACGGTTTCATGACATCGAATGCGGCCGAAGTCTTCAACGCTGCTATCAAATTGCCACGGCGATTACCTGTCTGTGCGATGCTCGAGGCCATTCGTGCGATGATTGAGAGATGGTTTGACGAGAAACGAAGGAAAGCTAACGAGAGACAGAGTGGCCATGAGCTGACCGAACTGGCACTCCTCAAGTTGTCTGGTCAGGATGAGTTGAGCCGTTATTTTACCTTTCGGGAGGTTAGTGCGAATGCCCTATACAGAGGTCAAGAGGAGGACAGGTCTTATCTTGTGGATATCGCGAATCGCACTTGTGAATGTCGGGAGTTCGACTTAGACCTAATACCGTGTCGTCATGCTTGTGCCGCTATAAGGTATGATATCATTTTACCTTTAAATTTAATTTTAAACAGTTGATTCCACTAACTTGTTTGTTATTATTATGTAGACGAGCCGGATTTTCACCGTACGATTTCGTGAGCCCTTATTTCAAGATGAGCAGCCATGTCGAGATGTACGCGGCGCCTATTGTGTCGTTTCCACATTATGATGATTGGGTGGTCCCGCCGGATTTAGCTTCGTGCGTAGTTCTTCCTCCGGTAGCGGGTAGACAGGCTGGACGTCCGAGGATGACTCGTGCTCGTTTCGCAGTTGAGAGTTCTACACCACGTAGGAAGGTTTGTACAATTAATATCATTTCGTCGTGTGCAGGCTTGGACCTAATATCGTGTCGTCGTGTGCAGGTGTGTTCGAGATGTAAGGGCGTAGGTCACAACATGCGGAAGTGCACGGTTTTTATCCCACCGGAGGCCGTTGATTTAAATGTCCCTGCAGAAGAGACGGGAACGCAAGAGTCGAGCCGAAGAAGACAGAAGAAGAAGTGCAGCATCTGCAAAAACGAGGGACACACGAGAACAAAATGTCCAATGAACACGGAGTGACAGACAGAGTTCGAGATTGGGTTTGGTTGTTTTATCGGTGTTTTTAAACTATTTGAGACTTATATTGTTTTATTATCGTCTATTCTCGTGGGATTTTGGATATTTGGTGAGTTTTAGGTTATTGTGCTTGTTTTAGGTTATTGTGCTTGTTTTTGGAGATTGTTTATCTTGTGAGTGTGAAATATGTGAAAAAGCAGGTTGGGTAATAGGTTTTCGGGGCAAGGGGGATTTACTTATCTGTTTTTTAGAAGGTACATATATAAATTTTGCTAATTACGTTCAATGAAGAGTTCTAGCCCAACTGGTCAGCCCAAATTTAAAACGGAATGAAAAACCAAAGGTAAGGGGCTCCATTTTATTTTATTTTTTTACACGGTACCGGCCGTGTACCGGTAAAAAAAACGCTTATTTTTTTACTTATCTGTTATTTGGAATGTACATATATAAATTTTGCTAAATATGTTCAATGAAGAGTTCTAGCCCGACTGGTCAGCCCAAATTTAAATCGGAGTGAAAAACCAGAGGTAAGGGGCTCAAATTTTAAGAGCCCCATTTTATTTTACTTTTTTACACGGTACCGGTAAGCAAAGCACCGTGTACCGGTAAAAAAAACGCTTATTTTTGCCACCGTGTAGCATAGCCCACCGTGTAGCTTAGAACTGAAGTAGCTTTTTTTGATTTTGAAACCTTTCTACAGCTTTTTTGTTGTTTTGTTAAGCATGAAACATCATTTTAAAGACTAGAAACATGCAATAAACAACATAACAAATCCAATTTAGGACTACAAAGATGAGATGCTCAGGATGTTGACCGTGTTTTGAACTTTCTACTAATATTGTTACAATCTTAACTACATAGGTACTAAATTGTTCATGCGTAATCACTTAATTCGTCCAATTCAAGGGTTGATCGTGTTTTTTGATTCATTTTGATTATTAAAATGATGTTTTATACTACAATAACAAGTTAACAATCGAAAAATGCCTTAAAATCAATTAAAATCAATTAAGGATCTAAACTACACGGTAGACACCGTGTAGGACACCGTGTACCGGTAAGCACCGTGTAACCGAGTAATTGCCCAGAAAATTAACCGAGAAGTTCTTGGCTACACGGTGATCTCGGGATGCTACACGGTGGCCACCGTGTAACCGGCATCCACCGTGTAGCAGAAGGCAGAAACCTGTTTTTTACATTTTTTCACCCAAATCAATCAAAACATACACCTTTGAACCGCTTTTCACCAAAATCAATCAAAACACACCTAAATCAATTCAAATACAAACAAAATCAATCAAAAAAAGTCACAAATCATCCAAAATACAAATCAATCGACCCGATGACTCAAACTGAAGATTTTTCGAGCGACATATCGGCGATATCGCATCAAGTACGCGTCGTCGATTTCTTTACCCCGATGAGTGAGGTGCTTGTTGACGAGACGATCCAGATACATGCACACGAACGGGCCGCAGTTGTTGTTGTCGACTTGGATAAATTGCTCCGTCGGGACTTCGACCGTCATAGGAGTCGTCTTGCGGGATCTCCGCCAAAAGTTTGCAACAGTCGTCCAAAATCCTGCAGCTACCAACAGACGAGGCAACAACTCCAACAACGGAGTTAGTACAAGGGACTTCGGACCTACCTCCGGACAACGGTGCCACAACGAGTCGTACAAAATGTATAGTCCAGCTAGTCAGGTCAATCCGTATCGTGATCCAATGTAGCCCGGTATTACACACCGTTATTACCTAAAAAAATATAAATAAAAATAAAATGTTATTTACAATAAAATAAAGATATTAAAATGTACGGTTCTTTAAATTACCTCTCGTGCGTCTTCCCAACTCTCGTGCCTATCGTCTCCCGTGATGTATTTCAGCATGTAGTCCGGCGGTGCCCATGACTCATATTTCTTCTCCATGTTCTTCCTCCTTGCATGTGCTGTTGGCACCTTAATCCTAGTGTACTGGGTATTCAAATCGTTCTGTTAATTAAAAATAAAATTAAACGATTAGTATTAGTAAAATGATAAAAAAACGTGTATTTGATAGGATGATTGGAACTTACGAAAAACTCGGTACACAAGAGTATAGTCTTCTTTGGAGTGACTTCATCTCGTACACCATTGTTCTGCTTTATCTTGTCCCGCAGGTACGTCAAGTACAAATCAATCTCCTGAAAAATATAATATCACAGTTAAGCACAAATAAACAAACATTATAAATTTCAAAGTTTAACTACAAATTAACTTATCATGTCCGAGTACCAATGATGTAGTGACTCAATCGCGTCGAAATACTTCTTGTCCAGAGTGACTTCGTTGAAAGGGATATAGACACTCATTCCATGCCCATCACGACGGAACATCGAATAGAGCCCCCTAACCTTCTTGTTTCCAGACGGTGCGAACTGCGCGACGTACGGGCTCCGAAGAGCTGCCGAGGGCCTCCTCACACGGGGTCCGAGACTACTCTCGGCGACGGCATCCTCCTCCTCATCAGCATCAAGTTCTTTTTCCTCATCCGACAATGCACCCTCATTTTCGTGCTCATTTTCCACAGGAGTTGTCATCTTGAACAACTCGACCTCAGCCGCAGTCGGAAAAAAACTCTCTGCATCAATGATCGTCTGCGGTACATCAGCCCCCCTCGGTATAATAAAACCAGGATCATGCTGGAAATCGATATCCCGGGGTATCAAAAATTGCGGAACCGATAACCCCGACCGAAATCCCTGATCGCCGGAGACCGAACCGCAAACCCCACGTGACCCGAGGCTCGACCGAGCACCGCCACGGGCGAACCCGCGGCACCCAGCCGAGCCCCCACGAGGGCTCGCGATTGCTCCCGTAGCAATCGCTGGGGATGCTCGAGGCATCCCCGGGGCTGCTCGTAGCAGCCCCGCAGCGAGCCCACGGCTCGCTGCCCAGCGGGGCCTAGCCCCCGCACGCATCCGCTGCGGGCGAACCCGCAGCACGTACGGGGTCGCTGCGGGTGACCCCGCAGCTTACCCGCGATCGATCCTAGGATCGATCGCACCCCTCGGCTTCGGCCGAGGGTTTTTCCTAGCCGCCCCGCACCGGCGGTCCGAACCCTAGGGTTCGACCGCCACCTTCGATCCTCGCCGGGGATCTCGAATCCCCGTCCCCGAGGTTCGTCGTTTTTCCGGATCGTGTGTTCATGCATGTATCACAATTTAATTGAACATAAAATCACACAAGGAGTTTTATGATCATACCTTTGATTCGTTGTTCGGAGAAACGAAATCAAGTTGAAGACCTTTGAATCTTCCCACGTATTCCTTGCACTCCGTTCGAACGTCGGGTGGGCGACGATCTATCGAACTCCTATGGATCTCCTTCAACTCTCTAGAATATCAAGTATGATAATCTTGTCTTATGATTTATGAAGGCCATGTAGTGCTTTTATAGGCTACGTAGGGGATCTAAAGGAGGTGGAATATTGGGCTTCCAATATTGAAGATTAAATTGAGCCCACTGCCCAAGTCCATTAATCCTTATCAATATTAATTAATTTATTTTCCACTATATAAATTAATTGCACTCCCAATATTAAACCATATTATATCAAATAATATTTCTCCGGTAGTATTATTTATTCCGTGTATTTAAGATTTAAATATCCATGAATAAAATTAATTTATTGCTAATTAATTTATTCATCTCTTTAATCCGAGACTAGTACCATTCAACCTTAATTATTGTGCGGAACGAATCCACTCATGAGGTTTACACAATAATTCCTTATGAACTCATCTCGGGGATATTATCAACCCTTCCGGGATACACTGTCCGGTCAATTATTCACGGCATGCCATATATAAAATATAGTGACCCAACTTAACCGGTAATTAACCCAATAATTAAATCGGTTAATTCCTTTGGTAAATCAAAGTCACTTATATTAAATATACACTCCCGCAATAATATCGGGGATTAAGAATAAAATACACTGAGACTCGAATCAATTATCGCCGGCAATCCTAATCGATGAATCTCAACGATCCGCTCAATACACCAAGTGTACAAGTGTGATAAAATAATTAAGATAAATTATTTTCTCTCTCACACAACGACTATACCGATGGATTGGTCCGGGTCCATCTAGGTCGTGAGCCACTGTTTGATTAAATACGAGTAACCGATAGTATGATCTTCTGTGTGCCCATGCAACACCATACTAACTACAACGTATAAAATCTAGGACTATGATTTGCATATATATTTAATTAATAATAATTAAAAGCAAACAATTGTTTATTAATTTAATAGATTAAATGCTATGACGGGGAGTTTACCGTTACTTAAATCTAGACATTAAGTACACAACTCCAACAATCTCCCACTTGTACTAAGGTCTAGTCATTTCCTCCAAACTTCTGGTTCCCATACTCATCACGTGCTTTAAAGTGTACTTCCGTGAAGTACTATGTGAGTGAGCAATCTAGGTTGCCGCTCTGAAGTTATCTTGGTGACTACTACGTCGTCTCCCTCGACGATGACTCGTATCAGGTGGTACTTGCACTATGTGTTATCATCACTTTTAGACTTATGACTTCTTCCGGTTTACCATGCACCGCTATGTAATAGCCTTTGATAAACCAAGAGTCATATCCAAGTCTTAGAGGCTATCCCGGAACCTAACCAAAACTTACGCTGCCTCTGAGGCTTCTATTCGGTTATGAGAGAGTCCGAGAAGCGTCCTGCTTATCACTCTTTCATATTAAAAGTTCCACCTCCCCAAAAGTGAACACATAGCCTGATATCGACTTACACTGGTCCTTCTCTGATTTGGGATCTGAGAAAATGTAATCTAAGAAGATTTCGTCTTGCTTAATAATCCAGTACTTTGCAAGTACCATTATAGCATTTGAAATTATCTTGTCAAGATTACTTTGATATCCTCCCACTACGCAAACCGCATAGTTGATATCAGGTTCTTGTTTTCCAACAATGCATTTAAGCTTTCCACACAAAGTGTAGGAAACTGCTTTGTCTTCATCTATCTCCTTCATGTGTTCAAAACACATATCCTTTAGATAGATGTATATTCTGTCTCTGAAAGGCAATAACCTTTCTCAGAAGTATGCATGTTTAAAACAAACCATAATCATATAAGATGTCTAGGAGAAGTACAATATTCTTATCTCTAGATCATAAGATCTTAAGAACATGCTCTAACTTCTTCTCAATCTTATATCTTGATTTATTTAGACAACCATCATTTTATGTCTGACAATATTTTTACATTGTTGCCAATGACAAAATGTTATCTACATAAAATCTCCGAGAAACACCACCTTGTTTCCATTATGTCTCTAATACACCTTTCGTCTTTGCCTTTTGATGAATCCATCAAATGGACTTTCTCATCAATTCGCAAGTTCCACGATTTATAGCTTTGTTACCATCCATAAATGGACTTACTAAGCTTGTACTCTAAATGATCTAGCCTCTTAACAATAAACCTTATTGTTATCCAAGAAAGCTCATTTAGATCTAGTACCACCCTTATGCAGAGCTAGGGATCGATTTCATGTCTACTAGATCCAGAGTCCGAACTCCTCTAGTCTTATGAATATCTCTGGTTGTCCAACAACCTCCCACTGCAATGGTGTCCCGGTGTATAACAGTAATAACAATAGGTGCAGTATGTGGTGTATTTCTACTCGGTTTGGCTGGTTCCCAGTCTTTTGTACTTTTTCTCATTTCAAGGTATTATATCAGTTCAGGCTTTGTGGTTCATCTAATAGTCTTCCTCTATGAACCGAACAAGACGTCCCTCTGATTCATAGTACTATAGAACACACAACATTTTTGTTCATCTGGGATATCCTACAACCATAATGAATATGCCGTTGTATCCATGGATATCCATAGAACATAGGTGGTTCCGAACAACTTGTTCTTTTACTATTAGATCTCCATTTCTTATTTACAACGCACCATCTCTACACGTAAGTGTATGGTGCGGCCCTTTGGGATTGAATCCCAATCTTTGATTATGCCATGTGTTTACTTAGATAAGTGATGGCCTCCGCGACCGAGTCGCAGGCTCCTAATGGATATACTTTGATGGTTCCCCACAATAGCTTTTTGTCCATTGACTAGTCAAAACACTTTGCTTTTATGGCACATTAAGTATTCTAATCCATCACCGAGTATTCTTGAGAGAATTACTCGTACCTTTCTAATTTACACATATGTCTGCATATCTAATCATTTCCAATACTTGTCTGAATTCTATCCTTTATCCAGAAAGGTTTGCTTAGACGTATTATCCTCCAAATTCAATCCTTAGGTCGGAAGGTCCATTCCTTCAATTGATCAAATCAATTTCGACCATTTGAATCTTATTTGAAAATACTACTAAGTATAAGAATTCACAAGTATAATGATTAATAAAGAAATATCTAACATGTAAAACAAGTTATAGAACGGTTCGTTGCATCGTGGTAGACTTAGGATCTATCATTCACATATTGCCATCTAATGTACCAGAATAGATAACGTCTTTATTTCTAATCAAAACCATCCAATGATTAAAGAAATAAAATATCCATTCATAAATAATAGAAATCCAGAACAAAACGTTCTTTCTAAAATAAAGGGTACATGATGCAATAATCTTGAAATGAACTCCTATTTAACTACTAAAGCAGATAAATGTCTTCCACCGCAACAGCTGCCTCCACCACAGCTTTTGCCCGTGTAGACTCGAACTCTTCTTTTCTAAGTCGCCGGGTTTTCTGGAACCCCTGCATTCAAAATGCACATACCGTCAGTGGTTCCATATCTACACACCAGAATTTCTGGTAGATAATACCGCTGACTATGTCTTTACGACTAAAGAAAAATTCGTACCTCTGAGAGGACATTCAGACTTCCAGTGTCCAGACTTGTTGCATCGGAAACACTTGCCCTTTGGCTTTGCAGCCCCCACTCGTGGTATAGTCTTCTTGACACCACTGGGTTTCCAGGCTTGCTTCCTCCTCTTGCCCCTACCTCCACCAGGCTTAAAGCCTTTGGACTTGGTAGCTACAAGCGCTAGAGACTTGCCCTTCTTGTAGATCCCCTCTGCCGCCTTCAGTTTAGTCAGGAGTTGCGCAAGAGAATAAGATAGTTTACCCATATTATAGCTCATGCAAAACTGCTCAAAACTAGGGGTCAGAGACTGGAGTATGATGTCGACTTGCGTCTCAGCATCAATTTGAGCTCCTAGGATCTCAAGCTCATTCAACAGACCCATCATCTTAAGAACGTGCTCCCCTACGGGCGTTCCTTCAGACTGAGTAGTTGTCATGAGGACTCTCATGGCTTCTTGCCTTGCCGCACGATCTTGCTCCCCAAACATCTCCTTGAGGTTAAACATCATATCATAGGCAGTGTCCATCGACTCATGTTGGGTTTGGAGTACATTTGACATGGAAGCCAAAATATAACACCTAGCCATTTCATCAGCCTTTTTCCACTTTCGATATGTCAGTTTTTCCTCATCAGTTGAGGCAGCCGTGGGCTCAGCAGGGCAGACTTCATGGAGTACAAACTTGTACTCCTCCGAAGTTAGGACAATGTCTAAATTTCTCTTCCAATCAATATAGTTGGGGCCAGTGAGCTTATGCTCCTTGAGTATCATAGAAAGTGGGTTCATAGCTATTCTCTAAACCTATAAGCACATTTAAACAAACAATCAATTTAATATCCGATATTATCTCCCTTAAATAATATCATTAAATTACTAATCACATCTAAAATCCCATCAGGTAAGGCAAGCCACGTGGTGTGGACGTTTACCCACCCAAATGATTTAGCAATTAGGTTTTCTTAGGTCATACATCACTTATAGCGTAACCTCGTGGGGAGGAATACTATAATGCGTATCTAAGTGTAAACCATTACTCAGCACCAAAGTAAATCGTTTGGAATTGCTATATCACCGCAAGCCACGTGGTGTGGACGTTTACGATAACTTCACAACTCTTCACAATTCCTTACAACTGTCTACATCAATTAATCCAAAATCCGTTAGTATAGCAAGCCACGTGGTGTGGACGTTTACTACACCAAGAGACTTTTATAATTGACTCCCAATTACGAGATCCATTCGATTTTCATAAATCAAGACGCGGAGAATCATAAGTGAAACTCGAAGTTTCTAACCAGTGATTCACCATGCGAACAACCCTATCTCTCATAAATGAGGGAGCCGAGCAGACAATCGATCCATCTATCAAAGAATGGTACGAAGGTCTCTAATTTGTGTCATCCACATGACCAAGTGGCTTTGGCTCCATTCCACTCCCCGGGGTGAGAATGAGTCGACTTGAAGTCAGTTTCAGAAAGACAAATTAGGCATTGTTTGATAAACTTAATCAATGTTTCTTGTAAAAGGAATTACAAGAATTCTCCTCCAATGACACATCTATATGAACTTCAAAAGTCCATAAGAGTCACCAAGAGAACAGTAATGGAGACCATGGGAATGTTTTCATCCCCTCTCCCACTTAGCTTTTTATAACAAAGGGATACGCTATCTAATGCATAATTAAACACATAAGCATGCATACAAGCAATAAAGCACATAGCACATAGTCAAAATAAGCTAGAAAATTATTTTCCCGACTATCATGGCTTTATTCCATCTCCGTATGCGTCTTCTAGTCTTCAGTCTTCGTTCTTGAATGCTCCATGTGACGAGAATATTAATCCCAATATTTAAATCTATTTATTTTTAATAAATCCAAAAGATACTTAATTCGAAAATTAAGTCAATCGAATAAATCAAAAATAAAATTAAATATTATTAATATTTTTATTTATTTATTTTCCTATCTAATTCTATTAAATCTCTAGAATAATCTATCCAAGTCAAACTTGGAATATTCTAGAAGACTTCTATAATAGAATAAGAAAATAAAATAAATTAGGACTCTTCTACTTTCCAAAATTAATTAATTTCCATTACTATGAAAATTCCCATAAAATAGGAATAATCAATTAGGAAATAAATCAATCCTAAATTAACTTTTATTCCTTTCCAATTCTATTAAATCTCTAGGATCCTATTCCAAGTAGAACTCGGAATACTCTAGAAGACTTCCATAATAGAATAAGGAATACAATTAATTACAATTAATTCTTTTCCTAATCCATGAGAATTCCCAAAAATAGGAAAACTCAATTAGGAAAACCGAATCAATTAGGTAAGTAGAATCTAGGTAGGAGTAGGAGTAGCACGGGTTAGGGATCCCCGCACCACCACCACCACCACCTCTGACCGCCGCCACCACCGGAGAGGGCACCGCCGCCGCCTCCCTCGCCGGCCGGCCACCACCATATCGGCGGCAGCCCCAGCCGAGGGGCGATCGACCCCTCCCCATGGCTTCGGTCATGGGGTCGATCATGGGGTTGATCGACCCCCCGGTTCTTCGTCCTCTTCGTCTTCTTCGTCACACGAGTTCTCCGGCGGTCGTCTCGGCATCGATCCAGCGTAAATAAATTACAAGAAATAAATTTACAATTCCGGTATCGATTATATACATGAAATCGACCCTATACACTTTCCGGAAAACATAGAACAATAATAATAAATCTAAATTCGGTCAACCCCCGAATTTTTACTATTACAAGCATTCATCCACACAAAACGAATCTCGACATGTCCGAGAGTTTAATTAACGAATAATCATGGCAAAATTAAATAGCAATTAATTAAACGAATAATTAACAATTAATTTAAACCATGATAGTCGGAATCCCTGCAAGGTAGAACACAATTGAACACATACATGAACACGAAACCAAACGCTCTGATACCAATTGCTGGAAATCGATATCCCGGGGTATCAAAAATTGCGGAACCGATAACCCCGACCGAAATCCCTGATCGCCGGAGACCGAACCGCAAACCCCACGTGACCCGAGGCTCGACCGAGCACCGCCACGGGCGAACCCGCGGCACCCAGCCGAGCCCCCACGAGGGCTCGCGATTGCTCCCGTAGCAATCGCAGGGGATGCTCGAGGCATCCCCGGGGCTGCTCGTAGCAGCCCCGCAGCGAGCCCACGGCTCGTTGCCCAGCGGGGCCTAGCCCCCGCACGCATCCGCTGCGGGCGAACCCGCAGCACGTACGGGGTCGCTGCGGGTGACCCCGCAGCTTACCCGCGATCGATCCTAGGATCGATCGCACCCCTCGGCTTCGGCCGATGGTTTTTCCTAGCCGCCCCGCACCGGCGGTCCGAACCCTAGGGTTCGACCGCCACCTTCGATCCTCGCCGGGGATCTCGAATCCCCGTCCCCGAGGTTCGTCGTTTTTCCGGATCGTGTGTTCATGCATGTATCACAATTTAATTGAACATAAAATCACACAAGGAGTTTTATGATCATACCTTTGATTCGTTGTGCGGAGAAACGAAATCAAGTTGAAGACCTTTGAATCTTCCCACGTATTCCTTGCACTCCGTTCGAACGTCGGGTGGGCGAGGATATATCGAACTCCTATGGATCTCCTTCAACTCTCTAGAATATCAAGTATGATAATCTTGTCTTATGATTTATGAAGGCCATGTAGTGCTTTTATAGGCTACGTAGGGGATCTAAAGGAGGTGGAATATTGGGCTTCCAATATTGAAGATTAAATTGAGCCCACTGCCCAAGTCCATTAATCCTTATCAATATTAATTAATTTATTTTCCACTATATAAATTAATTGCACTCCCAATATTAAACCATATTATATCAAATAATATTTCTCCGGTAGTATTATTTATTCCGTGTATTTAAGATTTAAATATCCATGAATAAAATTAATTTATTGCTAATTAATTTATTCATCTCTTTAATCCGAGACTAGTACCATTCAACCTTAATTATTGTGCGGAACGAATCCACTCATGAGGTTTACACAATAATTCCTTATGAACTCATCTCGGGGATATTATCAACCCTTCCGGGATACACTGTCCGGTCAATTATTCACGGCATGCCATATATAAAATATAGTGACCCAACTTAACCGGTAATTAACCCAATAATTAAATCGGTTAATTCCTTTGGTAAATCAAAGTCACTTATATTAAATATACACTCCCGCAATAATATCGGGGATTAAGAATAAAATACACTGAGACTCGAATCAATTATCGCCGGCAATCCTAATCGATGAATCTCAACGATCCGCTCAATACACCAAGTGTACAAGTGTGATAAAATAATTAAGATAAATTATTTTCTCTCTCACACAACGACTATACCGATGGATTGGTCCGGGTCCATCTAGGTCGTGAGCCACTGTTTGATTAAATACGAGTAACCGATAGTATGATCTTCTGTGTGCCCATGCAACACCATACTAACAACAACGTATAAAATCTAGGACTATGATTTGCATATATATTTAATTAATAATAATTAAAATCAAACAATTGTTTATTAATTTAATAGATTAAATGCTATGACGGGGAGTTTACCGTTACTTAAATCTAGACATTAAGTACACAACTCCAACTACTCTGGCCGATAAGCAGGAGTCGGAGCGAAGATGCCTTCAGTGGGAATCCCTGGGAAGGGAGCGAAGACAGTCTGAAAATCACGCAGCACCCTCGGTGGCGAAAAATGACCGCTATCTCCAACGGTCGAGAATATCTTGGTCGGTGTGCGATAGCTATCGCCAACGATTTGCTGCTCGTACAGGGGCTGCTGCTCGACATGGGTCGACTCGACAAGTGGCGACCTGCGATAACGATCAAAATCGTGTGCCCAGTCCCCACACGAAACCCTGACATCAACATCAACTAACTCGGGCTCCGAGTCCTGAAAGCGAGGAGGCGCGCTGATAGAATGCCGAGCAGCCGGAAAACCGCTCTGAGATGCATCAGAAAGACAGGGGCGACTCCGAGGGTATCGTCTGCGACCGAAAACCACCCGAAACTGCTCCATAAGACTGTCGTTGCCCTCCTTATGTATCCTCCTCATCCGGGCAGCCAATCGGCCCATAAATCCCGTCTCAGACTCATCGTTGAGGATCTTGTGCAGCCGTCGATCAATGCGCCGATCAGTACTGTCATCTGAAGCCTCAGGTGCCTCAGCTGCCTCAGCTGCAGGAGAGGACTCTCGTCGGGCTCGGTGAGATCCACGCTGAGATGCACGCCGCTCGGCAGATGAATCGAGTGTGATGGCATCACGCGTGCGTCGGCTAGTCTGAGGGTCATCGCCCGTCATCTTGTCCATTGCCTTGGACAAGAGTCGAGAGGACCACAAGCTGAAAACAAATATAAATTAATTTATTAAGCATTAATTAAAGGAAATAAATAATTTAAAACATTAATTTCACAAAATTTACCTCATCGTCCTCGAAGAAATGAGTGAAATCGAGGTTACATGCAACCGAAATCCAGTTAAAAAACTGAGGCCTGGTAGTTTTTTCGTTTCGGACTTCGCAGAAATTGCCCAGGCTCGGTATAGCCTCGTACGACCATAGCTGAAAGGCACAAACTGGACCGTAAAAGTGGAATGCCCTCGAGTTAACCTGACTGGGCATCGTCGCAGCTATGGAGATGTACTGCGACATGATCTGCCAGGAGTAGGATCCCCAGGGAAACGAATCCCATCCGGCAACGTCCTCCACAAAAGCCCAAGACCAAGTGTCGATCTTGGCATTGTCTCGGCCCAACAAGAAATAATAGTAAATCAGCAAGTTGGCTGCCTTCAGGTAGTCGGCAGGATCCTGACCCATACTCATGTTGGAGTTGTGTACTTAATGTCTAGATTTAAGTAACGGTAACTCCCGGTCATAGCATTTAATCTATTTAATTAATAAACAATCGTTTGCATTTAATTATTGATAATTAAATATATGCAAAATATAGTCCTGAATTCTATACGTTGTAGTTAGTATGGTGTGCGACGTCACACAGAAGATCATACTATCGGTTACTCGTATTTAATCAAACAGTTGCTCACGACCTAGATGGACACGGACCAATCCATCGGTATAGTCGTTGTGTGAGAGAGAAAATAATTTGTCTTAATTATTTTATCACACTTGTACACTTGGTGTATTGGGCGGATCGCTTGAGACTTATCAATTAGGATTGCCGTTGATAATTGATTTAAGTCTCAGAGTATTTTATTCTTAATCCCCGAAACTATTGCGGGTGTGTTTATTTAATATAAGTAACTTTGATTTACCAAAGGAATTAACCAATTTAATTATTGGGTTAATTACCGGTTAAGTTGGGTTACTATATTTTATATACGACATGTCGTGAATACTTGACGGGAAAGTGTATCCCAGAAGGGTTGATAATATCCCCGAGATGAGTTCATAAAGAATTATTATGTAAACCTCATGAGTGGATTTGTTCCGCATAATAATTAAGGTTGAATGGTACTAGTCTTGGATATAAGAGATGAATAAATTAATTAGCAATAAATTAATTTTATTCATGGATATTTAAATCTTAAATACACGGAATAAATAATACTACCGGAGAAATATTATTTGATATAATATGGTTTAATATTGGGAGTGCAATTAATTTATATATTGGAAAATAAATTAATTAATATTGATGGGATTAATAGATTTGGGCTTGGGCTCAATTTAATCATCAATATTGGAAGCCCAATATTCCACCTACTTTAGATCCCCTACATAGCCTATAAAAGCACTACATGGTCTTCACAATTCAAGACACCATAAGATTATCATACTTGATATTCTAGAGAGTTCGTGAAGTAGATCCATAAGCTTGGAGGATCGTCGCCCACCCGACGTTCAAGCTAGTGCAAGGAATACGTGGGAAGGTCGTAAGGTTTTCAACTTGATTTCGTTTCTCCGCACAACGAATCGAAGGTAATATCATAAAACCCTTGTGTGATTTTATGTGATATTTAATTGTAATATATACATGAACACACGATCCGGAAAAACGACGAACCTCGGGGACGGGGATTCGAGATCCCCGGCGAGGATCGAAGGTGGCGGTCGAACCCTAAGGTTCGGACCACCGGTACCGCCGACAAAGGGGAGCCCCGGCTGGACGCCGGGGCACGCGATCGACCAAGGGTCGATCGCTGGGGGTTCGCCGTGGGCTGGAGCCACGGCTGGTGGAACCCCCAGCCCCTCGATCGGCGGCACGTGCGCGGGGAGCTCCGGCTTCGGCTGGAGCGGGCGATCGAGCTTGGCTCGATCGCGGAGGGCAGTCGCGGGCTAGAGCCGCGGCTGGGCGCCCTCCTCTTTGTGTGGTGGTGGCGGTGAGTCGCCGGACTCACCGCCGGCGGGTGCTGGTCCGACAGCCCCGCGGGTATGCACCCCGCATCCCCGGCGATCGCCATGCACGGCGATCGCGAACCCCATGCATTGGGTTCAGCTAGGGTTTCGCCTTCGCGGCGATTCTCTTGTTGGACCCCGGTTCTTCATGGTGTTCGTGATCGGTTTCCGGCGAGAGGATTTCGGTCGGGTTATTATTTTCCGCAAATTTTAATAGCCCGGGATATCGATTTCCAACAACTCAGAGACGTGAATACCTTACGGAAATCTCTAATAATCGTCGTCTGTCTGAAGTGTCTATGGTAAATAGAGTCCTCAGAAATAGTGTGGGTGGTGGCCGAAGGATCAAAAGCATGACCACCGAATCGAAGTTCGGTAATCAGGGCATACTCCTGTGCTCGAAAGCGAATAGTCCGGCCCCCGAGGAAAAACCAATGCTCGAATGGAGGTATCGTCGGACCCACGATCTCCCGAGCTAGCAGGTGCTGCATCGCCACAATGGACCTTCCGCTTCTCTTGATCCAGAGCAAATATCTGAAACAACTGTCCCTAAATGTCCGAAGAGCTGCATTGGTAGGGTCGACGTCCATCAGCGTTTTTTTAATTTCCCCTAGTAGTTCGTACCGATCGTACAAATTCATGTTCCTCGTCTGGTGTATGAACTCTGGCCTCCTCCAATTGAAGCCCTCCTGCAAAAATGAAGTTAAATAAATAAATATTACATTAAATTAAAAAAAACTGAAAATTAAAAAAAAAAAAAAAAATTGGCTTCTACTACACGGTCACCGTGTAGATTGTTATCCGGTACACGGTGATAACCGGTGCACGGTGACCGAGAAAATCTCACCGTGAAACGAGATTTTATCGGTCACGTTACCGGTACACGGTGACCAAGCTACACGGTGAGGGCTAAATTGCCACCGTGTAGCGCTACCGTGTAGCGCTACCGTGTAGCTTGGAACAGCGGCCCAAACCCAGAAATTTCAGACATTTTAACGAGCAATTTAACACTGAATTTCGCTTCTAAATCAACTAAAACATAATAAGGAACTATAATACACTCAAATACTAGCAATTAACGCATGAAATTCAACACATTATTGAAAAAAAAAATAGAAATTTTGAAATTGAAAAGCTAAGTTTCGACACTAACCGGAGCTTGAATCGGCCATTGTGGCTCGTCTTGTTGTTCGTTGTTGTCGTTGTTGTCTGACATTGTGCTTCGACTGGCCGGATTTCTCTTTGATTCTCAAAATCGGCGGCGGTTTTTGAAGAGGGTGGGGGACCGATTTGAAGATTTGGAGAGAGAAAGAATATTAGGGTGGGGACCGATTTTTTAATTATATTTTATTTTGTTTTGTTTTGTTTTGGAAAAGGTAAGGGTAAAGAGGACAATTCCTTTACAATTTGTCTAAAATAAATGTAGTGTTATAAAAGGTGTCAAAATAAATAGTTTTTTTATAAAAATGTTTGAAAATCGAGAGCTCTCAATATATATATTATATGGAATTTATCTAATCGGAAGATTATTATTGTTAATTTATAAAAAAAACACTACGAAAAAGATAGTTTCGAAAGTTTTTACTCTTTTACCATTATATATTATTTACGTATAATAAAATATTAGGGACTTTCTCTTTTCATGAACCCCTAAATCTAAACACCAATTACGGTTCGCACCGACTCCTGTGGATGATTCGAATTTCGAAGGCTCTCACATTTTATTGCTATTGCCATTTGCCAAAGCCTATTGCCTATGCAAATAATCACACATCAATACACTCACAAACAAGAATATTATACGCTTCTCCGATCACCGGAAGAAATCTCCGGTGACGGGGTCTCGTCCGCGGAAACTTTAACTAGAAGCAAATCCCCATGGATTCCCCAGAGATCAGCGAGAACAAGCCCGAGATCACTGTTCATCGAGCCTTTCTTCGTTCGTTTTTCGCCGCCGTTTCTTCTCTGTCGATTTTCCTGCTGCTTTTGTTTTCCGTGCTGTATGTAGCTGTTTTCATTGGAAATTTATCCGTTTGGAGCCCGATTTCTGTTCACTCCCGTTGCAGAATCGTTTCTAGCAGTAACTATTTCCTTTCTCTCTCTATGTGTGTGGGCATGCTTGATTTGAATATGAATTGAAGTCTTAAAACGAATTGGGCAAGTTGCCGCTTCTGTTTGTTCCTTGTTAATTGGTCGAAAATTGTTTAGAACTTTTGATTTTTAGAACTTTTAATGCAGTTTTTAAACACTGATTTCTGTTCTTTCTGCATTATTTTGATGGTGGAGAATTCTAGGGAAAATAATAGTTTCATCAAGTCACTTAGGAAGAAAAACGAATGATGAATACTTATACATTTGATGCTCTTGGGGAGAATAATATGACTGGATTGAATTTCTCATAGTGTGCCATGTATTTAGACTCTTTGCACTATGTTCCGACTGATAGACTTTTGAATCTGGCTTGTTTCGTTGCACGGGAGAATATGGTGAAATGAGATTTAGAGTTAATCTGTAGGTTCTAAGTTGAGGTGATGGTGGTTCTTGGAGAATACAAAATCAAAATTGTGATTGTGATTGTCCCTTCATATTTTATTTATTGTTAGGATATATCTTAATTTTAATGTCACTGATATAGACATATTTGCAGGTGTTGATCTGAGGTCATCTAAGGTGTGTGAATTAGGGCTTTTAAATTATAAAGCCAAGCATGTGTTTTACCCGTACGAACGAAAAAAATACCGGTGCCATTATGACTATTATTGGGCTTCTGTATTTCAGGTGATTATTTGCTACCACCTAATGATTTTTAATCCAGAAGTTTTGTATGATTATTATTTTTTTTCTGTAAAACATCTATGAATTAGAATACCATAATCTATAAGGTATATGTGACGTCTTGTTTGGTCAAGAACTCCCATTGTCTAGACTCTAGAGTAATTCAGAATTAAGAGGCCATTGCTGATCTTTTCTGACAAATATATTTGCTCACTATGTTTTTTGTTTATTTGTCAAAGCATTTGCAGTACGAGCCTACAGTAAATGATTGATTGTAGACTCTTTAATAAGACCATAAACTAGCATCTGAAGTCTGAACTAAGGCATTTATTTTTGCTGCAGTTATATGTACAATTGAAATAGTTTTTGCCCTAAATCAAGATCAAGTAGATCTCAATTTTTGTGCCGGTGATTATTAAGTACATATGTGTTGCTTGAAAATTGCAATTAAATCACTGTGGCACCGATATGGTACTACTGTGCAAGTCAACTACTGTCTCAAAATACATATTCATTCAAATCGACCCACTGTGGCCATATTGCTGCGTCCTCAACTAGAATCTCAATGAATGCTAATACTCTTTTAGCTCATGATGGAAACAAATATTAGTATGTAAATTAAAGTGTTTGGCTAGGTTTTTAGTTCTCATGGGAAAACACTGTATTGGTAAATGGTAATTAGAGGATAATATTTTCTTTCCCTTGCAATTATGTGACTCGTTCTTCTCTTTTCTCTTTAATGTATGAAACAACAAAAAAATAAATTAAGTATTCATTACATATGATAGATGGGGTTACTTTTGTCTTTTACAATCTTCATGTGTTAAGTGGAAAATTCTTGTTATGTTCCTAATACAACAAATCCCAAAACTTCTTTCAGATTTTTCAATGCACATATATTTTGAATCAATTCACAGGTTGAATACATAGACCATACAGGGCAAGTAAGGTTTGCTTTGGCTGAGGCCCCAAATGAAGCCCTTCCGTACAGCTGTAGACCCAGTTTTGGTGCTGCATGGTTGACCAAAGATAAATTTAAGGTGGGTATCAAAACTCTCCCTTAAGCATGACTTAGAAACATAAGTTCATTACCAGATCTTTCGAATTTAGAGTTTATGGCATAGCAAAAACAGTTGGGTGAGAAAAGTTGCAGGAAACCATTTTTTTTCTTTTAAAAGTTGAAGTATAAAAATGCAAAAAACAGTACTCAGTTTTTTTTTTATCATTTCAACTTCAACAAGCGATATAATGTTGCTAGGAAACTCGGCGTTAGCCATATTTAAGAAAGATAAAATATAAAGTTAGTAGAAAATTACAAATAATTAAAGCTTGAGCCATAATTGTTAATTGAAAAAATATTTTTTTTTAGCAGTTAACTCAAGAAGTAATGTATGTCATTCAAATAAACTTTGAATTTGTAAAAAATACGGTAACGTAATTTATTTTATTTATTATGAATAATTGTGTTCAATTATTTTGTCGTATATTTATTAATAAAAAATCATTGATGACATATACCCCCTGGATCCATCCGTGCTCTAGCCAGTGGATTGAAAAAAGAAATATGATTAGTTTATTGTAAATTAGAAAATCTACCCCTTTGATATGAGCTGCAATCCTCTTCTCTTCCTTGCTCAGGTGAATGGAACATATGAGTGCTGGTACACACTTGGTATTTCTAAGGTGAACATAAATCACAAAGGTTTATTCGACTGCTCAGCAGAATATCCTTCAACGGTTGAGATGATTAAACGATATTACATCCTGTAAGTAATTTGAAAAGCATGTTTCTTTTTTCTCATGATATATTTCAAGCTGTAGATTTCTTTTGTTTTGGTTCTGCAGACATGATTAACTATTTATGTGGTTTTCTGGAAACTCCTATTTGTATCAGAAAATCCTTTGTTGTACATATAGATAAAGACCTCAATTAAAATTAGAAGTAAATAGTACAAACTTGATGATTTTGAAATGGTTCTAATTTTCATGGTTTTCAATTTAATATTCAATGCTTTCCCATGAAAATCGGAATGTGCCTCAACTGCTATAAAAATATTTAGAGTTACTTTTAAATGCCAATGTTTGAAGTCGGTAGGCGTCATGCCTAAAAGGTAATTTATGGTACAGTGGTTGTTTAAACATCTTTAACATGGTATACATTATTCTCCTATCAGCAGACTGGAGTAAAACTGGCAGGACTCTTAATGTATGTGTACGCTCATGCATTCATTTCTTTCTTTCTAATTTTTTTTTACAAGTCATCTGTTAAACTATTAGAAATTGCCTGAAAGTAGCATGTATTTGGCGGACGGATAATTATATCTAATCACGCTTCTTACTATATAACGTCCTTTCAGAGTTTGTAAACTTTCTCCTTTGCTTTACAAGATGCAACTTTTCTTTTCCGTGTCAGGTTTTCAAGAATACTGAAATCCGGGATTTTCAGCTTGGAATCAATTAATCGATGGAGATGGGATGTAGTAGTTGGAGCTATAACTGGTTTTATCACAGCCTTCTTATCCATTACCTTAGTTGGGCTTCTACGGCCGTTGATATCCTTTCTTCGTGGACTAGTTGCATCTCGGATATTGATCCCATATCCAAAAAGTACAGTTTTACTTAAGCGGGTTTGTTTCTTCGTGGCTTACTTCTCCTTCATGAGTTGGGTCACTATTCAGTACGTAAAAAGACTTGGCCTCTCATAGACATATACATAGTTATTTACGTTAGGTACTCGATTTTCCCAGTACTGCTGAGAAATCTGCATGTTACATTTTTGTATTAGTATAAATAGTTTTTCCATTTTGTCAAGCGGTCCGATTGTAGTTCATGTGTGCCTGTGCGGACCATATATGTACAGTTAGTTAACATGTAGTAAAATTGTTTCATATATTTACTTTTAACGAATAGGTTTCATATTATGTTCATTTTTTTCATTTAGTTTTCCAACATTCTTACGAAATACTACTACTTTGGCTTTCCCCCAACAACTATGCATTGATTATTGATGCAATGATGCCTATATTAAAAACAATGTTACACTGTTTCTAAAATTTTTAACCAAAAAATAGAATTAAAAATATATTATTTAACTTAAAAACAAATAGTTTAGATATCACACATTTGGAAAAAAAAATACTTTGAGTTCAAATATAAGTTTGACAATAAAAAAAAAATTAAGGAGTTATTGATTAACTTTTACATAATATCAAAGTAAGTCGATACGATACTATGACATATTAATCAACAAATAGAGCCAATAAAATTTTCGTCTTACTGGTGAGGGAAAATATTACATATAGAGCCAATAAAATTTTCGTCTTACTCGTGAGGGAAAATTTACATATCTCACGACTGTTAAAAAAACTTTAACTCAAATATAAATTGAAAAATATTATCAGCTTAAAAAAAATTTTAATGTGTTTTTCGTCAAACTTTTTATTTTAATGTTCGTGAATAAGTTTAAAAAGTAACTAAAAAATAAGGGTATAATTGTATTTTATAATGATAAAGTAAATTAATTTTTATGTTTTAGAGAGTAAATATTAATTTGGGACGTACTTGTATGTTTCTTTGCGGGTCTTCTTTTTTTATAGTTGACATAATTTACTATGTGTAAAGAGCGTTCTTTGACGACTTAAAGAGTCTATGTCCGTCCTGGTTCCGACTTCCGACCGCCTTCAAGTTGGATTCTTAAGGTTGACACGTGTCATCCAATGGTCTCCATATCAATGTCAGAGTCAATCCACCAACCGCTCCAAAATGATTCAAAAACAAAGAATTTAGTAGTTTTTCGAATCGAACAATTACAAATATCATTATATGTGAAGCTTGCACTAGACATGCAAAAATATAATTTACGAACATTCAACGATTAAGGTCATCTAAACTTATAACTAGATAAAATGTCAAATTCCCATAGTCCCTAAATGAAGAGGCGTTTCTGCGTTTAGCTCTCAAATGACAAACGCCCTTTCCATTTGAGAGTCAAAAGAAGAAACAAACACCCTTGTCCGAGTTATATAACTAGCCACTTTGTAGTGTACAAGGAGTGTATGTCACAAACAATATAATTTCATCTTGGGTCCAATGAAGGCACATAATCGCATCTCAATGGTTTTCATTCTTAATAGGTTTAGGAGGAATCACCACTGTTAGTGTAATATGCTACGCAGTGCACTGCCGCAGCGAGTCGCTAGGCAATGCGATGCAGCAGCATACTTACATGATTTTCTCTTTCTTCACATTGTGTACTGTTGTGCATCACATATTTTATGTGTGATCTATTTAGCATGTGATCTTGTTGATTCATGCGTATATATCCAACCAACACTCGTCGAGCATTGAAGACCTTGTTGCTGCGTTGAGTCCTACTCCATGTTGCAGCAAGATGACACTGCATGGGAATGTTTGCTGAAGACTCAAGACGCAACAGTTGCTACAAGACCTCTTAAGGATATTGACGCAAGGTGTTGCAGCAGTTGTTGTCTGCGCAAGGCGTTGCTGCAGTAGTTGTCTGCGCAAAGCGTTGCAGCAACGGTCAAACCAGAATCCCTATATTCTAGCAACTGTCTAACAACTCGGTTTTCAAGGGATTTAGTTGAAGACTGAAAACGCACCGTTGCAGCAAGACTCGTTGAAGACGCTGATGCAAGGTGGTGCAGTAGTTGCTCTGTCTGCGCATGGTGTTGCAGCAGCGGTCAAAACAGATTTCCTAAAATATAGGAACCGCCTTATCTCTCGCTTTTCAAGGGAGTTGGTTACGGGGCTGGGTCTATATATTGAAGGAGTCTTCAGCACATTTCCTCACCACTTCGATAACACATTTTCTTTTTGTAAAAAGTCTCTTGTGAGATTTTGTAATTCGATTGGTCTCATTCCTTGGAGAGTGATCGAACCTTTCAACTACGAGCATTGTAACAGATCATATTCAGCTGTAGTTTGTTTAGTGTTGGTTGGGTCGTGATCTCCGAATACGATACCTAAGGAATACATGTGTATGTCCGAAAGGTAGTCGAATATTTATTCGGGATCAAACTTTGTAAAGACGATTGTTCGTTCTTTAATGATTTTTGCCGTAAGGCACATTCGTATGGGTATAATTTAAATACCCATACAAGATTATTTCGTTGTCTTCTCTTGCTTTTCGTTTAGTGTGTGTGTGTGTGTTCGTTTGTTTGTTTTTCACGTTTTTCATTATTCCGCTGCACTCTTTAATATCGTATCAGAATATACATTTATATATTTCTGATACTATAAATAATCTACTCAAACAAAGTAAATCAAACAATAAACGAACGATTTTATTTACTGCAACGCGCTGCCGCAACACCTCAGTTGTTGCTGTTGCAGTGCGCTGCCTGTGTAGTTCTGCGTATTCTTCATAATACCTGAGCACTACGAATTACAAGTGGTATCAGAGCCAACACTAGACTCACTTAGTGTTACGGTCCTTCTGATTACTCACACACATTATGTCGGACGCCTCGTACATCGTTAGAACACCGGTTGTTCTCGATGGCACAAATTATGTTTTTTGGAAAACTCGTATTGAAGCGAGAATCAAGTCCATTGATCGTAATTCATGGCTGTCAGTTCTCAGAGGATGGAAACCACCCCTTGAATCAATTACAGAAGGCACTAAGCTTGAAAAAGCGCCTGAAAAATGGTCAAAAAATGAGATCGATGCTGCAACAGCCAATGATAGGGCTAGATGCGCGATCCTTGAATCCATTGATTGTGAAATGTATAAAATTGTTAAACAATGTGGTTCAGCCAAGGATATTTGGGACCAACTTCAACTTCACTGTGAGGGTGATACCGCAGTGAAGAAAACGAAGTTGCGCATGCTTATGTCTCGTTTTGAGAATTTGCGAATGCATGAGGATGAGTCCGCTAGTCAGTACTTTGGCGATATCATGGCTATTGTCAATGAGTGTGCTGATCTTGGTGGACCTATCTCCAATAACGCTGTATGCAGCAAGGTGATGCGGTCTTTGAATTCAAAGTTTCAAGCTAAAGTCACCGCAATCGAAGACGGACCGTTGGGCTCCTCGGAGGATTATGTCACACTCATGGCTGTTTTTAAAACATATGAGCTGAACATACAAGATCGTGAAAGTCATGGACAAGCCCGTGAAAAGTCTATTGCATTCTCCGCAACTGAACCAAGGGGCAATTCATTCACAAAGTCAGGCACTGCAGCAACACCTCGTGAGCAAAGTCTAGATCCTCTCACCGACGATGAGATCTATGAACTACTTGGATACGATGATGGTGATGACAAGTTTGATCGACTCTCAAAGAAGTTGGATCTTATTCTTGTACGATCTCTCAAAGGAAATTTCGATCCACGACGAAGGAGGAATCTATCCAATGCTGCAACAGGCCAAGAAAGAAGACTTGTGCATCAACGACCAAACTCAATTTTCAATTCGGGCCAAGAGAAGGACTGGTCCAAAATTGAGTGTCACGCCTGCCATGGAGTTGGGCATTATGCTACCGAATGCCCATCTAAAAATAGAAAAATTGAAAATCTTGTTAATATGATGGCATTGCAGGACCCTAAGGTTGAAGAATTTTACACTGAAACAGCCCTTGCAGCTCGCTTTAAAGGTCGATGCTTATCAGATGATGAAGATGATGATGATGCTGCAACCCCTGCCTACCAGCTGCAACATGCCAGCCCTAAAACTCCTGCAGCCATGGCAAGGGATTTCATGTGTCTCACTGCCTCCATTGATGACTATGAACCTGAAGAAGTTTCAATCCCCATCGATCTTTTCATGGAACTAAAGGACCAATTGGACATTCTCCGAATGGAATCCAAGAAGCAATCAATGATGGTGGAGAGATTTAAATCTGATAAAGCCTCATCCAAAGAAAGATTCAAGAAGGAATCAAAGTTGACGGAGAGATTAATCAACGACAAAGGCGCATACGAAGAACGATTAAAGAAATTTGATGTGGAACTCACAAGGAAGGATCTAGAGATTGATAGGCTAAAGATCGATTTGGATAGGGCTAACGGGAAACTGGAGGTTGCCAACAACACTTTTGAGAAACTTAACACCGGCACCTCAAAGTTGGATGCAGTGATGAGCATATCAAATGTTGAAAGGGAAGGCCTCGGGTATCAAAAGACCGTCGATGCCGTGTTCCCTCCAAAGAAGTTATCTACAGGAATCAGATTTGTAAAGGCCATGGAAGATGTTCCTGAGTTCTCAACAGCAAAGGAATCCACCGCAAGAGTAAGCTCGGAAGTCGTTGCTGCAACAGGAAGCAAGTCAGTCGTTATTGCCACACGCAAGAGCACAATTGCAAAGAAGGGTCATGCAGCCACACGTAAGGTGAAAAATCCTCAACATCTGCCCAAGCCCAGAAACAAACCACGACGACTATATGTGTGTCACTATTGCCTTGTTTCTGGTCATATTCGACCATATTGCTGGAAGCGTGAGGAAGATATTGAAAATGGACGTTTCCTCATCTCAAATGTCGGTCCCTGGAATCCCAACAAGCGATTCAACATAGCCCGATCTCCTTCGCGTCAAATAAAGAAGAAAGTGACTCAAGTATGGGTTCCAAAAATTGATAATGTCGCGTTCGATGCTTCTGCAACACCTGCAGCCACTGCCGCAGGACTTTCAGACACTATCGATGGACTTTCAGCTACTGCCGCAGTACACTCTATCTCTGACGTAGGACTTTCGGACACTGCTGCAGTACCTCAAAGCATTCCTTGAACGCACGATCGTAACACGCTGCCGCATTGAAATGTAAGCTTCAACTTTTCTTTCAACACTGCCGCATCAGAATGTCAAAATAAAGAATGTAAAATCTTCCGAAGGCAGAGAGGATATCCAAAGCTCCGAGGTAACATAGACGAACCCATTTAAAAAAAAAAAAAAAAAAAAAAAAAAAAAAAAAAAAAAAAAAAAAACATATACAAAGGGTTTAGATTCAATGTACTCAGTGTCTAGGATATTCAATACATTCACTTTCTGGGTCACGGTAATTTCATTAGGAAGTATGTAGCTTGTTTATATGCAGCGTGTTTCCGCATCAGGAGACTTTTCACATCTCCTGTATTTTTTGTTAGTTCTTCATTGAATAGTTTATCTTAGAAGTCACCACACCGAAAAAAAAAAACATTGCCTCAAGAAGCTTCGACGATGCCACAGCGTGCTGCCGCATTAGGCCCTGGTACTTCAATATTTACGTCTGCGTTGCCGCAAGATGTGTGCCCTACAGTTGTTCTCAAGAACAAGATGTATGTCCTGTTCCTTTCATCACAAAAAGGGGGAGTGAAGTTCAGGAAGAGCAAGTGGATGAGCAAAGGAAGTCATTGCAAACGATACATCAGCAAGGGGGAGCCACTGCAGATGATGCATCAGCAAGGGAGAGCCATTGCATAAAAAGGTTATGCACAAGTGGATGAGCAAATGGAGCCATTGCAGATGATGCATCAGCAAGGGGGAGCCACTGCAGATGATGCATCAGCAAAGGAGGTCCGTTGCAAAAGAAGTTTCATAAATTTAATTATTCTTTTATTATTTTTATTTAAGTTGAAAATTGGTGTGACTGTCTTTTATAGATAAGCTTCATGTACGTTCTTTTTGTTAGGAAATATTCTAACTTAGAGGTAAATCACTAAGGGGGAGTGTGTTCTTCCTTAGTGATAATGCTAAGATATTATCTTAAACTTCTAGGTTAAGAGAGTTTTCAATGAGGGGGAGTTGTTATTATGCTCTTCCTCATGTTTTGTGAAGAAAGATAAAAAGGGGGAGTTTGTTAGTGTAATATGCTACGCAGTGCACTGCCGCAGCGAGTCGCTAGGCAATGCGATGCAGCAGCATACTTACATGATTTTCTCTTTCTTCACATTGTGTACTGTTGTGCATCACATATTTTATGTGTGATCTATTTAGCATGTGATCTTGTTGATTCATGCGTATATATCCAACCAACACTCGTCGAGCATTGAAGACCTTGTTGCTGCGTTGAGTCCTACTCCATGTTGCAGCAAGATGACACTGCATGGGAATGTTTGCTGAAGACTCAAGACGCAACAGTTGCTACAAGACCTCTTAAGGATATTGACGCAAGGTGTTGCAGCAGTTGTTGTCTGCGCAAGGCGTTGCTGCAGTAGTTGTCTGCGCAAAGCGTTGCAGCAACGGTCAAACCAGAATCCCTATATTCTAGCAACTGTCTAACAACTCGGTTTTCAAGGGATTTAGTTGAAGACTGAAAACGCACCGTTGCAGCAAGACTCGTTGAAGACGCTGATGCAAGGTGGTGCAGTAGTTGCTCTGTCTGCGCATGGTGTTGCAGCAGCGGTCAAAACAGATTTCCTAAAATATAGGAACCGCCTTATCTCTCGCTTTTCAAGGGAGTTGGTTACGGGGCTGGGTCTATATATTGAAGGAGTCTTCAGCACATTTCCTCACCACTTCGATAACACATTTTCTTTTTGTAAAAAGTCTCTTGTGAGATTTTGTAATTCGATTGGTCTCATTCCTTGGAGAGTGATCGAACCTTTCAACTACGAGCATTGTAACAGATCATATTCAGCTGTAGTTTGTTTAGTGTTGGTTGGGTCGTGATCTCCGAATACGATACCTAAGGAATACATGTGTATGTCCGAAAGGTAGTCGAATATTTATTCGGGATCAAACTTTGTAAAGACGATTGTTCGTTCTTTAATGATTTTTGCCGTAAGGCACATTCGTATGGGTATAATTTAAATACCCATACAAGATTATTTCGTTGTCTTCTCTTGCTTTTCGTTTAGTGTGTGTGTGTGTGTTCGTTTGTTTGTTTTTCACGTTTTTCATTATTCCGCTGCACTCTTTAATATCGTATCAGAATATACATTTATATATTTCTGATACTATAAATAATCTACTCAAACAAAGTAAATCAAACAATAAACGAACGATTTTATTTACTGCAACGCGCTGCCGCAACACCTCAGTTGTTGCTGTTGCAGTGCGCTGCCTGTGTAGTTCTGCGTATTCTTCATAATACCTGAGCACTACGAATTACAACCACCTTTCATAACTTCATTTGCAAACCGATTGATGCCAATTATTTCACAAACTTTGTCAATGAATGCATCCCACGAAATGGTTCTATCAATCAAAATTGTTTCCGAGTTATATAAATCGCTACTTAACCATCTCCAATTTCCCTCCACTTGCTCCCATTTTCCACCATAAAATATTGAAATGTATACCTTATTCGTACTCATACCTGTAAATAGATGAATCAATTTCAATTGGGTATTGGAGTATCATCTTAAGAATTAAAATGAGAAAACTCGATCGTACCTTTGCCACGTGAATGAATTGAGGTCGATCCTAAATCAAAGTCAGGAATATGTGGTATGCGCAATCCTATTATTTCGAATATTTCATCTCCTACAAGTTAACACATTTTAAATTAATTTTTCATATCTAATAAAACTAGTAATACAATTTATTTACATTTTAATCTTTTTGATTGATCTGATACAAAGAAAGTGGATCTGATACCATAATAATTCTTCAACGGCAGAGGAGAGCAGAGTCGCGGCGGTGGATTATACGGGCGTCGATGGTTAGGTTAAGGGGTGGCTGAGTGTTTGGTTTCTAGAAATACTGAACTAAGTATTCGGCAATTTATAATTTACACTTAGGGCGTACGAGTTAATTATAATGATGATTTTAAGGTTAATTTATATAGATTTTTTATAAATATTTTTTAATAATAATTTAATTGTTATATAATGATGATTTCAATGTTCATAAATGAAAAATTATTATTCTTAGTGCAAGTTTTTTTTCAAAAATAAATGATACTTATAATTGTTCGATTTGAGAAACTCTAATTAATAGTCACACTTCCTTTGTATTTTGTAAAGGAAGTGTGACTATTAGTCTGATTTGAAAAACTCTAATGTATTTTGTGAAAGAAGTGTGACTATTAATATGGAGGGGAGAGAGTATTTTACAAACATTGAAGTAATTGGGTCATCTAAACTAAAAACACGTAACCAGATAAAATGTCAAATTCCCATCTTCCCTTAATGAAGAGGAGTTTTGGCGTTTAACTCTCAAATGCCCGAAGGCCCTCGTGTCCGTCCTCAACATTGTACAATGAGTTGATGCATTTTGACCATATTTTTACCACCGATATATAAGGGGTATAAATAAGGCACTTTTGTGAATTACTGTAACTAACTTTGTTTCTCAAAGATAATAGCAAATTACACAATATACTTAGTAAACAAAAACATTTAAACAATTAAATACACAACATGTGACTTATAGTTTATTTGTACACTTCAAATACTACAAAATCATAATTTTTTTAACTAAGTAGACAAGTCCTCACACAAATAACATAAAAGACATACAGTACATAAGTAAATAAGAAATTGAATGCAATATAAAACACATGTTCAGTCGTTGCATCGACTCTCCTTGACACTTGCTTCATCGGTATAATTTTTCAATGCCATGGACTCCACTTGACAAAAGCTTCATATCCATAGGGAACGAATACCATCAGGAGTGTATGTGACCAGGGCGGAGCCAGAAAAATTGATTAGAGGGCTAAATTTTTTTTATATATAATATTTATATATATGCACATATTTTAGGGGGCTAAACATAAGAAAAATATATTTTTTTTAAAAAAATTGTAAAAATTATAAAGGAATTTTTTTTAGGGGGGGCTTAAGCCCCCCCTAGCATACAAGTGGATCCGCCACTATATGTAACAAACAATATAATTTCATCTTGGGTTCTATGAAGGCACACAATCGCATCCCAATTTCATCTTTATTCTTAATAAGTGTAGGAGGAATCACCAACTTTCTTGGGCCTCGAAAGATCATAACTTGATCGTCATTAGCATACCGATTGAGGCCAATTTTATCATAAACTATGTGAAGTAATTCATTCCACGAAATGTTTTTATTAATCAAAGTTGTTTCCGAGTATTTTAAATCGCTATTTACCCATCTCCAATTTCCCTTCACTTGCGTCCATTTTCCACCGTAGTATATTGAAATGTAAACCTTATTCATATTCATACCTGCAGATAGAATTGTAGACTTTATCTTTAGGATAATATAGTATCATCGTAAGAAAAATAAATAAGAATGAGAAAACTCGTACCTTTGCCGCGTGAATTGAGCTTGATCCTAATTTTTGGTTGAAAACAAATATGAAAAGAGATACATTTATAAAAGTGCATTCAATTAATATTTGGAATGTGGAAGGTTGAAGGTTTAAAGAGTTTAAAGATTCCGCAATACATTAGGAATTTATTAATGGTTTTTTTTTTTTTTTTTGAAAGATATTAATGGTGGAATTTAATTAGGCTAATTTTAGAGAAAATAAATAAAAATACATAAAAACAGTAGAAGTTGAATAGATAATTAAACAGTTAATGATTAAATTTATTGGAGCTTTAACATAGAAGATTTTAAATAAAATATGGAATAAATATTAATTATTTGATTGATATCATTATATAAATAATCGATAACATCAAAGTATCCCCAATAGTAAGTACAGTTATTATATAGCATGTAATTGTACAATGTACATGCACTATTGGAGATATATATGTACAAATTATGAGAGAAAATTTTGAGAAATTATATAGTACTAACTGTTTATCTCTTCAACTTCTACTGTTTCTTAATTATTTATTATTTATTTTATTATTAAATCACTAATAAATTCCGCGCATGGGTTATATGGCCGTCTGTATGATTTTAATTATCCATCTTCTCTAATAAATCACTTATATAAATGTATCTCTTTTCATAGTATTTATTTTCAGCCAAAAATTAGGATCGAGCTCAATTCACGCGGCAAAGGTTCGAGTTTTCTCAGTCTCATTTTATTATTTTCGATTTTACTTACTATATTTTCCTTAAAGATGAAGTCTCTACAATTCTATTTGCAGGTATGAATATGAATAAGGTTTACATTTCAATATATTATGGTGGAATTTGGAAGCAAGTGGAGGGAAATTGGAAATGGTTAAATTGTTGGGGTAATTCGCGTCCGAATTCCCCTCTGAAAAGCACACGAACACACAAAGTACGAAAAATACGGAAATTAAATGACACGAAAAATTTATAGTGGTTCACCCGTTAACGAGGGCTACGTCCACTCTTGCCGCTGCAATAATTCACTATACAATTATAGAACTTGATTACAAGGCTTTGTAATGGTATAATTCGGTTCTAGGCTTTCTGGAGATGTTAACCCTATTTTACACGCATAGGGTTTATTTATAGGGGAGGGAAACTTGGAGGAGAAGAAAAAATCCCGCTGGCAGTACACCGCAAAACGGCGACCGCCGTTTTGTCTTTGGCGACCGCCGAAAACATTCGGCGACCGCCGGAGCCCGTTTGGCGCCCGCCAAACGTCCCGATCCTTGGTAGAAGCTGTCTCCGTTTTCACCCGGTTTCGGCGCCCGCCGAAACCCAAATGCCGCCCGCCATTTTCAGCCCGCGGTCGCCGATTCTCTTCCGGCGACCGCCGTTTCCTCCTTCGACCTTACTCGTCGTTCCGGCGTGAATTTGACCTTCACACTCAACAATCTCCCACTTGAAGCTAATTCACGACCCCTATCTTCTCTTCCCATTGCAGCGGCGTTCCCGGTTCTCATCCCAGAAGACCAACCGAGGTTGAACACAACCTCAACTTCTCGCACGGCACCACCTTCGTAAACATGTCGGCCGGATTCTTACTCCCAAGAATCTTCTCCAACACCAAGACGCCTTCCTCCAAGGCCGATCGAATGAAGTGATATCTCAGCTGGATATGCTTCGTTCGAGCATGGTACACCGGATTCTTCGCCAAGTGAATGGCGCTCTGACTGTCGCAATACAAGACACTCCCCGAGTGGTCTTGTCTCAACTCTAGCAGGAAAGCCTGTAGCCACATCATCTCCTTCGCGACTTCCGTCACAGCGACGTACTCCGCCTCGCAACTCGATAGTGCTACTATCTTCTGCAACCTTGACACCTAGCTAATCGCGGTACCCCCGAAAGTGTACACGTACCCAGTAGTGCTCTTCCTACTATCCACATCACCTCCGTTATCCGCGTCCACGAACCCGAGTAACCCCAAATCTGACTTTTGGAACCTCAAAACAAAACCGGAAGTCCCTCTCAAGTATCGAAAGATCCACTTGACGGCTTCCCAGTGTTGCTTCCCCGGATTACTCATAAACCGGCTGACCACTCCCACTGCATGGGCAATGTCAGGCCTCGTGCACACCATTATATACATAAGGCTCCCAATCGGAGAGGCGTAAGGGACCTTATCCATATGCTCCATCTCCTTCTCGCTCGTCGGCGAGTCCTCCTTTGACAAACGGAAGTGACTAGCCAAAGGAGTGCCCACGGGTTTCGCATCCTCCATGCTAAACCGTGCTAGTACCTTCTTCAGGTACTCCTCTTGAGACAACTCAAGACCATCCTTGCTCCTCGTGATTCTCATCCCCAGGATTTGTTTGGCAGCACCCAAATCCTTCATAGAGAACTCCCTCGATAGACTCTTCTTGAGTTTGTCGATCTCCGCCAAACTCGCCCCGACTATCAGCATATCATCTACATAAAGGAGTAATATTATGTAGGTACCTCTTCCAAGACTCTTGAAATAGCAGCAGTGGTCCGCCTCGCACCGCGTGAACTCGACTCGCTTCATAAACATGTCGAACTTCTTGTACCACTGCCTAGGAGCTTGTTTCAACCCATACAAGCTCTTTTGAAGCTTACACACTAGCTTCTCCTTGCCTCGGACTTCGAAACCCTCCGGTTGCTTCATATAAATTTCTTCATCTAGATCCCCATGAAAAAATGCGGTCTTTACATCCATTTGCTGAAGATGTAAGTTCTCCTTTGCCACCAAGCTAAGCACCACCCGGATGGTTACCATCTTGACTACCGGAGCAAAGATCTCCGTGTAGTCGATCCCTTCCTTCTACTGGAAGCCTTTCACCACTAATATCGCCTTGTACCGAACGCTTCCATCGTGTTCTTCCTTTGCCCGGAAGACCCATTTATTGTGCAAGGCCTTCTTCTCCTTCGGAAGCTCGGCTAGTTCCCAAGTCTGATTCGACATCAATGAGCTCATCTCCTCTTTCATGGCAGACTCCCACTTGATCGAATCTCTCGCTTGTATAGCCTCGGTGTAGCTCTCCGGCTCACCCCTATCAGTCAGCAAGATATAGTTAAGGGAAGGTGAAAATTTATGGGGAGGTCTTCTTACCCTAGTCGACCTCCATGGCTTCGGTGTGACTGGATCGATGTTGGGATGAGCATTCTCATCCTGCTCATCCTCGCTGCTCGTGTTGTCCTCTTCGATCCTCTCGGTCTCCACGACCTCCACCGGAACCTCCTCCGTGTCTTTCACGGGATCAATAATTTCTTCAACAACCTCGTCTTTACCCTTGTACAAGACCGCCTCGTTGAAGATCACATTTCTGCTTCGGATCACCTTATGATTTTCGGCATCCCAAAATCGGTATCCGAACTCCGTGCCGCCATATCCAAGGAAGAAGCACTTCTTGGATTTAGGATCAAGCTTGCTACGAGCAGCTTCGTCGATATGGACATACGCCAGACACCCGAACACCCTCAAGTAGGACAGATTCAGCTTCTTCCCACTCCAAACCTCCTCAGGAATCCGATATTCCAAAGGAACCGACGGTGCTCTGTTGATTAAATGAGCTGCCATGTCGATGGCATATGCCCAAAACATCTTAGGCATCCCCGAATGTAACCGCATACTCCGGGCCTTTTCATTTAGCGTCCTGTTCATTCGCTCCACTATTCCGTTCTGTTGTGGGGTCCCCGGAATAGTCTTCACCATCTTGATCCCACTCTCGACACAAAATTGTTTGAAGTCGGCGTCAACGTACTCACCGCCGTTGTCGGACCTCAAACACTTCACCTTGAGATTTGTTTCATTCTCAACCTCGGCTTTCCATTTCCTGAAAACAGAGAACACGTCACTCTTATTTTTCATGAAGTACACCCATACCTTCCTTGTGGAGTCATCGATGAAGGTAACATAGTAGAGTGATCCTCCGAGTGAGGCGACGGGAGCTGGACCCCAAACATCCGGGTGTACTAGTTCCAGCTTCTCCGCCTTGGGCTCCCTTCCATCTTTGGAAAAACTCACTCGTTTCTGCTTTCCAAGAATGCAGCTCTCGCACACGTGAGACTCAATCGCCTTGAGTTCGGGCAGCAGCCCGTTCTTTGCCATGATCTTCATCCCCTTCTCACTCATGTGCCCCAGCCTGCAATGTCATAGCTCGGTCTTCTTGGTGTTATCAACAACACCAGCCGAGTCCCTCACGCTCGTCGTCATGTAAAGTGTGCCCGTCTTATGACCTCGAGCTATGGTCATGGCGTTCCTCGAAACTTTCCACGACCCATCTCCAAATGACACCCGGTGACCATCACTGTCAAGCTGGCCCACCGAAATCAGGTTCCTCTTCAACCCCGGCACATGTCTGACCTTGGAAATCTTCCAAGTTTGCCCATTTGACATCTTCAGGTTGATATCTCCCATCCCGACTACATCGAGTGGCTCGTCATCTGCAAGAAAGACCTTTCCATAATCACCCGAGACGTAATTCAGCATTACCTCTCGCTGTGCAGTAGTATGGAAAGAAACCCCTGAGTCAAGCACCCAGGAATCGATCGGTGAGTCGACCGATAAGAGAAGGACGTCCCCATCGTCGTCATCCTCTTGTGTTACCGCATTGGCGGTTCCCTTCTTCTTGTTGTCGTTCTTCCCCCGAGAGCGACAATCCCTCTTAAAGTGCCCCGTCTTCCCACAATTCCAACACTCATTATCCTCGGACCTCGAGCTATCTCTTCCATTCCTAGACTTGGATCTCCCTCTGTTCCTGTTAGCATTCCTGCCCGAGTTTCTCCCCCGGTTCTCCACACTCAAGGCCGAACTAGGAGACTTCCCCTTGAAATCTTTTCTCCGGATTTCCTCGGCCAGGATTTTATCTCTAACTTCGGAGAACTGCAGATTCTCCTTCCCCATAGAGTTGCTAACAGCTGCCCTCATGGGCTCCCAACTATCCGGTAGAGACGCAAGTAGGATCAAGGCGTAAATTTCATCATCGAAGTTTACCCCGACTCCCTTCAAATTGTCCAAGATGGAATTCAGCTCGTTTATGTGGTTGGCTGCGTTGGCATTGTCCGACATCTTCAGATTGAACAACTGCTTCATGAGATACACCTTGTTGTTCGCTGAAGGTTGCTCGTACATGTTTGATAGGGCAGCCATCAAATCCTTGGTTGTGGTAATCGAGCGCACGTTGAATGACACGTTTGAAGCTAGAGACAAACGTATTAATCCCAACACCTGTCTGTCGAGGCTTTCCCATTCCTCATCATCCTTGATCTTCTCTGGTCTACCCTTCAAAGGAATTCCGAGCTTTTTCCCATAAAGGTAGTCCTCGATCTGCATCTTCCAGTGTCCATAATTATTCCCGTCAAACTTCGTAACCCCGAACGAAGTGGTGGTGTCCGTCATCGCTTTTCCCCGATCGCTAAAACCCTAGCGCTCTGATACCAGTTGTTGGGGTAATTCGCGTCCGAATTCCCCTCCTGAAAAGCACACGAACACACAAAGTAGGAAAAATACGGAAATTAAATGACACGAAAAATTTATAGTGGTTCACCCGTTAACGAGGGCTACGTCCACTCTTGCCGCTGCAATAATTCACTAGAACAATTATAGAACTTGATTACAAGGCTTTGTAATGGTATAATTCGGTTCTAGTCTTTATGGAGGTGTTAACCCTATTTTACACGCATAGGGTTTATTTATAGGGGAGGGAAACTTGGAGGAGAAGAAAAAATCCCGCTAGCAGTACACCGCAAAACGGCGACAGCCGTTTTTTCTTTGGCGACCGCCGAGAACATTCGGCGACCGCCGGAGCCCGTTTGGCGCCCGCCAAACGTCCCGATCCTTGGCAGAAGCTGTCTCCGTTTTCACCCGGTTTCGACGCCCGCCGAAACCCAAATGGCGCCCGCCATTTTCAGCTCGCGGTCGCCGATTCTCTTCCGGCGACCGCCGTTTCCTCCTTCGACCTTACTCGTCGTTCCGGCGTGAATTTGACCTTCACACTCAACATAAATAACTATTCAAATCACTCAGAAACAACTTTGGTTGATAGAACCATTTCGTTGGATGCATTACTTGACAAAATTTGTGAAAAAATTGGCATCAATCAGTCTACCAATGAAGTTATGATCTTTAAGGACCAAGAAAGTTGGCGATTCCTCCTAAACTTATTAAGAATAGAGATGATTGGGATGAGATTTTGTGCCTTCATAGAACCCAAGATGAAATTACATTGTTTGTGACATGACCTGATATACTTTTCTTATGAAGCTTAATTTGTCAAAGAGAGTGATCAATCTCATTGAAGAAAACTTATTAAAGACTTGTTTATTTGGTTAAAAATTACTATGATTTTATTTAATTGTTTGAATGCTTTTATTGTGTACTTCTAGTATATTGTGTAATTTGATTTCAAACTTTATCAAAGGGTGCGGAATCTAAGGAACTTTCTCCATACTCTTCTCGTTTGTTCGATCAATATTTCATAGCAAAAGTTTTTTATTTTCAGAACAGAGAAAAATTAAGAAAAAGAAAAGGGGGTGTGAATTTTTTACTGAGATTTTCCAATAAAGATCTGCATCTGTATTTTGTAATACTACAACAAACAATATAATATGCTGCTATTTAATTTTCATAGATGAAAGAAAGTGTTGGGTGTGGGACCCGACCCGATTTCAAATATATTGTTTTGGCTCAGCTGTGTTTGAATACCCAGTACTAGTAGTATATAAATAAACGCTTGACCATTGAAATTATACTAAATTAGTAATTCAAAGTAAAAAAAAGAAGATAACGACAACAACAAGCCAACAACGTGTATCGAAATTTATTTGTAAAATATTTACACGAATATATGTGTGTCGGCCGTCCTTTTAAGGTATTTTAAATAAGTTGACGTATTTGTGCTTACATAGTTACATGTATAATAATAAGTGGGAATATGACTTTTCATGCACAATTTTAACAAATATGAGAATTTTGGGCTTTTTTTTTTTTTGGGAATGTCAATTTCATATAAAAGAAAAGGTAGATGGTACAAAACAGCGCATAAGGAAGAGCCCTACCGCAAGAAAGAGCTAACATGCAAGTGTTTTGGTTGTTTTTGTACTTGTCGGTAGTATTTGCTGGTAATAGAGGGTTTTGGTAAACAACACAAAATGGTAAATTTGTTATAGGTAAGAAAGCAAGAGGATTAAGTTATAGCAGAAATCATAAGTAAGAACATGGATGCTCAAGGCACCTCTTTATTCATATATTCATACTTAGAATTCATAATTAAAATACAAGGTTGCATGTCCTCTTTTCCTCTCTCTCATACCCTCTATTTATAATACTCTATGCATGGCTTAATTATGCCACCTAATGCCCACATATCGGCTTCTCATTGGACTTCTAGTCCACTAATATGAAGCATTAAATATCCACTAATTTCCCTTAGTGCTTAATCTGCCTCTTTCCCCGTGAAGTCCCAGTTCATTGACTGGCGTCCCAGGAGTCTCCCCAGGCGATTCCCCTGTGAAAGGAGTCTGATTCTACCGTGCGCTCTCTACTGTCCAAGCTCCTCATCTTCTTTTTAGATATGCCTTTGAAGGTCTTTCATGATTGACTTGGCTGAATTTCTCTCTTGATGACGTGGCCCTTTGATTCGTGACACGTGTCGGTGACTGTTTTCTTGGGTATAACATAGGCCCCCAGGAAAATTAGAGCTTTCAACTCTGATTTCCCTGAAGTTTATGGTCGTCTTCCTCGGTTGACTTGTCTCGGAAATTGCATTCTGACTTTCTGTTGGTGGTTGAGACTTCATTTAATACTGAGTTTTACGCCTTTAAAGGCTCTTCGACTCTGGATTATGTCTTCATATCATGGCTTTTATTTGGAACCGAGATGTGTACCCGAATCAAATAACTAGCTTTTCTTCTCGGATCAGGAATCGGTCGATGAAAACTAAGTTGCCTCTTTCTTTGTCTTTTTCTCAGAAGTTTCCGGAGCTCGATGGACAGGATGTTGCTTTGGTAGATGCTTTTGAACGGGTCTGGACAGTTAAGGTAGAGAAGGATGGTCGACGTCTCGCTCTGAGTGACGGTTGGGACAAATTCTGTGAACGCCGTTTTGTCTCGGTGGATGTGACCATCTTTCTGGAGTTGCGTGGGCAAAAGTCTTTCAATATCGGAGTATTTGGGAGAGATGGAGAGGAGATCATTGATCTGGGAACTGATTCTGAAGACAGCTCGGTTGATTCCGAACCTGAAGATTGTCCTGTAAAAGATAACTGGGGATGTATTTCCCCGTGAGATTTATCCAAAATATAGAAAATTAGTCTTTTCTTTGTAAAATAATATTTTCGGGGTTTAACTCCCCAGGTTTTGTTTCCCAGGTTTCTTTCCCGGTGAAATAAACAAGAGTTATTGTCTTTGAAGGATTCTTTATATTCGTAAATCATGATAAGTATTAGAAAACTTATCTTCTTAATAAATCAATAACCTGATTCACAAATAAATAATAAAAGAATGTAAAAAGAGAGGTTTCTTTTTAACCTGGATTTTGTCAGCAAATATTTGCCACGTGGCATTATCCTGACCAAGTATTTTAGGTTTTACGGGGTAGTGGGGGGATACTTGAGTACGTTTTTCATCGGTAACCGCCCTCTCTTCCCCTTTCTCGATCTCAACCGTTGATCTATTCATGTTGCAGGTTTATATTTTTAAAACAAGTTAACCCATTTCAAATTTTGAAAATTCACATCTCTCTTCGATTCCCAAATCTGAAAATCGGTAAGAATCTCCTTCCCCCTGCAATTTTACTGTGTAAATTCATTTAGTTTGTAGTGTAAATTTCTTCCTACAACCCTCACCATCATGCCAAAATACACGAGAGTCATTCGCCCCAAGGTGGTCGAAGAGCCTCACGTCCTGCTCGCTCGTCAGTACAAGGAATTCATGGACAAGGCGGAGCCGGCCTTGCCAGAATTCCGACTGGACGAACTAGACGCGGCCCATCCCTACGTTCCCGCTGAGAGGACCATCACTTCGGTTCAACCAGATCCAAACCACCAGGAGTGGGGTGCGCACGGCCGAGATAGCACGGTGACGGCGGACGAACTCACCGACTGGAGGGATGACTGGCGGATTCCCTTCAACGTGCATTTGCATGCGCCAGAAGAGGGAGAATCCGCCTGTTGTCCACCTCCAGGCATGGTGGCCATCGGCGTCGACGCGATGGATCAAGGCCTGCGGTTTCCTCTGCATCCTTCGATTTCAGGCCTGTTGAACCGGTGGGGTGTGGCTCCTCATCAGATTCATCCGAACGGGTGGGCTCAGTTGTATGGGGTTTTGACGGTTCTAGGACAAGTGGGATTTTCTCGACCCCTCACGGGGGATGAATTCCATTTGTTCTTTAGTCCGGTCAATTTCCAGAAAGGGTTGTTGGGTGATTACACAGTTCGATGCAGGAAAAACATGGTGAAGATAAAGGAACCGGATGTTAAAGATCCTACCTGTTGGGATCGATGGTTTTATGTCTCGGGGAGATGGAGAACTCAGACCCGAGAGGGAGAAATTGAAATTCCTCTAACTTATGGCGTTAAAGATGAAAGTAAGTTATACTTTTAAGTTTTTTACAGTTTTGACTGATCTAAAATTGTTCTTATGTTTGTAGGTGCCCGGATCTCCAAAACTGACTATAGCATCCCGTGGGATTTGGCTACAGCGAATCTTTTGGCCCAGTGCATTCCTACTACCGAGAGGGATTCGACGTACCTTAACGACGACAGTATTCGTGACGCAGCAGGCTTGTTCTGTCCTCCATTCGTTGAAGATAAACCTTGTTTTGGTAAAGTCCTGTATTTTCTACAGTTTTTGTTTTGTCTTATTCCCTGGGGACATATCCCTCGGGGAAATATTGTCAATTTTGTCGGGTGTAATATCTTTACTTTTCCCGGTGCAGAATTTTTCTCTACAGTGTTTGACGTGAAACCCCCAGAGATGGCGGATAACAGATTGTTCGAGAGACTTGGACTTGTGGATCCATCCCAGGTGGGAAAAGCCCGTAAAGCAAAAACCAGTTCAACCAGCATAGGTGGCCGAGGATCTGTGAAGACTCGGGGTGGAACAGTAGGTGCCCCGGCTTCCCGGACCAGATCCCGAACTGTCTCCGCCCAGGGCGGTGAGACAGATTCTCTAGGGATCATGGAGGTGGTGGACTCCTACAAAGATTCCCCGGCCCCCGCTGATGCTGTGATGACTGATGTTGTTCCTAGCCAGGGTTTGCCTCCTTCTGGGTCATCCACTCTTCTACAAGTCAAGCTCGAAGGAGACAAGAAAAGGAAGAAAGTTGATGGGGGAATAATCGATGTGACTGAATCCCCTCCCCGTGCTGACATGAGTCAGTCTGTTTTTGGAGTTGAGAAAGTTCTCTCTGACAAGTAAGTTTTTATTAATTTTATACTCTTTCTTTATCTTTACAAAATATTCAATCTTATCCTTATGTTTTATTTCTCGGCTAGGTTTTCCCAGGAAAAACTTCCATCTGTGCTCCTTCCCTTCTTCTCTGGCAAAGGCCCCATTGACCCTGTCACTACCCTGGGCAATCCTGTTGGTGATTCAATTGATGCAGTTGGGAGGTGCTGGACCTCAGAGCTCAATGACCTGATGGACCATGAGGAACATGCCTTTTCCCTGGCCCTTAAACTGGCCAGTCAAAGTGCAGTTGCCATCTCTGGTGCTCATACCATGGCTGAGAAACTCAGAGCTGAGGTTACCAAGCTACGCATCACCAGCACTGGTCAAGAAACACAAGTGAAGGAGCTCAATGCAGCCTACATAGCCGCAGCAGGGGACAGGGATAGGTGGAAGAAGGTTGCAGATACTGCACGGGCAGAGATAGGGAAGTTGAAGTCCGAGATGCAGGAAGCTTTGAAAACTATCAAGGAAAAAGAAGAACAGATTGAGGATGCCCAGGACAGCTTTGTCAGGGAAAAGAAAGAGCTAAAGGATGAGGTGGTCAAGGTCACCCAAGAGCTGAAGCAGGTCCAGGATAACTTTGCACAGTCCATGGAAAGAGTGGTGGAGCTTGAGACTCTACTGGATTCTCCTGCTCACAATCCCAGGGTATTGACTGACCTCCTTTATGTGACTGCATATGCTGATCTCATTAGGTCTGCAGCAAAGGAGGAGAATGATGTGGCCAAAGAGTATGGACTCAAACTCCTCAAGGATCACATGAAGGGATGCACTCTGGATTCCAGAGTTCCTCAACCTTTCATGGATCTGGAAGTTGTCCATGGGATTGACATGACATGGTGGCCATCATACAGTCTCCTCTCTATGCCTGGTGAACCTGCAAAGTTAGCTGATGATGCTCCTGCTGATGAGGATGAATTTGATGATGAGGGTGTGGATCTACTTGGTGTTGGGCCTGATGGCAAGCCAAAAGATCCTCTGGTAACCCCCCCTGGTGATGGTAATTCCACCTCCTGAGTTTAACAACTCAGGGGTCTGCTAAGATGAACCCTACCCTGAGTGTGAAAAGCTCAGGGGTTTTTATGTTTGATTTCTTATTTGGGCCCAAGGCCATAAGACAATATTTGCTATTTCTGTTTGAATTTCAGAGGCAGTTTTTTGCCTGGACAAGTTTTTATATTTTGCTGGTGTGTAATAACTTAGTAAGTTACTTTTGGATATCATCCTTTGGGTCTTACACATAGCCCGTCCACCGTTTGTTTAGGCTTTTTTCTACCGTAATTATCTGTCACTTGACAAGTCTATTCTAGCTTGTTTGGTGAATCGTAATTCTTGTGAACAGATAATTCTTGGCTCACACCCACGTTTTATTTTAAAACTTTGTTGGGACTTCTTCGTGAGCTCTTTGTCCTGCAAAAGTGATTTTCGGATTAAGTTACCTCTTGGAATTCTTTGATTCTGAGTAACATTTTTCTCCTCCATCTCTCCTTTTACAAAGACTGTCCGATCCTGTGGTTTGTCCATCATGAATACCCTTTTGAGGTTCAGTCCATGATGAATACCTCTTAGGATAGTCCTCGGACCAATATCTTCTTCCCGCGCGATTCTTGAGTTTCTTTTACTCTGTTGAATCCGTACGCAGAAAGAAGTGTTCGGCCCCTAATCCGCAGATCTTTTGGGTCTTTACCGAACCTTAGTATTCTTTTAGGGATACTCAACATTCTTTATTTTGACCGGGAAATTTATTCCTTTTCCCGGGAAAATGTTTTTCTTTATTACAGAGAAAATATAACTTTGAAATCATACAAGCATTTTTAAATACCGAGAAGATTTATAAGATAGCAAAAAGGTTTTTATAAAATAATACTCTTACAAAAAAGCCAAAATTAACCTTTCAGTTTAGTGATAGAATTTCTTTAGGTGCAACGCATTCCACCGATACTGATCCTTGGTCCCGTCGAGAAGCTCTAACTCGTACGCTCCGTTTTGGAGGCAGTGGCTCACTCTAAACGGTCCCTCCCAGTTCGGCCCCAGTGCTCCCTGGTGCGTCCCCAAGATTTTCTTCAACACCAAGTCTCCTACTTGGAATTCTCGTGCTTTTACTTTAGAGTTAAATAGTTTTGCAATTCTTTGTTTGTTCATGGCATTTAGAGAATCCGAGGCTAACCTTCTTTCTTCAAGAAGGTCCAACTCTTTCCGGATGGTTACTTCATTCTCCGGGGAGATTTCCTGAGCGGTCCGATGTGATAACACCGTTATTTCCGCTGGAATTACCGCCTCTGTTCCAAAAGCTAAAGAGTAGGGGGTTTCTCCAGTGGCATTTCTGGCTGTGGTACGGTACGACCACAGGACCTCTGGAAGTTCATCCGCCCACTTTCCTTTGCGACTTTCTAATTTTGATTTGATGGTGTGCTTTAGTATTTTATTCACTGCTTCAACCTGACCATTCGTCTGGGGGTGGTAAGGAGTAGAGAATAACCTTCTGATTTTCCATTTTTCACAGAATTCTTCCACCTCAGCCCCATCGAATTGTTTTCCGTTGTCAGAAATGATTGACTCGGGCAAACCGAATCGACATATAATGTTTTTCCATATGAACTTGATAACCTGTGGTTGATCAATTTTGTTCAATGGCTCCGCTTCAACCCACTTGGTAAAATAGTCGACTGCTACAATCGCATATTTCACTCCACCCCGTGCGGTTGCTAGTGGTCCGATCAAATCGATACCCCACCGAGCAAATGGCCACGGGCTGTAAATGGATTTCAAGGCTTCTGGGGAAATGCGGATGTTAGGCCCATGCGTCTGGCATTTAACACATTTGCGTGCATATCCGACTGCGTCCTTTCTCAGGCTTGGCCAGTAAAATCCTTGCCCCATGGTTTTGTGTGCCAGGGATCTTCCCCCCGCATGATTTCCACATACACCATCATGTATTTCCTCCAGGATTTTAAATCCTTCTTCCTTCGACACACATTTTAGTAGTGGAAGGGAATAACTTCTTCGATAAAGTTGTGTGTTTATTAAAGTATACTTTGCTGCTCGGGATCGGAGTTGTTTTGCTTCGGTTTTATCTGCTGGTACTTCCCCGGTATCTATGTACCGTTGAATGGGAATTCGCCAGTCTTCTCCGGCCCCGGCAAGTATTTGCATTTGTATCTCTCTTTGTTCTATTGATGGAGACATTAATTTTGTCAGAACAATATTTGAGAAGTCTGCTGAGCCCTCAGCTGATGCTAATTTTGACAGGGCGTCAGCTTGTGAATTGTGTTCCCGTGGGATTTGTTCGATTAGAACTTCAGGGATTTTTTCACAAAGTTCCCATACCAGTTTCAGGTATCTTATCATTTGTTCCCCTCTGGCTTCGTAGTCCCCACTTACATGGTTTACTACTAGCTGGGAGTCCATAAACACATGGAGTTTTCTTGCCCCGACGGCTATAGCCAATTCCAACCCAGAAATGAGAGCTTCGTACTCTGCTTCATTGTTAGATGTGGGGAATTCAAACTTTACCGCATGGGTTACTGAGTCTCCATCGGGACTGAGTAATACCACTCCTGCCCCCGAGCACGCGGTGGTAGATGATCCATCTACGAACAGCTGCCAGGCGCGTGGTTGATTCTGGGATTTCTCAGGGAAAGTTAATTCCACAATGAAATCGGCCAGGGCTTGTGCTTTGATTGCTGTCCTCGGGGCGAAAGTTATGTCATACTGACTAATTTCTAACGCCCAACGCAGGAGTCTCCCGGAGATATCTGACCGGTGCAATACTTGCCTTAAAGGCATAGTAGTCAAGACTTCTACGGGGTGTTCGAATAAGTACGCCCGGAGTTTTCTAATTGACACTATTAAAGCATATGTTAATTTTTCCAGTGGAGTGTATTTAATTTCGGCCTCATGTAATACTTGGCTCACAAAATAGATCGGGAAGTGTTGTATTCCTTCCGCTCTCGTCAAGACTGCACTGATGGCATGTTCTGAGGCGGCCAGGTATAAATACAACTTTTCTTCTGGTTTAGGTGCCACAACTATTTTCGGATTGGATAAATATTCCTTTATCCGTACAAAAGCTTGCTGGGCCTCCTTCTTCCAGTGAAATTCCTGTCCTTTAATGGAGGCAAAGAACGGTCGAGTTTTATCTCCCAGGCAAGAAATGTATCTGTTCAGGGCGGCTAGGCGACCCGTGAGTCGTTGTACGCCTTTTACGTCCTGGGGCTCTTGCATGTCCAAGATAGCTTGGACTTTGGTAGGGTTGGGCTCAATGCCTTTCTCGCTAACCACATGCCCCAGGATCATCCCTTTTTTGATTCCGAAGTTACATTTCTTGGGGTTCAGTTTCATATTATAATGCCCCAGAATTTTGAAAACTTCTTCGAGGTCTTTGATATGGTCTGATTCGTTTTTACTTTTTACAATAATATCATCAATGTACACTTCCATGGTTTTGCCAATTAATTCAGAAAACATTAGATTTACCAACCTTTGATAGGTGGCCCCAGCATTCTTTAGGCCAAAGGGCATTCTTTCCCAGAAATAGATCCCTTTCTCTGAGTAGAAAGCCGTGTGTTCAACGTCATCTGGATGCATGGGAATTTGATGGTATCCGGCCTTAGCGTCCAATGTCGAGAATATCGCGTGACCTGTCAAATTATCAACCACATGGTCGATGTGTGGCATGGGAAAAAGGTCTTTCGGGCAAGCATTGTTTAGATCTGTAAAATCTATACACAAACGCCATGCTCCGGCCGTTTTTGTCACCATTACCGCATTGGAAAGCCAAGTGACATCACTCGAAGCTTTCCTGACCAGTTTACTTTCAATTAGTTTATCTACTTCCCCGGCGAGTGCCTGGCACTTCTCGGGGCCCATTTTCCTGCGCTTCTGCGCAATTGGCCTTTTGCAGGGATCAATTTTCAATCTATGGCAGGCATGTTTAGGATCTATCTTTCCTAAATCCGCACTGGACCATGAGAAAGTGGAGATGTTCTCCTTTAGGAATTTTATCAAGTCGCTTCTGACAGTGGATTCCATATGAGACCCCACAAGTATTTGTTTTTCGGTTTGCTCTGGATCTATAATTATAGAGTCCAGAGTTTCAACCATCTCTACACCGGGTGCTTTTTTGCATTGATATCCTCCCCGTGAGCCCCAATCCTCTAAGTTTGTTTTGAGTTTAGGCTGTTTTTCCCCAGGAGATGCTAAGTCTTCACTGGGTTCTTTTTTCGGGGGGATTATTCATGTCATCCGAGGGGATCTGAAGAACTTCTCCGCGCGGGTTTTTCCCGGGGGAGCTCATTCCTCCCTCGGTTATTTTAATGATATCTTTTATGTGATCAATTTGTTTTATGTTGCTTTCCTCCAAATTGATTTGGGGAATGTTAGCTTTTACTTTGTTTTTGGTTTTATCAAGATCGCGAAAATACATCAAAGTCTTCTTAGCCATTACTAGGTCCCCTCTGACGGTACCAACTGCACCGGAGGGTGTTGGAAACTTGATACAGTAGTAATAGGACGAGGCGACTGCTTCAAAAGCGTCCAGAAAGGGCCTGCCTAACAAAGCATTATAGCCACTAACCTTATCAACTATTACAAACTTAAGATTCCTAACCATCACGACTTCGGGATTCTTCGCGTCCATCATTTCCACTGGGAGGATTATTTCTCCGTAGGGGATGACTACGTCGTTACCAAAACCTTTCAGCACCATATCGCACGGGTTGACATAGCGCGCCAGCTTCCCCATCAGATCCAGGGTCTTTTTGTAAAGAACATTAAGATGCGCGCCATTGTCTACCAGCGTGCGAGACACGTCCAGACCGAGGATTCTTGCCTTTATCACTAAAGGCGCATCCTTCGGGAACTTTGTCTCGGCTCGATCTTCCGGGGTGAAAGTTATCACCGCCGTTTCATTAATTGCTGCTTCCTTTGATGGGGCAGTTTCATACCAAACTTCCCACATCTGAAAGTCTCTTTTCCTTTTGCGGCGGCTCTCCTCGTTCACCGGCTTTAAACCACCGATCATCATGATCTGACCCACTCTTGGGGGATCCTGAGCCGGAGGAAGCGGTGGTGGAGCTGGTGCGGGTACTTCTCGGGGAGGAGGCCCCTGCGGATTTCCCCCGGCACCTGGCCTGGGCAAGAATTGCCATAGTTTCCCATCCTTGAAAAGTTTCCACAACAGTTGTACCAGTTGTCTGCACTGGCTGGTGTTGTGACCAATCTTTTCATGAAAGGCACACCATTTGTTGGGATTCAACTTGTCCGGGGAAGTTAGAATTGGTGGTGGTTTTTCCAACAGATCGGATTTTTGTACCACCATGATATTCAGGATATCTGTTGGTGTATGACCAGTCTGAGCAGTGAGTTTTCCTTCCCACTCACGGATCTCATCCACTCGTGGGTCATTTGGCCTAGGGCCTGGTTTTCTGCCAATATAGTTTGGCCTTCGATCGGAGGAAAAATGAGGTTTTTTCTTTTGCTCGGGGGAGTGTCTCCCGCCAGCAACAAGACGCTGGTAGGCCACTTGGGCCCCAGCTTTCCTCCTAAAATCCTCATACGATCGGGGATAGTTCAACATTGCAGATTTAAACAACTTAGAGTTTCTTCTCAAACCTGCCAACACTGTGTGAAGTTTGAGGTTATCGCCAATCTCTTCTCCGCCCGCCATTAGTAGTTCCTCCACGCGATCCACATAAGACTCGTCTGTTTCGTTCTCACCCTGTTTGACCCCCAGCAGCTTCTGACTATACTCCATATAGGAAGCTTTGGATGCAAAATACGACACAAACCTATGCACCAAGTCGTCAAAACACTTAACAGAATGTGTAGGTAAGCTGACGTACCATTGGTGAGGAATATCGCCCAGGGTGAGTGGGAATAGTTTGCACCGAGTAGCATCAGTGGCTCCTCGGCCGGACATGTACGTCCTGAATCTGCTCAAGTGCACTTCTGGGTCAGTCTTGCCGCTGTACAAAGTAGTTTGCATGGGCTGAATTTCCAGTTGCATTGGAGCTTGTTCAACCTCGGGAGCCAAGGGATCATTATGACGACCTGTCGGGGCGGCGAGAATTTGATTTTCGTTCAATCGCCTTTCCAGTTCAGAGTACTTCTGCCTCAAATCGGCCAGTTCAAGATCCGCACCGGGGGCTCTGCGGGCCCTCGTCGGTGGGAAATTCACACGTTGACCGTGCATGTCACTTGCCTGTCGATGAGGATCCGTAGAAGTAGCTACTGATTCGGCCCTTTTATTTAGATCTAAAGCCCGGCGTGTCCTGCGGTTCCCCCGGGGAGTTCGGGCAGTTCGCTCAGGGCCCTTCCCTGGATTTTCCCCGGCGGGTGCATGCATGCCCCTCACCGGGATCACAGGGGTTGTCATCACATATTTTAAAGACATCAACTCAGCCATTGCTTCATCAATTTTCTGTGGAGTATCAAGACTCGCGAATCTAATCGGAGGTGGAGCCATGGGCGTCGACGGCCCTCCGATCTCGTAAGGATGAAGACGGCGATTCCGACGTCGTGACCGAAGTCGACGTTGTCGTTGATCTGCCTGACTGTTAGTGGGCTCATCGGCCTCTGTACGTTTGCTATTGTGCTCATCGGAGCTGATTTGGGTGGGCGGCGGCTGTTCCTTATTTTCAGGTTCTGGGTTTTTAGGCGGAGATGGAACCTTGGGTTCCACCATCACGGCCTTACCCATCACAGCCCGCCACCTGCCGCTTGTGCCGGATGCACCTGACACTGTAGTGCCTTCGCCTTCGTTCACCATTTCTGATTTTAATCGAGCTTTTCTGCAACTTAAATACCTGATGCTCGCTCCTTCTAGCGCCAACTGTTTTGGTTGTTTTTGTACTTGTCGGTAGTATTTGCTGGTAATAGAGGGTTTTGGTAAACAACACAAAATGGTAAATTTGTTATAGGTAAGAAAGCAAGAGAATTAAGTTATAGCAGAAATCATAAGTAAGAACATGGATGCTCAAGGAACCTCTTTATTCATATATTCATACTTAGAATTCATAATTAAAATACAAGGTTGCATGTCCTCTTTTCCTCTCTCTCATACCCTCTATTTATAATACTCTATGCATGGCTTAATTATGCCACCTAATGCCCACATATCGGCTTCTCATTGGACTTCTAGTCCACTAATATGAAGCATTAAATATCCACTAATTTCCCTTAGTGCTTAATCTGCCTCTTTCCCCGTGAAGTCCCAGTTCATTGACTGGCGTCCCAGGAGTCTCCCCAGGCGATTCCCCTGTGAAAGGAGTCTGATTCTACCGTGCGCTCTCTACTGTCCAAGCTCCTCATCTTCTTTTTAGATATGCCTTTGAAGGTCTTTCATGATTGACTTGGCTGAATTTCTCTCTTGATGACGTGGCCCTTTGATTCGTGACACGTGTCGGTGACTGTTTTCTTGGGTATAACAACAAGCTCTCCAAACAACCAATCATGTAGTACTATAATACAAAATGAACTACTACCAAGCTATGTGCCACACCCTCTTCAGCGCGCGAGTCTGAAGCGAGTCAGGAAGTCGTAATGAGATGATCCTCTCCCATAACAACATGAGTATTTTATACAAACTTCAGTTGAAATCTCTTAATTACCCATACTTTTTATTTCCACCCAAACAATTCAATAAAAATATAAAATAAATTACAAAACATAAATAAAAAATAAGTGGGGCCCACGTCTAACAAAAAATCTGATTTTTTGGTTGGTGAAGAAGTAAATCCATGCATTAACTCATGCATATCATCTTCTCAAACCCTCAAACCCTACCTTTTTTTCAAAACACAAAAACCCAATTTCTCTAAAATCCTCACACAACACACTTCTACAAGAAAGCTCCGTCCGAATCTACGTTGGAAGAGTTGGGTTCGCCGGCCGAAAGGTACGTCGAAAATCGCCGTTTTTTTTTTTTCGATTTTCTGTTCGAGTTCATAGCTACACGGTGGCTACACGGTGGGCAGCTTCCACCGTGTAGCTATGAAGATTATCCGGTCACTGCCCGGTAACACAGCAGGGCACTACACGATTATCCCGATCACCGTGTTCCGAGAAGTGTCTCGGTAACACGGTGACACACTACACGGTCAGGTGACCGTGTAGTGACCGTGTAAAGTGACCAGTTTTTTTTTTTTTTTTTTTTTTTTTTTAATTTTCGAATCATTGATTGTTTTTACACGTTTGGATGGATATTTTGGGTTCCCTAACTTAATTCAATCGTGTTTATTTATCGTAGATGTCGGATCGACGAATCACGGTACAGGGGCTGCTGCTCGACCTGAGGCTGCTGCTCGACGTGGGTCGACTCGGCATGGAACGACTCGGCATGGGTCGGCTCGACAAGTGGCGACCTGCGATAACGATCAAAATCGTGTGCCCAGTCCCCACACGAAACCCTGACATCAACATCAACTAACTCTTCGGGCTCCGAGTCCTGAAAGCGAGGAGGCGCGCTGATAGAATGCCGAGCAGCCGGAAAACCGCCCTGAGATGCATCAGAAGGACAGGGGTGACTCCGAGAGTATCGTCTGCGACCGAAAAACCCCCGAAACTGCTCCATAAGACTGTCGTTGCCCTCCTTCCGTATCCTCCTCACCCGGGCAGTCAATCGGCCCATAAATCTCGTCTCAGACTCATCGTTGAGGATCTTGTGGAGCCGCCGATCAATGCGCCGATCAGTACTGTCATCTGAAGCCTCAGGTGCCTCAGGTGCCTCAGGTGCCTCATGTGCCTCAGCTGCAGGAGAGGACTCTCGTCGGGCACGGTGAGACGCACGCTGAGATGCATGCCGCTCGGCAGATGAATCGGGTGTCCTGTCATCACGCGTGCGTCGACTAGTCTGGCCATCGCCCGTCATCTTGTCCATTGCCTTGGACACGCGTCCGACCACGCGCTCTATCATATTCGGCTTCTTCTTCTTCACCGGTTCTGCAGCCTGTGCTCCTCTCGGAGCATGTCCAATCCTAGCAGGAGCAACGTACCTCACTTCGTCTGCTCCTCTGTTAAGGAACGAAGTGTAGTACTCAGTCCTCGCCTCCTTGCGTGTCGGCTCTAGAGTCGAGAGGACCACAAGCTGAAAACAAATAAAAATTAATTTATTAAGCATTAATTAAAGGAAATAAATAATTTAAAACATATTTTTCACGAAATTTACCTCATCGTCCTCGAAGAAATCAGTGAAATCGAGAGTGCATCCAACCGATTTCCAGTTCAAAAACCGAGGCCTCACAGTTTTCTCCATCCGCACTCCGCAGACACGGCCCAAGCTCGGTATAGCCTCGTACGACCATAGTTGAAAGGCCCAAATTGGGCCGTAAACGTGGTATCCCCTCGAGTTAACCTGACCGGGCATCGTCGCAGCTATGGAGATGTAGTGCGGCATGATCTGTCAGGAGTAGGATCCCCAGGGAAACGAATCCCATCCGGCAACGTCCTCCACAAAAGCCCAAGCCCAAGTGTCGATCTTGGCATCATCTCGGCCCAACAAGAAAAAATAGTACGTCAACAAGTTGGCCACCTTCAAGTAGTCGGCCGGGTCCTGACCCATACTCAGAGAGGTGAATCTCGTAGAAGTTCTTTAAGGATCGTCGTCTGTCTGAAGTGTCTCTAGTAAACAGAGTCCTGAGAAACCGTGTGCGTAGTGGCCGAAGGATCAAATGCGTGACCACCAAATCGAAGTCCGGTAATCAGGGCATACTCCTGTGCTCGAAAGCGAATAGTCTGGCCCCCGACGAAAAACCAATGCTCGAATGGAGGTATCGTCGGACTCACGATCTCCCGAGCTAGCAGGTAGTGCATCGCCATATTGTACCTTCCGTCCCTCTTAAGCCAGAGCAAATACCCGAAACAACTTTCCTTAAATGTCTGTAAAGCTGATAGGGTAGGGTCGACGGACGTCAGCGTGTCTCTAATTTCCTTTAGTAATTCGAACCGATCGTACAAATTGAGGTTCTTCGACTTGTGTATGAACTCTGGCCTCTTCCAATGGAAGAAGTCCTCCTGCAAAAATGAAGTTAAATAAATAAATATGACATTCAATTAAATAACAAAACTCAAAATTCAAAAAAAATAAAAATTATTCTGTCCGGTAACACGGTCACCGTGTTACCGTGTTACCGGACCGTGTTACCGGATAACCGGACCGTGTTACCGGATAACCGGTAACACGGTGACCGAGAAAATCCCACCATGTTACCGAGATTTTCTCGGTCACTGCCCGGTAACACGGTAGCCAAGCAACACGGTGACCGAGAAAATCACCACCGTGTAGCGCCACCGTGTTGCCAAGAACAGCACCAAAAACCCAGAATTTCAGTCGATTTCAAGAGCAATTTAACACAGAATTTCAATTTTAAATCAACTAAAACGCAATAAGGAACTCAAATACACTCAAATACTAGCAATTAACACATCCAATTGAACACATTATCGAAAAAAAATCAAATTTTCGAAATTCAAAAAGCTAGGGTTCGGCCACTTACCGGGGCTTGAATCGGCCATTGTGGCTCGTCCTGGTTGTCGTTGTTGTCAGCCATTGAATCGCCGGAAGTTCAGTGGCCGGAATTTCACTTCTTCAATTCTCAAAGGTGGCGGCGGTTTTGGGTGTTTGGGGGGACCGAACGCAAGAGAGAGAAAAGGGAGTGAGTACCGATTTTTTTAATTCCTTTTTTATTTTTTTGTGTTTTATAATTGTTTTTGTTTATTTTTTGAAAAGTTAAAAGCAAAGTGGGTTTTTCCTATACAAAGTGTACAAAATATTCATATGTGTTTAGATTTGTACAAAATACTCATGTTTGTTATATTTCTTCCCAAAAATCCACAGGACTCTAATAATAATCTCATATTTATCCCTGCGTAGGGGTGGGAAGGAAGCAAGGTGCCGAGCCACGCTACAGTGGCCTACAACTCTGCTCTACTTTTAAATTGAAAACGTAATTTTTTTTTTTTTTTAAGATATTGAGGTGATATATTGGGGAATTTATTTCGCTTAATTTTACCAATAAATTTTGATACTGTTGTTGTGATCTTTTCTTTTTTACTTCCAATAAAATTAAAAAATTTCAATGGTCAAGCGTTTACGAGTATAGTATTCAATTGAAGTCGGGTCAAGTCGGGTCGGGTTCACCCTGTGATACTTTCTTTCAATTATGAAAATGGCAGCATTATTATATTGTATACTCCTATTACAGATGCCAGAGATCATTATTGGAAAATCTCAGTCAAAAATTTCACACCCACTTTTCACGTACTCTAATCTTTTTATTTTTCTCTCGTCTGAGAAAAAATAAAAAACAAACTTTTTCTACGAAATCTTGATCGAACGAGAAGAATATATACGGAGAAAGTTCCTTCAATTCCGCCCCCTTTGATTCATTGATTTATTGTGTTTTTACAAGGTATTCCGTTTTTTCCCTTTCCCAAATTTCACTTTGTGTGTGTATGTGCTTCTTTAATCATCATTATCAGTTTCATCTTCTTCTTCTTCATTTATTTATTTATTATTATTGTATATATTTTGAAGCTAAATTTACGTTGTTGGGTTGAAATTAGTAACCAAGATCGAGTCTTGTTTCCTCCAAGATTGGATTTTTATTTCAATTTCAAACTCTTTTTTCTTCAATCTTGAAATTGCATTTATTCATGTCTGTACTCTGCTTTCCTCATTTTCTTCATCCGGTGCTGAATCGGGCCCACGTGGGCCCTCCATCGCATTAATATAATGTCCGGGGGCCGGCGGGCCCCACCCCCACCCGCCCTGCTTGCTGCGAAACAGTGTCGCGTGTCCCCTTTTCCCATCTGATGAGATTTTAAATTTATTCTGCCTTCATTTTGACTTTAGCCCATTCCTCAATAACATGTGTATCTTTGGTGTTAATAAAATCTTTCTTGTGATGATGGGTTTGGTATATTCTTACATTGTGTTAATGCGCTGATTGTGGTGGAAAGAAATCTCCACCGCCCGCCGCCATGACGAATAAAGAAGTGAAGCCGAGTTCAAGAACGCTGCCGTTGGCGATACTGATTTTCGTGCTGTGTGGACTTTCCTTCTACCTCGGCGCTGTCCTCTGTTCCGTCAAGGACAGCTATCTAATCCCCAGCAACATTAACAAGGTGTTCGTAGATAATTCCAAGGAAACGACGAAAACGCCCCTGCCCCCTCCACTACCCGAAGCCGCAGAATTCCCTGAGTGCAGCCTGGATCTTCAAGACTACACTCCTTGCACCGACCCTAAGGTGATTTAAGCATCTTATGATTAATTGTATACTCGTCTCTCTTATGCGTATTTGAAAGTTAGTTTATACGTCTGCAGAGGTGGAAGAAATACAACCGACACCGACTTTCATTTTTGGAACGCCATTGCCCTCCGGTTTTCGAAAGAAAGGAATGCTTGATTCCTCCCCCACAAGGTTATAAGTTGCCAATCAAATGGCCACAGAGCCGAAACGAATGTTGGTACAGGTAAACAATAAAAAATAAAGTGTTTTTTTTTTTTTTTTCCTTCAGCTGTTAACACAGTCGGGGATTGTCTCAGGAATGTTCCTTACGATTGGATCAACAAACAAAAGTCCGACCAAAACTGGTTGAGGAAAGACGGGGAGAAATTCATTTTCCCCGGCGGTGGGACCATGTTCCCGCACGGGGTTAGTAAATACGTCGACTTGATGCAAGAGCTGATTCCAGAGATGAAAAACGGCTCCGTTCGGACAGCAATCGACACTGGATGCGGGGTGAGTCGACATTTTTCGAGTAACAAGACAATATATTGTGAAAGCCTAATTATATTTTGTTTTTTTTAATCTTACTAAAGGTTGCTAGCTGGGGAGGTGATCTACTAGGTCGCGGGATTCTTACGGTGTCTCTCGCCCCGCGAGATAACCACCAAGCCCAAGTTCAGTTCGCTCTCGAACGAGGGATCCCCGCCATGCTGGGAATCATCTCGACCCAAAGACTTCCTTTCCCTTCAAACGCTTTCGACATGGCACATTGCTCCCGATGCCTTATCCCATGGAACGAATTCGGTAATATTTTAAAATCTGTTAACTTTCTATTTCTATACAAACTAATTACTAAACCACAAAATCATCAGGTGGTGTCTACCTCATGGAGATACACCGCATCCTCCGGCCCATGGGCTTCTGGGTCCTCTCCGGGCCCCCGATCAACTACGCCCGCCGCTCGAGGGGATGGAACAGCACAGTCGAAATCCAGAGATCAGATTACGAGAAGCTCCAGAAGCACTTGACTTCAATGTGCTTTAAAATGTACAGCACAAAGGGCGATATAGCCGTGTGGCAGAAACTTCCGTACGAGAGCAGGTGCTACGCGGACCTCGCCACACCGGATAATTACCCTCCCGCGTGCGACGACGGGACAGAGCCCGACTCCGCGTGGTACACTCCGATGAGGCCCTGTGTAGTGGCGGGCCCCGACGATAAGCGTGGTTCGAGCCCGTTGCTGACGTGGCCCGAACGGCTGAAAATGGGGGGTTTGAAGAAGGACGACGAGAAGTGGGAAAAGCGAGCGAAGATTTACAAGAAGTTGGTCCCTGGAATCGAGACGGGTGAGATTAGGAATGTGATGGACATGAATACGGCTTACGGGGGTTTTGCAGCGGCTTTGATCGGTTACCCTTTGTGGGTGATGAATGTTGTTTCGTCTTACGGGTTGAATACGCTAGGGATGGTTTACGACAGAGGGATGATAGGGACTTATCACGATTGGTAACAAACACTCTCCATTTAAAAATGTAATCTTTTTTTTTTTTTTTTTTGGGATCAGAAGATGATTGTTTTTTGTTAGGTGCGAGGCGTTTTCTACGTATCCGCGGACTTACGATCTTCTTCATGTGGACGGGCTTTTCGCTGCTGAAAGTAGCAGGTAAAAAAAGAGACGATGTGCTTGTGTGTGTTTTTCTTGTTTCAATCTTTGTAGCTTAAAAATGTGTTCTTGGACAGATGTGAAATGAAGTATGTTTTGCTGGAGATGGACCGAATTCTAAGGCCGAATGGGTATGCCATAATCCGGGAGTCGGTTTATTACATCAATTCTGTGTCTGTGATAGCTAAAGGGATGAGATGGGGCTGCCGGAAGGAAGAAGGTGCAGACAAGGAAACAGTATTGGTTTGCCAGAAGAAACTATGGTATTACTCTTCTAATAACCAAAATTCCACATGATGGAAAAAAGAAAAAAACTCTGTAGTTCTATATACTTTTAAAGTGATTTTGGAGAAAGAGAAGGAGATAAGGGGCCTGAAGAGTTTGGATGAAGCAGCTTTGATGAAAGGTCTGAACTCCATAACTGCTATTTTTGTGCTGTGAAAATGGTGTCCTTGTCTTAATCGTTTTACTCGACGATTCGTGCAATGTCTGACTTCACTAGAAAACTTGCAGCTAAACAGTTGATATATTCTAAGAGTGATTCCATCCATCAACAAATTCATAAACTAAGAGCTCAAACACAAAAAATAAAATTATGTGGGTGATGAATGTGCAACTAAGATTTTTATTTATCTACAAGCAGTGATGTGAAGAACATTTGAAGAATATATGTTTGTTTGTGTTGAGTATCACAAATTGAAAATAAATTTTAAAGCTCAAATATAAGTTGAACAATCTTATCATCTAAATAAGATTTTTTAAAGTAGGGAAAATTGGCATTTATGATTAATCTTGGCCTTGTTTTGACAATTCAGTATGTTGACATTCGATGTGAAAATATGATATTCAGCGTGAAAATCAGTCTTATTCAGTATGTTTTCGTTACTCAGTCTTATTCAGTATGTTTTCGTTACTTTCAGTTTGTTTCAGTTGCATTCAGTGTATTTTTTAATCAAACAGTGTGTTTAAGTGACATTCAGTATGTTTTCATTCATATTCAGTATGTCACCTATGAAGGGTATGTCATAAAAATACACTGAATGTCCTGAATGTCATAAAAACACACTTAAATGTCGTAAAAACACAATGACTCTTTTTTATCTAAATGCTTGTCTTCGGCTTTATAATCTACAGGGAAAATATCGGATTGAGGGGCCGTGCAGTGCACTTTTGCACTGCACCATAACAAGTGTAATCTTATACCGTACATTTAATTAGATATATTTCTCTACCGTTAGATTAGTTAAGCATTTATATGTTCATTTCATATTTCTTTTTAAATTTATTTTCATCTTATTTAAAATAAAAATAATTATAATAAATATATTTCAACGCAAAATAAAATTATTTTTCAATGACTCTTAGAAAAAATAATAATTATAAATATATTTTTAACGCAAAATAAAATTATTTTTCAATTATTAGTAACATTTAGCAAAAATATTTTAACACAAAATAAAATATATATATATATATATATATTAGTAACACAGCAAAAATATTTTTAAGTAATATATACAAAAATAATTTTAATAATATAAAAATAACTTTTTACAATTACTAGTTTGTATAGATTTTTATATAATAATATATAAATAATTTTTTGCAATTTTATTACGTAATTTTTATTATTTTTTATTAAACGTGTTGTAATTTTTATAATCATATAAAAGATAATTTTATTTTATGTTAAAAAATATTTATAATTATTATTTTTATTTTAAATAAGATTAAGATAAATCTAAGAAGATATAAAAAGTGAACAAATAAATACTTAATTCTATCTGACGGTGGAGAAATATGTCTAAATAAATGAACGGTATAAGATTACACTTGTTATGGTGAAGTGCAAAAGTGCACTGCACGGCCCCTCAATCCGAAAATATCACATTTGATCCTGTCTAGAAGTCAAATCCTATAAGTAGTCATTTATCTTTAAAAATTATCATTTTGTCCTGTCTAGAAGTCAAATCCTATAAGTAGTTGCATTCAGTGTATTTTTTAATCAAACATTATGTTTAATGGACATTCAGTATGTTTTCATTTATGTCACCTATGAAGGGTATGTCATAAAAATACACTGAATGTCACCGGTAACAAAAGATCACGCTGAATGTCATAAAAACACACTTAAATGTCGTAAAAACACAATATTAATGACTCTTTTTTATCTAAATGCTTGTCTTCGGCTTTATAATTTACAGGGAAAATATCACATTTGGTCCTGTCTAAAAGTCAAATCCTATAAGTAGTCATTTATCTTTAAAAATTATTATTTGGTCCTGTCTAGAAGTCAAATCCTATAAGTCATAAAAACACACTTAAATGTCATAAAAACACAATGACTCTTTTTTTATCTAAATGCTTGTCTTCGGCTTTATAATTTACAGGGAAAATATCACATTTGTTCCTGTCTAGAAGTCAAATCCTATAAGTAGTCATTTATCTTTAAAAATTATCATTTGATCCTATCTAGAAGTCAAATCCTATAAGTAGTCATTTATCTTTAAAAATTATCATTTGTTCCTGTCTAGAAGTCAAATCCTATAAGTAGTCATTTATCTTTAAAAATTATCATTTGATCCTATCTAGAAGTCAAATCCTATAACTAGTCATTTATCTTTTTGACCTGCTACAAAAAAAAATTGCAATTGTTACGGTTTGAACTTGGTCTACAACAATTTAACAATGACCACTTACCACTATATTGAGCAATAGAATTGAAAAATGTAGAATTTTAATAGAATTAATACTGTATAATATAAATATTTTTAATAAATAAATAAAATAACTTAATTTATTATTTAATCACAATAATAATTCATTAATAAAAATATTTAAAAAATTAATTTATTTATTTATAATTATAAAATTAAAATTAAGTAAATATCAATTAATTTATATTTGATTATTAATTTTATATAAAAATATAATAAAAAATTAATAAATTATTTAGTAAATTTAAATTTAATAATCAATTAATCGTAAAAAATTATTAATCAAAAATTCTAATAATAAAAATTAAAATATTAATAAATAATTTAATATAAAATAATTCAAATTTAATAATTCATTATTTTAAATTAAGTAATTAATTAATTATTGATCATTAATTATTTAAATTTAATAATTAATTAATTTATAATTTTTTTTTCATTTTTTTTCGTATTTAATTTGAAATTTATTTTACTTTATTTTATAATGTACTATTTATTTAATTATTTCTTTTTGTTTTTTTATTATTTATTTATTTAATATTATTATTATTGAACAGTACAAATAACATAATGGTTCATAATTTTTAATTTGGTGGTCATGGTGCACTGGATTTATCTTTGGTTGATTTCATATTGGTCCAATCTCTTATTCATCTTTTTATTTAATTAAATTATTTGACCGGTTTAGTAAGTCTACCTATTGCCACCTCATGTTTTAACATGTAGCAGGTCAAAGGACTAATTCTGATAAATTTTAAAGTTAAAAGACTACTTGTAGAATTTGACTTCTGAGTAGGACTATATATGATATTTACCCATAATCTACATGGGTTGCACCTATATGCCCTTTTTGACGTTTTACTATTTTAGTTTCAAATAGAATTCATTCATTCATTCACCTTAGCCGGTTGTTGAAAGAAAATCTTATTATACACCTTTTCAACATGATTGAGTTGCAATAAAAGATGCAGCTTCATCTCGGCCGAATCCTCCAGCTCGGCCTCCCCGATGGTCTGCTTCGGGAGCGACTTCAGGACCTTTTTCTTCAAGCTCATGGAGGGCGGCGAAGTCGGAGTCGAGGGTGGTGACAGAGGGAGACGCGTCCTTGGGCGGCGCAGTGGACGGAGGCGGCAGGCGAGGGCGAGAGTCGTCAAGTGGTTTCTTCGCGAGCGTGCAATTCTTTTCATATGATTTAGGAAGATGAGGGCAGCCGCTAACAGGAAGAGGGGGAAGGGGGTAATAGAGTCTTTACACATTTTAATTATGCTATTTGTCAATTTTCAAAACTACAAATCTTATTTGCCTAAAAACATTAGTAAAAATACCCTAAATGCCAATTTTCCCTTTAAAGTATTATTGATCCAACATCTACATAGCATCATAGCAGACCCAACACGATAATGGGTACCCGAACTGATGAAATTTTTGACTTGCCAAAAGACAGCACTATGTCCACGAATAGAGCCGACAAAATCAACTCTACTCATGAGGGGGCGTGTTAAGTATCCCACATCGGGGTTTGCCCAAAGATGACATTATGTCCACGAGTAAAGCCAACAAAACCGAGCATATTCGTGAGGGGGCGTGTTAAGTATCCCACATCGGTTGAAAATAAATCCTACAACTCAAATACAAGTTGGACAATCTTATCACCTTAACACCACCTTTTAAGGTGTTATTGGCCCAACATTTACATGGTTTTTTTGTAAATGTTAATATCATAAATAAAGAAGTGTCTCTACAGAAATGCGCATAGAGAAAACTCTACCGCCCCACTCGAGTTAACATGCTAGCTCGCCAAACAACCAAAGTAGTATATAGTCGTAACTACAAAAAAAAAAAAAAATAACTACCAATCTATACACCACACTCTCCTCAAAACCCGTGCCTGAAAAGAGTATGGTAGTCGTAACGAGATATTCCTATCACGAACTATAGAAAGTGCCAAACTAGCCACCACTTTCGCCGACATCGATCGAGCCTCCCGGATACGCGTGTTTCTCTCCTGCCATATCATGTACACCATGGCACAGGAAGACAACGGTAAGAGCAGGAGACATGTGCTTCCCAAGCCACTGACTTGCAGCTCGTAAGATAGCACTCTCTCATCCTCCATGTGGCCACCGAAATTTAACTTCATCATCTAGCCTCCGCAAGCAGTCCTGTGAGAAATGACGCTAAAAAAAAGGTTAGCATGCGTCTCAGCACTCTCCCCAGTACACAGGACACATGAATCATTCGTTTGTCCAATACAATGCTTATCACGAGTCGGTAAACAACTCCTGATAGCAAGCAACAGTATGAAACAATATCGGGGGATACACCCCGACCCAGCAAGCAAGGCTGCCCATGGCACCCTGAGCCCCTCTGGAATAAAGGAATAAGCTGAAGGAGGCGTGTAAACCCCCGATCGAACAACCTCTACATGTTGATCCTTAAAAGTTTACGCACCGTAAATAGAAATATTTTTTACAATTTCGTCTTTTCAATACTCATTAATAACATTAATATAATTAATTTTTTGCTTAAACTATTTACACCTCAATCTTTACTTTACACACTCCACTTATATTTTACTCCTTTTATCCCAGAGCTATAAGCACATGTGGTCAATGTTGACTTTTTTTGTCCGTCCAATATATATGATAAACAGTATACAAAAATTATGAAAAAAATAACTAATATAAAATTTAATAGTTATGCATATTTCAATTAATTCTCAAATTAATTTGTTTCCAACGTATGCATATTTTTGGTTCGATTTTTCGTTCTTGTCTCGTTTGTATTCCGATTCGAGTCATACTTTAACACAATCTATAAAGGTTGAGCTTTTGCTTGTGAGAGTCGAGATATTACAAATAATATTAGAGCAGATGTCATTAGGTGTAACGTTAGACCAAGTGCTTTACCCAAAGATCAGTGAAGTACATGTGGGGCACCTATGTTAAAAATAATTCTTGCAAAACAAAGTATTAGTGCCAAATAAAAATTTATGTATGCAAAGTTTGTCGTGATTTGCAAAATTAGTTATGAAACATAGTGAAAACCTACCCTATAATCCTATATGAAGATTCTACCTTAACCATTGCACTGCGTTTTAGTGCAGTACCACTTTATAATTTTTAATCACCTCTTCACAATTATTGGCAACTTACTATATTAGGCAATTTGTAGCTTGTTCCGGATAAGACATTTCACAACAAAAATCAACTTGGTGAACACATCATTTCTCGGTGGAAGTTGTGAATAGTATACACATTATTTGATGCTATAGTCGCTACCGAACATTCATCTCATGACCTAACTTACATTACTTCACTTGTACTCTTTCTTCTTTCGGCATATTTTAAACATTGCCCAACATGACTTATTATTGTCCAAACTTCTTAATTTGTACTTTTATACAATTTTGTGATGCATTATAATCATGACCTAACTTAGATTTTAAGAATAATGGAGATGGTTTACTAATATATCAACATAAAAATATGAGTCTTTCAATCTTATAAAAATACGAGTTTTATCATAGTAATATACGGCGGAATATATATATATAACAAAAATTAAGCAAACTACGCATATTAATTCATTAACAAACGCTTTAAAAAAATGTAAATGATGGAAAAATGTATGCTAATCTACCCCTAAAGCGTAATTTTCCATTCTTAAAAACTCAACAATTCCCAAAAACATAGCATTTTAATATTCTAAAAATAAAATAAAGAGACGCTTACTTATAATCTAAATATTACTCTATCTTAATCAATTCAATTCCCGTCACTTTCAAGTTTCAATAATCGTATTTTAAGAGTTGTCCGATTAATATGGAGTCGAGGTAACAACAACAACAACAATTATTATTATTATTATTATAAATGTTTTTTCGGTTGAATCAAGTTGGAGTCAAGTTTAATATTATAAAAAAAAATGCGTATACTTTCCACTCAAGTCAACCTCGACCAACGCCCACTCCAAAAAGAATGGTTTGTAGACCAGAATGAATTCAATCTAAATTATTATATTAGTTTAATCATAAAAGAAATGTCATCCATTAAAAAAAATCAAAATAAAGCACTGTGAAATTTCCAAAAAATAAATTTATTTCATTATGATCAATCGTACTGTGTATTTTTAAAATAAAAAACAAAAATAAAAAAGTTCGTAGATTCTTAGAAATAATAATACAAGGAAAAAAAAGGAAAAACGTATATTCTCTTACAATTTCCTATATTCATATATTCTTTTACCGACTTCCCAGCTGTATAAATATATATACATACACAAAATGTATCTATTCAATCCCTCGTCATTACGTTATCATCACACCAATATTTTATTATATATATATAGGGTAGCGCTGGCTACACCAAAAAATGGTTATATCACAATAGTCAATTAAGGGAGGGAATTAGAGAGAGAGAAAGAGTGGCATCGCTGCGTTTCATTTCCGCGGGTAATGCCTTTTCCCCTTCAGGTATTTTTCCCTTTCTTGATGAAATCCTTTCTTGTAGGTTTGATTCAATGTTTCTGCGTTTGTTATTTCTGGTAGAATTTGTTCGGAGTTTGTTGGATCTGATTTCGATGTCGATGTTTTGAGATCTGGGTTGTCGTATATTCTTTCGATTTTATTTAGGGTTCTTGTTTCTGATTTTTCCAGGATTGTGATTTTGTGGTTAAATCTGAAATTATTCAATTGCTTCTATATATGTATTATTCATGATTGGGTAATTTGCTAATTTTTTTGTTGTTCGGACACGTTTTGGTTGTATCGATTTCGATTATGGTGAACGATTATATATTATCTCTTCTCGATCTTTGCGAGTATAATGTTGATTAGGTTTGTGTTCTGAATTTGAAACTTCTAAGTGTTCATATGATGTTCTCAACTGTGTTGATATGTAACTCCGTTTTTATTGAGGCATATGAATTATATTTTCTAAGTTGGATGTTGTTTCGGATGTCACATTGTTTTTCATTCCCAAAATTTTCCCTCTTATGCTATATCAGGTTGTCTTAAATCACGAGTTGAAGAGATTAATATTATCTAGGACATGGAGCACGTTTGCCTCTGGTCAGATTGCCACCAGCACAGGGTTTTCCAATTTCAGCAACTTCTCGACTGGCGATTTCTCATCCTCGGAGATTTCTTTGTTTCCTTTGTCAATTGCACTTAGTGAGTTAAATGGTCAATTCAGGAGGCTTAAGCATACGCTTAAGATTGATGCTGGGTCTTTATTAGTGCACTTGTACCAGTGAGTTGCATGCATTTATACACAGTGGACACTGGTTGTGCTGTCAATCCAGTTACACTGTTAGCCTTCTTGTGCAATTCTATTGTTGCTAGTGCATTGCTGTCACAAATCACCCGGAGATCCTTTTGAAACCCGTTCTGAGGTATTTTATACCCTTTCTTTTCTGGGTGATGATTTTATATTTAGAGCTTCAATTTCATAATGTGTAATTGCTCTTTTCCTTGAACCAGGACTCAAGTTTGCAAGTATGAAGAGGAAGTTTATTGAATTCAATAATTCTGCATCGTAAAATGTGGAGCTTTGGCTGATCATCAACTTTAGCGTATAGTTGTACTTGGTGGTGCTATTTTCTATCAGTATCAGAATGCTTTATAGTTTTTTGAGACTTTTTACTTGGCTCACATAAGGCAGGGAAGCTCCTCCATCATTGTCCTATAGGTTTTTTCTCGTATTGGAGTGCAGCCGTAGAATTAATGGTGGAATTGGTGAATTAGCCGGGCCGTTTATAGTTATTGTTTACAATTAGTGTGTATAAAACTTCTTTACTTATCATATTCTCCATTGTCCAATAAAAGTGTTTACGTTGCTCGGATTTGACACTACAAAGATGGAAAGGTACTATTCGTTTGGTGTAAATATAATTATTATCTGTTAATATCAATAGTTTTCTCTTTAATGGATTCGAATATCATAATGGTCAACACAGGTTCACAATTATTAAGGAAGTTGGTAATGGTACCTTTGGAAGTGTCTGGAGGGCTCTAAGCAAGCAGTCTGGTGAAGTGGTAGGGTGCATCACTGCATTGTTTGTTTGGATAGTCATTTTTTTACAGCATTAAGCTTATTTCCACAATCTAATCAATTTTGTTGACAGGTGGCTATTAAAAAAATGAAAAAGAAATATTATTCGTGGGAAGAGTGTATTAATCTGAGAGAAGTCAAGGTGAGAATAGTTTTATTTTAGGTTCATTTGGTTGCTTAACTGTTATGTGTTACTAATGACGTGATTCCTTGCAGTCGCTTAGAAAAATGAACCATCCGAACGTGGTCAAGCTCAAGGAAGTAATCAGGGAGAATGATGTATTGTACTTTGTCTTTGAGTACATGGTATGTATTGCTTTCCTCTATTTGATTTCGGGGATTTTTGGTCATCCCATTCATTAATGTGTTTGTGTTGCGCTGCACCTTCAGGAATGCAATCTGTACCAGCTTATGAAGGATAGGAGAAAACCCTTTTCAGAAGTGGAAGTGAGAAACTGGTGCTTCCAAGTATTTCAAGGCCTCACATACATACACCAGCGTGGATATTTCCATCGTGACCTCAAGCCAGGTTATTACTGCCATTTTTTTACTTTACCAATGATGATCCTAGATATAATTCTCCTATGATTATTTCTGTACTGTTTCAATGGCCATATGTAGCATGATTTGCAACTTATTATGAATGCTACAACTGTGATTATGATTCTGAGTTCTACAGTCAATTTTGTTTTACAATACTCAATAAAGAATATGCTTTTACTCCTTGAATTTTTTATTCAAGTCCCATTTATTTGGACTTGCCAATTTTTTATTTTAATTTGTTATGCTGCTTGCTGCTTCAGTCTTGCTATATCTGCTGAATCGCTAATTTGTAATTAAATACTATAGTATATTGCACGATTTTTACTGTATTGATGCTTGTAACAGAGAACCTGCTAGCATCGAAGAATACCATAAAAATAGCTGATTTTGGCCTTGCACGTGAGATCAATTCTCAAGCTCCATTCACCGAATACGTCTCAACACGCTGGTTAGGGCTTTATCTTTATAAGTGATGTCAACTTTCATTGCAAAGACTATCAGGATTACATAATTCTCATATAATTACCATGCAGGTATCGGGCCCCTGAAGTTCTGCTTCAGTCACAAGTATATGGTCCCCCTGTTGGTGAGTTGATGAAACCTCAGCTGCACTTTATTTTATTCTGTTCCTTAATTTTGTTTTCTAAATATGTTAAAATACTTTATTATTTCAGATATGTGGGCAATGGGTGCAATAATGGCTGAATTGTTCACACTCCGTCCTCTATTTCCTGGTTCAAGGTATAGTTATTATCCTCGAGAAGAATCCGTATTACTGCTTTTGTTGAATTCGAATTTGATCTCTGTAATTACAGGTGTCCGTTTTAATGTATACATTCAATTTTTAAACCCTTGCAAGTTCTTAGTTTCAAAGCTGAAATACGTGTTCATACCAATGAAATTAATTTCAGTGTTGTGACACAAAGTGATTGATATACTCGATTTTGAATTCTGGTGCAGTGAAGCAGATGAGATTTACAAGATATGCTGCGTACTTGGCAGCCCATCCAAGTTTGAATGGTCTCAGGGGCTTGAAATTGCTAGTGCTATCAATTATCAGTTCCCTCAAGTAAGTACTTTCAAGTAGTTTATGATAAATTTAGTAGGATTTTTCCTTCTTTTGTTATATTTTCCTGTTGCTTCCAAGGATTTCCGGACAAGTTTTAATTCCTTTTGATTTTTGTTTTGGTATTTGTAAGCTCATTGTTTTGTTGAGTACATGGTTCAGGCTTTTTTACTAAAATGTGAATATTTAGGTGTCTTTGACTTACTCTGTTTGTCTAATAACTGGGCAGGTTTCTGGGGTCCATCTCTCTTCGCTGATGCCAGGTGTCAGTCAGGATGCAGTTAATCTTATATCGGTATGCACGTTTACGACAAGGTTTTACATGCCTATATTATTGTGTATGGTTTTCCTTCCATAGTAAAAACTTATATTTTGATGTCCATGCCAAATATAGTCTCTGTGTTCTTGGGATCCTTGCAAGAGGCCAACAGCCATTGAGGCTCTTCAACACCCCTTCTTCCAGGTAAAGCCTTGATAAAATTTTATTACGCATTACTGCATTAGATTAAACCCATTGCTTAGAATTCTTGATATAATGAAGTGTTCATTGATGATTATATTTATTCATTTTAAAATAATTTTACAGAGTTGCTTTTACATCCCGCCATCTCTGCGTGCTAAACCTGTTCTCGCAAAAACACCTCCTGGTATGTCTTAGTGAACTGGATTTCTACTTCCATATACATGAAAAATTGAGATCTTTTGTATTCTCTGTGCAGTTGGAGCTAGTTTGGCTCAAAAAACTGGTAGTAGATTCCAGGGGAGGCTATCGAACCCAAAGCCCCCCAACACTTTCTCTTCAGCTAAACCACCACATGCATCTTTGAGTTCAGGTATATGTTTTGTTCGTTTTTAACTCAAATGTAAATCAAATAGTAATTCAGTTGAGATGCAACTGATTTTACCCTTGATTATGTATTTTGTCCAGGCGTGCAGAGAAAGTTGGACCTAAATAATAATCAGGTATTTTGATATATTGCAGTTAACTACCTTTTACTTTAGTAAAATTTTAAGTATGGCAAGGAGAAATCGCTAATTTGAACCAGAAAAAATAAATTTATTCTTCCTTGGCCCTATTTTTTGGCGCAGGATAAAAACCAGAAGAATGACTTGAAGCAACAGCCAAAGTATCGACCACCTGGATTGAATGGCTTAAATAAATGTAATGTCTATTGCCTTATTTATTGTAGTTTTCTAATAATAATAATAATAATAATAATAATAATAATAATAATAATAATAATAATAATAATAATAATAATAATAATAATAATAATAATAATAATAATAATAATAATAATAATAATAATAATAATAATAATAATAATAATAATAATAATAATAATAATAATAATAATAATAATAATAATAATAATAATAATAATAATAATAATAATAATAATAATAATAATAGTTTATACGTGTGTTACAGCCACTGGGACCTTAGGAAAGGCGAGGGAGATTTCTGATGCAGCCGAGAAGTTTGGAAATATGACGCTGGGCCCCAGTGGCAGGCCACTTGCAAAACGAACTTCAATGCCTCCACCTATGAAGGCCGGAGGTTGGCATCAGCCATCGGATTTGTTTGTAGGGCGTTCACAAGAAGTTCTTCCGGGAAGATCTTATACCCGAAAAGTGGCTGGATGAGTAGAATGCAATGTGGTCTTCAATCGATGATGTGTTTGTCTGTGTGAATTGGCAGTCATCTTCTATGCCAGTCTGCCATTGGAGTTTATCTTTCATTATATTGAGTTGTGTTTTTCTCTTTTTTCTTTTCTTTGTTGGTGGTTTTCATCTTCAGTTGGGTTTTCTGAGTGTTGTTGATAAACCAGTGATTCTATTTTCGATATCTGGTGTGTGATTTTAAGTCGGTAGATATTGGTCATGTATTAAGGGGCTTTGAAGATTATTTTTACTTGTTTTGATTTTAATTTTTAATAACCTAAGACCATATGCCTTTGTTATTTGCTTTTTCATCTTTGTCTGATCGTATATTAAACGAAATTCTTTGATAACAGAGCTGGTCTTGTGTGTCATATTTTCTGCATTTACCGAATTCAGATTTCAATACTAAAATTCATTTGGCGTAGAAGCTAATCCTATAGTTACATAATAAGTTAGTATGAATTAAAATTTCCAAGAGACAAATAACTGGTTCAAAATGAAAACAAAACCAAAATAAAAACTAGGAAAGATACTGCGCTTGTATTCTATCCCTGTTAGTTTCCCACCAGTTTTTGGCGTGCACTTCTCCAAACTTTTCGCGGCTGAAAATGAATATAAACAAATAAGTTGGAGGAGCTATTTGTAATATTTACAAAAATATACTCTACTCAATTTATTTCACCTGAATCTAACACGTCGAAGCTCCCTAGTACCATCCATAAGTTGTCTGATGGTAATATAAACACCAGGCTCGTCTTCTTCAATCCACTCCGAGTCAATATCGCTCGCGTTGCTCATCGAAACGGAGGCCTCGTCTCTCGATGAGGTTGTCGTACGCGAAGCTTCCATCTCGTTTCCTCTGGGCCCACCACCACCGTTGTAATAGTAGTGTTGGTTGTACCTTGGGGTCCACACGGATGGTGTAACTCGAGGGCTTTCTAATGCAGTGCATCCTAGTCCTAGCCTCGAGTAAATCGAATCTCTCTGCAAGAAAGTAGTCATGAATTACTCGAATTAAAATTATGTACCAAATTGAAAATGTTGACTTACTCCATCCTCTGATCTCCCTGGTGTGTTGTTCATAGCTTGCTGGTTGAATTTTTGGACGTTGTATAATTCCGTTATTCTGTCGAAATTCTCACCCCACCATCTCTGAGCTTGGAATTTGTCAAACATCTCCCGGCTTCGATTCAGTTCAATTCAGTTGTTATTATTAATTAATGGGGTGACAGAATATATTAAATAATGAATATACGTACTTAAAGCGGATTCGTTTGAGATCGTTCCCACCACGCGGCAGGGACAAGAACGTAATTTGAACTCCGGGCTCGACTTGCGCCACCCACTCTTTAGGCTCGTCTTCTTGTTCGAGCATCACGTCTCCGAACTGAGACGAGGACGTGCTGAACCTCGGCCGGTTGCTCCTTGTGATTTGGGGCTTGTAATTACGGTCATACGGAAGCCCATCGGTGTCAAAATCCGGGTAGGGTCCTTGGGCCACTCTGAAGCTGCCACCTGGCATGTTGCATTTGGAGGACCCGGACCCACCCGAGACCTTCAATGCCATCTCCTTAATCTGATATATATTAAATTAAAATTTAATTAGAATTACACGTGTCAGACATGTAAGGAAAAAAAAGAAGAGAGCAGCAGTTTCCGGGGGCCCCACTAAAAAAGAAAAGAGCAGGAACACAGTGGGGTCCACCAAGTAGCATGTCCGAAAAGAATCAGAGATGGCGATCAGATTCGTTTTCTTTTTTTGTGTATAAGAGCAAGTGAAAAAAAAGATACACTGACACGCGAAAAAAATTAATGGAAATAAAAAACACAAAAAAACCAAAGGGTAAAAATTACGACGTCTGTACTGTAATTAAATTCGTGAGTGAATGAATGTACCTGAGTTGTGAGGGTTTTGACGGCGTCTTTTGCACGGGGGGTTCCGTCTCCGTCTTCCGTTCTTTGCTTCGAGCATGTAATGCACGTCAACATCTCTCTTTCCGTCTCCTTCAAAATGTTTTTATGTTTAATGTTGCATATTATAAATGTAAAATTAGAAAGAAAAAAAATATCACAACATGTTTATGTAGGTTGAATGTGCTTTAATTTTATAAAAAGTGAAAAGAAAAACCCATAATAATTTTAAAGATTTTGTTGCATGAAAAATTGCGAAGGGGGTGGGTGGTATGGACCTTGTGCTTTTAAGAGTCTTTAATAAGAATATATAATCAAAATACAAAAAGAATTACTTCTAATAAAAATGGGCCGAATTTTCTGACAAGGTTTTGGATACTCCATCATCATAAATTAACACCAATCACTTCGTCGCCTTTTCATTAAATATAAACCCATTTCAAGAAATTTAAAAAATATATATATAATTAAGTACTACTCCTATTATATATTTTGAAAATAAATGTAATTTTGTTTTATCCAATAGCATCCAAGGATCTGCGAATTGAATGCAGGATTTGTCGAGATTCGAAAGCGGTTGGTGAATGCATGTTCACATCACACAGCAAATTAAAAACAAGAGAAAGTAATTATTATATATAATTAATAAATGCCGAATAAAAAAAATTAATATAATTAAAATAAAACGTACGATCTCTTTCTTAACAATTGATGGCGACTTTACTCGAGCTACCAACTTCTTTGAATTCTTCATAAACACAACTAAAAAAATTGTTTTTTTTTTAATTTTATTTGGATGCATACGAGATTTCAAAATGGGAAGAAACGACGAAAGCGTAAATGTATAATTTTTTCGACAATTTAATAACATTTGTACATATATTTGAGCCATGATTCACCACAAATACTTTCTCTGTCTCTTACGAAGATATATGTACTGATTCAACCATGCAATTGTAATAAAAAAAGCAATAATTAATTACCTCAAGTACGAGTCTTTGAGATGTTCTTTATTTTTGCTTCAGAGCTTGTAGATCGAGTGATGATAAAATTAAATAAATAAGATATTTATTTATTCTTAATGTGGTGTTTATAGATGGAAAAAAAAAACAAAAGTGTAAGCGAAGGAAAGAAAGGAAGGGAGGATGAGAATGTGGATTTATTATGGATACGGAAATGAGTGCTTGTAAAGATTGTGCATCGTTTTCTAAATACGAATTGAAGGAAGTTTGGGGGTCAATTGTGTAATTTTCGGAAGATGTTTTGTTGGGGGGCCCACAGCTAACACTCGATGATGCTTCTGTCTGTTCTGTGTGGGCGTTGCAAAAGTGGGAGGCCGTATAATTAATTAGCTTTAAATTATGGGCTGATTATTAATTATTCCACTTTATGCTTTTTGGAGATTACTTCCCATCATTGCCTTGGTTGGTTTTAGGCTTTTGAATAGACCAATAACCCCCGTTTAAAATAAATGCACAAATGCTTTGTGAAAAAATATTGAATCGTAATTTTAAACAAAGTAGAGTACAATTTAATGACATAAAAATACATCAAAATATATTATAGTTCTACCTCTATTTTATAGTCACATTTCTTTTGTTATTTGTGAAGAAAGTGTGACTATTGCTTTAAAACAGAAGTAATATAATTTAGTGTCATGTAATTTGTGTGTATATATATAGTATCAATTTAAACAATAATGTGCACCGGCCGTTCTTCTTAATAATGCTCTTATATACAAATTGTTGTCAAATAGAATTTTGATCGAGTTCTTCTAATAATGCTCTTATATACAAATTGTTGTCAAATAAAATTTTGATCGAGTTCACGTAGTTCTTTTAAGTAGACAATTGGATCGACTCTATCCTTCTAACACTACCTTGAAGGAGTTGAACACTCGGTTACAAGACAAGTGTCTTTAATTACGAGCAAATGTGCATGTAATTTCTCAGGGTTTGATTTCCACAATTCGCAACTCATCCAATCTGACTCGTGTGCATCTCTAAGTCTAAAATTGTTGAATTGATTAATAAATATTCAGCACCATATATAGCTAGAGTAAATTATTGAAGCAACTAGTGATTAACAATATTGATGACTATTCGGGTTCGGGTATTCAGGTTTGTACCGAAATACATGTACTCAATTGAGTATTCGAATACTCTTACCCAATAAATTTGGGTAAAAAGTCGGGTTAAGATATTCATTTTTAAATATACTGAATATTAGGGCACTCGATTACCCGTTCGGGTATACCCGAAATACCCGATTAATTATTTTAATTAAAATAATAAATATATTTAATTAAAAATCTAAAATATTATACAGTATATAATAAATAAAACTATATTCTATATATAATAGTAAAAAAAATACAATACAATAACCTAGCAATATCGGTCAACTTGAATAAGATGATTAGTTGAACATTGAGTTAGAGAATGTGCAAATAAAAGAATATGAGAAAAGTGAACAAATCGTAATTAGTGCAAGAAAATGAAAAGCTCACATTTTTTTTGGGTGATTTTCTTAAAAGGGTAATTTTCAAAGTTACTATTTAATTTAGGATATTAGTTTTTCTTAATTATAAATTTGAGTAATATTCCAAAATTACCTTTATTTATTATACATGGTGGGTAATTATATTAAGGGTATTATAGTAATTAATTGTATTTTTTCTTATAATTATAAAATTAATATTACCTCTATTAATAAAAACGGTTAAAGAAAACTACCCTTAATTATAAAGTTTATTTTATTAAGCTTGAAATCTAAATTAATAAATCAAACTACCCCTTTCCTTAAATATATTTTTTTTATTGTTTTTAATTACTTTATTTTGTTTTTTCTTATTATTTTTAACTTAGAATGATTTTTTAATGTTAGTTGATTAATAAACTATTGAATTTGAATATTATTGATTTTTTGTAAATTTATTTTTTAGGGTAATTTTGGGTACACGATTATCTGGCTCGGATATTGGGTACTCAATTTACAAAAGAAGGTCGGTTTATAAGATAAATTTTTTTACTTATTAGGGTACGAGCACCTAAAAATTTCGAGTGCGAGTAGCCGTTCGTACGGAATAGTCACCCTAATTAACAAGATATATTTAAAAAAATTAGTAATATATGATACAATAAGGAACAAAGAAAGTGATGTACAACATATTATGTATATGCCCAACCGACAAAATGTTGAACAATATAGTTTTTGACTACTCATGCACTCACAAAACAATCAAATCATGGGCTTCAATGTTTCACCTTCACCATCTTCAGATGTTGTTCCAACTCTTCTTTTGTCTCCGCCTGTCAATTACCATTTGTCTTTCTCTTCTTTTCTTCACCTTTTGTAATATGCTTCAATGGAAATTATATATATATATATATATATATATATCAAGTTAGATCGTCACTTGGCCATCAACTTAATTTGGATCATTAGAAAACAGTAATTGAATTTATTTTAGGGATATTTTAAAAAAGAGGCATGCACGTAGATACTAATATATATAATACTTAGATATGCACTTGTAATTCACATAATTTACATATTACAAAAAATTATGCTATTTCCAATAATTTCTAAAACCAGATTGTCCTTCATACTCCATATTTTATGATCTAAAGTGTTATAGTATAAGAAATATATATACTCCCTTCTTCCCGAAATAACAGGACACTTTTTTGGGTACGGAAATTAAGAATATGTAACTTTTTTACCATTTTGATAAAAAAAGTAAATGGTATAAATATATTTTAAAGTAAATTAATTGTGAGTAAATTAAAAAAATAAATTACTAAAAAGTATTGCAGAATTGTATTTTAAAGTGGAAAATAAAAACAATTTAGTTTCTTTTTTTAAAGGTACACTTATTATGGTGGTGTGACATTCATTTAGAGAAAGTAAGTACTCTCTCCCCTCCACACTAATAGTCATACTTCCTTCACAAAATACAAAGGAAGTGTAACTATTTGTCTTGTTGGAAGAAAGTATATTATTATAAGACTGAGGGAATAGTACTTATAATGAATAAATGGCATCTCATTATAAGACAAATATTAGTATTTCTAACATGCCTGAAGCATTTTGTGCCAACAAATAAAGAAACTTTATGTAATTACGGTGGCACGATATATTTTTAAGTAATATTTTTATATTTCAAAATAATAAGATATTATTATTTGTATTTTACACTAATGGCATTTACATTTTAACAATTATTCTTCGTGCTTAAGCAATCGAAGAAGATACCTGATCACAATCTAGGAGTAGGAGTCTAGCTTCTGTGGAATAACTTAATGAGATGGTTAACATAGTTGGTTATTGAGAGTTTAAAAGTTGAAGAGAAGACCAATATTCAATAATTATTTTAAGGGATGGTTTCCTCTTCTATTTTAGATCATTTCAAATAGTAGATCAAATAACGTGACATCAAATTATACTTAGTTAGGGTACATCATTTGAGATGTAGGTACAATTTAAGGGTACATTATTTGAGATGTAGGTACAATTTAAAGAAATAAAAATGAGTATTAAAATTTAAATGTTAGTTACAATTTTTGTGAAAATTTGTTTGAAATTGTAAATTTTTATGTAAGGCAGCCTCATGCGGCAGGGCGAAAGCATTGACTCTGCCGCAGTGCGAAGACAGAAACCGATTCCCTGACAGGAGTTAGAATTTTTTTTTTGTAAGAGACCAAAAATTGAATATCTCTTTCCATACTTATCCGATTGAGGTGATTCAAAAGGCAACGGAATCCTTGGGGGACAAGGAACCTATTTCTACCATAAAACGGTCTCCAAGTCGCCTATATAACTTGCGTCGATCATAGCAGCGAAACGTGAGAGAGATGTAGGGGCATCAGTCGTTCGATGAGCTAGAGTCGGCCAAAAGTATTAGGGTTTTAATACTTGTTATTAGACGTGAGGTTAAATCGATAATATTTACGCCTTGTTGGCTCGGAATTATCAAGAGTGATTGTAATCTCGTTTACGTTAAATTAAGAAGAAACACCCCTCTCCCCGAGCACGTAGTTAAAGGCTGCATCTCCATAAGCAGCGCGATACCAAAGTTCGTAAAATCTTGTCTTGTGTGTGTGTTGTTTATAGTGCTTTTATATTCTTGTGAGTTCACATATTAGTGAGTGATTGTGAGCTGGAGAGTCAAATCATATTCATTCGGTTTTGAGTTATTCTCGTCGTGTGGTTTATGAAAGTCTAATTTGATCGGATTTATTCGGTTGGTTGGACCTTGTTGTGCGAATCCTCAACAAGTGACGTCGTTTGTGGGAAGATAAATCAAGAGAAAATGATGAAGCTTGGAACGATGAACGATGAGGTTGACAAGGTGTCTACAAGAACAACTTTGATCCTTGGAGGATCAAAGGCAAGACGATGATAACACAACACGGGCTTACTGCCAGCACTGCCGTTCTCCAGGCAGGGAGAGGTGACGAGACCTATGGATGATGCAGCTGACGCTGCGGCAGTAGGTACTCAGGTTGGTCTTGCGGCAGGACGAAGTTCTGGAAGGTACTGAGGCAGAGGCAGACAGTATAGCAGAACCAGAAGGCAAGGGTTGTTCGCAGGGGCACATATGACAATGATTAATTGTCTCGGAGACAAGGTAATTGTTGTTGTGTCCAAGGAGCCGGCTGTTGAGATATTACGAAATGAACTGGAGAGTTGGTACTCAAGGCAACTTCAGAAGAGGAGTCAGAAGAGTGAAGAACAAGTCATCATCTCATGAAGGCATGTGGTGTTTTTCAAGGTGACAAAACCATGTTCTTGAGGAGGGTTCGTCTCATCAAGAAGGAGCTGAATCTAGGATGAATCTAGCGCATCACGACGATGATGTTGCTGAGGCAGCAACTGCGACAGGGTTATGCCGCAGGCCTCCAATTGTCACTTCAAGGAAGGGAGGAAAGTGGATTAAGGATTCAGGGTGCACGGTTCACATAAGACCTATGAGGCAGTGGTTTGAGGTTCTTTAAGAAAGATTATCTTGTCTTCAAGACGTAGCTGAATCAAGGATGTATCTAGCACATCACGGCGATGATGTTGTTGAGGCAGTAACTGCGGCAGGGGGAACTGCAGCAGGCCTTCACGGTTCACATAAGACCCATGCGCCAGTGTTTTGATGGTTTTGAGGAGATGGATGGAGGTTCTATCATTCTTGGATATTAATTTAACTTGTAAAATTGAGGTGATTGACTCTTCACTAAAGCTTGGTTGATAGCTCGTCGAAGCTTTTAACCAAGGATTGTTCATGTTTAAATGGAGGATTCTTTCAAGGGAAGAGAGGTAGCACATTAGTGCTGGAAGGGGAACAGGGGAATGGAGTGTGTTATCTGAGGACATTGCAGTTACAGTCGAATGCAGTATTGTGGTGGCAGCAGCAGGTAGGCAACACTTGCGGCAGGGTTTAAGGTAGCACTTATGGCAGTAGCTACGGGAGTAGTTGCAGAAGGGTATGTCGTCACCTCAGGTGACAAGGGGAACTTGGATTACATTCATTCTGATATCCGGGCCCATATAGAACAGAGACAAGGGATGATGGAAAGTATATCTTGTTCATCATGCCGAGCAGCGGCAGTGGCAATGACTTCGCAGCAACTGCGTTGGGGTAAATCTCAACAACGATTACCAGATTAAATGGTCTAAGGGTGTTCAGACATCGCTGAAGGTAAAGGAATCGGCGAATGGGTCGCTCAAGGCAGCGGCACAGGCATTGTCGAAGGCAGCGGTAGAGGCAGGGCAGTGGCATTGACTGCGCCAGCAACTGCGATGGGGTAGTTCGCATTATCGACTACCATATTATCATACTTCATGATGGGACATCGTTGAAGGTGGAGACAGTGGCCATGCATCATCGATGGCCACGATAGGGCAGCAGCAGTGGAAATGGTTGTGGCAGAGCGACTGTCGGGAAGTATTTCGCAGCAGAGCGACTACTTAATTTATAATACTCAACATAAAACTGATCGGGAGTGTATCGGTTGTCAAGTTATGCAGAAAGGAGGATCATTCATCAACCTAAGAGGTTTGCACGAGTTGATTTGTGTTAAATGTTCTAATGGTGGAAGAAGGTGCGAATGATATTGTCATTCATCAACCTAAGAGATTTGCACAATCTTATTAACTGTAATGGTGGAAGAAGGTGCGAATGACAGGTTAGTGTTGCTAATTTTGAGGTGGAGCTGTGCAACTTCCTTAGGCAGCACTTTATACTTTCTTTGGAGGATTTCCCTGAGGCAGGGTGTACTTGTTGGGTTGTGTCCTTCATATCCTACGTGTGCAATCGATAAAGTCATAAAGGTTGTCTTCAGATGTTAATTGATTAACCGATAATATTGTTTATTGCTGGGAGCACTATAATATTGATCAATAATCATACCTACAGGGTCACACATGGACTCAATGATGATGTACGTTGCTTGTTAATTATATTGATTTAGAATCAATATTTACGTAGATTTATGTACGTGCATGGGATGCATTGCATGGCTTGCATGTATGCATGTCACGTAATGTGACATGGCATGTCACACAAGCAAGGGGACCACATCTAATGCTATTTGGCATGGTGATGTGGAAATGACCCTTCACCTCTCCATTAACCACCATTACTTGTGCATTATGATGCACATTATGGTGGGGGTTACAAGGGAGATTAATGGTGATCAATATAATGATGAAAACATGTGTTTTCATACTACACTTGATCAGCCACGAAAATTCCACACAAAAGAGAGAGAGAGAAGAGAGTGTTCTTGGAGAACCACTTCAACCAAGTAAGGTGTTCATCATCCGGGTTCGTGTGCAAAACGTAGAGGCCATGCCATTTGTGCGGCTTCAACATCCAGGTGATCTAGACAAGAGGCGTGACGTGGTTATTCCTCAAGTGAAGCATCAGTTCGTGGTGGTGGTCGAGACGATCAACAACCGTTGTCTCTTCATCATCAACGAGGCACGCATCACCAAATGTAAGCCTTCGTTGAACCTTATATATATATATTGTATGTATATATATATATATATATATATATATATATATATATATATATATATATATATATATATATATATATATATATATATATATATATATATATATATATTTGTTTTAATATACACATTATGTGTGCACTAAGATCATGGCATAGTATATCTATTGCTTTACACGCTTCCGCACACATGGTTTATCGATTGGATCGGTAAATCGATACCTTCAGTACTGTCGCAGCAGCCAGGGCAGCAGTGCCTTTTGCATGGGCATTGGGAAGTCTCATACATGCTATTGTGGATAGCAGGACTGATATTGACCATGTTATGAGTGTGATATCGAGGTTTATGAGCAGGAGTCGCTGGTGGCAGTTCGAAGGTTGTTGAGGTATGTCAATGTAACCATTGATTACGGTTTCATGTCCAAGAATATGGAGGTCAGGGATGATACTCGAATTGAATGTGGGGATGTTGATTTTGGTAGTCTTGATACTATAAAATCAACAAGGATTGTTGTTGGCGTAGCGGCACTGCGGCAGCATCTGCTGCGGGCTATACTCATGAGTAGAAGGAGGTGCAAGAGATGTACCAAGAGGATAGGCTGGAACCTTTGGTTCAACCATCATTAATCTACTTAGGGACAAAGCAACAAGGCTTGGAATCTGTACGGAAATAGGCATATGGTTTCCACTATTTCCAAGTGGAGGCAGAAACTACTATTGCCTAGGCAGAGGTAGTAGGGATTACCGTAGAGCCAAGTGTCAAGGCAGTGACATTTAAAGGTGGATTTGGTGTCAAGTTGTTCATTTCTTATAGATAAGTGACGATTCACTTTGTTTCAAGCAAAGAAGATGGACTTCTTCTTAATAATGCTTGTTCAAGCTTAAAAGTAGAGAGACTTCTTGGAAAGGCTTGGTTAAGTAGGAACAATCGTTGTACACACAAGTGGTAACCATGGCAGCAGTAGGTACTACTGCACGAACTCTACAGGTAGCCGTATGGTGTAACTACCAGAAAGCACAAAGCATTCTGTTGTTAGTGTGGTAGGGTACAGGCATGGCAGGGTCTGTCATATGGCATGGCAGGGACAGGGACATCGTTATTCTGCCGTTATAAAAATATGAAGCGGTTATGCTAAGACTCTTGTTATGGTGATGTGATGCATGGGGTTGATTAGACTCGTTCGAGATACTTTAACAGGATATAATGCTTCTCGAGGTGGAGACATTGGCTATGGTAGAGACTGCATGCAGAGATTACGATAGCGACTACGGTAGCAACTACCGCAAGGGCTATTGCGGCAAAGAGTACCAGTAGGGACGTGCATCGGCATATGGTTCTACGTGGACTGTTTCACAAGCTTCTGAGCATTGTGAAGGGGTTGCAGTAGGCATTGCGATGCTATTGCAAGGTTCAAGGGAAGCGGCAAGACTCAGGTTGTGGCAAATAGTTCTATGAGTTGTTGACTTGGAGGATTCACGCTATGGTGATATCCGTAGGTGGGGAAAGGTGATCTACATCAACTTTCCGGGATATGAAAATGGATCGCGCTCCATATTTCATGTCGGAGATGCATGTTTGCATCAAGTCCAAGAGGACAACCTCACAATCATGGAATTGTGTAAGGGCTGCGGCAGGCACTTTCGTGGTGTCGCAGGGACTGTGGCACGCAATTTCGTGATGCTGCAGGGCTGTGGTAGGCATTCTCATGCTACCGCAGGGGGCCAGGTTAGGCAACAAGATTCAGGATGTGGCAGGCAGTGTTGTGAGTTGCTAACTTGATGAAGTCGTCTCCGGAGGTTTCTGGAGGTGTGGGAAGGTGGAGTGACATCTACTTTCGGATAATATGACTTATGTCATATGAAAATTATTGATGCCGCAAGGTGGTGTTAAAGAATTTGGGCAGGCAGTACCTATGGCAGGAGCTGCACTAGTATTGGGCATGACAGACTGAAGCCTAATGACAATACTAGGAGAAATATGATCGGGTATGATCATATGAAGGTCAGCGTGATCTAAAATCATGTTGAGACTGGAGTCGGATGGTTGGGTCTGATCATGGACTGGTGAATAAGGTGGTTGCAAAGGATTTGCTTGATTTCTTGACTCGACAGGGATGAGCAGTACTTGATCACTACTGCAAGAACGGTGACATGTATTTAGAAGTTTGAACAAGGTGGAGATTTGTGAAAATATGTTCGAAATTCTAAATTTTTATGTAAGACAGGCCCATGCAACAGGGCGAAAGCATTGACTCTGCCGTAGTGCGAAGGCAGAAATCGATTCTCTGGCAGGAGGCAAGATCTAGGCAGAATCTCCTATTTTTCGTAAGAGACAAAAAATTGAATATCTCTGTCCATACTTATCCAATTTAGGTGATTCAAAAGGCAACAGAATCCTTGAAGGACAAGAAACCTATTTATACCATAAAGGGGTCTCTAGGTCGCCTATATAACTCGCGTCGAGCACAACAGCGAAACGTGAGAGAGAGGCAGGGGCATCGGTCGTTCGATGAGAGTCAGCCGAAAGTATTAGGGTTTTAATACTCTTTATTAAACGTGAGGTTAGATCGATAATCTCTTACACCTTGTTGGCTCAGGATTATCAAGAATGATTGTAATCTTGTTTACGTAGGTAAAGGTTGCCTCGCCATAGACATCGCGATACCGAAGTTCGTAAAATCTTGTCTTGTGTGTGTTGTTTATCGTGCTTTTATATTTTTGTGAGTTCACATATTCGTGAGTGATTGTGACCTGGAGAGTCAAATCATATTCATTCTGTTTTGAGTTATTCTCGTCGTGTGGTTTATGAAAGTCTAATTTGATTGGATTTATTCGGGTTGGTTGGGCCTTGTAGTGCGAGTCCTCAACAATTTTGATATGTATCTTATATTGTGGGGGTCCTATATGCAATAAAGAAAAAAAGTCGTATCTCAAACCATTGAGATGGTGATGTACAAATTGATAGGTACAAATATTTTGTAATGTATCAATTAAATTGTACCTATGTTGAGTTACAAAATTGAAGATGTGTCAACTATTTTTTACCTATGTTGAGCTACAAGTATTTTGCACGAATATTATGAGAATTTTTTTATGTTTAATAATATAAAGTAAATGTATAATAAATTTTGATATTAAAGTAAAAAAAAATATTTCATTCATTTAAAAAGTTTTTTCTAAAATAATATTATATTTTTTAACGAAAAAGTAAATAATAAAAATAGATTTATAAGATAAAAGCACTTTATCATTTTTATCAACTATATCCATTTTTAGTTTAACTCTCCGGGCAGCCAATCGGGCCGGGCTAGAAATTCCAGCTATAATGGCTGGCCGCGGATTGGCTTATTTATATGTGTGTGTAAATGCATAAATTTAAATTTTTTAATGATAAATTATATTTCCTTTTATTCATAATAGATGTCGTTTTACTTTTCGAATTGTTTTCAATTTAAATGTTATTTTTTAATTTTCAATGTAATTTAAATATAAATTTTCCAAATTTGCTTCTAACATTAATTTAAATTATTTAAATATTAATTAGTTTAATATGTGATTTAGATTTTTAAAATAATTAGTGATCGAAGAGTAAAAATTGAGAGTTACTAATATTTTTATTAATATATATATATATATATATATATATTTGTGCACGAACTTTTGATAGCATATATTTTGAATAAGAGTGAATATTGTCTAGGCCATGGGATTCATAAAAAAAAAAAAAAGAGCTAGACTGTATAATATATAAATAATCTTCGTGTATCTAACATTTGAATTGTCTTTTTTTTTACTCTCTTAACTCAGCTTATGAATATCTCTTAACTCAGCTTATGAATATAGGACTTTTTTTTTACTGAAATTAATTAAAATGAACTGAAATTGTTGGAACTGAACTACTTTTTTTAAATAATTTTTTAAAAAAATTACTATCTTACAAATTTTGAAATATTTTTTTGTTTAATTATGTAAACATATACGTGTATTTTATGAAAAAAATATAAAAAATATAACATTGAAAGTGAATATGATAATAATGATAAAAGTAATTGAGATTTTAACTGAACTGAAATTACGTCCAAAAGATTAAGCCTACATACAAAAACATTTTAAAAGATTGAATTTCTTTTATTGTGTATTTAACTCATCTATTTTTTAAACATTCTTGTAATATCTTATAAGAATATTATTTTACGATTTTAGTCTTTGTACTTAATTTTATTTTAATAATTTTCATAAAAAACAATTGTTTATTAATAACTATTTTTTTATACTATTAACTAGTATTAAGCAACAAAAACATAGTCAAGGTCCAAAGCTACGCATCCCTTTTATCACATCTATCTAAGTTCAAATACAACACTTCCAAATCAAATTTTATTTCCTTCTTTTGAAGATTTGTGCCGAATAATGTGAAACACACGTGACATGACCATACAACTATACAAGAGGAAGCACTATTGTGTGTAATAAATCATTATAGTCATAATCATGTCTCATTAGTCATTAGAGGTAACCTTTATTTCAAACTTGATTTCCTAATTTCGGGTAGAAAAAATGTAAATAAGATACTTTCTGGACCTATGATTGCCAATTATGCATGAGTAGTGTTGTTTTAGCCGCGATCGTTTTAAATTTAAGTTCCTTTCAATTACTAATAGATTAGTTCAGTTAAATTTAACTCCATTCAAGGTTCAAATAAAATCAAATCAATTAAATTTAATTCAATTCGATTCAATTTATGATAAATCCAATCTACTCACGAGAAAACATTTTTATAAATATCTAACTTTTAATTGAAAAAAAAAAATTTAACTCAAATTATAAATTTGACAAACTTGCCACTTTAGTAAAATATTTGAAAGTTTTATTTACTCAGGTCTTTAAAATGTATAACAAATTAAACAAGAAATCCAAAGATCCGGCCACACATTAATAATCTTACATATGTTATTTTAGTTCTACACTTGTGAGTTGTGTCTAACTATTTTCTTTTATTGATTTCATTAATTCTGAACGAGCGTTTAATTTTTTAAATATTTATTATTTTTACCAGAAATCTAACATTATTTATTGCCTTTAAATTAAAATAAAAGAAATAAACAAACACCCACAAAATCTAGGAAAAAAGTAAATAATTCGATGGTTAAAGCTTTATTTAATGTAACCTTTAGAATGTTAAATTTAAGTAAGTAAACAGCGTAACAATGTACTCTTTTCATTTCAAATTAATAATCACATTTTCTTTACAAATTATAAATGACTATTACTCTGAGACGGAAATATTAGCAACTGTAAATATGTAATATTTACGTAATATTGTATTTCATATTATTAGGCTAGATTTTATATTGTAGATATTATTTTGTTTATTTCGTTCTCATTAGGAATTAGCCTTGTATCCTAACTATATATACTTCAAAAAAGAATCGATCAGGGATTCAACTATTTACATGGTATTAGACTAAGTTTACATTTTCCCAAACTCTAATCACCGTTCTTCTTGCGCCACAACCATGACAAAGGACAACGATGCTTCATTGGGATCCGGTAAGTCCGGCATCCATCCTGTGTATTCCGTCAATAATATCCTTCATAAGGTACGTATGTTAGACAGAGTTAAAATCACTTACTCCTCGTGGATTAAATTATTTACTCTTCATGCTCTAGGATACAAAGTCTCTCATCACATCGATGGGACCCCTCCCCCTGCCAAGACTGATCCGGCTTATGCGGAATGGCGCGAAATAGACGCACACGTTCTCCAATGGATCTACGGATCCATCTCCGACGACCTTCTCCTTCGAATTCTCGAAACAGACTCAACATCCTACGAGGCATGATCTCGTCTCAAGAATCAGTTTCAAAATAATAAAGGGTCACGCGCTGCAGCCTTGGAGCATGAGTTCACACACCTGTCACTTGCCAGGTCTGCCTCACTGGATGACTATTGTCAAAAATTGAAAGACATCGCCACCCACCACACTGATGTCGGAAACCCGATCAATGATCAACGTTTAGTGCTTCAATTAGTTCGTGGTCTCCCAAGTGAGTGGGACACAGTTGGGGCCTTCATAAATCAGTCGATGCCCACCTTCGACACAGCTCGGAGTATGCTGCAACTCGAAGAACAACGAAGGTCTTCCCGGACTGATGAGACTAGTGCTACGACGCTAGCCGCTCATCTCCGCCCCCTTCATCGAATTGGGGTGACGGCTCTGGTAGGACGACTCCACCTCCCAGCAACAACATTGGTGGTGGTGGAACTTGGAACAAATATAAAAATAACAATAAGGGCAAAGGTAAAGGACATGGAAATCGTGGTGGCAACAACCAACCTCCTAGGCCTGCTCAAACATGGGTTGCGTCCCCCTGTCCAACTCTGGCCTGCACAGAACTGGGCTCCTCAATGGGCAACACCACCGTGCCCATTCCCTGCACAACAAGGATGGATATCTCCATGGCAACCACAACTAACTCGTAGCTCACAACAGCAGCAACCTCGGTTTACCAGTCCCACACCAGCCGCTGGACAAGCATTTTTCACTAGGGATGGACTCGAACTGTCCCAACTGTTGGAGTTGTGTACTTAATGTCTAGATTTAAGTAACGGTAAACTCCCGATCATAGCATTTAATCTATTTAATTAATAAACAATTATTTGCATTTAATTATTTATAATTAAATATATGCAAATCATAGTTCTGGATTTTATACGTTGTAGTTAGTATGGTGCTGCATGGGCGCACAGAAGATCATACTATCGGTTACTCGTATTTAATCGAACAGTTGCTCACGACCTAGATGGACACGAACTAATCCATCGGTATAGTCGTTGTGTGAGAGAGAAAATAATTTATCTTAATTATTTTATCACACTTGTACACTTGGTGTATTGGGCGGATCAACTTGAGATTTATTGATTAGGATTGCCTTGGATAATCAATTTAAATCTCGGAGTATTTTATTCTTAATCCCCGATATTATTGCGGGTGTGTATATTTAATATTAGAGACTTTGATTTTCCAAAGGAATTAACCGATTTAATTATTGGGTTAATTACCGGTAAAGTTGGGTCGCTATATTTTATATACGACATGCCGTGAATACTTGACGGGAAAGTGTATCCCGGAAGGGTTGATAATATCCCCGAGATGAGTTCATAAGGAATTATTGTGTAAACCTCATGAGTGGATTCGTTCCGCACAATAATAAAGGTTGAACGGTACTAGTCTCGGATATAAGATATGAATATTATTTATTGAGCAATAAATAAATTTATTCATGGATATTTAAATCTTAAATACACGGAATAAATAATACTAATCGGAGAAATATTATTTGATATAATATGGAATAATATTGGGAGTGCAATTTTATTTATATAGTGGAAAATAAATAAAATTAATATTGATAAGAATTAATAGATTTGGGTTGGACCCAATTTAATTTTCAATATTAGAAGCCCAATATTTATTCTCCTTATGATCCCCTACGTAGCCTATATAAGCACTACATGGTCTTCACTTTTAAAGAGAGAATTAATTGACCTACGCCAATTCATAAAGTCTTGAGAGTGAGGAAGATCCATAGGAATCCGATAGATCGTCGCCCACACGACGTTCGGACGAAGTGCTAGGAATACGCGGGAAGGTCGCAAGGTCATCAACAAGATTCGTTTCTCCGTACAACGAATCGAGGTAATAATCGAGAATCCCCCTCTTTGATTATTTGTGCTTGTTAATCGTAATATGTACATGAACAAGACGATCCGGGAAAAACGACGATCATCGCGGACGGGGATTCGAGATCCCCGGCGAAGATCAAAGGGGGCGGTCGAAACCCTAGGGCTCGACCGCCCGGCGCGCGCGACGAGGGGCGAAGCCCCGGCTGGATGCCGGGGCACGCGATCGACTTCGGTCGATCGCTGGGGTGCCACGGGCTGGTGCTGTGGCGGACCCCAGCCGCCCTCGACGGCGGCGTGCGCAAAGGAGGAGCCCCGGCTGAAGCCGGGGCGAGCGATCGACCGCGTGGTCGATCGTATGGGAAAGCCGCGGCTGATGCCGCGGCGGGTCAGCCGGGAGCTGACCGCCCCTCCTGGCGGCGATGGCGGTGAAGTCGCCGGATTCACCGCCACCCGGGGGCTGCCGGAGCAGCCCCAGCGATCGCCATGCACGGCGATCGCGAACCCCAGCCGCGATGGGGTTCGGCTAGGGTTTAGCCGCGGGTTCATCCCGCGGCGACACTCTTGTCGAGCCCGGTTCTTCGCGTGTGGTTCGTGTTCGTGATTTCCGACTCGTGGGAGAAAATCGGCTGGGGGCGGGCTGCGTGTCTTCGGGCGCGTAGTCTCCAAAGGTCGGACTCCTGCGGATGAGTCGGTGTTCGTGCGATCTCCGGCGAAGGGTTTTCGGTCGGGTTATCGGTTCCGCAATTTTTGATAGCCCGGGACATCGAATCCCAGCAAATGGTATCAGAGCGTTTGGTTTCGTGTTCATGTATATATTCGATTATTGTTCTACCTTGCAGGATTTCCGGCTATCATGGTTGGATTTAATTAATTGTTTTTTAATTAATTATCATGATTATTAAACTCTCGGACATGTCGAGATTCGTTTTGTGTGGTTGAATGTTTGTAATAGTAAAAATTCGGGGGTTGACCGAATTTAGGATTTATTATTACACACTTTATTTTCCGGAAATTGTATAGGGTCGATTTCATGTATAGAATCGATACCGGAATTGTAATTTATTTTTTGTAAATTATTTACGTTGGTTCGATGATGAGACGATCGCCGGAAGACGAAGAAGTGACGAAGAGAAAAAGGGCTTGGGATCGATCCCATGATGGTGATCGACCCATGGCCTAGCCGGCGTGGCTAGGCGGCGGCGGCGCTCCTCCCCGAGTGGCCGGCCGATTGATCATGGTGGGATGGCGTGGGGTCTCCTAATCCCGTGCTATTCCTACCAAGATCCACTTTCCTAATTAGTTCGGATTTTTCCTATTTGAGTGCTTTGCTTTTGGAAACTCTCATGGATTAGGAAAAGAATTAATTTAAATTAATTTTATTTCTATTGATTTAATTCCTTCATGGAATTATTCATAGATTAGAAATTTAATTAATTTAGTACTAGATTTATTTTTCCTATTTGATTATTCCTACTCATGGGAATATTCATGGATTAGGAATAAAGATAAATTTGGAAAGTAGTAAGTCCTAATTTATTTTATTTCCTTGTTCTATTATAGATATCTTCTAGAATATTCCATGTTTTACTTGGATAGATTATTCTAGAGATTTAATAGAACTAGATAGGAAAATAAATAAATAAAAAATATTAATGATATTTAATTTTATTTTTGATATATTCGATTGACTTAATTTTCGAATTAAGTAACTTTTGGATTAATTGAAAATAAATAGATTTAAATATTAGAGATTAATATTCTCGTCACATGGAGCATTCAAGAAACGAAGACTGAAGACTAGAAGATGCATATGAAGATAAAGCCATGATAGTCGGGAAAAAATAATTTCTCTAGCATTATTTTTGACTATGTGCTATGTGCTTTATTGCTTTCATGCATGCTTATGTGTTTAATTATGCATTAGATAGCGTATCCCTTTGTTATAAAAAGCTAAGTGGGAGAGGGGATGGAAACATTCCCATGGTCTCCATTACTGTTCTCTTGGTGACTCTTATGGACTTTTGAAGTTCGTATAGATGTGTCATTGGAGGAGAATTCTTGTAATTCCTCTTACAAGAAACATTGATCAAGTTTATCAAACAATGCCTAATTTGTCTTTCTGAAACTGACTTCAAGTCGACTCATTCTCACCCCGGGGAGTGGAATGGAGCCAGAGCCACTTGGTCATGTAGAGGACACAAATTAGAGACTTTCGTGCCATTCTTTGATAGATGGGTCGTTTGTCTGCTCGGCTCCCTCATTTATGAGAGATAGGGTCGCTCGCATGGTGAATCACTGGTTAGAAACTTCGAGTTTCACTTATGATTCTCCGCGTCTTGATTTACGAAAATCGAATGGATCTTGTAATTGGGAGTCAATTATAAAAGTCTCTTAGTTTCGTAAACGTCCACACCACGTGGCTTGCTGCACTGACGGATTTTGGATTAATTGATGTAGACAGTTGTAAGGAATTGTGAAGAGTTGTGAAGTTGTCGTAAACGTCCACACCACGTGGCTTGCGGTAATGTAGCAATTCCAAACGATTCACTTTGGTGCTGAGTAATGGTTTACACTTAGATACGCCTTGTAGTATTCCTCCCCACGAGGTTACGCTATAAGTGATGTATGACCAAAGAAAATCTAATTGCTAAATCATTTGGGTGGGTAAACGTCCACACCACGTGGCTTGCCTTACCTGATGGGATTTTAGATGTGATTAGTAATTTAATGATATTATTTAAGGGAGATAATATCGGATATTAAATTAATTGTTTGTTTAAATGTGCTTATAGGTTTAGAGAATAGCTATGAACCCACTTTCTATGATACTCAAGGAGCATAAGCTCACTGTGATGGAGTTGTATTCTAAATGTCTAGTTTAGTGCAAATACGGAACTCCTTATCTATGCCTTAATCTATGTATGATTCAAGCATGATTGCATTTAATGCAACAGTCCTAGATATATACGTTGTAGATAGTATGGCGTGAGGAGACACGCGGAAGATCATACTATCGGTTACTCGTATACTATCGAACAGTAGCTCACGACTTAGATGGACAGGGACAATCCATCGGTACGTCGTAGTGTGACTGGTAGATAGTCGGTCTTGACTATCATGTTACACTCGTACACTTGGTGTATTGAGCAGGACCACGGGAGGGCGTTCGATTTATACTAATCGGAGTAATCGAACTAGACCTCAGATATTACGGATATGTGAGTTCTTAATCCCTATATAATTATAGGTGCGTGTGTCCAATGCTCGGTTCTTTGATGTGCCAATGAGTGAGACTAATTGATTAGTCAAGATCCTCGGTATATTGGGAATCGGAATTGTACACACGGCATGCTGTAGATTATAGACAGGAAACCGTGTCCCATTTACTGGGTTGATGATGTCCCCGAGATGAGCTCATAAAGTTTATCATGTAAACCCTGCAGGTGGATTCGTTCCACATGATAATAAGGATGAGTGGTACTAATCTCGGATCATAAGAAATGAATTAATTTAATTATTAGTAATTAAAATTAATTCGTGGACATGCGATATCTTAAACACGGGGAAATGTCACATATGTAATACGGTGGAAAAATTATTGACGGAATAATTTGAATTAATTAATTGGGAAATCATTTATAATTTTATAGTGGAATTAATTATAAATAAAATTGTGGAATTTAATTAAGGTTTTCCTTTTGGGACACCAAGTTAATTAAATTACAATTTAAGCCTAATTAATTAATTGCCTAGAGGTCCTCTAGTGTAGCCTATATAAATCCCTCCCCCCTCTCTCTGTAACCTACGTTTCGCCGCTATTATTAATTATGCAGAGAAAATTAATTGTTAGCGCAATTATCTTTTCCGCCTAATTAATTCAGATTAGCGCAAGAAACATTCTGTAGAAATTAATTGCTTGCGCAATTATATTTCTGAGACAGAAATTCTCTGTAGAAATTAATTTGTTAGCGCAAATATATTTCTGAGACAGAGAAATATATTCACGGTGGTTGAGAAGGGAAGAGACGGGGAGCTCCAAGCGGATCGATGCCCACACATCGGCTGGAGTAAGAGGGCTAGGACATACGCTAGAAGTCTCGAGGTCTCTGTCAATTCGGCTTCTCCGAATCACGCGACAAAGGTATGGAATCGAAACCCTCTTCCGCATTGTTTCGATTCGATCTCGTACGTAATTATACAACGGACCATCGATTGGTAATCGGGGTTAAGGATAGTTTTTCTCCAGCCTCTGGGCGGTTGAGAACCGCCGGATCGGTGGCTGGACGGAGAAAAACGGATCGGAAACGGCCTGGAACAGCAGCATCGCGCTGCTGTTCGAAGCAGGCAAGCGCCCGCTTGAGGGGCAAGCGCCCGCTCGCGTCAGGCAGCAGGCGCTCGCCTGGGCAGCAAGCGCTCGCTTGCGGTGCTGCGCGAGCGCTCGCCTGGTGGGCAGGCGGCCGCTTGCTCCGGGCAGATTGCGAGCCGCGGCTTTGACTGTGGCGGATGCGCGATCTGCTTGGCGAGTGGCCATGGCTGTTCGGAGGTGAACTCCTGGAGTCGATTGGGCACGTCCGGATGTTCGAGGGTTCGAACGGTGTGTCCCGGATAGTCGATTTCCAACAATTGGTATCAGAGTCGGTTTATCGGTTTGTTGTATTGTTCGTACGTTTTTGTGATGCAGGATGAACCCGATTATTATGGCCAACATTATGGGATGTTGTATGATAATTTTGTTGTGGTTTGTTAAACTCTCGGGCTTGTCGAGATTGTTTTGTTTTGGAAATGTTGCTTGTTTGTAATAGATAAAAACGACGGGTTGAGTCGTTAGGTTTATTTATTTATTTCCGTTGTTTTTCCGGGCATGTAAAGGATCGATCACCCTGTATAGGATCGATGCCGGATTTAGTAGATTTATTCTTGTAATTTTTCTTGCTATTTTTGGTGGATCGAGACGAGATCGAAACCCGGAGAAACGAGAGTCGAGGAAACGAACCGGCACCGGGCAGCCATCGAACACACCCCGTGTTCGCGACGGGCAGCAGCGGGGCTGGGGTTCGTTCGACCCCACGAGCGACTCAACGAGGCTCGAGACGAGGCTCCAGTGGGAGGAGTTCGTCTCTTGACCCTCGAGCGAGTCGGTGGTGGACCGAGACCGAGACGAGCAACGAGATCCAAGAGACGTGCATTGGAGAACACTTAAGGCCATAATAATCGGGACCACGTTAATTGCTTTTTGCTTGTTTTACGTGCTTTATTATTATGCTTAAGTGTTTATGCATGTTATCCCTTATCGTAAAATACTAAGTGGGAGAGGGATTGGAAACAATCCCGCGGTCTCCATTCTCTGTTTTGAATGTGATGTGTATTGACTTACGAGTTGGCTTTAGTGTCATCCTCCCTATCGGATAAAGTCGATACACGGATATCACTGGATCAAAATTCGAATTAAAATTCCACTTATAAAATTGAACAATTATATTTCTCAAAAGCAATGCCTAATCTGTCTTTTCAAAGACTAATTTCAACTCGACTCATTCTCACCCCGGGGAGTGGAATGGAGCCAAAGCGCTTGGTTATGTCGATGACACAGATTAGAGACTTTCGAGTCATTCGATGACTAGATCGATTGTCTGATTGGCTCCCTCACCTAGTGAGAGATAGGGCTCAATTGCATGATTGATCGCTGGTTAGAAACTTCGAGTTTCACTTATGAGATATCAAGCTTTGATTAATAAAATTGTGAAATTTAATAAATGTAAGATTCAATTAACAAAGTTGTTTGTTTTAGTAAACGTCCACAAGAACGTGGCTTGCTACATGGAAACGGTACTTTGGGTTAATTAAGATTCTATGACATTTAAATAAGTGAGATTCAATTAATAAAGTTGTTTGTTTTAGTAAACGTCCACAAGAACGTGGCTTGCTAAATGGAAACGGAACTTTGGGATTAATTGAGGCTCGACAGTTATAGAAAGTCGTGGAGGACCGCATGTCAACGTAAACGTCCACAAGAACGTGGCTTGCGGTGGACATGTAGTTCCCGAGCGGTGGACTTAGTACTGAGAAATGGTACACACTTAGGTACGCTTTATAGTATCCTCCCCATCGGAGTCACTGCTATAATGATGTACGACCGAAGTGAAATCCAATCATAAAATCATTTGGACTGGTAAACGTCCACAAGAACGTGGCTTGCTATGTCTAATGGGATTTTGGAAATGATTGGTAGTTTAATGATATCACTTAAGGGAAATGATATCGAATTAAACTCATTGTTTGTTTTATATGGTATTATTCCCATTAAAAGTCAACAAACTCACTGAACCTGATTGTATGGATTGGAAAAGAAACTTGGACATTGTCCTAACTGCAGAGGAGTACAAATGTGTACTCCAAGTCAATTGACCTGCTGAACCAAATGATACTTCCACTACTGAGGAAAGGAAGCTCATTGGAAATGGATCAAGGCTATGAGATGACGCAGAGCAACATTATGACCTTCATGTCAAAAGTGCTGCGACATCGGATCATGCCATGACCATTACCTATGATATGATGCTTAACCTCAAGAAGTTTTTGGTTATCAGGACAGGACAGCCGGGCAAAGTGAAATGAGGCAACTCATGACGGCCATCATGTCGGAAAGAACGCCCGTAAGGGATCACGTTCTTAGAATGATGGGCTATCTTAATGAGATAGAGATTCTGGGAACAATTATCAATGGGGTAACCCAGGTTGATTTTGTGCTCCAGTCTCTGCCGAGAAGTTTTGAGCAGTTCCGCCTGAACTATAATATGAATAAGGGGTCTTACTCATTGGCGGAGCTCCTGATTGAACTTCTAGCGGCTGAGAGAATCTTTAAGGGTCCTCAAAACACTTATGGCTGAGAAATTGACTCTTCCTAGGTCTTCGGGCGGCAAAAGGAAGAAGAAGCAAATACGGAAACCCAGTGGGCCAAATATATCTGGACCACGGAACGGGACAAGCAAGCCCAAGGGGCAAGTGCTTCCGTTGTAAGCAGTTTGGATACTGGAAGTTTTAATTGTCCTCTCAAAGCAACTAGAAGTTAACTTCTCCTTAGTCACCGAAACATACTTAGTGGTGTTATCTACCAGTACCTGGTGTGTGGATACGGAAACCACTAATCATGTCTGCACCTAAATGCGGGGGTTCCAGGAAACCCGGAGACTTAGAAAGGAAGAAATTATAATCTACATGGGCAATACTGTTTAAGTAACAGCCATTGCAGTGGGAGATGTTAAAATGTTTTAACGGTAGGATTTTAGTTCTAATAAATTGTCTTTATGTGCCGGTATTTAGAAAGAATTTTCATTTCGGATTTCTAAATTGGCTTAGAATGGATATTCCGTTTCTTCTGATAGTTTTATACCTATCAGAGTAGGAAACGGGGATATTATCTATTCTGGTACATTGATAGACAATTTAATACTGAATCCGTGTTCTTCCACGATGCAACACACCGGAGCTAATAACACATTGTCGAACCCCAATAAGAGTAAAGATCCTTCTAGGATGAATCAAATGTACTTATGGAATCTTAGGCTAGATCATTTTAACTTAAGTACGATTCAAAGGGTGAAAGCTGATGGACTACTCAGCTAGGTTGAAGGAAAGGACTTTCCAACCTTCGAATCATACTTGGAAGTTTTAATGACCGAGCAATCCTTTACGGTTAAAGGGAAAAGATCCAAGAAAGTACTAGAGTTGATTCGCTCTGATATATGCAGACCTCTTTGAGGAGTATGGCATACTTATCAAGAAATTGGATTAACTCCCAACAGACTACACTATTTATGCCTCGGCAAAATAATGTGTTGTAAAGAAGGAATAGGACTCTTATAGATATGGGAAAGTAGACAATAAGTTATTCGGAGTTACCTAATTCGTTTTTGGGATATGGCTTGGAAACAACGGCGTTTATCCTGAACTTGATTCCTTTGGAAACTTGTACAGATATTCGGCTGGTTATAGGATACCCTAAGAAAACGAATTGAGATATGTAATATAGTCCAAAGGACCAGATGTTCGTTGATTGAATCAACGTTCGGTTCTTAGACATGGACTATATATACACAAGATCACAAGCCCAAGAGTAGAGTAATACTTAATGTGCTTAGAGGGACTGATAAAGACTTAGAACCAGCCTAACTGAGTAGTTCACTACTATAATCTTTAGTCACTAAAGATACACCGGAGCGTCGTCGTAGTGGGAGGGTTGTTAGACAACCCGACAGGTTCATGTTTATAGGTGAGCTTTCGGACTTATTACCTGGAGAACATGAAGCCGAACCCTGGACCTATGACGAGACGCTGAAAGATCAAGATGCTCAGTCTTGGCAAAGGCGATGAAATCTGAGATTGAATCTTTGGATTCAAAGATGGAAGTCAAGACGGATTTCCTAAATGGAAGTCTTGACGGGACCATCTGTATGGGACAATCAGAGGGATTCATCAAAGAGAGCCGAGAGCATTTTGTAAAGAAAGCTTAATCGATCTTTGGATTGAAGGAAGCTTCAAGATCTTGGACACATGCGGACCTATGAGAAAATCCATTTCATGGATTCATTCAAGGCATGTTTAGGTCCTGTGTGTAATAAAGAAGTGACAGAAAAGATGTGGTGTTTTCTCATTCTTTATGTAGACGACATCCTTCTAAATTGGCAACAATATGAAAGATGTTATCGGACATAAAGGGATGGTTGCCCGAGTAATTCAATGTAAGAGACTTAGGAGATGTCGGGAATGTTCTTGGGATCAAAGTTATAAATGATCGCCAGAAAAGAACATAGAACTTATCTCGAGTCTCATACGTAAACACAATTCTTACTCGTTGCAACATACAGAATTCCAAGAAAGGTCTTCACCTTTTAGATGTGGAATTCATCTATCTAAAGTTTTGTGTCTGACACAATAAAGGAGATAGATGAAGAGTAAGCAGTTCCCTGCACCTTAATGGTGGGAAGCTTAATGTATGTAATGCTATGCACGAGACTGATATCTGCTATGCCGTGGGCATGGTGGTGAGATATCATAGTAATCCTGGAAAGGATCACTCGACTGATGTAAAGAACATGTTTAGGCTCCTGCAGAGGACCATGATTTATGTTCTGAGTTACAAAGCAGTCAAGTTGTTTCCTTTGGATTACATAGAATTGGATTTCCAAATCAAACAGGGACAGTCGAAAGTCGAAGTCAGGCTATGTGTTCTCACTGTGAAGTGGAGCAGTCACATGGAAGAATGTAAAGCAGCAATGCATTACGGACTCTACCATGGAAACTGAAAGGATAACGGCCTCTGAGGCAGTTAAAAGGTCAGTGTGGCTCCAGAACTTCCTAAGGGACTTAGATGTGGTTTCTAGTTCACCCAAAGCTATTTTGAATAGCGGTATTGGCAAACTTGAAATGCCACAACTCCACAGTGGGAGATAACACGTAGAGCGCAAGTACCACCTGATTCGAGAGATCGTCTAGTAAGACGATGCAGTTGTCACCTAGATAGCATCGAGAGGATTGCCTGGTAAAACCCGTTCACAGAGGCTCTTCCAGCGAAAGCGTTGGATAGGCGTGATGTGGTTATGGGAATCTGATGTTTGGGAGAGGGCGACTAGACTTTTAGTATAAGTGGGAGATTGATGGAGTTGTATTCTAAATGTCTAGTTTAGTGCAAATACGGAACTCCTTATCTATGCCTTAATCTATGTATGATTCAAGCATGATTGCATTTAATGCAACAGTCCTAGATATATACGTTGTAGATAGTATGGCGTGAGGAGACACGCGGAAGATCATACTATCGGTTACTCGTATACTATCGAACAGTAGCTCACGACTTAGATGGACAGGGACAATCCATCGGTACGTCGTAGTGTGACTGGTAGATAGTCGGTCTTGACTATCATGTTACACTCGTACACTTGGTGTATTGAGCAGGACCACGGGAGGGCGTTCGATTTATACTAATCGGAGTAATCGAACTAGACCTCAGATATTACGGATATGTGAGTTCTTAATCCCTATATAATTATAGGTGCGTGTGTCCAATGCTCGGTTCTTTGATGTGCCAATGAGTGAGACTAATTGATTAGTCAAGATCCTCGGTATATTGGGAATCGGAATTGTACACACGGCATGCTGTAGATTATAGACAGGAAACCGTGTCCCATTTACTGGGTTGATGATGTCCCCGAGATGAGCTCATAAAGTTTATCATGTAAACCCTGCAGGTGGATTCGTTCCACATGATAATAAGGATGAGTGGTACTAATCTCGGATCATAAGAAATGAATTAATTTAATTATTAGTAATTAAAATTAATTCGTGGACATGCGATATCTTAAACACGGGGAAATGTCACATATGTAATACGGTGGAAAAATTATTGACGGAATAATTTGAATTAATTAATTGGGAAATCATTTATAATTTTATAGTGGAATTAATTATAAATAAAATTGTGGAATTTAATTAAGGTTTTCCTTTTGGACACCAAGTTAATTAAATTACAATTTAAGCCTAATTAATTAATTGCCTAGAGGTCCTCTAGTGTAGCCTATATAAATCCCTCCCACCTCTCTCTGTAACCTACGTTTCGCCGCTATTATTAATTATGCAGAGAAAATTAATTGTTAGCGCAATTATCTTTTCTGCCTAATTAATTCAGATTAGCGCAAGAAACATTCTGTAGAAATTAATTGCTTGCGCAATTATATTTCTGAGACAGAAATTCTCTGTAGAAATTAATTTGTTAGCGCAAATATATTTCTGAGACAGAGAAATATATTCACGGTGGTTGAGAAGGGAAGAGACGGGGAGCTCCAAGCGGATCGATGCCCACACATCGGCTGGAGTAAGAGGGCTAGGACATACGCTAGAAGTCTCGAGGTCTCTGTCAATTCGGCTTCTCCGAATCACGCGACAAAGGTATGGAATCGAAACCCTCTTCCGCATTGTTTCGATTCGATCTCGTACGTAATTATACAACGGACCATCGATTGGTAATCGGGGTTAAGGATAGTTTTTCTCCAGCCTCTGGGCGGTTGAGAACCGCCGGATCGGTGGGTGGACGGAGAAAAACGGATCGGAAACGGCCCGGAACAGCAGCATCGCGCTGCTGTTCGAAGCAGGCAAGCGCCCGCTTGAGGGGCAAGCGCCCGCTCGCGTCAGGCAGCAGTCGCTCGCCTGGGCAGCAAGCGCTCGCTTGCGGTGCTGCGCGAGCGCTCGCCTGGTGGGCAGGCGGCCGCTTGCTCCGGGCAGATTGCGAGCCGCGGCTTTGGCTGTGGCGGATGCGCGATCTGCTTGGCGAGTGGCCATGGCTGTTCGGAGGTGAACTCCTGGAGTCGATTGGGCACGTCCGGATGTTCGAGGGTTCGAACGGTGTGTCCCGGATAGTCGATTTCCAACACACTGGACCCAACTATATTGATTGGAAGAGAAATTTAGACATTGTCCTAACTTCGGAAGAGTACAAGTTTGTACTCCATGAAGTGTGCCCTGCTGAGCCCACGGCTGCCTCAACTGATGAGGAAAAACTGACATATCGGAAGTGGAAAAAGGCTGATGAAATGGCTAGGTGTTATATTCTGGCTTCCATGTCAAATGTACTCCAAACCCAACATGAGTCGATGAACACTGCCTATGATATGATGTTTAACCTCAAGGAGATGTTTGGGGAGCAAGATCGTGCGGCAAGGCAAGAAGCCATGAGAGTCCTCATGTCGACTACTCAATCTGAAGGAACGCCCGTAGGGGAGCACGTTCTTAAGATGATGAGTTTGTTGAATGAACTTGAGGTCCTAGGAGCTTCTATTGATGCTGAGACGCAAGTCGACATCATACTCCAGTCTCTGGCCCCTAGTTTTGAGCAGTTTCGTATGAGCTATAATATGGGTAAACTATCTTATACTCTTGCGCAACTCCTGACTGAACTAAAGGCGGCAGAGGGGATCTACAAGAAGGGCAAGTCTCAAGCGCTTGTAGCTACCAAGTCCAAAGGCTTTAAGCCTGGTGGAGGTAGGGGCAAGAAAAGGAAGCAAGCCATGAAACCCAGTGGTGCCAAGAGGAGTGGACCACGAGTGGGGGCTAGTAAGCCAAAGGGCAAGTGCTTCCGATGCAACAAGTCTGGACACTGGAAGTCTGAATGTCCTCTCAAAGGTACGAATTTTTCTTTAGTCGAAAAAACATAGTCAGCGGTATTATCTACCAGAATTCTGGTGTGTAGATATGGAACCATTGACGGTATGTGCATTAAATGCAGGGGTTCCAGAAAACTCGGCGACTTAGAGAAGAAGAGTTCGAGTCTACATGGGCAAAGCTGTTGGGGTAGCAGCAGTTGCAGTGGAAGACATTTATCTGTTTTAAGTTTTCATTTCAGTTATTGCTTTATGTACCCCTTATTTTGAAAAAGAACTTTTGTTCTGGTTTTCTTTATTATTAATGGATATTTTATTTCTTTAATCATTTGATGGTTTGGATAAGAAATAATGGTGATATCTATTCTGGTACATTAGATAGCAATACATGAATGATGAATCCTTAGTCTACCACGATGCAACAAACCGTTATATATAACTTGTTTTACTTATTAGATGCATTTCTCTTGTCAATCATTGTACTTGTGAATTCTTGAACTTGGTAGTATCTATTCAAAAGGGATTCAAAAGGTCGAAATTGATTTGATCAATTATAGTTGGAGGAATGGACCTCCCGACCTAAGAATCAATCTTGAAAGATGATACAACTGAGTTAACCTTTCTGATAAAGGATGGAATTCAGACAAGTATAGGAAATGATTTATGGTTAATGCGGTATGTGAAATTAGAGAAGGTACGAGTCGTTCTTTCAAGGATACTTGAAGATGGATTGGACTACTTGCTGTGCCATAAAGGCGGAGTGTTTTCAACACAAAGCCATTATGGGGATCCTTCAAAGTATATCCATTTGTAGCCTGCGACCTGATCGCGGAGGCTATCACCTATCTAAATAACACATAGCATAAATCAAAGATTGAGATTAAGTCTCAAGCGCATGCACTGATGTGTAGACATGGTGTATCAGGAATGAGAAATGGGATTCTAATGGTAAAAAGAACAAGTTTGTTCGGAACTACCTATGTTCTATGGATATTTCTGGACACAACGGCACATTCTATGTGGTTGTAGAATATCCTAGAAGAACAAGTAATTGTATGTTAAATAGTACTACGAACCAGAAGGGTGTTCTCGCCCGGTTCTTAGAGGAAGACTATTAGATGAACAACAAATGCCCTTACTGACAAAGTACTTTAAAATGAGGAAAAGACAGACTGAGAACCAGCCTGACCGAGTAGCGATACACCACTAACTGCACCTAATGTTATTACTGTTATACACCGGAACGCCATTGCAGTGGGAGGTTGTTAAGCAACCAGAGATGTTCATAAGACTGGAGGAGTTTTGAACTCTGGATCCAGTATACATGAAATCGATCCCTAGGTCTGCATAGGAATATGCGAAGAAGGTGTGTTAGAGACGTAATGGAAACAAAGGTGGTGTTTCTCGGAATTTTGTGTAGATAACACTTTGTCATTGGCGACAATGTGAAAATGTTGTCAGACATAAAATAGAGGTTGTCTAAATGAATCAAGGTATAAGATTAAGATGAAGTTGGATCATGTTCTTAGAAATCTTTCGATCTCTGGATTAGAACATTTGTACTTCTCTTAAGATATCTTATACGATTATGGTTTGTTTTAAACATGCACAATTCTGAGAAAGGTTATTGCCTTTCGGGAACAGAATACATCTATCTAAAGGCGTGTGTTTCGAACACATGAAGGAGATAGATATGGACAAAGCAGTTACCTACACTTCTTGTGTAGAGAGCTTTGTAGATGCAATGTTGAAAAACCAGAACCTGATATCAACTATGCGGTTAGCGTAGTGGGAGGATATCAAAGTAATCTAGACAAGAGATGTTCGGATGTTTTAATAGTACTTGCGAAAGTACTGGACATTAAGCAAGACGAAATCTTCTTTGATTACATGTTCTCAGATCTCAAATCAGAGAAGGACCAGTGTAAGTCGATATCAGGCTATGTGTTCACTTTTAGAAGAGGTGGAACCTAAGGATGAAAGAGTGATAAGCATGATGCTTCTCGGACTCTATCATAAACCGAATAGCAGCCTCAGAGGCAGCGGAAGTTTTGGTTAGGTTCCGGAATGACCTCTGAACTTGGATATGATTCTTGGTTCACCAAAGGCTATGTACATAGCGGTGCGTGGAGAACTGGAAGAAGTCATAAGTTCGAAAAGTGATGATAACACATAGAGCAAGTACCACCTGATACGAATCATCGTCGAGGGAGACGACGTAGTAGTCACCAAGATAACTTCAGAGCGGCAACCTAGAGTGCTCACTCACATAGTACTCGGAAGTACACCTTAAGCACGTGATGAGTATGGGAACCGGGAGTTTGGAGGAAATGACTAGACCTTAGTACAAGTGGGAGATTGTTGGAGTTGTGTACTTAATGTCTAGATTTAAGTAACGGTAAACTCCCGATCATAGCATTTAATCTATTTAATTAATAAACAATTATTTGCATTTAATTATTTATAATTAAATATATGCAAATCATAGTTCTGGATTTTATACGTTGTAGTTAGTATGGTGCTGCATGGGCGCACAGAAGATCATACTATCGGTTACTCGTATTTAATCGAACAGTTGCTCACGACCTAGATGGACACGAACTAATCCATCGGTATAGTCGTTGTGTGAGAGAGAAAATAATTTATCTTAATTATTTTATCACACTTGTACACTTGGTGTATTGGGCGGATCAGCTTGAGATTTATTGATTAGGATTGCCTTGGATAATCAATTTAAATCTCGGAGTATTTTATTCTTAATCCCCGATATTATTGCGGGTGTGTATATTTAATATTAGAGACTTTGATTTTCCAAAGGAATTAACCGATTTAATTATTGGGTTAATTACCGGTAAAGTTGGGTCGCTATATTTTATATACGACATGCCGTGAATACTTGACGGGAAAGTGTATCCCGGAAGGGTTGATAATATCCCCGAGATGAGTTCATAAGGAATTATTGTGTAAACCTCATGAGTGGATTCGTTCCGCACAATAATAAAGGTTGAACGGTACTAGTCTCGGATATAAGATATGAATATTATTTATTGAGCAATAAATAAATTTATTCATGGATATTTAAATCTTAAATACACGAAATAAATAATACTAATCGGAGAAATATTATTTGATATAATATGGAATAATATTGGGAGTGCAATTTTATTTATATAGTGGAAAATAAATAAAATTAATATTGATAAGAATTAATTGATTTGGGTTGGACCCAATTTAATTTTCAATATTAGAAGCCCAATATTTATTCTCCTTATGATCCCCTACGTAGCCTATATAAGCACTACATTGTCTTCACTTTTAAAGAGAGAATTAATTGACCTATGCCAATTCATAAAGTCTTGAGAGTGAGGAAGATCCATAGGAATCCGATAGATCGTCGCCCACACGACGTTCGGACGAAGTGCTAGGAATACGCGGGAAGGTCGCAAGGTCATCAACAAGATTCGTTTCTCCGTACAACGAATCGAGGTAATAATCGAGAATCCCCCTCTTTGATTATTTGTGCTTGTTAATCGTAATATGTACATGAACAAGACGATCCGGGAAAAACGACGATCATCGCGGACGGGGATTCGAGATCCCCGGCGAAGATCAAAGGGGGCGGTCGAAACCCTAGGGCTCGACCGCCCGGCGCGCGCGACGAGGGGCGAAGCCCCGGCTGGATGCCGGGGCACGCGATCGACTTCGGTCGATCGCTGGGGTGCCACGGGCTGGTGCCGTGGCGGACCCCAGCCGCCCTCGACGGCGGCGTGCGCAAAGGAGGAGCCCCGGCTGAAGCCGGGGCGAGCGATCGACCGCGTGGTCGATCGCATGGGAAAGCCGCGGCTGATGCCGCGGCGGGTCAGCCGGGAGCTGACCGCCCCTCCTGGCGGCGATGGCGGTGAAGTCGCCGGACTCACCGCCACCCGGGGGCTGCCGGAGCAGCCCCAGCGATCGCCATGCACGGCGATCGCGAACCCCAGCCGCGATGGGGTTCGGCTAGGGTTTAGCCGCGGGTTCATCCCGCGGCAACACTCTTGTCGAGCCCGGTTCTTCGCGTGTGGTTCGCGTTCGTGATTTCCGACTCGTGGGAGAAAATCGGCTGGGGGCGGGCTGCGTGTCTTCGGGCGCGTAGTCTCCAAAGGTCGGACTCCTGCGGATGAGTCGGTGTTCGTGCGATCTCCGGCGACGGGTTTTCGGTCGGGTTATCGGTTCCGCAATTTTTGATAGCCCGGGACATCGAATCCCAGCACCAACTTGGTCAAGCATTTCAAGCTATGGCCCTCTACCCGCCCGACGACAATAATTGGTATATGGACACAGGCGCCTCGTCACATTTGACGTTCGAGTCAGGTATGCTATCCTCTCCCTTTAATAAGAGCAATATTCGATCTATTTATGTTGGCAATGTAAACGAATTATAGAGTAGTAATGATAAGAACCCTTACTAGGGTTTGATAACTGGAATTATATTATTCATGCGCTGTGCGCAAAACCCTAAATACAACCTGATAATGCATAAGATATATATAGGGATACAAGGATATTATTATAAGTAGGATTCTTAACCCTAAATAGATAAGGTAAAAAAATCACATCCCTATTTTCTCTCCTTCAACGTAGCTGCTGCATGGGAGCATGGAGTTTATCACGCCCCCCTCAATTCAAGCGCCTGCATGAAGTGACATTCAATTTATTTCTCATGCGCGCGAAGAATTGTCCACTCAAGGCTTTTGTCAAGGAATCTGCCGCTTGATCAATGCTAGGAACATGCCTAACTGCCACTTCTTTATTATTAACCTTGTCTCTAACAATATGTAAATCGATCTCAACATGCTTGGTCTTGGAATGAGCCACAGGATTTGCAGCAAGAGATATAACTCCAATATTGTCCATCCAAATGGTAGGAACTGAACTAGGTAAGAACCCTAATTCCTTTATCAAAGCTTTGATCCAGATTACTTCACAAGTTACATTTGCAAGACACCTGTACTCAGCCTCAGTACTTGATCTTGAAACAGTAGGTTGTTTCTTTGAGCTCCAAGACACTATATTTCCTCCAACAAATACACATTATCCACTTGTGGACTTCCTGTCATCCAAATCAGTAGCCCAATCTGCATCTCCAAAGGCTGTAATATTCAGGTTCTTAGATTTGTTGAAAACAATGCCAAAATCCCTAGTATGAGACAAATATCTTAACACTCTGTTAGCTGCCCTCCAGTGAGTATCATTAGGGCTCTGCATGTACTGACTCAGTTTGTTAACTGGAAAGGCAATATCAGGCCTGGTAATGGTAGCATATTGCAGAGCTCCTATGACACTCCTATACAACTTGCCATCTTCAAAAGGTTGTTGATAAGTCGTTTTTATAGCGGCGAAATCAATTAAATTTATGTCGAACTAGTTGTCGAAACAACTCGCCCGAGTCGGTCTTGAGGAACACTACTATCGGCTCGTAAAAGTGTTTATTTGTTTGCAACTGAGAGTAAAAGAAGAAATAGCATAATGCAAAAGTTTGGTTTTTTTTAGTTTTAAACTACGAACTAACTAATAGAATGAAAAGACGAGTAATAAACAAGGGTTTTGAAATAATAAGAGAATGAAGTAGGGAGTCGGGATCCCCAATTCTCAATTTCGGAGTTCGATAATAGTTCGCATAGATCGCACTAGAACACCCATTTCCGGTTGGTTCACATGTGTTCGATTAAACGAGTAGAACGCCCGTTGCCGGTTGGTTCACACGTGGTTCGATTAATCCTAATCACTTAATTGTCTAAAAGCCTCAAACGTGAGTTTTTAATCTATCGGACATTTAATCGAACACTTTATGGGCAAACTAAAATCGTCTTCCTAATTTCAAGAATTGGTTCTCCCTACCCCTAGTAAACGATTTAGCTAATCATGCTCGATAATTGAAAACAACAACTAGGCATAGAATAATTCATAATCAAATAAACAATAAATCATTAATCGAAAGAATAAAAAAAAGACAATTGAAAAGAAAAGCTTACAAAGATTAATTGTTGAAAGCAATAAAAATCGGAAGCTAACCCCGATTTTTGTCCACCGATCGAAAACAAGAAAAACGATAGTGAAATCTTCCTAGGGAACCGAGTCTAGTATCTCCAAACGTGCGTCCATGAAAAGTGTTTCGGAATAGGACAAAACCCTATTCTTATACAAAGAGGTCGGTCAAACGCGGGTCAAAGTCTTTATAAAACGGGGACCAAGCGGCCGCTTCGGGGGTCAAGCGGCCGCTTGCCCCGTATTCCAGGAGACCTGATATGCACAGCGACGCGGCCGCTTGGGGGGTCAAGCGGCCGCTTGCTGCTCGTTCCAGGAAGTTCTGCTCCGCGCACCAGGCGGCCGCTTGGGGGGTCAAGCGGCCTCCTGCCTGGGTGGTCCGCTTCGTCCTTCACGCATTGCCCACTCGTCACCTCGTTTCGCTTGAAAATGCCTCAAACTTCGCAAAAAACGCCAACGTGACCTACACACTATACAAACACGTGAAATGCTCCAAAACCAAGAGGAATACACACGACACGACACAAAACAACACAAGACGACACCAAACGACACAAGAAAAACAACACAAAATCTAACTCATCAGTTGTCTAGTATCTTTGGAGAGAAAATTACAAGTGATCATGGGAGTGTTGAGTCCATTTGAATCCAACATGTTTGTATTTTTGAGGATATGTTCTATGTATTTCTTTTGGCTAAGAAACAGTCCATTAGCAGTATGATGAAACTCAACACCAAGGAAATAATTCAACTGACCTAAGTCTTTGAGCACAAAATGGTTGTTTAAGGCAGATATAACTTCTTGTATATGGACTTGATTGGATCCTGTGATGATGATATCATCAACATAAATGAGGATGAAGATGACAGAAGATCAGTCCCTTCTATAGAACAGTGAGGGATCAGCTTGTTAAACTTTGAAGTTTTGGAGCCTTAAAACAGCAGCAAACTTGGTTGTCCAGGTTCTAGAAGCCTGCTTCAAACCATAGATGGATTTGTCGAGTTTGCATACAACCTGCCCCCCTTGCTCAAAGCCAGGTGGTTGATCCATGTAAAGATCAGTGTCTATATCACCATTTAGGAAAGCACTCTCAACATCCAACTGTTTCAAATGCCAAGACATGTGGAGAGCAATACTGAGAATGATCCTGATGGTGGTTGGCTTGGCAACTGGACTAAAGGTATCTTGGTAATCAAAACCAGGAAGTTGAGAATAACCCTTTGCCACCAACCGAACCTTGTACCTAGCAATGGAGCCATCAGCATGAGTTTTCAACTTAAACACCCATTTACACCCTACTGAAGTCTGATGGGGTGGAAGAAGTGTTAAATCCCAAGTATGATTCTTAATGAGTTGTGCATATTCATCTTGCATTGCCTTGTACCAAAGTGGACTGGATAGAGCCTCCTGATAGGAGGTAGGTTCCCTGTGGGAGAGAGGTATCTCAACAATGAATACCTTTGGTTTAAAAATACAAGCCTTGGATCTAGTTGTCATGGTATGTTGTGGTTCAGCAGCGGGAGGAACATGAGGTATAACATGAGGTGTAGGGTTGTTTGAGGATGCAGATGGAAGAGAATGAACTGTAGGAGCTGGAGTTGGAGGTGTGTGAACTGCTGGTTGAGCTGCAGGAGGTGTGGGAGGTAATTGAGGAAACTGAGATGGAGAAAAAGAAGGTAAAACTATAGGAGGTGGCAAGTTGATAAAGGATGAATAAAGAGAGGATGAGGAATCTGAAATTGAGTTCTCAGAGAAGGGAAATACAGTTTCATCAAAAATGACATGTCGGTTTATAATGATTTTTTTGGTATGGAGAAGGAAAACTTTATAACCTTTATATTGAGGACTGAAGCCAAGAAAAATAGCAGGGAGAGCTCTAGGTTGAAGCTTGTGATCATTATAGGGTCTGATGTGGGGGAAACAAAGGCAACCAAAGATTTTAAGTTGATTATCATATGGTGCTTTTTGGTGAAGAGTGAAGTAAGGAGAGTCTGAATTTAAAATGGGAGTAGAGGTGACATTGATGAGGTGAACACTGTGAGCCATGGCATCATCCACTACAAGAAAAACTCATTTTAGAGACAAACTGTATTTGTCTTTAATAGCTATAATTTTGTCATTCATGAGTATAGGTGAGAAAATTATTTTGTCACTAAGTTTGTCTCCAATATTGGGTTACAGATACTTTTTAATAACAAACTATATTTATTTTCACCAAAAAGAAATTGATACAAAATTTTATTTTTCTCTAAAGTGAGTATTTTTTGTCTCCCAAACTAAATTCAAAATTTTTATTTCTTAATTAATCTATTCTTTATTAAATATTGAAATAAACTTATTATATTATAAACCAAACACAAAATGAAATAAAATTGTATCATTCAATATAAAATTAATTTTTTATTAACTAAACAAAAATAACTTACATTGTATATTATCAATTAAAGTACATTTGAATACAATAAACCAATGTTAACATGAAAAGAAAATATGGTATTCAATCTAACACTCGTAGCATCCTTTTGATAGCCAATAGGGGAATCATCTGACCACTCATCCAATCTAGGCATCCAATCTCTTGGCTAATTCCAAGCTTCTTGAGCCATACAAGTCTTGGATGCGTCTGCAAATATACACAAGAAAGTGTGGAAGGACATTACAGTGAGAAGAAAATCTCATTTATGTGCACATGATCAATCATTCAAAATCACTTTTTATGAGAACCTTTAACGCCTACTAATGCTAACTTCATATGAATTCATCAAAATACTTATGGCAATGAAATAAAAATTATGGTATAAACCGATTCTCCTTTATATGAGTGACGGATGATTGTTCTCCGGATTGTTGAGGACGAGAGCATGGTTAATGACGTATTAGTTGCTGGTACGCATTCTTGTTGTTTTCTTTGCACTTTTTCAGTGTTACATTAAACATCATAAGATCATGTTACATTTCAGAGCATACCTAAACACTCTTCGTGTATCACCAAAGCTATTTTTGGATTGAAGTGGAGATCAGACTAGACTGATCAATAGAACCTGAAAATGAATAATCAAGATAACAAGAAAAATTAAATTTACAACGCAAGTAAATGATAACAGCAGTCTATTGCTAAATCCATTACTACATGATTAGCTACTGCTAATTCAATTTTATTTATTTTCGTTCTCCAAATTAAAATTAATGAAATCACAAAATATGCATTTCTACTTTAGTATAAGAACCCTTTAAACAATTCAACACAGAAACAAACAACTTAACATAAGTAGAATCGAGAGTTACCAAATCAATTGGGTCTTGCTTACCTCACGTCACCGCGGGCGATGATATGGAAAGAGAACGCAGAAAAACAGACTACTAAACCTTCAATTCAATTGTTGGTTTCAACACCCCCACCGATTTTACCCCTCTATCAAAATGATAAAAAAGTAATTTTTTCTTCTTATTCCCGTGTTTGATCTCTTCTCCTTCGGACCCTCGCTCGTTGTCATCTACTTGCTTCGTAGAGTGGAATTCATTCCAATCCGGCGACATTCTTTAAAGGCCGGGTCCAAGCGAAAAGTCACTTCCCCGAAAAACTTGGTCTCGTTAGTCATTTCATTTCCTCTATTCCCTTAAGGCCAAAAGTGAATGGATTAAGTCTTTCCGGAGGTAGAACTTACGGGAGGAGGTGCAGAATAGTTATCGAAATCCTAGCCCGGGAACACAAGACCTAGCCACTCTATTTCCAGCTTCGCGAGACAGTGCCATCCCAAGTCAAGCGCTAGAAGAAAGGAAAATGAGAGAACCGTCAGCAGCCGCATCAGGATAATCAAAATAAACTATAGGGAGAGATTAGAAAGGGTCTGAAAGGAGCGGATATTGGGCGTAAGTGGAGTATTGTTTAGAACGTGTTACACAATGGAGATGGAGTCCACTAAAATTATGGAGTAGTTTAACACAATTAAAAAAACAATTATGTTAAATTAAAAAACTAAATTAGTTAGAGTATTTAGAGAGAAATATCAAATTGATTAGGGACAAAATTTTATTTTGATATTAAAAAAAACTACGGACAAAAATATCTTTGTCATTAATTTATTTATTTTGTCATTTACATATCCCAAATTCAATAAAATTGAACACATTTTTGGTGAGAAATAATTTTAAATTTTGTCACTAATAATAGTTATTAGAGACAAAATAAAAATTGTCACTTATAATTTTGTCTCTAAATTGTTATTTTCTTGTAGTGATCCCAGAAGGTGGTTGGAAGAGAAGCTCTAGTGAGGAGAGCTAGAGCCATTTGAACAATGTATTGGTGTTTTCTTTCAGCCAAGCCATTCTGTTCTGGTGTGTAGGGGCAAGAAATTCGATGGATAATGCCTTGTTGGTGAAAGTATGAGGACAATGGTTGATACTCAGTGCCTCCATCACTTTGAAAGAGTTTGATTTTCTTATTAAACTGAAGTTCAACCATGTTTTTAAAATGATGAAAAGTAGCAGGAACATCAGACTTTAGTTTGAGAAAGTATATCCAAGTGAATCTTGATTTATCATCAATGTATGTTATGTAATATTTGTAACCATTTCTGGAAGGCAAGGGAGCAGGACCCCATAAATCACTATGAATTAGTTCCAAAAGATCATAATTGTGAGATGTGGAAGGAGAGAAAGATAGCTTATGACTTTTACTTTGAGAACAAGGGCTGCATACATTGGGTTGAGAATCAGAGGGTGAAGCAACATAAGCAAGGGAAAATTTATTGATAAGATTTTTGACAATATTTAAAGGGGTATGCCCCAGTCTGTCATGCCAAACATGTAATGAAGGTTTAAAAAATGCTGAATTAATCCATCTAAGCTGAGAAGGAGAGCTTGATGGAGATCTTGAAGGCTGTGAAGCAGGAATGCAGCTGAGATCAAATGAATAGAGGCCATCTTTAACTTGACCTTGGAGTAGAGTTTGAGTTGTGACCTGATTCTTAACAAGACAGAAGGTAGGATGAAACTCAAAGTAAACATGATTATCTTTGGCAAATTGGGAAACACTTAAGAGATTTTTTTTTTATATGAGGAACATGTAAAAGGTTTTGAAGCTTAAAGGTTCTGTGAGAAGAGAGGTTAGGGTTTACAGCAGTAGAATGACCAAGATGTGATATAGACAAACCTGTTCCATTCCCCATATGAACCTTGTCATGACCATGAGAAGAAGATGATGTGCTGAGATTGTTGAGGTCATATGTAACATGGCTATTAGCACCAGAATCAGGGAACCATGATGCCTAATTCATTTGAACATTCCATTTTTCTGGCTCTGACTGCTGCTGACTAAAATTTGTGTTGTACTGAGAAATTGGATTCAAGATGCTTCCAGACTTCAGAAGAGGTGGAAAGTCCCAATGTGCCAATGAGCAGTGCTTCAGTCAAGGATGACAACAACCAGGAGGAGATAAGGTTGTCTTGTTTAATCCACTCAACATATGCTGGATTTATTTGGTCTGCTCCTGCACCATCCTTGATCTGAGTTTCTGGTTTGGCTTTATCTCCAGTGAGAAAATCTTCAAGTCCGTAGCCACGCATGGTGGTGAGTATCTAGTGCCTCCAGATTATGTAGTTGTTGTCACCTAGTTTGACAGTAATTAACTGGCCTTGCAGTTGTTGGACTTGGCCAGTAGAACTCATGGTTGACAGGCCGCAGGGTCGTTTTGAAGCTCTGATACCATAAACGAATTATAGAGTAGTAATGATAAGAAACCTAACTAGGGTTTGATAACTGGTATTATATTATTCATGTGCTGGGCGCAAAACCCTAAATACAACCTGATAATGCATAAGATATATATATATATATATATATATATATATATATATATATATATATATATATATATATATATATATATATATATATAGGGATACAAGGTATATTATTATGAGTAGGATTCTTAACCCTAAATAGATAAGGTAAAATAATCACATCCCTATTTTCTCTCCTTCAACGTAGCTGCTGCATGGGAGCATGGAGTTTATCATAATGGGAAATCTATTTTGGTTCACGGTTCGGGCCAAACATCTATCGCCACATTTAACAACCAATTGTCCCTCAATAATGTTTTATACACCCCACAGATAATTAAAAACTTGATTTCCGTACGACAATTCACCAAGGATAATAACGTCTCTGTTGAATTTGACCCCACTGGATTTTCTGTGAAGGATTTACGGACTGGGACAATAATAATGAGGAGCAATAGCACCAGTACTCTCTATCCCGTGTCATCCAGAACGTCAAATGAGCAGCCTACTACCTTCCTTGCTGAGTCTGAGTCGTCCGACCTTTGGCATCCTCGCCTTGGTCATCCTGGTCATAATATTCTTGCTAAACTTAGGTCCACTAGTTTCATTACGGGTAATAAGGAGCACAACTCCAGGTTGTGTCATGCTTGTCAAATTGGCAAGCATAAGCGTCTTCCATTTTTTAGTTCTAATTCCGTGTCTGTATCTCCGTTTGATATAATAAATTGCGATTTTTGGACTTCTCCTGTGCTTAGTCAAAGCGGTTTTAAATATTATATGGTTCTCATTGATAATTAGACTCAATATGTTTGGGTTTATCCGCTAAAATTCAAATCCGAGGTGCTCACAAAATTTATTCAATTTAGCACATTCATTCGCACTCAATTTGAACGTGAAATAAAAAGCTTTCAATGTGATATGTGTCGAGAATTTGACAACTCCTCCTTCCATCAATTCGCTATCACACACGGTCTCACACACCGCTTCTTGTGTCCACAAACTTCCCAACAAAATGGTAAGGTCAAGCGCATGATCCGCAGACTAAATGAAATAATCCTAGCTTTACTTTCTCACGCCTCCTTACCTCCCATTTTTGGGTAGAGACTCTTCACACCCGCTTCTTATTTTCACAACATCCTCCCGTTTGAGGGGCGGACCCAGGATCCCAAGCGATGGTGGACCAAAGTTAAAATACATTGTACTTTTTGAAGCAAATTATATTTTTCAAGCACGTAAACAAAATGTAATTTTAAGTTTAAAAATAAAATAATTGTAATTAAATTTAAATAGTAGAAGAATAAAGTATGTAAAAATTGTATTTTATAATGAAAGGTTAAAATATTTGTTTTGTCTACTATTGTGGAAAATTTCAATATGTAATGTAGGAGTATTAATTTTTTTTTGGGACAAGGACAATATTAAAATATGAAAAAATTATAATTTTTCATATTTTTAACAAAATAATTATTAAAAATGTAAATTTTAAGTTGAAAATTAATGTTAGTACAAGTAAAATTTAAAAAGTAAGAAAAAAATAAAGATAAATATATTATGTATAGAGTAAAATGTAAGTTAAAAAAATTCTTGTTGTTATGAAAATATTTAGTAAAAAATGTGAATATTCATACAAATAAAAAAAAGTAAAATGTTATAATAAAAGTGATGTGAATATTCATACAAATAAAAAAAAAGTAAAATGTTATAATAAAAGTGTGAATATCCCGTACAAATAAAAAAGTAAAATATTATAATAAAATATTAAAATATTTAGAAAAATGTACTATTTCTTATTAATTACAAAAATAAATATAGTCATACTTGTTACTAAAATTAATATAATAAATGTATAGTATAAAAGAAATTCATATATTTTTCTCGTTAAAGTGTGTGTAGCGTTTACATAGCGTTTTTTAAAACTAAAATATTAAATTTACAATTAAGAAAATAATTAAAATGTGAGAAAAGGATGAGATCATTTAAATTTTAAATATAGATACATGTCACGTTTGTGCAGCGTTTACATAGCGTTTTTAACAACTAAAATATTAAATTTACAATTAAGAAAATAATTAAAATATGAGAAAAGTATGAGATCATTTAAATTTTACTTATAGACATGTCACGTATCTCAATTCCCAAATAATAAGGAGACCACTACTTGTATTTTGTTATAAACTCAAGAGAATTGAGACAGAATAATATAGTAGAAAGAGAGACAATATGAGAGTAGAATAGAATTCTTATGAATTGTTCATTCATTGATATGGGAAGACCCCTTTATATAGGATACAAAGTAGGGTTTCTGTCTTGTTCACCAAGAAAGGGTAAACAAGTCATTCACTAATTAATAATATTCATAACACTCCCCCTTGAATGACTATTTAAAGGATTGTTGCCTCGTTAAAACCTTGCAAGGAAAACCCAGTGGGATAAAACCTCGACGAAGGAAAAAGAGTACAACTTGCTCCCCCTGATTGTAATCACCGAATATCTTTGACTTTGTGATCAATCAGTCTCATTAAAACCTGTAACTAATAAAACCATATAGGAAAAACTTAGTTATTCAAATATAAATTTTGGTCTTCAGGACCCAACCTTCAAATTGTCGAGTTTCACATTCATTTGTATTATTGTATATTTTTCGTCCTTCTGGGACATGCCTTTACCAGACATCTATTGACTAGAGCATTCGCAATTGCTATAACCGGCCGGTAACTCTGCTGGAGTATTTTAGATGCGTCTAGTGTTCAATATACATTTCTTCACAAATGAACAATAATGTGAACTTCAATTCACAATCATTTGAACTTCAGGTTCTATATCTCAGTTTATCTCGAAAACAAACTCATATGGAACATTCTGATGTCCTCATTAATTATCGAGTGATGTACATGTCTCGTTAAGAACCTCGTTATAAAACCCTGTAGGAAAAAATACTCGAGGAAAAGAGTACATGACATTCACATTTATACTGTGGTGATTGTCTCGTTAAAAACCTTTAACTAAGAAAACCCCGTGGGAAAAACTTAGTAGAGGGAAAAAGAGTGCAATCACTGGTCTTCGGGACCAATCACTGGTCTTCGGGACCTTATATTCAATATCATTTTTGTTCATATGTAATATGATATTGTACATGTTCTGATTTTCATTTTCTTTCATTTTAGGAATCTTAAAATCCATCTAGGAAGGATTTTCATATATGTATCTTTCGAATGACTTCTACATGGTCAAATGATAAATTCGATGCATATATATATCGTTGTTGCTGCCATAAATATTATGTAGCGGAACTTAATGTCATCTTTCAAAATATTTGATTAACATCGAGTTTCTGCGAAAAACTATTGAGCAACTAACGCTTTTATATCTCACCACATCATTATTCGATTTGAACACCCACGTATATCCTTCTGGGACAATACTTTGAGGTGTGTACTATAGAGTCAATATATCTCTTTTATTTAGCGAGTCATACTCAGCCTCAATTGCTCATTTCTATTTCTTTTAGTGCTGCTGGCACACTATTATTGTTTTAAGTTTTGGATCCAAATTTTTTTAGAGCAACTCTTGAGGAAAATATGTCGTTGACGACTTTTTATTTTCCATTTGATGACAATTCAATATATCAACCAAATCTTTCATTATTTCCCAAATTATTTATTTGGTTGTTCCGCAATCCCACGATTTTCTATTATCATATGCACATGCTTTTTGTTAACGGAGGAAAAATTTGTTAACGTGTTCTTGATTTTTGAGGACTAGTTTAATGGAGTTTTACTGTTTGCTTTCGCTGGAAATGGAAATAGATGTATTTGCATAAAAAAGGGAATGTGTCTCTTTCCTCTTAAGACCCCTCTATTTATAGGGATCCAACTAGGGTTTACAAAAAAGGAATTGGGCCTTTCCTTATTGGGCCTTTCACATATATTAGGATCTTAACCTAAAATGGAAAAAGATAAAAGACTAAAATAGTCTTCCTGGCGCCGCCTTTACTCAAACGTGGAGGCCACGACTCGGACTCTCTCTTGGCGTCGACATCGTCTCGGCGCCGTCCGGGCGAGCATCCTGGTTTCAAATCTCCTATTACTCGGCTGTCTTGTTAATACCCGACGAGTCCGTCTGGTCGGTCGGCATGATTCTCGGCGCCCGGCTTTAAATAGAAGCTTCTCGTTCTACTGCATAGTAATATTTAAATAAACAAATAAATAAATAAATAAATATTTTGGAAAATGAAAATGGGGCCCAACAAATGCCCCCCGCAGAGAATTCGGCCGGTCGACAGTTGGTCGGGTCCTCTGCGGCCCAGGTCGTCCCATTTTCGCCTTTCGGGGAGGTGGCCAAGAGATCTATAAACCCCTCGCATGTCGGGGACACGTGTCAGAAGATCTCTCAACCTCCCGCCTGCGGCTGTCCTTTCAACTGTATTCTTGATTTTTGAAATTCGAAAATTAAAAATTAAAAATTAAATTAAAAAGGAAAAAAGGGGGGAAAACCGTCGCTTCTTTTGGATTTTGATAAATATCCCCCGAAAGGTTTATTCTCTTTTCTCTCACTTCGTTTTTTGCTTCATTCTCTCTACTACTACGGCGGCGAGATCTCTATCAAAATTCCGACGACCTTCTCCGGCGATATCTATTCTCCCTCAGGTACGCCTTCCTCCCTCTGTGTGGTTTATTTACACTTAGGGTTCGTATCTGAGTTTTCTGGGAGGGGGAATTTTACCTTTAAGATTCTTAGGGTTTCCTGGTAAATCGTCGTCTCTTCCGGCGATTTCTCAGGGGCTAGATTGTTATTGACTTCCGGCCGTGGGTGCGCCTTCTTTCGAACCCAGAAAACTGGCGATGAACGAAGGAGGATCCCCTCGTCGTGAGGTGTCGGGTCCTTCACCTGCGCACACCCTCGTAGACCCCTCTAAATTACCCTCTACTTCCTCCCCGGGTTCGAGTTCCTCCCCGGGCACGTCTCGTTCATCCGGTCGCTCACAGAAGTGTCCCTTCTCAGATGCGGAACAGAATGAGATGTTGGTGAGCGGTGTTAGTAGGTCATATCGCAAGTTATGCGAGATCATAGCTGACTCTCGGGGACCCCCATCACCCTACACGTTCGAGGCTTACATCTCAGAACGTCCTTATACTCACATTCCGCGAGACGTATATCGAGTAGTCGGGGATCGGCCGGGACCGTTTGAGGCTAGTCGGCGACCGAGCAAAATAACGGACAAAGCCCTGCAGAAAAAGAGGGATGAATGGGAAATCCCTTCTAACGTTCATCTTTATGCCCCTATTGAGGGCGAAAGGGCCGATCAACCTCCCGAGGGCATGCTCGCCGTGAATTACTCCATGATGAAAAGCGGGCTTCGTTTCCCCATCCACGAGTCTTTTTCCCAACTCGTACATATTCTTGATGTTGCCCCTATGCAATTGGTGCCGAATGCGTGGGCGACCATGTATGTTTTGAACGTCATGTTTGGCGTTTTCGGTCTGTACCGGGGGTTATCTGGTCCCGAGCTGTTATACCTGGTAGGTATATGTGACGCTAGGAAAGGTGACTATTACTTGAAGCAGCGGGATACCATCATTACCGAATTGCCGAGCAAGCAGGCTAAATGGACAGAGAAATGGTTTTTCGTGGCCGGGGAGTGGAATTCCAGAGGTTTTCCCCTTAATGCCGAGTATCGGCTTACCGCCAAACGTTAGTCCCCCTGACCTTGGTATTTTATCACTTGAGAATCCCTTTTAATCAATCTTCACTCTCTTCTTGGGCTTCTCCACTTCTGACTCTTTTCTAGGCCCAAAAGCTCCGGATGCTGAGCAACTGGGATGGGATTTCTTGGTGATTCTAGAAAGGATTAAGATGCTTTCGTTCGATCAAAGGAATCACAAGAATTGGACGAGCAAGGAGAGACGTCTTCGTGCTCGATTCTTATCTGTTCCTCGGGACGCCGAGGATTTATTTCCGCGTGAGTGATGTTACGTAGCGTTTTTGGCTTAACTTGCTTAACTTTACCTGACCCGACGCTTTCCCAGCTCGCAGGTATTTCCGAATTTGTCCACCGTCCAAAATGCCTAAAGTGGAGACCCCTCGTGATCGTAGGAAAAGGGAGGCCGCGGAAGAGAAGATCGAGGCAGAACGTCGGAACTTGGCGGGCAAGGTGTCCGTCGCTATAAATTCTCCCATCCTTCTCCCCATGCCTAACCCGATCAACCGGATCAATGCCGAAGAGTCTTCTGATGAGGATCGACTCTACCGGCCGACCAAAAAGGCGAAGAAGGTTGATGGATCAGGCACGTCCGGGAAAGGTGTGATTGGAGCGTCCGGATCCTCCGGCAAGCCTCCGGTCATCCCGAAAAGAGATCGGATTCCTAGGCAAAAGGGTCCCCGGCCGAAGGACGGAGAAGACAGCCTTTTCCCATCTAAGTATGCATCCATTTTTGGCTCTGATGATGAGGAATTCTCCAGGTAAGGATACTTAAGGCTGTTTTCCATGTTGGGGCTATATTATTGTCGTGCTTTTTGTTAACATTCCTTTTGACAGGCTTTTTAAAGAAGATCCCGGGCTCCCTCTGTCCGTGGCCCACCTGTGTGCTGCCCAGAATCCTTATGAGGATGACCCTATCCCAGGCCACTTGGATCAGGCGGTCGAGGACGTTGTCCATTCTTGGTCGCATCAGATGGAGGCTGCGGCCTCTCGTGTGGATTTCTTGGAGAAACTATTGCGTGTTCATGCCGCCCGGATTCCGGTCATGGTGAACTGCTTGGCTATGGCGAGGGCCGAACAAGAGGACAAAGCTGCTAAATGTCCGCCCAACCTGCCAGATGTGTATCTCGAGCTTCACGAGCGCTATAACAAATTACAAGAGGATTTTGGCCTCGAGGCCGGACTGAAAGCGTCTTTGTACTCCGAGCTGGACGAGGAGAAAAAGGATAAAATGGCTCTGATCCACAAAATGACCGAGCAAGAAAAACAGCTTTCCCAACTGGAAGAGAAAGTGGTTGATCTCAAAAAATCCTATGATCATGCCGAGATCAGGAACGACGAGTTGGAAGAAGTGAACCGGAGGGTGATGAAGGAGCTGGGGGACATGCAGGCTGCGGAGGCCGCCCGCTCGGCGGACCCTGAGGAGGACATCGATTTGTACAGCAACTACTCCTACTACTGTGCGTACTTCGATGGCATTCGAGCACTCCTCGAGGAAGGTCAGTCGGCTGATGTCCTGGTGAAATTTCTCCGCCAATACGCCGAGCAATGCCCTCTTCATGCTCACTTCTCTTTGTATGTTCTTGACCTGGAGCAAAACTTCAAGCTAGACCTTTCCTGGTGGCCTTTGAAGTCGCAGCTCAAAATGCCCAAGTCGGCTGGAACTTCCGGTGTGAAAGAGGTTGACCCAGCCGTGCAGTTCGCGGAATCAGTGCTCAAGGATGATGATGGTGATTCGGCTCAGGGAGACCCGAAGTGAAGTTCTCGTAGGCGCCTTTATCGTTTATTTAGTCATTTTCTTTTTTGGACAACTTGTTTTTAGTACTGCCCGGGGGGGCTTAAACAGTTTATTTTATTTATACCTCCTGTGTTCGTCCTCGTACCATTTTGGTATTTGAGGTGTTTTGGTTGACCTTCGCAGTTTCGGGGAATCCTTACTCCTGTGTTTATTGCACTTATTCAATGCCCTTTATTCTCGCTATTTATTTTCGTAACGTATGGTGATTCTGCGGGTTTCCCGCCTTAATGCCTTTTTGGCGGGCTAGGTTCCCTCCAAAGGGAGGTTTTTTTTTTTTGGTGGGGTGTCCTTAACTCTTCTAGCCTATATAAAGGACATATCAGTGTTTCTTTTTTTGTTAAAGAGAGAATCATGAGCTCTAGCAAGAAAATGAGCCAGAATAAAGGGAAACAGGTTTTTCACGGCGCGTCGAAATGCACGGAGGGTCATCATGACATCACTATCCACTCCGATGGCTGGCGTCGGCTGCGCCAGAAATTCGACGGCCAGTGGCACCGTAAAAACTTCCCTCTTCCCCATTCTTTCGTGCAACCTTTGGAGAAGTTTCTGGGTGAAGAAATCCCCTTTCATGATTCCAATGAACAAGCGTGGGTTGCGACAAAGACGAAGCTCCGGAGGCAGATGGCTTTTGGAGGCCCTGGTTGGGCGGATTTCGTTCAGCACGCGGGCATCCAGGTGGGTTGGGAAGTCTGGTTGATATGGAATCCCGGCTTCGGGTTCCGTGTCAGCCTTTTCAACCTAGAGGGGCTCAACGTGTCATTCCCAAAACAAACTCGGGTGCGCGGTGCGGGTGATTCTCTTGGACATGCCTACTCGGATTGATGCCCCTGGTGTTTTGGATTTTCCCTTATTTCTGCTATTTACTGTTTGGAACTTTAATTTGGCATGTACCCCTTTAACTCTTAAACTGCCAACTACTTTAATAATTAATGGGTTGCATTCAATTTTCGCTTGGTTCGAGGAAAAGTCTTGTTTATAAATGAGTCCTCCTTCATCCTTCTTTTCGGAAACAAAATCTGTGGTTAAAAAGCATGTCAACTCGAATCGATCTCTCCGACGACTCGCGATCGTTCGAGCGCCCGTTCAACGGCTCCTGGCATAGGGAGAAGTTTCCGATCCCTGCGGCGTTCATACGACCGCTTAGGGATCAAACGCCGGACGACCTTTGTATGACGGACCGCCTGGACCAGGAATGGCGGGTTTCTTTCACTCGTTTTCGCAATCAACTTGCCATGCATGGGCCAGAATGGGAGAGGCTTGTCGCCGGCTTTGCGATACGAGAGGGTTGGGTCATTCGGGTCTCTTGGGCTGTTGGGAGTGGCTTTTTTATCGACATTCTCGATGGCGGCCATAATTCAATGGTGCGTCCTGTTGGAGATCCATCGTGGTCTTATCGTCGTATGGTGCGTGGATCTGGAACCCGTCCGTGGCCCCCTCGCCCGACTCATGATCGGTGGGGCCGCTTCATTCGTTGACGTCCCGCCTTTGATGTTTGTCGCGTCGTTCACTTTTGATTTGTTCTAGTTATGTAACTTGTGAAATTCACGTAATGTATGGAGTTTGCCTCTTTTTTCGTGTTTAATCGTTTCTCGGCTCTTGCTGATTGTTTATGCCCCTTGACGGGTCAAGGGATATGGCCGGGGATGAGATTTATCCGATCCTTGGGCTTATTAAAGACTTGCTTGATTGGCTGGGCAACGTATTACCCGGCTCATCTCAGGTCCGGGGAGAGCGGACTCTATCCCCGGTAAATTGTTCATGCCCCTTGACGGATCAAGGGACATGGTCGGGGAAGGGACTTATCCGATCCTCGGACTTATTAACGACCTGTTTGATCGGCCGGGCAACGTATTACCCGGCTCATCTCAGGTCCGGGGAGAGCGGACTCTATCCCCGGTAAATTGTTCATGCCCCTTGACGGATCAAGGGACATGGCCGGGGAAGGGACTTATCCGATCCTCGGATTTATTAACGACCTGTTTGATCGGCCGGGCAACGTATTACCCGGCTCATCTCAGGTCCGGGGAGAGCGGACTCTATCCCCGGTAAATTGTTCATGCCCCTTGACGGATCAAGGGACATGGCCGGGGAAGGGACTTATCCGATCCTCGGACTTATTAACGACCTGTTTGATCGGCCGGGCAACGTATTACCCGGCTCATCTCAGGTCCGGGGAGAGCGGACTCTATCCCCGGTAAATTGTTCATGCCCCTTGACGGATCAAGGGACATGGCCGGGGAAGGGACTTATCCGATCCTCGGACTTATTAACGACCTGTTTGATCGGCCGGGCAACGTATTACCCGGCTCATCTCAGGTCCGGGGAGAGCGGACTCTATCCCCGGTAAATTGTTCATGCCCCTTGACGGATCAAGGGACATGTCCGGGGAAGGGACTTATCCGATCCTCGGACTTATTAACGACCTGTTTGATCGGCCGGGCAACGTATTACCCGGCTCATCTCAGGTCCGGGGAGAGCGGACTCTATCCCCGGTAAATTGTTCATGCCCCTTGACGGATCAAGGGACATGGCCGGGGAAGGGACTTATCCGATCCTCGGACTTATTAACGACCTGTTTGATCGGCCGGGCAACGTATTACCCGGCTCATCTCAGGTCCGGGGAGAGCGGACTCTATCCCCGGTAAATTGTTTATGCCCCTTGACGGATCAAGGGACATGGCCGGGGAAGGGACTTATCCGATCCTCGGACTTATTAACGACCTGTTTGATCGGCCGGGCAACGTATTACCCGGCTCATCTCAGGTCCGGGGAGAGCGGACTCTATCCCCGGTAAATTGTTCATGCCCCTTGACGGATCAAGGGACATGGCCGGGGAAGGGACTTATCCGATCCTCGGACTTATTAACGACCTGTTTGATCGGCCGGGCAACGTATTACCCGGCTCATCTCAGGTCCGGGGAGAGCGGACTCTATCCCCGGTAAATTGTTCATGCCCCTTGACGGATCAAGGGACATGTCCGGGGAAGGGACTTATCCGATCCTCGGACTTATTAACGACCTGTTTGAACGGCCTGGCAACGTATTACCCGGCTCATCTCAGGTCCGGGGAGAGCGGACTCTATCCCCGGTAAATTGTTCATGCCCCTTGACGGATCAAGGGACATGGCCGGGGAAGGGACTTATCCGATCCTCGGACTTATTACCTGTGGGCGATCTTTCCGAGAAGAAAAAATTTTATTTCAGTCAGGTTCATGAAGTACAAAAAGTTACTGGTGATATTTTTTCAGGTGTAGCGCGTTCCAATAATACTGATCTGGTACGCCGTTCAGATGCTCCAACTCGTACGATCCTTTCTCCAAGATTCTTTTTACTCTCATCGGCCCTTCCCAATTTTGGCCCAATGCCCCAGTGTTCGGCCCGAGTATGCGTTTGAGGACTAAATCTCCGGGCTTGAATCTTCTGATTCTGGTCTTGGAGTTATAGAAACGTTCGGCCCTTTGCTTGGCCGTCGCATTCTGGAACACCGAGTTCAGCCTTCTTTCCTCCAGAAAGTCTAGTTCAAGGCGCAAAGCCTTGTCATTGTTTTCATTTAGCCCTTGTGAGGTCCTGTGGCTGAAAACTTCGACCTCGGAGGGTATGACCGCTTCTGCACCGAAAGCTAAAGCGAATTGTGTTTCTCCGGTGGTTGTTTTGCTGGTTGTCCTGTAGGACCATAAGACCTCTGGCAGCTCGGCAGCCCACCTCCCTTGTCTTTCCTCCAGTCTGGCCTTGATGGTATGTTTCAAAATTTTATTGATGGCTTCCACTTGTCCGTTCGTCTGAGGATGGTAGGGGGTGGAGAAAGCCTTCTTAATTTTCCACTTGTCGAAAAAATTCATGATTTCCTGCCCATCGAATTGTTTTCCGTTATCCGACGTGACCGTGTAGGGGATTCCATAACGGCATATGATGTTTTTCCAGATGAACTTTATGATTGCCTTTTGGTCGATGACCTTCAGTGGCTCGGCCTCCGCCCACTTTGTGAAATAATCTACAGCCACGACTGCGTACTTTACTCCTCCTGGCCCCGTTGGCAAAGGCCCGATTAAATCAATCCCCCATGAGGCAAAAGGCCAGGGACTGTATATCGAGTTCAGGTACTCCGGCGCCGATCGAGCGATGGGTGCTGTTACCTGACATCTGTGGCATTTTCGCGCATAGTTGACCGCATCTCGTCTCAACGTAGGCCAATAGTATCCTTGGCGTACGGTCTTATGGGCCAAGGACTGTCCGCCGGCGTGGTTCCCACAAATTCCATCATGTATTTCACTGAAAACCTTATGACCTTCAAGTGGGGTGATGCACCTTAGAAGAGGCAAATATAGGCTTCTTCGGTACAAAACATCTCCGATCAATGTGTATCTGGCCGCTCGTATCCGAAGCTGTCTCGCATCTGTTTTATCTTCAGGTAGCGTTCCATCCACAAGGTATGCGCGGATTGGGTCCATCCACGTCTCTCCTCGATCGATGATTGTGATCAAAAACTCATCACGCGAGATTGCCGACCGAACCTGGCTGGTTAGGACGACATCTGTCATATCGGCAGTACCCTCCGAGGATGCTAATTTAGAAAGTGCGTCTGCCTGGGAGTTTAGTTCCCTCGGAATTTGCTCGATGAGTACCTTTGGGATTTTCTCACATAGGGAGAGCACATGTTCGTAATACTTCGCCATACGGTCGCAGCGTGTCTCGTAAGTTCCTTTGATTTGGTTGACTACTAATAAAGAGTCCATAAAAATCTGTAAGTGCTCGGCGCCGACTGCTAGGGCGAAGTCCAAACCGGCAATCAACGCCTCGTACTCCGCCTCATTGTTGGTTGCTTCGAACTCGAACTTTACCGCGTGCGTGAACGACTGTCCACCGGGCCCGACCAATACTATTCCAGCCCCGGCATGGGAGGAATTCGACGACCCATCCACATATAGCTTCCATGGTGGGATCGAGAGGGACGGTGTGGAGTTTAGAAAGGTTAGCTCTACTATGAAATCTGCCAAGGCCTGTCCCTTGATTGCCGTTCGGGGGGCATAGGTAATGTCATACTGTCCCACTTCCAGGCTCCATTTCAATAACCGGCCATTAGTGTCCGGTCTCTGTAATACTTGTCGTAGTGGCATGGTCGTTAGAACTTCTACCGGGTGGTCGAAAAAATAAGATCTCAACTTTCGTACGCTCATGAAGAGGGCGTAAGCTAATTTTTCTAAAGGTGTGTAACGTGTCTCAGCGTCGTGGAGGACTTGGCTGACGAAATAAATAGGTTTGTGTGTTTGCCCGTCTGCCCGGACAAGAACTGAGCTCATAGCATGTTCTGAAGCGGCCAGGTAAAGGAACAATTTTTCCCCGGCTAGGGGTTTGGAGAGGATGGCCGGGCTTCCGAGGTGTTCCTTTAGTCGTAGAAAAGCCTCCTGACTTTCCTTGCTCCATCTGAACTTCTGATCCTTAATTGCTTTGAAGAAAGGTCGGCTTTTATCCCCTAGCCGGGGAATAAAACGACTGAGGGCGGCTAAACAGCCGGTCAACCTTTGCACATCCTTTAGGTTCCGGGGCTCTCTCAGGTCCTGGATGGCCTTGACCTTTTCTGGGTTCATCTCGATGCCCCTGAGGCTGACGATGTGACCAAGGAATTTGGTTCTGTAAACTCCGAAGTGGCATTTCTTAGGATTGAGCTTCTTATTGTAAAATTTCAAAATTTCGAATGCGACCTTTAAATCCTTCACGTGATCCTCCTCGGACCTGCTTTTTATGATTATATCGTCTACATATACCTCCATGGTGTCTCCGATTTGGTTGGCGAACATCTTATTTACCAGCCTTTGGTAAGTGGCTCCGGCGTTTTTTAAACCGAAGGGCATCCTCTTCCAGCACAACACGCCTTTGTCCGAATAAAAAGAAGTGTGCTCGACATCCTCCTCGGCCATCGGTATTTGGTGATAACCTGCGAAACCATCACAGTTAGAAAATATCGCGTATCCGGCGACACTGTCGACCAGGTGGTCGATGTGGGGTAGGGGGAAATGATCTTTTGGGCAAGCTTTGTTGAGGTCTGTGAAATCGATGCACAAACGCCAGGCATCATTCGACTTTTTCACGAGTACCACATTCGCGATCCATTGAGGTTCCTCCTCGGCATTCCGCACTAGGTCGTTATCCAGTAACTTCTTGACCTCTACCGCCAACGCCGCGTACTTCTCGGGCCCCATTTTTCTCCTCTTTTGGGCGATGGGCTTCCTTCCTGGGTCAATCTTGAGGTGGTGACAAGCGTGCTTTGGGTCGATTCCGACCATATCCTTATGTGACCAGGCGAAAGCGTCCGTATTCTGTGCCAGGAAATCGACCAACTCATTCTTCAGTCGTTCGGGGATCCTTTTCCCGATAAAGACTTCTAAATCGGGCCTGCTCGGGTCCAAACTTACCTTTTCGACCTCATCCACCGTCGCGCACATCGACGGTCCCCGCGGGTCGGGTATATCGCTAGGCTCAAAACCGATGCGGGGATCGATATCCTCGTTCCTTGGGGGGCAGTCAATCTGGACCGGACTCCTGCTCTGGTCGCCCGGTATATCGTCGATGAGGATGTGTAATAATTGTGCCTCAAGGTCAGTCACGCCGACCTCTGACTCCTGAGCCCCACAGATCCTCTCCTCGAAAGCATCCGGATTCCCTAGTTCGCCCTCTTCCCACAGAGTGTTTAAATATTCTTGATCGTCCAGATCCATGGCCATCTCTCCCGAGGGGTCAAGTTCTTTTACCCCGATGGTGTCGTCGTTGGGTGACCCTATTTGGTGCTCGAAATCCCTCGGGGCGGATGGCTGCTCGGCTGTTTGAGGGTCCTCGCCCTCAAATGCCCCAGTGTCAACATTATTCAAACGTTTGTTTAAAATTGGACACGAAAAGTAATTAAAACATTTCTTAGCCATATATTGGTCCCCTCGGAGGGTTCCGACCGCACCACTTAGGGTGGGAAATTTAATACAATAATAATGGGAGGACGCCACAGCCTCAAAGGCATCGAGGAACGGCCTCCCGAAAAAAGCGTTGTAAATGTTCTCAGCATCCACAATTACAAATTCTATCATCCTCGTCATTGTGATGCTCGGGTCTTGCCAATCCTTCAGCTCCACGGCCATTCTGATCCGCCCCCTCGGTCGGACCACCACGTCTCCAAATCCTTTCAGAACCCCTTCATATGGTCGGACATATCTCGTCAGGTCTCCAAGTTGATCTAAAGCTGACTTGAAAATCAGATTGCAGTGAGCCCCATTATCTATCAGGACCCTAGCCACCTCAATGCCGAGTATCCGAGCAGTGATGACCAAAGCGTCCTCTTTGGGATATCTTATCCCCTCCCTGTCTTTTTCGGAGAAAGAAATGACGATGCCTTTGGAGATGGTCGACTCGGTATGAGGGATAACCACATTTACCCCCTCGAACTCGCGGAGCTCTTCCTTCTTCTGTCTCTTCGATTTATGGACGATCGGTGTTAAGCCGCCGATCATATTCACTCGAGCTCCCCCTCGGACGGGCGGGTCTTCATCCTCAGGTCCGCCGGACGGTGGTGGTGGTAAAGCTAAAGGGTTCAAGCCATCTTGGTTCTGACCTCGTCCCTGCTGCTGATGAGGCCGGTTATTTCGATCATCCTGATGTCCTCGGCCTCGACCTCTTCCCCCTTGTCTCCTGTTGCCACCCCCGCGCCCGGTGCCTCCACGTCCGGCGCCTCCATGGCCGGTGGTTATCCGACCGCGCTTGGGTGCTCTCAGGAGGTCTGCTAAACTTCCGTCTTCATAAAGCTGCCGCAGTTGAGCTATCAAATCACGGCATTCGTCGGTGGTGTGACCATTCTCCTGATGAAAAGTGCACCATTTACGCGGGTTTCTATCGTCGGGATGACTCCTCATGGCCTAAGGTGGTGTGAGTATGTTGATATTTCTCTCATAGAAAATTTGAAGTATCCGAGCAGGAGTCTGTCCCAGGAAAGTCCCGCTCTCGGGGTATTCCTCTACGATATTGACCTTATTCGGTCCCTGGAAAGGGCCCTGGTACGGCTTATAAGCAGGCCTCTTCTTTCCACTTTCATGATATTTCACCGTTGGAGGGGATGATGTTCGGCGGCCGAAGTCCACCTGTTTGTCCGGCTTCTGCTCGAGAAGGGAAATTCTCCGTTGTCTGGCTCTAACTCCTTAATCCGTTGATCGTATATCCGCTGCTGGGCGATCTCCTCGCCCGATCTTCTTCTAAACTCCGTGTAAGATTCTGGGTAGTCCTTCATCATTGGCCTGAACAAACCAGAATTGGCCCATAAACCACCCACCACCGCGTGGACGAGGATCTCATCGCTCACTCGATCTCCTTGTTTGGCTATATGTTCTACCCGGTCAATGTAGCCTTCATCCGTCTCGTCCTTCCTCTGTTTAACTCCCATCAATCTTTGTCGACCCTCCGAATATTTTACTTTAGATGCAAAGTAAGACACAAAACCGTCACCTAGCTCCTCGAAACTGTCAATCGACCTCGGAGGCAAACTTGTGTACCAGCGGTGGGCCATGTCGCCGAGAGTCAAAGGGAACAGCCGACACTTGGTCGCTTCGGTGGCTCCCCGGCCCACCATATAGATGTTATACTTATTCAAATGAACGTCGGGGTCAGAGGCTCCGTCGTAGATGAAGGTTAGCAAAGGGGCGATGTCGGGCTGAGATCGTGCCTGTTCGATCCTCAGGCTCAGAGGTTCGGCGAGGGCGGATTTTCTCTTTGGATCCTTATCCTGTTCGGTCAATCTTCTTTCTATCTCCTCCAGCCTTCGTGTGAGATCGGGATCGACTCTGGCTGGCTCTCTTATTTCTGATCTCAGGTAATGCGCGCGGGCCTCCTCTCTTTTCTGGGTCAGGAGGCGGAGGGCTTCCTCACGCTTTTCTTCTTCGAACTCTTCCTCGAGTCGTCGGGCGTCGAGGTGGGACCCTTCGCCGGTGGACCTTTTCTCTAGGTGCCGAGACCGCGCCTCGAGTCTGCGAATGGTCCGCTTGATTTCTTCGGGAGTCTGGAGATGATCCAGATCCAGATCTGGATCCTTTTCGATGACTGGCGGTAGTCGCTTCTCGGTTTCTGCCACTTTATCTCGGAGGATCCTCTGTCTCTCGGCCAGCTCGGCCTGTTCTGCGCGTAAGGTTTCAATCAGCGCGAATTGGGCGTTGATCTCTTTCGGGTTTTCGGTTGGCCCGGTTTCTGAGGCGTTTGGTGTCATTAGAGCTTTGCTGGTGTCTTGGGCGTGTCGGCTAGCATCGTCGGCCTGGTCAGCGGCGGCGATTCCTGAAAAACCGATGATCTCCATGGTAAGAAACAGAAAAACTCGCAAAATTCTAGCACTCGAGGATTCCCCCTCCTTCTAGCGCCAATTGTTAACGGAGGAAAAATTTGTTAACGTGTTCTTGATTTTTGAGGACTAGTTTAATGGAGTTTTACTGTTTGCTTTCGCTGGAAATGGAAATAGATGTATTTGCATAAAAAAGGGAATGTGTCTCTTTCCTCTTAAGACCCCTCTATTTATAGGGATCCAACTAGGGTTTACAAAAAAGGAATTGGGCCTTTCCTTATTGGGCCTTTCACATATATTAGGATCTTAACCTAAAATGGAAAAAGATAAAAGACTAAAATAGTCTTCCTGGCGCCGCCTTTACTCAAACGTGGAGGCCACGACTCGGACTCTCTCTTGGCGTCGACATCGTCTCGGCGCCGTCCGGGCGAGCATCCTGGTTTCAAATCTCCTATTACTCGGCTGTCTTGTTAATACCCGACGAGTCCGTCTGGTCGGTCGGCATGATTCTCGGCGCCCGGCTTTAAATAGAAGCTTCTCGTTCTACTGCATAGTAATATTTAAATAAACAAATAAATAAATATTTTGGAAAATGAAAATGGGGCCCAACACTTTTTCAATGGGATTTCCATCTAACTCTCTTCAAGAGATTTTGAGGGTGACTCAATTTCTTTGTTTTTCCGCGAATTTGTTTTATATCTTAAGATCGATCTACTACGCTTCTGGCGTATATTAGAATCAACATTTGAGTTGATCTCTTTGGTATATGAACTCTTATAGTTCATTTATCACAAATATATGTGATTTTGTCACACCTTTATTAATTTGGCAGATTACTTGCTGCATATTGCAAGTTACTTATTTTCATGAACTTCGGGTTCAATCGATTGATGCGTGGATCAAGAATTGAAGATTGTTTTCATTCCATTAAATTTCTCGGCATTTATATCTTTTATAATCTTATTCCCCCCTAATGCCGGGAAATGATCTTCGTTAAATATGCAAATCAGCGTAATTGCTATAAATCGATCTTCTGGATCGCGGGCTCAAGATATTTAATATACCTTATTTTTTACTATGCTCGTTCGTAAAAATGCACTTTAATGGTGAATATAACTTGCATGCATAAAAATAATTCGCAGATGGAAAATGTTTGATTCATTTCCACGCATTTAATAATAATCATGATATGCATCATCTTAATTTTTAAGTACATTTGTAGTACTCGTGGGGTAATTAGTATAGCTCTTCCGGAGATAATTAGTAAAGCTCTTCGGGAGCCCACTTATAATATGTCATCATTTGCATGAAAATATATTTACCAATAATCCTTCGGGGATATAGTATCTTTACCAATGATCCTTCGGGGATCAAAATATTTGTGTCATTCAAACTTTATTGACGAATAAAATATTCTTCAGAAATATTTATCAAATTTAATAAATCAATTATGTATTCTTTAGGAATAACACGTCACACAATACATTTATTCTTGATTTTCAAAATATATCCTTCAGGGATAATTCATATAATCATTGTTTCAAGAGAACAATCGATTTGACGTTTCACTATGAGTATCACGATATAACTTTATTCCAAAACATATAATATTTTGAATTTTGCTTCTTCGGGAACAATCAATAAAAATATTTTTCCAAAATATTTTGCATTATTTCTTATAATATCAATATCGATTTAAAATATTTAAACTTTAATTGCTACAAGCAATTTGATTTGATATTTCTGCGGGAATATCATATCATGATGTTCTTCAAGAACATTTAATTTTGATATTTCGTCAGTAATATCATATCATGTTCTTCATGAACATTTAGTTTTGATATTTCTTCGAGAATACCATGTCACTATGTTCTTCAGGAACATTAAAAATTTAATTGATTTACTAAGCATAATTAATATGATATTACTTCAAGAATATCAGATTATAATGTTCTTCGGGAACATATGATATTACTTCAGGAATATCAAATTATAATGTTCTTCGGGAACATATGATATTACAATATCAGATTATAATGTTCTTCGGGAACATATGATATTACTTCAGGAATATCAGATTATAATGTTCTTCGGGAACATTTGAATTTAAAAAGAAGGGAGGAGAAGTAGATATATTTATAATTATTAATGAATATAAACAAACATATAAATTCTTGCCTTGGAGTTCGAATCTTAGATGAGTAGAACTTCGATGAAGAACGCGGTTGAGCTTTTGATCTTGGATGAGTAGAACTTCGATGAAGAACGCGGTTGAGCTTTCGTGCTGATAACGTGTTATAAACTCAAAAGGAATTGGGAGAGAATAATAGATCCGAAAAGAGACAATATGAGAGTAGAATAGAATTCTTATGAATTGTTCATTCATTGATATGGGAAGACCCCTTTATATAGGATACAAAGTAGGGTTTCTGTCTTGTTCACCAAGAAAGGGTAAACTAGTCATTCACTAATTAATAATATTCATAACATATTTATATTTTTTAATTTTCACCTAAATAATAAGTCCACATCTTGTATTTATATTTTTTTTAGTTTTTAAATATTTACATACAAAATGAATATAGGTAAGATTTTGAAAAACCTAAGGGTGGGCCCCTCGCCTATAGCTAGGTCCGCCCGCCGTGTCATCTTCTCCAATATCGATTCCCCGCTTCCGCCCTATATTTGCGTCAACCACATATGACCACCTTCGCGTTTTTGGTTGTCTGTGTTACCCAAATATGTCTGCCACTCGTCATCATAAACTTCAATCTCGTTCTACTAGATGTGTCTTCTTAGGCTATCCCGCCAACTACCGTGAGTACCGGTGTCTTGCTATTGATACTGGGAAGATTATATTGTCCCGACACAAAACCTTCGACGAGCACATTTTCCCGTATGCCACTACATATACACCTACCTCTTTATCCTACACATTCCTCGAATTTGTGTTGGTATATGTCCTTCGATCCTATATGTGCAATCGACAAGTCATAAGGTTCGTAAAGGAATGTTAAATGATTAGTCGATAATATTTATTGCTAGGAGCAATATAATATTGATCGATAATTGTAACACCCGTATGTAAAAGATGTAATAATAATAATAATAATAATAATAATAATAATAATAATAATAATAATAATAATAATAATAATAATAATAATAATCATAAATAAATAAATAAATAATATATAATGAAAACAAATAAATAAATGAGTAGACAAATAAGAATTTATAAGAAACTATTTTCTATTGATTTAAACAATAAATAAAATAAAACCCTTTAACAGATTACGTGATAATCGTTCATTCTTCACGTCTTGCTAAGTTTTAGAAACCGACTCATCTTTTTCTCATCCCTTAAATCCTTGAACTCTCAATCTCATAAACACCATATAATCAAAATACCAAGTTTCGATTCTGGAAATCCAACGAGAGGGGTCGAAAAAAGAAGGTTCAGAAGTATAAGGTCCTGCGTAAGCCGCACTCTGAAATCTCTTAAGTTCAAGGAGACGAGGCGACGGAGAGTTAGGATTTTTCCTCTCGGTTAAGGTTGTACTTGCACGACACGTTTACGAGGTAGGGGTTTCTTATCTTTTTCTCATGGCTTATGTTATCTCTATGTGCATATGTGTATTTACGTGAATGAATGATTATTGTGATATCTACGTGTACAATGTGATTATATGTTCGTATTATAATATGATGTGCCATTTGAATGAAGGATGGTAATGTATGTATGTTTATAATGAAATGTAAACGAGGCGAGGTACTATATTAATATATACACGAGGTACATATATACACGAGGCCCATGACGACGGTCTTGGGGTGAGGCCATGGCGACGGCCATGGGTATACATATATACGAGGTATACATATACACGAGGTACATATATACACGAGGCCCATGACGACGGTCTTGGGGTAAGGCCATGGCGACGGCCATGGGTATACATATATTCGAGATATATATATATTATGTTCGAGGCATTATGATCGAGGTCAGGTAAGTATGAATGTTTGAAAAGATGTTTATGTGATATGCCATGACTGGGTTCTTTCATGTACTTATGTGTATGTCATGTATTGATGATATAATTCATGATATTAAAATAAGTTACTCCTACTGAGTACGTTGAGCTCACCCCGAATCAACACCATGTTTTTAGGTACGAATGGAGGCTATGACGGGCGTGACGAGGAGGGCACAGAGTGACTTTACTTGCTTAATTCATCGTGTATTGGACACTTGTTATGTTTTACTACTTCTTTGGTGCGACGACTTTTAAACTTGGTTTTTGAACTATTTCCACGTTTTGGGTGACTATTTCTATTTCTTTGGTCTAATCCTTTGTTTTAAAAACGGTTATTTTACGTAACTCCCGCATTGAATTGGTTTTTATTTCAAAATAAATAGTTTTCTTTAAATGTTTCCGCTTTATTTTACATTATGAAAATCGGGGCGTTACAAAGTGGTATCAGAGCACCAGTTTTGATTCTGTAGACTTTACAATTTTTCAAAAAGGAAAAGTTTCATATTTCAAATAAAAGAAAAAAAAAATTGTCACTAGTGCTGCCTTCGTCATTCCTCGTTGAGATCTCCAAAGGTATGATTTATGTTTATGCATTCACGGACATAGGACATAGTATAATGCTTGAAACTTAGAAATGGCCTTTAGATTTATGTTTAACATTGGAAGTTACGCACGACGATGACACGTACTAATCAACCACATAAAGAAATAATTAAACTGAAACCTAAATACTCGTATTACAGAAAGAAATGGCAGACAACGGAGAGGTGCCGCCAGCAATGAATCGGGCTACTGCTGAAGCCATGGGCATGGCCATCAATCACTTTCTCCAGACCATGCAAGCTAACGGAGGAGGAAATGCGACGGATCACGAGCGCGCAGTTGAGCGATTTCGCCGCTATCATCCGCCAACCTACAATGGGCGAGATGGTCCTGCAGCGGTTGAAGAATGGTTACGTTCACTAGAACGCATTTTCCGCACCATTCAATGTGGAGATGCTTCAAAGATAGCTTGTGCCACCTTTCAGTTGGTGGAACATGCAGATCACTGGTGGGAAGGGTTCTGGCGCGGTCTTACCGAAGATGAGAAGAAAGCTATGACTTGGGATTCATTCAAGAAGGAGATCATGAATCAGTATTTCCCACAGTCCTATCGTAACGAGAAGGAGACAGAATTCCTCAATCTGAAGCAGGGAACAATGACAACGACTGAGTACGAGAGGAAATTCAACGAGCTGAGCAGGTTTGCCCCACATCTGGTGGATGATGATGCAAAGAGGGCATCGAGATTCGAGAGAGGACTGAGGCCCCAACTTGCTGGAATCTTGGCAGCGCAGGGTGATCTGGGCTACTATGAGCTTGTAAGAAGGGCTCATAAAGTTGAGGTCGGATTGAGAGGAGATGAGGTGAAACCGAAAGTCGCGGTAGAGTTTGAGAAGCGCAAGTGGAATGGAGACGATGACAACGATAGCAAGCAGCAAAGGACTGAGGGCAACCATCGATTCAATGCGTCGAACAACAGGCCCTTATGCCGAGTGTGCGGGAAGCATCACTATGGAGTTTGCATGAAAGGACAGAACAAGTGTTTTCGATGCCATCAACAAGGGCATGAGTCGAGAGATTGCCCAGTATTTAACAAGATGCCTCGTGTACCTCAAGCACATCAACAAAATGGAGGTGGTCAACGCACGGGAGGAAATGCTCGCATGTATGTGATGGGACATAATGATGCTCAGACTAACCCACGGGTTAAAGATTGTATGTAAACCATTTCCAGAGCTTCGACGTCTACACTACGTGATATGGGTATAAGCATGCATACGTATAATACTAAGGTAGATTACTAGTTAACGTAAGACTCCCGTAACAAGAATCCACTTTTCTTTTTCACCGGTACAATTTTGAATTTCGAGGACGAAATTTTTCGAAGGTGGGTAGTATTGTAACACCCGTATGTAAAAGATGTAATAATAATAATAATAATAATAATAATAATAATAATAATCATAAATAAATAAATAAATAATATATAATGAAAACAAATAAATAAATGAGTAGACAAATAAGAATTTATAAGAAACTATTTTCTATTGATTTAAACAATAAATAAAATAAAACCCTTTAACAGATTACGTGATAATCGTTCATTCTTCACGTCTTGCTAAGTTTTAGAAACCGACTCATCTTTTTCTCATCCCTTAAATCCTTGAACTCTCAATCTCATAAACACCATATAATCAAAATACCAAGTTTCGATTCTGGAAATCCAACGAGAGGGGTCGGAAAAAGAAGGTTCAGAAGTATAAGGTCATGCGTAAGCCGCACTCTGAAATCTCTTAAGTTCAAGGAGACGAGGCGACGGAGAGTTAGGATTTTTCCTCTCGGTTAAGGTTGTACTTGCACGACACGTTTACGAGGTAGGGGTTTCTTATATTTTTCTCATGGCTTATGTTATCTCTATGTGCATATGTGTATTTACGTGAATGAATGATTATTGTGATATCTACGTGTACAATGTGATTATATGTTCGTATTATAATATGATGTGCCATGTGAATGAAGGATGATAATGTATGCATGTTTATAATGAAATGTAAACGAGGCGAGGTACTATATTTATATATACACGAGGTACATATATACACGAGGCCCATGACGACGGTCTTGGGGTGAGGCCATGGCGACGGCCATGGGTATACATATATACGAGGTATACATATACACGAGGTACATATATACACGAGGCCCATGACGACGGTCTTGGGGTGAGGCCATGGCGACGACCATGGGTATACATATATTCGAGATATATATATATATATATTATGTTCGAGGCATTATGATCGAGGTCAGGTAAGTATGAATGTTTGAGAAGATGTTTATGTGATATGCCATGACTGGGTTCTTTCATGTACTTATGTGTATGTCATGTATTGATGATATAATTCATGATATTAAAATAAGTTACTCCTACTGAGTACGTTGAGCTCACCCCGAATCAACACCATGTTTTTAGGTACGAATGGAGGCTATGACGGGCGTGACGAGGAGGGCACAGAGTGACTTTACTTGCTTAATTCATCGTGTATTGGACACTTGTTATGTTTTACTACTTCTTTGGTGCGACGACTTTTAAACTTGGTTTTTGAACTATTTCCACGTTTTGGGTGACTATTTCTATTTCTTTGGTCTAATCCTTTGTTTTAAAAACGGTTATTTTACGTAACTCCCGCATTGAATTGGTTTTTATTTCAAAATAAATAGTTTTCTTTAAATGTTTCCGCTTTATTTTACATTATGAAAATCGGGGCGTTACAAAGTGGTATCAGAGCACCAGTTTTGATTCTGTAGACTTTACAATTTTTCAAAAAGGAAAAGTTTCATATTTCAAATAAAAGAAAAAAAAAAATTGTCACTAGTGCTGCCTTCGTCATTCCTCGTTGAGATCTCCAAAGGTATGATTTATGTTTATGCATTCACGGACATAGGACATAGTATAATGCTTGAAACTTAGAAATGGCCTTTAGATTTATGTTTAACATTGGAAGTTACGCACGACGATGACACGTACTAATCAACCACATAAAGAAATAATTAAACTGAAACCTAAATACTCGTATTACAGAAAGAAATGGCAGACAACGGAGAGGTGCCGCCAGCAATGAATCGGGCTACTGCTGAAGCCATGGGCATGGCCATCAATCACTTTCTCCAGACCATGCAAGCTAACGGAGGAGGAAATGCGACGGATCACGAGCGCGCAGTTGAGCGATTTCGCCGCTATCATCCGCCAACCTACAATGGGCGAGATGGTCCTGCAGCGGTTGAAGAATGGTTACGTTCACTAGAACGCATTTTCCGCACCATTCAATGTGGAGATGCTTCAAAGATAGCTTGTGCCACCTTTCAGTTGGTGGAACATGCAGATCACTGGTGGGAAGGGTTCTGGCGCGGTCTTACCGAAGATGAGAAGAAAGCTATGACTTGGGATTCATTCAAGAAGGAGATCATGAATCAGTATTTCCCACAGTCCTATCGTAACGAGAAGGAGACAGAATTCCTCAATCTGAAGCAGGGAACAATGACAACGACTGAGTACGAGAGGAAATTCAACGAGCTGAGCAGGTTTGCCCCACATCTGGTGGATGATGATGCAAAGAGGGCATCGAGATTCGAGAGAGGACTGAGGCCCCAACTTGCTGGAATCTTGGCAGCGCAGGGTGATCTGGGCTACTATGAGCTTGTAAGAAGGGCTCATAAAGTTGAGGTCGGATTGAGAGGAGATGAGGTGAAACCGAAAGTCGCGGTAGAGTTTGAGAAGCGCAAGTGGAATGGAGACGATGACAACGATAGCAAGCAGCAAAGGACTGAGGGCAACCATCGATTCAATGCGTCGAACAACAGGCCCTTATGCCGAGTGTGCGGGAAGCATCACTATGGAGTTTGCATGAAAGGACAGAACAAGTGCTTTCGATGCCATCAACAAGGGCATGAGTCGAGAGATTGCCCAGTATTTAACAAGATGCCTCGTGTACCTCAAGCACATCAACAAAATGGAGGTGGTCAACGCACGGGAGGAAATGCTCGCATGTATGTGATGGGACATAATGATGCTCAGACTAACCCACGGGTTAAAGATTGTATGTAAACCATTTCCAGAGCTTCGACGTCTACACTACGTGATATGGGTATAAGCATGCATACGTATAATACTAAGGTAGATTACTAGTTAACGTAAGACTCCCGTAACAAGAATCCACTTTTCTTTTTCACCGGTACAATTTTGAATTTCGAGGACGAAATTTTTCGAAGGTGGGTAGTATTGTAACACCCGTATGTAAAAGATGTAATAATAATAATAATAATAATAATAATAATAATCATAAATAAATAAATAAATAATATATAATGAAAACAAATAAATAAATGAGTAGACAAATAAGAATTTATAAGAAACTATTTTCTATTGATTTAAACAATAAATAAAATAAAACCCTTTAACAGATTACGTGATAATCGTTCATTCTTCACGTCTTGCTAAGTTTTAGAAACCGACTCATCTTTTTCTCATCCCTTAAATCCTTGAACTCTCAATCTCATAAACACCATATAATCAAAATACCAAGTTTCGATTCTGGAAATCCAACGAGAGGGGTCGGAAAAAGAAGGTTCAGAAGTATAAGGTCATGCGTAAGCCGCACTCTGAAATCTCTTAAGTTCAAGGAGACGAGGCGACGGAGAGTTAGGATTTTTCCTCTCGGTTAAGGTTGTACTTGCACGACACGTTTACGAGGTAGGGGTTTCTTATATTTTTCTCATGGCTTATGTTATCTCTATGTGCATATGTGTATTTACGTGAATGAATGATTATTGTGATATCTACGTGTACAATGTGATTATATGTTCGTATTATAATATGATGTGCCATGTGAATGAAGGATGATAATGTATGCATGTTTATAATGAAATGTAAACGAGGCGAGGTACTATATTTATATATACACGAGGTACATATATACACGAGGCCCATGACGACGGTCTTGGGGTGAGGCCATGGCGACGGCCATGGGTATACATATATACGAGGTATACATATACACGAGGTACATATATACACGAGGCCCATGACGACGGTCTTGGGGTGAGGCCATGGCGACGACCATGGGTATACATATATTCGAGATATATATATATATATTATGTTCGAGGCATTATGATCGAGGTCAGGTAAGTATGAATGTTTGAGAAGATGTTTATGTGATATGCCATGACTGGGTTCTTTCATGTACTTATGTGTATGTCATGTATTGATGATATAATTCATGATATTAAAATAAGTTACTCCTACTGAGTACGTTGAGCTCACCCCGAATGTTTTTAGGTACGAATGGAGGCTATGACGGGCGTGACGAGGAGGGCACAGAGTGACTTTACTTGCTTAATTCATCGTTTATTGGACACTTGTTATGTTTTACTACTTCTTTGGTGCGACGACTTTTAAACTTGGTTTTTGAACTATTTCCACGTTTTGGGTGACTATTTCTATTTCTTTGGTTTAATCCTTTGTTTTAAAAACGGTTATTTTACGTAACTCCCGCATTGAATTAGTTTTTATTTCAAAATAAATAGTTTTCTTTAAATGCTTCCGCTTTATTTTACATTATGAAAATCAGGGCGTTACAATAATCATACCTACAGGGTCACACACGGACTCGATGTTGATATACGTTGCTTGTTGATTATATTGATTTAGAATCAATATTTACGTGGATTTATATACATGCATGAGATGCATGGCTTGCATGGATGCATGTCACATAGTGTGACATGACATGCCACACAAGCAAGTGGGACCACATACAATGCATAGTGGAATGTGTATGTGGCATGACTTTTCACCTCCTTTGTAACTCCTTTTGCATGTTAATGGTGCATCATGATGCACGTTATGATGGAGGTTACAAAGAGGTGTAATGGTGTACATAATAATGCACTTATATGGATAGAAATGTGATTTTCATCACACAACATACATACCCACGAAATTCACAAGTAATAGAGAGAGAAGATGTGATCTTGGATAGGGGTGGGCGTGAGACGGGATGGGACGGGATTAGGAGAATCCCGTCCCGTCCCGAAAATAAATTTTCGGGACGGGACGGGACGGGATTTGCATTTTAAAAATCCGTCCCGCACGTCCCAATCCTATTTGGGTTCGGGTCGGGATCGGGACGGGATCGGGACATCCCAAAATATTAAATAAAAAATAAAAATAACTAATTAAATAAAAAAATTAATAAAATAATAATATTACCGATTTATAAAATAATAAAAATTCAAATAAAATAAAAATCGTCAATTTTCTATGACAAATATATATACATATACATACACACGCATATATTAATTTTAAACTAATTTTAAACATACATTATTAAATAAGTAAAATAATATTGGACTTTTTTATATTCAATTTAAATGATATTTTAATTTTCTTTAATATTTTAAAATAGAAATGTTAGTATTTTTAAAGACAAATTATATAACAAAAATTAAATTATTGTAAAATATTATGAGATTTTAAAAATATACTTAATTAAATAATAATTTAATTGAGAGTATAATTAATATTTTGATATTTTATTAATTTGTTTGAAAAAATAAAAATTATATTATTATTAAATAAATTATCGGGACGGGACGGGATACAACGGGATCGTCCCGATCCCGTCCCGTCCAATTATGAAAAAATTAAAACGGGACGGGATGGGACGAGATTGTCATTTTCAAAAGTGATCCCGTCCCATCTCGCTAATTTTCGGGATGGAATCGGGACGGGATCGAGATTCCGGAATCTTGGATATCCATTCTTGAACAAGCAAGGTGTCCATTATCCGGGTTCGTGTGCAACACGTAGAGGTCGGGCCATTTGTGCGGCTTCAACATCCGGGCGTTCCAAAGGAGTGGCGAGGTCATTCACAAGGAGAGCATGTAGTGGCTGATCCATTAAGGTGGTTCAATCGACTCAACACCACCTTCATCAACATCAACGAGACACTCATCACCATATGTAAGAACTCGTTGATCTCTCTCTCTCTCTATATATATATATATATATATATATATATATATATATATATATATATATATATATATATATATATTGGATGTGTATATATATAGATGTCTCTATACATATATTGTGTGTACTAGATCAAGCATGATAAATTTATATGCTTTACACGCTTCCGCACACACGGTTTATCAATCGGATCGGTAAACCGATACCTTCACTTTGACCCACCACCACTTCCCACAGACCAATTCTCCTATCCCATGCACCTCCACCCGAGAACTACAACCCTCCCATCAGCCCACTCATCACCCAAACACCTACACAACACCCCACACCCGACCCTCCTGCCACTAACACGTCACCTGCATCCACAACACCTTCCCCACTTCCACCCCCCACCTCCCAGAATGACCACCTGTTCCCAACACGACATACACAAGCCCATCTCTCGCATGAACCTTATTGCTGACGCCACAAAGCCCCATTCACCCGTACCAAAATCCCCATCCGAGGTCCTTCGTGATCCGAATTGGAACGCTGCTATGCAGGCCGAATATAAAGCTCTTATTCATAAACATACTTGGGATTTAGTACCTCGTCCTTCAGACTCACATGTGATTCGGTGTATGTGGCTGTTTCGCCATAAATTTCGCTCGGACGGTACACTAGAGCGCTATAAGGCGCGCTTGGTTGTCAATGGAAAAACTGAACAGGTAGGTATAGATTGTGATGAGACCTTTAGTCCTGTTGTGAAACCAGCAACTATACGCACAGTTTTAAGCCTCGCTTCAGCTTGACGACAAGAACGCCTTCCTGCACTGAGATTTATTAGAGACTGTGTACATGCATCAACCCCCAGGTTTTGTGAATTCATCTGCCTCGTCCCACGTCTGTCGCTTACGCAAATCTCTATATGGGCTAAAACAAGCCCCCCGGGCTTGGTATCAACGATTTGCAAATTTCATTACGCAACAAAGGTTTCACAGCAGTAAGTCCGATGCGTCGCTATTCATCTATAATGATGGTTCCGATATTGCTTTCCTATTATTATATGTGGATGACATCGTTTTAAATGCATCCAACACTACTTTTCTTAGTTCCATTATTGCTGGTTTGTCTCGTGAATTTGCCATGACAGACTTGGGCAAGCTCCATCATTTTCTCGGCATCACTGTCACTCGCTCCATACACGGCATCTTTCTTTCCTAAAGTCAGTATGTTTGATCTATTCTTGTCTGTGCCTCAATGACGGGATGCAATGCATGTGCTACACCTGTCGACACATCCTCTAAACTCAGTGCAAGAGATGGCCCACCAGTTGCCGACCCTGCTCTTTACAAGAGCCTCGCAGGTGCGTTACAATATCTCACTATAACCCGTCCTAACATCACCTATGTAGTTCAACAATTATGCTTATTTATGCACGACCCAAGGGAGCCTCACTTGCATTTCATGAAACATGTTTTACGTTATATCAAGTGTACGTTGGAATATGGTCTTACAATGTCCGTCTCCAAGTCACATTCTCTAATTGCTTATTCGGACGCTGACTGGGCCGGTTGTCCTGACTCGCGCTGTTACACTTCAGGGTACTGCATCTTCTTAGGTGATAATTTGATTTCATGGTCCAAGCTACAGTGTCTCGCTCTAGCGCAGAGGCTGAATATCGTGGGGTGGCTAATGCCGTTGCTGAAACAAGTTGGTTAAGAAACTTGTTACTTGAGCTTCAAATGCCAATTCGCCATGCAACTCTTGTATACTGCGACAACATATCTGCTGTTTATCTCTCTGGCAATCCTGTTCAGCACCAGCGCACGAAACACACTTAACTTGATATACACTTTGTTCGTGAGCAGGTTCAGCTAAATAAAGTTTGTGTTCTTCATGTCCCTTCTACATTTCAGTATGCTGATATATTCACCAAGGGACTCCCGGGACAGCTCTTCCATCAATTTAGGACCAGCCTTTGCGTCCGCTCTCCTCCCGATTCGACTGCGGGGGCGTATTAGCAACCGTAAATATGTAAATATTTACGTAATATGGTATTTCTTATTATTATGCTAGATTTTATATTGTAGATATTATTTTGTGTATTTCGTTCTCATTAGAAATTAGCCTTGTAACCTAACTATATATACTGCTTAATAAAAGAATCGATCAGGGATTCAACTATTTACAGGAAATAATAGTAATAAAAAAAGAAAGAAAAATTTAAGTGATTATAAAAAGTTAAAATGTCGATCAACGATTTGTAAAGTAGTACTCTTTCCCTCACATAAAAGATACAATATGGAGTACTTTCTTTTTTAAAGTGTTTTATAATAACTGATACACCTCAAAAAACGAAATAAATATTCTTATTTTTTCATTTTAAATTCTTACTTTATCCACCTATTTTTCAAATTTCACTCACAACTACGGTTAATTCTATGCCACCACAAGTGCACTACCCTAATTCCATGCACACATTTACATGTATAAATACTTAGAATTTTTTATTTATGTGATTGGTTAAAACATTTTGTAGTGGCCACATGTTAAGGTGTGTATAGATTAGGGGCAAGTTCGATGCTGGAGCAAAGGGTACAACCCACACTTCATCAGATCGCGACACGTGTCCCCCACTATCTTTTAACTCTCATTTATGTTTTTTTATTTATTTACTTCTACTTTTATTCTATTTTATTTTATTATATATATATATAATTTTATGCAAATTATTTTAAATAAATATTACTCCATAAATTTACCTTGAATAAATTAATAATTATTTATTAATTAAAAATAATTATATATTTTATAAGAATTATAAATATTCATTTATTTATTTAAATTAAATAATTATGTAAAAATACAAGTGTGTGAGTTAATGTAACGGAATTTGTTTGTTTTTTTGTTATAGTTTAAAACTAATATTTCATAAGAAAATTTTACAAAAAAAATTATTTAGTTGAAAGTCATAAAATTTTACAAATAGTTGAAAACAAATCAAATTCAAAATATTTGAAAAAAAAAAATTCAAATATATTTGTTTTATTTTTATTTGTTTTAATATTTTGAATTTGATTTCATGTTTTTTTTATCATTTCAAAGTTTGTTTGTTTTTTTTTTTTTTTGGTTTTTTTTAAAAATATTTTGAATTTGATTTATTTTCGATTATTTTTAAGACTTTATGCCATCCAACTTACATCAATTTTTTTGTAAAATTTTCTTATGAAAATTAATTTTTAAATTACAAATTTTTTTATATAATTTTTACATAATTATTTAATTTAAATAAATTAATGAATATTTATAATTCTTATAAAATATATAATTATTTTTAATAAATAAATAATTATTAATTTATTCAAGGTAAATTTATGGAGTAATATTTATTTAAAATAATTTGCATAAAATTATATATATATAATAAAATAAAATAGAATAAAAGTAGAAGTAAATAAATAAAAAATATAAATGAGAGTTAAAAGATAGTGGGTACAGCGATCTGATGAAGTGTGGGTTGTACCTTTTGCTCCAGCATCGAACTTGCCTAGATTAGGTTACTACCCATGTTGGGTAGCATATATTAAAAAATATATTAAACCCTTTATTTTTTGTAAAAAAGTCAAAAAACTATATATTTTTTTTTAATCCCCGCTTTAAAAAATGTGTTGCATGTAATTTCATGAGTTAGAACAAGTAGTAAATCTCATTCAAGTCTATCAATCCCAAATTCTTTTCTCTATTTCCAAGAATATGTTTTCAATCAATCCCAAATTCTTTTCTCTATTTTCAAGAATATGTTTCCTTTATCACCTTCGTAAGTTTGTCAAAAGAATATTTATCAGTGTTTCTTAAATAAATACGGAGTAAGAGTTTTATGAGTGTTTGCTAACAATATTCTTTGTAATTTTTTATTAATAAATGTTCATTTATATAATATAAAACATAATTGTGTTCACTTATGTTAAATCTTATAATTCCGATTGTACATGTACCATTGTGTTTTTTTTTTTTTTTTTTTTTTCCGTAAAGGTCAATATCATATAAAGTAAAAAAGGTGTAACAGTACATAACTACGCGTAGGGAGAAACCCCTACCGCCCCACACGAGCTAACATGCTAGCTCTCCAAACAACCAAAAAGGACATATAACTCAATAAATAACCATCTACCAAGCAATACGCCATACTTTTCTCAGTGTTCGTGCCTGGAGAGAGTCCGGAAGTCCTAAAGAAACGATTTGATCCCGAACAATAACGTGGGTCTCCAGAAGAGCAACGAGACTCACCGAGTACTTCTGAATAAAATTCTGGACGACCCTCTGATGGTCCGACTTATTTAGCCCCCGCACATTCCAGCAAAATGTGCTATACATTGGAGCCCGTCTGGAGGGCTGCTCTAGGACCCTGTTCAACTACCACGATAGCTCCATTCATACATTCTACATCATCATCCGAGTCTCCCGTATCTTCAATTTCCTCAATCACCATCGTTGATCCCGTACGTTTCCTCGAGTTAGAGCAAGTAGTACTGGTATCCATGTTCACCTGACCGAGAAAATCCCTCGGCAAATCGGAGTGCGTACTAGGCTGCTCCTGAATACCCATAGCCCTCTTACCATATTTTGTGTCAGTAATTGCAACCTCTTTACTTCCTGTGTTCAATGACGAAACCACCTCAACTTGCCGATTAGGGTTTTCTGTCGCTGTAGTATGTATAACCTCTTTACATCTCTTTATTTTTCCCGTCAAGCTTTTTCTGGATATTTGTAGTTTGTTTCATCCCAGTCGTATGTATAACCTGATGTTCCGTTTCTGTTACTGGATCTTGCCTGGAGAGAACATCAAACGAGTTTTGGGAGCTTGTATTCAATGGTTCTATAGCACTCTTTGCGCGCACCTGCCGCTTCGGACCCACAATATAATTTTCCATTCATCACACCTGCCCTTCAAGTCAGACCCCCTCGGCATCAAATTTGAGCCCCGTGTAGCTGTAGTAGTCTTAGGTTCGTACCTCTTAATTGGCGAAGCAACAGCCGGTTTAACTCGCGTTGGGCAGGTGTTAGTCGCGTGTCCAAAAGAATTACAAATAGTGCATGATTTCGGCCTCCATTCATACTGATCTATACCCACACGACACGTACCTTTACATCCCTCATTATCCTTGGTTGGATTGAGAATAACCACGTGATTCGTAAAGTCATCGTCAATATTCATCATAACACAAACCCGAGCATAGTCAAGCCTCGCCGACGACAAAGTGAACGCATCCGGGTACAAAGGCCTACCCACCGCACTCGCAACCAAACTAAGACCCTCCGATGTCCAATATTCCAACGGTAGATTTCTGAATTTTACCCAAATAGGAATATCCCGGTGGACCCTTTTCTCCATAGACATGCCGGCAAACCATCTTTGAAGGAAAAGGGGTTGTCCGGCGAAAATCCAAGGCCCTCCCTCTACCACGTCAATCATCTCTGTCTCGGTTTTAAAGCTAAAAAAGAAGAACCCATTCTCCGTCATTTTAATATCACCCAGCCCCTTCCAAGTAGAGTAAACTAATCTTTTAGTCGCTTGGAACCCGAGAGAGCTTCCTAAGAAGTATCCAACCAAAGTATTGTGCCATTTTTTGCAACCCTTCTGTACCACATCCCACGAGGGTCGGATGAAGACGCGACCGTTATTGATTTCAGGCTCTACGTAGTGGAGCGAAACTCTTGTTGGCTGTAGTGTGCGCTCAAAGACTTTCTCTGTTACAGTATTAGTGGGATTACATCGCACTGAACCAAAAAATAAATTGGCGAAGGGGTCTGTTGTCTTTGGCAATTCATTCAGATCCCCAGTGCGTCTCGTAACTGATATTGACTCAGAGTTCAAACCCATCAAGTCCCCGTTGTGCGCAAAATTGGATTTAAATTGACCCTGGGCTTTAACAGATTGATTAATCTGTGGTTTAGCCGGCCCATACATCTCCCGAGTTATACCCGCTGCCCCGTCATTGGCCCGAACCGAATCTTGCGTTTTATTAAACATTAAATCCGGGGTGCCGAATAAATTATTCTGTTCTTTTTTTTAACTTCAAACTTACGCGTATGTCGTTGTTATATATTCTCACAATATTCCTTGCAACTAAACATGTACAACCAAATTCGTTCAAATGTACATGTTCAATGTTTACTCACGCGGGTCTTGAGTAATTTGTGGAGTAGTACATAACCGGACATTTATAGTGTATTTTACAGAGTTTATAATTTATTTAAAATAACTTATAAATTATTATAAGCTCTTCAAACATCTTTAGTATTTTTTTTTTAAAATTTATAAAATTTAAAAATAAGATGTTTAAAAAAATAAAGAGATGTATTTTTTTTTAAAAACTTATAAGCTCTTATTACTTTAATCAAAAATGACAAAATTACTCCTAAAATTATTATATTACATAATATATATATATATATATATATATATATATATATATATATATATATATATATAATTATAATGACTACAAATTTATTATTTTATCTACACAATTATTTTCTAATTTTTTTCCGTCCATAACATATTTTTTCCATAATTATTTATCTTAAATTTTCAAACAAATTAATAGCTTATAAGCTTATAAGAGTGTTTGGACAAACTTGTTTAAAAAATCTTATAAGATATTACGTCTTATACATTGTTTTAAAAGCTGATAAGCTGTTATGTCTTATTTAATAAATAAATTGTTAAATCGTTTGAATAAAATAGATGTATAAACTTATAAGGCCATCTCCAACCGTACACAAAAACATAAACTCAAAAATAAGTTTTATTTTAAGTTTACAGTATTTTGACTCCAACCCAGATTCCAATACTAAAACTTAAAAAAATATTCTCAAATTATTCTTCTTATACAATTTTTTATACTATTTTTATAAATAACCAATATCTTTACAAATTTATCATTTAATCCCGTAACTTTTGACATTAAATTTAAAAAATCTAATAAATATTATTTTCAATTTAAAATTTAAAAAATAATAAATATAAAAGATAGAAAATAAAATATTAATTAAATAAATAAAATTGCGCAAACATAAACTTTTTAATATTTAATTATAAATATTTATTATTATTTTTAAAATAAAATTTTTATTTTAATTATTAATGATATGATTATTAAAAAAAATTACATTACAAAATATATTAAATAAAAAATTAAAATAAAAGGTTAATAGTTTTTTTTATTAATTTGTAAAATAAAATGATCATTTTATAAATAATAAATAATTTTTTGTTTAAGTTTAAGGTAAACGTAAATCTAAGTATTTTTTATGTGGGTCTCACCATAAAACTTATAATAAGTTTATGTTTTGGTATCGGTTGGATCATCTCACCTACCCTAAAATAGGTTTTTGTTATCTGTTGGAGATGCTCTAAGATATTAATTTGTTTAACAATCTAAGATCTTATATAAATATAATAACAAAAATAAATTTTTATATATGAAAATAATAATTAAAAATAATTATATTAACTAAATAATAAATTTGGATTTCTTGTATATATATAAAAGGTAATAATTTTAAGAATATTTTGGTCTTTAATTGTTTAAGTTACAATAACTTATAAGCAAGCTTTTTAAAAAAAAATTATCTCCACTTACTTTTTTAAACAACTTATTTTTAAGTTTTTTTTTTTAAATTTACCAAAAAAATTTAATAATTTATAAGTTTTTAAACAAGTTATAAGCTATTTTAAAAAACTTATAAGCTCTGCCAAAAACTCTCTTAAATTTACCTAAATAGCTTAAAAATTTATTTATTAAATAAAATATAACAATTTATTAGCTTTTAAAACTTATTACATTTTATAAGTTTTTTTAAATTACTTCACCGAAAATCCTTCTTAAAAATAAGGGAAAATTGACAAATAAAGTTTTTTACAAATGTGTTTATGCAATTAGGATTTTGAGTTTTTACGATTGTCAATTAGGACACTTAAAATGTGCAAAGACCCTATTACCCCCTCACTTTTAATCTCGACGTTCCTCCCTCCCTTCTCCCTTTTTGCAGCGACTGAAGAATAAGAAACATGGATTCAAAAATGCGCCTCAGAGCGCGATTTGATTGCATTCGCCTCGGTCTCGTCTGCGCCGGCGTCCATGAAACCCCTACTTCACGTACGAGAAATTGACGACCAGGCTGTTCTACTGCGGGGCGGTGGTCGGGGAGGTGATCGGGCCGCTGGGGAAGGCGAGAGCGCGGAGGACGACGAGGGTGAACGTGACGGTGGACGTGATGACGGATCGACTCATACCCTCCTCGCCGCGGCAGTGATAAATTACAACAAATCCGTCGATATCGACCTGAGGTTCGGTCGGACCTCAACCACGCACCACCACCGCCGCCCTCCACCGTTCAGCTCTCACAGTCGTTGACGAGAGCTTCGGAGCGCTACGAGGATCTCGACCTCCGGATTGACCCGCCCGCCACTTGTTCGACGAAATGCCCCTGAGACGGTAGACAGACTCGAACATGTGGTTGGACCCGTCTCGTCGTGCTTGAAAAGATCCCTCGTGTTTACGGTCAACGCGGAGGCAGACGTTAGTTCTTTTACCAAGAGTGTGGTGAAGCTGAAGGATTACGTTGACCGAGACGTAGAAGTGAAAGATGGTGTTGTTCCTTACGAATTTCGCAACCTCGTTGCTCTGATTTCATATTTCCACAGAGATGCTGACAAGTAATTGGAAGTAGTTCTCCAAAAATTCAACAGAAGCAAAAGCCAAAGCCGAAAGCGAAATGCTTTGGATGGGAAAATAAGAGAAGCAGCTTGCGATTTTGATTTAGGTTGTGTGTGTGTGTTTTCGTTTATGTTTTTATGTCGTTTTTGAGTTGTGTGTCGTCATGTTTGTGTCGTTTGAGTTGTATTTTATGTTTTTGTGTGTTTCGGATCTCACGGAGTGTGTTGGAGTGTTTCGAGTTCGTTTTATAGGTCAAAGGTTGAAGAAAGTCGAAGGAAGTCGAAGAAACGAGAAGAAACCGAAGGAACTTCAAATGGCGAGCGCCAAATCAGAAACGGCGGTCGCAGGATGCAAATGGCGGGCGCCGAAATCCGAATGGCGACCGCCGAAAGGGCCGAAAACATGCAGTAGCCAATTTGGATTTTTGAGCGAAACGGCGGTCGCCATTTTGTAAACGGCGGTCGCCGAAATCGTTTGGCGGGCGCGGAAAATATACGGCGGTCGCCGTTTTTGTGGCAGTTCATGGCGGTTACATGCGAGATTGATGATGCATTTAGGCGAGGATTCGAAGTGGAAAACATATCTTTTTCGCCTGGAATTGAATCGGGAAGCACGGGAGACCATTTCGGAGCCGACAACTCCGAGAGAAGATCGATCAAGTCCAAGCCATTTCAATAATCGTAATCTTAGTTGTAATTTCATTTTCTAGAATTCAAGTTTATTTCTTTTCATGTTTGTTCATCTTTTGCAAAACTAATTTGAATGCTTTTGAATCGAGAATGCTAATATGTTTCGTTAAATGAATTTCCATTGGTTTCTAAAAGATTGTTTTGAGCTTTTACGTAGTCGCATTCTCTTAATTAATTCCTTGTTCATCTTTGCTATTATTTTAAAGTTATACTTTCATTAATTGTAATCCACGTTATTAGTTCTTTCTTAAAGATGATGAACTAAATTTCTACTCGGGTGTTTATATGATAAATTAGGCGGATCATTGTTAACCGGAAGATCCTATATACACGACATACTCTTGAAATCGTAACTCGACCGAGAGCGATTAATCAAGTGAACTAAACGTTGAAAAACGAGTTAAGCAACCCGACCGGGAACTTGACTTTCGATTGTCGCTTATATAGATTGAAAAAGGAAGGAACAATTTGAAGTCGAGTTTGAAATATAATCATCCGAGTCTTTTTCTTAGCGTTACTTCAAAATTTCCATTTTAATCGAGAGTTTCAAAATGAATCTAGGATTTAGTATAATGAACTATGATTCGACTACTTTTCTTTCACTTAAACATTTCTCTTTCGTTTCCTTGGATTGATACCGAGTCAAACTACAATTGACCTCGGATTTTGACGAGAGACGCACACAAAAACGTCTAATCAAAATTGGCGCCGTTTCCGAGGAAACGGATAGTTTTGTTTAAGTGTTTGTTTAGTTTTAGTTCGTATTTCCTTTAGTTAATTTAGTTAATTGTCTTGTTATTACTAATCTTCTACTTTGAGTGTGCATGGTCACTACAAGAAGTAAGGCGGCTAGTGAGCAACAAGGTTCATCTACCGAAGGAATGGAGAAGAATAAAGAAAGGGTTGATATTGAAGATGAAACCGGACAAGAATCTTCGGGATTAAAGAAAGGTCAATCTTCCCAAGGATATGTTCTATCTCCGAATTCTCAAGGACCTCTTCTACCTTTGGGAGCTCCTCAAAATAGCAACAATCAAGAGGGAGGAAGTAATTTACAGATTCAAATTCCTCAGTTCAATGTTCAAGCACAACTTACTCCTCCAACACCTTTAAATTTACCAGAAGAAGATCATCATTCTACTCCTCATAATGTGATGAGTCCTAACATTGGATATCCTCCTCCAATGATGAATCCTCAGATGATGAATCAACCACCGATGATGAATCCAAACATGATGAATCAAAAATGGCATATCAACAAAACTACGGGTATCCATTTCAACAACCCGGAGTTCAAGTGAATCAAAACATGCAAGGTCAATTCCAACAACAATGGCCAAACATGATGCCTAATATGATGCCGTATGGGGGTTATGGGATGCAACCGAATCAGTGGAATCAATATGGAAATCCAGCGGCTCGACGAGTACAACAAGGTGACATCACAAGGCCTATCATTGGAGCGACTCCAGCATGTGTTGATTTACCGGAGGTAGTGAAGAACTATAAAGTGAACCCGATGGATTTCAATCAATTACCGGAGTATCATGGGAATAACAACGAGGATGTATTGAGTTTCATTCGAGATTTCTACAACACCATTCATACCTTTCCATTGAATGGACTACAAGAAGACGAGTTGCGTTGTCGGTTCTTTCCGATGACATTGAAAGATAAGGCCAAGTCTTGGTGGATAGCTTTGCCAACAAATTCTCTCCAAAATTGGAATGACATCTATGACGAATTCATGAGTCAATTCTTCCCACACCATAAGACAACGGATTTTAGAAATCAAATATGTGGTTTCACTAGTCGTCCGGGAGAATTTTTCCACGAGACTTGGGATCGATTTCAAGATTTACTTCTTAAATGTCCACATCACACTTTTACTCAAGTCTTACTTAATCAAATTTTCTATGACTCTTTGACAGATTCTTTGCAAGGGTCGGTAGATAATCAAGCCGGAGGCGACATTACTTATCGATCACCGGAAGAGATGGTTACTATCTACAAGACTATGGCTGGGAATTCAAGGAGGAAAAGTTCGAGAAGAAGAGTGGTGAATGATGTTAAGGAAGTGGAAGCTAGCAACCTTAACATTAAAATCGAGGAGATGGCTAAGGAAATCAAAGATTTGAAAATGGAGGAGGGGAATTTGAAGACACAACTTCTTTTGAATCAAATGGAGGTGTGTACTTTGTGTAGATATCAAGGGCATGGACCAACTACTTGTCCGATGCCCCAAATGCAAGCTCCTTTGATGATTGAAGGGCAGCCTATGGTTGGAGAGCAAGGGAATATGGCATTCGTTCCATACCAACCACAACAACAAGGTGAAATGGTGATTCCGGAAGTACAAGCTTCGGTGGTACAGCCGTATAACCAACAAGGAAGCTACTACAATAATCAACAAGGAGGGAATCAAAGGCCTAATTATCCTTATCAACCAAGGCCACAACCTCAACAATGGCAACCGAGGCAAAATTTTCAGCAAGGTCAATCTTCGAGCACACCTTACCGAGCTCCTTATCAAGCACCGAGTCAACAATATCGAGCTCCGTATCAAGCTCCTTCTCAGCAACAACAGCCCCTAAGGCCACCTCAACAACCATCGAGCAATCATTTTGAAGAATGGATGAAGAAGTATGCCGAGAAAAATGACTTGAGGATGGATAGCTTAGAGGTGAAAGTGGGAGGATACGATGCGGTGCTTAATAGCATCAATACTCAAATGGGACAAATGGCGACTACACTTGGGAAGATGCAAGCTAAGGAAGAGTCGGGAAGACTACCAAGTCAACCATCCCATGCCAAGGCTCTTACGGTGTTAAGGTCGGGGAAGATTATTGATAATAAAGTAAGGATGCCGGGTGAAAAGGAGGATAAAATTGAGAGTGATCCGATTTCTGAGAATGAGGATGACATTGAGGAGATTTTTTGCGAGAAGAAAGAGGAAGAAAAATTAGAAGAGGAAGTTGGAAGTGATGAGAAAGAAGAGGAAAGAAAGAGAAGAAAGAGAGTCGAAGCCGAGGTGAAAGGGTAGTTCTTCATAAGTCAAAGAATCCGTACAAGCCTCCCGTTCCTTATCCGAGCAATCTTAGGAACAAGAAGAAGGATCAACAATTTCAGCAACTTTATGATCTTCTAGCAAAGGTTGAGGTAAACGTACCTTTGCTCGATATGATTTCTAACATTCCTTCTTATGTGAAATTTTTTAAGGAATTGGCTTCTAACAAGAGGAAGTTCGAGGAGAACGAGAAAGTTGTGTTGTTTGCAGGTGCAAGTGCCGTGATGCAACACCAAGTACCACCAAAAGAGAGTGATCCGGGAAGCTTTGTGATAAAAATTGTTATTAGGTCCGGAAATGAGGTGTCCGGAATGTTAGACTTGGGAGCCGGGATTAACTTGATGCCGTCGGCTATATTTGACCAATTGAAGCTTGACAATTTGAAACCAACAAGAATTTGTCTTCAACTTGCCGATAGGTCGGTTAGATTTCCGAGAGGAATTTTCGAAGACATACTTGTGGAAGTTGGAGGGTTGATAGTGCCGGTCGATTTTGTGGTGTTGGATGTTGGTGATATTCCGGAGAATTCTCAAGATCATTCTATCTTATTGGGACGTCCTTTCATGGCCACTACTAATACTCTCATTGATGTGAAGAAAGGGCAACTCCAAATGTCGGTTCTTGGAGAAACGGTCTCGATTTCGGTGAGAAAGAAGAACATTGCTCCAGCTGCAACGTTAATGGAAGAATGTTCCTTTGTTGATGTTATCGATACATTGACTATGCAAGCTTTGGAGATTAAGGAAGAAAATGAAGTGGAGCTTGGAGATGATGATTTGGAAGAGTTAGAAGAGAATGAACAAGCTCCACGGTTTGTCGACTTGAGCGTGGGGGGAGAAGACCGAAAGAAAGATGTTTCATTGCCAACGAAGAGTGTGAAGTTGGTGTTGAAAGACTTGCCTCCAAACCTCAAGTACGTGTTTTTGGAAGAAGGTGAGAACAAACCGGTCATCATTTCTTCGAAGTTGACCGTTGAAGAAGAGGTGAGATTGGTCGAAGTTTTACAAGAAAACAAGGCGGCTATTGGATGGAGTATCGAGGATTTGAAGGGAATCAGCCCTTCTATGTGCATGCATCGGATTAACTTGATCGAGAATGCAACTCCGAAGAGGCAGCCCCAAAGACGACTTAATCCACTTCTTAGTGATGTCGTGAAGAAGGAAATTATAAAGCTACATGGTGGTGGCTTGATTGTACCGGCAGCGGATAGTGAATGGGTATCACCGATTCATATGGTTCCTAAGAAAGGAGGGATAACGGTTGAAGAGAACGAAGCGGGCCAACTCATTGCTACAAGAGAACGAACTGGTTGGAGAATGTGCATGGATTACCGGGAGTTAAATGCCGCAACGAAAAAAGATCATTTTCCGTTACCTTTTATTGATCAAATGCTAGATAAACTTGCTGGTAATTTCTTATATCATTATCTTGATGGACTTTCAGGTTATTACCAAATTTTCATAGCACCGGAGGATCAATCCAAGACGACATTCACGAGCCCTTTCGGAACATTTGCATGGAAGAGGATGCCATTTGGGCTTTGCAATGCCCCAGGTACGTTTCAACGTTGTATGCTTTCCATATTTTCCGAGATGGTGGGAGATTTTGTTGAAGTGTTTATGGATGATTTTTCCGTGTTTGGTTCGTCATTTGATGATGCATTGAAAAAGATTGACACGGTTTTAAAAAGATGCATTGAGTGTAACCTTACTTTGAGTTGGGAAAAATCTAATTTTATGGTTACACAAGGGGTAGTACTTGGGCATGTTGTCTCTAGGAGAGGGATAGAAGTTGATCCCTCAAAAATTGAAGTGATTAAAAATTTGCCACCCCCGGTCAATGTGAAAGGTGTTAGGAGTTTTCTTGGGCATGCGGGATTTTATCGTCGTTTCATTAAGGACTTTTCAAAAATTGCACAACCTTTGTGTCATTTACTTGGTCAAGATATTGAGTTTGTCTTTGATGATTCATGTTTGAATGCCTTTAATACTCTTAAAGAAAAGCTTGTGAGTGCACCTATTCTTGTATCACCGAATTGGAATTTGGAATTTGAAATCATGTGTGATGCTTCGAATTTTGCTGTGGGTGCGGTGTTAGGTCAAAGAATTGATAAGATGTTGCATGTGATTTATTATGCTAGTATGACTTTGAATGATGCTCAAGTAAATTATACAACTACGGAAAAAGAGATGTTAGCGGTTGTATTTTCGTTAGACAAATTTAGGTCATATTTGCTTGGTACTAAAGTGATTGTTCATAGTGATCATGCGGCTCTTAGGTATTTGATGACTAAAGCACAAGCTAAACCGAGAATCATAAGATGGATACTTTTGTTGCAAGAATTTGATGTGGAAATAAGAGATAGGAAAGGTTGTGAAAATGCGGTTGCCGATCACTTATCTAGACTTGAATCGTGTGATAATAATGTGATTGCTAATGTTCCTATTTCTGAAACTTTTCCATATGAACAATCCATGCTTGTGAATGCTATTGATGAAAAAGTTCCATGGTATGCCGACATTGCTAACTATTTGGAAAGTGGAGAGATGCGTGAGGGAATTACTTCCCAAGAACGCAAACGTTTGTTGCATGTGTGTAGGTATTACTATTGGGACGATCCTTTGTTGTTCAAGCTTGGGAAGGACAATTTGTTGAGAAGATGTGTACCGGAAGGAGAGCAACGAGCTATAATCTCAAAATTCCATGAGGATGCATCGGGAGGACACTTTGCTAGTAGGAAGACCGGAGCTAAGATTCTACAATCGGGTTTTTTCTGGCCTACTTTGTTCAAAGATGTCCATTTCTTTATTCTCTCATGTGATCGATGTCAACGTATTGGTAACATTGGTAAAAGGAACGAAATGCCCATGCAAGTTAATCTTGTGTGTGAAATTTTTGATGTGTGGGGTATTGATTTCATGGGTCCTTTTATTAATGCTAACAAGTACGAGTACATCTTATTAGCCGTTGATTATGTTTCGAAGTGGGTTGAGGCAATCCCCACTCGAACTTGTGGAGCTGATGTTGTTTTAAAGTTTGTGTAGGAGAATATCATTTCTCGTTTTGGATTTCCAAAAGCTATCATTAGTGATGGAGGGTCACATTTTTGCAACAAACTTTTCAAGAGGTTGATGAGATTAAATGGGATTGATCATCGAGTAGCTACTCCTTACCATCCTCAAACTTCCGGTCAAGCTGAGACGAGCAACAATCAAATCAAGACGATTATTGCTAAGACCGTGAAACCATCGAGGAAAGATTGGCCGGAAAAACTTCGAGAGGCACTTTGGGCTTACCGGACGGCTTTCAAGACGATCCTTAATGCAACTCCGTTCCAAATTGTGTATGGGAAATCGTGCCATTTACCGGTTGAGATTGAGCACAAGGCTTTTTGGGCTATCAAGAAAGTAAACTTGGAAATGACAAAAGCCGGGAAAGAGCGTGCTTTGCAAATCGAGGAGTTAGAAGAGCTTAGGAACGAAGCTTATGACAATGCTGTGATTTCAAAGGCTAAAATGAAGAAAGCTCATGATCGGAAATTGATTGAAAAAGACTTGCAACCGGGTATGAAAGCACTTTTATTCAATGCCCGACTTCGGTTATTTCCGGGGAAGCTTAAGTCAAGATGGGTCGGGCCATATGATGTTGTAACGGTACATGAGAATGGGTCAGTCACATTGAGGAAAGAAGGTGATGAACATGAGTTTAAGGTCAACGGTTATTTAGTGAAACGGTACTATGAAGGAGAGTCGAAAAACGAGGAAGTCGATGCTTTTCGACTCGAGAAAGTTGACGTTTGAACTTCAAAAATTGGAATAAGTCCAGCTCTGGACATTAAACTGAGCATGAATAAAGGCTACTGGACTTGGACGAGCTCGGAAGCGTCGAAATCGAAGAAAAGGGCAAAAAAAGAAAAATCGAGGGGACTAGGATTTCGGCGACCGCCAAAACCAAAACGGCGGTCACCACAGCATAACGGCGGTCGTCAAAACCAAAACGGCGGGCGCTGAATAAGGGAGAAAACGGGGCAGGTAGTCTGCCAAGAATTTGGCGAAACGGCGGTCGCCATTTGCATTTCAGCGACCGCCGAAACATTTCCGCGACCGCCAAACCAAAACGGCGGTCGCCGTTTTCGAAATTCAGGAAATTAAAAGAGGACGGGCTGAGCAGACTTCTCACAATACACAAACCCTTTTTCTTCACTTTCTCTTGCGAAATTATATCTCCCTCGATTCTTAACCGAATTCAACCAAATTTCTTCCACCAAAACACTTACCTATATCTTGAGAACTTTGATTTGCAGGTTTTGGGGAATTTCATCGGCCAAATATCAAGAAATTCTCAAGTTCTTGAGGTGCACACAAGGTGTTCGACAAAAGTTCCGAACTAAATTTCGACTTTCTCCAACCGATTCAATGACTCAAACTCGTAATAGGCCAGGAGCTCGTGGTTCTCCACCACCACCACAAAGGAAAAGAGGACGAGGAGTCGCTACTAGCTCCGCTTCAACCGGGCCTCGAGACATCTCTGACCGTTATGGAGCCCCGTTTCCGATTTTCGACGACAAAGAAGGGATAGCTTTCCAGAAGTTGATATCGAAGGGTGAACATATTTTACCTTGTCCGATTGATTGGGAGTTAATGGAGAAATTGAAGGTTACGGAGAGGATTATAGGGATTTTCCGGTGTATGAGCCTAAGGATATTCGCGGAGATGGATTTCAAGTACTCCACGAAGCTTGGATTGGAGATGCTTAGCACATTCAAGCTAGTTAATGAGAAGAGGAAGCCATCGTATGCTACGTGTCGAATCAATGGAGTAGAGGTTACGATAACGGAAAAAAGTATGGACGAGGTGTTCGGAATTCAAGATGGAGAGCGTAGGCTTACCGAAGAACGTGAAAGTGGGACCGTGAAGACAACACATTGGCAAGAGTTAGCCGGCCCGAATGAGAAATGGAAGGATCAAGGTCGTTCAATTGCATTCATCGATCCCGTGCTATGCATAGTCCACAAGTTCTTGACCTACAACATCTTCGGAAAGGTGGAGGGAAACAAAGTTAACTCCTTGGAGTTCTCATTCATTAATGCGGCCGTGAATGGACATGACTCGACTCCATTGAAGAAAGTGTGGGGTTTGATGGATCAAGCGACTAGAGGGATACGGACTCGAGGGGCCTTGTTCCAATTTGCTCGACACCTTGCAATTAACAATCAAATTATTGGTGAAGATGATGAGACGTATAATGGAGAGCCGTGGGAAGTACCGCGAGCTTTGGATGTTGATGAGTTTGAGGCTAGCGGATTAATTTTGGCCGGAGAGTTCGTGCCGCATGAAATCCGAACCGCCAAGGATCCACAAGTAATGGTGGATTATCGACAAAAGAACGCGGCCCGAATTCAAAAATGGAAGTTGGAGTTGGCGGGAGAAAGAGTGAGTTCGTCGCTTATGAGAGAAGCTCAACTTGAAGAGGAAAACCTAATGCGAGAAAGAGCGGGTTCATCGTCCGGATGGGGACATAATGTTGTCGACGGGACATCGACAAGAGATCCGGTGTGGGAGCAAGCATACACGGACTACGAAGCACAAGGGAACCAAGATGCCGGATGGACTAACTCGGGAATGAATTGGAGTCCTTCATACGAGATTCCTCAAACCGGAAACTACTACTCGGATTCGGGGAGAATGCATCCCGAGGACCTCCAAAAAATTATCAATGCCAATGCTAGGGAATATGATGCACTTAATGCGAGGATGGACCGAATGGCGCTCGATGATGCTACATGGAATAATCGGATGGCGGTCGAGAGAAGCTACTATGAGGAAACCAACCGCCGGATTGTAAGAGAAGCATTGGAGGAGAATGACCAACGTTGGACGACTCGAATGGAGGCCTATGCTAGAGGAGGAGGCCACTTTCCACCACCCAATATGTGAGAGAGGTCGTGCTTGGCACGACCTAGGTACGTTTTCGTTTTCTTTTCGTTTATGTCTTTGTAAATATTGTGTTGGTGTTTTAGTTGTTTTAGGTGGGTTACTTATGTTTCTTTTTCATTGTTAGTTTGTGTGTTTGGTTTGAATTACTCTTCTATGCTCAAGAATTTGATTGTCCCGAAGGTGGTGTGTTTGCATGTGGATTTGGTTAAGTTGTTGCTTGAACTCACTCGGTTTGAAGGATGTACCACTTGTTTAGTGTCGAGAAAAGAAGTATATGATATTCATGAGTTTCTTTCCTTGCTATATACATGTGAGTTTTTGGGCTTAATTTCTTTGGAGAGAATTCATGATATTCCTTGAGTTTGAATATGAGAATTATTTGGATTTGTTTCGAGATTGAATGATTGGACTTGTTGTGACATTGCTTGAATATGAAATTACTTTGCCTTGGTTAAGAATGAGGAAATGAAGAATGAGATTGCTAAGATTTAACTCCACATATTTAAAAATTCCCCAAAATGACCGTGCCCGTCGAGGGACTCCTTAGTTAACCTTTTGAGCCTACATGGAGCCTTTTCTTGTAACCGAGAGTTCCACGAGAGATGTGAGGTAGAGAGGGTGTTATATATTTGATTGAGAAGGTTACTATGGGGTATTGAGATGTATTGAACATGTTTTCTCGTATAAGGCATACTATATAGAAAAAGCTTACTCCCTACATGGAGCCTTTTCTTGTAACCGAGAGTTCCACGAGAGATGTGAGGTAGAGAGGGTGTTATATATTTGATTGAGAAGGTTACTATGGGGTATTGAGATGTATTGAACATGTTTTCTCGTATAAGGCATACTATATAGAAAAAGCTTACTCCCTATATATAAAAAAAAAAAAATGAATACTATTCGATTGTGAAAACAATTGATTAGGAAAGAAAAATAAAAAAAAAGCAAACCAAAAAGAAGGAAAAAAATGAGAAAAGAAAGAAAAAGAGTAAAAAAAAAAAAAAGTAAAAAGCGGGAGTAGTAAATAATATTAGCCTATCGAGAACATGTAGTTTATGATGTGTATTGATGTTATAAGGGGGGTTGAATGATTTGCATTTGGAGTAGGAGGGTGATTGTGAGTACATTTGGTGGAGGAAGGTGTCGAGAGCGATATTACTTGTATTATTATAATTTCGATTCCTACCTATGACCCGAGCCTACCTTGATGCAATCTTATTCCGATTCTTGTTCTTCTTTGTCAAAGTATGTGGATGTTCTTGTGATGAATCGATTTATATATTCTCGATGTGCTTGAGGAGTGATGACCTACCATTTTTCCGAGGGATATGATACGAGAGTTTGGTGAGTTTGAGTGACATGTTTCATATTTCTTGTTTTTTCTCGTTCTTGACAAGTGGTTGGTTTGTGGTTGGTTAGTGAGTTCAAAGTACGTGATTTGTGCAAACACGTGTTGGTTGATTTTACCTTGCTCGGGACTAGCAAGGACTTGAGCGTGGGGGGGTGATTTAGGTTGTGTGTGTGTGTTTTCGTTTATGTTTTTATGTCGTTTTTGAGTTGTGTGTCGTCATGTTTGTGTCGTTTAAGTTGTATTTTATGTTTTTGTGTGTTTCGGATCTCACGGGGTGTGTTGGAGTGTTTCGAGTTCGTTTTATAGGTCAAAGGTTGAAGAAAGTCGAAAGAAGTCGAAGAAACGAGAAGAAACCGAAGGAACTTCAAATGGCGAACGCCAAATCAGAAACGGCGGTCGCAGGATGCAAATGGCGGGCGCCGAAATCCGAATGGCGACCGCCGAAAGGGCCGAAAACATGCAGTAGCCAATTTGGATTTTTGAGCGAAACGGCGGTCGCCGTTTTGTAAACGGCGGTCGCCGAAATCGTTTGGCGGGCGCGGAAAATATACGGCGGTCGCCGTTTTTGTGGCAGTTCATGGCGGTTACATGCGAGATTGATGATGCATTTAGGCGAGGATTCGAAGTGGAAAACATATCTTTTTCGCCTGGGATTGAATCGGGAAGCACGGGAGACCATTTCGAAGCCGACAACTCCGAGAGAAGATCGATCAAGTCCAAGCCATTTCAATAATCGTAATCTTAGTTGTAATTTCATTTTCTAGAATTCAAGTTTATTTCTTTTCATGTTTGTTCATCTTTTGCAAAACTAATTTGAATGCTTTTGAATCGAGAATGCTAATATGTTTCGTTAAATGAATTTCCGTTGGTTTCTAAAAGATTGTTTTGAGCTTTTACGTAGTCGCATTCTCTTAATTAATTCCTTGTTCATCTTTGCTATTATTTTAAAGTTATACTTTCATTAATTGTAATCCACGCTATTAGTTCTTTCTTAAAGATGATGAACTAAATTTCTACTCGGGTGTTTATATGATAAATTAGGCGGATCATTGTTAACCGGAAGATCCTATATACACGACATACTCTTGACATCGTAACTCGACCGAGAGCGATTAATCAAGTGAACTAAACGTTGAAAAACGAGTTAAGCAACCCGACCGGGAACTTGACTTTCGATTGTCGCTTATATAGATTGAAAAAGGAAGGAACAATTTGAAGTCGAGTTTGAAATATAATCATCCGAGTCTTTTTCTTAGCGTTACTTCAAAATTTCCATTTTAATCGAGAGTTTCAAAATGAATCTAGGATTTAGTATAATGAACTATGATTCGACTACTTTTCTTTCACTTAAACATTTCTCTTTCGTTTCCTTGGATTGATACCGAGTCAAACTAAAATTGACCTCGGATTTTGACGAGAGACGCACACAAAAACGTCTAATCAAAATTTAGAAGATACACTCGAAGCCCATTTGCCGAATCAGTTCACCTTACAATCATCATATCAGAGTCGTCCTTTTGGTTTCTCATTTTTTTCGATTATCGTTCTCATTGTACCTGCATGAAAAGGAAGAGGCTGAATGGTAGTGTGAAGCTGCTGATGTTGGGTTGTGTCCTTCAAATCGTATGTGTGCAATCGATAAAGTCATAAGGTCTTCTTTTGGATGTTAAATGATTAGTCGATAATATTGTTTATTGCTGGGAGCAATATAATATTGATCGATAATCATATCTACAAGGTCACACACGGAATCGATAATGATGTATGTTGCTTGTTAATTATATTGATTTAGAATCAATATTTACGTAGATTTATATACATGCATTGGATGCGTGTCACATAGTGTGACATGGCATGCCACACAAGCTAGTGGGACCATGACTTATGCAATGTGGCATGAACATGTCGCAATGACCTTTCAACTCCCCATTAACCACCATTACTTGTGCATTATGATGCACATTATGATGAGGGGTTACAAGGGGTTAATTGGTGCATTGAAAACCACAAATATGGTGATGAAAATCTTATTTTCATAACACTTGATGCTTACCCACGAAATTCACATCAAATAGAGAGATTGGAGGTTGTCCTTGGAGAACCAACTCAAGCAAGCAAGTCATCATCCGGGTTCGTGTGCAACACGTAGGGGCCGGGCCATTTGTGCGGCTTCAACATCCGGGCGATCGAGACAAGAGGTGTGACATGGTCATTCCTCAAGTGAAGCATCAGTTCGTGGTGGTGGTCGTGACGATCAACAACCGCTCCTTTCATCATCAACGAGGCACGCTACTCCAGTTCGTGGTGAACGTGTCAATACATATATTGTGTGCCTAGATCTTGTATGTTCGCGTTAACTCATTTTACACGCTTCCGCACACACGAATGAGGTAATCTTGCAATTGGATCGGCATCGAAAACCTTCAGCTGAAGGAGTCAAAGGATGTGGTGGCTCATCTCATTGGTAACATTGGGAGTGTTAGTTTGGGTTAAAAGTGGATTTGGTTTGTGTGTTTTGCTACATCTATGTTTTTCTTTTGTTGCTCTTTCCCTTTTGTCAAGTGTTTTCATGTGTTGGAAAATATTTTGTCCTAGAGTATTTTCACCTATGGAATTACTACTAAATAAAAATCCATTTTTATGAACATGTTCTTTATAAATATAAAGACTTTATTTCTTCACCACATGCAAAATTATAACCATTAAAAAATATTTGAATTTGGGCCTTGCTTCAACTCTCAGCAGAATGGATATAGATTTTTTTTTTTGGATATTTATTTTATTTTTCAGTATATTTTTATGACATTCAGTGTATTTTTATGACATTCGGTGTCTTTTTATGACATTTAGTATGAAATTTGATCATTCAATATGAAATTTGGTCATTCAGTATAAAGCAAGTTAATCAAAGCCAACACACTGAAAACACACTGAATGTCTCATTTTCACACTGAATGTCACAAAAACATACTGAATGTCCCGATAACAAAAGACCACACTGAATGTCATAATAATAAACTGAATGTTAACATACTGAATGCACATTTTTACACTAAATGCCCTAAAAACACACTGAATATCACTTAAACATGTTAATCAAAGCCAACACACTGAAAACACACCGAATGTCCCGTTTTTACACTGAATCTCAACATACTGAATGTCCAATTTTTACACTGAATGTCCGCGACAACAAAGACCACACTGAATTTCATAAGAACACACTGAATGTCAATATACTAAATGTCTTATTTTTATACTGAATGTCATAAAAACACATTGAATATCATAAAAATACACTGGAAAAAAAATATTAAAAAAAAAATCTACATCCAAATCATAGCTATCCAATTACATCAAAAACACAATCGAATAGTGTTACATTATAAAGAGATCATGCTTTATTTTCCAATTAGCATTGTTGTATGTATCTTCGTCATCATCGTCGTCCATTGTCGTCGTCATTTTCCGACCACTGCAACCCCTATTTAAAGCCACGCACATATCCAACTGCATTTGAAGATCCCTCCAAAAAACCCAACCAATAAATTAACACAACAGTTTATTTGTTTTTTTCTCACCGGTATTTCCTCAAACACCTTCCGGTCATGGAAAATGGGCACCGCTCGAACAGGTTTTGCGTGGAGTACAAGAGCGACAGGGATCCGCTGAACTGGGAGGCCGCTGCGGCGGCGCTGAAGAGGAGCCACCTCGACGAGGTGAAGCGGATGGTCGAAGAGTTCAGGAAGCCGGTGGTGAAGCTCGGTGGGGCGAGCCTGACGATATCGCAGGTGGAGGCGAGGGTTTCGTCTTCTTCGTCTCTGCTCCTCCCTGGCCGAGGCGGTTGAAGAGACCAATTTCTCCATCCTCCGCGAATCGAACCGCCACTGCCGCGAATCCAAAACGAAGAGGAAACAATCGTCTCCCTCTTCACCGTGTGCGCCCCGATGATGTTCCTCCAAAACCTCTTCGTCTACTACGACGACGTCACTGGAGATTTCCCCTTACCCGCCGATTTCCCCTTACCCGAAGCCCTCACGTAGAATCAATGAAGAGGAAGGCAGGTGGGGTGGGGTAAGTGAGTAAAATAGATGATATTTTCGTCATTCTAAGGACCTGTTCTTTTGGATTTAATTTCAGTCCAGTTTAGTTCAGTTCAGATCGCTTCAGTTCAGTTCAGTTCAGTTCAGTTCAGATCGCTTCAAAATAAATTATAATAAAATAAATAAAAAAATAATTTCAATCTATAATTTTCAATATATAATCTAGTTATTGTCATAATATTATTAATATTTTTAAAAAAATATTTAATAATTTATAAAAGTTATTATTATTTTTATAAAAAAACCAATTCAGTTAAGTTCAGATCGCTTAAGTTCAGTTCAGTCCAGATCGCTTAAGTTCAGTTCAGTTCAGCCGGTTTCAGTCCAAAAGAACATGTCCTAAGTGTAATTTTCTATCTTAAATGCCTAAAAATGTCCTAATTGACCAATAAATTGAAATTAGTCCTGATTGCCTAATCACATTTCTAAAAAAATAATACCTATATCATACTCCCGGAGTACAATATAAATAGTGCTCTCACCCTTTAAAATATAAAAATCATTATTTAATAATTAAGAAATCTTCATTTAAAAAAATAATTACTATAAACATTAAATTAGCATACCAATAAATATATTAGCATATACTAATGAATATTTATTCAAAAATACATGAACATATACACATATGTGTACAATTAGAATCTTATACTCCTAAGAATAAGGTATAAATTGCCCTAAAAAAACACTATTTGCCATTTTTTCCTAAAAATAAATAAATTACCCTTTCGAATGATAAGTTAAATTATGTACTTAGTAATTGAATTTAAAAATTCTATGGGGGAACGGATAATAATAGATTTAAAAACGGATAAAATAACAAAAAATATCCGGAAAGGGGAAAGGGGATAGAGAGGAGAAAGGTTTTTGTTCGCTTTTCCGACTGACGTCGCGGCCATCTATTAGCCACCAGTTTAGGGGTAGGAGATCCGACGCAGCCGCAGGTACTCCTTCTCCTTTTTTCTGTTATTTTCTCCGACGATTCTTCCCTTTTTTGAAATAATTGGAGATTAAGTAGTCGGAGTTCATGTAATTAATGTAAGATCAGTCTGTTGTGGGGGAGTTCTGTTTTTGGCCACATTCATCAAATTATTGTGGTTATTATTTGTTGATGTTGCTCTAATTCACTTGAATTTTGATTATAATTCCTGAATTTTTTTGCTCGATTATCCCAAATTACTACCGTAAATTTTCTTCGATATGCATTTCCTGAGTAAACAATTGAAATGCAGTGTGATTGGAAGTCTGAATTTAGTTTTCCAGCATAAAAAATATATTGTTATTTGCGATTTGAAAAAACAACATTCTGAGTATTAATTGTTATTGTTTGCTCATATCAAACAGGAAACCATGGAAACAAGTTGCAATGGCAGCAGTGGCATCATGTGGTTCTTCAAAGACAGAGGCTTTGACGAAAAACACATACACGAAATAACCAGGAAGTGCAAGCGCCTGGAAGACGTCACCCCCGAACAAGCCTCCGAAAACTGGGACTACCTGAAAAGCATCGGCATAAAAGAAAGGAAACTCCCCTCTATTTTCGGAAAGTGCCCCAAGATACTCGCGCTCGACCTCCACGAGAGGCTCGTCCCAATGGTCCAGTGCCTTGCATCGCTAGAGACGAAACCCAAAGAACTAGCTTCCGCCATAACTAAATTCCCACACATCCTCCTGCATAGCCTGGAGGAAAAGCTCTGCCCACTCCTCGCCTTTTTCGAAGCCCTCGGTGCTTCCGAGAAACAAATCGGTAAAATGATACTCTTAAACCCTAGGGTCATTAGCTACAGCATCGAGTCCAAACTTTCAAAGACGGTTGACTTCCTCGCCAGCTTGGGCCTGTCGAGAAGTGAGGGGACGATCGGCCAAGTTTTGGTCAAACACCCGTTCGTGATGGGTTATAGTGTCGAGAAACGGCTTAGCCCGACATCCGAGTTCTTGAGGTCGTTGGGTCTGAGTGGGCCCCAGCTGGAGTGGGTGGCGGTTAATTTTCCGGAGGTTTTGTGTAGGGATGCGGACAGGATTCTGAGGCCTAATGCTTTGTATTTAAAATCTTGCGGGTTCGATTCAGGACAGGTTGCGGCTGTGGTGGCTGGGTATCCTCCTGTTCTGATAAAGAGTGCGGGTAATTCTTTGGGGCCAAGGATTAGGTATTTGGAGGAGGTGATGGGGCGGGAAATCCAGCAAATTGTTGATTATCCAGAGTTTTTCAAGCACAGTTTGAAGAGGAGGGTGGAGTCGAGGCATAAGTTATTGAGAGGGAAGAATGTGGAGTGTAGCTTGAGTGAGATGTTGGAGTGTAATCAGAAGAAGTTTATGTTGAAGTTTGGTTGAGGGATCATTGCTTGGTTAATTACTATACTGCCCCAGTGTTTTGATCTAATCATGCTTTAATTCATCAGAGGCACTTTTGTGTAATTAGCCTTTTTATTTGGGGAGGTTTAGGTGTTTTGTATCTTACTTCGTAAATCATTTTGTAATGCATTGTGGCACATTAAATTCAATGAGAGATTGACTAACAATTATAGGATTTGATTGGATTGATAGTGCTCTTGAAATATCATTTGTTAAGTTGTTTAAATATTTCACAATCACATCTCATACAACATTGGCCATTGTTTTTTGTTGTATATGTTACATTTTAGAGTTGGTAAATATATCAAAATATATTTTAAATTTTCTTGGAAATTTGAATAGGATGGCAAAAATAGCTGAAATCTTGTATATTATTCAATCATGTTTTGGTATTATTCAACAATATATGCTGAAAGTCGAGGTGCTTAGGTATTATGAAGAATACGCAGCACTTCGTACGCAGTGCACTGCGCAGCAACAACTTAGATGTTGCAGCAGCGCATCAACGTGTAAAAGAAAATCGTTTTTTACTTTGTGAAATAAACTTTTAGTATTAATTCCGTGAATTATCAAATTTATGTAGATTACGATAAACGTTATGCAGCGGAAAGAAAAACGAAACGTGTATGACAAACGATTTTCGTACTCACACACACTTGTAAAACAATAAACGAGACACGAGATATATCTTGTATGGGTATTTGAATATACCCACACGAAAATGCCTTACGGCAAAATTTATTAATAAAGAACGTATAATCGTCTTTACAAAAACTTGATCCCGAATACACAATCGACTACCTTTAGGACATACACATGTATTCCTTTGGTATCGTATTCATGGATCAACGACTCAATCAACACAAATAATACTACAGTATAAGCTGGTTCGAATATGGTACTCAATAGTACAATGAATCGATTATTCTTGAAGAAAAGACTAATCAAAATACTAAAGCTCACGAGAGGATTTTTACAATGAATAAAATGTGTTGTTAAAGAGATGAATAATATGCTGTAGAGAATCTTGTATTTATAGGCCCAGCCTTCCAACTAACTCCCTTGGAAATCGAGTTGTTGAGATGTTCCTATATTTTAGCTAATCTACTTTGACCGATGCTGCAGCACCTGCGCAGACTGAACCACTGTTGCGCCTCTTTGCACCAGCATCTTCATGCTGCCACGATTGCACCTTGAGTCTTGCTGCAACAGTTGCGCCTTGAGTCTTGCTGCAACATCAACATCATTCCTATCCATGTAGTCTTGGTGCATCATGTGTAGGAACCCATGGATGCATCAAGTCTTCAATCTCTTCAAGTATTGATTGAGTACGTCAAACATGCAACATGCTAAAATAGATCATACATGATGTGCATGATACATAACAATATACAATGTGAAGAAAGAGTAAAATCTACTATGTAATATACAAGTGCAATGCGTTGCGCAGCAACCTGCTGCAGTGATGCATTGCGATGTATATCACACTTACAAACTCCCCCTTTTTACTTTTTCTTCACAAAACCATGAGGAAGAGCAGTTAAACACAAATACTCCCCCTTAATGACAACTTCTCTCAAATCTTGAACTGTAGAATTTTGAAAGTTTTTACTAAGGTAGCAAAAACTCCCCCTTAGCAAATACTTTAAGTTTGAGAGACAAACAAAAATAAAAAAAATACCTATCTTAGAAAATTAAAAACCAAGTCACACCAAAGTCATTGAGAAAATAAAAAACAACCAGAATAAATAAATAGTTCAGAAATAAGTCATAGAAATAGGAAATAGAAATAGGAAATATTCAGAAAATAAAAAAAAAACTAAAAACATGCAGTTGTGGCTGCACTAGAAGAACTAAGCATCATCATCTTCACCATCACCTTCGTTCTTCTCCCCATCATCACTCTCTTCTTCAATCTCAATATCTTCATCTCCAGTAGCTGCAAAAGGATCATCATCTGGATTAGGATCGTCAGCAGGATCCGAATCATCATCAAAGTCTTCCCCGCGTCTTCTTGCTCTTCCTTGTCGTCAGATCCTCCCCCTTTTATGGAGAAAAAATGCTCCATAAAATTCACCAAAGCATCTTCAAAACCTGCAGTCAACTGAGTAACAAAATCTCGAGCAACGTTTCGTAAATTTTTGCGGTTGCCGCCGCGAGAAGTAGAAGCTCCTGTACGAGGCTGCTGTGACATGGAGACTTTAGCAGTAGGAAATCCCTTCCATGGCAAGTCATTTGGTTGGCGACTATGAACTTGATAAGGAGTCTTAGAAGAGGATAGTTGATCGGTAGGCAGGACAGTCAAGCCTTGTTCCTTAAGCATTTCCCATATGAGAGACGGGAATGGAAGAGCTGGTTCTGCAACGAGACTCTCGACTAGAAGTGCAATTTTTATGAAGATTTTTTGGCCGAGGTCTACTTGATTGCCGGCACCAAGATTATAAATGATCTCCAGAGTGGGATTATGCACTGCGTGCATATGGGTGGTTGCTGTCCAATTTGTGCGGGCAATGCTGAAGAGCCAGAAATAAAACTTTGTCAACTTGGACACCCGAGGAGGACAAGCAGCACTGCGTGAGCCGAGGAGATGACGGCTGATCACTTCAGGAGATGCCGAAAGACGAGTAGGGATGACGACGTCGGTGCGCTCCAGAAATGCATTTATTGTAGCAGGCGTAAACTCAAACACCTTACCTCGAACATAAACCTTCCCAAAACCTTGAGAACTGCTTTTGGCGAAACATGGGCGAAGATTCGCGTAAAAATCACGAACAATTTCTGGACAGTAGGGACCGGCATAAGTGAATGCCTTACGTAGTTGCAGTTCGTCCAAGAATTTGTGGAGATAGAGCTTCGTAGCTTCTTTAATGTTTATGGCGCGTTCATTTATGAATCCCCGAGGAGCATCGAAGTATGGATGCAGCACAGCACGACGAAGGGACCAAAACCGTGGAGAGAAGTGTTTGCGCAAATCCATGTCGGAGTCGGGGTCTTCAGCCGGTGCTTCATCGGAGGTAGGGAGTTTGATCTTCAAAGTGGACATAGGAGCCTTATTCTTCCCAGTAGCTTTTTCTCTACCCTTCGCGAATGGGGCTGCAGCATGCTCAATCTTAATCCCTGTGCCGGATTTCTTCGATGTTTTAGCCAACTTCCGGTGAGGTGTTGTGGTAGCCTCCTCATCAACGGGAATTGGATTTTCTTTTGAAGAGGGAGGCAACTTGGCTTGTCAAGACATCATGGTAGCTGGGCGATTAGACCGACGCAGCTCCTTAGTTGCAGCAACAAATTTAGGAGGGCGGACTTCAGAGTTTCGTTTCTTGATAGGTTTTGGGGTGTGCAACTGGACCTCCTCCTGTGCCGGTGGTAGAACTGTTGGAGTTGTGTACTTAATGTCTAGATTTAAGTAACGGTAACTCCCGATCATATCATTTAATCTATTTAATTAATAAACAATCGTTTGCATTTAATTATTGATAATTAAATATATGCATAATATAGTCCTGGATTCTATACGTTGTAGTTAGTATGGTGTGCGACGCCACACAGAAGATCATACTATCGGTTACTCGTATTTAATCGAACAGTTGCTCACGACCTAGATGGACACGGACCAATCCATCGGTATGGTCGTTGTGTGAGAGAGAAAATAATTTGTCTTAATTATTTTATCACACTTGTACACTTGGTGTATTGGGCGGATCGCTTGAGACTTATCAATTAGGATTGTCGTTGATAATTGATTCAAGTCTCAGAGTATTTTATTCTCAATCCCCGAAACTATTGCGGGTGTGTATATTTGATATAAGTGACTTTGATTTACCAAAGGAATTAACCGATTTAATTATTGGGTTAATTATAGGCTAAATTGGGTCACTATATTTTATATACGACATGCCGTGAATACTTGACGGGAAAGTGTATCCCGGAAGGGTTGATAATATCCCCGAGATGAGTTCATAAGGAATTATTATGTAAACCTCATGAGTAGATTTGTTCCGCATAATAATTAAGGTTGAATGGTACTAGTCTCGGATATAAGAGATGAATAAATTAATTAGCAATAAATTAATTTTATTCATGGATATTTAAATCTTAAATACACGGAATAAATAATACTACCGGAGAAATATTATTTGATATAATATGGTTTAATATTGGGAGTGCAATTAATTTATATAGTGGAAAATAAATAAATTAATATTGATGAGATTAATAGATTTGGGCTTGGGCTCAATTTAATCATCAATATTGGAAGCCCAATTTTCCACCTCCTTTAGATCCCCTACGTAGCCTATAAAAGCACTACATGGTCTTCACAATTCATAACCTACACCATAAGATTATCATACTTGATATTCTAGAGAGTTCGTGAAGTAGATCCATAAGCTTGGAGGATCGTCGCCCACCCGACGTTCAAGCTAGTGCAAGGAATACGTGGGAAGGTCGTAAGGTCTTCAACTTGATTTCGTTTCTCCGCACAACGAATCGAAGGTAATATCATAAAACCCTTGTGTGATTTTATGTGATATTAATTGTGACATGTACATGAACACACGATCCGGAAAAAACGAACGAACCCGGGGATGGGGATAGACCGGGCGGTGGTGGTCGAAGACCACCGGACCGCCGGCGGTCTAGAGATCCCCGCCGGGATCGAGGCGAGGAATCCTCGGCCGGAGCCGAGGGGTGCGATCGATCACGAGGATCGATCGCGGGGTGCTGCGGGGTCACCCGTAGCCGCCTCGCATGAGCTACGGGTTCGCCCGCAGCGGTCGTGCGAGGGCGACGCCCTCGCTGGGGCAGCGAGTCAGCGACTCGCTGCGGGGCTGCTACGAGCAGCCCCGGGGATGCCGTGAGGCATCCCAGCGATCATCATGGAGATGATCGCGAGCCCCGTACGGGGGCTCGGCTGGGCGCGCGGGTTCGCCCGTGCGATGCTCGGTCGAGCCTCGGCTCGTGCGGTGGTCCGCGGTCGGATCTCCGGCGATCGAGGATTTCGGTCGGGTTATTATTTTCCGCAAATTTTAATAGCCCGGGACATCGATTTCCAACAATTTGTATCAGAGCGTTTGGTTTCGTGTTCATGTATATGTTCAATTATCGTTCTACCTTACAGGGATCCGACTATCATGGTTTAATTAATTGTTAATTATTTTTACCATGATTGTTCGTTTATTAAACTCTCGGACATGTCGAGATTCGTTTTGTGTGGATGAATGCTTGTAATAGTAAAAATTCGGGGGTTGACCGAATTTAGATTTATTATTATTGTTCTATGTTTTTCGGAAATTGTATAGGGTCGATTTCATGTATAGAATCGATACCGGAATTGTAAATTTATTATTTTTGTAATTTATTTACGTTGGATCGATGCCGAGACGACCGCCGGAGAACACGTGTGACGAAGAAGACGAAGAGGACGAAAAACCGGGGGGGGGGGGGGGGGGGGTCGATCATCCCCATGATCGATCCCCATGAGGATCGATTGACCCGCCGTGGAGGGGCTGCCCGCTAGGGTTTCCGACCACGCCGGCCACCGGTGGTGGTGGCGCGTGGGCCGGGATCGGCGGCAGTGGTGGTGCCCGGCGGTGGTGGTCGACGGTGGGGGTGGTGTGGGGTTCCCCAACCCATGCTACTCCTACCAAGATTCACTTTCCTAATTGATTCGGTTTCCTATTTTGAGTATTCCTAAGTTTGGGAACTCTCATGGAAATAGGAAAAGAATTAATTGGAATTAATTTATTTCCTTATTCTATTATAGAAATCTTCTAGAATATTCAAGTCTTACTTGGATAGGATTCTAGAGATTTAATAGAATTTGAAAGGAAAATAATTAATTAATAAATTAATTTATTTCCTAATTGATTATTCCTATTTTATGGGAATTTTCATGGACATGGAAATTAATTAATTTTGGAAAGTAGAAGAGTCCTAATTTATTTTATTTCCTTATTCTATTATAGAAATCTTCTAGAATGTTCCAAGTCTTACTTGGATAGGATTCTAGAGATTTAATAGAATTAGAAAGGAAAAATAAATAAATAAAAATATTAATAATATTTAATTTTATTTTTGATTTATTCGATTGACTTAATTTTCGAATTAAGTATCTTTTGGATTTATTAAAAATAAATAGATTTAAATATTGGGATTAATATTCTCGTCACATGGAGCATTCAAGAACGAAGACTGAAGACTAGAAGATGCATACGGAGATGGAATAAAGCCATGATAGTCGGAAAATAATTTTCTAGCATTATTTTGACTATGTGATATTATGTGCTTTATTGCTTGTATGCATGCTATATGTGTTTACTTTATGCACTAGATAGCGTATCCCTTTGTTATAAAAAGCTAAGTGGGAGAGGGGATGGAAACATTCTCATGGTCTCCATTACTGTTCTCTTGGTGACATTTATGAGCTTTCGAAGTTCATATAGACATGTATGTCATTGGAGGAGAATTCTTGTAATTCCTTTTACAAGAAACATTGATTAAGTCTATCAAACAATGCGTAATTTGTCTTTCTGAAACTGACTTCAAGTCGACTCATTCTCACCCCGGGGAGTGGAATGGAGCCAAAGCCACTTGGTCATGTGGATGACACAAATTAGAGACATTCGTACCATCCTTTTGAAGGTGGATCGATTGTCTGCTCGGCTCCCTCATCTAATGAGAGATAGGGTTGTTCGCATGGTGAATCACTGGTTAGAAACTTCGAGTTTCACTTATGGTTCTCCGCATCTTGATTTATGAAATCGAATGCTTCAAGTAATTGGATGTCAATTGTAAAAGTCTTTTGGTGTAGTAAACGTCCACACTATCGTGGCTTGCTATATTGAATGGGATTTTGGATCAATTGATGTAGACAGTTATAGAAGAAAGTGAAGTATCGTGTGTTAACGTAAACGTCCACACTATCGTGGCTTGCGGTAACATACGAGTCTCAAACAATCTTCTTAGTACTGAGTAATGGTTTACACTTAGGTACGCTCTATAGTATTCTTCCCATCGAAGTAACGCTATAGTGATGTACGACCGAAGCAAATCTAATTATTAAATCATTTGGATAGGCAAACGTCCACACTATCGTGGCTTGCCATATCTGATGGGATTTTAGATGTAATTAGTAATTTAATGATATTATTTGAGGGAGATAATATCGGACATTAAATTGATTGTTTGTTTAAATGTGCTTATAGGTTTAGAGAATAGCTATGAATCCACTTTCTGTGATACTCAAGGAGAATAAACTCACTGGCCCTAATTATATTGATTGGAGGAGAAATTTGGAGATTGTCCTGACTTCTGAAGAGTACAAATTTGTACTCTATGATGCATGTCCAGCTGAGCCCACGGATGCCTCAACTAATGAGGAAAAGGAAGCATATCGGAAGTGGAAAAAGGCTGATGAAATGGCTAGGTGTTATATTTTGGCTTCTATGTCAAATGTACTCCAAACCCAACATGAGTCGATGGACACTGCCGAGGATATGTTGTACAACCTCAAGGATATGTTTGGGCAGCAAGATCGTGCGGCAAGGCAAGAAGCCATGAGAGTCCTTATGACAACTACTCAGTCTGAAGGAACGCCCGTTGGGGAGCACGTTCTTAAGATGATGAGTTTGTTGAATGAACTTTGATGGAGTTATATTCTAAATGTCTAGTTTAGTGACAATATGGAACTCCTTATCTGTGTTTTACATTATCTATTAATCAAACTGTCGGCATTTAATCTATCATGTACTTGAATGCAATAGTCCTAGATATATACGTTGTAGACAGTATGGCGTGAGGAGACACGCGGAAGATCATACTGTCGGTTACTCGTATACTATCGAACAGAAGCTCACGACTTAGATGGACAGGGACAATCCATCGGTACGTCGTAGTGTGACTGGGTAATAGTTGGTCTTGACTATTATGTTACACTCGTACACTTGGTGTATTGAGCAGGACCACGGGAGGGCGTTCGATTTATACTAATCGACGTAATCGAACTAGACCTCAGAGATTACGGATATACGAATTCCTAATCCCTATATAATTATAGGTGCGTGTGTCCAATTCTCGGTTCTTTAACTTGCCAATGAGTGAGACTATTTGATTAGTCGAGATACTCGGTAAATTGGGAATCGGAATTGTACACACGGCATGCTATAGATTATAGACAGGAAACCGTGTCCCGTTTATCGGGTTGATGACGTCCCCGAGATGAGCTCATAAAGTTTATCATGTAAACCCTGCAGGTGGATTTGTTCCACATGATAATAAGGATGAGTGGTACTAGTCTCGGATAATAAGAAACGAATTAATTTAATTATTAGTAATTAAATAAGTTCGTGGACGTTTGATATCTTAAACACGGGGAAAGTCGTATATGTAATTTCGGCAGAAAATATTATTGGTAAAATAATATGTGTTAATTAATTGGGAATTCAATTATAATTTTATAGTGGAATTAATTATAATTAAAATTGGATTTAATTAAAGGTTTTCTTTTAAAGGACACCGGTTTAATTAAATTGCAATTTAGCCTAATTAATTAATTAACCTAAGGTCCCTAGTGTGGCCTATTTAAACCCCTCCCCCCTCTCTTCTCTAAACCTAACTTACGCAGCTTTTATTTTTTCTTCACTTAAGAAAATAAAACGTGAGAGAGAGTTTAAGAGAGAAGAAGAAGAGGAGACTTCCGGTGGATCGTTGCCCACACAACGTCTGGAGTCGAGGGCTAGGATACACACTAGAAGATCAGAGGTGTTCGCCTATTCGGCTTCTCCGAATCACGCATCAAAGGTAAAGAATCGAAAACCCTTTTCCGCATCTCTTTCGATTCTTATTGTACGTAATAATCCAACGAACCTACGATCGGGTTCCGGGTATCGTGGATCGCATTCCTCGACTACTGGGGGTTCTAGGACCTTCGGATCGGTAGTCGGAAGAGGAAAAACGACCCGGAAACGAGCCCGGAACAGCAGGTCGCGCTGCTGTCCGCGCTGCTGAAGGACAAACGGCGACCGCCGTTTCTAAACGGCGACCGCCGTTTTGCTCTTTTTCTGGCAGCCCGCTCCGGGTCGCGCGGTTGTCCTTCGGGGCAATGGCTGGGCGTGAATCGGGGCACGGGCTGGAAAAGCGAACGAAGTAGCGACACCGGATGTCGACTGGGATCGTTCGGATGTTCGAGTGATCGAACGAACGCATCCCGGGTAGTCGATTTCCAACAATTGGTATCAGAGTCGGTTATTGGTTTGTTGTATTGTTCGTACGTTTGTGATGCAGGATGAACCCGATTATTATGGCCAACATCGTGGGATGTTGTATGTTTTTTTTGTGGTTTGTTAAACTCTCGGGGTTGTCGAGATCTTTGTTTTGAATCGTTGCTTGCTTGTAATAGTTAAAACGACGGGTTGAGTCGTTTAGGTTTTCTATTTCGGTTTTTCGTTTTTCGTTTATCCGGGTGTATAGGATCGATCATTCCTGTATAGGATCGATGCCGGAAGTAGTTAGCTTTACTATGTAATGTTGTTTCTGCTTGGTGGATCGAGACGAGATCGAAGGCCGGACGAACGAGGGTCGAGGAGTCGAACCCGCGGCTGCTGAAGGGCAAACGGCGGTCGCCGTTTCTCAAACGGCGGTCGCCGTTTTGCTAGATTCTTGGCAGCAGCTCCGCGGGGGTTCGACGGACACCACGGATCGCTCGTCGAGGCCTGGGATGATACTCCAGTGGGAGGGGTTCGTCTCTTGGCACTTAGACGAGTCGGTGGTGAATCGAGACCTAGACGAGCAACGAGACGAAGATCCGAGAAGACGTGCATCGAAGATTTTAAAGGCCATAATAATCGGGCCACGTTAAATGCTTTCTATGTGTTTACGTGTTTTATTATGCTTTAATTTCATATGCATGTGAATGTTATCCCTTTCGTAAAAACTAAGTGGGAGAGGGATTGGAAACAATCCCGCGGTCTCCATTCTCTGTTTTGATAGTGATGTGTGTCGCTTACGAGTTGGCTTTAGTGTCATCCTCCCTATCGGATAAAGTTGACACACGGATATCACTGGATCAAAATTCGAATTCAATTCCATTTATAGAATTGAACACTTAAGTTTTTCAAAGCAATGCCTAATCTGTCTTTCAAAGACTAATTTCAACTCGACTCATTCTCACCCCGGGGAGTGGAATGGAGCCAAAGCGCTTGGTTATGTCGATGACACATATTAGAGACATTCGAGACATTTGATGACTAGATCGATTGTCTGGTTGGCTCCCTCACTTTGTGAGAGATAGGGCTCAATTGCATGATTGATCGCTGGTTAGAAACTTCGAGTTTCACTTACGAGATATCAAGTTTTGATTAACGAAATTGTGAAATTTATTAAATGGAATTCAATTAACAAAGTTGTTTGTTTAGTAAACGTCCACACTATCGTGGCTTACTAGACGGAAACGGAACTTTGGGTTAATTGAGGCTCGACAGTTATAGGAAATCGTAAAGGGACCGCATGTCAACGTAAACGTCCACACTAACGTGGCTTGCGGTGGGCGTGTAGTTTCCGAGCGGTTAACTTAGTACTGAGAAATGGTATACACTTAGGTACGCTTTACAGTATCCTCCCCATCGGAGTCACTGCTGTAATGATGTACGACCGAAGTAAAAGTCCAGTTATAAAATCGTTTGGACTAGTATACGTCCACATGAACGTGGCATGCTAGTCTGATGGGATTTTAGGATTGATTGGTAGATTTAATGATATTAATTAAGGGAGTTAATATCGAATTAAATTTGACAGTTTGATTTGTCTCTTTTATAGATATGGCACTCAACCCGCTGTCCATTATACTAAAAGAAAACAAACTCACTGGTCCAAACTATGTTGATTGGAAACGAAACTTGGACATTGTCCTAACTGCTGAGGAGTACAAATATGTACTCCATGAGGTTTGTCCTGATGAACCTATTGATACCTCCACTCCTGAGGAAAAGGAAGCTCATCGGAAGTGGGTCAAGGCTGATCAGATGGCGCGGTGGTACATTTTGGCTTCTATGTCAAATGTGCTGCAACATCAGCATGAGGCCATGACCACTGCCTATGATATGATGCTTAACCTCAAGGAGATGTTTGGTAGTCAGGATAGGGCAGCCAGGCAAGATGCCATGAGAAAACTCATGACGGCCACTATGTCCGAAGGAACGCCCGTGAGGGATCACGTTCTTAGGATGATAGGCTATCTGAATGAGATAGAGATTATGGGAGGAGCTATCGATGGGGAAACCCAGATCGATATAGTGCTCCAGTCTCTGCCTAGGAGTTTAAAGCAGTTCCGCCTGAACTATAACATGAAAAAGAGGTTATATTCGTTGGCGGAGCTCCTGACTGAACTCCAGGCGGCAGAGGGAATCTTTAAGAAATCTCAGGCACTTGTGGCTGTGAAACTTCCTGGCCCTCCGGGGACTAAGAGGAAGAAGAAACAAGGACGGAAACCCAGTGGACCCAGAAATGGTGGACCACAGAATGGAGTGAACAAGCCCAAGGGCAAGTGTTTCCGTTGCAAGCAGTCTGGACATTGGAAGTCTAATTGTCCTCTCAGACAAGGAGGTACGAATTTTTCCTTAGTCACTGAAACATGTTTAGCGGTGTTATCCACCGGTACCTGGTGTGTGGATACGGGAGCCACTGATCATGTCTGCAATTCTTTGCAGGGGTTCCAGGAAACCCGGCGGCTTAGAGAGGGAGAGATCACTATCTACATGGGCAACGCGACGAAAGTGGCGGCTGTTGCAGTGGGAGATATTTATTTATCTTTTAATAATAAAGTTTTGGTATTGAATAATTGTCTTTATGTACCGAATTTTAGAAAGAACCTTGTTTCGGTTTCTAAGTTGGTTTTGAATGAATATTCTGTTTCTTTTGATAGTTCTGTTATTATCAAAAAGAATGGTGAGTATATCTGTTCTGGTACATTGATAGGCAACTTATATATACTGAATCCTGATTATTCCACGATGCAACAGTAGAGTCAAATAACACATCTAGTACCAATAAGAGAAAGGAGCCTTCTAGAATGAATCAAAAGTACTTATGGCATCTTAGGCTAGGTCATATTAACTTGGGCAGGATTCAAAGGTTGATAACTGATGGAATACTCAGTGGTGTGAAAGATGAGGACTTTCCGACCTGTGAATCATGCCTGGAAGGAAAAATGACCAAGCGACCCTTTAGTGATAAGGGGTATAGATCCAAGGAAGTACTAGAGTTGATTCACTCGGATTTGTGCGGGCCTTTATCTGTCCAAGCGAGAGGAGGTTACGAATATTTCGTAACCTTCACTGATGATTACTCAAGGTATGGTTTTATATACCTGATGCGCCGCAAGAGCGAGTGCTTTGGCAAGTTCAAGGAGTACAAAGCTCTTGTGGAGAACCTTCATGGTAAAACCATAAAGACTCTACGATCTGATCGTGGAGGAGAGTACCTCTCGGGAGAGTTTAAGGCGTACTTATTAGAGAATGGGATTGATTCCCAGATGACTGCACCATACACGCCCCAGCAGAATGGTGTAGCAGAAAGAAGGAATAGGACTCTTATGGAAATGGTAAGATCTATGATGAGTTACTCAGACCTACCAGTTTCGTTCTGGGGATATGCCTTGGAAACAGCGGCGTATATCTTGAACTTAGTTCCTTCTAAATCAGTCCCTAAGACGCCCTCGGAATTGTGGACCGGGCGAAAGCCAAATTTGAAACACATTCGGATTTGGGGTTGTCCAGCACATGTGCTGAAGCATGGGGCTGATAAGTTGGAATCTCGTTCAGATATTCGGTTGTTTATAGGATATCCTAGAGGAACGAAAGGTGGTCTATTTTATAGTCCTAAGGACCAGAAGATCGTTGTTAGCACCAACGCTCGGTTTTTGGAAGAGGATTATATAATGGACCACAAGCCCAAGAGTGAGATAATACTTAACGAATTGAGAGGGGACGATCAAGGCTTAGATCCAACCAAACCGGGTGATACGCCACCACAGTCTGCACCTGTAGTTACTGAGGTTACACCGGAGCCTCGTCGTAGTGGGAGGGTTGTTCGACAACCCGATAGGTTCATGTTTATAGGTGAGTCTTCGGACTTGTTACCTGGAGAATATGAGGCCGATCCCTGGACCTATGGCGAGGCGCTTAAAGATCAAGATGCTCAGTCTTGGCAAAAGGCGATGAAATCTGAGATTGAATCAATGGATTCAAATCAGGTCTGGAATCTTGTAGCACCGCCCAAAGGTGTAAAAGCCATTGGTTGCAAGTGGGTGTACAAGAGAAAAAGAGGGTCTGACGGGAAGGTTGAAACCTTCAAGGCTAGGCTTGTTGCGAAAGGGTATACTCAGAAAGAAGGGATCGATTATGAGGAAACCTTTTCGCCGGTAGCTATGCTAAAGTCGATCCGGATTCTTTTGTCTATAGCATCTTATATGGATTATGAGGTGTGGCAAATGGACGTCAAGACAGCATTCTTGAATGGGAATCTTGACGAGACCATTTACATGAGACAGCCAGAAGGTTTCATCAAGAAAGGCCAAGAGCATCTAGTGTGTAAGCTAAACCGATCCATTTATGGATTGAAGCAAGCTTCTAGATCTTCGAACATGCGGTTTGATGAGGTTATCCAGTCTTATGGATTCATTCAAAGCATGGACGAGTCGTGTGTATACCGGAGAAGTGACGGAAACAGTGTGGCGTTTCTCGTGCTTTATGTAGATGACATCCTTCTAATTGGCAACAATGTGAAGATGTTGTCGGACATAAAGGGATGGTTGTCCAAGCAATTCGATATGAAAGACTTAGGACAAGTTGGGCATGTTCTTGGGATCAAGGTTATAAGGGATCGCCGGAAAAGAACATTAAGCTTGTCCCAGGCTTCATATATTGATACGATTCTGGCTCGTTTCAACATGCAGAATTCCAAGAGAGGTGCTCAACCTTTCTGCCATGGAATTCATCTATCTAAAGACATGTGTCCCAAAACACAAAAGGAGATAGATTACATGAAGAAGGTTCCTTATGCTTCGGCAGTAGGAAGTCTAATGTATGCCATGTTGTGCACGAGACCTGATATCTGCTATGCCGTAGGCATGGTAGCTAGATATCAGAGTAACCCTGGACAGGGTCACTGGACTGCTGTAAAGAACATACTTAAGTACCTGCGAAGGACTAGGAATTATGTTCTGAGTTACAAAGCGTCCGAGTTGATTCCTATTGGTTACACAGACTCGGATTTCCAATCTGATAAGGATCAGCGAAAGTCTACATCAGGCTATGTGTTCACATTGGGAGGTGGAGCAGTCTCATGGAAGAGTGTTAAGCAGAAATGCATTTCGGACTCTACCATGGAAGCCGAATATGTAGCAGCCTCTGAGGCAGCTAAAGAATCGGTGTGGCTCCGGAACTTCCTTATGGACTTGGATGTGGTTCCTAAAATGCCTAGAGCTATCACAATTTATTGTGACAATAGCGGTGCAGTGGCTAATGCAAAGGAACCACGAGCCCACAATGCGAGTAAACACATAGATCGGAAGTACCACCTGATTAGAGACATCGTCAGGAGAGGCGATGCGGTTGTCACCAAGATTGCATCAGCGGATAACCTGGCTGACCCCTTTACGAAGGCACTTCCAGCGGAAGCGTTCAAGAGACACGTGAAGGGGATGGGTATCGGATGTATGGTAGAGGGCAACTAGAGATTTAGTATAAGTGGGAGATTGATGAAGTTATATTCTAAATGTCTAGTTTAGTGACAATATGGAACTCCTTATCTGTGTTTTACATTATCTATTAATCAAACTGTCGGCATTTAATCTATCATGTACTTGAATGCAATAGTCCTAGATATATACGTTGTAGACAGTATGGCGTGAGGAGACACGCGGAAGATCATACTGTCGGTTACTCGTATACTATCGAACAGAAGCTCACGACTTAGATGGACAGGGACAATCCATCGGTACGTCGTAGTGTGACTGGGTAATAGTTGGTCTTGACTATTATGTTACACTCGTACACTTGGTGTATTGAGCAGGACCACGGGAGGGCGTTCGATTTATACTAATCGACGTAATCGAACTAGACCTCAGAGATTACGGATATACGAATTCCTAATCCCTATATAATTATAGGTGCGTGTGTCCAATTCTCGGTTCTTTAACTTGCCAATGAGTGAGACTATTTGATTAGTCGAGATACTCGGTAAATTGGGAATCGGAATTGTACACACGGCATGCTATAGATTATAGACAGGAAACTGTGTCCCGTTTATCGGGTTGATGACGTCCCCGAGATGAGCTCATAAAGTTTATCATGTAAACCCTGCAGGTGGATTTGTTCCACATGATAATAAGGATGAGTGGTACTAGTCTCGGATAATAAGAAACGAATTAATTTAATTATTAGTAATTAAATAAGTTCGTGGACGTTTGATATCTTAAACACGGGGAAAGTCGTATATGTAATTTCGGCGGAAAATATTATTGGTAAAATAATATGAGTTAATTAATTGGGAATTCAATTATAATTTTATAGTGGAATTAATTATAATTAAAATTGGATTTAATTAAAGGTTTTCTTTTAAAGGACACCGGTTTAATTAAATTGCAATTTAGCCTAATTAATTAATTAACCTAAGGTCCCTAGTGTGGCCTATTTAAACCCCTCCCCCCCTCTCTTCTCTAAACCTAACTTACGCAGCTTTTATTTTTTCTTCACTTAAGAAAATAAAACGTGAGAGAGAGTTTAAGAGAGAAGAAGAAGAGGAGACTTCCGGTGGATCGTTGCCCACACAACGTCTGGAGTCGAGGGCTAGGATACACACTAGAAGATCAGAGGTGTTCGCCTATTCGGCTTCTCCGAATCACGCATCAAAGGTAAAGAATCGAAAACCCTTTTCCGCATCTCTTTCGATTCTTATTGTACGTAATAATCCAACGAACCTACGATCGGGTTCCGGGTATCGTGGATCGCATTCCTCGACTACTGGGGGTTCTAGGACCTTCGGATCGGTAGTCGGAAGAGGAAAAACGACCCGGAAACGAGCCCGGAACAGCAGGTCGCACTGCTGTCCGCGCTGCTGAAGGACAAACGGCGACCGCCGTTTCTAAACGGCGACCGCCGTTTTGCTCTTTTTCTGGCAGCCCGCTCCGGGTCGCGCGGTTGTCCTTCGGGGCAATGGCTGGGCGTGAATCGGGGCACGGGCTGGAAAAGCGAACGAAGTAGCGACACCGGATGTCGACTGGGATCGTTCGGATGTTCGAGTGATCGAACGAACGCATCCCGGGTAGTCGATTTCCAACAAACTTGAGATCCTAGGAGCTCAAATTGATGGAGAGACGCAAGTCGACATCATACTCCAGTCTCTGACCCCTAGTTTTGAGCAGTTTCGCATGAGTTATAATATGGGTAAACTGTCTTATACTTTTGCGCAACTCCTGACTGAACTAAAGGCGGCAGAGAGGATCTACAAGAAGGGCAACTCTCAAGCGCTTGTAGCTACCAAGTCCAAAGGCTTGATGCCTGTTGGAGGTAGGGGCAAGAAAAGGAAGCAAGCCTGGAAACCCAGTGGTGCCAAGAGGAATGGACCACGAGTGGGGGCTGCCAAGCCAAGAGGCAAGTGCTTCCGATGCAATAAGTCTGGACACTGGAAGTCTGAATGTCCTCTCAAAGGTACGAATTTTTCTTTAGTCGTAAAAACATAGTCAGTGGTATTATCTACCAGAATTCTGGTGTGTAGATATGGAACCACTGACGGTATGTGCATTTTCAAATGCAGGGGTTCCAGAAAACCCGGCGACTTAGAGAAGAAGAGTTCAAGTCTACATGGGCAAAGCTGTAGAGGAGGCAGCTGTTGCAGTGGAAGACATTTATCTGCTTTTAAGTAGTTAATTAGGATTTCATTTGAGTTTATTGCTTTATGTACCCTTTAATTTTAGAAAGAACTTCTGTTCTGGATTTCTATTATTTATGAATGGATATTTTATTTCTTTAATCATGTTGATGATTTTGATAAGAAATAATGGTATTATCTATTCTGGTACATTAGATAGCAATAACATGAATCCTTAGTCTACCATGATGCAACAAACCGTTCTATAACTTGTTATTAGATATATTTCTTGTTAAATCATTATACTTGTGAATTCTTCAACTTAGTAGTATTTATTCAAATAAGATTCAAAAGGTCTAAATTGATTTGATCAATTATAGTTGAAGGAATGTACCTTCCGACCTAAGAATTGAATTTGGAAGATAATACAACTGAGCATACCTTACGGTAAAGGGTAGAATTCGGACAAGTATTGAGAATGATCAATGATATATGCAGACATATGTGTAATTAGAAAAGTGCGAGTAATTCCTTTAAAGAATACTCGAAGATGGATTAGAATACTTGATGTGCCATAAAAGCGAAGTGGTTTTAGTCACAAAGCAATTATGGGGAACCTTCGAAGTATATCCATTAGAAGCCTGCGACTTAGTCGGGGAGGCTACCACCTATCTAAATAACACATAGCATAATCAAAGAATGGGATTTAATCCCAAATGAATGCACCATACACTTACTTGTAGAAATGGTGTGTCGGAAATAAGAAATGGGATTCTAATAATAAAATAACAAGTTGTTCGGAACTACCTATGTTCTATGGATATTTCTGGAAACAACGACACATTCAATGTGGTTGTAGGATATCCTAGATGAACAAAAATATTGTGTTCTATAGTACTATGAACCAGAAGGACGTTATAAGCTCTAACGCCCAGTTCTTAGAGGAAGACTATTAGATGAACTACAAAGCCCTAACTGACGTAATACCTTGAAATGAGAAAAGGACAAAGACTTAGAACCAGCCAAACCGAGTAGAAGTACACCACTAACTGCACCTACTGTTATTACTGTTTATACACCAGAATGCCATTGCAGTGGGAGGTTGCTTGACGACCAGAGATGTTCATGAGACTAGAAGAGTTTCGAACTCTGGATCTAGTAAAGATGAAATCGACCCCTAGCTCTGCACATTGAAAGTACTGGATCTAAATGTGTCTGCTTAGAAAACAATAAAGGTTTATTGTTAAGAGGCAAGATCATTTAGAGTACAACTCAATCCATTTATGGAATTGATGCAAGGCTGTAAATCGTAGAACTTGCGAATTGATGAGATAGTCCATCTGATGGATTCATCAAAAGGCACAGACGAAAGGTGTATTGGAGACGTAATGGAAACAAGGTGGTGTTTCTCGGAATTTTATGTAGATATCATTTTATCATTGGCAACAATGTAAAGATGTCGTCAGACATAAAATGATGGTTGTCTTAATGAATCGGGATATAAGATTGAGTAGAAGTTGGAACATGTTCTTGAGAACTTTCGATCTGAGGATAAGAACATTGTACTTCTCCCAGATATCTTATACGATTATGGTTTGTTTTAAACATGCATAATTCTGAGAAAGGTTATTGCCTTTCGGGTACAGAATATATATCTATCTAAGGGTATGTGTTTCGAACACATGAAGGAGATAGATGCAGACAAAGCAGTTTCCTACACTTCAAGTGTGGAAGCTTTATAAATGCAATGTTATAAAACAAGAACCTGATATCAACTATGCGGTTTGCGTAGTGGGAGGATATCAAAGTAATTTGGACAAGAGATATGTGAATGTTGTAAAAGTACTTGAAAGTACTAGATTACTAAGCAAGACGAGATCTTCTTGGATTACATATTCTAAGATCTCAAATCGGAGAAGGACCAGTGTAAGTCGATATCAGGCTATGTGTTCACTTTTGGAAAGAGGTGGAACCTTGAAATGAAAGAGTGATAAGCAGGATGCTTCTCGGACTCTCTCATAACCGAGTAGCAGCCTCAGAGGCAGCGGAAGTTTTGGTTAGGTTCCAGGATAACCTCTGGACTTGGATATGACTCTTAGTTTACCAAAGGCTATTCTATAGCGGTGCATGGTAAACTAGAAGAAGTCATAAGTCAAAAAGTGATGATAACACATAGAGCAAGTACCACCTGATACGAGTCATCGTCGAGGGAGACGACGCTGTAGTCACCAAGATAACTTCAGAGCGGCAACCTAGATTGCTCATTCACATGGTACTTCTTGCAAGTACAACTTAAGCACGTGATGAGTATGGGAGTCGGGAGTTTGGAAGAAATGACTAGACCTTAGTACAAGTGGGAGATTGTTGGAGTTGTGTACTTAATGTCTAGATTTAAGTAACGGTAACTCCCGGTCATAGCATTTAATCTATTTAATTAATAAACAATCGTTTGCATTTAATTATTGATAATTAAATATATGCATAATACAGTCCTGGATTCTATACGTTGTAGTTAGTATGGTGTGCGACGCCACACAGAAGATCATACTATCGGTTACTCGCATTTAATCGAACAGTTGCTCACGACCTAGATGGACACGGACCAATCCATCGGTATAGTCGTTGTGTGAGAGAGAAAATAATTTGTCTTAATTATTTTATCACACTTGTACACTTGGTGTATTGGGCGGATCGCTTGAGACTTATTAATTAGGATTGCCGTTGATAATTGATTCAAGTCTCAGAGTATTTTATTCTCAATCCCCGAAACTATTGCGGGTGTGTATATTTGATATAAGTGACTTTGATTTACCAAAGATATTAACCGATTTAATTATTGGGTTAATTACCGGCTAAGTTGGGTCACTATATTTTATATACGACATGCCGTGAATACTTTACGGGAAAGTGTATCCCGGAAGGGTTGATAATATCCCCGAGATGAGTTCATAAGGAATTATTATGTAAACTTCATGAGTGGATTTGTTCCGCATAATAATTAAGGTTGAATGGTACTAGTCTCGGATATAAGAGATGAATAAATTAATTAGCAATAAATTAATTTTATTCATGTATAAATCTTAAATACACGGAATAAATAATACTACCGGATAAATATTATTTGATATAATATGGTTTAATATTGGGAGTGCAATTAATTTATATAGTGGAAAATAAATTAATTAATATTGATGGGATTAATAGATTTGGGCTTGGGCTCAATTTAATCATCAATATTGGAAGCCCAATATTCCACCTCCTTTAGATCCCCTACGTAGCCTATAAAAGCACTACATGGTCTTCACAATTCATAACCTACACCATAAGATTATCATACTTGATATTCTAGAGAGTTCGTGAAGTAGATCCATAAGCTTGGAGGATCGTCGCCCACCCGACGTTCAAGCTAGTGCAAGGAATACGTGGGAAGGTCGTAAGGTCTTCAACTTGATTTCGTTTCTCCGCACAACGAATCGAAGGTAATATCATAAAACCCTTGTGTGATTTTATGTGATATTAATTGTGACATGTACATAAACACACGATCCGGAAAAACGAACGAACCCGGGGACGGGGATAGACCGGGCGGTGGTGGTCGAAGACCACCGGACCGCCGGCGGTCTAGAGATCCCCGCCGGGATCGAGGCGAGGAATCCTCGGCCGGAGCCGAGGGGTGCGATCGATCACGAGGATCGATCGCGGGGTGCTGCGGGGTCACCCGTAGCCGCCTCGCATGAGCTACGGGTTCGCCCGCAGCGGTCGTGCGAGGGCGACGCCCTCGCTGGGGCAGCGAGTCAGCGACTCGCTGCGGGGCTGCTACGAGCAGCCCCGGGGATGCCGTGAGGCATCCCAGCGATCATCATGGTGATGATCGCGAGCCCCGTACGGGGGCTCGGCTGGGCGCGCGGGTTCGCCCGTGCGATGCTCGGTCGAGCCTCGGCTCGTGCGGTGGTTCGCGGTCGGATCTCCGGCGATCGAGGATTTCGGTCGGGTTATTATTTTCCGCAAATTTTAATAGCCCTGGACATCGATTTCCAACAAGAACGGCGTCGGGAACAATGTCCAGCGGGCCCTCCGATTTTTGACGTTCCGAGCCACTGGTAGAGGAAGGGGCGCTGGATTCCGATGCATTGGGTTGTGCATCACCATGCTACATCCCTGCAAGTATTGCCGCGAGATGTAGCTCGAGTTCGCCCTTTTTTGGAATGGGGAGATTGGCATAGAGCTCCTGTATCGACGGAGAGTCCGACGATGCAGCGGACCCACCACCACGCTTTTCAGAGATTGGGCTTGGTGGTTTCGCCGGATAAGGGGCATCGACGGAGAGAGCGGTTTTCGAACTCTCTGGGGTACTCATTAACTCCCTAAAATCAGAGGAGGTAAAAGAGTAAAGCTCACCCGTGCCAAATTTCATGACGTCGGAGACGCCTGGGATTACCACCGGGTTGACCGGAATTTGTGGGGGTTCGAGTTGAGAATTTTCGTTCGGTGGTAGTGCAGAACCAGTGGGCAGCGTTGGCGTGACCACTGCGGCAACATCCCCGTCAATTGATTTAGGGTTTTCATCAGGAAGGACGGCAGTGGCGGCAACGACGCGGGTCTGGGCAATGTGCACCTCCTGTGGAGTGAGGTCGTCGGTGGTGGCGTCTGGTCGGACTTCATGGATGAATTTCATGAACAACGGGTTTAGAAGAAAGGCATCATACCAAGTTGGGGTTCCGGCCATGGTTCGTTGCGGTGTAGGTAAGGGTTTCGAATTTTTGGGAGTATGAGTAAATGGTGTGCTATGGGCTGAGAATACAAAGGGATAAATACGTAGGGTTTGATGAAATCTCGGCTGAGGCGAGCACCTCGCAACAGAAATTTGACCGGAAGAGGAATTTGAAATTTTGAGAGAAAAAAATCGCAACCCCAAATTTACTTAGAAAAGAAATTAAATAAGTAGAGTGGAAATTGGATTTGTGGTTGAAGTGATAATTATCACTTTCCTCAAAATAATAAATGAATAAATCATTAAGTGGGAGAAGATGAAAAGTCTTCTGCACCAAATTGTTGCGTTAATTTGATTTTTACTAAAGATGATTTTTACTAGAAAAAATTTATTATTATTTTTATTTTTATTATTATTATTATTATTATTATTATTATTATTATTATTATTATTATTATTATTATTATTTTATTTATTTATTTATTTATTATTATTACTTTTTTTTTAAAAACAAAATAAATTTGGTGTGAATAGTGGAAATACAAAGATAGGATCACAAAACAAAAAAATAGCAAGGAAAAAGAATGAAACTCTTTGCTGGGGCAACACGCTGCATGTAGGTAGTCTTCATATTGAAAATCATCCAAGTCGGAGGGCATGACTTGCGTATATTGAATATCTGCAAGCATCTAGAACACACTTTTTTAACCCATTGTATGTATGTACATGTATTATGGGTTTGTGGTGTCACACAGGATGTATTGGATATCCTCTTATCCTTCGGAAAATTTTGTACGCAAGGCACTGATGCGGCATGATGATTGACAAATGGAGACTGATTTGAAGTGCAGCAGCGTGTTGTTGGGACCCTTTAGGGCATGGTGCACATGCATAATTCCCTTCTAAGTATCACAAAACGATCGGCATTAAGTGGTTTGGTAAATATGTCAGCGATTTGCTTGTTCGTCGAGATATGATCAATGCGTAGTAGGCGTTTCTCCACCAAATCACGTATGAAGTGATGCCGGATGCTTATGTGTTTGGTCCTGGAATGCTGCACTGGGTTGTGGCTGATATTGATTGCACTAGTGTTGTCACAATAGAGAGTGAGTATAGTGCTTTCCAAGTGATAATCATCTAGCATATGCTTCAGCCAAATAAGCTGTGTACAACAGCTCTCTGCAGCAACGTAATCAGATTCGGCCGTGGATAGTGAAATGCAATTTTGCTTGCGACTATGCCACGAGATGATGTTATTTCCAAGGAAACAACATCCCCCGCTGGTACTCTTTCGATCATCTAAGTCACCAGCCCAGTCGGCATCGAAAAAGTCCACCAAATTAGAATTGGTGTCCTTAGTGTACCAAATGCCCAACTCCACCGTTGCAGCCACATATCGAATGATACGTTTTACAGCTTTCAAGTGATCTTCCTTGGGTTCAGCTTGAAATCGTGCACACAAGCAGACACAGTACATAATGTCTGGTCTTGTGGCGGTCAAGTAAAGGAGACTCCCAATCATGGATCGATACATCGTCTGGTCCACTGCAGCAGCACCAGATTCACAAGCAACTTTGTCCGTTGATCCCATTGGAGTCTTCATAGGCTTAGATCCTTCAAGGTGGAACTTTTTCACCAGATTACGGGCATACGTCGCTTGGGAAATAAAAGTACCTGTAGAAGATTGCTTGATGTGCAACCCTAGAAAATGAGATAACTCTCCAACCATGCTCATTTCAAATTTTGAGGCCATGGCTGAGGTAAATGATTTCAACATAGTGTTGCATGTTGAACCAAAGACGATATCATCTACATATACTTGAGCAATCAAAATGTTAGATGAATTGAATTTTATGAAAAGATTTTTATCTGTAGTGCCGCGGGTGAAGCCGAAATTGAGAAGGAACTCAGTCAGACATCCATACCAAGCTCTGGGAGCTTGTTTTAGTCCATACAAGGCTTTGCGCAGCTTGTACACATGATCAGGATGTGTGGGATCTTCAAATCCTTTAGGTTGCGCAACAAAGGCTTCTTCTTCAAGAACTCCATTCAAGAATGCAGCCTTGACATCCATTTGATGCAGTGTGATGTCAAGATAGCATGCAATGGCTATGAGGAGACGAATGGATTCCAGCCTTGCTACAGGGGCAAAAGTTTCGTCAAAGTCGATTCCTTCAATTTGTGTGTACCCTGCGCCACGAGGCGTGCCTTGTTGCGTACAATCTGACCATGCTCGTTGGATTTATTCTTGAATATCCACTTTGTCCCTATTACATTTTTGTTGCTGGGACGAGGAACGAGTATCCATACTTTGTTTCTCTCGAACTCGTTCATTTCCTCTTGCATGGCCATCACCCAAAATTCGTCTTTTAATGCTTCTTTGACATTTTTGGGCTCGATAGTAGATAAGTAAGACACAATTCCTATCTCAATACAAGTTACAAACTAACGTTTCGGGTCATGTTTTTGTAGTCAATATGTGGATGAGATCTAGTGCGTCGAGAAAGAATTTGAGTGGAAGGATGATTTCGTCGCACGTGGCCTGGTGGATCACGTCTGCTGGTATTCAATGCTTCAGCAGCATCAGAGGAGTCGGAGTCTTCTGATGAATCATTAGTTGGAGTGCTAGTTGATGAATCTGGTGTTGCAGCCACATCGGCAGGCGCATCTGCTGCTGCATCGTCATTTGGAGTAGTGCAGCTAGTGGTTACAGCAAGGGGTTGGAGTAGCCCATCTGTTTCATCTATATTTGTCTTCCTCTCCAGTGCACTATGATCATCAAATGTTACATTGACAGATTCGATAATAATCCTAGTTCTCAACATAAATATGCGATATGCATGACTATTTCTTGAGTAACCTACGAATAGGCCACGGTTAGCCTTTGGATCAAACTTGGTCCTAGGTTCTCGATCATTAAGAACATAACATATGGAACCAAAGACATGAAAGTACTTGACATTTGGTTTTCGTTTGTTGAGAATTTCGTAGGCGGTCTTCGTGGATCTGGGTCGAAGGTTGACTCGATTAATGATGTGGCATGCAACATTGATTGCTTCAGCCCAAAGTCTCTTTGTCAACCCTTTTGAGATCAGCATTACACGGGACATTTCTGTCAATGTCCGATTTTTCCTTTCAACAACGTCATTTTGTTGTGGTGTGATAGGGGCTGAAAATTCCTGCGCAATGCCTTGCGCATCACAGAATTTTATGAATTGTTGGTTCTCAAACTCAGTGCCGTGGTCACTTCTGATTCTTTGAACGTTGGTTTGATGATTGGTTTTGATCCATCTCACAAGTTGAGATACTTCACCAAATGCCTCATCCTTTCCTTTCAAAAATCGCACCCAAGTGTATCTTGAGTGATCATCGACCACCACGAGTACATAGCGTTTTCCAGAGTAGCTTTCGGTCTCTAGTGGGCCCATTAAGTCCATGTGAAGTAGATTAAAGCATTTTGATCTTGCTGACTGAGCTCCTGCAGCATCAGATGCAGCTCCTGCTGCAGTGAGTGGTGGATGACTTGCACGAGCCATCTTTCCTTGTTGACATGGACCACAAATTGTTTTGTCAATCTTTGTAAGCTTTGGGAGGCCACGAACAACATCAAGTTTGATCAATTGCTTCAGATTTGAGAGACTTGTGTGGCCAAGCCTTTGATGCCATAGGTTGACCTCTTCATCGACTCGAGCTGAAAGACATGATTCACCAATGAAATAACAGTTATTTGTTTTAGAACGCTCCCCCTTAACGAAGGATCTTCCGTCATCACCGAGGACTTCACACGTATGATGTGTGAATTTGAGGTTCATGCCCTCGTCACAGAGTTGACTGATGCTTATTAAATTTGTAATAAGCCCTTCAACATGGAGTACTTGATTTAGCTTTGGTAGACCCTTTTTGTCAAGGGTTCCTCGTCCCACAATTTTGCCACTTGATCCACCACCAAAGGTAACTTCTCCTCCTTGGTAGAATTGATAATTTGTTAGATTGTTGCTGTTGCCGGTCATATGACGAGAACACCCAATGTCGAAGTACCAGGCAGCATCCTTGGTAGCTTTAAGAGCAGTGAACACAACATTGCACATTGGGTGTTCCTCGATTGAGTCCGTTGTGTTGGAGGCAGCAGTTGCAGCAGTGGCAGCAGACTTACGTACCCAAATACGAGTATTAGTCATTTTGTTGGAGTGTAGGGCTGCATTGTTGACCTTTCTTTTACGTGTATCCACCTTCCTTTGGGATTTCTTTGAGGGCTGATGCTTGTTGATATAATTTTTTGGAGTCCAATGCCCAACGTTTGAGTGAAAGATGAAGCCATTACCAATGTCCTCTTCACGATTCCAGCAATATGGGCGAATGTGACCTGGAACAAGACAATAGTGACACACATAGCGTCTTTGAAAAATTTTTTTTGGTTTGGTTAAGGGGCGCTTAAAATTTGATCGACCCGTTGCTGCTGCATAGCCTTTCTTTTGAGGTTTGGCACTTTGCATTGCAGCAGCAGGCGATGATTTGTTTTCTGCAACGGCTAGCATTCGTCGTGTTGCAGCATTGTCAATGGGTCCATTCGAATCAATGCTCTCAGGAGTATCATCCTTAGCCTTCATGAAGGTGATCCCCGTGGATACCTTCCTTGGTGGGAAGACTGCGTCAACGGTCTTTTGAAAGCCAAGCCCTTGTCTTTCCACATTTGCGATACTCATGACCGCATCGAGCTTGGTTGCCCCAGTGTTGAGTTTCTGGAACGTGTTGTTTGCAACTTCCAGCTTCCCATTTGCACGATCAAGCTCTATCCTCATTCGGTCAATCTCCAGATCTTTCCTCGTGAGATCCACATCGAACTTCTTGAGGCGCTCTTCATGTGTGGCCTTGTTTGCCGACAAGAGTTTCACCATCTTGGTTTGTTGTTGGAATTCCATACGAAGATCGTCAAATTTTTCCTTGATTTCAATGAATAACTCAACGGGAATAGGTTCTGGTTCGCCCTCAAGATCAGAAATGGAAGCGACGAAGCACATGAAGTCACCGGGTCTTGCTGCAGCAGGGGTAACTGCGTTCTGGACCGCTGCTGCAGGGCCTTCGTCGTCTGACAGGCAGCAGCCTTCAACTCGTGCAGTTAATGCGGTTTGTGGATCATACTCAGCATCGTTGTCTTGTGAGTGCGAGGGCGCAGCGGTATTATTAAGAAATACGCAGCACTACCTACGCAGCGCTGCAGCAGCAACAACTCAGGTGTTGTAGCAGCGCGTTGCAGAAAATAAATTCGTTCGTTTATTATATGATTTACTTTGTTTGAGTAGATTATATATAATACCAGAAATATATAAATATATATTCTGATACGATATTAAAAGAGTGCAGCGGAATAATGAAAATCGTGAAAAAACAAACGAACGAACACACACACACATAAAATGAAAAGCAAGAGAAGACAACGAAATTAATCTTGTATGGGTATTTAAATTATACCCATACGAATGTGCCTTACGGCAAAAATGATTAATAAAGATCGAATGTCTTTACAAAATGTGATCTTGAATATACGATCGACTACCTTTCGGACATACACATGTATTCCTTAGATATCGTATTCAAAGATCTCGACCCAACCAACACTACTAAACAAACTACGACTGAATATGTTCAGATACAAAGCTTCGTAGTTGAAAGGTTCGATCACTCTCGATGAAATGAGAATAATCGAAGAAGAAAAGATGAAAAGGTGATTTTGGAAGAGGTGAGGAAATGTGCTGAAGACTCCTTCAATTTATAGGCTCAAAACCGTAACCAACTCCCTTGAAAAGAGAGAGGTAAGTCGGTTCCTATATCCAAGGAAATCTGTTTTGACCGATGCTGCAACGCCTTGCGCAGACAGGACAACCATTGCACCACCTTGCATCAGCGTCTTCAACGAGTCTTGCTGCAACGCTGTGTCTTCAGTCTTCAACTAAATCCCTTGAAAACCGAGTTGTTAGACAGTTGCTAGAAAATAGGGATTCTGGTTTGACCGCTGCTGCAACGTCTTGCACAGGGCCAAACTTCAGCTACTGCTGCAACACCTTGCGTCAATATCTTCTGGAGGTCTTGCAGCAACAATTGCATCTTGAGTCTTCAGCAAACATTCTCATGAGTGTCATCTTGCTGCAGCATGAGTAGCACTCAACGCAGCACCAAGGTCTTCAATGCTCGACGAGTGTTGGTTGCATATACACGCATGGATCAACTAGATCACATGCTAAATAGATCACACATAAAATATGTGATGCACAACAGTACACAATGTGAAGAAAGAGAAAAACGTGTAAGTATGCTGCTGCATCGCATTGCCTAGCGACTCGCTGCGGCAGTGCAATGCGTAGCATATTACACTAACAAACTCCCCCTTTTTATCTTTCTTCACAAAACATGAGGAAGAGCATAAGAACAACTCCCCCTCAATGACAACTCTCTTAACCTAGAAGTGTAAGATAATATCTAAGCATTATCACTAAGGTAGATCACACTCCCCCTTAGTGAATTACTTCCAAGCTAAGATTCTTTCCTAACAAAAAGAATGTACATGAAGATTATCTAAAAAGAGAATCACACCAATTTAAAATAAACAATAAAAAAGAATAATTAAATCTATGAAACTTCTTTTGCAATGGCTCTCCTTTGCTGATGCATCATCTGCAGTGGCTCCCCTTGCTGATGCATCATCTGCAATAGCTCTTTTTGCTCATCCACTTGTGCATAACCTTCTTCTGCAATGGCTGCCTTGCTGATGCATCATCTGCAGTGGCTCCCCCTTGCTGATGCATCATCTGCAATGACTTCCTTTGCTCATCCACTTGCTCTTCCTGAACTTCACTCCCCCTTTTTGTGATGAAAGGTACAGGCCATACACATTGTTCTTGAGAATAGCTGCAGGGCACACATCTTGCGGCAACGCAGACATAATATTGAAGTACCAGGGCCTAATGCGGAAGCACGCTGTGGCATCGTCGAAGCTTCTTGCGGCAATGAATTTTTATTTTATTTTTTGCCTTTTTTTTTCGGTGTGTTGACTTCTAAGATAAATTATTCAATGAAGAACTAACTAAAAAAACAGGAGATGTGAAAAGTCTCCTAATGCGGCAACACGCTGCATATGAAATAAACTACATACTTCTCTAATGATTTTACCGTGATGCAGAAATTGAATGTATTGAATATCCTAGGCACTGAGTACATTGAATCTAAACCCTTTGTATATGTTTTTTTTTTTTTTTTTTTTTGGTATGTGGGTTCGTCTATGTTGCCTCGGAGCTTTGGATATCCTCTCTGCCTTCGGAAGATTTTACATTCTTTATTATCACATTCTGATGCGGCAAGACTCAAAGTGAAGTTGAAATTTTCATGTCAGTGCGGCAGCGGTTGCAGACGTGCATTTACGGCACGCTGCGCATACACAAAGATTTTCTGATTTCAGATGGTCGAAGTCCTATCTTAGTGTATGCAGGTGATGCAGCAACAACAACATCAGTTGATGCAGCATCATCATCAGTTGAGACAACGAAAAACGTGAAACCCCTTGCCCTGGCTGCAAGATCTGTGAGGCAGTCATTTTGCCATGCTAAGGCAGGGGTTGCAGCAACCTCATTGGTGGACCATTTTTCTTGTGCTTTTTCAAGCTTACCACAGTTCGGTAAGTCATCCTCGGGTGGTGGCCAACCTTTAAGGACTGAAAGCCAAGAATTACGATCAATGGATTTAATCCTCGCTTCAATACGAGTTTTCCAACAACCATAATTTCTACCATCAAGAACAACCGGTGTTCTCATGATATACGAGGCGTCTGAAAAAATGTGTGTCAGTAAATCAGAGAGACCGTAACACTAAGTGAATCTAGTGTTGGCTCTGATACCACTTGAAAGTCTTGTGAGTGCGAGGGCGCAGCGGTATTATTAAGAAATACGCAGCACTACCTACGCAGCGCTGCAGCAGCAACAACTCAGGTGTTGTAGCAGCGCGTTGCAGAAAATAAATTCGTTCGTTTATTATATGATTTACTTTGTTTGAGTAGATTATATATAATACCAGAAATATATAAATATATATTCTGATACGATATTAAAAGAGTGCAGCGGAATAATGAAAATCGTGAAAAAACAAACGAACGAACACACACACATAAAATGAAAAGCAAGAGAAGACAACCAAATTAATCTTGTATGGGTATTTAAATTATACCCATACGAATGTGCCTTACGTCAAAAATTATTAATAAAGATCGAATGTCTTTACAAAATGTGATCTTGAATATACGATCGACTACCTTTCGGACATACACATGTATTCCTTAGATATCGTATTCAAAGATCTCGACCCAACCAACACTACTAAACAAACTACGACTGAATATGTTCAGATACAAAGCTTCGTAGTTGAAAGGTTCGATCACTCTCGATGAAATGAGAATAATCGAAGAAGAAAAGATGAAAAAGTGTTTTTGGAAGAGGTGAGGAAATGTGCTGAAGACTCCTTCAATTTATAGGCTCAAAACCGTAACCAACTCCCTTGAAAAGAGAGAGGTAAGTCGGTTCCTATATCCAAGGAAATCTGTTTTGACCGATGCTGCAACGCCTTGCGCAGACAGGACAACCATTGCACCACCTTGCATCAGCGTCTTCAACGAGTCTTGCTGCAACGCTGTGTCTTCAGTCTTCAACTAAATCCCTTGAAAACCGAGTTGTTAGACAGTTGCTAGAAAATAGAGATTCTGGTTTGACCGCTGCTGCAACGTCTTGCACAGGGCCAAACTTCAGCTACTGCTGCAACACCTTGCGTCAATATCTTCTGGAGGTCTTGCAGCAACAATTGCGTCTTGAGTCTTCAGCAAACATTCTCATGAGTGTCATCTTGCTGCAGCATGAGTAGCACTCAACGCAGCACCAAGGTCTTCAATGCTCGACGAGTGTTGGTTGCATATACACGCATGGATCAACTAGATCACATGCTAAATAGATCACACATAAAATATGTGATGCACAACAGTACACAATGTGAAGAAAGAGAAAAACGTGTAAGTATGCTGCTGCATCGCATTGCCTAGCGACTCGCTGCGGCAGTGCAATGCGTAGCATATTACACTAACAAAAATGGCCATGATATCTCCAAAGTACTGCCTTGCGGACTCATCTTCACGCATTCGCAAATTTTCAAAGCGAGACATGAGCATGCGCAACTTCGTTTTCTTCACTGCGGTATTTCCCTCACAGTGAAGTTGAAGTTGGTCCCAAATGTCTTTGGCAGAGCCACATTGTTTGACAATTTTATACATTTCACAATCAATGGATTCAAGGATTGCGCAACGTGCCCTATCATTGGCAGTTGCGGCCTCGATCTCATCTTTGGACCATTTTTCAGGTGCTTTCTCAAGCTCAGAACCTTCTGGAATCTCTTCGAGAGGTGGTTTCCATCCTCTAAGGACTGACAACCATGAATTACAATCAATGGATTTGATTCGCGCTTCAATACGAGTTTTCCAAAAACCGTAATTGGTACCATCGAGAACAACTTGTGTCCTAACGATGTACGAGGCGTCTGACATAGTATGTGTGTGTAATCAGAGGGACCGTAACACTAAGTGAGTCTAGTGTTGGCTCTGATACCACTTGAAAGTCGAGGTGCTTAGGTATTATGAAGAATACGCAGCACTTCGTACGCAGTGCACTGCGCAGCAACAACTTAGATGTTGCGGCAGCGCATCAACGTGTAAAAGAAAATCGTTTTTTTACTTTGTGAAATAAAATTTTAGTACTAATTCCGTGAATTATCAGATTTATGTAGATTACGATAAACGTTATGCAGCGGAAAGAAAAACGGAACGTGTATGACAAACGATTTTCGTACTCACACACACACTTGTAAAACAATAAACGAGACACGAGATATATCTTGTATGGGTATTTGAATATACCCACACGAAAATGCCTTACGGCAAAATTTATTAATAAAGAACGTATAATCGTCTTTACAAAAACTTGATCTCGAATACACAATCGACTACCTTTAGGACATACACATGTATTCCTTTGGTATCGTATTCATGGATCAACGACTCAATCAACACAAATAATACTACAGTATAAGCTGGTTCGAATATGGTACTCAGTAGTACAATGAATTGACTATTCTTGAAGAAAAGACTAATCGAAATACTAAAGCTCACGAGAGGCTTTTTACAATGAATAAAATGTGTTGTTAAAGAGATGAATAATATGCTGTAGAGAATCTTGAATTTATAGGCCCAGCCTTCCAACTAACTCCCTTGGAAATCGAGTTGTTGAGTTGTTCCTATATTTTAGCTAATCTGCTTTGACCGATGCTGCAGCACCTGCGCAGACTGAACCACTGTTGCGCCTCTTTGCACCAGCATCTTCATGCTGCAACGATTGCACCTTGAGTCTTGCTGCAACAGTTGCGCCTTGAGTCTTGCTGCAACATCAACATCATTCATATGCATGTAGTCTTGGTGCATCATGTGTAGGAACCCATGGCTGCATCAAGTCTTCAATCTCTTCAAGTATTGATTGAGTACGTCAAGCATGCAACATGCTAAAATAGATCATACGTGATGTGCATGATACATAACAATATACAATGTGAAGAAAGAGTAAAATCTACTATGTAATATACAAGTGCAATGCGTTGCGCAGCAACCTGCTGCAATGATACATTGCGATGTATATCACACTTACATATACAAAATGTCATGTTTTCTAAAACCCAGAGAGTATTATTCAACAATATATATATATATAATTATTGTTCAGAATTTGATTGTTCAAATTCTCAACAATATGCGCTGTAGCCTGTTAGCTCGCTTATGCGGTAGGATTTTCCTATGCGCTGTACTGTATCTCCAATTTCTTTTTTTTTTTTTTTTTTTTTTTAATATGATATTGACTGTTAACCAAAAAAAAAAATTCTCAACAATAACCTGAGGACAATGAACGACAACTATATTCACAGAATTAGATCCAATCGGTTGTTCATATATCCAGTGATATTCTAGGATTCTATTTCTAGCTCCAACATACATCAGTACATCACACACACATATAGTACTAAGTAAGTACTCCGTATATTATAAAAAACAAAAAAAAAAACAATTTTTATAACTTGTAATGACCAAATATATCTCTAACTGAAAAAGAAGATTGTTCAGAGTATTTTGTGAAGGATGTCATTTTTTTTTTTATAATTTAAGTAACTAGTACCACGCCCGTGCCATGTACTGATTTATTTATTTGAAATAATTTAAAATTTTATTTAATCTCCAACGTACTTGGCCAAAACTTTATTAATAGACTAACAAATTATTTTATTTGAAAATTTTATTATTTTCAAAAATTAGGCTGTTTGATATAATTTATACTCCGTAGCTTCATGAGGCATAGCCGAGTGGTAAGGTATGTGGTGATGTTGGTGTAATTCTTCGACGACGCAGAGTTCGAATCTCGGATATGACATCCTTGGATGAGACCTAGAAAATAAAAAAATAAACATGTGTCTGCTCCTCGGAAATTATAAGTCTAGAAAATAAATCCAGACTTTCAAAATTGCTGGGAGAAAATCAAAAAATAAATGGAAAATAAAAATTATAAAGTTAGAAAATAAATTCAGACTTCCAAAATTGCTGGGAGAAAATCAAAAAATAAATGGAAAATAAAAATTATAAAGCTAGAAAATAAATTTAGACTTCCAATCACACTGCATTTCAATTGTTTACTCAGAAAAACTCAGGAAATAAATGAAAAATAAAAATTATAAAGCTAGAAAATAAATTCAGACTTCCAATCACACTACATTTCAATTGTTTACTCAGGAAATGTATGTTAACTTGCAAAACAAATTTTACGTAACTGAATTATGTAAATCAATTCCATATTCAGAAAAATAAAAAAGACATACAAAGCCAGTTTATAGCAAGAGAAAATAATATATCTAAAAAGTTTGATTTTTTTTTTAACTTAGTTGGATTAAGAAATAAGAGGAGATCGATTTTTATGAGATTCAATTAATTTGAATTAAATTAATATTAATGGAATAAAAAATAATTTTGAGAAGAAAAATAAAAATTAATATTAATGGAATAAAAATAATTTTGAGAAGAGAAATAAAAACTTATATATTTAAGATGATAATTAATTATTATTACTAAAAATATATAATTTCAAATTACTATTTAAAATTTATAGATTATTTAAATATATTTAATAATATTACTATTTATAATTTATAATTTTTTATTTATAATTTATAGTGTGAAAACAATATTATTATTGTTTTTCTATTGGTACATTAGACATTAGACGTGGATCCAAATTATATAGGTATATAGATTGAATGTAATTTTTTATAATTTTGTACGCATTCAAATTTCAATTTTCAACTGTTCCTTTTAAAATTTCCTCTAGTTTTAATTTATTTTTAATAATACACTCGTTTAATTTTAGTTTCAATTAAAAAAAAGGATGGACAAAATGCACAGCATATTTGAGGTGGCCACATGTTGCGAAAACCGCATCAAAATATGATTATTTTATTCCAATAAATAAAAAAATAAAAAAAAACAGAGATTCCACCCTGGCGCTGTTTTTGTTGGATTGCGAAGTCAGTGCTCGACAGCTTTTCTCGACCCCCTCTCTTTCATTCTGTATATATATATATATATACATATATCCTGTGTGCGAATTAACTAATTAATTAATAATAATAATCATACCTTTTACTAGCCGATCCATTCTCTTTGAGAATCGCCATGAGTCTCTTCGGCCTTGGCAGGTGAATTTCTTCTTCTTTTATCCCCTGTTTTCAGTAATCTTTCAAGTCGATTTTGTGATACGCCAGATCTATTGTTCGCTCCTATTTCGTTTCGCTTTTATCGATCATCGCCGTATCTTATTTATCAGTATTAGATTTTATTTATATTTTTTTTATTTATATTTTTATTTTTATTATTGGGGGAAAATGTTCGATGGAACAACACGGTGCATGATGAAAATAATATATTTGTGACAAACGATGGTTGATTATTTCATCATCTTACATCTGCATGCTCATTGAATACTTTTGAATTTCGCCGGAGGAGAAAGGGTTTCGTTTCAGTTGTAATTTTAATTTTAAGATGAACCGACTTCTTTTTTTTGTATATTTGTTGTTATTTGATCTTGATTTATTATCTATTAATGAGTTTCTTTCGTAACGGGATATATATATGGGAATTATAATATGATGTAGCGTGTTCGTTCGACATGTTTACGATTAAATGAATCTTGATCGACTGTTGTCGGGTTTTGAGATTATGCTTTACGATGTCAATAGATTATAACAAAAATGTCCGTTCCTTAATGTGATTGATTTCACAGTTTATTTAGAGACCTCGTAAGTTTTGAGCAAAGGTTTGATTCATTTGGTATGTCTGATCGAGCAGGAACCAAAGAACTTTTCGCCCTAAGAAAAGTGCACCATCCGGCAGTAAGGTGGGGATTTCCTACTACAATAATAACCTTTCTCGCGTAAAAAAATGATTTCAGTTTTGCATGAAAATCTGAGGTTTCATTATTGATATGTATTTTTTAAAAATACTACTATAAAAGATGATTGATTGTTGCAGGGGGCACAGCTTAGAAACCACATTGATGCTACTTTAGGCAGTGGTAACTTGAGAGAAGCCGTAAGGTTGCCACCAGGCGAAGATATAAACGAATGGCTTGCCGTCAACAGTACTCTCTCTCTCTCTCACTCACTCTGTGTGTGTGTGTGTGCGCGCTCTATTTCTGTGACTGTAGGCTAGCTAGAGTCTCGAGGATCAAATTGAAATTGAAATTTTTTACTTTTTTTTTCAGCGGTAGATTTCTTCAATCAAGTGAATCTGCTTTATGGCACCCTCACGGAGTTCTGTACGCCTGAGAACTGCCCTACAATGTCAGCTGGCCCAAAGTATGTCGGAATTTCAGTATTTATATTATTTATGTTTTGCTAGAAAATATCGAGCGAATTGTTTTCTCGTGAAAGAAGCTAGACGAGAACAATTTTATATTCATTTTAGTGTTTTTCAATTCTTTCATTGTTAGGTAAGTTTTTTAATTTTCTCATAGAGCTTTCCACATTGTTTTTTTTTTTTGTTTAAATTTAGTTTTTGACGATTTGCCCCAACAATTATTCTCACAGGAGCGTGCCTATTAAACAAAAAACAACTTGGCTTAACATTTACCTTAATTGTGCCCCAAAACTATGACCAGGATTTCTGTCCGAAGCGCCTAGTCTTGCTCCTAAATTTTTGAATGTCAGTCTATGTTTTTAAAACGGAAGATTTTTTTCCTGAGGTGCTGATCGAAATATTATTCAGGTACGAGTACAGATGGGCAGATGGTGTATTAGTTAAGAAACCTATTGAAGTTTCAGCTCCTAAATACGTTGAATATTTGATGGACTGGATTGAAACCCAGTTAGATGACGAGTCCTTATTTCCTCAAAAGCTAGGTAATGAATATTTTCTTTAGATTTTTTAATATGTAGTATTTTTTCTCGTATTGTTTATTCTTATATTGTAATGATCTTATAAATTGTACTGTACTTGTAGGCGCACCATTTCCTTCGAATTTCAGGGAGGTTGTGAAGACCATATTCAAACGTCTGTTCCGTGTATATGCACATATATATCACTCTCATTTTCAGAAGATTGTGAGTCTCAAGGAGGAGGCCCATCTAAATACCTGCTTCAAGCATTTTATACTCTTTACTTGTGTAAGCTCTCCATATTCTTCTTATACTCTTTTGCATGAATCTATTTCAAACATGTGATGGATACTTGTTCTCTCTAGCCTTGTTTGTCGCGATTCTGGATAAACCGGACGATAGTCGATGTTCTCCCATAGATTTATGTAGTGATGATCACATAAACTATCTCCAAGGTTTCCTCAATTACGAAAATATCCTTTTAACTTTTAAAATTACAAAACCAGAGTGTATTACAAATTACCCATCTCTCGGGCTATATTTGTAATTTTAAAAACAAGTGTTTTTTTTCCTATTTGGTAGTTAGATTTAAATTCAACATCTGCTTTCATTGTGAAAATAAATTGAATTGTTTCTATATTCAAAATGTGTATGTGGCTGTGCAGGAATTTACCCTTATTGACAAGAAGGAACTTGCTCCACTTCAAGAACTCATAGAATCTGTCGTCCCTTCCTGAACAATTGCCCGGGCTGCCCATCTGAACTGACTTGTAACTAGAGAGCCGCATAAATTATCCTATATTTGCATGTAATAATCACTTTCGTTTGCTTTTATCTAGTCATATTCCTGGTTTTTTCTCTCACACATCTTATTCTTTGGATTTTTCGTTAGAACGTAAAACTCTGTAGACATGAACTGGGTAATGATCGTTTGCTCAAAGTGCTTACAACGAGTAAATTATCTTATTAATTGCTGTAAAAGAATAGTAAAGGATTCTAGATTTTGCTATGGTATAAGATTTACCCAAACCAAAATCATTAATTAGATTATTGTGAATTTTGTTATATTCATCAAAATTAAAAACAAGCGAAATCTTGCAACGGAACAATTCCCTTTTTAAGTTCCTTCTCTTTTTAACCTTTTTAGATAGTTCCTACTTGATGCAATTATATGCAAATCATGTCATGGAAAATGCACCAAGGGACACTAGGTAGACCTTGTGTGGCATGCTCGACTAAATAGTGCAAACAAAACGAGGGGAATAAACGAGATCAATAAGTTGTACTTCATCGGATTGCATATCATATACAATCTCATAGCTCAAAGAATAAATGCATGTTTACATTTCTCCACTAATTTCTCAATAGAGCCCTTCAATTCCAAACTCCTCCAAAACTGTTGTAAAACTCCGACCGGAAAACATAAAAGGAATGACATTTTCATGAAGTAGCTTCGTTTGTTTCCGAGCTCATATTACTCGAATGACCAAATCTAGCATCTGCATATACATATGCCCCACTAGCACCACCAAGAACACCAAGAACTAGCATGAACAGCTGAAAATTAGCAAGCAACTCCCCATAAACCTCGTGGCCAGGGGACCGGCATGCAATCTCATTGCCTTTAAGCACACACCCCTCTGGCATCATTGGCCCGTACAGAGTGAATGCTGTCTGGTAAAACCAAAGCCCCTGGAGTGTAATAGAAATGCCGCTGCTTAAATCCAGCGGGAAGCTGCTCGGGAATAGAGCACTTGCAACGGTTGACATTATGCAGAGGAATATGAGGAGGACTAGAATTAAGTGGTAGTATCCTTCGAGGCCCTTGTGGGTGGTCGAGTGGAAATAGAATAGGAGATATTCGGCAGTGAATGCGGCCGAGACTATGAAGCATAGAGCTCCTTCCGGCAAGGGGAGAAAGCTGCAGAAAAAAGAAAACAGTAAGAAGGGCTTCATCAGACTAAAATTAGAAAACTACCACTGGTTTTTGGCCTAATTAGGAAACAGTAAGAGGTTTGCATTTGTAAAATTGTACTAAGTATTACTAGTGTAGAAAAGATACGTGGAGCTAGTGCGACAAGAGTCGAAAATGATAGATTAAATTTCTTCATAGTCTAAGTCACAAAGATCTAGCTCTCTAAAACCTCAATAGATCAAATGCAAATATGAATCTACAGCAACAAAAGTCGAAAACATAACTAACTATATACTATGCATTAATACTTTTTCTTTCTTTCTAAAAGGCAAGTATGTTTCTGTAATCACAAATCAGGACAGGTGTGTAACCTACGATGTCAAATAATGAGCAGAAAGAAATTGAATATTATTAATAGCGAAAGATGAAACCTTGTCTTCTCGGCAATTAATGCGATGACCCCAAATATGAAGAACATAAGGAGCATCCCCGAGTGTTCGAAATTGTTCATGTGGGACGGGTTCAATACACCATGAACAACAATCTTGAGATGAGTCGAATACAGAAACTCAATGCAAAGATCGATAAAAGCTCCGACTGCAATCACATAGAGCTCCAAGTACTTGAGCCTCCCACCGAAGCCTGGAACCGGGTTCCAGACCCTGACCCGGAAAGAGCCCGGTTTCGACGCAAATCTTACTACAGAGCACCACATGTGCCATAGCCCTATGACTAGAAACAACGTCCCTGGAAGAAGATGCCCACGAAATGAACCCATCTCATAACCCGACCCGCTGACAGGACAATCCAACACTGATTGCCACCCTACTTTTTATGGTAAGACCAAGATTCCCTTGTTTCGTTTTCACAGATCACTGATTTATTCATCAAAGTTTGGGGTTAGAAACCTCAGCCAGAAATTAAATCCCTTTTGGGTTCAAAACTTCTTTTTTATTGGGTAGAAAACACAAATCGAAAAACAAGAAATAGCAAATGCAAAAATGAATTAAATCTAAGGAAAAAGTCAAAAGTTCACTCTTGAAAAAATAAGGGAAAACACGGAAAACATGGTCAATTGTGCTTTTGCTAGTACAACCTCATTGAATAGTTGAGCAGTCAAAATTCAAGAAACCCACTAACATATATATATTCTTGTTTCATCCGAAGCTGAGAATCATGTCAAGAAATCAATTTTTTTTCTTTTCCAAAAAAAAAAACAAACAGATTTTTAAGAAAAATTAACTATGTTTTTTCAGTTGATAGCACCAAAACCTGCAGAAAGAAAGACGAGATGCCAAGAATGCAAGAGCTAGGAGTATAATTTATGCGTCTGATTTTCCCGAGCGGCAGCAAAAATTGAAAGAGCAAAAAGCCTCTAGAGAACAAGAAAGAAGCTAGGAGAGAGGAGAGAGAGAAATGAATAATGAATTTAGTGTGTTGATGGGATCGTGTAAAGAGGAGTGGGGTCGAATAGAGACGTACGTCAATTCAATTATAAAGACATCATTGAATGCAAGATTGAGCATATTGTGTAAAGAGTAAAAATATAGTACTCCATGCTCCTTTTTTTCATAAAAAAAATAGGTAAATAAAGTAAAGGAACATTAGTATTTTAAAGAAAAATTAATTTTTTAAGGTAAATCAAAACACTTAAAAAAGAAAAATATTATTATTTTTATTATTTTTTTAATGATCACATTTTAGTTGTAAATTATAAAAAAAAAGTATGACCAATAAAAAAGAATAGAAAAATTACATTTTTTATGAGAAATACTGTATAGAGAGTATTTCCTCAGTACTCTCTAGTAAGGCTATATGAAATATGAACTCCGACCTTAATTTTTGTGATCAATTGAGTTTTTTTGTTTTTCAATACATAAAATAAATAATTTACAAAAATTATAAAAAAATAATTAAAATAAAATTTATTTAATAAATTTTATTTTAATTATTTTTTCATAATTTTTTTACACTTATCGTATATATTGGACGAACAAAAAAAGTCAACGTTAATTATTTATGACTATTTATTAGGATCGGAGAGGAAGTAATATATAATCGTACATTTAACCCTTTAAAAAAATATTTTGGAATTAACCGCACTATGGGCAAGTGTTTGATCTCACATCAATTGAAATTGTGTATTTTTAAAATTAGAAATGTATTACACATTGAGTATCACAGTGCATCTGACACTTATAAAATGCAAACCTTAAACAATATTATCAATTTTTCTTACTAAAAGTTGTAGTAGTACTTTCGTTCAAAAACAATTGTTATACTTTTTTTATTTACAAAGTAAGTGTAACAACTAATATGAAACATAGAGAGTATCAATTACTCCATATATCTCATTATTACAAAAAAAATGTAATTATTATTTTAGAACAAAAAAGAACTCAATCTATTTCAAAGAAAGATGCTCACTTCTTTCACAAAATACAAAAGAAATAGTCTCTATAACGGAGGGAAAAAATCTCCACATCTAAAAATGAATCAACCAATTCCTAAGAAGTGAATAAAAAACAGCTAGACAAAACAATAAAAAAATAAGAGAATCTCATAAAATCAACTTGACAAAACAATAAGAAAAATAAGTAATCCAATTTTTCTTTACAATAGACTTTGTCAATTGACTTAATGAATGAACTTTCTTGGTTTGATGAGTCCAGAATATGTCAATTCTTCAATTACAAAGGTGGTAATAAATTAACGAAATTGTTTCAAACAAGGTTCTAAAAATCATTAAGCAATAGACGAACGGTGACTAAGAGCCTAGTACTCAGAAGGATTAATCGAAAACTGTGCGAGATTTATCGTTTTACATTTTTATATTTAATTAATTAATATTATATTTTAAAAATAATTTATATATATATTTTTTGAAAAAATAATATTTTTTTAAATTTAATTATAATAATTAGTTATATTATCTTTGTTTATAGATTAAATAAAATTAAAATATTATACAAAGTTTTATCATACTTCACAAATCACATTAAATATCATTTTTTAAACCATTCTCACACAAAAAATATTATTTTCTGAATTTTTGTAGTCAATAAAAATGTTAAATTCGCAATAAAACGAAAAAAAATATTTTTTTAAATTTTTTATACGAAATCGTCTAGACTCTTTAATCCCAGCCTAGTTCGCCTAGACCCGTCTAAACTCGCCTAGCCGCCCAGAATGGAAAATCACTGCGGTTTTACCTCCGCTAGACCCGATTTTTATAACCTTGGTTTCAAGTAGTTAATTAGCAAACTACAAGTAGTTAATTAGCAAACTACAGTGACTACTATGAACTACTCTCTTTATTCTCTAAAACAATACATACGGTAAAAACTCTGTACAGTTATATCGTTGGGACCGGGAAAAAATATTACTGAGTTATTCTTATATAGAGTTTTACAAAATAAAAACATTTTTTTCTAATAAAAAATAATATAAATATAAAAATAATATACATACAATATTATCTATCTTTAAATTTATAAAATCAATTTAATAGTTTTGAATAATAAAATTTGACCATATATGTGTAAAAATTATATTTGACAAAAAAATTGAATAAAATATCAATGAATCCAAGCACTATAAACTTTGACCATTTACTATATATTATTGATTTTGATAAATATTTTAAGTCATCTTAAACATGTTATCAATTTTAATAAATAAATTTATTATTAATAAATATTTTTATTATATATTAATCATTTATTCTTATATAGATGTACAAATCCTTAAATTGTGATTTCAAAAATGTATGACTTATGACAATGTGGAGTTTATTCTTATTTATAACTTGTCCCAAGTTGGGACTTGAATTTTTTTATTACTATAAGTAGTTTATTCTTATATAGAGTATTACTATATAGAGTTTTCACTGTACTTTCTTTTTTGGTTCATCCTTAAAACAACGTACACTTATAAATGATGTCTTTTCACAACTTTATCATCTCAATACACATTTATTTACTATAATACCACTAGTTTTCCAACTAACCGCTATATTACTTACACATCAATACATATTACACCCCTACTTTATATTATAAAACAGATAAAAAAAGTCATTTTTTCTTAATCCACGCAAGTTTTTTTATGTTGGAAAATCTCAAAGTCAAAATTAGTTTTATCAATGTTGACTGAGTTGACTGACTATAAAATTAATTTGAATTAATAATTAATTGATATGATAATTTTCTACGTTGTTCGTAGATAATTATAGAATTTTATTTGGTCAAAATTCGATTTTCGGTGAGTGAATTTTTTTTATTGAAGATAGCCAAATGAAAGATCATTTAAATGAAAATATAATAAGGTCAAATTAAATTAATTAATACTTTATTACATTGAAAGATGTAATAAAATAATTACATTTAATAAATCATGGAGGATTAGTGTGTTCATTGGTGACACTAAGACCATGCACCTTCAATGTTACATGGCAAAGGTCACACACGCGCGTCCGTCCGACTTGGCTCGACTCATGCTCGGTCCTTCCCGCCTTGAACTTGGATCTTGGCAATTGAAATTTGGGTTGAGGCTTCTGGGCCTGACCAGCGTAATAGTTTCGTTGACGGACGAAACTATATTTTGATTGGGCTAAAAGTTAGTGGGCTAATGACTGATAAAACAAAAGGCTTTGGGTCTGCTGAAATAATGATAATAATATTATTATTATTATTATTTGAGTTCAAAAATCATCAAGAGTTAGGTCATTACTTTCTGGCCGTTACACATTTTGAATGGTGTCATGGGAAGTTATTGGCCCCCATTAACCACGAGATTGAATGCTCTAGTTGACCCCTCACATGCAGGTGGTTCACTATAAATAGTGAGTCATAGGTTGTATTGCTGGGAATCGATATCCCGGATTACCAAAATAAGCGGAAACCGATAATCCGATCGAAATCCCATCGCCGGAAACCGATTGCGAACACCGAACGAGCCGGAGCACGACCAAGGCGTCGCCGCGGGCGAACCCGCGGCTAAACCCTAGCCACGCCCCCGCCGGGGCTCGCGATCACCGTGCATGGTGATCGCCGGGGATGCACAGCATCCCCGCGGGGCTGATCCGATCAGCACCCGCCGGCGGTGAGTCTGGCGACTCACCGCCACCATCTCACGGGGAGGAGGGCGCCCAGCCGAGGCTCCAGCCCTCGGCTGCCCTCGCGATCGAGCCCAGCTCAATCGCCTGCCCCGGCTTCAGCCGGGGCTCCCCATGCGCACGCCGCCGTCGAGGGGCGGCTGGGTGTAGGAGTTGTGTACTTAATGTCTAGATTTAAGTAACGGTAAACTCCCGGTCATAGCATTTAATCTATTAAATTAATAAACAATTGTTTGCTTTTAATTATTATTGATATGCAAATCATAGTCCTAGATTTTATACGTTGTAGTTAGTATGGTGTTGCATGGGCACACAGAAGATCATACTATCGGTTACTCGTATTTAATCAAACAGTGGCTCACGACCTAGATGGACCCGGACCAATCCATCGGTATAGTCGTTGTGTGAGAGAGAAAATAATTTATCTTAATTATTTTATCACACTTGTACACTTGGTGTATTGAGCGGATCGTTGAGATTCATCGATTAGGATTGCCGGCGATAATCGATTCGAGTCTCAGTGTATTTTATTCTTAATCCCCGATATTATTGCGGGTGTGTATATTTAATATAAGTGACTTTGATTTACCAAAGGAATTAACCGATTTAATTATTGGGTTATTACCGGTTAAGTTGGGTCACTATATTTCATATATGGCATGCCGTGAATAATTGACCGGACAGTGTATCCCGGAAGGGTTGATAATATCTCCGAGATGAGTTCATAAGGAATTATTGTGTAAACCTCATGAGTGGATTCGTTCCGCACAATAATTAAGGTTGAATGGTACTAGTCTCGGATTAAAGAGATGAATAAATTAATTAGCAATAAATTAATTTTATTCATGGATATTTAAATCTTAAATACACGGAATAAATAATACTACCGGAGAAATATTATTTGATATAATATGGTTTAATATTGGGAGTGCAATTAAATTTATATAGTGGAAAATAAATTTAATTAATATTGATAAGGATTAATGGACTTGGGCAGTGGGCTCAATTTAATCTTCAATATTGGAAGCCCAATATTCCACCTCCTTTAGATCCCCTACGTAGCCTATAAAAGCACTACATGGCCTTCATAATTCATAACTTGAATAAGACAAGAATTATCATACTTGATATTCTAGAGAGTTGAAGGAGATCCATAGGAGTTCGATAGATCGTCGCCCACCCGACGTTCGAACGGAGTGCAAGGAATACGTGGGAAGATTCAAAGGTCTTCGATTGATTTCGTTTCTCCGCACAACGAATCAAAGGTATGATCATAAAACTCCTTGTGTGATTTTATGTTCTAATTAATTGTGATACATACATGAACGCACGATCCGGGAGAACGTCGAGACCGGGATACGGGGATTCGAGATCCCCGTCGGGATCGAGAGGGGCGGCCGAACCCTAGGGTTCGACCGCCGGTGCGCCGCGCAAGGAAGCCCCGGCTGGACGCCGGGGCATGCGATCGACCTAGGGTCGATCGCTGGGGATGCCACGGGCTGGTGCCGTGGCGGATCCCCGCCGCCTCCATGGCGGCGTGCGCGACGAGGCGCCTCGGCTGGGCCGAGGCGGGCGATCGATCGGGCGATCGATCGCCGGGGGAAGACCGCGGCTGGAGCCGCGGTAGGTCAGCCGGGCTGACCGCCCCTCCTGGCGGTGGCGGTGAGTCGCCGGACTCACCGCCGGGGCTACCCCATGCAGCCCCATGCGATCGCCATGCACGGCGATCGCGAGCCCCGGCGGGGGCGCGGCTAGGGTTTAGCCGTGGGTTCGCCTGCGGTGATGCCTCGGTCGTGCTCCGGGTCGTTCGGTGTTCGTGATCGATTTCCGGCGACGGGATTTCGGTCGGGTTATTATTTTCCGCAAATTTTAATGGCCCTGGATATCGATTTCCAGCAATTGGTATCAGAGCGTTTGGTTTCGTGTTCATGTATGTATTCAATTGTGTTCTACCTTGCAGGGATTCCAACTATCATGGTTTAATTGATTGTTAATTATTCGTTTAATTAATTGCTATTTAATTTACCATGATTGTTCGTTATTAAACTCTCGGACATGTCGAGATTCGTTTTGTGTGGATGAATGCTTGTAATAGTAAAAATTCGGGGGTTGACCGAATTTAGATTTATTATTATTGTTCTATGTTTTCCGGAAAGTGTATAGGGTCGATTTCATGTATAGAATCGATACCGGAATTGTAAATTTATTTCTTGTAATTTATTTACGTTGGATCGATGCCGAGACGACCGCCGGAGAACTCGTGTGACGAAGAAGACGAAGAGGACGAAGAACCGGGGGGTCGATCAACCCCATGATCGACCCCATGACCGAAGCCATGGGGAGGGGTCGATCGCCCCTCGGCTGGGGCTGCCGCCGGTGTGGTGGTGGCCGGCCGGCTGGGGCGGCGGCGGCGGTGCCCTCTCCGGTGGTGGCGACGGTCGGTGGTGGTGGTGGTGGTGCGGGGATCCCCAACCCGTGCTACTCCTACTCCTACCAAGATTCTACTTACCTAATTGATTCGGTTTTCCTAATTGAGTTTTCCTATTTTTTTGGGAATTCTCATGGATTAGGAAAAGAATTAATTGGAATTAATTTTATTCCTTATTCTATTATGGAAGTCTTCTAGAGTATTCCGAGTTCTACTTGGAATAGGATCCTAGAGATTTAATAGAATTGGAAAGGAATAAAAGTTAATTTAGGATTGATTTATTTCCTAAATGATTATTCCTATTTTATGGGAGTTTTTCATAGAAATGGAAATTAATTAATCTTGGAAAGTAGAAGAGTCCTAATTTATTTTATTTCTTTATTCTATTATAGAAGTCTTCTAGAATATTCCAAGTTTACTTGGATAGATTATTCTAGAGATTTAATAGAATTAGATGGGAAAATAAATAAATTAATAATATTTAATTTTATTTTTGATTTATTCGATTGAATTAATTTTCGAATTAAGTATCTTTTGGATTTATTAAAAATAAATAGATTTAAATATTGGGATTAATATTCTCGTCACATGGAGCATTCAAGAACGAAGACTGAAGACTAGAAGACGCATACGGAGATGGAATAAAGCCATGATAGTCGGAAAATATTTTTCTAGCTTATTTTGACTATGTGCTATGTGCTTTATTGCTTGTATGCATGCTTATGTGTTTAATTATGCATTAGATAGCGTATCCCTTTGTTATAAAAAGCTAAGTGGGAGAGGGGATGGAAACATTCCCATGGTCTCCATTACTGTTCTCTTGGTGACTCTTATGGACTTTTGAAGTTCATATAGATGTGTCATTGGAGGAGAATTCTTGTAATTCCTCTTACGAGAAACATTGATTAAGTTTATCAAACAATGCCTAATTTGTCTTTCTGAAACTGACTTCAAGTCGACTCATTCTCACCCCGGGGAGTGGAATGGAGCCAAAGCCACTTGGTCATGTGGATGACACAAATTAGAGGCAGTCGTACCATTCTTTGATAGATGGATCGATTGTCTGCTCGGCTCCCTCATCTAATGAGAGATAGGGTTGTTCGCATGGTGAATCACTGGTTAGAAACTTCGAGTTTCACTTATGATTCTCCGCGTCTTGATTTACGAAAATCGAATGGATCTCATAATTGGGAGTCAATTATAAAAGTCTCTTGGTGTAGTAAACGTCCACACCACGTGGCTTGCTATACTAACGGATTTTGGATTAATTGATGTAGACAGTTGTAAGGAATTGTGAAGAGTTGTGAAGTTATCGTAAACGTCCACACCACGTGGCTTGCTGTGATATAGCAATTCCAAGCGATTTACTTTGGTGCTGAGTAATGGTTTACACTTAGATACGCATTATAGTATTCCTCCCCACGAGGTTACGCTATAAGTGATGTATGACCAAAGAAAACCTAATTGCTAAATCATTTGGGTGGGTAAACGTCCACACCACGTGGCTTGCCTTACCTGATGGGATTTTAGATGTGATTAGTAATTTAATGATATTATTTGAGGGAGATAATATCGGACATTAAATTGATTGTTTGTTTAAATGTGCTTATAGGTTTAGAGAATAGCTATGAACCCACTTTCTATGATACTCAAGGAGCATAAGCTCACTGGCCCCAACTATATTGATTGGAAGAGAAATTTAGACATTGTCTTGACTTCGGAGGAGTACAAGTTTGTACTCCATGAAGTTTGCCCTGCTGAGCCCACGGCTGCCTCAACTGATGAGGAAAAACTGACATATCGGAAGTGGAAAAAGGCTGATGAAATGGCTAGGTGTTATATTTTGGCTTCCATGTCAAATGTACTCCAAACCCAACATGAGTCGATGGACACTGCCTATGATATGATGTTTAACCTCAAGGAGATGTTTGGGGAGCAAGATCGTGCGGCGAGGCAAGAAGCCATGAGAGTCCTCATGACAACTACTCAGTCTGAAGGAACGCCCGTAGGGGAGCACGTTCTTAAGATGATGGGTCTGTTGAATGAGCTTGAGATCCTAGGAGCTCAAATTGATGCTGAGACGCAAGTCGACATCATACTCCAGTCTCTGACCCCTAGTTTTGAGCAGTTTCGCATGAGTTATAATATGGGTAAACTATCTTATTCTCTTGCACAACTCCTGACTGAACTAAAGGCGGCAGAGGGGATCTACAAGAAGGGCAAGTCTCTAGCGCTTGTAGCTACCAAGTCCAAAGGCTTTAAGCCTGGTGGAGGTAGGGGCAAGAGGAGGAAGCAAGCCTGGAAACCCAGTGGTGTCAAGAAGACCATACCACGAGTGGGGGCTGCAAAGCCAAAGGGCAAGTGCTTCCGATGCAACAAGTCTGGACACTGGAAGTCTGAATGTCCTCTCAGAGGTACGAATCTTTCTTTAGTCGTAAAAACATAGTCAGCGGTATTATCTACCAGAAATTCTGGTGTGTAGATATGGAACCACTGACGGTATGTGCATTTTGAATGCAGGGGTTCCAGAAAACCCGGCGACTTAGAGAAGAAGAGTTCGAGTCTACACGGGCAAAAGCTGTGAAGGAGGCAGCTGTTGCGCTGGAAGACATTTATCTACTTTAGTAGTTAAATAGGATTTCATTTTAAGATTATTGCATTATGTACCCTTTTATTTTAGAAAGAACGTTTAGTTCTGGATTTCTATTAATGGATATTTTATTTCTTTAATCATTTGATGATTTTGATAAGAAATAATGGGATTATCTATTTTGGTACATTAGATAGCAATATGTGAATGATGAATCCTTAGTCTACCACGATGCAACAAACCGTTCTATAACTTGTTTTACTTGTTAGATATTTCTTTATTAATCATTATACTTGTGAATTCTTATACTTAGTAGTATTTTCAAATAAGATTCAAATGGTCGAAATTGATTTGATCAATTATAGTTGAAGGAATGGACCTTCCGACCTAAGGATTGAATTTGGAGGATAATACATCTAAGCAAACCTTTCTGGATAAAGGATAGAATTCAGACAAGTATTGGAAATGATTAGATATGCAGACATATGTGTAAATTAGAAAGGTACGAGTAATTCTCTCAAGAATACTCAGTGATGGATTAGAATACTTAATGTGCCATAAAAGCAAAGTGTTTTTTGGACACAAAGCTATTATGGGGAACCATCAAAGTATATCCATTAGGAGCCTGCGACTCGGTCGCGGAGGCCATCACTTATCTAAGTAACACATAGCATAATCAAAGATTGGGATTCAATCCCAAAGGGCCGCACCATACACTTACGTGTAGAAATGGTGCGTTGTAAACAAGAAATGGAGATCTAATAGTAAAAGAACAAGTTGTTCGGAACCACCTATGTTCTATGGATATTCTTGGATACAACGGCATATCCAATATGGTTGTAGGATATCCTAGATGAACAAAATATTGTGCGTTCTATGGTACTATGAACCAGAGGGACGTCTCGTCCGGTTCATAAAGGAAGACTATTAGATGAACCACAAAGCCTGGACTGACGTAATACCTTGAAATGAGAAAAAGGACAAAAGACTGGGAACCAGCCAAACCGAGTAGATATACACCACATACTGCACCTATTGTTATTACTGTTATACACCGGAACGCCATTGCAGTGGGAGGTTGTTGGACAACCAGAGATATTCATAAGACTAGAGGAGTTCGGACTCTGGATCTAGTAGACATGAAATCGATCCCTAGATCTGCATAAGGGTGGTACTAGATCTAAATGAGCTCTCTTGGATAACAATAAGGTTTATTGTTAAGAGGCTAGATCATTTAGAGTACAGGCTTAGTAAATCCATTGATGGATAGTAACAAAGCTATAAATCGTGGAACTTGCGAATTGATGAGAAAATCCATTTGATGGATTCATCAAAAGGCAAAGACGAAAGGTGTATTAGAGACATAATGGAAACAAGGTGGTGTTTCTCGGAGATTTTATGTAGATAACATTTTGTCATTGGCCACAATGTAAAAATATTGTCAGACATAAAATGATGGTTGTCTAATAAATCAAGATATAAGATTGAGAAGAAGTTAGAGCATGTTCTTAAGATCTTATGATCTAGAGATAAAAACATTGTACTTCTCCTAGGCATCTTATACGATTAAGGTTTGTTTTAAACATGCATACTTCTGAGAAAGGTTATTGCCTTTCAGAGACAGAATGTACATCTATCTAAAGGGTATGTGCTCGAACACATGAAGGAGATAGATGAGGACAAAGCAGTTTCCTATACTTCAAGTATGGAAAGCTTTGTAGATGCAATGTTGTAAAACAAGAACCTGATATCAACTATGCGGTTTGCGTAGTGGGAGGATATCAAAGTAATCTGGATAAGGGATGTTCGAATGCTGTAAGAGTACTTTCATAGTACTGACTTACAGAGCAAGACGAAGTCTTCTTAGATTACAGATTCTCAGATCCAAAAATCAGAGAAGGACCAATGTAAGTCGATATCAGGCTATGTGTTCACTTTTGGGGAGGTGGAACTTTTAAATATGAAAGAGTGATAAGCAGGACGCTTCTCGGACTCTCTCATAACCGAATAGCAGCCTCAGAGGCAGCGGAAGTTTTGGTTAGGTTCCGGGATAGCCTCTAAGACTTGGATATGACTCTTGGTTTATCAAAGGCTATTACATAGCGGTGCATGGTAAACCGGAAGAAGTCATAAGTCTAAAAGTGATGATAACACATAGTGCAAGTACCACCTGATACGAATCATCGTCGAGGGAGACGACGTAGTAGTCACCAAGATAACTTCAAAGCGGCAACCTAGATTGCTCACTCACATAGTACTTCACGGAAGTGCACTTTAAAGCACGTGATGAGTATGGGAACCGGGAGTTTGGAGGAAATGACTAGACCTTAGTACAAGTGGGAGATTGTAGGAGTTGTGTACTTAATGTCTAGATTTAAGTAACGGTAAACTCCCGGTCATAGCATTTAATCTATTAAATTAATAAACAATTGTTTGCTTTTAATTATTATTGATATGCAAATCATAGTCCTAGATTTTATACGTTGTAGTTAGTATGGTGTTGCATGGGCACACAGAAGATCATACTATCGGTTACTCGTATTTAATCAAACAGTGGCTCACGACCTAGATGGACCCGGACCAATCCATCGGTATAGTCGTTGTGTGAGAGAGAAAATAATTTATCTTAATTATTTTATCACACTTGTACACTTGGTGTATTGAGCGGATCGTTGAGATTCATCGATTAGGATTGCCGGCGATAATCGATTCGAGTCTCAGTGTATTTTATTCTTAATCCCCGATATTATTGCGGGTGTGTATATTTAATATAAGTGACTTTGATTTACCAAAGGAATTAACCGATTTAATTATTGGGTTAATTACCGGTTAAGTTGGGTCACTATATTTCATATATGGCATGCTGTGAATAATTGACCGGACAGTGTATCCCGGAAGGGTTGATAATATCCCCGAGATGAGTTCATAAGGAATTATTGTGTAAACCTCATGAGTGGATTCGTTCCGCACAATAATTAAGGTTGAATGATACTAGTCTCGGATTAAAGAGATGAATAAATTAATTAGCAATAAATTAATTTTATTCATGGATATTTAAATCTTAAATACACGGAATAAATAATACTACTGGAGAAATATTATTTGATATAATATGGTTTAATATTGGGAGTGCAATTAAATTTATATAGTGGAAAATAAATTTAATTAATATTGATAAGGATTAATGGACTTGGGCAGTGGGCTCAATTTAATCTTCAATATTGGAAGCCCAATATTCCACCTCCTTTAGATCCCCTACGTAGCCTATAAAAGCACTACATGGCCTTCATAATTCATAACTTGAATAAGACAAGAATTATCATACTTGATATTCTAGAGAGTTGAAGGAGATCCATAGGAGTTCGATAGATCGTCGCCCACCCGACGTTCGAACGGAGTGCAAGGAATACGTGGGAAGATTCAAAGGTCTTCGATTGATTTCGTTTCTCCGCACAACGAATCAAAGGTATGATCATAAAACTCCTTGTGTGATTTTATGTTCTAATTAATTGTGATACATACATGAACGCACGATCCGGGAGAATGTCGAGACCGGGATACGGGGATTCGAGATCCCCGTCGGGATCGAGAGGGGCGGCCGAACCCTAGGGTTCGACCGCCGGTGCGCCGCGCAAGGAAGCCCCGGCTGGACGCCGGGGCATGCGATCGACCTAGGGTCGATCGCTGGGGATGCCACGGGCTGGTGCCGTGGCGGATCCCCGCCGCCTCCATGGCGGCGTGCGCGACGAGGCGCCTCGGCTGGGCCGAGGCGGGCGATCGATCGCCGGGGGAAGACCGCGGCTGGAGCCGCGGTAGGTCAGCCGGGCTGACCGCCCCTCCTGGCGGTGGCGGTGAGTCGCCGGACTCACCGCCGGGGGCTGCCCCATGCAGCCCCATGCGATCGCCATGCACGGCGATCGCGAGCCCCGGCGGGGGCGCGGCTAGGGTTTAGCCGTGGGTTCGCCTGCGGTGATGCCTCGGTCGTGCTCCGGGTCGTTCGGTGTTCGTGATCGGTTTCCGGCGACGGGATTTCGGTCGGGTTATTATTTTCCGCAAATTTTAATGGCCCGGGATATCGATTTCCAGCACTGGGATCCGCCGCGGCGCCAGCCCGCGGCATCCCAGCGATCGACCGAAGTCGATCGCATGCCCCGGCGTCCAGCCGGGGCTCGTCCCTCGTCGCGCGGTGCCGGCGGTCGAACCCTAGGGTTCGGCCGCCCCTTGTTCGATCCCGACGGGGATCGCGTGATCCCCGTATCCCGGTCTCGACGTTCTCCCGGATCGTATGTTCATGTATATATCACAATATAATTCACATAAAATCATAGAAGAGAGTTTATGAATTTATACCTCGATTCGTTGTGCGGAGAAACGAAATCAAAACGTTGAAGACCTTCGAATCTTCCTACGTATTCCTTGCACCTCGTCCGAACGTCGTGTGGGCGACGATCTATCGAACTCCTATGGATCTCCTTCAACTCTCAAGAAATATCAAGTATGATATTCTTGTCTTATGATGTGTATTAATTATGAAGGCCATGTAGTTCTTTTATAGGCTACGTAGGGGATCAAAAGGAGGTGGAATATTGGGCTTCCAATATTGATGATTAAATTGAGCCCAAGCCCAAGTCTATTAATCCTTATCAATATTAATTAATTTATTTTCCACTATATAAATTAAATGCACTCCCAATATTAAACCATATTATATCAAATAATATTTCTCCGGTAGTATTATTTATTCCGTGTATTTAAGATTTAAATATCCATGAATAAAATTAATTTATTGCTAATTAATTTATTCATCTCTTATATCCGAGAATAGTACCATTCAACCTTAATTATTGTGCGGAACAAATTCACTCATGAGGTTTACACAATAATTCCTTATGAACTCATCTCGGGGATATTATCAACCCTTCCGGGATACACTTTCCTGTCAAGTATTCACGGCATGTCATATATAAAATACAGCGACCCAATTTTACCGGCAATTAACCCAATAATTAAATCGGTTAATTCCTTTGGAAAATCAAAGTCTCTTATATTAAATATACACACCCGCAATAGCATCGAGGATTAAGAATAAAATACTCTGAGATTTAAATCAATTATCAAAGGCAATCCTAATTGATAAATCTCAAGCGATCCGCCCAATACACCAAGTGTACAAGTGTGATAAAATAATTAAGATAAATTATTTTCTCTCTCACACAACGACTATACCGATGGATTGGTCCGTGTCCATCTAGGTCGTGAGCAACTGTTTAATTAAATACGAGTAACCGATAGTATGATCTTCTGTGTGGGCCCGACACACCATACTAACTACAACGTATAAAATCCAGGACTATATTTTCTATAATTTAATTAATAATAATTAAATGCAAATAATTGTTTATTATTTAACTAGGTTAAATGCTATGACCGGGAGTTTACCGATAATTAAATCTAGACATTAAGTAAACAACTCCAACATGTATTTCATACAAGCAAAAACCAAAAGAAAATTCTCAGCATATCATAGAGTTCATACTCCCTGCTCTTTTTCGTTCAAAAAGTCAGTAGTTCGACTTGCTTCAGAGAAGAATAAAGACAGTCGTTGTATCTTTGAGGGCATTACGCCTGCAAACCGTAGCATACACGGGACGTATTTGTCTTGCGGATAACGAAAACGCATTGACCACTCGCAACAACTTTTTGTTCCAAGTTCGGTTACAGTTTGAACATCTGTTCTTATTTTCTTATTTTGTCATTTCTATTTTTACGATTTAGTTTCTGAAAATTTGTAAAGTATACAGTAATATTGTTTACTAGTCCAGAAACAAGCATTGTAATAGCTACTGTTTACTGTTTAGTGATGAAGAGAGTAGCCTTTATTAGGTAGTAAGTTATGGTAAAGAAGAATTCTGTTGTACTGATCTTCATTAGCTTTACATTAGTAACAATAGTACTTTTTAGTGGTCTCTACATATATAGCCTTTGCATAAATTATGAAAAATAAAAACAAGAAGTATAATAATTGTCTAAATAATGCATATTACACATTAACTTCAATTTCATGTACCTCTTTAATATATTTTAATTTAAAAATATAAAATATTTATATCATCTTTTTAATAAATCAAATTTTTTCATAAAATTTTCAATTTTGATCGTTAAATATTTATTAATTTTAGATGTTCTTAAATTTTGGGAAAAAAATGCAAAATATGTGGTTGCCAAATTCAAAACAATTCGAAAAAAGAAGAGTCTATCTAGTTAGTTAAAAGACCAACTAATTAAGTATACTTAATGTCTAGATTTAAGTAACATGTGAACTCCGTCCAAAACATTTATCCTATTTAATAATAAACAATCATTTGCATTTAATTATATTTAATTAAATATATGCAAACCATAGTCCAAGATTATACACGTTGTTGTTAGTATGGTGTGCGACGTCACACCGAAGATCATACTATCGGTTACTCGTATATAATCGAACAGTTGCTCACGACCTAGATAGACAAGGACCAATCCATCGGTATAGTCGTTGTATGAGTGAGAAAATAATTTTTCTTAATTATTTTATCATACTTGTACACTTGGTGTATTGGGTGGATCTGCTTGAGATTTATCGATTAGGATTGCCTTAGATAATCGATTTAAATCTCAGTGTATTTTATTCTTAATCCCTGATATTATTGCGGGTGTGTGCATATAATATTAGTGAATTTGATTTTCCAAAGGAATTGACTGATTAGAATAACCGGTCGATTACCGGTAAAGTTGAGTCACTGTATTTTATGTATGACATGCTGTGAATTCTTGACGGGAAAGTGTGTCCTCGAAAGAGTTGATAATGTCTTCGAGATGAGCTCATAAGGATTATCATGCAAACCTTGCAAGCGGATTTGATCCGCATGATAATAAAGTTGAGTGGTACTATTATCGGAATTACAAGAGATGAATAAATTAATTAGCAATAAATATAATTTATTTATGGACATTTATATCTTAAACACACGGAATAAATAATACTACCGGAGATAATATTATTTGATATAATATGGTACAATATTAGGAGAACAATTATATTTATATAGTGGAATTAAATATAATTAATAGATTGAATTAATGTACTTGAGCTTGGACTCAATTTAATTAATCTATTGGAAGCCCAATATTCCACCTCCTTAAGATCCCTTACGTAGCCTATAAAAGCACTCATATGGTCTTCTCTATTATCATACCAAGTGAATTATTCATAACATAATTCTAGAGAGAGAAACTAGAGAGAAGGAGATCCATGGAAGCTTAGAGGATCGTCGCCCACCCCGACGTTCAAGCTAGTGCAATGAATACGTGGGAAGATCTCAAGGTCATCAACTAGATCTCGATTTTCCGGCAAACGAGAACAAGGTAAAATCATAGAACTCCTTGATGATTTTAATTTAATTATTGTGAAAATACCTTGAACCAAGATCCGAAAGACGAAGCCCCGAACAAGGATCGACCGGGCGGTGGTGGTCGAAGACCACCGGACCGCCGGCGGTCGGATGATCCCCGTGGGGATCGCCGTGCGTGAGAAGCCCGGGCTGGACGCCGGGGATGCGATCGAACATAGGGTTCGATCGCGGGGATGCTGCGGGGTGACCGGCAGCCGCTCGTGCTTTGCTGCGGGAATTCCCGTAGCGGCTCGAATGGGCGAGCCACCCCCTCACAAGCAACGAGCCCGTGAGCTCGCTGCGGGGCTGCTACGAGCAGCTCCGGGGATGCACGATGCATCCCCAGCGATTGCTACGGGAGCAATCGCGAGCCCCCACGTGGGGGCTCGACTGGCGCACGCGACTTCGCGGTCTCTCTGGGCGTTCGGTCGGGCCCCGGCTCACATGGGGTGCTCGTGGTTTCTCCGGGAGTCGATTGGAGTTGTTGTTCCGCAATTTTGACAACTCCGGATATTCGATCTCCAAAGGGACGTCGGTCGGAATTAATTAGATAATTTATTTAATTAATAATATTTAAATTTATTAATTTCGGGATGCCGATTTCCAACATTTGGTATTAGAGCGTTGGTTTTCGTTCACGGTATTTTTCGATAAATTGTTCTACCTTGCAGGGTTTCCGATTATTATGGCTAGATTTAATTTTTATTAATTGATGTCATAATTGTTGCTATTGATTATTTAACTCTCGAACATGTCGAGATTCGTTTTATGTGTGGTGAATGTTTCGGAAGACATGTGACGGAGGAGACGTGAGAGGGGGGACTCGATCGGCCAACCCCATGGCCGATCCTTGGAGGCTCGATCGACCACCATGAGGAGTTCGACTCCTCTAGGTGAGGTGGTCGATCATGATGGGCATGGGAATCTCCATCCCGTGTTCGTCTAGGCCGAGATCCACTTTTCTATTTCGATTCGGTTTTCCTAATTTGATTATTCCTATTTTTGGGAATTTTCATGGATTAGGAAAAGAATTGATTTAGAATTAATTCGATTTTCCTAATTAATTAATCCTATTTTTGGGAATTTTCATGGATTAGAAAAAAAATTAATTTGGAATTAATTTGGTTTTCCTAATTGATTAATCCTATTTTTGGAAATTTTCATGGATTAGGAAGAGAATTAATTTGGAAAGTTTAAAAGTCATAAATTAATCATTCCTTATTTAATTATTCCTTTATAGAATTTTTAATGGATTAAAAAAGGAATTAATTTGGAAGAACTAGGAGTCCTAAATTAATTTTTATTTATTTAATTATTCTTTTATGGAATTTTTAATGTATTAGGAAATGAATTAATTTGGAAGGACTAGGAGTCCTAAATTATTTTATTTCCTTATTTCATTATGGAAATCTTCTAGAATATTTCAAGTGGGTCTTGGATAGGATTCTAGAGTTTTAATGGAATTAGAAAAGAAAAATAAAAATAATAAAAATATTAATTAATATTTAATTTTATTTTTGATTTATTCGATTGACTTAATTTTCGAATTAAGTAACTTTTGGATTTATTAAAAATAATAGATATTAAGTATTGGAATTAATATTTCCGTTACATGGAAGCATTCAAGAACGAAGTCTGAAGACTAAAAGAAGCATACGAGGATGCGATAAAGCCATAATAGTCGGAAAATAATATTCTAGTATTATTTTGATTATGAGATAATATTATATGTGTTTTATTTCATGTATGCATGCTTATGTGTATTTATTTATACATTAGATAGCGTATCCCTTGTTGTAAAAAGCTAAGTGGGAAAGGGATTGGAAACAATCCCATGGTCTCCATTACTGTTCTCTTGGTCACTTTTATAAACTTTTGAAGTTTATATAGATAAGTCATTGGAGGAGAATTCTTGTAATTCCTCTTACGAGAAACATTGATTGAGTTTTTCAAACAATGCCTAGTTTGTCTTTCTGAAACTGATTTCAAGTCGACTCATTCTCACCCCGGGGAGTGGAATGGAGCCAAAGCCACTTGGTCATGTAGAGGACACAAATTAGAGACTTTCGTGTCATTTGATGACTAGATCGATTGTCTGGTCGGCTCCATCATTCTATGAGAGATAGGGTTGATTGCATGGTAAATCACTGGTTAGAAACCTCGAGTTTCACTTATGATTCATCGCGTCTTGATTAATGAGATTGAATGATTCAAGTAGTTAGATGTCACTTATAAAAATCTTTTGGTATAGTAAACGTCCACACAAATGTGGCTTGCTGTACTGAATGGGATTTTGGATTAACTGATGTAGACAGTTATAGGGAATTGTGAAGGATTGTGAGTTATCGTAAACGTCCACACAAACGTGGCTTGCGGTGACGTAGCGATTCCAAACGATTCACCTTAGTACTGAGTAATGGTTTACACTTAGGTACGCTTTATAGTATTCTTCCCAACGAAGTAACGCTATAATGATGTACGACCGAAGCAAATCTAATTGCGAAATTGTTCGGATAGGTAAACGTCCACACAAACGTGGCTTGCCATATCTGATGGGATTTTAGATGTGATTAGTGATTTAATGATATTATTTGAGGGAGATAGTATCGGAATTAAATCGATCGTTTGTATTATGTGCTTATAGGTTAGAAATGACTTTGCCCCACTATGTGATATACGATAAGGCAATTATACTCAATGACACTTAGAATGTTGATTGTAATCGAAATATGGACAATGTCCTAACTGCTGAGAAGTACAGTGTGTACTTCATTATCTTTGTCCTCCCGTGTCAAGAAATGGTTTTTAACCTATGGACGGGTAGATGGAAAAGAAGAAGCAAGATACGGAAACCCAGTGGTCCTAGTTTTGAACCACGAGATGGGGTATGCAAGCCGCAAGGCAAGTGTTTTCCGTTGCAAGCATACTGGGCACTGGTAGTCTGGTTGTCCTCTCATAAAAACAAGGAATGAACTTTTCCTTAGTCATTGATACTTTTTCAGTGGTGATATCTACCAGCACCTGGTGTGTAGATACGGAGGCCACTGATCATGTTTTGCATTTGTATGCAAGGGTTCCAGGAAACCCAACGACTTAGAAAGGAAAAGATATCCATCTACATGGGCAATGCTGCGAAGGTGGCAGATGTTGCAGTGTGAGATATGCATTTACTTTTAAGTAATGAAAGGATTTTATTTATTGTCTTTACGTGCCTGGATTTAAAAAGAATTTGATTTCAGTTTCTAAAGAAATGGATATTATATTTTTCTGATCATTCGATAATTAAAAGAAGAATAAATGATAATATATGTTCTGGCACATTGGTTGACAATTTGTATATGAAAAATCCTGAGTCTACCACGATGCAACAAACCGAAACTAGTAACACATTATCTAACACCAGTAAGAGAAAGAAAACTTCTAGGATTAATCGATTATACTTGTGGCATCTTAAGCTAGGTCATATTAATCCAAATGGGATTCAAAGGTTGAACAACTGATGGACTTAATCAGTGGTGTTGAAGGAGAGGACCTTCCTACCTGCGAATCAAGTTTGGAGGATAAAATGACCAAGTAACCTTTTAAGGATAAAAGTTATAAAGATCCGGACAAGTATTGGAATTGATTCATTCTAAAGTATGCGGACCTATGTATTCTCAGACATGAGGAGGGTACGAGTATTTCATCGTTGATGATTACTCGAGACATGGATTTAGGTACCTGATGCGCCGCGAGAGCAAGTACTTTGACAAGTTCAAGGAGTACAAAGACCTTGTGGAGAAACTTCATGGTAAATCCATTAAATGCCTACGATCTGATCGTGGAGGCATATATCTGTCTGGAGAATTCAAGGCATACTAATCAGAGAATAGGATTAACTCACAACTGACACCATTTACTCCTTTAAGGAATGGTGTGCCAGAAAGAAGGAAAAGGTCTCTTATGGGAATGGTTAAAACGATAATGAGTTATTCAGACTTACCTTTTATGTTCTATGGATATGCCCTGGAAACAACGACGCACATCCGAAACTTGGTTCGATCTTAAGAACCTCGTACGGAAATGCGGTTGTTTATAGGATATCCTAGACGAACAAAAGTTGTGTGTTCTATAGTCATGAGGACCAGAAGGTCGTTATAAGTTCTAACGCCCGGTTCTTAGAAGAAGGTTATGTGATGAACCACAAGACCAAAAGTGATGTGATACTTGATGGAATGAGAGGGAATAATCGACACTTAGAACCAGCCGAACCGAGTGGTACACCACTAGAACCTGCACCTGTTATCACTGTTAATACACCGGAACGCCGTCGTAGTGGGAAGGTTGTGAGACAACCTGAAAGATTCGTGGGACTAGGTGATTCTTCGGACTCGGCACCTGGAATACATGAAATCGATCCCTGGAACTATGATGAGGCATTACAAGATCTAAATGCGCCTTCTTGGATAAAGGCGATGAAATCCGAAATAGAATCTATGGATTCTAATAATATCTGGGTTCTTGTAGAACCACCGAAAGGCATGAAGCCAATCGGGTGAATGGGTCTACAAGAAAAGAGAGGATATGACGGGAAGGTCGAAACCTTCAAAAGCAAAGCTTGTTGTGAAAGGATATACTCAGAAAGAAATGGATTGATTATGAGGAGACCTTTCGCTGGTAGCAAAGCTAAAGTCAATCCAGATACTCTTAGCATCTCATATGGATTGAGGTGTGGTAAAATGGTTGTTAAGACAGCTTTCCTTAAATGGAAGTCTTGACGGAACCATTTATATAACTAGAAGGATTCATTGCTAAGGGGCGAGAACATTTAGTGTGCAAGCTCAGTCGATCCATTTATGGATTGAAGCAAGCTACAAGATCGTGGAACATGCGATTTGATAAATCCATTCTTATGGATTCATTCAAAGCATGGACGAATCGTGTGTGTATTGGAAACGTGATGGAAACAAAGTGGTTTCTCGTGTTCTATGTAGATGACATCTTTCTAATTGGCAACAATGTGAAAATGTTGTCAGACATAAAAGAATGGCTGTTCTAGACAATTCGATATGAAGGACTTAGGAGAGGTTGGACATGTTCTTGAGATCAAAGTTATGATTGATCACAAGATAAGAACATTGTACCTATCCCAAGCTTCATACATAGACACTATTCTGACTCGTTTAAACATACAAGATTCCTAGAAAGGTTTTTACCCTTCGGACATGGAATCTACCTATCTAAAGATGTGTGTAAACACAAAAGGAGATAGAAGAAATGAAAGCAGTTCCCTACCCCTCGGATCTGGAAGATTAATGTATGTTATACACGAGACCTGATATCTACTATGCCGAGCATAGTGGGAGATATCAGAGTAACCCTTGAAAGGAAAATTGGACTGTTGTGAGCCGTCGAGCAATTTCATGTGGGTTACACAGATTCGGATTTCTAATCGCAGAGGGAAAGTTGTAAGTCGAAGTCAGGCTATGTGTTCACACTAAGAAATGGAGATCTCATATGGAAGAGTGTAAAGCAATGCATTACAGACTCTACCACGGAAATCGAATAGGTAGCGGCCTTTGAGGCAGCTTAAGGATCAGTGTGACTCCGGAGATTCCTCCAGGACTTAGATGTGGTACCTTAGTTTGTCAAATGCTATTGTGGCAATAGCGGTGCAGTGGCAAACTTAAAGGAACCACAAGTCCATAGTGTAAGATAACACATAGAGCAAGTACCACCTGATTCGAGGTATCGTCAGCGAGGCGATATAGTCGTTACCTAGATAGCATCGTATTGGAGTAGTATACTTAATGTCTAGATTTGAGTATTCTGAACTCCTTGTACATTTTCATTTACCTATTAATAACGAACATTCATTTGCTTTTAATTATTGTTAATTAAATGTATGCAAATTATAGTCCTGGATTTTATACGTTGTAGTTAGTATGGTGTTGCATGGGCACACAGAAGATCATACTATCGGTTACTCGTATCCAATCAAACAGTTGCTCACGACCTAGATGAACACGGACCAATCCATCGGTATAGTCGTTGTGTGAGAGAGAAAATAATTTATCTTAATTATTTTATCACACTTGTACACTTGGTGTATTGAGCGGATCGCTTGAGACTTATCAATTAGGATTGCTCTGTGATAATTGATTTAAGTCTCGGAGTATTTTATTCTTAATCCCTGAAACAATTGCGGGTGTGTATATTTAATATTAATGACTTTGATTTTCCAAAGAAATTAACCGATTTAATTATTGGGTTAATTACCGGTTAAGTTGAGTCACTATATTTTATATATGGCATGCCGTGAATTCATGAAGGGACAGTGTATCCCGGAAGGGTTGATAATATCCCCGAGATGAGCTCATAAGGATTTATTATGTAAACCTCGCGAGTGGATTTGTTCCGCATAATAAATAAGGTTGAGTGGTACTAGTCTCGGATAAAAGAGATGAATAAATTTATTAAGCAATAAATAAATTTTATTCATGGATATTTAAATCTTAAATACACGGAATAAATAATACTACCGGAGAAATATTATTTGGATATAATATGGTTTAATATTGGGAGTGCAATTAATTTATATAGTGGAAAATAAATTAATTAATATTAATGGGAGATTAATAGATTTGGGCTTGGGCTCAATTTAATCATTAATATTGGAAGCCCAATATTCCACCTCCTTTAGATCCCCTACGTAGCCTATAAAAGCACTACATGGTCTTCTCTATTCTCATAAGTTGAAGATCATAATTCTTCTAGAGAGAGAAAGTAGAGAGAGAAGTAGATCCATAGAGCTTGGAGGATCGTCGCCCACCCGACGTTCAAGCTAGTGCAAGGAATACGTGGGAAGATTCAAAGGTCATCTTGATTTCGTTTCTCCGAACAACGAATCGAAAGGTAAAAATCTAAACGCCCTTGATTTTGTTCGATTTGATTTATCGAGAATACCGTAGAACGAAGATCCGAGGATCGAATCCCGGAACGAGGGTCGAGCCGGGCGGTGGTGGTCGAACCACCGGACCGCCGGCGGCTCGTGGATCCCGTGTGGGGATCGAGCACGGAAATCCTCGGCTGGGAGCCGAGGATCGATCGGACCCCTACGGGGCCGATCGCTGGGAGCTGCGGGGTTACCCGCAGCGACTCGTAGCGAGCTGCGGGGTTACCCGCAGCGGGTCGCTGGGGACGAGCCCCAGCCGTGCGAGCAACGGATCAACGGATCCGCTGCGGGGATGCCGTGAGGCATCCCGTGCGATCGCTGGGAGCGATCGCGGGTTCCCGCGGGGGTGCGGCTGGGCGCGCACGCGTCCTCGTGCGCGTTGTGCGTTCGGTCGAGCCCCGACTCGCGTGGACTCGTGTTTTCTCCGGCAATCGAGGTTTTTGATCGGGTTATTATTTTCCGCAAATTTTAATAGCCCGGGATATCGAATTCCAACAATTGGTATCAGAGCGTGGTTTACATTCGCGGTATTTTCGATAAAATTGTTCTACCTTGCAGGGTTCCGACTATTATGGCTTGATGATTATTCGTTTAATTATTTTGTCATGTGATTGTTGGATTGTTTAAACTCTCGGACATGTCGAGATTCGTTTTTGGTGGTGAATGCTTGTAATAGTAAAAATTCGGGGGTTGACCGAATTTAGGTTTATTATTATTGTTTTATTTTTCCGGAAAATGTATAGGGTCGATTTCATGTATAGAATCGATACCGGATAGTGTAAAATTAAATTTGTAATTTATTTTGCGTTGGATCGATGCCGAAACGACCGCCGGAAAAGACGTGTGACGAAGGAGATGATCGTGAGGGTAAGGACAAGGATCGACCATCCCCATGGTCGATCCATGAGGATCGATCGACCCTTGGAGGGGCCGCCGGCGACGGTGGCCGGCCACCTCCTAGGCGTGGGTCGAGGGGTGGCGCGGGGATCCCCACCCCGTGCTATCCCGGTCCGGTAGATTTACTTTCCTAATTGATTCGGGTTTTCCTATTTGAGTATTCCTATTTTTGGGAACTCTCATGGATTAGGAAAAGAATCAAGGTTGGAATTAATTAGGATTCCTAATTGATTATTTCTATTTTTATGGAAATATTCATGGATTAGGAATCTAATTAATTAAGAAAGTAGAAGAGTCCTAAATTATTTTATTTCCTTATTTCATTATGGAAATCATCTAGAATATTCCAAGTGGGTCTTGAATAGATTATTCTAGAGATTTAATGAAGTAGAAAGGGAAAATAAAATAAATAAAAATATTAATAATATTTAATTTTATTTTTAATTTATTCGATTGACTTAATTATTATTAATTAAGTATCTTTTGGATTTATTAAAAATAAATAGATTTAAATATTGGAAATTAATATTCTCGTCACATGGAGCATTCAAGAACGAAGACTGAAGACTAGAAGATGCGTACGGAGATGGAGTAAAGCCATAATAGTCGGAAAATAATATTCTAGTATTATTTTGACTATGTGACAATACTATGTGCTTTATTACATGTATGCATGCTATATGTGTTTACTTTATGCACTAGATAGCGTATCCCTTTGTTGTAAAAAGATAAGTGGGAGAGGGTATGGAAACATACCCATGGTCTCCATTGCTGCTCTCTTGGTGACTTTTATAAACTTTTGAAGTTTATATAGATAAGTTATTGAAGGAGAGTTCTTGTAATTCCTCTTACGAGAAACATTGATTAAGTTTATCAAACAATGCCTAATTTGTCTTTCCAAAGCTGATTTCAAGTCGACTCATTCACACCCCGGGGAGTGGAATGGAGCCAGAGCCACTTGGTCATGTCGAGGACACAAATTAGAGGCAGTCGTACCATCTTTTGAAGGTGGATCGATTGTCTGCTCGGCTCCCTCATTTATGAGAGATAGGGTTGTTCGCATGGTGAATCACTGGTTAGAAACTTCGAGTTTCACTTATGATTCTCCGCGTCTTGATTTACAAGATCGAATGGATCAAGTAATTGGATTTCAATTATATAAATCTTTTGGTATAGTAAACGTCCACACGAACGTGGCTTGCTATACTGAATGGGATTTTAGAATAATTGATGTAGACAGTTATAGGGAATTGTGAAGGATTGCGAGTTGTCGTAAACGTCCACACGAACGTGGCTTGCGGTGACGTAACAATTCTAAACGATTCACCTTAGTACTGAGTAATGGTTTACACTTAGGTGCGCTTTATAGTATTCTTCCCAACGAAGTTGTAACATCCCATTTTTCATAAAATACTAAAGAGGATTTAACTTTATTTTTAGCAATAAAATTGACAACTTTTAAAATAAACAAACTCAAATACTTTTCCCATAAACTTGATATTTATCCTCATTAGTTAAAATAAAATATTTTAATGCAATAATTTTCAAAAGCGGAAAACGTAATAAAATAGACATTTGTACTACTATCACCGTCACCATCCTCCGCATCGCTCCGAATTCGCTTGACCTGAAAAGATGGGGTTTTAAAAAGGGGTGAGTTATCAAAAACTCAGTAGGGTGACAGTTCATATAATATAACATACGATATTCACCGGACAATCCATAACTTAGACCATTGACCTTGTGGGATGACCCAAAGATAATTAAATCTCGGCGCCTTAGATGACGCGCCTGGCCGTAACATGAGGTACTGTGGGACGACCCAAAGGTATTACTACCTCGGCACCTTAAATGATGCACCGGACCTAAACACAATCATGCGGTACAGTAGGACGACCCAAAGGTATTACTACCTCGGCACCTTAAATGATGCGCCTGACCAAACATAATCATGCGTCGCGCGACTAATATGTGCACATAACATAAATAGATCATCCATCATAAACCATCACACAGCTTGTACACATACGATATATTAAATGAACTGTAAAAGAAAAGGTTTTAGTAATCCCTACCTTGACAATGCAGAACTTGACTTGACGAAAAAGATGCGTGGATGAATGCTCGTGCAATCCTAATCCTCAATATCCGTAAATCCTTCATTAGTAAGTTAGTGTAATATTAATATAAGAGTTTATTATATATTTATTTTAATAAATAAATTATACAGTAGTATAAATGATTAGGATTGGACTTAGTTTAAAAATATTCATTAGAATTCGATTGAATTAATTAAAATATTGGGCTGGGAATTAATATAGATATGGGTCAAGGATTTGAAGCAATATGTGTCTTGAAACATGTCGTTCTGTAGAGATTTGGTTTAGGAACAATGGGCATTAGAGTTAGATTAAATGAAATTAGGCTTAAGATATAGCTAAATGGGTAAAGGTAAACTAGTATGACTAGGAATAGCAGCTGGCCATGTAACTTAAAAGACTTAAACCGATAAAAGTATTCGGGCTGTTGATTGTGATATAGAATAATAGGCGTTGAAAGTCTTAATATTTAACGGGGCTATGAAAAGGATTAAGAAACAATGAGTTGAATAATATATAGGCTCAGCCCCTGACTAATTAAGAGAATCGAAACACAAAGAAATTGTTAAATAAAATCGATACCTTCTTCTTCGTAATAAGCAGAAAGAGAGAGACAAGGGAATCGAGAGGGCTTCAACCGTGCATCACATTCTCTGACAGGCTTCAACAGGGCACATCGACCAGCCCTTGACGACGTCCTCACAACCAGGGGTGAAATCGAGCTAGAGAGGCAGAGCTCGATGGAACGGGATCACGACGACATACTCGTAGATCGATTAGTATCGGGCACTCTCAGCAGCGGTGGTTCGATCTTGAAGAAAGTGGCATAACATATCTGAGATGGTGCTCGGAGATCCTTCGGCCTTCGACACATGGGCTGTGTCGAACACGACTTGGGTTGAACGGACTCGGGAAAGGGTTTGTTTTCTCGCGGTCCCTCGGAGGGTGAAAGACGAGCTAAGTTGTTGGCTTTTCATATCAGAGGAACTATGGTGGCGGGTTTCGAGCTTTGGCGCTGCTGCAATCGCTGGAGGTTTGAGATGGGATGGATGGGATGTCGATGGAGATTATATGAAGGGCGAAGTTACCTCTCATACATATATATCTACACAATGGGTTGTGATTAGGGGTTTTGAGAATCTCTTCTTGGACTGGGCTACGTAATAAGTTGTTAATGGGCACATATTACACCTAAGCATTACTATTACTCTAACTATTCTTTATATAATAATAATAATAATAATAATAATAATAATAATAGTGTATTTTAGAGTTTAGGACATTCGATTTTCTTTCTTAATAATATTGATAAATTTAAGTGTTAATGAAATTATTGGAATATGAGGATCTCTATATGACTTAAATACTAAATGAAATTAATCGTGAATCAAAATGCAAAATTTGACTCAACAGGTAAATGAATATGAACTTCAAATAATTCGAACTCATGCATAGTATAATTATTTCGTTAGCAATTTATTAATTGGGCCAAAATTAATTAATTAGTTAATATAATTTTTGCGGTTGTTACAACCTACCCTCCTTATAAAAATTTCGTCCTCGAAATTCGTTATATACTTCTTGTGAAGGACTCCGTTTATGTGACTTTTGTTTCTGCTCGTGCTCTCAAGTGCAGTTTCCCTCCACATGGCGTATCCGTTTGGCATATATTAATGACACATCGTTGTTTCTGAACACGTGGTTTTTATGATCTAAGATCATTTCATACATCTCATTAAGATAACTCTATGCATTCTTAACTCTTCTTCGTTAATAACACATGTTCTAACATTTCTCCATTAGTTCGTCTTGTTCTTTCAGATTGACTTTATGTCTGAAGATAACACGCGGTGTTAAACGTCTGTTTCGTTCTCATCGCCTTGTGAAAACTTCCCTAAAATCTTGAAGTGAATCACGAATCTCTATCAGACACAAATGATATTGAAGTACCGTGAAACCTCATTATCTCACGAAAGTACATCCGTGCGAGCTGATCAATACTAAATGTCAACTTCACAGGTAGAAAATGTGCAAATTTTGTTAATCTATCAACAATTACCCAAATTGCGTCGCAGTAAACTTACCACAACGTCCACAGTCACATGCTTCCATTCCACTCGGGAAATTTATATTGGTTGAAGTAAACCGGAGGGTTGTTGGTGTTCGGCTTCAACTGGCTGAGACACCGAATAACCCAATGTCTCTTTTCATACTTCTCCACCAGAATGACTCTCTCAAAATGTGATACATCTTTGTCCCTCCTGGATATGCAGTGTAAGGCGTACAATGTGCTTCTTCTAGGATTTCCTTCCTCAAAGCCTCATCCTTCGGCACACACAACCTTTTCTTAAATACTAGGACACCACCTCCCGTTTCAAAAAAAAAAAAACGCTCAATGCTCCCTTCACAAACTCGGGTCTTTATCTTTAATAGGAAATTATCCTTCTCATGAGCTTCTTTAATTCTTTCCAATAGGGTAAGACGAATCGTCAACGCAGATAATATTGCTTCTGTACCACGAGGTTGAGAAATCACTTCGATTTTCATATTCTTGAACTCTATTTGAAGCTACTCTTGATTCGTCAACATAATGACTATATGCCCTGTTGGATTTCTGCTTAAGGTGTTTGCCACGACATTAGCCTTTTCAGGATGGTAAAGAATTAGTCATTCATAATTCACAACGAGCTCTAAACATCTTCGCTGACGCTATCCAACTCCTTCTAAGCGAAAATACACTTCATCTCTTATGCTATCAATAATGTCTTCAAATCTTCAATGCATGAATTATATCAGTAGGCTCTGAGTCGCGTGTACGGTAATTCACTTCGTGTGCTTTCAGTTGTCGGGAAGCATATGCTATCACTTTCTCTTGTTGCATCCACAAAAAACTCAATCTTTGGTTGGGTGCATCACTATAAACCATGAAATTTCCTATATAGTTTGAAATGGTCAAAAGTGGAGATGTAGTCAACTTCCTCTCGCGTTGCTGAAAAACTTTCCTCTTCAACTATGTCATTGGTTGTGCTATCTTTGAAAACACCTTAATGAATCTTCGATAGCAATCCGCAGAATTCAAGAAGTTACGTAGCTCTTTAACATTCTTGGTTGAATTATTGATTGGACTCTTCAATCTCAGAAGGATCAACTTTAATTCAACGAGTCATGACTACTTGCCCGAGAAATAACACGTGAATTAGGTAAAACTCACACTTCGAGAACTTTTCATAGACTTCTCTATGCTAAATGTCTCCAATAGAAACCTCAAATATTCCATGAGTTAATCCTTGTCTTTCGAGTAAATAAATATTTCATTAGTGAACATGATCGCATATTGTTTGAGTTCAGAAAGTTGACTTTGAGATATCAACTCACTCTTGGTGATATCCCGGCCTTAAGTCAATCTACGAGAACACACTTGCCCCTTTTAATTGATCACAAACATCGTCAATTTTGAGGCAGTGGATACTTGTTCATTGTTGTGCTCCGATTCAACTCTCTGTAATCGGTGCACCTCCTTCAATATCTTTATCGTTATCTCTGGGTAAGATACTATTACGATTATCCAATGAACAGTCAAGTTCTATTATGACAACAAAACAATTCGTTCTAGTACGTCAAGACCAACACTTACGACCTTCTGTACAATAGTTCGCTATTACGTTCTTACATAGGCGATTGGTCTCACTTCTTTCACTTGAGTATATACTAACCTCCAGAGAGTAACTTACTACGTCACATGTGCATAACTTACTTGAGCAATATACTTAGTAGATACGAAATCTAAAAATCCATTGCATAGCTCCATAAGCTCATCAACTTAGTTCTATATCAAGTCTCCAACATCACCGTAGGTCAACTACAAAATTTATATCATTCTTCTTAATCATATTGAGTTCTTAAGGCCACAACTAACGTAATATTAGTATACATATAATTATTTATTAACTTGAAAATTTATTGATCATGAAAATAACATTTTCTTTTTACAAAAAAATTACATGCAGCATATTTTGCAATAAATTGCGCACCTCTTGACATAATAATCATGAACTTGAATTTTAACATGAACCTGAACTTGAACTTATATAAAGTGCGCAATTTAAGCAACATAAAATTTTAACTTGAAAACTTGAACATGCAATGCACTTGAAAAATCATGAATTTGAAAACCACGAACTTGAGTATGCATCTTACTTGAAAATGATGAACATGACGGGCAATTTACTTGAAAAAATAATGAGACTAGACATGCATCCTAATTGGAAAACATGAACTTTATATGCATTGTACTTGAAACTCATGAATGTAATACGCATGCGACCTCCACATCATGAAACTAGACATGCAACTTAAATGAAATATCATGAATGTAGAATGCACTTACTTGCGAAATCGGCGCGAACGGCAGAGGTGGACGATAGTAGCTTATTTTTAAAATTATTTTAGGTCCGTAAAGAGAACCGTAATGCTCTGATACCAAGTTGTAACATCCCATTTTTCATAAAATACTAAAGAGGATTTAAATTTATTTTTAGCAATAAAATTGACAACTTTTAAAATAAACAAACTCAAATACTTTTCCCATAAACTTGAAATTTATCCTCATTAGTTAAAATAAAATATTTTAATGCAATAATTTTAAAAAGCGGAAAACGTAATAAAATAGACATTTGTACTACTATCACCGTCACCATCCTCCGCATCGCTCTGAATTCGCTTGACCTGAAAAGATGGGGTTTTAAAAAGGGGTGAGTTATCAAAAACTCAGTAGGGAGACAGTTCATATAATATAACATACGATATTCACCGGACAATCCATAACTTAGACCATTGACCTTGTGGGATGACCCAAAGATAATTAAATCTCGGCGCCTTAAATGACGCGCCTGGCCGTAACATGAGGTACTGTGGGACGACCCAAAGGTATTACTACCTCGGCACCTTAAATGATGCACCGGACCTAAACACAATCATGCGGTACTGTAGGACGACCCAAAGGTATTACTACCTCGGCACCTTAAATGATGCGCCTGACCAAACATAATCATGCGTCGCGCGACTAATATGTGCACATAACATAAATAGATCATCCATCATAAACCATCACACAGCTTGTACACATACGATATATTAAATGAACTGTAAAAGAAAAGGTTTTAGTAATCCCTACCTTGACAATGCAGAACTTAACTTGACGAAAAAGATGCGTGGATGAATGCTCGTGCAATCCTAATCCTCAATATCCGTAAATCCTTCATTAGTAAGTTAGTGTAATATTAATATAAGAGTTTATTATATATTTATTTTAATAAATAAATTATACAGTAGTATAAATGATTAGGATTGGACTTAGTTTAAAAATATTCATTAGAATTCGATTGAATTAATTAAAATATTGGGCTGGGAATTAATATAGATATGGGTCAAGGATTTGAAGCAATATGTGTCTTGAAACATGTCGTTCTGTAGAGATTTGGTTTAGGAACAATGGGCATTAGAGTTAGATTAAATGAAATTAGGCTTAAGATATAGCTAAATGGGTAAAGGTAAACTAGTATGACTAGGAATAGCAGCTGGCCATGTAACTTAAAAGACTTAAACCGATAAAAGTATTCGGGCTGTTGATTGTGATATAGAATAATAGGCGTTGAAAGTCTTAATATTTAACGGGGCTATGAAAAGGATTAAGAAACAATGAGTTGAATAATATATAGGCTCAGCCCCTGACTAATTAAGAGAATCGAAACACAAAGAAATTGTTAAATAAAATCGATACCTTCTTCTTCGTAATAAGCAGAAAGAGAGAGACAAGGGAATCGAGAGGGCTTCAACCGTGCATCACATTCTCTGACAGGCTTCAACAGGGCACATCGACCAGCCCTTGACGACGTCCTCACAACCAGGGGTGAAATCGAGCTAGAGAGGCAGAGCTCGATGGAACGGGATCACGACGACATACTCGTAGATCGATTAGTATCGGGCACTCTCAGCAGCGGTGGTTCGATCTTGAAGAAAGTGGCATAACATATCTGAGATGGTGCTCGGAGATCCTTCGGCCTTCGACACATGGGCTGTGTCGAACACGACTTGGGTTGAACGGACTCGGGAAAGGGTTTGTTTTCTCGCGGTCCCTCGGAGGGTGAAAGACGAGCTAAGTTGTTGGCTTTTCATATCAGAGGAACTATGGTGGCGGGTTTCGAGCTTTGGCGCTGCTGCAATCGCTGGAGGTTTGAGATGGGATGGATGGGATGTCGATGGAGATTATATGAAGGGCGAAGTTACCTCTCATTCATATATATCTACACAATGGGTTGTGATTAGGGGTTTTGAGAATCTCTTCTTGGACTGGGCTACGTAATAAGTTGTTAATGGGCACATATTACACCTAAGCATTACTATTACTCTAACTATTCTTTATATAATAATAATAATAATAATAATAATAATAATAATAGTGTATTTTAGAGTTTAGGACATTCGATTTTCTTTCTTAATAATATTGATAAATTTAAGTGTTAATGAAATTATTGGAATATGAGGATCTCTATATGACTTAAATACTAAATGAAATTAATCGTGAATCAAAATGCAAAATTTGACTCAACAGGTAAATGAATATGAACTTCAAATAATTCGAACTCATGCATAGTATAATTATTTCGTTAGCAATTTATTAATTGGGCCAAAATTAATTAATTAGTTAATATAATTTTTGCGGTTGTTACAACCTACCCTCCTTATAAAAATTTCGTCCTCGAAATTCGTTATATACTTCTTGTGAAGGACTCCGTTTATGTGACTTTTGTTTCTGCTCGTGCTCTCAAGTGCAGTTTCCCTCCACATGGCGTATCCGTTTGGCATATATTAATGACACATCGTTGTTTCTGAACACGTGGTTTTTATGATCTAAGATCATTTCATACATCTCATTAAGATAACTCTATGCATTCTTAACTCTTCTTCGTTAATAACACATGTTCTAACATTTCTCCATTAGTTCGTCTTGTTCTTTCAGATTGACTTTATGTCTGAAGATAACACGCGGTGTTAAACGTCTGTTTCGTTCTCATCGCCTTGTGAAAACTTCCCTAAAATCTTGAAGTGAATCACGAATCTCTATCAGACACAAATGATATTGAAGTACCGTGAAACCTCATTATCTCACGAAAGTACATCCGTGCGAGCTGATCAATACTAAATGTCAACTTCACAGGTAGAAAATGTGCAAATTTTGTTAATCTATCAACAATTACCCAAATTGCGTCGCAGTAAACTTACCACAACGTCCACAGTCACATGCTTCCATTCCACTCGGGAAATTTATATTGGTTGAAGTAAACCGGAGGGTTGTTGGTGTTCGGCTTCAACTGGCTGAGACACCGAATAACCCAATGTCTCTTTTCATACTTCTCCACCAGAATGACTCTCTCAAAATGTGATACATCTTTGTCCCTCCTGGATATGCAGTGTAAGGCGTACAATGTGCTTCTTCTAGGATTTCCTTCCTCAAAGCCTCATCCTTCGGCACACACAACCTTTTCTTAAATACTAGGACACCACCTCCCGTTTCAAAAAAAAAAAAACGCTCAATGCTCCCTTCACAAACTCGGGTCTTTATCTTTAATAGGAAATTATCCTTCTCATGAGCTTCTTTAATTCTTTCCAATAGGGTAAGACGAATCGTCAACGCAGATAATATTGCTTCTGTACCACGAGGTTGAGAAATCACTTCGATTTTCATATTCTTGAACTCTATTTGAAGCTACTCTTGATTCGTCAACATAATGACTATATGCCCTGTTGGATTTCTGCTTAAGGTGTTTGCCACGACATTAGCCTTTTCAGGATGGTAAAGAATTAGTCATTCATAATTCACAACGAGCTCTAAACATCTTCGCTGACGCTATCCAACTCCTTCTAAGCGAAAATACACTTCATCTCTTATGCTATCAATAATGTCTTCAAATCTTCAATGCATGAATTATATCAGTAGGCTCTGAGTCGCGTGTACGGTAATTCACTTCGTGTGCTTTCAGTTGTCGGGAAGCATATGCTATCACTTTCTCTTGTTGCATCCACAAAAAACTCAATCTTTGGTTGGGTGCATCACTATAAACCATGAAATTTCCTATATAGTTTGAAATGGTCAAAAGTGGAGATGTAGTCAACTTCCTCTCGCGTTGCTGAAAAACTTTCCTCTTCAACTATGTCATTGGTTGTGCTATCTTTGAAAACACCTTAATGAATCTTCGATAGCAATCCGCAGAATTCAAGAAGTTACGTAGCTCTTTAACATTCTTGGTTGAATTATTGATTGGACTCTTCAATCTCAGAAGGATCAACTTTAATTCAACGAGTCATGACTACTTGCCCGAGAAATAACACGTGAATTAGGTAAAACTCACACTTCGAGAACTTTTCATAGACTTCTCTATGCTAAATGTCTCCAATAGAAACCTCAAATATTCCATGAGTTAATCCTTGTCTTTCGAGTAAATAAATATTTCATTAGTGAACATGATCGCATATTGTTTGAGTTCAGAAAGTTGACTTTGAGATATCAACTCACTCTTGGTGATATCCCGGCCTTAAGTCAATCTACGAGAACACACTTGCCCCTTTTAATTGATCACAAACATCGTCAATTTTGAGGCAGTGGATACTTGTTCATTGTTGTGCTCCGATTCAACTCTCTGTAATCGGTGCACCTCCTTCAATATCTTTATCGTTATCTCTGGGTAAGATACTATTACGATTATCCAATGAACAGTCAAGTTCTATTATGACAACAAAACAATTCGTTCTAGTACGTCAAGACCAACACTTACGACCTTCTGTACAATAGTTCGCTATTACGTTCTTACATAGGCGATTGGTCTCACTTCTTTCACTTGAGTATATACTAACCTCCAGAGAGTAACTTACTACGTCACATGTGCATAACTTACTTGAGCAATATACTTAGTAGATACGAAATCTAAAAATCCATTGCATAGCTCCATAAGCTCATCAACTTAGTTCTATATCAAGTCTCCAACATCACCGTAGGTCAACTACAAAATTTATATCATTCTTCTTAATCATATTGAGTTCTTAAGGCCACAACTAACGTAATATTAGTATACATATAATTATTTATTAACTTGAAAATTTATTGATCATGAAAATAACATTTTCTTTTTACAAAAAAATTACATGCAGCATATTTTGCAATAAATTGCGCACCTCTTGACATAATAATCATGAACTTGAATTTTAACATGAACCTGAACTTGAACTTATATAAAGTGCGCAATTTAAGCAACATAAAATTTTAACTTGAAAACTTGAACATGCAATGCACTTGAAAAATCATGAATTTGAAAACCACGAACTTGAGTATGCATCTTACTTGAAAATGATGAACATGACGGGCAATTTACTTGAAAAAATAATGAGACTAGACATGCATCCTAATTGGAAAACATGAACTTTATATGCATTGTACTTGAAACTCATGAATGTAATACGCATGCGACCTCCACATCATGAAACTAGACATGCAACTTAAATGAAATATCATGAATGTAGAATGCACTTACTTGCGAAATCGGCGCGAACGGCAGAGGTGGACGATAGTAGCTTATTTTTAAAATTATTTTAGGTCCGTAAAGAGAACCGTAATGCTCTGATACCAAGTTGTAACATCCCATTTTTCATAAAATACTAAAGAGGATTTAAATTTATTTTTAGCAATAAAATTGACAACTTTTAAAATAAACAAACTCAAATACTTTTCCCATAAACTTGAAATTTATCCTCATTAGTTAAAATAAAATATTTTAATGCAATAATTTTCAAAAGCGGAAAACGTAATAAAATAGACATTTGTACTACTATCACCGTCACCATCCTCCGCATCGCTCTGAATTCGCTTGACCTGAAAAGATGGGGTTTTAAAAAGGGGTGAGTTATCAAAAACTCAGTAGGGAGACAGTTCATATAATATAACATACGATATTCACCGGACAATCCATAACTTAGACCATTGACCTTGTGGGATGACCCAAAGATAATTAAATCTCGGCGCCTTAAATGACGCGCCTGGCCGTAACATGAGGTACTGTGGGACGACCCAAAGGTATTACTACCTCGGCACCTTAAATGATGCACCGGACCTAAACACAATCATGCGGTACTGTAGGACGACCCAAAGGTATTACTACCTCGGCACCTTAAATGATGCGCCTGACCAAACATAATCATGCGTCGCGCGACTAATATGTGCACATAACATAAATAGATCATCCATCATAAACCATCACACAGCTTGTACACATACGATATATTAAATGAACTGTAAAAGAAAAGGTTTTAGTAATCCCTACCTTGACAATGCAGAACTTAACTTGACGAAAAAGATGCGTGGATGAATGCTCGTGCAATCCTAATCCTCAATATCCGTAAATCCTTCATTAGTAAGTTAGTGTAATATTAATATAAGAGTTTATTATATATTTATTTTAATAAATAAATTATACAGTAATATAAATGATTAGGATTGGACTTAATTTAAAAATATTCATTAGAATTCGATTGAATTAATTAAAATATTGGGCTGGGAATTAATATAGATATGGGTCAAGGATTTGAAGCAATATGTGTCTTGAAACATGTCGTTCTGTAGAGATTTGGTTTAGGAACAATGGGCATTAGAGTTAGATTAAATGAAATTAGGCTTAAGATATAGCTAAATGGGTAAAGGTAAACTAGTATGACTAGGAATAGCAGCTGGCCATGTAACTTAAAAGACTTAAACCGATAAAAGTATTCGGGCTGTTGATTGTGATATAGAATAATAGGCGTTGAAAGTCTTAATATTTAACGGGGCTATGAAAAGGATTAAGAAACAATGAGTTGAATAATATATAGGCTCAGCCCCTGACTAATTAAGAGAATCGAAACACAAAGAAATTGTTAAATAAAATCGATACCTTCTTCTTCGTAATAAGCAGAAAGAGAGAGACAAGGGAATCGAGAGGGCTTCAACCGTGCATCACATTCTCTGACAGGCTTCAACAGGGCACATCGACCAGCCCTTGACGACGTCCTCACAACCAGGGGTGAAATCGAGCTAGAGAGGCAGAGCTCGATGGAACGGGATCACGACGACATACTCGTAGATCGATTAGTATCGGGCACTCTCAGCAGCGGTGGTTCGATCTTGAAGAAAGTGGCATAACATATCTGAGATGGTGCTCGGAGATCCTTCGGCCTTCGACACATGGGCTGTGTCGAACACGACTTGGGTTGAACGGACTCGGGAAAGGGTTTGTTTTCTCGCGGTCCCTCGGAGGGTGAAAGACGAGCTAAGTTGTTGGCTTTTCATATCAGAGGAACTATGGTGGCGGGTTTCGAGCTTTGGCGCTGCTGCAATCGCTGGAGGTTTGAGATGGGATGGATGGGATGTCGATGGAGATTATATGAAGGGCGAAGTTACCTCTCATACATATATATCTACACAATGGGTTGTGATTAGGGGTTTTGAGAATCTCTTCTTGGACTGGGCTACGTAATAAGTTGTTAATGGGCACATATTACACCTAAGCATTACTATTACTCTAACTATTCTTTATATAATAATAATAATAATAATAATAATAATAATAATAATAATAGTGTATTTTAGAGTTTAGGACATTCGATTTTCTTTCTTAATAATATTGATAAATTTAAGTGTTAATGAAATTATTGGAATATGAGGATCTCTATATGACTTAAATACTAAATGAAATTAATCGTGAATCAAAATGCAAAATTTGACTCAACAGGTAAATGAATATGAACTTCAAATAATTCGAACTCATGCATAGTATAATTATTTCGTTAGCAATTTATTAATTGGGCCAAAATTAATTAATTAGTTAATATAATTTTTGCGGTTGTTACAACCTACCCTCCTTATAAAAATTTCGTCCTCGAAATTCGTTATATACTTCTTGTGAAGGACTCCGTTTATGTGACTTTTGTTTCTGCTCGTGCTCTCAAGTGCAGTTTCCCTCCACATGGCGTATCCGTTTGGCATATATTAATGACACATCGTTGTTTCTGAACATGTGGTTTTTATGATCTAAGATCATTTCATACATCTCATTAAGATAACTCTATGCATTCTTAACTCTTCTTCGTTAATAACACATGTTCTAACATTTCTCCATTAGTTCGTCTTGTTCTTTCAGATTGACTTTATGTCTGAAGATAACACGCGGTGTTAAACGTCTGTTTCGTTCTCATCGCCTTGTGAAAACTTCCCTAAAATCTTGAAGTGAATCACGAATCTCTATCAGACACAAATGATATTGAAGTACCGTGAAACCTCATTATCTCACGAAAGTACATCCGTGCGAGCTGATCAATACTAAATGTCAACTTCACAGGTAGAAAATGTGCAAATTTTGTTAATCTATCAACAATTACCCAAATTGCGTCGCAGTAAACTTACCACAACGTCCACAGTCACATGCTTCCATTCCACTCGGGAAATTTATATTGGTTGAAGTAAACCGGAGGGTTGTTGGTGTTCGGCTTCAACTGGCTGAGACACCGAATAACCCAATGTCTCTTTTCATACTTCTCCACCAGAATGACTCTCTCAAAATGTGATACATCTTTGTCCCTCCTGGATATGCAGTGTAAGGCGTACAATGTGCTTCTTCTAGGATTTCCTTCCTCAAAGCCTCATCCTTCGGCACACACAACCTTTTCTTAAATACTAGGACACCACCTCCCGTTTCAAAAAAAAAAAACGCTCAATGCTCCCTTCACAAACTCGGGTCTTTATCTTTAATAGGAAATTATCCTTCTCATGAGCTTCTTTAATTCTTTCCAATAGGGTAAGACGAATCGTCAACGCAGATAATATTGCTTCTGTACCACGAGGTTGAGAAATCACTTCGATTTTCATATTCTTGAACTCTATTTGAAGCTACTCTTGATTCGTCAACATAATGACTATATGCCCTGTTGGATTTCTGCTTAAGGTGTTTGCCACGACATTAGCCTTTTCAGGATGGTAAAGAATTAGTCATTCATAATTCACAACGAGCTCTAAACATCTTCGCTGACGCTATCCAACTCCTTCTAAGCGAAAATACACTTCATCTCTTATGCTATCAATAATGTCTTCAAATCTTCAATGCATGAATTATATCAGTAGGCTCTGAGTCGCGTGTACGGTAATTCACTTCGTGTGCTTTCAGTTGTCGGGAAGCATATGCTATCACTTTCTCTTGTTGCATCCACAAAAAACTCAATCTTTGGTTGGGTGCATCACTATAAACCATGAAATTTCCTATATAGTTTGAAATGGTCAAAAGTGGAGATGTAGTCAACTTCCTCTCGCGTTGCTGAAAAACTTTCCTCTTCAACTATGTCATTGGTTGTGCTATCTTTGAAAACACCTTAATGAATCTTCGATAGCAATCCGCAGAATTCAAGAAGTTACGTAGCTCTTTAACATTCTTGGTTGAATTATTGATTGGACTCTTCAATCTCAGAAGGATCAACTTTAATTCAACGAGTCATGACTACTTGCCCGAGAAATAACACGTGAATTAGGTAAAACTCACACTTCGAGAACTTTTCATAGACTTCTCTATGCTAAATGTCTCCAATAGAAACCTCAAATATTCCATGAGTTAATCCTTGTCTTTCGAGTAAATAAATATTTCATTAGTGAACATGATCGCATATTGTTTGAGTTCAGAAAGTTGACTTTGAGATATCAACTCACTCTTGGTGATATCCCGGCCTTAAGTCAATCTACGAGAACACACTTGCCCCTTTTAATTGATCACAAACATCGTCAATTTTGAGGCAGTGGATACTTGTTCATTGTTGTGCTCCGATTCAACTCTCTGTAATCGGTGCACCTCCTTCAATATCTTTATCGTTATCTCTGGGTAAGATACTATTACGATTATCCAATGAACAGTCAAGTTCTATTATGACAACAAAACAATTCGTTCTAGTACGTCAAGACCAACACTTACGACCTTCTGTACAATAGTTCGCTATTACGTTCTTACATAGGCGATTGGTCTCACTTCTTTCACTTGAGTATATACTAACCTCCAGAGAGTAACTTACTACGTCACATGTGCATAACTTACTTGAGCAATATACTTAGTAGATACGAAATCTAAAAATCCATTGCATAGCTCCATAAGCTCATCAACTTAGTTCTATATCAAGTCTCCAACATCACCGTAGGTCAACTACAAAATTTATATCATTCTTCTTAATCATATTGAGTTCTTAAGGCCACAACTAACGTAATATTAGTATACATATAATTATTTATTAACTTGAAAATTTATTGATCATGAAAATAACATTTTCTTTTTACAAAAAAATTACATGCAGCATATTTTGCAATAAATTGCGCACCTCTTGACATAATAATCATGAACTTGAATTTTAACATGAACCTGAACTTGAACTTATATAAAGTGCGCAATTTAAGCAACATAAAATTTTAACTTGAAAACTTGAACATGCAATGCACTTGAAAAATCATGAATTTGAAAACCACGAACTTGAGTATGCATCTTACTTGAAAATGATGAACATGACGGGCAATTTACTTGAAAAAATAATGAGACTAGACATGCATCCTAATTGGAAAACATGAACTTTATATGCATTGTACTTGAAACTCATGAATGTAATACGCATGCGACCTCCACATCATGAAACTAGACATGCAACTTAAATGAAATATCATGAATGTAGAATGCACTTACTTGCGAAATCGGCGCGAACGGCAGAGGTGGACGATAGTAGCTTATTTTTAAAATTATTTTAGGTCCGTAAAGAGAACCGTAATGCTCTGATACCAAGTTGTAACATCCCATTTTTCATAAAATACTAAAGAGGATTTAAATTTATTTTTAGCAATAAAATTGACAACTTTTAAAATAAACAAACTCAAATACTTTTCCCATAAACTTGAAATTTATCCTCATTAGTTAAAATAAAATATTTTAATGCAATAATTTTCAAAAGCGGAAAACGTAATAAAATAGACATTTGTACTACTATCACCGTCACCATCCTCCGCATCGCTCTGAATTCGCTTGACCTGAAAAGATGGGGTTTTAAAAAGGGGTGAGTTATCAAAAACTCAGTAGGGAGACAGTTCATATAATATAACATACGATATTCACCGGACAATCCATAACTTAGACCATTGACCTTGTGGGATGACCCAAAGATAATTAAATCTCGGCGCCTTAAATGACGCGCCTGGCCGTAACATGAGGTACTGTGGGACGACCCAAAGGTATTACTACCTCGGCACCTTAAATGATGCACCGGACCTAAACACAATCATGCGGTACTGTAGGACGACCCAAAGGTATTACTACCTCGGCACCTTAAATGATGCGCCTGACCAAACATAATCATGCGTCGCGCGACTAATATGTGCACATAACATAAATAGATCATCCATCATAAACCATCACACAGCTTGTACACATACGATATATTAAATGAACTGTAAAAGAAAAGGTTTTAGTAATCCCTACCTTGACAATGCAGAACTTAACTTGACGAAAAAGATGCGTGGATGAATGCTCGTGCAATCCTAATCCTCAATATCCGTAAATCCTTCATTAGTAAGTTAGTGTAATATTAATATAAGAGTTTATTATATATTTATTTTAATAAATAAATTATACAGTAATATAAATGATTAGGATTGGACTTAATTTAAAAATATTCATTAGAATTCGATTGAATTAATTAAAATATTGGGCTGGGAATTAATATAGATATGGGTCAAGGATTTGAAGCAATATGTGTCTTGAAACATGTCGTTCTGTAGAGATTTGGTTTAGGAACAATGGGCATTAGAGTTAGATTAAATGAAATTAGGCTTAAGATATAGCTAAATGGGTAAAGGTAAACTAGTATGACTAGGAATAGCAGCTGGCCATGTAACTTAAAAGACTTAAACCGATAAAAGTATTCGGGCTGTTGATTGTGATATAGAATAATAGGCGTTGAAAGTCTTAATATTTAACGGGGCTATGAAAAGGATTAAGAAACAATGAGTTGAATAATATATAGGCTCAGCCCCTGACTAATTAAGAGAATCGAAACACAAAGAAATTGTTAAATAAAATCGATACCTTCTTCTTCGTAATAAGCAGAAAGAGAGAGACAAGGGAATCGAGAGGGCTTCAACCGTGCATCACATTCTCTGACAGGCTTCAACAGGGCACATCGACCAGCCCTTGACGACGTCCTCACAACCAGGGGTGAAATCGAGCTAGAGAGGCAGAGCTCGATGGAACGGGATCACGACGACATACTCGTAGATCGATTAGTATCGGGCACTCTCAGCAGCGGTGGTTCGATCTTGAAGAAAGTGGCATAACATATCTGAGATGGTGCTCGGAGATCCTTCGGCCTTCGACACATGGGCTGTGTCGAACACGACTTGGGTTGAACGGACTCGGGAAAGGGTTTGTTTTCTCGCGGTCCCTCGGAGGGTGAAAGACGAGCTAAGTTGTTGGCTTTTCATATCAGAGGAACTATGGTGGCGGGTTTCGAGCTTTGGCGCTGCTGCAATCGCTGGAGGTTTGAGATGGGATGGATGGGATGTCGATGGAGATTATATGAAGGGCGAAGTTACCTCTCATACATATATATCTACACAATGGGTTGTGATTAGGGGTTTTGAGAATCTCTTCTTGGACTGGGCTACGTAATAAGTTGTTAATGGGCACATATTACACCTAAGCATTACTATTACTCTAACTATTCTTTATATAATAATAATAATAATAATAATAATAATAATAGTGTATTTTAGAGTTTAGGACATTCGATTTTCTTTCTTAATAATATTGATAAATTTAAGTGTTAATGAAATTATTGGAATATGAGGATCTCTATATGACTTAAATACTAAATGAAATTAATCGTGAATCAAAATGCAAAATTTGACTCAACAGGTAAATGAATATGAACTTCAAATAATTCGAACTCATGCATAGTATAATTATTTCGTTAGCAATTTATTAATTGGGCCAAAATTAATTAATTACTTAATATAATTTTTGCGGTTGTTACAGAAGTAACGCTATAATGATGTACGACCAAAGCAAAATCTAATTGCTAAATCATTTGGGTGGGTAAACGTCCACACGAACGTGGCTTGCTTTACCTGATGGGATTTTAGAGGCGATTAGTGATTTAATGATATTATTAAAGGGAGATAATATCAGATATTAAATTGTTTGTTTGTTTTATGTGCTTATAGGTTAAGAATGACTGTGACCCCACTTTGTGATATACTTAAAGATGAAAACTCACTGGTTCCCTATAGTAATGTTTGGGAAAGATATCTGGACAATGTTCAGACTGTTGAGCCTTCCGAATCCACTATTGTCCCAACTGATGAGGAAATTGAAAATGACCTCAAGGAGATGTTAGGACATAGTAAGGAAGCCGGACTAGAGGTGACTGACATACTCATTAAGTTCAGTCCTCTTGAGGAATCGCTTAAAAACGATTCCAAAAGAAATGAACTGATAAGTATGATCATAGAATCACAATCTCTAGCGGCCAAGTTGGAAGTGCAAGCAAAGAAGCCCAGTGGTTTTGAACCACGGATTGGGAGGAGCAAGCCGCGAGGCAAGTGCTTTCGATGCAAGCAGTCTGGGCACTGGAAGTCTGATTGTCCTCTCATCAAAGGTATGAAATTTTCCTTAGTCACCGAAACATTATCAGTGGTGATATCTACCAGCACCTGGTGTGTAGATACGGGGGCCACTGATCATGTCTGCAATTCATTGCAGGGGTTCCAGGAAACCCGGAGACTTAGAGAGGGAGAAATCGTGGTCTACATGGGCAATGCTGCGAAGGTGGCGGCCGTTGCAGTGGGAGACGTTCACTTACGCTTTAGTAGTGATAGGGTTTTAGTTTTACATAATTGTCTTTATGTACCCAACTTTAGAAAGAATTTAATTTCGGTTTCTAAACTCATTATGAATGGATATTCTGTTTCTTTTGATCACTCCGTGATCATAAGAAGAAATAGTGATATTATCTGTTCTGGTACATTGGTAGACGATTTGTATGTACTAAATCCTGAGTCTAACACGATGCAACTAACCGAGAGTAATAACACATCTACGAACACCAATAAGAGAAAAGAACCTTCTAAGATGAATCAATTATACTTGTGGCACCTAAGGCTAGGTCATATTAACTCAAATAGAATTCAAAGGTTGAAAACTGATGGTCTCATCAGTGGTGTTGAAGGAGAGGACCTTCCAACCTGCGAATCCTGTTTGGAGGGAAAAATGACCAAGCGTTCTTTTTCTGGTAAAGGACGAAGGGCTGAACAAGTGTTGGATTTGATTCACTCTGATGTATGCGGACCTATGTCTACTCAGGCAAGGGGAGAGTACGAGTATTTCATCACTTTCACTGATGATTACTCAAGGTATGGATTTGTATACCTGATGCGCCGCAAGAGCGAATCCTTTGACAAGTTCAAGGAGTTCAAGGCTTTTGCGGAGAACCTTCAAGGTAAATCCATTAAATGCCTGCGATCTGATCGCGGAGGCGAGTACCTGTCTGGAGAATTCAAGGCATACTTAGCAGAGAATGGGATTGATTCCCAAATGACATCACCATATACTCCCCAGCAGAATGGTGTGTCGGAAAGAAGGAATAGGACTCTTATGGAGATGGTGCGTTCAATGATGAGTTACTCAGACTTACCTACTATGTTCTGGGGACATGCCTTGGAAACAGCGGCGTACATTCTCAACATGGTTCCAACAAAAACGGTACCCACCACACCCATGGAAAGGTGGAGCGGGCGCAAGCCTAGCCTCAGGCACCTTCGGATCTGGGGATGTCCAGCACATGTGTTGCGACAAGGTGCCGATAAGTTAGAACCTAGATCAGAATTTCGGCTGTTTGTAGGATACCCGAAAGGAACTAAAGGTGGCATGTTCTATAGTCCTACAGACCAGAAGATCGTTATAAGTACTAACGCTCGGTTCTTAGAGGAAGACTATGTCATGGACCACAAGCCCAAAAGTGACATAATACTTGATGAGTTGAGAGGTAACAAGGAAGACTTAGATACAGCCGAACCGAGTGTAGATACACCACTAGAACCTGCACCTAATACTATCACTGTTAATACACCGGAACGCCGTCGTAGTGGGAGGGTTGTTAAACAACCAGATAGATGGATTGGACTGGGTGAGTCTTCGGACTCTGGACCTGGAGTTCATGAAATCGATACCTGGACCTATGATAAGGCAGTACAAGATATAGATGCGCCTTCTTGGAAGAAAGCGATGAAATCCGAAATTGAATCTATGGATTCTAATAAAGTCTGGGATCTTGTAGAACCACCAAGCGGCGTAAAGCCAATTGGGTGTAAATGGGTCTACAAGAGAAAGAGAGGATCTGACGGAAAGGTTGAAACCTTTAAAGCTCGGCTTGTTGCGAAAGGATATACTCAGAAAGAGGGAATCGATTATGAGGAGACCTTCTCGCCGGTAGCCAAGATACAGTCGATCCGGATTCTCTTATCCATAGCAGCTCATATGGACTATGAGGTGTGGCAAATGGATGTCAAGACAGCTTTCCTAAATGGAAATCTTGACGAGACGATTTATATGAAACAACCAGAAGGATTCATTGCTAAGGGGCGAGATCATCTAGTGTTCAAGCTTAATCGATCCATTTATGGATTAAAACAAGCCTCGAGATCGTGGAACCTGCGGTTTGACGAAGTAGTCCAATCTTTTGGATTCAGTCAAAGCATGGACGAATCGTGTGTGTATTGGAAACGTGATGGAAAGAAGGTGGTGTTCCTCGTGCTTTATGTAGACGACATTCTTCTCATTGGCAACAGTGTAAAGATGTTATCAGACATAAAGGGATGGTTGTCTAGACAATTCGATATGAAAGATTTGGGAGAAGTCGGGCATGTTCTAGGGATCAAGGTTATAAGGGATCGCCGGAATAGAACATTGTACCTATCCCAGCAATCTTACATAGACACGATTCTGGCTCGTTTTAACATGCAAGATTCCAAGAAGGGTGAACTGCCCTTCAGTAAAGGAACTTATCTTTCTAAGGAGATGTGTCCTCAGACACAGAAGGAGAAAGATGAAATGAAAGCAGTTCCCTACGCTTCGGCTTTGGGAAGCTTAATGTATGCAATGTTATGCACAAGGCCTGATATCTGTTATGCGGTTGGCATAGTAGCGAGATATCAGAGTAACCCTGGAAAGGCTCATTGGACTGCCGTAAAGAGCATTTTCAAGTATTTGCGAAATACTAAGGATTATGTTCTGAGTTACGGGTCAGACAATCTGATTCCTTTGGGTTACACAGATTCGGATTTCCAAGCTGATAAGGACCGGCGTAAGTCGACATCAGGCTATGTGTACACTATGGGAGGTGGAGCCGTATCATGGAAGAGTGTTAAGCAAAAGTGCATTTCAGACTCTACCATGGAAGCTGAATATGTTGCAGCCTCAGAGGCAGCGAAAGAGTCAGTTTGGTTCCTTAATTTCCTCCAGGACTTAGATGTGATTCCGAGTTTGCCCAAGGCTATGACAATTTATTGTGACAATAGCGGTGCAGTGGCAAACAGTAAGGAACCACGGTCCCATAGTGTTACGAAACACATAGAGCGCAAGTACCACCTGATTCGAGACATCGTCAAGAGGGGCGATGCAGTAGTCACCAAGATAGCTTCGGAGGACAACCTAGCGGACCCTTTCACCAAGATACTTCCTAAGGAAGTATATTTCAAGCACTTGGAGGGTTTGGGAGTCAGAAGTTTGGAAAATAAGACTAGACCTTAGTATAAGTGGGAGATTGTTGGAGTAGTATACTTAATGTCTAGATTTGAGTATTCTGAACTCCTTGTACACTTTCATTTACCTATTAATAATGAACATTCATTTGCTTTTAATTATTGTTAATTAAATGTATGCAAATTATAGTCCTGGATTTTATACGTTGTAGTTAGTATGGTGTTGCATGGGCACACAGAAGATCATACTATCGGTTACTCGTATCTAATCAAACAGTTGCTCACGACCTAGATGGACACGGACCAATCCATCGGTATAGTCGTTGTGTGAGAGAGAAAATAATTTATCTTAATTATTTTATCACACTTGTACACTTGGTGTATTGAGCGGATCGCTTGAGACTTATCAATTAGGATTGCTCTGTGATAATTGATTTAAGTCTCGGAGTATTTTATTCTTAATCCCTGAAACAATTGCGGGTGTGTATATTTAATATTAGTGACTTTGATTTTCCAAAGGAATTAACCGATTTAATTATTGGGTTAATTACCAGTTAAGTTGGGTCACTATATTTTATATATGGCATGCCGTGAATTCTTGAAGGGACAGTGTATCCCGGAAGGGTTGATAATATCCCCAAGATGAGCTCATAAGGATTTATTATGTAAACCTCGCGAGTGGATTTGTTCCGCATAATAAATAAGGTTGAGTGGTACTAGTCTCGGATAAAAGAGATGAATAAATTTATTAAGCAATAAATAAATTTTATTCATGGATATTTAAATCTTAAATACACGGAATAAATAATACTACCGGAGAAATATTATTTGGATATAATATGGTTTAATATTGGGAGTGCAATTAATTTATATAGTGGAAAATAAATTAATTAATATTAATGGGAGATTAATAGATTTGGGCTTGGGCTCAATTTAATCATTAATATTGGAAGCCCAATATTCCACCTCCTTTAGATCCCCTACGTAGCCTATAAAAGCACTACATGGTCTTCTCTATTCTCATAAGTTGAAGATCATAATTCTTCTAGAGAGAGAAAGTAGAGAGAGAAGTAGATCCATAGAGCTTGGAGGATCGTCGCCCACCCGACGTTCAAGCTAGTGCAAGGAATATGTGGGAAGATTCAAAGGTCATCTTGATTTCGTTTCTCCGAACAACGAATCGAAAGGTAAAAATCTAAACGCCCTTGATTTTGTTCGATTTGATTTATCGAGAATACCGTAGAACGAAGATCCGAGGATCGAATCTCGGAACGAGGGTCGAGCCGGGCGGTGGTGGTCGAACCACCGGACCGCCGGCGGCTCGTGGATCCCGCGTGGGGATCGAGCACGGAAATCCTCGGCTGGGAGCCGAGGATCGATCGGACCCCTACGGGGCCAATCGCTGGGAGCTGCGGGGTTACCCGCAGCGACTCGTAGCGAGCTGCGGGGTTACCCGCAGCGGGTCGCTGGGGACGAGCCCCAGCCGTGCGAGCAGCGGATCAACGGATCCGCTGCGGGGATGCCGTGAGGCATCCCGTGCGATCGCTGGGAGCGATCGCGGGTTCCCGCGGAGGTGCGGCTGGGCGCGCACGCGTCCTCGTGCGCGTTGTGCGTTCGGTCGAGCCCCGGCTCGCGTGGACTCGTGTTTTCTCCGGCAATCGAGGTTTTTGATCGGGTTATTATTTTCCGCAAATTTTAATAGCCCGGGATATCGAATTCCAACACATCGGGGACACCCTAGAGTACTCGTTCACTAAGGCCCTGCGAGCGAAAGCGTTCAGTAGGCACGTTGATGGTATGGGCGTCAGATGTTTGGAAGAGAGCGACTAGACCTTAGTATAAGTGGGAGATTGATGGAGCTGTATACTTAATGTCTAGATTTAAGTAACATGTGAACTCCGTCTAAAGCATTTATCCTATTTAATAATAAACAATCATTTGCATTTAATTATATTTAATTAAATATATGAACACCATAGTCCTAGATTATACACGTTGTTGTTAGTATGGTGTGCGACGTCACACGAAAGATCATACTATCGGTTACTCGTATATAATCGAACAGTTGCTCACGACCTAGATAGACAAGGACCAATCCATCGGTATAGTCGTTGTATGAGTGAGAAAATAATGTTTCTTAATTATTTTATCATACTTGTACACTTGGTGTATTGGGCGGATCTGCTTGAGATTTATCGATTAGGATTACCTTAGATAATCGATTTAAATCTCAGTGTATTTTATTCTTAATCCCTGATATTATTGCGGGTGTGTGCATATAATATTAGTGACTTTGATTTTCCAAAGGAATTGACTGATTAGAATAACCGGTCGATTACCGGTAAAGTTGGGTCATTGTATTTTATGTATGACATGCTATGAATTCTTGACAGGAAAGTGTGTCCTCGAAAGAGTTGATAATGTCTTCGAGATGAGCTCATAAGGATTATCATGCAAACCTTGCAAGTGGATTTGATCCGATGATAATAAAGTTGAGTGGTACTATTCTCTTAATTACAAGAGATGAATAAATTAATTAGCAATAAATATAATTTATTCATGGACATTTATATCTTAAACACACGGAATAAATAATACTACCGGAGATAACATTATTTGATATAATATGATATAATATTGGGAGTGCAATTATATTTATATAGTGGAATTAAATATAATTAATAGATTGAATTAATGGACTTGGGCTTGAGCTCAATTTAATTAATGTATTGGAAGTCCAATATTCCACTTCTTTAAGATCCCATACTGATGCGGCCCGAGGTCCTTCAAAGAGACAAGAGGTTCGTTTTCCGGCTGGAACGGCGAAGAAGACGCCGGAACGGAGGTCAAACGAGAGCCGAGAACGTGCCGAGGAGTTTGGAGCAGAATTTTTGCTAGGTGTCGGCCGACACCTAGGCTTGTCGGGCGACATAAAGGTCGAGGAGGAGTTTCTGTGGAATACGAGGCTCAACCCGAGGTGAAATCCGAGCTGCGGATTTGGTGTCGGCCGACACCTATATCCTGTCGGCCGACAGGTCTGCGATTTCAGCAGCGCGGATGTCTTTTATTTTCCAGTTTTTTTATCTTTTATTCCTTTTCCGTTTTTAGGGTTTTTTATGCCTATATAAGGCTTTCAAGACATTGTTTTTGGACACAACTTTGATATTGAATAATTATTATTTCGTGAGATTTATTTTCTCTCTTGGTTTTGTCGAATTCTTCCGGGTTCTACCAAAAGAATTCAACCGGCGAATCAACGAAGCAGTCACCCTTCGTTTGTGTGTCTTCATCGTCTCCGAATTATTGATTCAACGTCTCGTTGGGGTTTAGGGCTTTCGAACCTAAATCATTTCGTGGGTTAGGATCAAGGGTTTTGGGATCTCCACCAGGTATCCTTTTCCGATTATTCCGTGTTTACTTCTCTTCCGATCGAGGTACGTATCATCTGGTATCAGAGATAAGGTTCGTATCATTTGGTATCAGAGCTAGGGTTCGTATCTTCTGATTTCGTACCTCGTTTGTTCTATTTCTTCTTCTTTTTCTGTAACCATTCTGTCCCAAATATTTTTTTCTCTCTTCGTCTTTACTGTTCCTCTCCGTACGTTCAGCCAAAAAAAAAAATTTCGACACCAAAATTTTGTGAGTGATTCTCTAGTTTTCCGGCATCGTTTTGAGCTCAATTGATACTATCGAATTTTTTCGTGCCAAATTATATCACCCTTCCAACCCACCATTCTATTGAGTGTTTCGTTGATATTGTTGGGGTGAATTCGGCTGGCAATCCAGGAAGTTCGATTCTTAAGAGAGACAGTGAGAGAATATTGAGTGACATCCTATATTGAGAGACACACAGAGCTAGGGAAAGATTTTTTCACTTCTCTTATTTTTGTTTTAATATTATTTTGCAGGATGTCTGGTAGGACTTCGCCAAAGGTTGAAGGTACAATGATCGACCCCCAACTTAAGTTCCTCATGGAGGCCGTGCGAACTGAGTTGTGAAAGTTCATTACCTCTGAAATGGAGGCCGTACATGAGCGGGTTAGTGCCATGTAGGAGAGGCCTAATCGGAGACAACGAGATGGTCGGAATGGCAACCATCGTTACCATGGCAGAAATAGGGACTTCGATTCCGAGGAGGATGAAGCATCTGAGACTGATGAGAGGAGGCGAGGAGGTAGAGACCGGGAAGATAACAACTTAGGCAACATCAAGATGAATATCCCCTCATTCTTAGGGAAGAACGATCCTGAGTTGTATCTGGAGTGGGAGCTAAAGGTGGAGCTGATGTTTGACTGTCATAACTATTCTGAGATCAAGAAGGTGAAATTGGCAGCGATAGAGTTCTCTGATTATGCACTGGTATGGTGGGATCAGCTTGTAACCAGTCGGAGGCGGAACCGAGAACAACCTATTGAAATGTGGGCCGAGATGAAAGCGATGATGAGGAAGCGATTTGTTCCTACTCACTATTACCGAGAGTTGTACAACAAGTTGCATAATCTTCGGCAGGGGTCGAGGAGCGTGGATGAGTACTTCAAGGAGATGGAGGTGGCTATGATTCGTGCCAATATTGAGGAGGACATGGAGGCGACCATGGCTAGATTCCTTGCTGGATTAAATTGGGAGATTCGCAATGCCGTGGAGTTACAGCCTTACGTCGAGTTATAGGACATGGTTCATGTGGCAATCAAGATTGAGAACCAGCTCAAGAGGAGGGGTAGCTTTGGTAATGCAAAGCCAATTTAGTCTACATCGAGACAATCCCATGGTCCTAGTGGTTCGTCATCCAAAGGAAACCAGTGGAAGGAGGAGACACCAACACGGGATGAGAAGAAGATCTTCTACAAAGATCGTCTAGAGGGTGCAGGTCCGACTACTCAGGCCAATCCCATGGCTCCTGATAGTCGCAATCGGGATAAGAGGTGCTTCAAGTGTCAGGGATTCGGGCATATCATGAGTGAGTGTCCCAACCGGAGACTTATGCTCTTAAGAGATGATGGGGAAGTTGTGACTGATGACGAGGGTGAAAAGCCGGTACCGACAGTGTTGGAGTTGTGTACTTAATGTCTAGATTTAAGTAACGGAAGCTCACGATCCATTGCCACTAATCTATTTAATAAATAAACAATTGTTTGCATTTATTTAAATATATGCAAATCATAGTCCTGGATTTTATACGTTGTAGTTAGTATGGTGTGTCGGGCCCCACACAGAAGATCATACTATCGGTTACTCGTATTTAATCAAACAGTAGCTCACGACCTAGATGGACACGGACCAATCCATCGGTATAGTCGTTGTGTGAGAGAGAAAATAATTTGTCTTAATTATTTTATCACACTTGTACACTTGGTGTATTGAGCGGATCGTTGAGATTCATCGATTAGGATTGCCGGCGATAATCGATTCGAGTCTCAGTGTATTTTATTCTTAATCCCCGATATTATTGCGGGTGTGTATATTTAATATAAGTGACTTTGATTTACCAAAGGAATTAACCGATTTAATTATTGGGTTAATTACCGGTTAAGTTGGGTCACTATATTTTATATATGGCATGCCGTGAATACTTGACGGGAAAGTGTATCCCGTAAGGGTTGATAATATCCCCGAGATGAGTTCATAAGGAATTATTATGTAAACCCTGCAGGTGGACTTGTTCCGCATAATAATTAAGGTTGAATGGTACTAGTCTCGGAAATAAGAGATGAATAAATTAATTAGCAATAAATTAATTTTATTCATGGATATTTATATCTTAAATACACGAAATAAATAATACTACCGGAGAAATATTATTTGATATAATATGGTTTAATATTGGGAGTGCAATTAATTTTATATAGTGGAAAATAGAATTAATTAATATTAATGGATTAATAGATTTGGGCTTGGGCTCAATTTAATCATTAATATTGGAAGCCCAATATTCCACCTCCTTAAGATCCCCTACGTAGCCTATAAAAGCACTACATGGTCTTCTCTATTCTCATAACTTGAAGATCACAATTCTAGAGAGAGAAAGTAGAGAGGGAGATCCATGGAGTTCGGAAGATCGTCGCCCACCCGACGTTCGAGCTAGTGCAAGGAATACGTGGGAAGGTCTCAAGGTCTTCATAGATCTCGTTTCTCCGTACAACGAGAACAAAGGTAAAATCGTGAAAACCCCCTCGATGATTTTACATGTTAATTATCGTGAAAATACCGCGAACCAAGATCCAAGGGATGAACCCCGGAACGAGGGTCGACCGGCGGTGGTGGTCGAAGACCACCGGACCGCGGCGGTCGAGGATCCCCGTTGGGGATCGCGGACGTGAGAAGCCCCGGCTGGGAGCCGGGGATGCGATCGAACCTAGGGTTCGATCGCGGGGTGCTGCGGGCTCGACCCGCAGCCGCTCGCGCGTTGCTGCGGGGATTCCCGTAGCGGCTCGCGTGAGCGAGCCACCCTTCACGGGCAGCGAGTCATGGACTCGCTGCGGGGCTGCTACGAGCAGCCCCGGGGATGCTACGAGCATCCCCAGCGATCACCCGGGGCGTGGCTGGGATGCCCAGCGGGCAGCCATGCGGGCTGAACCCTAGCGTTCGCACCGGAGCGAGCGCGCGCCTCGATTGGGCAGCTGCGGTTCGACCGTGGCTAGGGCTTGATTAGGGCGAACCTCCGGGAGGTTTTAGGGCTGTTCGTATGGTCTCCCCGGCACGTCCAACGGGCTGTTTTGAACAGCCCCTCACGCCATCTATGAGATGCGATCGATCGCCTTGGGTACGCCCGTAGATGGTGATCGATCGGGCTTCTCCCCGCGTCCGGCGACGTGGGATTTTTCCGGTGGCGGGATTTCGATTGGGTTGTCGGTTCCGCAAGTTTGACAACTCCGGATATTCGATCTCCAAAGGATTTCGGTCGGAATTAATTAGATAATTAATTTTAAATTAATTTATTAATTCCGGGATATCGATTTCCAACAATTGGTATCAGAGCGTTGGTTTTAGTTCATGGTATTTTTCGATAAATTGTTCTACCTTGCAGGGTTTCCGATTATTATGGCTAGATTTAATTTTATTAATTAATGTCATAATAATGTTCTTGATTATTAAACTCTCGGTGATGTCAATATTTGTTCTTGTGTGGTGAATGCTTGTTCTTATTTTTCCGGAATTTGTATGAGGTCGATTTCATGTAGAGAATCGATACCGGAGAACGTAGTAATAAATTTGTAATTTATTTACGTTGGATCGATGACGAAACGACCGCCGGAAAAGTGTGACGGAGGAGACGAAGAGAGGGAGGATTCCGGGGATCGATCAACCCCATGATCGACCCCAAGGGATGGATCGATCGAGGGAGAGGGGGCTGCCCTCGAACCGCTCGGCCACGCCGGCCACCGGAGGTGGTGGCGCGTTGGCTAGGGGCGGCGGTGGCTCTCCTCTCGACCGGCGATTGTGGTGGGGGCGCGGGGTCCTCGTGATCTCGTGCTCTCCCGCCAAGATCCAACTTTCCTAAATTGATTCGGTTTTCCTATTTTGAGTATTCCTATTTTTGGGAATTCTCATGGAAATAGGAAAAGAATTAATTGGAATTAATTTATTTCCTTATTCTATTATGGAAGTCTTCTAGAATATTCTAAGTTCTACTTGGAATAGGATTCTAGAGATTTAATGGAATTAGAAAGGAAAATAATTAATTATTAAATTAATTTATTTCCTATTTGATTATTCCTATTTTATGGGAATTTTCATGGACATGGAAATTAATTAATTTTGGAAAGTTTAGGAGTCCTAAATTAATTTTTCCTTATTTAATTATTCCTTTATGGAATTTTTAATGGATTAGGAAAGGAATTAATTTGGAAGGACTAGAAGTCCTAAATTATTTTATTTCCTTATTTCATTATGGAAATCATCTAGAATATTCCAAGTGGGTCTTGGATAGATTATTCTAGAGATTTAATGAAGTAGAAAGGGAAAATAAAATAGATTTATTTTATTTTCTTATTCTATTACAGATGTCTTCTAGAATATTCCAAGTGGGTCTTGGATAGATTATTCTAGAGATTTAATAGAATTAGATAGGAAAATAAATAAATAAAAAATATTAATAATATTTAATTTTATTTTTGATTTATTCGATTGACTTAATTTCGAATTAAGTAACTTTTGGATTTATTAAAAATAAATAGATTTAAATATTGGAATTAATATTCCCGTCACATGGAGCATTCAAGAACGAAGACTAAAGACTAGAAGACGCATACGGGGATGCGATAAAGCCATAATAGTCGGAAAATAATATTCTAGTATTATTTTGATTATGTGATAATATTCTATGTGCTTTATTTCATGTATGCATACTTGTGTGTATTTAATTATGCATTAGATAGCGTATCCCTTTATTGTAAAAAGCTAAGTGGGAGAGGGTATGGAAACATATCCATGGTCTCCATTGCTGTTCTCTTGGTGACTTTTATGGTCTTTTGAAGTTCGTATAGACAAGTCATTGGAGGAGAATTCTTGTAATTCCTCTTACGAGAAACATTGATTAAGTCTATCAAACAATTCCTAATTTGTCTTTCCAAAACTGACTTCAAGTCGACTCATTCTCACCCCGGGGAGTGGAATGGAGCCAAAGCCACTTGGTCATGTCGAGGACACATATTAGAGGCAGTCGTACCATCTTTTGAAGGTGGATCGATTGTCTGCTCGGCTCCCTCATTTTATGAGAGATAGGGTTGTTCGCATGGTGAATCACTGGTTAGAAACTTTGAGTTTCACTTATGATTCTCCGCGTCTTGATTTACAAGATTAAATGATTCAAGTAATTGGGAGTCAATTGTAAAAATCTTTTGGTGTAGTAAACGTCCACACTATCGTGGCTTGCTACATTGAATGGGATTTTGGAACGATTGATGTAGACAGTTATAGAAGGGAGTAAAGGAGCGTATGTTAACGTAAACGTCCACACTATCGTGGCTTGCGGTGAATATGCGTATCCCAAACAAACTTCTTAGATACTGAGTAATGGTTTACACTTAGGTACGCTTCTTAGTATTCTTCCCATCGAAGTAACGCTAATGATGATGTACGACCGAAGGAAATCTAATTGCTAAATCATTTGGATAGGTAAACGTCCACACTATCGTGGCTTGCCATATCTGATGGGATTTTAGATGTGATTAGTGGTTTAATGATATTATTTAAGGGAGATAATATCGGAGATTAAATCGATTGTTTGTTGTTATATGTGCTCATAGATTAGGAAATGGCTTTGAACCCACTTTCTGTGATACCTAAGGATTATTTAAACTCACTGGTCCCTAAATGTAATGATTGGAATAGAGATCTAGACATTACCCAAACTGTTGAAGAGTACAAGGTTGTACTAAATGAGCTTTGTCCTCCCGAGCCTATTGACATAGGCGGCTAGACAAGAAGCGATGAGGATACTCATAAAGGCCAGTCATTCGAGGAAACGCTTAAACACGTTTTTGAGATGATTGACCTTTTGGACGAGTTGAGACGGAAATCGCAAGCTCTTGTAGCCAATGCCAAAGGTTTCGAACCTAAGGGCAAAATCGGGGGAAAGGAAAAGCAAGCAAAGAATCCCAGTGGTCCTAAGTTGCTTAGACCACGAGATGGGACGAGAAAGCCATGAGGCAAGTATTCTCGATGCAAACAGTCTGGGTACTGGAAGTCTGATTATCCTCTCAAAGAAAGTACGAAATTCTTCTTTAGTCGTAAAACATAGTCAGTGGTATTATCTACCGGAACCTGGTGTGTAGATATGGAACCACTGACGGTATGTGCATTTTAAATGCAAGGGTTCCAGGAAACCCGACGACTTGGAAAAGAAGAAATCGTAGTCTACATGGGCAATGCTGTAGAGGAGGCAGCAGTTGCAGTGGAGGACATTTTATAGGATTTCATTTTGAGTTATTGCTTTTATGTACCTTTCATATTAGAAAGAACTTTGTTCTAGATTTCTAATAAATGGATATTTTATTTCTTTTAATCATTTGATGGTTATAAGAAGAAATAATGATATTATCTATTTTGGTACATTGACTAGCAATATATAAATGATGAATCCTGAGTCCACCACGATGCAACGAACAGTAGTATGAAACTCGTTTTACTAATAAGAGATTTCTTTATCAATTATACTTGTGGATTCTTATGCTGAGTCATGTTTATTCAAATAAGAAGTTCAAAGGTCGAAAATTGATATTTGATCAATTAAGTTGAAGGAGTGGACCTTCCGACCTAAGAATCTTATTTGGAAGATAACATGACTGAGCAATCCTTAATGGATATAAGATATAAGATCCGGACAAGTATTAGAATTGATTGACTCTGATGTATGCAGACCTATGTCTACTCAGACAATAAGGTACGAGTACTTCATTTGATGATTACTCGAAAAATGGATTAGAATACCTGATGTGCCACAAAAGCAAGTGTTTTGACAAGTCAATGGACACTAAGCAATTGTGGAGAACCATCAAGGTATATCCATTTGTAGCCTGCGATTTGATCGCGGAGGCAAGTACCTGTCTGAGGAATGCATAACATACTAATCAGAGATTGGGATTGGATCCCAAGAGACTACACCATACAGTCCTCTGTAGGATTGGTGTGTCGGAAACAAGAAATGGAACTCTTATAGAAATAGTAAAATCATGAGTTATACGGAACTCCTATGTTCTATGGATATGTCTGGAAACAACGGCACATTCAAATGTGGTTGTAGAATATCCTAGAAGAACAAAAGATGTGTATTCGATAGTACTATGAACCAGAAGGACGTTATAAGTTCTAACGCCCGGTTCTTAGAGGAAGACTATTAGATGAACCACAAGCCCAAAATGACATGATACTTCTGAAAAGAGAGAAAACTAATAAGACTTAGAACCAGCCGAACCGAGTAGCGGTACACCACTAACTGCACCTACTGTTATTACTGTTTATACACCGGAACGCCATTGTAGTGGGAGGTTGTATAACAACCGGAGATATTCATAAAACTAGGTGAGTCTTCGAACTCTGGACCTAGTATACATGAAATCGATCCCTAGATCTACATGAAGGCCGTACTAGATCTAAATGTGCCTTCTTGGAGAGCAATAAGGATTATTGCTAAGAGGCGAGATCATTTAGAGTACAAGCTTAGTTGATCCATTTATGGATTGAAACAAAGCATTGAGTTCGTGGTACTTGCAAATTGATGAGATAGTCCATTTTATGGATTCATCAAAAGCATAGACGAATTGTGTATATTGGAAACGTGATGGAAAACAAGGTGGTGTTTCTCGGAGGTTTTATGTAGATGACACTCTTATCATTGGCAACAATGTAAAGATGTTATCAGACATAAAATGATGGTTGTCTAGATGAATCATTATGAAAGATAAAGGAAGAAGTTGGACATGTTCTTGAGATCTTGGATCTCTAGAAAGAACATTGTACTTCTCCTGGACATCTTACATAAATGATTATGGTTCGTTTTAAACATGCAAGATTCCGAGAAAGGTTCGTTACCTTTCAGAGACGGAATGCATCTATCTAAGGATATGTGTTTTGGAACACAAAAGGAGATAGAAGCAATGAAAGCAGTTTCCTACACTTTGAGTGTGGAAAGCTTAATAAATGCATTGTTGAAAACAAGAACCTGATATCGGCTATGCGGTTAGCATAGTGGGAGGATATCAAGGTAATCCTGGAAAGGATTATTCGACTGCCGTAAAAGTACTTTCGAAGTACTGTTCTAGACTACGAAGCAGACGAGTTTTTCCTTTGGATTACATTCTCTTAGATTTCTAATCGAATGAGGACCGGTGTAAGTCGATATCAGGCTATGTGTTTCACTATTGAAGGAGAAGGAGTTTTAACATGGAAGAGTGATAAGCACGATGCTTTTCGGACTCTGCCATGGGTAACCAAATAGCGGCCTCAGAGGCAGCGGAAGTTTTGGTATAACTCCGGGATAATCTCTGGGACTTAGATGTGATTCTTAATTTGCCAAAGGCTATGTAAATAGCGGTGCAATGGCAAATGGTAAGAAATCACTAGTCCATAAGTGTAAGATAACACATAGTGCAAGTACCACCTGATACGAGTCATCGTCAAGGGAGACGACGCTGTAGTCACCAAGATAACTTCAGAGCGGCAACCTAGAGTGCTCATTCACATAGTACTTCTTGGAAGTACAACTTAAGCACGTGATGAGTATGGAAGTCGGGAGTTTGGAGGAAATGACTAGACCTTAGTACAAGTGGGAGATTGTTGGAGTTGTGTACTTAATGTCTAGATTTAAGTAACGGAAGCTCACGATCCATTGCCACTAATCTATTTAATAAATAAACAATTGTTTGCATTTATTTAAATATATGCAAATCATAGTCCTGGATTTTATACGTTGTAGTTAGTATGGTGTGTCGGGCCCCACACAGAAGATCATACTATCGGTTACTCGTATTTAATCAAACAGTAGCTCACGACCTAGATGGACACGGACCAATCCATCGGTATAGTCGTTGTGTGAGAGAGAAAATAATTTGTCTTAATTATTTTATCACACTTGTACACTTGGTGTATTGAGCGGATCGTTGAGATTCATCGATTAGGATTGCCGGCGATAATCGATTCGAGTCTCAGTGTATTTTATTCTTAATCCCCGATGTTATTGCGGGTGTGTATATTTAATATAAGTGACTTTGATTTACCAAAGGAATTAACCGATTTAATTATTGGGTTAATTACCGGTTAAGTTGGGTCACTATATTTTATATATGGCATGCCGTGAATACTTGACGGGAAAGTGTATCCCGTAAGGGTTGATAATATCCCCGAGATGAGTTCATAAGGAATTATTATGTAAACCCTGCAGGTGGACTTGTTCCGCATAATAATTAAGGTTGAATGGTACTAGTCTCGGAAATAAGAGATGAATAAATTAATTAGCAATAAATTAATTTTATTCATGGATATTTATATCTTAAATACACGGAATAAATAATACTACCGGAGAAATATTATTTGATATAATATGGTTTAATATTGGGAGTGCAATTAATTTTATATAGTGGAAAATAGAATTAATTAATATTAATGGATTAATAGATTTGGGCTTGGGCTCAATTTAATCATTAATATTTGAAGCCCAATATTCCACCTCCTTAAGATCCCCTACGTAGCCTATAAAAGCACTACATGGTCTTCTCTATTCTCATAACTTGAAGATCACAATTCTAGAGAGAGAAAGTAGAGAGGGAGATCCATGGAGTTCGGAAGATCGTCGCCCACCCGACGTTCGAGCTAGTGCAAGGAATACGTGGGAAGGTCTCAAGGTCTTCATAGATCTCGTTTCTTCGTACAACGAGAACAAAGGTAAAATCGTGAAAACCCCCTCGATGATTTTACATGTTAATTATCGTGAAAATACCGCGAACCAAGATCCAAGGGATGAACCCCGGAACGAGGGTCGACCGGCGGTGGTGGTCGAAGACCACCGGACCGCGGCGGTCGAGGATCCCCGTTGGGGATCGCGGACGTGAGAAGCCCCGGCTGGGAGCCGGGGATGCGATCGAACCTAGGGTTCGATTGCGGGGTGCTGCGGGCTCGACCCGCAGCCGCTCGCGCGTTGCTGCGGGGATTCCCGTAGCGGCTCGCGTGAGCGAGCCACCCTTCACGGGCAGCGAGTCATGGACTCGCTGCGGGGCTGCTACGAGCAGCCCCGGGGATGCTACGAGCATCCCCAGCGATCACCCGGGGCGTGGCTGGGATGCCCAGCGGGCAGCCATGCGGGCTGAACCCTAGCGTTCGCACCGGAGCGAGCGCGCGCCTCGATTGGGCAGCTGCGGTTCGACCGTGGCTAGGGCTTGATTAGGGCGAACCTCCGGGAGGTTTTAGGGCTGTTCGTATGGTCTCCCCGGCACGTCCAACGGGCTGTTTTGAACAGCCCCTCACGCCATCTATGAGATGCGATCGATCGCCTTGGGTACGCCCGTAGATGGTGATCGATCGGGCTTCTCCCCGCGTCCGGCGACGTGGGATTTTTCCGGTGGCGGGATTTCGATTGGGTTGTCGGTTCCGCAAGTTTGACAACTCCGGATATTCGATCTCCAAAGGATTTCGGTCGGAATTAATTAGATAATTAATTTTAAATTAATTTATTAATTCCGGGATATCGATTTCCAACAGACAACTACGATAGAGTCCGAGGAGGAGGAGGAGATTATCGCACCGGACGGGAAGCTATTTATAGCGCAAAGAGTCTTGAGTGCACAAATTCAGCCCGAGGTTCAGGAGCAGCGAGAGAACCTTTTCCACACAAGGTGTCATGTGCAGGATAAGGTGTGCAGTGTCATCATTGACGGAGGTAGTGGCACGAACGTGGCTAGTGCAACCATGGTTCAGCGATTGGGTTTGGTTGTGGTGCAGCATCCTAGGCCATACCATCTACGGTGGTTGAATGAGACTGGCGTCATCAAGGTGACCAAGCAAGTGGAGGTTCCTTTCCGCATTGGGAAGTATGAAGATGAAGTACTATGTGACTTCATTCCTATGCATGCAAGCCATATTCTATTGGGGCGTCCGTGGCAGTATGATAGGCGCGCTATCTATGATGGTTTCACCAACAAGTACTCTCTCGAGTATAAGCAAAAGAAGATATCTCTTGTTCCTCTCACTCCTACACAGGTTTACGAGGATCAAGTGCAGTTGCAAAGAGAAGCCGAAAGGGGAAATTCTAAGGAGCAGCCCTTGCCAAGCGACACTAGTGACATGACGCAAGGAGTGGGGGCAAATAAGTTGGCGATGTTGTGCGAGAAGGACCCGTTTATCACTAACAACCTTTCTCCGCTACTACCTTCTATTCATTATGTTTTGCAGGATCTTGTTGATATCACTCATGTTGACACCCCTCCTGGATCATCACACATGGGAGGGTTTGAGGATGTGCCGACTTTGTTCGGACCAGTGGTGTTCGAACCTGGTGAAGTCTTGGATTTGAGGACAAATCCTCTTCAAGAGGAGGGGAATGATGCGGCCCGAGGTCCTTCAAAGAGACAAGAGGTTCATTTTCCGGCTGGAACGGCGAAGAAGACGCCGGAACGGAGGTCAAACGAGAGCCGAGAACGTGCCGAGGAGTTTGGATCAGAATTTTGGCTAGGTGTCGTCCGACACCTAGGCTTGTCGGGCGACATAAAGGTCGAGGAGGAGTTTCTGTGGAACACGAGGCTCAACCCGAGGTGAAATCCGAGCTGCGGATTTGGTGTCGGCCGACACCTATATCCTGTCGGCCGACAGGTCTGCGATTTCAGCAGCGCGGACGTCTTTTATTTTCCAGCTTTCTATCTTTTATTCCTTTTTCGTTTTTAGGGTTTTTTATGCCTATATAAGGCTTTCAAGACATTGTTTTTGACACAACTTTGATATTGAATAATTATTATTTCGTGAGATTTAATTTCTCTCTTGGTTTTGTCGAATTCTTCCGGGTTCTACCAAAAGAATTCAACCGGCGAATCAACGAAGCAGTCACCCTTCGTTTGTGTGTCTTCATCGTCTCCGAATTATTGATTCAACGTCTCGTTGGAGTTTAGGGATTTCGAACCTAAATCATTTCGTGGGTTAGGATCAAGGGTTTTGGGATCTCCACCAGGTATCCTTTTCCGATTATTCCGTGTCTACTTCTCTTCCGATCGAGGTACGTATCACCTACGTAGCCTATAAAAGCACTCCTATGGTCTTCTCTATTCTCATGCCAAGTGAATTATTCATAACATAATTCTAGAGAGAGAAAATAGAGAAAGTGTTGGAGTTGTGTACTTAATGTCTAGATTTAAGTAACGGTAAACTCCCGATCATAGCATTTAATCTATTAAATTAATAAACAATTGTTTGCTTTTAATTATTATTAATTAAATATATGCAAATTCATAGTCCTAGATTTTATACGTTGTAGTTAGTATGGTGTGTCGGGCCCACACAGAAGATCATACTATCGGTTACTCGTATTTAATCAAACAGTGGCTCACGACCTAGATGGACCCGGACCAATCCATCGGTATAGTCGTTGTGTGAGAGAGAAAATAATTTGTCTTAATTATTTTATCACACTTGTACACTTGGTGTATTGAGCGGATCGTTGAGATTCATCGATTAGGATTGCCGGCGATAATCGATTCGAGTCTCAGTGTATTTTATTCTTAATCCCCGATATTGTTGCGGGTGTGTATATTTAATATAAGTGACTTTGATTTACCAAAGGAATTAACCGATTTAATTATTGGGTTAATTACCGGTTAAGTTGGGTCACTATATTTTATATATGGCATGCCGTGAATGATTGACCGGACAGTGTATCCCGGAAGGGTTGATAATATCCCCGAGATGAGTTCATAAGGAATTATTGTGTAAACCTCATGAGTGGATTCGTTCCGCACAATAATTAAGGTTGAATGGTACTAGTCTCGGATTAAAGAGATGAATAAATTAATTAGCAATAAATTAATTTTATTCATGGATATTTAAATCTTAAATACACGGAATAAATAATACTACCGGAGAAATATTATTTGATATAATATGTATTGGGAGTGCAATTAATTTATATAGTGGAAAATAAATTAATTAATATTAATGGGAGATTAATAGATTTGGGCTAGGGCTCAATTTAATCATTAATATTGGAAGCCCAATATTCCACCTCCTTTAGATCCCCTACGTAGCCTATAAAAGCACTACATGGTCTTCTCTATTCTACATAACACAAGATCATAATTCTCCTAGAGAGAGAAAGTAGAGAGAGAGAGAAGAGGATCCATAAGCTTGGAGGATCGTCGCCCACCCGACGTTCAAGCTAGTGCAAGGAATACGTGGGAAGATCGTAAGGTCATCAACTTAGATTCGTTTCTCCGCACAACGAATTAAAATGTAAAATCATATACTCTCTTCTATGATTTTATGTGAATTGATTGTGATACATACATGAACGCACGATCCGGGAAAACGATGAACCTCGGGGACGGGGATTCGAGATCCCCGGCGAGGATCGAAGGTGGCGGTCGAACCCTAGGGTTCGGACCGCCGCGACGCGCGACAAGGGGAAGCCCCGGCTGGACGCCGGGGCATGCGATCGACTTCGGTCGATCGCCGGGGATGCCGCGGGCTGGCGCCACGGCGGATCCCCTCGGCCACCCTCGTCGGCGGCGCGTCGCAAGGAGCCCTCGGCTGGAGCCGAGGGGCGATCGAGCCCGTGAGCTCGATCGCGGGGCTGCTACGAGCAGCCCCGGGGATGCCGTGAGGCATCCCAGCGATCGCTACGAGAGCGATCGCGAGCCCCGTGCGAGGGCTCGGCTGGGCGCGCGGGTCCGCCCGTGCGGTGCTCGGTCGAGCCTCGGGTCGTACGGTGGTTCGCGGTTGGATCTCCGGCGACGGAATTTCGGTCGGGTTGTCGGTTTCCGCAAATTTAGATAACCCGGGATATCGAATTCCAGCAATTGGTATCAGAGCGTTTGGTTTCGTGTTCATGTATGTGTTCAATTGTGTTCTACCTTGCAGGGATTCCGACTATCATGGTTAAAATTAATTGTTAATTATTGGTTTAATTAATTGCTATTTAATTTACCATGATTGTTCGTTTATTAAACTCCCGGACATGTCGAGATTCGTTTTGTGTGGATGAATGCTTGTAATAGTAAAAATTCGGGGGTTGACCGAATTTAGATTTATTATTATTGTTCTATGTTTTCCGGAAAGTGTATAGGGTCGATTTCATGTATAGAATCGATACCGGAATTGTAAATTTATTTCTTGTAATTTATTTACGTTGGATCGATGCCGAGATGACCGCCGGAGAACTCATGAGACGAAGAAGACGAAGAGGACGAAGGACCGAAGGGGTCGATCACCCCATGATCGACCCATGATCGACCAAGGGAAGGGGGCGTCGCGCCCCTTCGGCCGTGGGCTGTCGCCGGCGACGGTGGCGGCTGGCCGGTTGGAGTGGCGGCGGCGGGTGCTCCCTCCCGGTGGCGGCGGTCGGTGGTGGTGGTGGTGGTGCGGGGATCCCCAACCCGTGCTACTCCTACTCCTACCAAGATACTACTTACCTAATTAATTCAAGTTTTCCTATTTTGAGTATTCCTAACTTTGGGAACTCTCATAGAAATAGAAAAAGAATTAATTGGAATTATTTTTATTCCTTATTCTATTATGGAAGTCTTCTAGAGTATTCCGAGTTCTACTTGGAATAGGATCCTAGAGATTTAATAGAATTGGAAAGGAATAAAAGTTAATTTAGGATTGATTTATTTCCTAATTGATTATTCCTATTTTATGGGAATTTTCATAGTAATGGAAATTAATTAATCTTGGAAAGTAGAAGAGTCCTAATTTATTTTATTTCCTTATTCTATTATAGAAGTCTTCTAGAATATTCCAAGTTTGACTTGGATAGATTATTCTAGAGATTTAATAGAATTAGATAGGAAAATAAATAAATAAAAATATTAATAATATTTAATTTTATTTTTGATTTATTCGATTGACTTAATTTTCGAATTGAGTATCTTTTGGATTTATTAAAAATAAATAGATTTAAATATTGGGATTAATATTCTCGTCACATGGAGCATTCAAGAACGAAGACTGAAGACTAGAAGACGCATACGGAGATGGAATAAAGCCATGATAGTCGGAAAATAATTTTTCTAGCATTATTTTGACTATGTGCTATGTGCTTTATTGCTTGTATGCATGCTTATGTGTTCAATTATGCATTAGATAGCGTATCCCTTTGTTATAAAAAAGCTAAGTGGGAGCGGGGATGGAAACATTCCCATGGTCTCCATTACTGTTCTCTTGGTGACTCTTATGGATTTTTTTAAAGTTCGTATAGATGTGTCATTGGAGGAGAATTCTTGTAATTCCTTTTACAAGAGACATTGATTAAGTTTATCAAACAATGCCTAATTTGTCTTTCTGAAACTGACTTCAAGTCGACTCATTCTCACCCCGGGGAGTGGAATGGAGCCAAAGCCACTTGGTCATGTCGAGGACACAAATTAGAGGCAGTCGTACCATTCCTTGATAGATTGATCGATTGTCTGCTCGGCTCCCTCATTTATGAGAGATAGGGTTGTTCGCATGGTGAATCACTGGTTAGAAACTTCGAGTTTCACTTATGATTCTCCGCGTCTTGATTTACAAAATCGAATGCTTCAAGTAATTGGGAGTCAACTATAAAAATCTTTTGGTGTAGTAAACGTCCACACGAACGTGGCTTGCTATGCTGAATGGGATTTTTGGAAATAGTTGATGTAGACAGTTATAGGGAATTGTGAGGGATTGTGAGTTATCGTAAACGTCCACACTAACGTGGCTTGCGGTGACATAGCAATTCCAAATGATTCACCTTAGTACTGAGTAATGGTTTACACTTAGGTACGCTTTATAGTATTCTTCCCAACGAAGTAACGCTATAATGATGTACGACCGAAGCAAATCTAATTGCTAAATCATTTGGGTGGGTAAACGTCCACACGAACGTGGCTTGCCTTACCTGATGGGATTTTAGATGTGATTAGTGATTTAATGATATTATTTGAGGGAGATAATATCGGATATTAAATTGATTGTTTGTTTAAATGTGCTTATAGGTTTAGAGAATAGCTATGAACCCACTTTCTATGATACTCAAGGAGCATAAGCTCACTGGCCCCAACTATATTGATTGGAAGAGAAATTTAGACATTGTCCTAACTTCGGAGGAGTACAAGTTTGTACTCCATGAAGTGTGCCCTGCTGAGCCCACGGCTGCCTAAACTGATGAGGAAAAACTGACATATCGGAAGTGGAAAAAGGCTGATGAAATGGCTAGGTGTTATATTTTGGCTTCCATGTCAAATGTACTCCAAACCCAACATGAGTCGATGGACACTGCCTATGATATGATGTTTAACCTCAAGGAGATGTTTGGGGAGCAAGATCGTGCGGCAATGCAAGAAGCCATGAGAGTCCTCATGTCGACTACTCAATCTGAAGGAACGCCCGTTGGGGAGCACGTTCTTAAGATGATGAGTTTGTTGAATGAACTTGAGGTCCTAGGAGCTTCTATTGATGCTGAGACGCAAGTCGACATCATACTCCAGTCTCTGGCCCCTAGTTTTGAGCAGTTTCGTATGAGTTATAATATGGGTAAACTATCTTATACTCTTGCGCAACTCCTGACTGAACTAAAGGCGGCAGAGGGGATCTACAAGAAGGGCAAGTCTCAAGCGCTTGTAGCTACCAAGTCCAAAGGCTTTAAGCCTGGTGGAGGTAGGGGCAAGAAAAGGAAGCAAGCCTGGAAACCCAGTGGTGTCAAGAGGACTATACCACGAGTGGGGGCTGCAAAGCCAAAGGGTAAGTGCTTCCGATGCAACAAGATGGGACACTGGAAGTCTGAATGTCCTCTCAAAGGTACGAATTTTCCTTAGTCGTAAAAACATAGTCAGCGGTATTATCTACCAGAATTCTGGTGTGTAGATATGGAACCACTGACGGTATGTGCATTTTTGAATGCAGGGGTTCCAGAAAACCCGGCGACTTAGAGAGGAAGAGTTCGAGTCTACACGGGCAAAGCTGTAGAGGAGGCAGCGGTTGCGGTGGAAGACATTTATCTGCTTTAGTAGTTAAATAGGATTTCATTTTAAGATTATTGCATTATGTACCCTTTTATTTTAGAAAGAACGTTTAGTTCTGGATTTCTATTAATGGATATTTTATTTCTTTAATCATTTGATGATTTTGATAAGAAATAATGGCATTATCTATTCTGGTACATTAGATAGCAATATATGAATGATAGATCCTAAGTCTACCCCAATGCAACGAACCGTTCTATAACTTGTTTTACTTATTAGATATTTCTTTATTAATCATTATACTTGTGAAATCTTATACTTAGTAGTATTTTCAAATGAGATTCAAATGGTCGAAATTGATTTGATCAATTATAGTTGAAGGAATGGACCTTCCGACCTAAGGATTGAATTTGGAGGATAATACGTCTAAGCAAACCTTTCTTGAAAAAGGGTAGAATTCAAACAAGTATTGGAAATGATTAGATATGCAGACATATGTGTATATTAGAAAGGTACGAGTAATTCTTCAAAAATACTCAAGTGATGGATTAGAATGCTTGATGTGCCATAAAAGCAAAGTGTTTTGACTAGTCAATAGACACAAAGCGATTATGGGGAACCATCAAAGTATATCCATTAGGAGTCTGCGACTCGGTCGCGGAGGCCATCACCTATCTGAATAACACATAGCGTAATCAAAGATTGGGATTCAATCCCAAAGGGGCGCGCCATACACTTGCGTGTAGAAATGGTGCGTTATAAAGAAATGGAAATCTGATGGTAAAAGGACAAGTCGTTCAGAACTACCTATGTTCTATGGATATTCCTAGATACAACTGTTGGAATTCGGTATCCCGGGCCATTAAAAATTGCGGAAAATAATAACCCGACCGAAATCCTCTCGCCGGAAACCAATCACGAACACCACGAAGAACCGGGCTCGTCAAGAGCATCGCCGCGGGATAAACCCGCGGCTAAACCCTAGCCGAGCCCCACCGTGGGGCTCGCGATCGCCGTCGATCGCGTGGGGCTGCTCCGGCAACCCCGGGGCGGTGAGTCTGGCGACTTCACCGCCCACGCCGTCGGGAGGGGCGGTCAGCCCAGCTGACCACCGCGGCAACAGCCGCGGCTCGCCCCCGCGATCGAGCCCAGCTCGATCGCTAGCCCCGGCGTCCAGCCGGGGTCCCTTCGCGCGGATCGCCGCGATCGAACCCTAGGTTCGATCGCCCCTCGGCTCCCAGCCGAGGGCTCCTCTCGAGCTTCGCCGGGGATCTCGAATCCCCGTCCCCGAAGTTCGTCGTTTTTCCCGGATCATGCGTTCATGTATGTATCACAATTAATCCACATAAAATCATAGAAGAGAGTATATGATTTTACCTTTTGATTCGTTGTGCGGAGAAACGGAATCAAGATGATGACCTTACGATCTTCCCACGTATTCCTTGCACTAGCTTGAACGTCGGGTGGGCGACGATCCTCCAAGCTTATGGATCCTCTTCTCTCTCTCTCTACTTTCTCTCTCTAGAAGAATTATGATCTTCAAGTTATGATGTGTGTAGAAAAGAGAAGACCATGTAGTGCTTTTATAGGCTACGTAGGGGATCTAAAGGAGGTGGAATATTGGGCTTCCAATATTAATGATTAAATTGAGCCCAAGCCCAAATCTATTAATCTCCCATTAATATTAATTAATTTATTTTCCACTATATAAATTAATTGCACTCCCAATATTAAACCATATTATATCAAATAATATTTCTCCGGTAGTATTATTTATTCCGTGTATTTAAGATTTAAATATCCATGAATAAAATTAATTTATTGCTAATTAATTTATATTCATCTCTTGAATCCGAGACTAGTACCATTCAACCTTAATTATTGTGCGGAACGAATCCACTCATGAGGTTTACACAATAATTCCTTTTGAACTCATCTCGGGGATATTATCAACCCTTACGGGATACACTGTCCGGTCAATTATTCACGGCATGCCATATATAAAATATAGTGACCCAACTTAACCGGTAATTAACCCAATAATTAAATCGGTTAATTCCTTTGGTAAATCAAAGTCACTTATATTAAATATACACACCCGCAATAATATCGGGGATTAAGAATAAAATACACTGAGACTCGAATCGACTATCGCCGGCAATCCTAATCGATGAATCTCAACGATCCGCTCAATACACCAAGTGTACAAGTGTGATAAAATAATTAAGATAAATTATTTTCTCTCTCACACAACGACTATACCGATAGATTAGTTCGTGTCCATCTAGGTCGTGAGCAACTGTTCGATTAAATACGAGTAACCGATAGTATGATCTTCTGTGTGCCCATGCACACCATACTAACTACAACGTATAAAATCCAGAACCATGGTTTGCATTTATTTAATTATCAAGTAATTAAAAGCAAAACAATTGTTCGTTAATTTAATAGATTAAATGCTATGACGGGGAGTTTACCGTTACTTAAATCTAGACATTAAGTACACAACTCCAACAATCTCCCACTTGTACTAAGGTCTAGTCATTTCCTCCAAACTCCCGGTTCCCATACTCATCACGTGCTTTAAAGTGTACTTCCGAGAAGTACTATGTGAGTGAGCAATCTAGGTTGCCGCTCTGAAGTTATCTTGGTGACTACTACGTCGTCTCCCCTGACGATGACTCGTATCAGGTGGTACTTGCTCTATGTGTTAACATCACTTTTGACTTATGACCTCTTCTAGTTCACCGTGCACCGCCATTCAATAGCCTTTGGTAAACTAAGAGTCATATCCAAGTCAAGAGGTTATCCCGGAACCTAACCAAAACTTCCGCTGCCTCTGAGGCTGCTATTCGGTTATGAGAGAGTCTGAAAAGCGTCCCGCTTATCATTCTTTCATTCATGGTTCCACCTCTTTCTAAAAGTGAACACATAGCCTGATATCGACTTTCACTGGTCCTTCTCTGATTTTTGGATCTGAGAATCTGTAATCTAAGAAGATTTCGTCTTGCTCAAGTCAGTACTATGAAAGTACTCCTGCAGCATTCGAACATCCCTTATCCAGATTACTTTGATATCCTCCCACTACGCAAACCGCATAGTTTGATATCAGGTTCTTGTTTTACAACATTGCATCTATAAAGCTTTCCATACTTGAAGTATAGGAAACTGCTTTGTCCTCATCTATCTCCTTCATGTGTTCGAACACATAACCTTTAAATAGATGTTTATTCTGTCTCTGAAAGGCAATAACCTTTCTCAGAAGTATGCATGTTAAAAACAAATCTTAATCGTACAAGATATCTAGGAGAAGTACAATGTTCTTATCTCTAGATCATAAGACCTTAAGAACATGCTCTAACTTCTTCTCAATCTTATATCTCGATTTATTTAGACAACCATTATTTTATGTCTGACAGCATTTTTACATTGTTGCCAATGATGAAATGTTATCTACATAAAATCTCCGAGAAACACCACCTTGTTTCCATTACGTTTTCAATACACCTTTCGTCTATGCCTTTTGATGAATCCATCAACTGGACTATCCCATCAATTCGCAAGTTCCACGATTCGTAGCTTTATTTCAATCCATAAATGGATTTACTAAGCTTGTACTCTAAATGATCTAGCCTCTTAACAATAATTCTTATTGTTCCAAGCAGGCACATTTAGATCTAGTACTGCCCTTATGCAGAGCTAGGGGTCGATTTCATCTTTACTAGATCCAGAGTCCGAACTCCTCTAGTCTTATGATTATCTCTGGTTGTCCGACAACCTCCCACTGCAATGGCGTCCCGGTGTATAACAGTAATAACAATAGGTGCAGTATGTGGTGCACTTCTACTCGGTTTGGCTGGTTCCTAGTCTTTTGTCCTTCTTCTCATTTCAAGGTATTACGTCAATTTAGGCTTTGGGGTCCATCTAATAGTCTTCCTCTATGAACCGGACGAGAGACGTCCCTCTGGTTCGTAGTACTATAGAACACACAATACTTCGTTCATCTAGGATATCCTACAACCATATTCAATATGCCGTTGTATCCAGGAATATCCATAGAACATAGGTGGTTCCGAACAACTTGTTCTTTTACTATTAGATTTTCCATTTCTTTATAGCGCACCATCTCTACACGCAAGTGTATGGCGCGGTCCTTTGGGATTGAATCCCAATCTTTGATTATGCTATGTGTTACTTAGATAAGTGATGGCCTTGGTGACCGAGTCACAGGCTCCTAATGAATATACTTTGATGGTTCCCCATAATAGCTTTGTGTCCATTGACTAGTCAAAACACTTTGCTTTTATGGCACATCAAGCATTCTAATCCATCACCGAGTATTCTCTGAGAGAATTTCTCGTACCTTTCTAATTTACACATATGTCTGCATATCTAATCATTTCCAATACTTGTCTGAATTCTATCCTTTATCCAGAAAGGTTTACTTAGATGTATTATCCTTCAAATTAAACCCTTAGGTCGGAAGGTCCATTCCTTCAACTTTAATTGATCAAATCAATTTCGACCATTTGAATCTTATTTGAAAAATACTACTAAGTATAAGAATTCACAAGTATAATGATTAATAAAGAAATATCTAACAAGTAAAACAAGTTATAGAACGGTTTGTTGCATCGTGGTAGACTAAGGATTCATCATTCATATATTGCTATCTAATGTACCAGAATAGATAATGCCATTATTTCTTATCAAAATCATCCAATGATTAAAGAAATAAAATATCCATTCATTAATAATAGAAATCCAGAACATAACGTTCTTTCTAAAATAAAGGGGTACATAATGCAATAACTTTGAAATGAAATCCTATTTAACTACTAAAGCAGATAAATGTCTTCCACCGCAACCGCTGCCTCCTCTACAGCTTTGCCTTGACTATTCCTCCATTTCCAAGTCTTTGGGTTCCCTGGTGTCCCTGCATTTTTAAATGCATACATACCGTCAGTGGATCCATATCTACCAACCAGGTTCTGGTAGATAAACCAGCTGACTATGTTTTAAAGACTAAGGAGAGAATCTCATACCTTCTCCAGGAGAAAATAAAGACTTCCAGTCCCCAGAAAGTTTTCTTTGAGAATGACTGCCCGAAGGCTTTCTCACCCTTTTCCGTGGTCCAAGAGTAGAACTACAGGGCTTCTTTGTCTGCTTCTCCATTCCATGGTTTATGCCCCTAGGTTCGAAACCTTTGGCTTTGGCCATAAGAGCTCGCGATTGTCTCAACTCATCCAAAAGGTCCAACATCTCGAAAACGTGTTCAAGCGTTTCCTCGAAGCGACTGACCTTTATGAGTATCCTCATCGCCTCTTTTCTAACCTTCTCGTTGTCTCTAAACATAAGCTTGAGTTTTAGCATGATATCATGATTGGTGGTTAATGCAAAAACACTGTTCCACTTCTCAAAATCATCTTTTTCCTCAGTAGTTGAGACATGAGTTGGTTTAGGAGGACAAAGTTCACTGAGTACAAACTTGTACTCAGCAACAGTCTGGGAAATGTCTAACTCGTTATTCCATCCAACACAGTATGGAACTAGTGCGTTGAATTCCTTGAGTATCATAGAAAGTGGGTTCATAGCTATTCTCTAAACCTATAAGCACATTTAAACAAACAATTAATTTAATATCCGATATTATCTCCCTCAAATAATATCATTAAATTACTAATTACATCTAAAATCCCATCAGGTAAGGCAAGCCACGGTGTGTGGACGTTTACCCACCCAAACGATTTAGCAATTAGATTTGTTTTGGTCATACATCATTTATAGCGGAACCTCGGTGGGAGGAATACTATAAAGCGTATCTAAGTGTAAACCATTACTCAGCACCAAAGGAAATAGTTTTGGAATTGCTACATCACCGCAAGCCACGTTGTGTGGACGTTTACGACAACTTCACAAATCTTCACAATTCCTTACAACTGTCTACATCAATTAATCCAAAATCCGTCAGTATAGCAAGCCACGTTGTGTGGACGTTTACTATACTAAGAGACTTTTATAATTGACTCCCAATTACAAGATGCATTCGATCAAGACGCGGAGAATCATAAGTGAAACTCGAAGTTTCTAACCAGTGATTCACCATGCGATCAACCCTATCTCTCATAAAATGAGGGAGCCGAGCAGACAATCGATCCATCTATCAAAGAATGGTACGACTGCCTCTAATTTGTGTCCTCGACATGACCAAGTGGCTTTGGCTCCATTCCACTCCCCGGGGTGAGAATGAGTCGACTTGAAGTCAGTTTCAGAAAGACAAATTAGGCATTGTTTGATAAACTTAATCAATGTCTCTTGTAAAAGGAATTACAAGAATTCTCCTCCAATGACACATCTATACGAACTTCAAAAGTCCATAAGAGTCACCAAGAGAACAATAATGGAGACCATGGGAATGTTTCCATCCCCGCTCCCACTTAGCTTTTTATAACAAAGGGATACGCTATCTAATGCATAATTAAACACATAAGCATGCATACAAGTAATAAAGCACATATCACATAGTCAAAATAAGCTAGAAAATTATTTTCCGACTATCATGGCTTTATTCCATCTCCGTATGCGTCTTCTAGTCTTCAGTCTTCGTTCTTGAATGCTTCATGTGACGAGAATATTAATCCCAATATTTAAGTCTATTTATTTTCAATAAATCCAAAAGATACTTAATTCGAAAATTAAGTCAATCGAATAAATCAAAAATAAAATTAAATATTATTAATATTTTTATTTATTTATTTTCCTATCTAATTCTATTAAATCTCTAGAATAATCTATCCAAGTCAAACTTGGAATATTCTAGAAGACTTTCTATAATAGAATAAGGAAATAAAATAAATTGGGACTCTTCTACTTTCCAAGATTAATTAATTTCCATTACTATGAAAATTCCCATAAAATAGGAATAATCAATTAGGAAATAAATCAATCCTAAATTAACTTTTATTCCTTTCCAATTCTATTAAATCTCTAGGATCCTATTCCAAGTAGAACTCGGAATACTCTAGAAGATTTCCATAATAGAATAAGGAATAAAAATAATTCCAATTAATTCTTTTCCTATCTTCATGAGAGTTCCCAAAGTTAGGAATACTCAAAATAGGAAAACTTGAATCAATTAGGTAAGTAGAATCTTGGTAGGATTAGGAGTAGCACGGGTTGGGGATCCCCGCACCACCCCCTACCGCCGACCACCACCACCGCCGGGCACCACCGCCGCCGTCCCCCAGCCACGCGCCACCACCACCGGTGGCCGGCGTGGCCGGAAACCCTAACGGGCAGCCCCGGGCGTGGGGTCGATCGATCCTCATGGGGATCGATCATGGGGATGATCGACCCCCCCTTCTTTTCGTCCTCTTCGTCTTCTTCGTCTCATGAGTTCTCCGGCGGTCGTCTCGGCATCGATCCAACGTAAATAAATTACAAGAAATAAATTTACAATTCCGGTATCGATTCTATACATGAAATCGACCCTATACACTTTCCGGAAAACATAGAACGTAATAATAAATCCTAAATTCGGTCAACCCCCGAATTTTTACTATTACAAGCATTCATCCACACAAAACGAATCTCGACATGTCCGAGAGTTTAATAAACGAACAATCATGGTAAATTAAATAGCAATTAATTGAACGAATAATTAACAATTAATTAAACCATGATAGTCGGAATCCCTGCAAGGTAGAACGCAATTGAACACATACATGAACACGAAACCAAACGCTCTGATACCAATTGTTGGAATTCGGTATCCCGGGCCATTAAAAATTGCGGAAAATAATAACCCGACCGAAATCCTCTCGCCGGAAACCAATCACGAACACCACGAAGAACCGGGCTCGTCAAGAGCATCGCCGCGGGATAAACCCGCGGCTAAACCCTAGCCGAGCCCCACCGTGGGGCTCGCGATCGCCGTCGATCGCGTGGGGCTGCTCCGGCAGCCCCGGGGCGGTGAGTCCGGCGACTTCACCGCCCACGCCGTCGGGAGGGGCGGTCAGCCCAGCTGACCACCGCGGCAACAGCCGCGGCTCGCCCCCGCGATCGAGCCCAGCTCGATCGCTAGCCCCGGCGTCCAGCCGGGGTCCCTTCGCGCGGATCGCCGCGATCGAACCCTAGGTTCGATCGCCCCTCGGCTCCCAGCCGAGGGCTCCTCTCGAGCTTCGCCGGGGATCTCGAATCCCCGTCCCCGAAGTTCGTCGTTTTTCCCGGATCATGCGTTCATGTATGTATCACAATTAATCCACATAAAATCATAGAAGAGAGTATATGATTTTACCTTTTGATTCGTTGTGCGGAGAAACGGAATCAAGATGATGACCTTACGATCTTCCCACGTATTCCTTGCACTAGCTTGAACGTCGGGTGGGCGACGATCCTCCAAGCTTATGGATCCTCTTCTCTCTCTCTCTACTTTCTCTCTCTAGAAGAATTATGATCTTCAAGTTATGATGTGTGTAGAAAAGAGAAGACCATGTAGTGCTTTTATAGGCTACGTAGGGGATCTAAAGGAGGTGGAATATTGGGCTTCCAATATTAATGATTAAATTGAGCCCAAGCCCAAATCTATTAATCTCCCATTAATATTAATTAATTTATTTTCCACTATATAAATTAATTGCACTCCCAATATTAAACCATATTATATCAAATAATATTTCTCCGGTAGTATTATTTATTCCGTGTATTTAAGATTTAAATATCCATGAATAAAATTAATTTATTGCTAATTAATTTATATTCATCTCTTGAATCCGAGACTAGTACCATTCAACCTTAATTATTGTGCGGAACGAATCCACTCATGAGGTTTACACAATAATTCCTTTTGAACTTATCTCGGGGATATTATCAACCCTTACGGGATACACTGTCCGGTCAATTATTCACGGCATGCCATATATAAAATATAGTGACCCAACTTAACCGGTAATTAACCCAATAATTAAATCGGTTAATTCCTTTGGTAAATCAAAGTCACTTATATTAAATATACACACCCGCAATAATATCGGGGATTAAGAATAAAATACACTGAGACTCGAATCGACTATCGCCGGCAATCCTAATCGATGAATCTCAACGATCCGCTCAATACACCAAGTGTACAAGTGTGATAAAATAATTAAGATAAATTATTTTCTCTCTCACACAACGACTATACCGATAGATTAGTTCGTGTCCATCTAGGTCGTGAGCAACTGTTCGATTAAATACGAGTAACCGATAGTATGATCTTCTGTGTGCCCATGCACACCATACTAACTACAACGTATAAAATCCAGAACCATGGTTTGCATTTATTTAATTATCAAGTAATTAAAAGCAAAACAATTGTTCGTTAATTTAATAGATTAAATGCTATGACGGGGAGTTTACCGTTACTTAAATCTAGACATTAAGTACACAACTCCAACAACAACGACATATTGAATATGGTTGTAGGATATCCTAGATGAACGAAGTATTGTGTGTTCTATAGTACTACGAACCAGAGGGACGTCTATCGTCCGGTTCATAGAGGAAGACTATCAGATGAACCACAAAGCCTAAAATTGACGTAATACCTTAAAATGAGAAGAAGGACAAAAGACTAGGAACCAGCCAAACCGAGTAGAAGTACACCACACACTGCACCTATTGTTATTACTGTTATACACCGGGACGCCATTGCAGTGGGAGGTTGTCGGACAACCAGAGATATTCATAAGACTAGAGGAGTTCGGACTCTGGATCTAGTAAAGATGAAATCGACCCCTAGCTCTGCATAAGGACGGTACTAGATCTAAATGTGCCTGCTTGGAACAATAAGGTTTATTGTTGAGAGGCTAGATCATTTAGATTACAAGCTTAGTAAATCCATTTATGGATTGAAATAAAGCTATGAATCGTGGAACTTGCGAATTGATGGGATAGTCCATTTGATGGATTCATCAAAAGGCATAGACGAAAGGTGTATTGAAGACGTAATGGAAACAAGGTGGTGTTTCTCGGAGATTTTATGTAGATAACATTTCATCATTGGCAACAATGTAAAAAATGTTGTCAGGCATAAAATAATGGTTGTCTAAATAAATCGAGATATAAGATTGAGAAGAAGTTAGAGCATGTTCTTAAGATCTTATGATCTAGAGATAAGAACATTGTACTTCTCCTAGACATCTTGTACGATTAAGGTTTGTTTTAAACATGCATACTTCTGAGAAAGGTTATTGCCTTTCAGGGACAGAATAAAGATCTATCTAAAGGATATGTGTTCGAACACATGAAGGAGATAGATGAGGACAAAGCAGTTTCCTATACTTCAAGTATGGAAAGCTTTATAGATGCAATGTTGTAAAACAAGAACCTGATATCAACTATGCGGTTTGCGTAGTGGGAGGATATCAAAGTAATCTGGATAAGGGATGTTCAAATGCTGCAAGAGTACTTTCATAGTACTGGCTTACAGAGCAAGACGAAATCTTCTTAGATTACAGATTCTCAGATCCAAAAATCAGAGAAGGACCAGTGAAAGTCGATATCAGGCTATGTGTTCACTTTTAGAAAGAGGTGGAACCATGAAGTGAAAGAGTGATAAGCGGGACGCTTCTCAGACTCTCTCATAACCGAATAGCAGCCTCAGAGGCAGCGGAAGTTTTGGTTAGGTTCCGGGATAACCTCTTGACTTGGATATGACTCTTAGTTTACCAAAGGCTATTGGATAGCGGTGCACGGTGAACTGGAAGAGGTCATAAGTCAAAAGTGATGATAACACATAGAGCAAGTACCACCTGATACGAGTCATCGTCAGGGAGACGACGTAGTAGTCACCAAGATAACTTCAGAGCGGCAACCTAGATTGCTCACTCACATAGTACTTCTCGGAAGTACACTTTAAAGCACGTGATGAGTATGGGAACCGGGAGTTTGGAGGAAATGACTAGACCTTAGTACAAGTGGGAGATTGTTGGAGTTGTGTACTTAATGTCTAGATTTAAGTAACGGTAAACTCCCGATCATAGCATTTAATCTATTAAATTAATAAACAATTGTTTGCTTTTAATTATTATTAATTAAATATATGCAAATTCATAGTCCTAGATTTTATACGTTGTAGTTAGTATGGTGTGTCGGGCCCACACAGAAGATCATACTATCGGTTACTCGTATTTAATCAAACAGTGGCTCACTACCTAGATGGACCCGGACCAATCCATCGGTATAGTCGTTGTGTGAGAGAGAAAATAATTTGTCTTAATTATTTTATCACACTTGTACACTTGGTGTATTGAGCGGATCGTTGAGATTCATCGATTAGGATTGCCGGCGATAATCGATTCGAGTCTCAGTGTATTTTATTCTTAATCCCCGATATTGTTGCGGGTGTGTATATTTAATATAAGTGACTTTCATTTACCAAAGGAATTAACCGATTTAATTATTGGGTTAATTACCGGTTAAGTTGGGTCACTATATTTTATATATGGCATGCCGTGAATGATTGACCGGACAGTGTATCCCGGAAGGGTTGATAATATCCCCGAGATGAGTTCATAAGGAATTATTGTGTAAACCTCATGAGTGGATTCGTTCCGCACAATAATTAAGGTTGAATGGTACTAGTCTCGGATTAAAGAGATGAATAAATTAATTAGCAATAAATTAATTTTATTCATGGATATTTAAATCTTGAATACACGGAATAAATAATACTACCGGAGAAATATTATTTGATATAATATGGTTTAATATTGGGAGTGCAATTAATTTATATAGTGGAAAATAAATTAATTAATATTAATGGGAGATTAATAGATTTGGGCTTGGGCTCAATTTAATCATTAATATTGGAAGCCCAATATTCCACCTCCTTTAGATCCCCTACGTAGCCTATAAAAGCACTACATGGTCTTCTCTATTCTACATAACACAAGATCATAATTCTCCTAGAGAGAGAAAGTAGAGAGAGAGAGAAGAGGATCCATAAGCTTGGAGGATCGTCGCCCACCCGACGTTCAAGCTAGTGCAAGGAATACGTGGGAAGATCGTAAGGTCATCAACTTAGATTCGTTTCTCCGCACAACGAATTAAAAGGTAAAATCATATACTCTCTTCTATGATTTTATGTGAATTGATTGTGATACATACATGAACGCACGATCCGGGAAAACGATGAACCTCGGGGACGGGGATTCGAGATCCCCGGCGAGGATCGAAGGTGGCGGTCGAACCCTAGGGTTCGGACCGCCGCGACGCGCGACAAGGGGAAGCCCCGGCTGGACGCCGGGGCATGCGATCGACTTCGGTCGATCGCCGGGGATGCCGCGGGCTGGCGCCACGGCGGATGCCCTCGGCCACCCTCGTCGGCGGCGCGTCGCAAGGAGCCCTCGGCTGGAGCCGAGGGGCGATCGAGCCCGTGAGCTCGATCGCGGGGCTGCTACGAGCAGCCCCGGGGATGCCGTGAGGCATCCCAGCGATCGCTACGAGAGCGATCGCGAGCCCCGTGCGGGGGCTCGGCTGGGCGCGCGGGTCCGCCCGTGCGGTGCTCGGTCGAGCCTCGGGTCGTACGGTGGTTCGCGGTTGGATCTCCGGCGACGGAATTTCGGTCGGGTTGTCGGTTTCCGCAAATTTAGATAACCCGGGATATCGAATTCCAGCAGAAAGAGATCCATGGAAGCTTGGAGGATCGTCGCCCACCCCGACGTTCAAGCTAGTGCAAGGAATACGTGGGAAGATCTCAAGGTCATCAACTAGATCTCGATTTTCCGACAAACGAGAACAAGGTAAAATCATAGAACCCCCTCGATGAATTTAATTTAATCATCGTGAAAATACCTTGAACCAAGATCCGAGAGACGAAGCCCCGGACGAGGATCGATCGGGCAGTGGTGGTCGAAGACCACCGGACCGCCGGCGATCGGATGATCCCCGTGGGGATCGCCTTGCGTGAGAAGCCCCGGCTGGGCACCGAGGATGCGATCGAACCTAGGGTTCGATCGCGGGGATGCTGCGGGGTGACCCGCAGCCGCTCGTGCGTTACTGCGGGAATTCCCGTAGCGGCTCGCATGGGCGAGCCACCCCCTCACGAGCAGCGAGCCCGTGAGCTCGCTGCGGGGCTGCTACGAGCAGCCCCGGGGATGCACAATGCATCCCCAGCGATTGCTACGGGAGAAATCGCGAGCCCCCTCGTGGGGACTCGGCTGGCGCACGCGACCTCGCGGTCTCGCTGGGCGTTCACTCGGGCCCCGACTCACATGGGGTGCTCGTGGTTTCTCCGGGAGTCGATTGGAGTTGTTGTTCCACAATTTTGACAACTCCGAATATTCGATCTCCAAAGAGACGTCGGTCGGAATTAATTAGATAATTTATTTAATTAATAATATTTAAATTTATTAATTCCGGGAAGCCGATTTCCAAAAGATCATTGGTCCTGAAGTACCGGATCTGGGGTTGTCCAGCACATGTGTTGCGACAAGGCGCCGATAAGTTAGAACCTAGATCAGAAATACGGCTGTTTGTAGGATACCCGAAAGGAACTAAGGGTGGCATGTTCTATAGTCCTACGGACCAGAAGATCGTTATAAGTACTAACGCTCGGTTCCTAGAGGAAGACTATGTCATGGACCACAAGCCCAAAAGTGACATAATACTTGATGAGTTGAGAGGTAACGAGGTAGACCTGGATACAGCCGAACCGAGTATAGATACACCACTAGAACCTGCACCTAATACTGTCACTGTTAATACACCGGAACGCCGTCGTAGTGGGAGGGTTTTTAAACAACCAGATAGATGGATTGGACTGGGTGAGTCTTCGGACTCTGGACCTGGAGTTCATGAAATCGATCCCTGGACCTATGATGAGGCGGTACAAGATATAGATGCGCCTTCTTGGAAGAAAGCGATGAAATCCGAAATAGAATCTATGGATTCTAATAAAGTCTGGGATCTTGTAGAACCACCAAGCGGCGTAAAGCCAATTGGGTGTAAATGGGTCTACAAGAGAAAGAGAGGATCTGACGGAAAGGTTGAAACCTTTAAAGCTAGGCTTGTTGCGAAAGGATATACTCAGAAAGAGGGAATCGATTATGAGGAGACCTTCTCGCCGGTAGCCAAGATAAAGTCGATCCGGATTCTCTTATCCATAGCAGCTCATATGGATTATGAGGTGTGGCAAATGGATGTCAAGACAGCTTTCCTTAATGGGAGTCTTGACGAGACGATTTATATGAAACAACCAGAAGGATTCATTGCTAAGGGGCGAGATCATCTAGTGTGCAAGCTTAATCGATCCATTTATGGATTGAAACAAACCTCGAGATCGCGGAACCTGCGGTTTGACGAAGTGGTCCAATCTTTTGGATTCAGTCAAAGCATGGACGAATCGTGTGTGTATTGGAAACGTGATGGAAAGAAGGTGGTGTTTCTCGTGCTTTATGTAGACGACATTCTTCTCATTGGCAACAGTGTGAAAATGTTATCAGACATAAAGGAATGGTTGTCTAGACAATTCGATATGAAAGATTTGGGAGAAGTCGGACATGTTCTAGGGATCAAGGTTATAAGGGATCGCCGGAATAGAACATTGTACCTATCCCAGCAATCTTACATAGACACGATTCTGGCTCGTTTTAACATGCAAAATTCCAAGAAGGGTGAACTACCCTTCAGTAAAGGAACTTATCTTTCTAAGGATATGTGTCCTCGGACACAAAAGGAGAAAGATGAAATGAAAGCAGTTCCCTACGCTTCGGCTGTGGGAAGCTTAATGTATGCAATGTTATGTACGAGGCCTGATATCTGCTATGCAGTTGGCGTGGTAGCGAGATATCAGAGTAACCCTGGAAAGGCTCATTGGACTGCCGTAAAGAGCATTTTCAAGTATTTGCGAAATACTAAGGATTATGTTCTAAGTTACGGGGCAGACAATCTGATTCCTTTGGGTTATACGGATTCGGATTTCCAAGCTGATAAGGACCGGCGAAAGTCGACATCAGGCTATGTGTACACTATGGGAGGTGGAGCCGTATCATGGAAGAGTGTTAAGCAAAAGTGCATTTCAGACTCTACCATGGAAGCTGAATACGTTGCAGCCTCAGAGGCAGCGAAAGAGTCAGTTTGGTTCCTTAATTTCCTCCAGGACTTAGATGTGATTCCGAGTTTGCCCAAGGCTATGACAATTTATTGTGATAATAGCGGTGCAGTGGCAAACAGTAAGGAACCACGGTCCCATAGTGCTATGAAACACATAGAGCGCAAGTACCACCTGATTCGAGACATCGTCAAGAGGGGCGATGCGATAGTCACCAAGATAGCTTCGGAGGACAACCTAGCGGACCCTTTCACCAAGATACTTCCTAAGGAAGTATATTTCAAGCACTTGGAGGGTTTGGGAGTCAGAAGTTTGGAGGATAAGACTAGACCTTAGTATAAGTGGGAGATTGATGGAGTAGTATACTTAATGTCTAGATTTGAGTATTCTGAACTCTGTTTGCACTTTCATTTACCTATTAATTACAGACATTCATTTGTTTTTAATTATTGTTAATTAAATACATGCAAATTATAGTCCTGGATTTTATACGTTGTAGTTAGTATGGTGTTGCACGGGCACACAGAAGATCATACTATCGGTTACTCGTATTTAATCGAACAGTTGCTCACGACCTAGATGGACACGGACCAATCCATCGGTATAGTCGTTGTGTGAGAGAGAAAATAATTTATCTTAATTATTTTATCACACTTGTACACTTGGTGTATTGAGCGGATCGATTGAGACTCATCAATTAGGATTGCTCGGCGATAATTGATTTGAGACTCGGAGTATTTTATTCTTAATCCCTGAAACAATTGCGGGTGTGTATATTTAATATAAGTGACTTTGATTTACCAAAGGAATTAACCGGTTTGATAATTGGGTTAATTACCGGTTAAGTTGGGTCACTATATTTTATATATGGCATGCCGTGAATTCTTGAAGGGGCAGTGTATCCCGTAAGGGTTGATAATATCCCCGAGATGAGCTCATAAGGATTTATTATGTAAACCTCGCGAGTGGACTTGTTCCGCATAATAAATAAGGTTGAGTGGTACTAGTCTCGGATATAAGAGATGAATAAATTTATTAAGCAATAAATAAATTTTATTCATGGATATTTAAATCTTAAATACACGGAATAAATAATACTAAGTTGGAGAAATATTATTTGATATAATATGAATAATATTGGGAGTGCAATTTTATTTATATAGTGGAAAATAAATAAAATTAATATTGATAAGAATTAATGGATTTGGGTTGGACCCAATTTAATTTTCAATATTGAAGCCCAATATTTATTCTCCTTTTGATCCCCTTCGTAGCCTATAAAAGCACTACGTGGTCTTCACTTTACTAACCTACGTTACGCCAACAAAAAAGTTCTGAGAGTGAAGAGGATCCACAAGTTCGATAGCTCGTCGCCCACCCGACGTTCGAACAAGTGCAAGGAATACGCGGGAAGGTCACGAGGTCGTCGATTTCGTTTCTCCGAACAACGAATCGTAGGTACAATTCTCACCCCTTGTTAATTGTTTCGATTTGGTTTTATCGAGAATACCGTAGGACGAAGATCCGAAGTAAGAAACCATGAACGGGGGACGATCGCGTGGTGGTGGCGAAGCCACCGGACCACAGGCGATCGCCCGTGCTAGGGTTTCGCGGGGATGGGGGCGAACCCTCGGCTGGGCCGAGGGTGTGCGATCGACCACGAGGGTCGATCGCTGGGCACGGGCTGGAGCCGTGCCCTACCCCGCCGTGAAGGCGGGGGCCTCCTGGTGGTGGCGGGTCGCCGGACCCGCCGCTGGGGCTGTCGGAACAGCCCCACCCCGATCGATCGCCGGCGCGCGATCGATCTCTCGATCGTATGAACCCCGGCTCGCGGGGGTTCGGGTGGGGGCGGGCTGTGCGTCCTCGGATGCATGGTCTCCAAAGCCCGGACTCCGGCGGATGAGTCGGTGTTCGTATGATCTCCGGCGAAGGGTTCGTTCGGGTTATCGTTTCCGCAATTTTGATAACCCGGGATAGCGAATTCCAACAATTGGTATCAGAGCGTGGTTTACGTTCGCGGTATTTTCGATAAAATTGTTCTACCTTGCAGGGATCCGACTATTATGGCTTGATGATTATTCGTTTAATTATTTTGTCATGTGATTGTTGGTTTTAATAAACTCTCGGACATGTCGAGATTCGTTTTTGGTGGTGAATGCTTGTAATAGTAAAAATTCGGGGGTTGACCGAATTTAGGATTTATTATTATGTTCGTTGTTTTTCCGGAAAATGTATAGGGTCGATTTCGTGTATAGAATCGATACCGGAATTGTAATTTAGATTTTTGTAAATTTATTTTGCGATTGGATCGAATCGAAGACCGCCGGAGAAGACGAAGTGACGAGGAGACGAAGGACCGGGATCGATCAATCCCCATGATCGATCCCGAGGGGATCGATCGACCCGCGGCCCTAGGCGGGCTGTCCGTGGGAGACTCGGCCACGCCGGCCACCAGTGGTGGTGGCGCGTGGGCTGAGCGGCGGTGGCGCGTGGGCTAGGCGGCGGTCGGCGAAGGTGGGGGTGGTTCGGGGTTCCCCAACCCGGGCTACTCCTACCGGAAATATACTTTCCTAATTAATTCGTTATTTCCTATTTTGATTATTTCTTTATGGAATATTCTAGAAAAATAGAAAAAGAATTATTTTAGTACTAAATTTATTTTTCCTATTTGATTATTCCTACTCATGGGAATATTCATGGATTAGGAATAAAATAAATTTGGAAAAGTATAAGAGTCCTAAATTATTTTATTTCTTTATTTCATTATGGATATCATCTAGAATATTCCAAGAGGATCTTGGATAGATTATTCTAGAGATTTAATGAAGTGGAAAAAGAAAATAAAATAAATAAAAATATTAATAATATTTAATTTTATTTTTGATATATTCAATTGACTTAATTTTCGAATTAAGTAACTTTTGGATTAATTGAGAATAAATAGATTTAAATATTGGATATTAATATTCTCGTCACATGGAGCATTCAAGAAACGAAGACTAAAGACTAGAAGATGCGTACGGGGATGTGATGAAGCCATAATAGTCGGAAAATAATATTCTAGTATTATTTTGACTATGTGATAATACTATGTGCTTTATTACATGTATGCATGCTATATGTGTTTACTTTTATGCACTAGATAGCGTATCCCTTTATTTTAAAAAGCTAAGTGGGAGAGGGTATGGAAACATACCCATGGTCTCCATTGCTGCTCTCTTGGTGACTTTTATAAACTTTTGAAGTTTATATAGATAAGTTATTGGAGGAGAGTTCTTGTAATTCCTCTTACGAGAAACATTAATTAAGTTTATCAAACAATGCCTAATTTGTCTTTCCAAAGCTGATTTCAAGTCGACTCATTCTCACCCCGGGGAGTGGAATGGAGCCAGAGCCACTTGGTCATGTAGAGGACACAAATTAGAGACTTTCGTGCCATACTTTTATAGATGGGTCGTTTTTCTGCTCGGCTCCCTCATTTATGAGAGATAGGGTTGTTCGCATGGTGAATCACTGGTTAGAAACTTCGAGTTTCACTTATGATTCTCCACGTATTGATTTACGAGATTAAATGGATCAAGTAATTGGGAGTCAATTATAAAAGTCTCTTAGTGTAGTAAACGTCCACACCACGTGGCTTGCTATGCTGACGGACTTTGGATTAATTGATGTAGACAGTTGTAAATATTTATGAAGAGTTGTGAAGTTATCGTAAACGTCCACACCACGTGGCTTGCGGTGATGTAGCGATTCCAAGTAACTTATTTTGGTACTGAGTAATGGTTTACACTTAGATACGCCTTATAGTATTCCTCCCCACGAGGTTCCGCTATAAGCGATGTATGGCCAAAGAAAATCTAATTGCTAAATCATTTGGGTGGGTAAACGTCCACACCACGTGGCTTGCCTTACCTGATGGGATTTTAGATGTGATTAGTGATTTAATGATATTATTTGAGGGAGATAATATCGGATATTAAATTGTTTGTTTGTTTTATGTGCTTATAGGTTATGAATGACTGTGACCCCACTTTGTGATATACTTAAAGATGAAAACTCACCGGTTCCATATGGTGATGATTGGAAAAGAAATCTGGACATTGTTCAGACTGTTGAGCTTTCTGAATCCACTGTTGGTCCAACTACGTTGAGACATGGTGTGGAAGCTAGGCAAGAGGTGTTTAACATGCCCACGGAATCGTTCCTCAATGAGTCCCTTAAAACCGGCTCAGCGAAGGCGATTTTTGTGCGTAAGTTAAGAGAAACACGAGCTCTTGTGGCTAGGCTAAAAGAAAAGCGTGCAAAGAGACCCAGTGGTTTAAAACCACGGATTGGGGTAAGCAAGCGGTTTCGCAGATGCTTTCGATGCAAACAGTTTGGGCACTGGAGGTCTGATTGTCCTCTCATCAAAGGTACGAAATTTTCCTTAGTCACTGAAACATTGTCAGCGGTGATATCTACCAGCACCTGGTGTGTAGATACGGGTGCCACTGACCATGTCTGCAATTCATTGCAGGGGTTCCAGGAAACCCGGAGACTTAGAGAGGGAGAAATCGTGGTCTACATGGGCAATGCCGCGAAGGTGGCGGCTGTTGCAGTGGGAGACATTCACTTACATTTCAGTAGTGATAGGGTTTTAGTTTTACGTAATTGTCTTTATGTACCCAATTTTAGAAAGAATTTGATTTCAGTTTCTAAACTTATTATGAATGGATATTCTGTTTCTTTTGACCACTCTGTGATCATAAGAAGAAATAGTGAAATTATCTGTTCTGGTACATTGATAGACGATTTGTATATGCTAAATCCTGAGTCTAACACGATGCAACTAACCGAGAGTAATAACACATCTATGAACACCAATAAGAGAAAGGAACCTTCTAAGATGAATCAATTATACTTGTGGCATCTAAGGCAAGGTCATATAAACTCGAATAGGCTTCAAAGGTTGAAAGCTGATGATTTAATCACTGGCGTTGAAGGAGAGGACCTTCCAACCTGCGAATCCTGTTTAGAGGGAAAAATGACTAAACGTCCTTTTTCTGGTAAAGGACGAAGAGCTGAACAAGTATTGGATTTGATTCACTCTGATGTATGCGGACCTATGTCTACTCAGGCAAGGGGAGGGTACGAGTACTTCATCACTTTCACCGATGATTACTCAAGGTATGGATATATTTACCTGATGCGCCACAAGAGCGAATCCTTTGGCAAGTTCAAAGAGTTCAAGGCTCTTGTGGAGAACCTTCAAGGTAAATCCATTAAATGCCTGCGATCTGATCGCGGAGGCGAGTACCTGTCTGGAGAATTCAAGGCATACATGGCAGAGAATGGGATTGAATCCCAACTGACTTCACCATATACCCCTCAGCAGAATGGTGTGTCAGAAAGAAGGAATAGGACTCTTATGGAGATGGTGCGATCAATGATGAGTTACTCGGACTTACCTGTTATGTTCTGGGGACATGTCTTGGAAACAGCGGCGTATATTTTGAATAGGGTTCCAACCAAAACGGTACCGACCACACCCATGGAATTGTGGAGTGGGCGCAAGCCTAACTTGAGACACATTCGGATCTGGGGTTGTCCAGCACATGTGTTGCGACAAGGCGCCGATAAGTTAGAACCTAGATCAGAAATACGGCTGTTTGTAGGATACCCGAAAGGAACTAAGGGTGGCATGTTCTATAGTCCTACGGACCAGAAGATCGTTATAAGTACTAACGCTCGGTTCCTAGAGGAAGACTATGTCATGGACCACAAGCCCAAAAGTGACATAATACTTGATGAGTTGAGAGGTAACGAGGTAGACCTGGATACAGCCGAACCGAGTATAGATACACCACTAGAACCTGCACCTAATACTGTCACTGTTAATACACCGGAACGCCGTCGTAGTGGGAGGGTTTTTAAACAACCAGATAGATGGATTGGACTGGGTGAGTCTTCGGACTCTGGACCTGGAGTTCATGAAATCGATCCCTGGACCTATGATGAGGCGGTACAAGATATAGATGCGCCTTCTTGGAAGAAAGCGATGAAATCCGAAATAGAATCTATGGATTCTAATAAAGTCTGGGATCTTGTAGAACCACCAAGCGGCGTAAAGCCAATTGGGTGTAAATGGGTCTACAAGAGAAAGAGAGGATCTGACGGAAAGGTTGAAACCTTTAAAGCTAGGCTTGTTGCGAAAGGATATACTCAGAAAGAGGGAATCGATTATGAGGAGACCTTCTCGCCGGTAGCCAAGATAAAGTCGATCCGGATTCTCTTATCCATAGCAGCTCATATGGATTATGAGGTGTGGCAAATGGATGTCAAGACAGCTTTCCTTAATGGGAGTCTTGACGAGACGATTTATATGAAACAACCAGAAGGATTCATTGCTAAGGGGCGAGATCATCTAGTGTGCAAGCTTAATCGATCCATTTATGGATTGAAACAAGCCTCGAGATCGTGGAACCTGCGGTTTGACGAAGTGGTCCAATCTTTTGGATTCAGTCAAAGCATGGACGAATCGTGTGTGTATTGGAAACGTGATGGAAAGAAGGTGGTGTTTCTCGTGCTTTATGTAGACGACATTCTTCTCATTGGCAACAGTGTGAAAATGTTATCAGACATAAAGGAATGGTTGTCTAGACAATTCGATATGAAAGATTTGGGAGAAGTCGGACATGTTCTAGGGATCAAGGTTATAAGGGATCGCCGGAATAGAACATTGTACCTATCCCAGCAATCTTACATAGACACGATTCTGGCTCGTTTTAACATGCAAAATTCCAAGAAGGGTGAACTACCCTTCAGTAAAGGAACTTATCTTTCTAAGGATATGTGTCCTCGGACACAAAAGGAGAAAGATGAAATGAAAGCAGTTCCCTACGCTTCGGCTGTGGGAAGCTTAATGTATGCAATGTTATGTACGAGGCCTGATATCTGCTATGCAGTTGGCGTGGTAGCGAGATATCAGAGTAACCCTGGAAAGGCTCATTGGACTGCCGTAAAGAGCATTTTCAAGTATTTGCGAAATACTAAGGATTATGTTCTAAGTTACGGGGCAGACAATCTGATTCCTTTGGGTTATACGGATTCGGATTTCCAAGCTGATAAGGACCGGCGAAAGTCGACATCAGGCTATGTGTACACTATGGGAGGTGGAGCCGTATCATGGAGGAGTGTTAAGCAAAAGTGCATTTCAGACTCTACCATGGAAGCTGAATACGTTGCAGCCTCAGAGGCAGCGAAAGAGTCAGTTTGGTTCCTTAATTTCCTCCAGGACTTAGATGTGATTCCGAGTTTGCCCAAGGCTATGACAATTTATTGTGATAATAGCGGTGCAGTGGCAAACAGTAAGGAACCACGGTCCCATAGTGCTATGAAACACATAGAGCGCAAGTACCACCTGATTCGAGACATCGTCAAGAGGGGCGATGCGATAGTCACCAAGATAGCTTCGGAGGACAACCTAGCGGACCCTTTCACCAAGATACTTCCTAAGGAAGTATATTTCAAGCACTTGGAGGGTTTGGGAGTCAGAAGTTTGGAGGATAAGACTAGACCTTAGTATAAGTGGGAGATTGATGGAGTAGTATACTTAATGTCTAGATTTGAGTATTCTGAACTCTGTTTGCACTTTCATTTACCTATTAATTACAGACATTCATTTGCTTTTAATTATTGTTAATTAAATACATGCAAATTATAGTCCTGGATTTTATACGTTGTAGTTAGTATGGTGTTGCACGGGCACACAGAAGATCATACTATCGGTTACTCGTATTTAATCGAACAGTTGCTCACGACCTAGATGGACACGGACCAATCCATCGGTATAGTCGTTGTGTGAGAGAGAAAATAATTTATCTTAATTATTTTATCACACTTGTACACTTGGTGTATTGAGCGGATCGATTGAGACTCATCAATTAGGATTGCTCGGCGATAATTGATTTGAGACTCGGAGTATTTTATTCTTAATCCCTGAAACAATTGCGGGTGTGTATATTTAATATAAGTGACTTTGATTTACCAAAGGAATTAACCGGTTTGATAATTGGGTTAATTACCGGTTAAGTTGGGTCACTATATTTTATATATGGCATGCCGTGAATTCTTGAAGGGGCAGTGTATCCCGTAAGGGTTGATAATATCCCCGAGATGAGCTCATAAGGATTTATTATGTAAACCTCGCGAGTGGACTTGTTCCGCATAATAAATAAGGTTGAGTGGTACTAGTCTCGGATATAAGAGATGAATAAATTTATTAAGCAATAAATAAATTTTATTCATGGATATTTAAATCTTAAATACACGGAATAAATAATACTAAGTTGGAGAAATATTATTTGATATAATATGAATAATATTGGGAGTGCAATTTTATTTATATAGTGGAAAATAAATAAAATTAATATTGATAAGAATTAATGGATTTGGGTTGGACCCAATTTAATTTTCAATATTGAAGCCCAATATTTATTCTCCTTTTGATCCCCTTCGTAGCCTATAAAAGCACTACGTGGTCTTCACTTTACTAACCTACGTTACGCCAACAAAAAAGTTCTGAGAGTGAAGAGGATCCACAAGTTCGATAGCTCGTCGCCCACCCGACGTTCGAACAAGTGCAAGGAATACGCGGGAAGGTCACGAGGTCGTCGATTTCGTTTCTCCGAACAACGAATCGTAGGTACAATTCTCACCCCTTGTTAATTGTTTCGATTTGGTTTTATCGAGAATACCGTAGGACGAAGATCCGAAGTAAGAAACCATGAACGGGGGACGATCGCGTGGTGGTGGCGAAGCCACCGGACCACAGGCGATCGCCCGGGCTAGGGTTTCGCGGGGATGGGGGCGAACCCTCGGCTGGGCCGAGGGTGTGCGATCGACCACGAGGGTCGATCGCTGGGCACGGGCTGGAGCCGTGCCCTACCCCGCCGTGAAGGCGGGGGCCTCCTGGTGGTGGCGGGTCGCCGGACCCGCCGCTGGGGCTGTCGGAACAGCCCCACCCCGATCGATCGCCGGCGCGCGATCGATCTCTCGATCGTATGAACCCCGGCTCGCGGGGGTTCGGGTGGGGGCGGGCTGTGCGTCCTCGGATGCATGGTCTCCAAAGCCCGGACTCCGGCGGATGAGTCGGTGTTCGTATGATCTCCGGCGAAGGGTTCGTTCGGGTTATCGTTTCCGCAATTTTGATAACCCGGGATAGCGAATTCCAACAACTATTAGTTCTACATAATGCATGATCATGTATGTTGACCTATAAATAGGTGTCTTTGTACTCCATTGTAACACACACTTGAATAACTGAAATATAATGAGAATGCCCTCTTTCTCCCTACTCTTCTTGCGTACCTTATACTTTATTTTATGTTCTGAGCTATTAAATTTACAATAATAATAATATTATTATATGAATTATATTATTATTATTATTTGATTTAAAAAATACTCAACAGTCAGGTCATTACTTCCTGGATGTAACACATTTTGAATGGTGGTCATGAGGAGTTATTGGCCCTCATTAACCACGAGATTGAATGCTCTTGTTGAACCCTCGCATGCAGGTGATTCACTATAATTAGTGAGTCATAGGTTGTATTTCATACACAGCAAAAGGCAAAAGAAAATTCCCAGCATATCATACATTTCATACTCCCTACTATTTCTCGTTCAAAAGGTGGTTCGACTCTGGTTGCTTCATAGAAGAACAAAGACAATCAATGTATCTTTGGGGCATTACGTCTGCAAACCGTAGCATACACGGGACGTATTTGTCTTGCGAATAGCGAAAGCGCCTTGACTACCCGCAACAACTTTCTGTTCGAAGTTCGGTTACAGTTTGAACACCTGTTCTTATTTTCTTATCATGTCATTTCTGTTTTTACGATTTAGTTTCTGAAAATTTGTAAAGTATACAGTAGTATTTTTTACTAGTCCAGAAACAAGCACTGTAATAGCTACTGTTTAGGTTTGCGAGAATAGCCTTTATTAGGTAGTAAGTTGGTAAAGAACAATTCTATTGTAGTGATCTTCATTAGCTTTACAGTAGTCACAATAGTACTTTTTAGTGGTCTCTATCTAGCCTTTGCATAAATTATGAAAAATAAAAAAAAATGCATATTACACCTTAACTTTTACTTCAGGCCCCTCTTTAATATATTTTAAATTATAATATAAAATATTTATATCATCTTTTTAATAAATCAAATTGTTTCATAAAATTTTCAATTTTGATCTTCAAATATTTATCAATTTTAGATGTTCTTAAATATTGTGAAAAAAAATGCAAAACAATTATATCTGTCGTTGCGAAATTCAAAACAATTCGAAAAAAGAAGCCTTTCTAAGTAGTTAAAAGACCAACTAATTAATTATTACGAGATATTTTGGGAAAGAGTCTCAAAGCAAAATCGTGAAGGCTTTGCACGAAGCGGTCAATATCATACTAATGCGACGCGGTGATGGGATTGGAGGCGACAGACTAAACAGTGGTATCAGAGTCAAGTTCGACTAAGTTCGATGTGTATGGACACCCTCATATTGACCTCGATTGAAGATTTGTAAATATTTTGTGTCAAAAGTCTTCTCGAAACTCTGGTGATCAGACGCCGAGTCTCATTGAGTGATAACATCTGAGCAATATGAAAAAATATTATTGAGAAGGGCCCAATAGTTAATTATATTATTTACATATTTTTTTAATAAATGCCCAATATGTTTAGGGTTTTTTTAGTATTTATATTTCGTTATTGAGATTATGTTACGCAGTTGCTTTTGAGATTGAATAAAAGAGTTTTCTCTCTTTGTTTTATCAATTATCAGTATTCATATGAATCAACGATATTTGATCAATTAATTCTCGACATTTTTCGGAATCAACGAGTTTTAATCTTTGTGTTTACGCTTTCGATACATCATTACGATGAGGATTCATCCACGTATGATGGTCCCCCTAAATTTGATGAGAAGCCAATCCTTTGGGACGAGGAAATTTTCGAGAACGCAAACGGTATTTTTGTGTCTTTGTTTGATTCCCAATTTTTTGTACGTACCAGTGATATTGGGGAGGACGAGGAACGTGTCGATGGAACCTTTGTTCCTGATGGCTATCTCTTTGAAACTACACAAGCTGATGGACATAATCTTTCAAACCCCCAATGATAGGACCCATCACTTATTTTCAAGCTGCGGAGGTTACTAGTTTCGTGATATTTGCACAATTGTGTTTATATACTCTTAACTACAGTACTACATCACATCACTATGATACTGCTCATGCTGCCTCCACAAGTTGTTGCCCCTGCGCCACGTCAATGTGTCGCTGCCCTTGCGTCGCGCCCTCAGAGTTATCGTCGATTGGTGTTTGATCCCGGCGGATTCGTGCTCGATTTTCTAAGTTCGCGGTCGAACCTTCTTCTAGAGGGGGAGAATGATATGGATAAGGAAAAAATTGTTTCTTACTCCCTAAACTAGTATTATTATTTTATTTATTTATTTTATTAGGGTTTTAGTACTATTTATATGTCTAAGTACTTTCATTTATTGAACAGTTGTTTATGATGAAATAAAAAGAGTCTTCTTGTCTTCAAGGTTTTCTTGAAGTTTATCAATTTTCGGTATTCTAAGAATCAACGAACTTTGATTTAATTAATTCTCGTGTATTCTTAGAATCAACGAGTCTTAATCGTGTGTTTATAGCTTCCGCTCCATCAGGAGGACAATAACGTGGTGCTTGATTTGAGGCTTGATTTGAGGGTAGATATGTTGGGGTAAGAATCCAAGATCTACATCGAAAGAAGAAAAAGAGAATGTCTAGTTAAAAAAGAGACTTGTCACTTAATTAGTATGAGATTTTTTTGGAAACGAGTTTCAAAACAAAATCATAAAGGCTTTGTTCGAAGTAGACAATATCATACTAATGTGAAGCGATAGTGAAGATTGCAGACCTAAAAAAATTATAATTGTGAATGACAACAAATTGAAATTCTGTAAATTGACAAATGGTTGTGAAGGCTGCAAACCTAACAATCGTGTATGACCAAAAATTGCAATTCTATAAATCGATAATCGATTGATCAAATTAAAGTTTTAAAAAATAAAAATTTAATCTCAAACTTTATTTCGAAGAGATGAATCCAGAGATATGCTTAAAATTTCCACATGAAGTTGGAGCTCGTCGAAATAAATAAATCTTCATTTAACGGTTCTTAAAAGATTTTTGCAAATATTTCGAGCAAACTCTCGATTCTAAATTATTTTATGAACATATTATAAAAAATTGACAATCTATTTATAGCAACTTAGTTAATTTAGTAGAAATGTTCGATTTTTGATATAACGATTAATTATGATAATTTATCGATAAAATAAAGGTATTATACTTGTTCTTTTGGACTGAAACCGGCTGAACTGAACTGAACTGAACTTAAGCGATCTGAACTGAACTGAACTGAACTGAACTGAACTGAACTTAAGGGATCTGAACTGATCTGAATTAAATTTTTATAAAAATAATAATAATTATTATAAATTATTAAATATTTTTTAAAAAATATTAATAATATTATGACAATAACTAAATTGTATATTGAAAATTATAGATTGAAATTATTATTATTTTTATTTTATTTCAATTTATTTTGAAGCGAACTTAACTGAACTGAACTGAACTGAACTGAAGCGATCTAAACTGAACTAAACTTAAGCGATCTGAACTGAACTGAACTGGACTGAAATTAAGTCCAAAAGAACAGTACCTAACAATTTCTTATTTTTGTCACTTCAGAGTTAAGTATATTACATTTTTTTCATTATTTATAAAATAACCTATTAAAATGTTTTTATTTACATATTAAGATAACTTTCAAATTTGATAATGATCATTATACCATTACACCTATTTTTCATATATGTTACTATGTTAATGAAAGATAGTTATATACTTACTCCCCTCCAGATTTATAGTTACACTTCATTCACAAAATACAAATAAAGCGTAACTATTAGTCTGGTTTGGAGGGAGTACTTCATTCGCAAAATACAAATAAAGCGTAACTATTAGTCTGGTTTGGAGGGAATATATACTTACCTGCTATCATTATAATTATAAAATAGTTAGTTACATAATTACACAATAATTCAGTAAAATTATCATAATAACTACATATCTTGTCATTTTTTATAATTTCAAAAACTAATTTTCCTTTTTTTAATAACATCTACTGTATATGTTCGTAAGATTAAATTTAGAAATTTGCCTTAATTAATAATTTCCCATAAAAACATATTGATAATTTTGCTAGGGGTAACAAGTAACAAGTGAAAAGAAAAATACTAATATAAGAGTAATTATATGATCACCCACCCATTTATTTATAGCAAAGAGAAATAAAGAAAAGACTAAGAAATTGATTCGACTACTCGAACCGCTAATCAAACAAACAATACATACATATCAGATCACGTATCGTATTCTCAACTTACAATTTCTCTCTCTGTTCACGTAAGCATTTTATATTTACATTAAAATTTATGATCAGTAAAAAAAAAAGAAATTGTTAATTTTGTAGATTCTGTTTAGGATAATTGTGAATGCGTCGCATTCATTCACGCGGGAAAATTTCAAATCTGTGAATATTTCTTATGTTACAGGAATCCAGAGAAGAAGAAGAAGAAGAAGAAGGTCGAATCCCCTAATTTTTGTTCCGGTTGGATTAATATTCGCGAAATTCAATTCAGGTCGATTTTGATTAATTTGGATGTGATTTTCCTCATTTGGTATTTTGATTGTGAATTTTTTGCTTCATTCGTTTCTAGAATCATCCAGTCGAACTAGTTTGTCGTATGAATGATCGGAATCAAAGAGGATTTTTACTCAGCATATGGAACATTCAGTAATCGAATTTCGTATTTATCGTACGGGGTATACAACGAGATTGCTTTAAGAAAAAATCCGGTGAGGGATCGAAATGGGTAGCCCAAAGGCGGTGTATGAAGGATGGATGGTGAGGTATGGTCGAAGGAAAATCGGAAGATCGTACATTCACATGCGATATTTTGTGCTGGAGTCTCAATTGTTGGCCTATTACAAGAAGAAGCCCCAAAACAATGTGGTATATATGTCTTCTTTCTGTAGATAGTTTTAGTCATGAATTAGTGGATTGCTTCTGGAGAGTATGTATGTACTTATGTTTCTAAATGTTTTCCTTTTATGTGTTAAGGTACCGTGCATGACTCTTGTTATAGATGGCAACTGTAGGGTGGAAGATCGGGGACTCAAGACTCATCATGGACATGTGTGCTACGATTCTCTCGATTGTGATCTTTTTTTCTATTCATCTTCCCTCAAATTGTATCTTTAATATTTCTATCATGTTTTTGGCAGATGATTTATGTTCTGTCCGTTTACAACAAGAAAGACCAATGTTCTCAAATGACGGTATGTTGTTCTTACTTTCTGCAATTGTTTTTGTGCAGTCGTTGAGTTTACGTATTCGTATTACTTGTTCAGATGGCGGCTTTCAACATTCAGGAGGCACTCATTTGGAAGGAGAAAATTGAATCTGTTATTGATCAGGTATCCAGAGTCATGCAGCATCAATATCCGCTTTCTTTTATTGTTCGTGTGATCGAATTAGCTAATAAATGATCGATGTTTGACACATGCAGCATCAAGAGTCACAAGATAGTACTACTGGCAGCCAATTCCAATCATTGGAATATACATCCGGCATCGATAATGGTAAAAACGCCTCATCGTCAGATAATGAAAGCCAGTAAGTTCTCTTTGAAATTCAAACTTAATTTACTACCTCTTTATTTCATTATAGACGAACGGCATATTTTTATTTTGTATCCTTGCAAAGTAATCATCTAGCGGGCCTATTATGTAGGTTTAGTGCTGCAGAAGATGAAGATGGTTCTAATCCGAAGTTGCCACGTAAGACGAAATTAGGGAGTGGTCTTTCCCGATTGTCTTCTTGCTTTGGATTATACGGATTAGTGGTAACCTTTCATGAGACTATTATTTGTTTTCTTGTGGCAGGCCCTCCTGCTTCTGTTTTCGACTGGAGAAAGGAATTCGATTCGTACTTGCCTAATCAGAGTACTAAGAATCAATTATTTTCTGGAAAGTATTGGCGCCTTCTTCAGTGCCAAAATGGTATGTTGGTGCTTCGTTTTACGTTAATTCATTGCTGCAACATATGCCATTACCACTTTTCTTGTTTTTATTTTATATGTGTGAATTTTCAGGGCTTCGTATTTTTGAGGAACTTCATGGGGTGGAATTTCTTGTAAGGACACCTGAATTCGGTTTTGGTGTACACGTGATGAATTAGCAAGTAAGTACGTAGGTTCTTATTACTTGTGTAATTTTATTGGTGTAGCCAAAGAGCTGTAGTAGAGCCATGAAAGCCGTGGGTGTAGTCGAGGCGTCCTGTGAAGAAATATTTCAGGTGATAATGAGCATGGATGCAGCCCGATGCGAGTAAGTTATAACTTTATTTTATGTAGCGTAGACATCATTTATGTATGCAGCACACGTTTAACATATATTTATCGTTAATGCAGGTGGGATTGCAGCTTCCAGTACGGTAGATTAGTCGAAGAAGTAGATGGACACACTGCAATACTCTACCACAGGCTTCAATTAGACTGGTTTTCAACGTAATCATTCATTAGTTCTTTCGTATTATATGTTACGGTTTCTTTAAATAATGTAATTCAAATCCATGTTGTATTTTACCAAGGTTTGTATGGCCTCGCGACCTCTGCTATGTACGCTACTGGCGCCGAAACGACGATGGGAGTTACGGTAATTAATTTCCGGAAGATGTCTTCTTCTGCATTTAGTTTTGTTGATTAATGATCGACTTTGTTTTTCACCTGTTTTATTGTGCAGTCGTGTTATTTCGTTCCAGGGAGCATGGAAAATGTGGCCCGCAGCCAGGGTTCGTGCGGGCTCATATTGAGAGTAATGAACTGATCTTTACTGAGAAAAGGCCTATGACTATGAATTTTATGAATATTCGAGCTCTGATTTCAGGTGGAGGATTCACTATATCGCCTATGAAATCTCGTTACGGGAATCCTAGAGCACAGGTCCAGCTCCTTATGCAGATGGACTTAAGAGGCTGGGGAGTGGGTTACTTTTCGTCATTTCAGCAGCATTGCCTTCTTCAGATGTTGAACAGTGTTGCCGGTGAGATTTTGTAGTCTTTTGTCGTGTTTTGTTTTACCAAGTATTCTAAAGTATGAAGTTTTGCAAATTTTTTACTATCATAGGATTACGGGAGTATTTCTCTCAAACGGATGAAAGACCTTCATCCTCTAGGATTCCGGTTATGATTAATATGACATCAATATCCAAGTCTTTAAAGAGTCAAAAACCCCATTTGAATTCTGTGGATTCACGGATTTCCGGTCCCATGGATGAATATTCTGACGAGGATGAAGAGTTTCAGTGGGCTGATCAAGAGGAGGTCGATTCCTACTTCTACTTCTACTTCTACGTGATGTCTATAAGGTCTATATATGTTAAAAGTCTGATTTATGTTATCTGAACATTTTAGGCTTCACGGTCTGATGTTGAAGTTGAAGACAAAAACATCGGTATGTACAAATCAAACAAAGAAATGGTGGCTGTAATTCTTAATTCGGAACTGCTTGCAATTTCAGTACATATTGAAGGCACCGAAGAAGAACCTCAATACCAAGTGGACATGTCCATTTTCTCGGGTAACCTTCGGCGCGATGGTCTTGATGATGCTCGTGATTGTTACACATTGTCCGACGGGAACAACTTCAGAGTTCGTAGTAAAAATTTCTTTACTGACAAATCAAAGGTGCAGTATTAATTAGTACAGAGACTGATCTCAATTGATCGTGACGAAAAACATCTAACGAAATCTCTTCACGTATCGCAAAGGCTCCCGGTGGCAAACCTCTTATGGACCTTGTCGCAGTGGATTGGTTCAAAGATACGAAGAGAATGGATAATGTCGCCAGGCGAAGTGGTTGTGCAGCACAAGTGAGTTTCTCTGAGGCCACTCCTTTACATGTTCCCCCCTTCAAAACGATCTTCGTGTTTTTTTCTTTTCAGGTTGCGTCGGAAAGAGGGCATTTCTCGATTGTTTTCAATCTTCAAGTGAGCTGATTTGTTTGCATTAACTGTATACGGTGGCTGGAAGATATCGACTGAATATTTGCTTATTTATTGTATAGATACCTGGATCGACACATTACAGCATGGTTTTTTATTTCGTAGCTAAGGAATTGGTGCAAGGTTCTCTGATGCAAAGATTTGTCGACGGGGATGATGATTTCCGCAACAGTAGACTGAAGCTCATACCATCAGTTCCAAAGGTATACTCTTCTTCTTTTCTTGTAAGAAAAAAAAAACTACGAAAACTAGTACTGATGCTTAGCGATAAACGCATTGTTTTGTTAAGGAACCACGTTTTTTTTAGGGCTCTTGGATCGTACGTCAGAGCGTGGGAAGCAACGCTTGTTTGCTGGGAAAATCAGTTGATTGCAGCTACATTGGTGGAATCAATTACTTGGAAGTAAGATCGTATTTTACTCGTGTCTTTCTTTCTTTCTACTGACGGTTACAACTTTTTTTTCTGCAGGTTGATGTTGATATTGGTTCGTCGACAGTTGCAAAGGGTGTACTGGGGCTTGTAATCGGCGTAGTTACCACGCTTGTAGTCGACATGGCATTTCTTATACAGGTAAGAAGATGCATCGTATTATTTTGATACTCACTTTGACTTGAGTCGTATCATCTGTGTGCTCAGAGTAACACCCCAGAAGAGTTGCCTGAACGGTTGATTGGAGCCGTTCGACTCTCTCATTTAGAATTATCGTCGGCAGTAGACCCGATGCTCGACCCTGATACTTCAGATCCACACAAGTTGTCATAAAATGTTCATTCTTTTGTTTGTTCTTTTTTCACAAAGTTTCCATTTTTATTTACTATGTAGAAATGATTTGTTCATCAACTTTGACCTCAATTCAGTGAAAATAAAGGGGTTGTTTTTTCTTCATTCACTACTTGCTTATAAGCTCTATCAATGCCTTCAAAGAGGCATCAGAACTGGACGGGTAGCCACCCTCGAACGTGCCTCTCAAAGCCATGGCCCGATCAAGAACTTCTCCGTCACCCATCAGCAATTCAATTCCCCTCATCACGTCACATTTCTTCACCGTCACTGATAAATCACCAGCACCACCCGAAACCACATGCCCGACTTTCAAATAATTTGCCACCAATTTCGCGTTGTAAAACTGGTCTCCCCTAATGGGCCAGACCAGGATCGGAACTCCACGCCCGAGGGCCTCCACAGTCGAATTCCACCCGCAGTGCGACAAAAACCCTCCGGTCGACGGATGACTAAGAATCAACAATTGGGGTGCCCAGCCCTTTATGATTAGCCCTCTTTCCTTCACTTTTTCTTCCAAGCCATTCGGATAGTATCCTTCATCTTTAGCACTTGGCCTGCCCGAAAAATTGGGAGGCGGGCCGATCTTGCCTGACCCGGGCTGGATCACCCATACGAAAGACCTGCCCGACTCGCCCAACGCATCCGCCAACTGACCGTACTCCTCCAGCGTGGGCCCGACCTCGCTCCCAAACGACACGTAAACGACCGATCGGCTCGGCTTCGAGTCCAGCCACTGGATCACCTCGTCCTCTGTGTAGTTCGACTCGCGCTTCGGCCTGCTGTCGCGATCGCGGAGGATCGAGCCGCTCGATTTCCAGTAGCTCTCGGGCAGCAACGGCCCGATGCCGAAAACGGGCTTCCCCACCTGGCCCGCTAGGTACTCAAGGAACGGGCCCTCGAGTCCGTCGCAGGTGTTGATTAACAGGGCGGAGGAGCCTTGGACCTCGTCCATCCACCGCGGCCGCTGGCCCGGTTTGGGCGGGCCGAAATTCATCCCGCCCGGCCTTCCCCCGCCCGGCCCGCGCTCCTTCCGTTTGAGATCTAAGTGGCTTATTAGAGACACGCTCTCCGGGAAGCCGGGTAGGGAGCGGGTCTCGCCCGGGCCCATATCATCCACGTGGGCTTTCCACGCGGCGTGCTCCATGGCGGTAGCGCAAGCTCCGGAGGTGATGAAGGACACGACGGGTATTTCGTGCCTCTGGAAAATCTCCTTGCTCCAGCTCATCATCACGTCCATCACCACGCACAAGGGCCGGGCTCGGGCCGGGCCCGGACCGGTCTTGTACGTTTCGGAGAGGAAGGACTCGATCCCGTTTCCCAGTTCCTGGTGGTGGCCCTGAAGTGGCTTGGACAAGTCTGTTTTGGGCAGCTCCGGCGGCGGATGTGGTGGTGGAGATGTGTAAGACGCCGGAATAGCGAGGAGGCGAATGGAAGGGTGGAGATCGGAAGGGATGGAGGAGGAGAGATGGGAAGGGATGATGAGAATGGATGAGCAGTTGTTGTGAGATTTGGACAAGTGTTTGCAGAGCTCGACGCAGGGAAAGAGATGACCCTGCCCGAAAAATGGCAGCACCAATATATCGCTACCAGTAACAACTTCCTCCATTATCGATCTGATTTAGTAATTGCTTGATGGAGTGAGGGTACTGATATATATAGAGATATAGTGAAAGGTTAATTACTAGATTGACCTTTCAAGTTACCCAAATTACAAAAAAAACGCAAAAGATTGAGAGGGTCATTTTTGTGAGAAGCTCAATTTGAGGGGTTGTGGTTGTAAAGTTGAAATTGTGCTCGAGGCATAGATGATAGACGAGTGACAAGACCTTTGGTTATGTGAAATTATGTGAGTGTAATTTATCGAACACACCGAATTTGAACTTCGAATAGAACCAGTTTTTGTCTCTCCTCCTTGTCAAACAAAAAAAAAATTGAAATTGTGCGTAAAGTAAATGAGTTGCTTGACTTAGTTGGGAAGGAAAGAGTTGGAAACGTGAAAACAAGGTTTGACTATTTTGGTAAGAAAGAAAAGATGAGATGAAATGAGTGAGTGAGGTGTGGTGTGTAGTTAATAAAGTATGATATCCTCACTCCTAAGCTTAGACCGGGTATCGTGGTCATGAATGTAATAAAGAAAACGCGTTCTACATACTCATAATGTTAGTTTATTTATAGACTATGGGTACGTGTCGGCTAACTAGTAACTCAAGATATCCTAGCAGTTCGATTTTCTACTCTTTGGACTGCGCGCATCAACTTCAACTTATCGGAGTACACTACACTCAACTTGCTCGAAAATCTCTATTAAAAGATACTCTTCTATTTTCCAAGAGAGTGTATATAGAAAATTGTACATAAATTAAGAAAAAAATGAAATAATAAAATAATAAGTTGAAAAAGTAGTGATATAATTATCAATAAATATGTATTGAGATGATAAAGTAATGAAATATGTAAAGATGTTGCAGCAAGTTTGGAATGCAAAAGTTGAAGAAAAATGCTACACATGTTCTTTTATTGTTGGAGGTTATTTATGTTATTAATAAAGTCTTGAGGGACTGATTAGCAATTAGTTGTTAGTATATGTTTTTGTATTTGTTGTATTGAACTTTTAATTAGGATTTAATGAAAATAATTTCTCTTCAAATTTATCTCCTTCTTCCCTCTCATTTCACCTGAAATCTAAGCTGAATCCATGGAGTTTCCAGTTTCATTTTTCATCATGGTATCAGAGCACCACATCTGTGGTTGATTTCTCTTGTTTGTCTTCCTTTCTTCGCGTTCGTTTCTCTTTCGATTGGTATCTCTGTTCACCGTTTTGCGATGAGTTATTCTAGTACAAATTATAGATATGGTCTCGACGAAGCTTCGAATCCATATTACCTGCATAACGGTGACAATCCTATACTATACTGGTCTCACTCCGCTTGATTACCGATATTATTTTGCTTGGTGTCGATCTATGAGATCGCACTCGGATAGAAAATGAAGATGAGCTTTGTCAATGATAACCTACCACGACTTGCTAAAATAGATCTGAGCTATGAAGATTTGCTCCAATGCGATCTGATGATTTCTTCATGGATTATCAACTCCTGTAGCAAAGAGGTAGCTCCGTGCATTAGATATGCTTCTGATGCAGCTGAGATGTGGAGAGTGCTAAACATGAGGTATGGTCAGGGTAACTGATGAGGGTTATTGAAAGAATGATTATTTGATGAAGAATGATTCATTGAATTGAGTTTACATAATATATAATGCTGAGTACAACAACTACGCGAAGCTTAAGGAGTCCTATTTTTATAGAAAGCGTACATAAGATATACAATAAATATTTACATATTTATCTACTTAGCTATTTTCCCTAACACCCCCGTCAAGCGATGCGTGGGGTGTAAGCAAACGCAGAGCTTGGAGCGCAAAAGTTCAAAGGCCGGGCGTGGGAGACTCTTGGTAAATATGTCGGCGAGCTGAAGATGTGTAGGGACAAATTGAGTAGATAGCTTACCGGAGGAGATGAGTTCCCTAACAAAGTGACAATCAAGATCAATGTGCTTGGCGCGTTTGTGAGCTATTGGATTTTGACTAAGAAAGATGGCGCTTTTGTTGTCACAGAGCAGAAGAGAACGAGACGGAGGGAGCTGATGAAGTTCTCGCAATAGGTTAGTAAGCCAGATGGTTTCAGAAGCAGTGTTGGCTAAGGCCCGTTATTCAGATTCACAACTTGAGCGAGAGACCGTAGGCTGCTTCTTTGCACTCCAAGAGACGAGGTTACCGCCCCAGAAGATGGAGTAACCATACGTCGATCGACGTGTTTCAACACAACGTGCCCAGTCAGCATCAGAATAAGCAACAATAGAACGATCCGAATGGTGAGTGAAGTTGAGACCATAATGAACAGTACCTTTTACATAACGAAGGATGCGTTTCACTGCAGAGAAGTGATCATCAGTGGGATTCTGAAGAAACTGACTGACCATGTTTACAGCATATGAGAGGTCCGGTCGAGTGATGGTCAGGTATTGGAGAGCACCAACAAGTGAGCGATATAAGGTCGGGTCGTGAAAGCTAGTGCCAGTGCTGAGTAATGAGGTACCTGGAGCGAGCGGGGTGGCAATCGGTTTACAGTCGAGAAGGTTGGCACGTTCAAGGATGTCATGGGCGTATTTGGCTTGACCAAGGAAGAGGCCAGTCGAGGTATAGGAGATCTCAAGACCCAAGAAATAGTTCAGTTTTCCGAGGTCTTTGATAGCGAATTCTTTGTGAGTTCGGTCGATAAAGCGACAAATCAGTGTAGAATCATTACCGGTAATGATGATGTCGTCAACATAAAGAAGAAGATATAAAACAGAAGAGCCCCGAATGAAATAGAAAAGGGAAGAATCCGATTGAGATTGTCGAAATCTCAATGATAAGAGGTAGGAGCTGAACCGTTGAAACCAAGCAAGAGGAGCCTGACGAAGTCCATATATCGCCTTTTTCAGACGACACGCATGCGTAGGATGAGATGGATTAACGAATCCAGGTGGTTGTGCCATAAAAATGGGTTTAGTGAGGACGCCATTTATAAAGGCGTTCTTGACATCCAACTGATGTAAAGGCCACTTATGATGAACCGAGAGCGCTAGAATTGTACCGACGGTAGTAGCTTTAACAACAGGATTGAATGTGTGATGAAAATCAAAACCCGGAACTTGAGTAAAGCCTTGTGCAACAAGACGAGCCTTGTGACGCTCAACTGTACCGTCCGAGAGAAATTTGGTGCGGAAAACCCATTTGGAGCCGACGACATTTGTATGCGGGGGGCAAGGAACTAAATCCCAAGTACCATTGTTCTGGAGAGCGTCAATCTCTTCCTGCATAGCGCGAACCCAATGAGGAAATTTGGAGGCCGACTTGAAGCCTTTGGGTACAGTCGTATTGGCAAGAGATGTGAGGAGAGCAGTAGACGCAAGATTAACCGGATACTTAGGCTTAAATATTATAGCGCGAGCGCGAGTAGTCATGGGATGGGTAGACGAGGATGTTGTAGTTGTCGTGGGAGTAGTCATAGGTGGGACAGGCGCATGCGGTGGCGGAGCAGGTGCTGCCGGCGGTGGAACCGTAGGTGGTTCAAGGATGCCGTCTGGTTCCGGATGAAGTTGACAAGGAGAGGTCTGAGGAGACGGCATCGATGCAGCAGGCGAGGGAGATGTCGCAGGTAAACTGTCATCCAAGAAAGTCGAGAATGAAAAAGTAGTAGGCACAGAGATACCACTATTGGAGAAAGGAAACACTTGTTCATCGAATTGCGCATGACGCGTGACAAATATTTTGGCGGAAGAAGGATCGTAGCATCGAAAACCCTTATAAGCACTGTGGTATCCCAAAATATACATTCACGGCTCCGAGGTGATAATTTGTGTGGTGCATAGTCCTGAAGATAGGGAAAAACACGACAGCCGAAGGGCATAAAAATAGCATAATTTGGTGCAGTGTGAAACAACAACTCATATGGAGATTTGTTTCCCAGGAGAGCCGATGGAAGACGGTTGATAACAAAGACGACGGTGGCAAAAGCATCAAACCAATAGGAAGCCGGTGCAGAGGCATGAAATAGCATGGCTAGACCGGTTTCAGTGATGTGACGGTGCTTTCATTCGGCTCGACCATTTTGTTGCGGAGTGTGAGGGCATGAGATGCGATGAAGTATGCCGTGTGTGGACATGAAGTTATTCATTTGTTTGTTGACAAACTCGGTACCCCCGTCGGACTGAAAGACTTTGAGTTTCCTTGAAAATTGAGTGCATACAAAAGTGTAAAATCGTACAAATACATCATAAAATTCATATTTCGCATGCAGAGGATAAAACCAAGAGAAACGAGAAAAGTCATCAACAAAGACAGCATAATAACGATAACCAGCTGTCGAAGTAACAGGAGCAGGCCTCCATAAATCACAATGCACCATATCAAGCACAAAAGAAGCTCGTTTATCATTCAAAGGAAAGGATAATTTCTTACTTTTAGCCAACTGACATGGCGAACAAATAGTAGGATTCGGTAAGCTAGAAGTTAAGGATAAATATCCCAATTTATTAAGCAAAGAAAGAACATCATAAGAAACATGCCCAAGGCGTAAATGCCATAATGAGTAACTAGCTCGTAAGTCTTTAGGATGAATTGCAGCAACTAGGGCTTAAGTGCATCTCTCCAAAATGTACAGTCCATTCTCACACTTGCCTTGTGCCAGAATTGTTTTTGTCTCCCGATTCTGAATGGTAAATGATTTATTAGAGAACACAACATCAACAGCATAATCAGATGTTAATTTGCTTATAAACAGAAGGTTCTTGGTAAGATTAGGCACAACCAAAACATCCAATAAAGCGATATTAGAATCGAGACGACGAGAACCAATATGGGATATAGGGAGAGTATTGCCGTTACCAATAACAATCGAGCTATTACCATTTTAAGGGGCATATGAATCCAGAGTGTTAGGCTGAGACGTCATGTGAGCCGAGGCACCTGAATCAACATACCAATCTAATGTGGAGTTGGTGTCCGAGATATTGCAAGAAGCTTGGAAGGCCTGGGCGAGGTTAGCCGAGGGTGAGGGAGAGGCATGATTGGAGTGGGCTGCCCGTTGTTGAAGTTGCAAAAACTGAGGGCATTTGTCGGCATAGTCTTCTCCTCGACAAAGTTGGCAGCGAGGGACATAAGAACGACGAGCTCCAGCCCCTCGACCACCTGTGGTAGTGGTACGACCAAATTCCGGCAAGGTGTCCCGATTGGCTGGAGAAGGCGTCGATCGATTTCCGCGGTGACGCGAGTCGTGGACTGAGTTAGTAGCTACGAAGGCGGCTTGATGGGCAGGAGGTCCTTCCATGGCAGCAGTAATAAGCTCAAATTGAATGGCCCGGGGAAGGAGATCACGAAGGGGTGGAATCGGAGTCATAGCCATTCGCGTATCGGCAAAGTTGGCGAATTTGTGACCGAGCCCGCGTAAGAACAAATGGCTCATGTCGCTCTCATCAACTGGTTTTCCAACGGCAGAAAGTTGGGCACAAAGAGATTTGAAGTTCTTACCATACTCAGCGACGGGTAACGAGTCTCGTCGAAGGGAGAGCAAGGCTTCGCGAAGCTGGCGAATGCGTGAGGTTGATGCATTGGCAAAAGTCGACTCAAGCGTGAGCCATGCTGAACGAGAAGAGGTGCAATCAAGGACTTCGGCCATAGCTTCAGGTTCGAGAGTGGCGAAAAGGACACCAAGCAATTTTTGGTCCCGTAAGTACCAAGTAGCATAATCAGGATTAGAAGTTTCTTCACCAGCAGTCAACGTACGAGTGGGAGAGGGAGCAGCAGGCTCACCAGTGATAATATCGAGCATCTCGAATGTTGTGGCCATGGAAAGAAATTGGCGCTTCCACATCAAGAACGTGGCAGACGATAGTTTAATTTGGACGAGGTTGATCATCGATGTGGTGGATAGAGTAGCAGGGGCAGAAGTTGAATTTGCCATGGAGATGCAGAACCGAAGGGGTCCAGTTCGAGTTCTGAGACAGTGGTTTGTGCTTGCGAGGGGACCTGTCGCAAGAGAAAAACAAAGAAGAAAAAAAAAATAGGGTTTTACGATGAGAGGCTTGATACCATGAAAGAATGATTATTTGATGAAGAATGATTCATTGAATTGAGTTTACAGAATATATAATGCTGAGTACAACAACTACGCAAAGCTTAAGGAGTCTTATTCTTATCGAAAGCGTACATAAGATATACAATAAATATTTACATATTTATCTACTTAGCTATTTTCCCTAATAGTGATATCACAAGTGAGAGAATCGGAACACAAATAATGTTAAATTCAACTTCCAAGTAGAAGAAATGGATAAACACTCTTTATCCTCAAAATATGTAAATAAAATACTCAATATTCAAGTTTGCCTTCTCCAGGAAACGTACAATCTATTTATAAGATCTAAAGATAAATAAGCTCATCAATGACAATAAATAAACATCCGCGAACGGCGAGTCGCCGGACTCGCCGTGGGGTTGCCGTGATCAACCCGGCGATCGCGTGCGATCGCGAGCCCCTCGCGGGGGCTCGGCTGGGGGCAGCCGCGGGTTTATCCCGTGGCGGTTCTTTCGGTCGAGCTCCGATTCGTGTGGTGGTTCGCGGTGGTTTCCGGCGAAGTGATTTCGGTCGGAGTCGTGATTCCGCAATTCCGTCGACTCCGGGATATCGATTTCCAACAATTGGTATCAGAGCGTTGGTTCTAGTTCATGTGTATATGCGATAAATTGTTTTACCTTGTAGGGTTTCCGACTATTATGGCTTGTTAATAATTATTCGTTTAATTATTTTGTCGTAATGGTTTGATTATTAAACTCTCGGATATGTCGAGATTCGTTTTATGTGTGGTGAATGCTTGTAATAGTAAAAATTCGGGGGTTGACCGAATTTAGGATTTATTATTACGTTTTACTTTTTCCGGAAATTGTATAAGGTCGATTTCATGTATAGAATCGATACCGGATATTGTAAATTTAATTCTTGTAATTTATTTACGTTGGATCGATGCCGAAACTACCGCCGGAGAAGAAGACGTGTGACGGAGGAGACGAAAGAGAAGGAGGACTCCGGATCGGCCATCCCCATGGTCGATCCCCATGATGATCGAAGGGAGAGGAGGCGGCCACCGAGCCTCTCGGCCATGCAAAGAAACCCAGTGGTCCTAAGTTTCTTGGACCACGAGATGGGATGAGAAAGCCCGGAGGCAAGTGTTCTCGATACAAACAGTCTGGGTACTGGAAGTCTGATTATCCTCTCAAAGAAAGTACGAAATTTTCTTTAGTCGTGAAACATAGTCAGTGGTATTATCTACCGGAACCTGGTGTGTAGATATGGAACCACTGACGGTATGTGCATTTTAAATGCAGAGGTTCCAAGAAGCCTAACGACTTGGAAAAGAAAAGATCGTAGTCTACATGGGCAATGCCGTGGAGGAAGCAGCTGTTGCAGTGGAGGACATATTATAGGATTTCATTTTGAGTTATTGCTTTTATGTACCTTTTAGAAAGAACTTCGTTCTGGATTTCTAATGAATGGATATTTTATTTCTTTTAATCATTTGATGGTTATAAGAAGAAATAATGATATTATCTATTCTGGTACATTAGCTAGCAATATATAAATGATGAATCCTGAGTCCACCACGATGCAACGAACCGTAGTACATAACTCGTTTTACTAATAAGAGATTTCTTTATTAAATCATTTATACTTGTGGATTCTTATGCTAAGTCATATTCAAATAAGAAGTTCAAAAATAGTTTGATCAATTAAGTTGAAGGAATGGACCTTCCGACCTATGAATCTAATTTGGAAGATAAGATGACTAAGCAATCTTTTATGGATATAAGATATAAGATCCGGACAAGTATAAGAATTGATTGACTCTGATGTATGCAGACCTATGTCTACTCAGACAATAAGGTACGAGTACTTCATTTGATGATTACTCGAGAAATGGATTAGAATACCTGATGTGCCAAAAAAGCAAGTGTTTTGACAAGTCAATGGACACTAAGCAATTGTGGAGAACCATCAAGGTATATCCATTTGTAGCCTGCGATTTGATCGCGGAGGCAAGTACCTGTCTGAGGAATGCAAGGCATACTGATCAGAGATTGGGATTTGATCTCAAGAGACTACACCATACACTCTTGTGTAGAAATGGTGTGTCGATAATAAGAAATGGAACTCTTATAGAAATAGTAAAAGCATGAGTTATACGGAACTACCTGTGTTCTATGGATATGTCTGGAAACAACGGCGCATTCAAATGCGGTTGTAGAATATCCTAGAAGAACAAAAGCTGTGTGTTCAATAGTATACACCACTAACAGCACCTACTGTTATTACTGTTAATACACTGGAATGCCGTTGTAGTGGGAGGTTGTGTGAAAACCGGAGATATTCATAAGACTATGAGAGTCTTCGGACTCTGGACCTAGTATACATGAAATTGATCCCTGGATCTACATGAAGGCAGTACTAGATCTAAATGTGCCTTCTTAGAAAGCAATGGAATCCAAAGGATTATTGCTAAGAGGCAAGATCATTTAGAGTACAAGCTTAGTTAATCCATTGATGGATTGAAGGAAAGCTTAAAGATCGTGGAACTTGCCAATTGATGAGATAGTCCATTTTATGGATTCATCAAAAGCATAGGCAAATCGTGTGTATTGGAAACGTGATGGAAACAAGGTGGTGTTTCTCGGGTTTTATGTAGATAACATTTTATCATTGGGAACAATGTAAAGATGTTGTCAGACATAAAATTATGGTTGTCTAGATAAATCATTATGAAAGATACAGGAAGAAGTTGGAAATGTTCTTGAGATCTTGGATCTCTAGGAAAGAACATTGTACTTCTCATGGACATTTTACATAGATATGATTATGGTTCGTTTTAACATGCAAGATTCCGAGAAAGGTTCGTTACCTTTCAGATACGGAATGCATCTATCTAAGGATATGTGTTTTTGAAACACAAAAGGAGATAGAAGCAATGAAAGCAGTTTCCTACACTTTAAGTGTAGAAAGCTTGACTAATGCAATGTTGAAAACGAGAACCTGATATCGCGGCTATGCGGTTAGCATAGTGGGAGGATATCAAGGTAGTCTTAGAAAGGAATATTCGACTGCGGTAAGGAACATTTAAAGTACTTTCGAAGTACTAGAAACTATGTTCTGGATTACGGAGTAGACGAGCATTTCCTTTGGATTACATTCTCTTAGATTTCTAATCGAATAAGGACCAGTGTAAGTCGATATCAGGCTATGTGTTTCACTATTAAAGGAGGAGGAGTTTTAACGTGGAAGAGTGATAAGCACGATGCTTTTCGGACTCTACCATGGGTAACCAAATAGCGGCATCAGAGGCAACGGAAGTTTTGGTATGGCTCCGGGATAACCTCTGGGACTTAGATGTGATTCTTAGTTTGCCAAAGGCTATGTAAATAGCGGTGCGATGGCAAATGGTAAGAAATCACAAGTCCATAAGTGTAAGATAACACATAGAGCAAGTACCACCTGATACGAGTCATCGTCAGGGAAGACGACGTTGTAGTCACCAAGATAACTTCAGAACGACAATCTAGATTTCTCTTTCACAAGGCACTTCTTGGAAGTGCATTTTAAGCACGTGAAGAGTATGGGAGTCGGGAGTTTGGAGGAAATGACTAGACCTTAGTATAAGTGGGAGATTGTTGGAGTTGTATACTTAATGTCTAGATTTAAGTGATATTAACTCCCGATCCATTGCCACTAATCTATATAATTAAATAAACAATTATTTGCGTTTAATTATTTAATTATGCAAATTATAGTCCTAGATTATATACGTTGTAGTTAGTATGGTGTGCGACGTCACACGGAAGATCATATTATCGGTTACTCGTATATAATCGAACAGCTGCTCACGACCTAGATGGACAAGGACCAATCCATCGGTATAGTCGTTGTATGAGAGAGAAAATAATTTGTCTTAATTATTTTATCATACTTGTACACTTGGTGTATTGGGCGGATCGCTTGAGATTTATCGATTAGGATTGCCTTTGATAATCGATTTAAATCTCAGAGTATTTTATTCTTAATCCCTGATATTATTGCGGGTGTGTGCATTTAATATTAGTGACTTTAATTTTCCAAAGGAGTTGACCGGTTAGTATATTGGGTCAATTATCGGTAAAGTTGGGTCACTGTATTTTGTGTATGACATGCTATGAATTCTTGATGGGAAAGTGTATCCCGATAAGGGTTGATAATATCCCCGAGATGAGTTCATAAGGAATTATTATGTAAACCCTGCAGGTGGATTTGTTCCGCATAATAATTAAAGTTGAATGGTACTATTCTCGGATACAAGAGATGAATAAATTAATTAGAAATAAATTAATTTTATTCATAGATATTTATATCGTAAATACACGGAATAAATAATACTACCGGAGAGATAATATTATTTGATATAATATGGTATAATATTGGGAGTGCAATTATATTTATATAGTGGAAAATAAATATAATTAATATTAATAGATTAATAGATTTGGGCTTGGGCTCAATTTAATCATTAATTTTGGAAGCCCAATATTCCACCTCCTTAAGATCCCCTACGTAGCCTATAAAAGCACTACATGGTCTTCTCTATTCTCATAACTTGAAGATCACAATTTTAGAGAGAGAAAGTAGAGAGGGAGATCCATAGAGTTCGGAGGATCGCCGCCCACCCGACGTTCGAACGAGTGCAAGGAATACGTGGGAAGATTCAAAGGTCTTCGAATAGATCTCGTTTCTCCGCACAACGAGAACAAAGGTGAAATCATGAAAATCCCCTCGATGATTTTAATTAATTCGTATATGCATGTGAACGAAGATCCGAGGGACGTACGAACCCGGGGACGAGGATCGACCTCGCGGTGGTGATCGAGGATCACCGAACCGCGGGAGGTTGAGAGATCCTCGCTGGGATCGAGAGGACGAACCCTCGGCTGGACGCCGAGGGTGGCGGTCGAGCCCTAGGGCTTCGACCGCCGGAAGAGCACAAGGACCTCGGCTGGACGCCGGGGTGCGATCGAGCGCGTGCTCGATCGCGTGGGGTGGCGGGCTAGTGCCGCCGCTGCTCGCACGGCGAGCAGCCCCCTCCTCCGCGGACGGCGAGTCGCCGGACTCGCCGTGGGGTTGCCATGAGCAACCCGGCGATCGCGTGCGATCGCGAGCCCCTCGCGGGGGCTCGGCTGGGGGCAGCCGAGGGTTTATCCCGCGGCGGTGCTTTCGGTCGAGCTCCGGTTCGTGTGGTGGTTCGCGGTGGTTTCAGGCGAAGGGATTTCGGTCGGAGTCGTGATTCCGCAATTCCGTCGACTCCGGGATATCGATTTCCAACAAAAGTGCCATGTTTCGCCACACTTGAAACAAGGTTTTAAATTGATTTTATAACCTGAGGTTTCCCCGTCTTTACTCCAAGCTTTCTTTGGCACCACTTTACTTGATCACTCTACTTTTGAGGGAGTATACAAACTTTGCACATCAACAAACTTCTTCATGCCACAGCGTTGAAACTTTGATTCCACCTTGAGTGCTAAGTGGTGCACATCATTAATCTTACACAGTTGATGCATTTAAACTTCATCTTTGATGGTTAGCTTCAACCCATTGACATATCTTGCGATAAGTTGGTCTTCTGACTTTTGAATGTTGGTACTTGCCATCAATTTATAGAACTCTTTTGTATAGTCCGTCACACTTTGTTGCCTTGACTCAAAGTATTAAATTGCAGAAAAATACTTAGAGAAAAATCGTGAGGAAGGAAATTCTCACACAATCTTGCCTTCATCTTTTCCCAAGAATCAATCTTTGGTTTTCCTTTTTGCAATCTCATATCTTGCATTTTATCCCACCACAGTGATGCATAACCTCGAAAACGAATGGCAACGAGCTTGACCTTTTGGCCCTCCATAATGTTTTTAAATTCAAAGAATTTTTCAACCACACTAAGCCAGTCAAGAAATTCATTCGGTCGAAGGCGACCACGAAAATCCGGCATATACATTTTTATAAAATCTGAGGATCGATTGAAATTTTTATTATTGGCAAAAGGATTCACATACTCTGAATCATCACTAGAATAGCCATGGCCTGAACCACGTTCGCGTCTGGATTCTTGACGCTCAAGACGTATGTTAAACTCCTCAACTTGTCTTCGAAGTTCCTAAATCTCAGCATCTCGTTCATCTCCCACGTTTCCTCCACCACGACCACCTCATCGTCCTCTTCTAGCTGTCATTGAAGAGAAGATAAAGGAATGCCAAAAGTGTAAACTTTGGTTCTGATACCAAATGATGAAGGTGATATCACAGTTGAGAGAATCAGAACACAAATAATGCTAAATTCGACTTCCAAGTAGAAGAAATGGATAAACACTCTTTATCCTCAAAATATGTATATAAAATACTCAATATTCAAGTCTGCCTTCTCCAGGAAACGTACAATCTATTTATAAGCTCTAAATATCAATAAGCACATCAATGACAATAAATAAAAGATTATTGAACTCACTCCAATGACTGTTGCTTCAACCCACCATAACTTCTGGAATATGTGGATTCACTGATTCCACCATATATCAATAGAAAGTTATTCGAACTGGATTTTTAACGCAACTGACCATTTATTATTTGGATACTTCTAGAAGGAATTATTGTAGATATACCAACACTGTCGCTTTCGGTTATGATCTGAAACTAATCAATTTGCACTGCATTAGTAACGCACCACGCCTGTATGAATTACAGACCACCATCATCTCTCTTCGACAAGGTAGTCTCTCCGTTAATGAGTATTTTAATAAACATGATAGACTTTGGAGTGAGTGGGATCAGTTTCATAGGAGTGTGTACCCTATAATTGCCCTAGCTATGAATTTCTGAGTGAGAAGTATAGAATTATACAGTTTTTGATGGGATTGAATGAAAACTATGATAGTATTAGAAGTTAGATACTAGCTAAGACACCATTGCCTCTTATGGATCAAGTTTTCAATTATGAGATGCAAGAAGAGAATCATAAATCTGTGACTCATAATGCTGCTGAGTTATCTGCTATGCATGCTAGTAGAGGAAGATAATCTGGTAATCAGAATAAATCTGTGAATGGAGGTCCTCTTGATTCTAGTGCTCAGTATGCCAATAATGGGAATTCTAATAAATGGGGAAATTCTAGGAAACCTATATGTAGTCACTGTAAAATTGAAGGTCATGTGAAGGATAAGTGCTATAAACTACATGGTTATTCACCTTGGTTTAAGTTCAAAAATCATCAAGGGCAAGGGGGTGCTACTGGCTCAACTGGTGGTAATGCATGTAGTGGTCTATTGGGACCACATCCCTCAGCACAGATGGCTTTAGGGACACTTAACAGTGATGGTTCATTTATGGTCAACAAGGAAAAGTATAGTAACATGTATCTCTTGGGAATCTTAAGCCTCCTTGTGGTAACTCTCAGGATTCAACCTCTTCCAACCCTACTGGTTTTCAGCCCACATCCCCTTATTCCACATCTCCATCCTCCTCTAGTTGCATGGCTTCAAGAGGTAATCATTTTACATCCACTAGTTCCCTGCATCATTCATTCATTGCTAATTCTTCTCCTATTTGGATCATTGACACTGGTGCGACTGACCATATGATCAGCTCACCTGCATTTTATACTCATAACATTGTCCCTAATCATCTTTCTATTAACTTACCTTATGGCCATACCACTACCACTAGTCATAAAGGGTCTGTTACCATTTCTCCTTTCCTGACCCTTGATAATGTGTTATGTGTACCACAATTTCATGCCAACCTACTTTCTGTTAGTACTTTACTCATAACCACTCCCTATCAAAATTTGTTTTTAGTCTGGTTTTATTATTTAAGATACACACACACACACACACACACTAAGTGTTTGGCATGGGTAGTTTTGATCAAGGGTTATACTTGTTGTCTCCACCTTCTTCTCAAGCTTTTACCACATCTATATGTCATGGACTTTGGCATTCCAGGTTAGGACATCCATCTTTGTCTAGAATGATTTTGTTGAAACCTGTTATCCCTGATGTTTTTTCTTCTGATAATGAGTTTTGTAATGTTTGCCCTTTAACCAAACAACATAAACTTTCTTTTAATAAAAGCGTTTCAGTTTCTCATACTGCATTTGATTTACAACACTGTGATTTATGTGGTCCTCTTCCAGAACCTAACTTTGATGGATGTAGTTATTTTTTAACTATTGTTGATGACCACACCAAATATACTTGGTTATGCCTACTGAAACCCAAATTTGATGTCAATGTCCAATTACAAACATTTTATGCTATGGTACTTACCCCGTTTTATACCTCCATAAAATTTATTATAACTGTAAGGGGTTATGAATACATTCTACCTGATTTTTATAATCACAATGGCATCATTCATCAAACTTCATGTCCTTACAAACCTCAACGAAATGGTATTGTTGATAGGAGACAACAAACCATTTTCACTATAGCCAGAACTCTAAAATTTCAATCTGGGGTTCCTCTTTCTTTCTGGGGGTATTGTGTGTCCACATCAGTCCATCTATTCAATAGAATTCCTTCTCCCAATCTCAATAACATTTTTACTTATGAAAATCTCTACCACACTGTCCCTAGTTATGACTATTTCAGAGTCTTTGGTTATCTAGCATACATGTCTAATCCTTTACCCCATAATTTTTTTTATTCTAGAGCTCATAAATGCATTTTCATTGGTTATCACATGCTTCCAGGGGTTATTTTCTTTATGTCCACTTTGTTGAAACATATTTTACTTTCCTCTCACTTGATCAATATTATTCATTGTCTCTCCCTCATTTCATTAACACTGCTACTTCACATTTATATTTTTCTTCTGCCCCTTCTGCACCTTCACCAATTCTCAATTCCACACCTGATATTCCTCCAGATATTCCTTCTCCACAACAACCTACTTCACCTCCACAAAATCCTCCATCTATTCAACCTGTGAGACTTCATAGGAATAGACATCCTCCAGCTCACCCCATTGATTTCCTCTGCTATTCTGCTATCACTGGCTCACCTCCATCTCATGAGCCTTCTAGCTATACAGAGGCTACTTTAATACCCTAGTGGCAACATGCTATGAAAGCTGAATTACAAGCTCTTGATTTGAACCATACTTGGATCATCATTGATCTGCCCCCTGAAAAAATCTCCATTGGTTGTAAATGGGTGTTCAAATTTAACATAGAGCATATGACAGTGTGGAGAGGTATAAATCTAGGCTTGTGGCCATGGGATATAATCAGCAGGAGGGATTGGATTATAAAGAGACTTTTACTCCAGTAGTTAAAATGACCACTGTAAGGGCTTTGTTGGCTTTATTTGATGTGAAAAGTTGGTCTCTTACTCAGCTTGACATCAATAATGCCTTCCTCCATGGTGATTTAGAGGAGGAGGTTTATATGAAATTACCAGATGGCCTTGCAAAATAGGGGAGACTAAATTTTGCAAACTTCTTAAGAGCCTTTATGGATTAAAACAATAAAGTAGACCATGGTTTTGCAAGCTCTCTCTTCTGGATTTAGATTTGATCAATCTAAATCAGACACCTCTCTCTTCACCCTCAATACTTCACAGAAGGTTCTTATTCTTCTAGTGTACGCTGATGATCTAATAATTGCGAGTAACACTGATCAGAAAGTAACTGAGGTTAAGAAGCTTCTTGATGATGCTTTTCACATTAAAGATATGGGACATTTGATATTTTTCTTAGGCCTTGAAGTATTTCAAACATCAAAGGGAATTCATGTGAGCCATGAGAAATATGTTAATGAAATTTTAAAGGAGTATGGATATTTGGAATGCAATTCTGCTACCTTTCCCATGGATACAGAAGCAAGATTCAGTGTGAATGATGATGATAAAGTAGAAGAGCCAACTGAGTACAGGAAATTAGTTGGAAAGTTGTTATACCTAACTATTACAAGGCCTGACAGCACTTTTGCAGTGCATGTTTTTACACAGTTTATGAATCAACCATCACAAAGACATTTAGGAGCAGCACATAGAATTCTCAGATACTTAAAAGGCACTATGACACATAGAGTCTTCTATTCAAGGACTGCAGACATTAAACTCAATGCCTTTTGTGATGCTGACTAGGTTACTTGTGTGAGTTTCAAAAGAGCAGTCTCTGGATTTGCCATCTTTCGATCCTTGGTGATTCCTTGATTAGTTGGAAGTCAAATAAACAGACAGTGGTGGCTAGGAGCTCTGCAGAGGCTGAGTACAAAGCTCTAGCACTCACTGTTTGTGAGCTGGTGTGGCTGAAACAAGTCTTCACTGATTTTGGTGTCACCTTGCCAACAACAAGTATTTTCTGTGATAGTAAAGCAACTCCTGCTCTTGCTCTTGCTCTTGCAGCCAATCCTGTTCACCACAGCCGCACAAAACATGTAGACGTGGACTACCATTTCATAAAAGGGAAAAGATACAGGATAATACAGTTCATACATTGTTTATACCATCACATTTGCAGGTGGTTGATGTGTTTACCAAAGCCTTGGGATTTGATCTTTTCCACAAAATGATTTGCAAGTTGGGAATGCAGGAGAGAGGCATTTCAACTTGAGGGGGAGTGTAGAGATGTTGCAGCAAGATTGGAGTGCAAAAGTTGAAGAAAGATGTTGCAGCATGTTCTTTTATTGTTTGGGGTTATTAATAAAGTCTTGATGGACTGATTAGCAATTAGTTGTTAGTATATATTGTATTTGTTGTACTGGATTTTTAATTTGGATTTAATGAAAATAATTTCCCCCCAAATTCATCTCCTTCTTCCCTCTCGTTTCACCTGAACTCTGAGCTGAATCCATGGAGTTTCCAGTTTCATTTTTCATCAAAATATATTCAATTTATAAATGTACACTATTTAAGGAACGACAAAAAATGAAAAGTATGCACTATCTTAAAGAATGAAAGAAGTACGTATTATGATATAAGTATGTTAGCTTTTAGGACAAAGCTCTAAACGCCACACGATCAAGACCGGTGTCACTATATACTACTTTTTGCAGATCGATGATGTATAGTACGAATAATAATGCGGAACCCCGAAAATAACTCAACAATAAAAGAGAAGGAGAAAAGTAAAGAAGACAAGGAATTTACGTGGAAACCCAAATCGGGAAAAACCACGGGAGGAACGACGAGAACTTTCACTATAATATTGCTCACGATTATAAGGATTGATATACACTCTAAAACCCTCTAATCTCACACAATATTATCTCTCTAATTGATGGTGTTAACTCGTCTTGTTTGTGTCCATGGAGAAACTCTCTTTATATAGAAGGATGTCTTAATTATTGTATGAAAACAATAATTCTCGCTCATAAGAAGCCTTGGAGAAGAAGGAATCAGAATCGGATCAAAATAGGAAAAGTTTCCAAAATCACGCCAGTGAAAAACGGCGGGCGCCGTTTTGCCAACGGCGGTCGCGGGACATATTTACGCGGGCGCAGAACACCATTCGGCGGGCGCGGAATAACCAGAAATCCCGATCGAACCTTCGATCCTAAAAACAACCAAATCGGTGGGCGTTGCCGCCTTCCCGCGGTCGCAGGACCACCACCGGCGACGGCCGTTTGAGACCGGCGATCGCAGAATCTATAGGTCGTCTTCTTCTTCTTCTCGGTTTTGTGTCAAAACATAACAAATCTCCACCTTGACACCAAACCGCAAAATCCCATCGCACATGTAAAATCACATCACATGTAACACCAAGCCGCGAAATCACATCGCACATCAAACCTTAAAGCGAAATCACATTGCCCATGCGAAATCACATCGCACTCCAAGTCTCGTCCCTCGTCTTCCTCCAAACGCCCCAACGGGTCTAGTTCCTAGAAATTTAGACCTTCAACGGTCACCATGAATCGGAATGTACATACCCGAGTGTCTTTTTCGAATTGTGAGCCCAATTTAAGATATACCCTCTCGACGGCTTTCCAAGCGCACAATGCTCACCAGATTTAGAAACACTCCATCGATCGAGAAACACTCGATCCTCCTTGTTGAATTTCCTCACATGCCCAAGCCGCACATGGTCTAGCCGTGTAGATGATGCAGAGACAAATAAGGAAAAGATTATGTCTTCTTGCCCAAGCTATTAGTATTATTTTATTTATTATTTTAATTTATTTTATTAGGGTTTCAGTACTTATTTATATGTCATTTTTCTCATTCAATTAATAAGTTGTTTTGATATGAAATAAAAAGGTTCCTCTGTTGAGGTTTTTATCAGGTTTCGGTATTCTTCGGAATCAACGAAAGTTTGATGTTTTAATTCTCGGGTATTCTCAGAATCAACGAGCTTTAATTGTTTGTTTATCGCTTCCCTGCATCAGTAGACTCTTCATCCGAGAGCCTAGTTTTTCCCACGGTTACTTCGTTCGCCGTTTCTTCTTCTTCATTAAGCTTGGTCACTCCAACCTTCGTTTGCATGCCTCTAAGCCGGATAGACTCTTCTACCAAGAGTCGAGGTTCGGCCCTAGTTACTTCATTCACCGCGCCTTCATGGAGGACATAAGGTCGCCCCGCCTTGTCGTCTCCTCCCAACACTACAAAAGCCTCTTCGGTAGCCTCATAAACTCCACCTTCTCCAGTGTAGCTAGTATTAACCTCGGTTACTTCTTTCGCCGAGCTTCCATCGAGGACATAAAGATGACTCGTCTTTCTCTTTCCCCGCAAGATTACCAAACCACCTTTGGTAACCCTTAAACTCCACCTTTACAAGTGAGTTTATAGCCCTTCATATCAAGGGTATTCAAGGAAATCAAATTCCTCTTCAAGCCATGGACATGTCTTACCTCGCCCAACGTGCGCACCGTGCTATCGAACATCTTCAAGCGGATATTCCCAATCCCTTCGATCTTGCACGAGGCAGGTGTTATTAGCCATAAACACCGCACCATGCTCCAAGGATTCATAAGTCTCGAACAACGTCCGGTCCGGACACATATGAAACGAGAAACCCGAGTCTAAGATCTAATCACCACAAAAGTTGGAGTTCTCACCTAGAGCCATTAGTAGATCCCCATAATAATGCCCATCTACTAACCCAACGTTACCGGAATTCCGATTACAGGAATTATTGTTGTTGCTCTCCTTATTTTTCAAAGCATAGCACTCCGAATTTATGTGTCCCTTCTTCTTGCAATAGTAACACGTCTTATTCCCGTGTCGCGACTTTGAATTCCTCGAGTCGCTCCCTTTCTCACGGTACTTCTTTTGGACGTTGAGTCCTTCACCCACATCGGGCACACCATCCTTGTTGGACTCAATCCTTAGTACGTTTTCTCTTGACGAGAGAGCCGAAGTTACGTCTTTAAACGTGAGGCTATCTCGTGAATAGAGAAGTGTGTTCCGAAAAGCCGCCATCGAAGGGGGTAGTGCTGGAATTCGATATCCCGGGCTATTAAAATTGCGGAAACCATAGCCCGATCAAACCCTTCGCCGGAAATCACATGAACGGCGACTCATCCGCCGGAGTCCGACCTTTGGAGACTACGCACCCGAAGGTACGCAGCCCGCCCCCAGCCGAACCCCCGCGAGTCGGGGTTCACATGATCGAAGGATCGATCGCACGCCGGCGATCGATCGGGGAGGGGCTGCCCAGCAGCCCCCGCGGCGAGTCCGGCGACTCGCCGCCGCCTGGAGGTCCCCACCGTCGAGGTGGGGTGGGGTGCGGCTCCAGCCCGCGCCCCGGCGGTCGATCACCGCGATCGACCGCGCGCCCTCGGCCCAGCCGAGGGTCGCCTCCTCCGCGCCCGCCGAACCCTAGGCGGGTCGATCCACGCGGTCCGGTGGCTTCGCCACCACCGCGTGATCTTCCGTCTACTCCGGGTTCGAACTTCGGATCTTGCGTTCTACGGTAATTTCGATAAACCAAAACCGAAATAATATCGAGGGGGTTCTAGATATTATACCTTCGATTCGTTGTTCGGAGAAACGAAATCAAACACCTTTGAATCTTCCCACGTATTCCTTGCACTCCGTTCGAACGTCGGGTGGGCGACGATCTATCGAACTCCTATGGATCTCCTTCAACTCTCTAGAATATCAAGTATGATATTCTTCTCTTATGTTACGTTATGAATTGTGAAGGCCATGTAGTGCTTTTATAGGCTACGTAGGGGATCTAAAGGAGGTGGAATATTGGGCTTCTAATATTGAAGATTAAATTGAGCCCAATGCTCAAGTCCATTAATCCTTATCAATATTAATTTTATTTATTTTCCACTATATAAATAAAATTGCACTCCCAATATTTACCCATATTATATCGAATAATATTTCTCCGGTAGTATTATTTATTCCGTGTATTTAAGATTTAAATATCCATGAATAAATTTATTTATTGCTCAATAAATTATATTCATCTCTTATATCCGAGACTAGTACCATTCAACCTTAATTATTGTGCGGAACAAATCCACTCATGAGGTTTACACAATAATTCCTTATGAACTCATCTCGGGGATATTATCAACCCTTCCGGGATACACTTTCCCGTCAAGTATTCACGGCATGTCATATATAAAATATAGCGACCCAACTTTAACCGGTAATTAACCCAATAATTAAATCGGTTAATTCCTTTGGAAAATCAAAGTCTCTAATATTAAATATATACACCCGCAATAGTATCGGGGATTGAGAATAAAATACTCTGAGATTTAAATTGATTATCCAAGGCAATCCTAATCAATAAATCTCAAGCGATCCGCCCAATACACCTAAGTGTACAAGTGTGATAAAATAATTAAGATAAATTATTTTCTCCCTCACACAACGACTATACCGATGGATTGGTCCATGTCCATCTAAGTCGTGAGCAACTGTTTGATTAAATACGAGTAACCGATAGTATGATCTTCTGTGTGCCCATGCAACACCATACTAACTACAACGTATAAAATCCAGGACTATATTTTGCATATTTAATTAATGATAATTAAATGCAAATAATTGTTTATTAATTTAATAGATTAAATGCTATGATCGGGAGTTTACCGTTACTTAAATCTAGACATTAAGTACACAACTCCAACAATCTCCCACTTGTACTAAGGTCTAGTCATTTCCTCCAAACTCCCGGTTCCCATACTCATCACGTGCTTTAAAGTGTACTTCCGAGAAGTACTATGTGAGTGAGCAATCTAGGTTGCCGCTCTGAAGTTATCTTGGTGACTACTACATCGTCTCCCTCGACGATGATTCATATCAGGTGGTACTTGCTCTATGTGTTAACATCACTTTTTGACTTATGACCTTTTCCAGTTTACCATGCACCGCTATCCAATAGCCTGTGGTGAACTAAGAGTCATATCCAAGCCAAAAGGGTTATCCCGGAACCTAACCAGAACTTCCGCTGCCTCTGAGGCTGCTGTTCAGTTATGAGAGAGTCTGAGAAGCGTCCTGCTTATCACTCTTTCATGGTTCCACCCTTTTCTAAAAGTGAACACATAGCCTGATATTGACTTACACTGGTCTTTCTATGATTCTTGAATCTGAGAGAATGTAATCTAAGAAGATTTCGTCTTGCTTCGTAATCCAGTACTTCGCAAGTACTATTACAGCATTCGAAAAAATTCCTTTCTAGATTACCTTGATATCCTCCCACTACGCAAACCGCATAGTTGATATCAGGTTCTTGCTTTTATAACATTGCATCTATAAAGCTTTCAATACTTGAAGTATAGGAAACTGCTTTGTCCTCATCTATCTCCTTCATGTGTTCGAACACATACCCTTTAGATAGATGTATATTCTGTCTCTGAAAGGCAATAACCTTTCTCAGAAGTATGCATGTTTAAAACAAACCATAATCGAATAAGATATCTAGGAGAAGTACAATGTTCTTATTCTTAGATCGAAAAAATCTCAAGAACATGCTCTAACTTCTACTCAATCTTATATCTCGATTCATTTAGACAACCATTTTCTTATGTCTGACAACTTTTTCTACATTGTTGCCAATGATGAAATTGTCATCTACATAAGATCTCCGAGAAACACCACTTTGTTTCCATTACGTTTCCAATACACCTATCGTCTATGCCTTTTGATGAATCCATCAAATGGACTATCCCATCAATTCGCAAGTTCCACGATTTATAGCTTTCTTTCAATCCATAATGGATTTACTAAGCTTGTACTCTAAATGATCTTGCCTCTTAACAATAATCCTTATTGTTTTTTCTAAACAGGCACATTTAGATTTAGTACTGCCCTTATGCAGAGCTAGGGATCGATTTCATCTTTACCAGATCCAGAGTTAAAACTCTTCTAGTCTTATGAACATCTCTGGTTGCTTAACAACCTCCCACTGCAATGGCGTGCCGGTGTATAATGTTGGAATTCGATATCCCGGAGTTGCCGGAATTGCGGAACATGACAACTCCGATCAAACCCTTCGCCGGAGATCACATGAACGCCGACTCATCCGCCGGAGTCCAGCCTTTGGAGACCACGCACCCGAAGGCACGCAGCCCGCCCCCAGCCGAACCCCCGCGAGACGGGGTTCACACGATCGAGGATCGCGTTCGATCTTCGCGATCGATGGGGCTGCCCAGCAGCCCCCCCCCCCCCCCCCCCCCCCCCGCGGCGAGTCCGGCGACTCGCCGCCGCCTGGAGGAGCCCCGCCTTCACGGCGGGTGGGGCGCGGCACCAGCCCGCGCCCCCGGCGATCGATCCCCGTGATCGATCGCGAACTCTCGGCCCAGCCGAGGGTTCCTCTCCTCCGCGCGCTGCCAAACCCTAGCGTGCGATCCCCGCGGTCCGGTGGCTTCGCCACCACCGCGTGGTCGTTCGTCTAATCCGGGTTCGACTCTTGGATCTTGTTCTTCGATAATTGATTCAATAAAACAAGAATTAAATAGCAATTATTTAATTCACCTTTCGATTCGTTGTGCGGAGAAACGAGATCTTATGATGACCTTGAGATCTTCCCACGTATTCCTTGCTCTAGCCCGGACGTCGTGTGGGCGACGATCTACCGAACTCCATGGATCCTCCTCTCTACTTTCTCTCTCTAGAATTGTGATCTTCAAGTTATGAGAATAGAGAAGACCATGTAGTGCTTTTATAGGCTACGTAGGGGATCTAAAGGAGGTGGAATATTGGGCTTCCAATATTGAAGATTAAATTGAGCCCAATGCTCAAGTCCATTAATCCTTATCAATATTAATTAATTCTATTTTCCACTATATAAAATTAATTGCACTCCCAATATTAAACCATATTATATCAAATAATATTTCTCCGGTAGTATTATTTATTCCGTGTATTTAAGATATAAATATCCATGAATAAAATTAATTTATTGCTAATTAATTTATTCATCTCTTATATCCGAGATTAGTACCATTCATCCTTAATTATTATGCGGAACGAATCCACCTGCAGGGTTTACATAATAATTCCTTATGAACTCATCTCGGGGATATTATCAACCCTTCCGGGATACACTTTCCCGTCAAGTATTCACGGCATGCCATATATAAAATATAGTGACCCAACTTAACCGGTAATTAACCCAATAATTAAATCGGTTAATTCCTTTGGTAAATCAAAGTCACTTATATTAAATATACACACCCGCAATAATATCGGGGATTAAGAATAAAATACACTGAGACTCGAATCGATTATCGCCGGCAATCCTAATCGATGAATCTCAACGATCCGCTCAATACACCAAGTGTACAAGTGTGATAAAATAATCAAGATAGATTATTTTCTCTCTCACACAACGACTATACCGATGGATTGGTCCGTGTCCATCTAGGTCGTGAGCAACTGTTCGATTAAATACGAGTAACCGATAGTATGATCTTCTGTGCGCCCATGCAACACCATACTAACTACAACGTATAAAATCCAGGACTATAATTTGCATATATTTAATTATAAATAATTAAACGCAAATAATTGTTTATTTAGTTAAATAGATTAGTGGCAATGGATCGTGAGTTTCCGTCACTTAAATCTAGACATTAAGTACACAACTCCAACAATCTCCCACTTGTACTAAGGTCTAGTCATTTCCTCCAAACTCCCGACTCCCATACTCATCACGTGCTTAAGTTGTACTTCCAAGAAGTACTATGTGAATGAGCACTCTAGGTTGCCGCTCTGAAGTTATCTTGGTGACTACAGCGTCGTCTCCCTCGACGATGACTCGAATCAGGTGGTACTTGCACTATGTGTTATCTTACACTTATGGACTTGTGATTTCTTACCATTTGCCATCGCACCGCTATACATAGCCTTTGGCAAATTAAGAATCACATCTAAGTCCCAGAGATTATCCCGGAGTTATACCAAAACTTCCGCTGCCTCTGAGGCCCGCTATTTGGTTACCCATGGCAGAGTCCGAAAAGCATCGTGCTTATCACTCTTCCATGTTAAAACTCCTTCTCCTTCAATAGTGAAACACATAGCCTGATATCGACTTACACCGGTCCTCATTTGATTAGAAATCTAAGAGAATGTAATCCAAAGGAAAAACTCGTCTGCTTCGTAGTCTAGAACAGTACTTCGAAAGTACTTTTACGGCAGTCGAATATTCCTTTCCAGGATTACCTTGATATCCTCCCACTATGCTCACTGCATAGCCGATATCAGGTTCTCGTTTTCAACATTGCATTTATTAAGCTTTCCACACTCAAAGTGTAGGAAACTGCTTTCATTGCTTCTATCACCTTTATGTGTTACAAAACACATACCTTAGATAGACGCATTCCTTATCTGAAAGGTAACGAACCTTTCTCGGAATCTTGCATGTTAAAACGAACCATAATCATATATATGTTAGATGTCCAATACAATGTTCTTTTCTTGAGATCCTAGATCTTAAGAACATGCTCTAACTTCTTCTTCATCTCATATATCGATTTTTCTAGACAACCATCATTTTTTGTCTGACAACATCTTTACATTGTTACCAATGATAAAATGTCATCTACATAAAACCTCCGAGAAACACCACCTTGTTTTCCATCACGTTTCCAATACACACGATTCGTCTTATGCTTTTGATGAATCCATAAAATGGACTATCTCATCAATTTGCAAGTACCACGAATTCAATGCTTTGTTTCAATCCATAAATGGATCAACTAAGCTTGTACTCTAAATGATCTCGCCTCTTAGCAATAATCCTTATTGCTCTCCAAGAAGGCACATTTAGATCTAGTACGGCCTTCATGTAGATCTAGGGATTGATTTCATGTATACTAGGTCCAGAATCCGAAGACTCACCTAGTTTTATGAATATCTCCGGTTGTCATACAACCTCCCACTACAACGGCGTTCCGGTGTATAAACAGTAATAACAGTAGGTGCAGTTAGTGGTGTACCGCTACTCGGTTTGGCTGGCTTCCAGTCATTATCGTTTTCTCTCTTTTCAGAAGTATCACGTCATTTTGGGCTTGTGGTTCATCTAATAGTCTTCCTCTAAGAACCGGGCGTTAGAACTTATAACGTCCTTCTGGTTCATAGTACTATTGAACACACATCTTTTGTTCTTCTAGGATATTCTACAACCACATTTGAATGCGCCGTTGTTTCCAAGACATATCCATAGAACATAGGTAGTTCCGTTTAACTCATGCCTTTACTATTTCTATAAGAGTTCCATTTCTTATTTCCGATACACCAATCCTACAGAGGACTGTATGGTGTAGTCATTTGGGATTAAATCCCAATCTCTGATTAGTATGCCATGTATTCCTCAGAAAAGTACTTGCCTCCGCGATCAAATCGCAGGCTACAAATGGATATACCTTGATGGTTCTCCACAATTGCTTAGTGTCCATTGACTTGTCAAAACACTTGCTTTTGTGGCACATCAGGTATTCTAATCCATTTCTTGAGTAATCATCAAATGAAGTACTCGTACCTTATTGTCTGAGTAGACATAGGTCTGCATATATCAGAGTCAATCAATTCTAATACTTGTCCGGATCTTATATCTTATATCCATAAAGGATTGCTTAGTCGTATTATCTTCCAAATTAGATTCTTAGGTCGGAAGGTCTACTCCTTCAACTTAATTGATCTTACAATCAATTTTCGACCTTTGAACTTCTTATTTGAATAAACATGACTCAGCATAAGAATCCACAAGTATAATTGATTTAATAAAGAAATCTCTTATTAGTAAAACGAGTTATATAAAACGGTTCGTTGCATCATGGTGGACTCAGGATTCATCATTTATATATTGCTAGCTAATGTACCAGAATAGTTACTATCATTATTTCTTCTTATAACCATCAAATGATTAAAAGAAATAAAATATCCATTTATTAGAAATCCAGAACAAAGTTCTTTCTAATATGAAAGGTACATAAAAGCAATAACTCAAAATGAAATCCTATAAAATGTCCTCCACTGCAACTGCTGCCTCCTCTACAGCATTGCCCATGTAGACTACGATTTCTTCTTTTCTAAGTCGTCGGGTTTCCTGGAACCTTTGCATTTAAAATGCACATAACGTCATTGGTTCCATATCTACATACCAGGTTCCGGTAGATAATACCACTGACTATGTTTTACGACTAAAGAAGATTTCGTACTTTCTTTGAGAAGATAATCAGACTTCCAGTACCCAGACTGTTTGCATCGAGAACTCTTGCCTCATGGCTTTCTCGTCCCATCTCGTGGTCCAAGAAACCTAGGACCACTGGGTTTCTATGCTTGCTTTTCCTTTCCCCCGATTTTTCCCTTAGGTTCGAAACCTTTGGCATTGGCTACAAGAGCTTGCGATCTCCGTCTCAACTCGTCAAAAAAGGTCAATCATCTCAAAAACGTGTTTAAGCGTTTCCTCGAAGCGACTGGCCTTTATGAGTATCCACATCGCCTCTTGTCTAGCCGCCTATGTCAATAGGCTCGGAAGGACAAAGCTCATTGAGTACAACCTTGCACTCTTTAACAGTTTGGATAATGTCTAGATCTCTATTCCAATCATTACATTTAGGGACCAGTGAGTTTAAAATCCTTAGTTATCACATAAAGTGGGTTCAAAGCCATCTCCTAATCTATGAGCACATATAACAACAAACAATCGATTTAATCTCCGATATTATCTCCCTCAAATAATATCATTAAACCACTAATCACATCTAAAATCCCATCAGGTAAGGCAAGCCACGATGTGTGGACGTTTACCCACCCAAATGACTTAGCAATTAGATTTCCTTCGGTCATACATCGCTTATAGCGGAACCTCGGTGGGAGGAATACTATAAGGCGTATCTAAGTGTAAACCATTACTCAGCACCAAAGCAAATCGTTTGGAATTGCTACATCACCGCAAGCCACGTTGTGTGGACGTTTACGATAACTTCACAACTCTTCACAATTTCTTACAACTGTCTACATCAATTAATCCAAAATCCGTCAGTACAGCAAGCCACGTTGTGTGGACGTTTACTGCACTAAGAGATCTTTATAATTGACTCCCAATTACTTGATCCATTCGATCTTGTAAATCAAGACGCGGAGAATCATAAGTGAAACTCGAAGTTTCTAACCAGTGATTCACCATGCGAACGACCCTATCTCTCATAAATGAGGGAGCCGAGCAGACAATCGATCTAGTCATCAAATGACACGAAAGTCTCTAATTTGTGTCCTCGACATGACCAAGTGGCTTTGGCTCCATTCCACTCCCCGGGGTGAGAATGAGTCGACTTGAAATCAGTTTTGGAAAGACAAATTAGGCATTGTTTGATAAACTTAATCAATGTTTCTCGTAAGAGGAATTACAAGAATTCTCCTCCAATGACTTGTCTATACGAACTTCAAAAGTCCATAAAAGTCACCAAGAGAACAGCAATGGAGACCATGGATATGTTTCCATACCCTCTCCCACTTAGCTTTTTATAATAAAGGGATACGCTATCTAGTGCATAAAAGTAAACACATATAGCATAATAACAAACATATATTTCATGCAAGTACGTTCACAAATAATCAAATAATTACTCAAGTAAAATTATTTCTCGACTATTCGTACCTTGATGAATTCCAGCATGCTTGTCTTGAGTCTTCATTCTACGTCTTGAATACTTTGTCGAGCGACGGAAAAATTCTTTGATTCTCATATTTAATTTATTTTAAATAAAATCCAAGATATTAATTCAAAAAAATTTGAATCAATCTAATGATTTTAAATAAAATACTCCAATTAAATAAAATCAATTCCATTGATTTCCATATTTAATTCTATTTTAAATAAAATCCAAGATTTTCCAATCCAAAATAAATTTTGAATTAATCTAATGATTTTAAATAAAATACTTAAATTAAATAAAATCAATATTATTAAAATCCATTGATCTCCATATTTAATTCTATTCTAAATAAAATCCAAGATTTTCCAATCCAAAATAAATTTTGAATTAATCTAATGATTTTAAATAAAATACTTAAATTAAATAAAATCAATATTATTAAAATCCATTGATCTCCATATTTAATTCTATTCTAAATAAAATCCAAGATTTTCCAATCCAAAATAAATTTTGAATTAATCTAATGATTTTAAATAAAATACTTAAATTAAATAAAATCAATATTTTAATAATTTCTCAATCCTATTTAGATTAGATCTCAAGAATCCTAATCAAAATCGAATTTTGATTCTTCTTAAGACTTCTAATCCAAGTAGGTATAGGATGTCTAGAGAAACTAGGATTTTCTTTCCTAATTTAACTCTCCATCTAATTCCATTATTTAATTCCATAATTAAGAAATCTAATCCAAATATAATTTGAATTAATTCCAAAATTAAATTAAATAATATTAGAAAGATTAAATTATTTCCGGAAAGATCGGATTTACCGGGACAAACCGAAACAAGTTCCGGCCATCCCAATCGAACCATGAACATGTAGTACATGCATGCCCGTGTATCTCATACACAGCACCATCAAAAAAAACGCATGCCCACATATCATGCATGGCCACGGCATTAATTAGCAAGTGCACATCTAGCATTAGTCAAAAGACCATGCAATGCAAAGTTTAATTAATTCATGTGGTCGCACATGCATTAGGCCATGCACCATGAATTAATTTATGCATCCAGCGAGAACAAAATTCCCAGCAGCATGAATTAATTCGATCGATCGTCTTGCCGACGCCTGCGTGGACTTCGCCGGATCAGCCGACTCCAGGAAGAAGCCGCCACCGACGTCACGCCATCGACAAGCCGCTGCCCCAGCAGCTCACACGCCCTTGCTCCCTGCTGCCTCCCCGGCAGCCCGCAACGAGCGCGAGATCGATCTCCTCCGATTCGATATTCCGAAAACCCTCGATTTTTAATATTCAATTTTTCCGACCAACATGATTCATACAAGAGAGAAAAACAAGTACGTAGAACAATATATATAGCACAATAATTTAATAAAATTAAATTAATCTATGGCCATATACAACGATAATCGATTATCGAAACAATTAACGAAAAACGTAACCGTACGCTCTGATACCAATTGTTGGAATTCGATATCCCGGAGTTGCCGGAATTGCGGAACATGACAACTCCGATCAAACCCTTCGCCGGAGATCACATGAACGCCGACTCATCCGCCGGAGTCCAGCCTTTGGAGACCACGCACCCGAAGGCACGCAGCCCGCCCCCAGCCGAACCCCCGCGAGACGGGGTTCACACGATCGAGGATCGCGTTCGATCTTCGCGATCGATGGGGCTGCCCAGCAGCCCCCCCCCCCCCCCCGCGGCGAGTCCGGCGACTCGCCGCCGCCTGGAGGAGCCCCGCCTTCACGGCGGGTGGGGCGCGGCACCAGCCCGCGCCCCCGGCGATCGATCCCCGTGATCGATCGCGAACTCTCGGCCCAGCCGAGGGTTCCTCTCCTCCGCGCGCTGCCAAACCCTAGCGTGCGATCCCCGCGGTCCGGTGGCTTCGCCACCACCGCGTGGTCGTTCGTCTAATCCGGGTTCGACTCTTGGATCTTGTTCTTCGATAATTGATTCAATAAAACAAGAATTAAATAGCAATTATTTAATTCACCTTTCGATTCGTTGTGCGGAGAAACGAGATCTTATGATGACCTTGAGATCTTCCCACGTATTCCTTGCTCTAGCCCGGACGTCGTGTGGGCGACGATCTACCGAACTCCATGGATCCTCCTCTCTACTTTCTCTCTCTAGAATTGTGATCTTCAAGTTATGAGAATAGAGAAGACCATGTAGTGCTTTTATAGGCTACGTAGGGGATCTAAAGGAGGTGGAATATTGGGCTTCCAATATTGAAGATTAAATTGAGCCCAATGCTCAAGTCCATTAATCCTTATCAATATTAATTAATTCTATTTTCCACTATATAAAATTAATTGCACTCCCAATATTAAACCATATTATATCAAATAATATTTCTCCGGTAGTATTATTTATTCCGTGTATTTAAGATATAAATATCCATGAATAAAATTAATTTATTGCTAATTAATTTATTCATCTCTTATATCCGAGATTAGTACCATTCATCCTTAATTATTATGCGGAACGAATCCACCTGCAGGGTTTACATAATAATTCCTTATGAACTCATCTCGGGGATATTATCAACCCTTCCGGGATACACTTTCCCGTCAAGTATTCACGGCATGCCATATATAAAATATAGTGACCCAACTTAACCGGTAATTAACCCAATAATTAAATCGGTTAATTCCTTTGGTAAATCAAAGTCACTTATATTAAATATACACACCCGCAATAATATCGGGGATTAAGAATAAAATACCCTGAGACTCGAATCGATTATCGCCGGCAATCCTAATCGATGAATCTCAACGATCCGCTCAATACACCAAGTGTACAAGTGTGATAAAATAATCAAGATAGATTATTTTCTCTCTCACACAACGACTATACCGATGGATTGGTCCGTGTCCATCTAGGTCGTGAGCAACTGTTCGATTAAATACGAGTAACCGATAGTATGATCTTCTGTGCGCCCATGCAACACCATACTAACTACAACGTATAAAATCCAGGACTATAATTTGCATATATTTAATTATAAATAATTAAACGCAAATAATTGTTTATTTAGTTAAATAGATTAGTGGCAATGGATCGTGAGTTTCCGTCACTTAAATCTAGACATTAAGTACACAACTCCAACATATAACAGTAATAACATTGGGTGCAGCATGTGGTGTACTTCTACTCGGTTTGGCTGGTTCCTAGTCTTTTGTCCTTCTTCTCATTCCAAGGTATTACGTTAGTTCGGGCTTTGTGGTTCTTCTAATAGTCTTCCTCTAAGAACCAGGCGTTACACGTCCTTCTGGTTCATAGTACTATAGAACGCACAACACTTTGTTCATCTAGGATATCCTACAACCATATTTAATATGCCGTTGTCTCTAGGAATATCCATAGAACATAGGTAGTTCCGAATAACTTGTTCTTTTACTATTAGATTTCCTTTTTTTATTTTCAACGCACCATCTCTACACGTGAGTGTATGGCGCGGCCTTTTGGGATTGAATCCCAATCTTTGATTATGCTATGTGTTATTTAGATAGGTGATGGCCTCCGCGATCGAGTCGCAGGCTCTTAATGGATATACTTTGATGGTTCCCCATAATGGCTTTGTGTCCATTGACTAGTCAAAACACTATGCTTTTATGGCACATCAAGTATTCTAATCCATCATCGAGTACTCTCGAAAGAATTACTCGTACCTTTCTAATTTACACATATGTCTGCATATCTAATCATTTCCAATACTTGTCTGAATTCTATCCTTTATCCAGAAAGGTTTGCTTTTAGATGTATTATCCTCCAAATTCAATCCTTAGGTCGGAAGGTCCATTCCTTCAAATATAATTGATTGAATCAATTTCGACCTTTTGAATCTTATTTGAAAATACTACTAAGTATAAGAATTCACAAGTATAATGATCAATTAAAGAAATACATCCAACAAGTAAAACAAGTTATACATATCACGGATTGTTGCATCGTGGTAGACTAAGGATTCATCATTCACATATTGCTATCTAATGTACCGGAATAGATAATGTCCATTATTTCTTATCATCACTATGATTTAAAGAAATAAAAATATCCATTCATAAAGAAAATCCAGAACAAAAGTTCTTTTCAAAATAAGGGGTACATAAAGCAATAACTTGAAATGAAATCCTAAACTACTGAAAGCAGATAAATGTCTTCCACTGCAACCGCTGCTACCCCAACAGCTTCGCCCATGTAGACTCGAACTCTTCTTATCTAAGTCGCCGGGTTTTCTGGAACCCCTGCATTCAAGAATGCACATACCGTCAGTGGTTCCATATCTACACACCAGAATTCTGGTAGATAACACCGCTGACTATGTTTTTACGACTAAAGAAAAATTCGTACCTTTGAGAGGACATTCAGACTTCCAGTGTCCAGACTTGTTGCATCGGAAGCACTTGCCTCTTGGCTTTGCAACCCCCACTCGTGGTCCATTCCTCTTGGCACCACTGGGTTTCCAGGCTTGCTTCCTTTTCTTGCCCCTACCTCCAACAGGCTTCGAGCCCTTGGACTTGGTAGCTACAAGCGCTTGAGACTTGCCCTTCTTGTAGATCCCCTCTGCCGCCTTTAGTTCAGTCAGGAGTTGCGCAAGAGTATAAGATAGTTTACCCATATTATAGCTCATACGAAACTGCTCAAAACTAGGGGTCAGAGACTGGAGTATGATGTCGACTTGCGTCTCAGCATCAATAGAAGCTCCTAGGACCTCAAGTTCATTCAACAAACTCATCATCTTAAGAACGTGCTCCCCAACGGGCGTTCCTTCAGACTGAGTAGTCGACATGAGGACTCTCATGGCTTCTTGCCTAGCCGCACGATCTTGCTCCCCAAACATCTCCTTGAGGTTAAACATCATATCATAGGCAGTGTCCATTGGCTCATGTTGGGTTTGGAGTACATTTGACATGGAAGCCAAAATATAACACCTAGCCATTTCATCAGCCTTTTTCCACTTTCGATATGCCAGTTTTTCCTCATCAGTTGAGGTAGCCGTGGGCTCGGCAGGGCACACTTCATGGAGTACATACTTGTACTCCTCCGAAGTCAGGACAATGTCTAAATTTCTCTTCCAATCAATGTAATTTGGACCAGTGAGCTTATGCTCCTTGAGTATCACAGAAAGTGGGTTCATAGCTATTCTCTAAACCTATAAGCACATTTAAACAAACAATTAATTTAATGTCCGATATTATCTCCCTCAAATAATATCATTAAATTACTAATTGCATCTAAAATCCCATCAGGTAAGGCAAGCCACGTGGTGTGGGCGTTTACCCACCCAAATGATTTAGCAATTAGATTTCCTTTGGTCATACATCAATTATAGCGTAACTTCGTGGGGAAGAATACTATAACGCGTATCTAAGTGTAAACCATTACTCAGCACCAAAGTACATCGCTTGGATTTGCTACATCACCGCAAGCCACGTGGGGTGGACGTTTACGATAACTTCACAACTCTTCACAATTACTTACAACTTTCTACATCAATTAATCCAAAATCCGTCAGTATAGCAAGCCACGTGGGGTGGACGTTTACTACACTAAGAGACTTTTATAATTGACTCCCAGTTACAAGATCCATTCGATTCTCATAGATCAAGACGCGGAGAATCATAAGTGAAACTCGAAGTTTCTAACCAGTGATTCACCATGCGAACGACCCTATCTCTCATAAATGAGGGAGCCGAGCAGACAATCGATCCATCTATCAAAGAATGGTACGAAGGTCTCTAATTTGTGTCATCCACATGACCAAGTGGCTTTGGCTCCATTCCACTCCCCGGGGTGAGAATGAGTCGACTTGAAGTCAGTTTCAGAAAGACAAATTAGGCATTGTTTGATAAACTTGATCAATGTTTCTTGTAAAAGGAATTACAAGAATTCTCCTCCAATGACATATCTATATGAACTTCGAAAGCTCATAAATGTCACCAAGAGAACAGTAATGGAGACCATGGGAATGTTTCCATCCCCTCTCCCACTTAGCTTTTTATAACAAAGGGATACGCTATCTAATGCATAATTAAACACATAAGCATGCATGCAAGTAATAAAGCACATATCACATAGTCAAATAATGCTAGGAAATTATTTTCCCGACTATCATGGCTTTACTTCTTCTTCATATGCATCTTCTAGTCTTCAGTCTTCGTTCTTGAATGCTCCATGCGACGAGAATATTAATCCCAATATTTAAATCTATTTATTTTTAATAAATCCAAAAGATACTCAATTCGAAAATTAAGTCAATCGAATAAATCAAAAATAAAATTAAATATTATCAATATTATTATTTATTTATTTTCCTATCTAATTCTATTAAATCTCTAGAATAATCTATCCAAGTAAAACTTGGAATATTCTAGAAGACTTCTATAATAGAATAAGGAAATAAAATAAATTAGGACTCTTCTACTTTCCAAGATTAATTAATTTCCATTACTATGAAAATTCCCATAAAATAGGAATAATCAATTTAGGAAATAAATCAATCCTAAATTAACTTTTATTCCTTTCCAATTCTATTAAATCTCTAGGATCCTATTCCAAGTAGAACTCGGAATACTCTAGAAGACTTCCATAATAGAATAAGGAAATAAAATTAATTCCAATTAATTCTTTTCCTAATCCATGAGAGTTTCCTAAAGGAAGAACACTCAAATAGAAAAACCGAATTAATTTAGGAAAGTGAATCTTGGTAGGAGTAGCATGAGATCGGGAGACCCCACGCCACCCCACCTTCGACCACCTCCATGGGAGGAGCACCGCCGCCCAGCCACCAGCCGCCACCGTCGCCGGCGGCAGCCCCAGCCGAGGGCGATCGGCCCCTCTCCTTGGTCGATCACTTGGGGTCGATCAAGGGGTTTGATCGATCCCCGGTTCTTCGTCCTCTTCGTCTTCTTCGTCACATGAGTTCTCCGGCGGTCGTCTCGGCATCGATCCAACGTAAAAAAAATTACAAGAATTTAAATTACACTATCCGGTATCGATTCTATACATGAAATCGACCCTATACATTTTCCGGAAAACATAGAACGTAATAATAAATCCTAAATTCGGTCAACCCCCGAATTTTTACTATTACAAACATTCAACCACACAAAACGAATCTCGACATGTCCGAGAGTTTAATAAACGAATAATCATGATAATTAATTAACACAATAATTAAATCCAACCATGATAGCCGGAAATCCCTGCAAGGTAGAACAACAATATCGAAAATACCGCGAACGTAAACCTCGCTCTGATACCAATTGCTGGAATTCGATATCCCGGGCTATTAAAATTGCGGAAACCATAGCCCGATCAAACCCTTCGCCGGAAATCACATGAACGGCGACTCATCCGCCGGAGTCCGACCTTTGGAGACTACGCACCCGAAGGTACGCAGCCCGCCCCCAGCCGAACCCCCGCGAGTCGGGGTTCACATGATCGAAGGATCGATCGCACGCCGGCGATCGATCGGGGAGGGGCTGCCCAGCAGCCCCCGCGGCGAGTCCGGCGACTCGCCGCCGCCTGGAGGTCCCCACCGTCGAGGTGGGGTGAGGTGCGGCTCCAGCCCGCGCCCCGGCGGTCGATCACCGCGATCGACCGCGCGCCCTCGGCCCAGCCGAGGGTCGCCTCCTCCGCGCCCGCCGAACCCTAGGCGGGTCGATCCACGCGGTCCGGTGGCTTCGCCACCACCGCGTGATCTTCCGTCTAATCCGGGTTCGAACTTCGGATCTTGCGTTCTACGGTAATTTCGATAAACCAAAACCGAAATAATATCGAGGGGGTTCTAGATATTATACCTTCGATTCGTTGTTCAGAGAAACGAAATCAAACACCTTTGAATCTTCCCACGTATTCCTTGCACTCCGTTCGAACGTCGGGTGGGCGACGATCTATCGAACTCCTATGGATCTCCTTCAACTCTCTAGAATATCAAGTATGATATTCTTCTCTTATGTTACGTTATGAATTGTGAAGGCCATGTAGTGCTTTTATAGGCTACGTAGGGGATCTAAAGGAGGTGGAATATTGGGCTTCTAATATTGAAGATTAAATTGAGCCCAATGCTCAAGTCCATTAATCCTTATCAATATTAATTTTATTTATTTTCCACTATATAAATAAAATTGCACTCCCAATATTTACCCATATTATATCGAATAATATTTCTCCGGTAGTATTATTTATTCCGTGTATTTAAGATTTAAATATCCATGAATAAATTTATTTATTGCTCAATAAATTATATTCATCTCTTATATCCGAGACTAGTACCATTCAACCTTAATTATTGTGCGGAACAAATCCACTCATGAGGTTTACACAATAATTCCTTATGAACTCATCTCGGGGATATTATCAACCCTTCCGGGATACACTTTCCCGTCAAGTATTCACGGCATGTCATATATAAAATATAGCGACCCAACTTTAACCGGTAATTAACCCAATAATTAAATCGGTTAATTCCTTTGGAAAATCAAAGTCTCTAATATTAAATATATACACCCGCAATAGTATCGGGGATTGAGAATAAAATACTCTGAGATTTAAATTGATTATCCAAGGCAATCCTAATCAATAAATCTCAAGCGATCCGCCCAATACACCTAAGTGTACAAGTGTGATAAAATAATTAAGATAAATTATTTTCTCCCTCACACAACGACTATACCGATGGATTGGTCCATGTCCATCTAAGTCGTGAGCAACTGTTTGATTAAATACGAGTAACCGATAGTATGATCTTCTGTGTGCCCATGCAACACCATACTAACTACAACGTATAAAATCCAGGACTATATTTTGCATATTTAATTAATGATAATTAAATGCAAATAATTGTTTATTAATTTAATAGATTAAATGCTATGATCGGGAGTTTACCGTTACTTAAATCTAGACATTAAGTACACAACTCCAACAGGTAGCGAGCATAGCATCCAAAACGCAAGATCATCATCTTCGATCTTCACGCCAAGTTTCCCAAGGTTAGCTACACGCTCCTTGAATCTCGCCACATGATCTTGAATTGACGAACCCTCCGCCATCTTAAGGAAGTAAAGACTTCTCTTCAAGTGGTGCTTGTTGGACACTGTTTTCTCCACGCACATCGATTCCAACAACTCCCATAATTCCTTTGCGGTTTTCGCCTCCGTCGTTTCCTCGGTCAAAGAACCCGAAACATGTATCCCTATGGTCGCCATAGCCATCTGATCGAGCTCTTCCCACTCGTCATGCTTCATGTCTTTCGGCTTGTTGTCAACACCAAGTAAACAAATCTCTTGCTTAAGAGATCTGAGAACTAACCTCATCTTGTGTTTCCAAATAGGAAACCTTGAGTTGAGATCTAAGTTCGGTATATTGTACCTCACGCTCAACATCGAAACCTTGCTCCGGAAGGTCGTAGGATCGTAGTCTGGCTCTGATATCACTTGTTAGCTTTTAGGACAAAGCTCTGAACGCCACACGATTAAGACCGGTGCCACTAGATACTACTTGTTGCAGATCGACGATGTATAGTACGAATAATTATGCGGAACCCCGAAAATAACTCAACAATAAAAGAGAAGGAGACAAGTAATTTACGTGGAAACCCAAATCGGGAAAAACCACGAGAGGAACGACGAGAACTTTCACTATAATATTGCTCAAGATTACAAGGATTAATATCCACTCTAAAACCCTCTAATCTCGCACAATATTATCTCTCTAATTGATGGTGTTAACTCGTGTTGTTTGTGTCCATGGAGAAGCTCTCTTTATATAGGAGGATGTTCTAATTATTGTATGGAAACAATAATTTTCGCCCATAAGAAGTCTTGGAGAAGAAATCAAAATCGAATCAAAATAGGAAAAGTTTCCAAAATCACGCCAGTGAAAAACGGCGAGCGCCGTTTTGCCGCCAGCGGTCGGGGGACATATTCCGCGGACGCGGAACACCTTCCGGCGGGCGCGGAATCACCAGAAATCCCGATCGAACCATCGATCCGAAAAACAACCAAATCGGCAGGCGCTGCCGCCTTCCCGCGGTCGCGGGACCACCACCGGTGAAAAATATTTTATTTTGTTATTTAATTATGAAAAATATTTTATTTTGTTATTTTTTAAAATATGAAAAATATAAAATATTAAAAAGTTTTTATTTATAATTTAGATTTATAATAAGAAATTAGAAGAAAAAAATGAGTAAAAAAATATTATTTAAAATATATCAATATTGGTCTCTATTTGTAGAATATAAAAAAATATGAATTTTGGTGTAATTATAAACATAGTCTAAACTCTAAATATACATTATTTCTTCTATGTATCGTATTTTTTTTTTAATTGTACTAATAATAGTCGTACCTGGTATAAAATTAATAGTAGTAACTACATACTGTATCATATACTCCATTAACATTACTTTTCACTTATTTTCTTAAATTTAAATAAAAATACTACATTTATTAATTTAAAAAATATTTTTACTTCAATTTTCTTGTTAATAAAAACAAAATTCAATAAAAAAATTGTTTTTAATACAGTAGTAAGTATTTTCACTTATTTTCTTAAATTTAAATAAAAATACTACATTTATTAATTTAAAATATATTTTTACTTCAATTTTCTTGTTAATAAAAACAAAATTCAATAAAAAAATTGTTTTTAATACAGTAGTAAGTACAGTACTATAGGGTAAATACTTGCAGGTAGTTAAGTAGTTTATATAGTTGAGAAGAAGAAAGGAGTTTTTTCATTCCTCGTATCTAGGGTTTAAGCTTTGTTTTCGGTCTAGGGTTTAAGCTTCTCTAGCAAAAATACTCAATGGCCACCGCTGTCAGATTCCTTCTCTCCAAAACGGCATCCAGAGCCCTCGGTGATTGTCGTTTCAACAATCCTCTTCTCCGAACGCTCAACGCATTCCAGAGGAATTCGAATCTTCGTTCGAGAAACTTCTCCACCGAGGCATCTGAATTATTCACGCAGGACTTGAATTCCTCTGTCGCCGCCGCTTTAAATCTCGACACACGTCTTCCGGCCACCGTTATCACCGGATTTCTCGGCTCCGGGAAGGTCTGAATTTTATTAATTTAATTCTTTTTTCGCCCTGGACTGCTGTTGAAAGTGAATTCCTTGGAATTGAGGGTTTTATCGATTATATACATGTTACCAGAAAAAAAGATTATTTTTTTGAATAAACAGAGTATCTTTTGTTCTGTGAGCCTCTAATCTCTATGATATTCCTTTGATGTCATAAAGTTGAAAGTGTTAATAGTTATTGGATTGCACATTTCTCGATTCTTTATATCACAAGAAAAATGATTTTCTTCAAACCGTCATTCAATAGTTTGTGTGATGTAACTAACTATGTGTATGTATCTGCCCGCGTTCTGCAGACCACTCTTTTGAATCATATATTGACATCTCAACATGGAAAGCGGATTGCTGTGATAGAGAACGAGGTACGGTTTTGATGTTATGTTTTCATCACAATATTTAGCGTATGGGAGCTGTATTTGTGCTTTATTAAGGCTAATCCGTAAGTCAGGAAAAGAATAAAGTAGAAACGAACTTAGACACTCCCTTCTCTGTCCTCACCACCTTCCCAATATTCCCTCCTTCATACACAAAGTCACAAACCAAACCGCAGTTAATTTTTACAAGATGATTCAAATCAAAGCCTTTTCGCAATAAATTCAATAATCAGAATCCTAGCAATTGATTTCAGTCTTGTAATAATCAACACCCATAATTTGATGGTTGAAGGCAGGCAGACTGGATCCCATGTGGTAGCATAGGTTTACTAGGTTTGATGAGCCATCGTTTGTTTTAATTATTGAATGGTAAAATTGAAAAAAATTGGGGTGCTGTGCAGTACATAATTCGACATAACAAATATTGATTGGGCTTATTTTGAGTGCAGTTTGGCGAAGTAGATATTGATAGTTCGCTTGTGGTCCTATTTTTTATTTTAATAGTTTTGCCATGTGTTATGACTCGTGTGTGTGGTCCTATTTATTAATTTAGTTGTTAATTTTTGTGTCAATGTGTTTAATCAAGTAGTGTGTATGTTTAATTTATTTTTGTTCTTGTTTTGATGCTTATTTTATTAATAATGTTGTTTATGGTTTATTAAATAGGTTATGGAAAAGTACTTTAAAAAAAGAAGTCGCCAAGAAAATGAAGGTGAAGCTAAAATAACAAGCGTTGTTTCGAATTCAAATATCGATGGGCATAACGCAAATGTGGTTGATGGAAGCTCAGACATGATTAATGCGTTCGATCCTATAGACCTTCCTTCCGACCCCGGATTGAGAGTTCCTATTTCAAGGTATGGGCCTCGAATTATAGATCAAGTACGAAGAACATATTTACAAAAAGGTCCTTGTCAACCATTTGATCACGAGATTCCTATGAGAAAAGTATCATCAACATCAACACGGTCTAGAAGATTTATTGCTTCTTGGTGCAATGAATATGATTGGTTGGAATATAGCATATCTAAAGATGCGGCGTATTGTCTTCATTGCTATCTTTTCAAACCGAATAGAGGAAAGCAATCCGGAGGTAATGTTTTTGTTACCGAGGGATTTAGTATTTGGAAAGATAAATCAAAGTTTAATGCTCATGTTGGAAAGCATAATAGTGAACACAATCAAGCAAGAATGAAATGTGATGCATTGATGAATCAAAATATGCATATTCAAACCGTCTTTGACAAGCACACAAAACAGACAAAAGATGAATACCGCATTCGACTCACCGCATCTCTTTATTGTGTGCGACATTTGTTGAGGCTAGGTTTACCTTTTTGAGGACACGACGAATCAGAGAACTCTCTTAATCCGGGTAATTTTCTTGCAACCATGGAATTCTTAAGGGATCACAATATGGATATTGCTAGTGTGGTTTTGAATAATGCTCCTAAAAATTGCAAGTTAACATCTCCTAAAATTCAAAAGGATTTAGCTTATGCTTGTGCGGTTGAAACGGTGAATGTTATATTGAAAGATGTTGGAGACTCACTATTTTCTATTCTAGTTGATGAATCTCGTGATGTGTCAACAAAGGAACAAATGTCGGTTGTTTTGCGGTATGTGGATGTTAATGGACATGTAAAAGAGCATTTCATTGGAGTAGAACATGTCACTAGTACTAAAGCACTTTCACTTAAAGAAGCTATTGATAATATGTTCTCTAGATATAATTTGAGTGTGTCTAGATTGAGAGGACAAGGTTACGATGGGGCTAGTAATATGCAAGGGAGGCTCAATGGACTTAAATCACTTATTTTAAATGAGAACCCAAGTGCATATTATATACATTGCTTTGCTCATCAACTTCAACTAGCTCTTGTAGCCATGTCAACAAAGTGTCTTCCCATTGCCGATTTTTTTCGTGTGGTTGGTCAATTGGTAAATCTTGTTGGAGGTTCTTGTAAACGGTCCGATCTTCTTCGGGAAAAAAACTTAGACTACGTTGTTGAGGAATTGGAAAAGGGTAATATTTCAAGTGGTCGGGGTCTTAACCAAGAATCTAGTCTTCAACGCGTCGGTGATACACGTTGGGGTTCACATTATAGATCTTTGATTAGCTTGATTTCTATGTTTTCTCCCGTTGGTGATGTGCTTGAGGCGAATTATGGAGATGAAAATTCTACTTCTATTCAAAAGGTTGAGGTAGAAATTTTATTGAAGTCTATACATTGCTTTGAATTTGTGCTCAATTTGCATATCAAGAAAACTATCTTGGGAGTATCGAATGAGTTGTCGCAAGCATTACAAATGAGAGATCAAGATATTGTGAATGCTATGGATTTGGTTAAAGTTTGTAAGCATCGACTTCAAATGTTGAGAATTGATGGATGGGGTTCATTATTCGATGAAGTTTGTGGTTTTTGTCAACAACATGACATTGATGTTCCTAACATGGATGCTATATTTATTCGTTTCGATGTTCGTGGTCGACCACTACGTAATGCTCCAAAGATAAAGAATTTGCATCACTATAAAGTTGAATTATTTTGTGAGGTGATTGATTTGCAACTAATTGAGTTAAATGACCGTTTTTCGGAGGTAAGTACCGAATTGCTACTTTGTATAGCTTGTTTATCTCCTCAAAATTCGTTTTCGGCATTTGACCATGACAAGTTGCTTAAATTGAAGGAGTTTTATCCACAAGATTTTTCAACATCCGATGTTCTCATTCTTAAGGATCAACTTCAAAATTATATTGTGGATATGCGTTTTAACGATTCTTTCAAGGAGTTGAAAGGACTTGGTGATCTTGCGGCAAAGTTGGTACAAACGAAAAAACACAAGGTGTTTCCTTTGGTTTACAAGCTCTTGACTTTGGCATTGATTCTACCGGTTGCTACGGCAAGTGTTGAAAGATTATTTTCTGCAATGAATATTGTGAAGGACAGATTGCGTAATCGAATGAGTGATGATTGGTTGAACGACAGGCTTATTGTTTATTTTGAGAAGGAGATTTTTTCGAAAATTGATAATGATGATATTATTAATCGGTTTCAGACTATGAAAACTCGTAGAGAACAATTGTAATATGTAGGTTTCTTATATTTTAATTTATTATTGTAATATATTGCTTCGTTTTTATTTTTATTATTTTTTGGCCCCCCCTGAAGTGGAATCCTGGGTCCGCCCCTGGTTGAAGCCCAATAAACATAAATCCATAACTCATAAGCCCAACTAAAATAATAATTCATTCTACTTCTTCACATTAGACACCAACCGTGAAAGGTGAAAGAATCGTGAAAATCAGATCGTATAGTCACTACTCACTAGTCAGGACTCGGAGAAGGCGAGCAATCGATTAATCCTGAAAGAGCGCGAGTCCGGAACGAGCGGTGAACGAGCGCGAGGCCGAAAAGAGCACGAGGCCAGAATAAGATTGGGGTTTGATTTTTCACTCGCCCAATTTTTTTTCCTTTTACCAGAAATGAAGGGTTGTGAAATTTTGTTGGAATTTCTTGAGATTTAAGAAGAATTCGTGGTCAATTTGGGAGATTGGGGGTGGGTGGGTCTTGGTGAATCTTGATGAATGTCCGTATCCGTATGTAGTTTTTGGTTTGAAGTAATTCACAATTCACAAAGTACTTAAAAAATAATACTAATAGTAATAAATTTAGTGGTGAATGTTGATGATGTGTTGTACTGTTGTTTAAAGATTCATTTGCATATTCTCACTTTGAAAACATAAAGAGTTAAAGACATACAGAGAGTTGATTTTATTGTGTATTTGTGTCATTTTGTGGTCCTATTTTTTATTTTAATAGTTTTGCCATGTGTTATGACTCGTGTGTGTGGTCCTATTTATTAATTTAGTTGTTAATTTTTGTGTCAATGTGTTTAATCAAGTAGTGTGTATGTTTAATTTATTTTTGTTCTTGTTTTGATGCTTATTTTATTAATAATGTTGTTTATGGTTTATTAAATAGGTTATGGAAAAGTACTTTAAAAAAAGAAGTCGCCAAGAAAATGAAGGTGAAGCTAAAATAACAAGCGTTGTTTCGAATTCAAATATCGATGGGCATAACGCAAATGTGGTTGATGGAAGCTCAGACATGATTAATGAGTTCGATCCTATAGACCTTCCTTCCGACCCCGGATTGAGAGTTCCTATTTCAAGGTATGGGCCTCGAATTATAGATCAAGTACGAAGAACATATTTACAAAAAGGTCCTTGTCAACCATTTGATCACGAGTTTCCTATGAGAAAAGTATCATCAACATCAACACGGTCTAGAAGATTTATTGCTTCTTGGTTCAATGAATATGATTGGTTGGAATATAGCATATCTAAAGATGCGGCGTATTGTCTTCATTGCTATCTTTTCAAACCGAATAGAGGAAAGCAATCCGGAGGTAATGTTTTTGTTACCGAGGGATTTAGTATTTGGAAAGATAAATCAAAGTTTAATGCTCATGTTGGAAAGCATAATAGTGAACACAATCAAGCAAGAATGAAATGTGATGCATTGATGAATCAAAATATGCATATTCAAACCGTCTTTGACAAGCACACAAAACAGACAAAAGATGAATACCGCATTCGACTCACCGCATCTCTTGATTGTGTGCGACATTTGTTGAGGCTAGGTTTACCTTTTCGAGGACACGACGAATCAGAGAACTCTCTTAATCCGGGTAATTTTCTTGCAACCATGGAATTCTTAAGGGATCACAATATGGATATTGCTAGTGTGGTTTTGAATAATGCTCCTAAAAATTGCAAGTTAACATCTCCTAAAATTCAAAAGGATTTAGCTTATGCTTGTGCGGTTGAAACGGTGAATGTTATATTGAAAGATGTTGGAGACTCACTATTTTCTATTCTAGTTGATGAATCTCGTGATGTGTCAACAAAGGAACAAATGTCGGTTGTTTTGCGGTATGTGGATGTTAATGGACATGTAAAAGAGCATTTCATTGGAGTAGAACATGTCACTAGTACTAAAGCACTTTCACTTAAAGAAGCTATTGATAATATGTTCTCTAGATATAATTTGAGTGTGTCTAGATTGAGAGGACAAGGTTACGATGGGGCTAGTAATATGCAAGGGAGGCTCAATGGACTTAAATCACTTATTTTAAATGAGAACCCAAGTGCATATTATATACATTGCTTTGCTCATCAACTTCAACTAGCTCTTGTAGCCATGTCAACAAAGTGTCTTCCCATTGCCGATTTTTTTCGTGTGGTTGGTCAATTGGTAAATCTTGTTGGAGTTTCTTGTAAACGGTCCGATCTTCTTCGGGAAAAAAACTTAGACTACGTTGTTGAGGAATTGGAAAAGGGTAATATTTCAAGTGGTCGGGGTCTTAACCAAGAATCTAGTCTTCAACGCGTCGGTGATACACGTTGGGGTTCACATTATAGATCTTTGATTAGCTTGATTTCTATGTTTTCTCCCGTTGGTGATGTGCTTGAGGCGAATTATGGAGATGAAAATTCTACTTCTATTCAAAAGGTTGAGGTAGAAATTTTATTGAAGTCTATACATTGCTTTGAATTTGTGCTCAATTTGCATATCAAGAAAACTATCTTGGGAGTATCGAATGAGTTGTCGCAAGCATTACAAATGAGAGATCAAGATATTGTGAATGCTATGGATTTGGTTAAAGTTTGTAAGCATCGACTTCAAATGTTGAGAATTGATGGATGGGGTTCATTATTCGATGAAGTTTGTGGTTTTTGTCAACAACATGACATTGATGTTCCTAACATGGATGCTATATTTATTCGTTTCGATGTTCGTGGTCGACCACTACGTAATGCTCCAAAGATAAAGAATTTGCATCACTATAAAGTTGAATTATTTTGTGAGGTGATTGATTTGCAACTAATTGAGTTAAATGACCGTTTTTCGGAGGTAAGTACCGAATTGCTACTTTGTATAGCTTGTTTATCTCCTCAAAATTCGTTTTCGGCATTTGACCATGACAAGTTGCTTAAATTGAAGGAGTTTTATCCACAAGATTTTTCAACATCCGATGTTCTCATTCTTAAGGATCAACTTCAAAATTATATTGTGGATATGCGTTTTAACGATTCTTTCAAGGAGTTGAAAGGACTTGGTGATCTTGCGGCAAAGTTGGTACAAACGAAAAAACACAAGGTGTTTCCTTTGGTTTACAAGCTCTTGACTTTGGCATTGATTCTACCGGTTGCTACGGCAAGTGTTGAAAGATTATTTTCTGCAATGAATATTGTGAAGGACAGATTGCGTAATCGAATGAGTGATGATTGGTTGAACGACAGGCTTATTGTTTATTTTGAGAAGGAGATTTTTTCGAAAATTGATAATGATGATATTATTAATCGGTTTCAGACTATGAAAACTCGTAGAGAACAATTGTAATATGTAGGTTTCTTATATTTTAATTTATTATTGTAATATATTGCTTCGTTTTTATTTTTATTATTTTTTGGCCCCCCCTGAAGTGGAATCCTGGGTCCGCCCCTGGTTGAAGCCCAATAAACATAAATCCATAACTCATAAGCCCAACTAAAATAATAATTCATTCTACTTCTTCACATTAGACACCAACCGTGAAAGGTGAAAGAATCGTGAAAATCAGATCGTATAGTCACTACTCACTAGTCAGGACTCGGAGAAGGCGAGCAATCGATTAATCCTGAAAGAGCGCGAGTCCGGAACGAGCGGTGAACGAGCGCGAGGCCGAAAAGAGCACGAGGCCAGAATAAGATTGGGGTTTGATTTTTCACTCGCCCAATTTTTTTTCCTTTTACCAGAAATGAAGGGTTGTGAAATTTTGTTGGAATTTCTTGAGATTTAAGAAGAATTCGTGGTCAATTTGGGAGATTGGGGGTGGGTGGGTCTTGGTGAATCTTGATGAATGTCCGTATCCGTATGTAGTTTTTGGTTTGAAGTAATTCACAATTCACAAAGTACTTAAAAAATAATACTAATAGTAATAAATTTAGTGGTGAATGTTGATGATGTGTTGTACTGTTGTTTAAAGATTCATTTGCATATTCTCACTTTGAAAACATAAAGAGTTAAAGACATACAGAGAGTTGATTTTATTGTGTATTTGTGTCATTTTGTGGTCCTATTTTTTATTTTAATAGTTTTGCCATGTGTTATGACTCGTGTGTGTGGTCCTATTTATTAATTTAGTTGTTAATTTTTGTGTCAATGTGTTTAATCAAGTAGTGTGTATGTTTAATTTATTTTTGTTCTTGTTTTGATGCTTATTTTATTAATAATGTTGTTTATGGTTTATTAAATAGGTTATGGAAAAGTACTTTAAAAAAAGAAGTCGCCAAGAAAGTGAAGGTGAAGCTAAAATAACAAGCGTTGTTTCGAATTCAAATATCGATGGGCATAACGCAAATGTGGTTGATGGAAGCTCAGACATGATTAATGAGTTCGATCCTATAGACCTTCCTTCCGACCCCGGATTGAGAGTTCCTATTTCAAGGTATGGGCCTCGAATTATAGATCAAGTACGAAGAACATATTTACAAAAAGGTCCTTGTCAACCATTTGATCACGAGTTTCCTATGAGAAAAGTATCATCAACATCAACACGGTCTAGAAGATTTATTGCTTCTTGGTTCAATGAATATGATTGGTTGGAATATAGCATATCTAAAGATGCGGCGTATTGTCTTCATTGCTATCTTTTCAAACCGAATAGAGGAAAGCAATCCGGAGGTAATGTTTTTGTTACCGAGGGATTTAGTATTTGGAAAGATAAATCAAAGTTTAATGCTTATGTTGGAAAGCATAATAGTGAACACAATCAAGCAAGAATGAAATGTGATGCATTGATGAATCAAAATATGCATATTCAAACCGTCTTTGACAAGCACACAAAACAGACAAAAGATGAATACCGCATTCGACTCACCGCATCTCTTGATTGTGTGCGACATTTGTTGAGGCTAGGTTTACCTTTTCGAGGACACGACGAATCAGAGAACTCTCTTAATCCGGGTAATTTTCTTGCAACCATGGAATTCTTAAGGGATCACAATATGGATATTGCTAGTGTGGTTTTGAATAATGCTCCTAAAAATTGCAAGTTAACATCTCCTAAAATTCAAAAGGATTTAGCTTATGCTTGTGCGGTTGAAACGGTGAATGTTATATTGAAAGATGTTGGAGACTCACTATTTTCTATTCTAGTTGATGAATCTCGTGATGTGTCAACAAAGGAACAAATGTCGGTTGTTTTGCGGTATGTGGATGTTAATGGACATGTAAAAGAGCATTTCATTGGAGTAGAACATGTCACTAGTACTAAAGCACTTTCACTTAAAGAAGCTATTGATAATATGTTCTCTAGATATAATTTGAGTGTGTCTAGATTGAGAGGACAAGGTTACGATGGGGCTAGTAATATGCAAGGGAGGCTCAATGGACTTAAATCACTTATTTTAAATGAGAACCCAAGTGCATATTATATACATTGCTTTGCTCATCAACTTCAACTAGCTCTTGTAGCCATGTCAACAAAGTGTCTTCCCATTGCCGATTTTTTTCGTGTGGTTGGTCAATTGGTAAATCTTGTTGGAGGTTCTTGTAAACGGTCCGATCATCTTCGGGAAAAAAACTTAGACTACGTTGTTGAGGAATTGGAAAAGGGTAATATTTCAAGTGGTCGGGGTCTTAACCAAGAATCTAGTCTTCAACGCGTCGGTGATACACGTTGGGGTTCACATTATAGATCTTTGATTAGCTTGATTTCTATGTTTTCTCCCGTTGGTGATGTGCTTGAGGCGATTTATGGAGATGAAAATTCTACTTCTATTCAAAAGGTTGAGGTAGAAATTTTATTGAAGTCTATACATTGCTTTGAATTTGTGCTCAATTTGCATATCATGAAAACTATCTTGGGAGTATCGAATGAGTTGTCGCAAGCATTACAAATGAGAGATCAAGATATTGTGAATGCTATGGATTTGGTTAAAGTTTGTAGGCATCGACTTCAAATGTTGAGAATTGATGGATGGGGCTCATTATTCGATGAAGTTTGTGGTTTTTGTCAACAACATGACATTGATGTTCCTAACATGGATGCTATATTTATTCGTTTCGATGTTCGTGGTCGACCACTACGTAATGCTCCAAAGATAAAGAATTTGCATCACTATAAAGTTGAATTATTTTGTGAGGTGATTGATTTGCAACTAATTGAGTTAAATGACCGTTTTTCGGAGGTAAGTACCGAATTGCTACTTTGTATAGCTTGTTTATCTCCTCAAAATTCGTTTTCGGCATTTGACCATGACAAGTTGCTTAAATTGAAGGAGTTTTATCCACAAGATTTTTCAACATCCGATGTTCTCATTCTTAAGGATCAACTTCAAAATTATATTGTGGATATGCGTTTTAACGATTCTTTCAAGGAGTTGAAAGGACTTGGTGATCTTGCGGCAAAGTTGGTACAAACGAAAAAACACAAGGTGTTTCCTTTGGTGTACAAGCTCTTGACTTTGGCATTGATTCTACCGGTTGCTACGGCAAGTGTTGAAAGATTATTTTCTGCAATGAATATTGTGAAGGACAGATTGCGTAATCGAATGAGTGATGATTGGTTGAACGACAGGCTTATTGTTTATTTTGAGAAGGAGATTTTTTCGAAAATTGATAATGATGATATTATTAATCGGTTTCAGACTATGAAAACTCGTAGAGAACAATTGTAATATGTAGGTTTCTTATATTTTAATTTATTATTGTAATATATTGCTTCGTTTTTATTTTTATTATTTTTTGGCCCCCCTGAACTGGAATCCTGGGTCCGCCCCTTGTTGAAGCCCAATAAACATAAATCCATAACTCATAAGCCCAACTAAAATAATAATTCATTCTACTTCTTCACATTAGACACCAACCGTGAAAGGTGAAAGAATCGTGAAAATCAGATCGTATAGTCACTACTCACTAGTCAGGACTCGGAGAAGGCGAGCAATCGATTAATCCTGAAAGAGCGCGAGTCCGGAACGAGCGGTGAACGAGCGCGAGGCCGAAAAGAGCACGAGGCCAGAATAAGATTGGGGTTTGATTTTTCACTCGCCCAATTTTTTTTCCTTTTACCAGAAATGAAGGGTTGTGAAATTTTGTTGGAATTTCTTGAGATTTAAGAAGAATTCGTGGTCAATTTGGGAGATTGGGGGTGGGTGGGTCTTGGTGAATCTTGATGAATGTCCGTATCCGTATGTAGTTTTTGGTTTGAAGTAATTCACAATTCACAAAGTACTTAAAAAATAATACTAATAGTAATAAATTTAGTGGTGAATGTTGATGATGTGTTGTACTGTTGTTTAAAGATTCATTTGCATATTCTCACTTTGAAAACATAAAGAGTTAAAGACATACAGAGAGTTGATTTTATTGTGTATTTGTGTCATTTTGTGGTCCTATTTTTTATTTTAATAGTTTTGCCATGTGTTATGACTCGTGTGTGTGGTCCTATTTATTAATTTAGTTGTTAATTTTTGTGTCAATGTGTTTAATCAAGTAGTGTGTATGTTTAATTTATTTTTGTTCTTGTTTTGATGCTTATTTTATTAATAATGTTGTTTATGGTTTATTAAATAGGTTATGGAAAAGTACTTTAAAAAAAGAAGTCGCCAAGAAAGTGAAGGTGAAGCTAAAATAACAAGCGTTGTTTCGAATTCAAATATCGATGGGCATAAACATTTTAAATTTAAAAATAAAATTATTTTTTATTAAATAATTATTATTATGAGTTATTGAAAAAAATATTTATTTGAAACTTATGGATAAAACTAAGGGTGGACGTTTGGTCCTAAGATCTCGATCTCGTCCCGATTCCGTTCTTAAATAAGACGGGACGAAACGGGATTTAAATATAAAAGGTGTTAATCACGTCCTGATCCCAGATTAAAATAATAAGACGGAACCGGGATTAGTTAAATAAATCCCGTAATATCTCGTCTCGTCCCGTTATATATTTATATATATCAAAAATATATTTTTTAATTATTTATAATATATTATTGTATTTAATCTTACATAATTTGTAAGAAATAAATTTTACTATACTAAAATTTAAACAAAATCAAACAACCTATGATTTTTATAAAAAGATAATAATAATAATATGTTTTATAATAAATAATTAAATTAAGTGTATAAAATTGTTTTAAAAAGTATATAATATTTTTTTATTGAAATTAGTTAAATTAAATGGGATCCCGTTTCAATTCCGATCTAGTTTTGATTTTTTAGGGATCACTAATTCACGGGATCAATTTTTAAAAAGTGCAATCCCCCGGTTCCATTCCGTTAAAAAATTTATGGGACGAGACCGGGATTAAGTAAATCCCGCCCCATCCCGGCCCATGCCTACCCCTATATAAAACACATTTTTCAATTAAGTGTTTTTATTGTTTTTGTTTGATTTTTATGTATTTTTATTAATTTTGTTTAATTTTTTTAATAAATTGAAATCAATTATAAATTAATAAAATTTAAATAAAAATTAATTAAAAATATCAATTATATTTAATAAGGAAGTAGTTATTAATAAAGAACTAGTAATTATAATTACTATTTACTAATAATTGATTTAAATTTATTAATAAAATTAATAAAAAAATTAATAAAAAAACAATAAAATATTTAATTGGAAAGAGAGTTTTATGTGTTATAAGTTCTAAATGCATAATTTTTTTAAAAAGTTTTAAAAATAATTAATTTCATTATAGGAAAAAAAACATAGATTCTTCTGGTATACAATAATTTTTTCACAATAAAAAAATGAATTTTACTATTAAATGAGACTAAATTGACAATATTTTTGTGAGTAAACTGAAACCAACTTTTTTTAGTAAACTAAATCGATCAAGCTGATGCTCACATGACAGATTTATGTGGCGCCTAGTCATCTAAATTCACTAGAAAGAAGTCCATGTGTTTGACGAAAATTTGAGTCTGTAATGAAATTAGACTAAATTGACTATATTTTTATGATTTAAAAAAATAAATTGAAATAGTGGGGTTAAATTGAGACTCAACCACTTTTAAGAACCAACAAAATTATTCTTTTATACAAATTTGATTTACATAAAATATATTAGTTCTTCTATAAAAATACAAATTTGATTTAAACATAAAATATAGTTCTTAATATTTAGTTTTAACATAAATATAATAAAACTTTTAATTTATATTTAAATAAAATAAAATTATAGACTATTGACACGTGAATCTTAATTGTAATTTTGAAAAGGCTCACCTAATTTTAATATTGTAATTTTAATTATTTAGGGTATTATAAATTTTAATTAGTGTAGCGTGTTTCTAATAAAATTCAAAATTTATTTAATAAGCTCTTTACAAAAAAATGTACAAGAACATAAACATGTAGTTAATTTTTAAATTTTATTCATGAATAGAAAACAAATGATTTCAAAACGAAATTTATTTATTTTTCATTTTGATTGTTAGTCTGTTAGCTTTGTAATGTCCGTCCGCTTGTTTGTATCATTTCAATTTTTATGAAATTAACTTTATTAAAAAAAATTATAATATATTTAAATTCTGACAAATACTTTCTCCTCCGGTGCAACCGTGCAAATGATACATTTTGATTTTAAGAAAAACAGTAACAATATTTAATGTGTGCAGTAGAAAAACGTTAATAATTGTGACAAAAATGTTTATTTTGAAATTGCGGTTCGCCTGTATATAAATTAAAGCTCAAAAATCAATTTGATGTTAAAAAATTGAGAATAAATTAATAAAGAGATATGAGCAAAATTTAAATGTCATTACAAAAATTTGGATGTATATCCAGTGAGCCGGATGCCTAATCACAATCCTAGATTTTCGAGACGAAATGAAATGGGGTTTTTGTTTTTTTACATTTTTTTAATAATAAAAAACAAAAGAAATAGTATAGCAGAAGAGATAGAGAGAGAGCAAGCTAGAGACCTTGTTGGCGCGAAACTCTGTCTGGAATTCCCCCTTTTTTTATTTTTTTTATTACGAAACCCTTAAAAATAGGGCGTCAAATCAATCCGATCATCTCTAGTTTCCATGGGCTCGAAGAAGTCCGATGACTCCGAAACTCTCACCTATAACCCCTCATTTCCCAAACACCACAAATCCATTTCCATGGGTCGCGGGAGGAAGCTTGAGTGGCGGTCCGCCGCGCCGCACTTGGTTCCCGGACCGGAGTTCTGCCCGTCCTCCGTCTTCGACTACCATAACTCCCTCCAATCGGAGACGAGGACCACCGAATCCCTCATGCTCAGCATCCGCAAGCACCTCCTCTTCCTCGGCTGGCAAATCGACTGCGTCGTCACCAAGATCACCGTCCGCCTCCGCTACACCTCCCCCTCCGGCAAATCCTTCTATTCCCTCCCCAAGGTCTGCTCCACCCTCCTCGCTTCAACGCCGCCGCCGCCGCCGATGGCCCTAGAAATCTCCCCGAAATCGGTCGACGAAACTCCTCCCCCGGCAAAGTTTTCCGCTCTCTGCGCCCCTTGTGACGAGTACTTGGTCATCCCGGAGTACTGCCCTGAAGCCGTCACCGACTACTGTTCCGCCGACGGGAATCCGGTAGCAGCAAAGGCCGAGCAGCACTTGTCCGCGATCGGATGGTCGTTTTACCAAAACACCCCCGGAAAACAGCTGAGATACTGCTCGCCCAATGGCAAGACCTTCGACTCCCTCCTCTCCGCCTGCAAGTGGTGCGTCGACACACCCGCCCTAACCTTCAACGACCTCAAGAGGAAGCACGACGACGAGATCGCACAGTGTCCTAACAAGAGAGGAAGGAAACCTAAATGGAAATCGCAGCAGCAGTCGACGACTACTAAAAGGGTTCGAGAATTGTCCGCTTCCACCTCCAGCCGGACCCCACGGACCGTCTTGTCTTGGCTGATCGACAACGACGTGGTTCTCCCGAGGGCCCGAGTCGTGTACCGAGGCAAGACCGGGCCCCCGTTGGCCGAGGGCAGAATCACTCGCAAGGGCATCGAGTGTAATTGCTGTGGCTCCATATTTGCTCTGTCCAAATTCGAACGACACGCCGGAAGCAATAACCACAGGCCCTCGGCCAGTATATTCTTGGAGGATGGAAGGTCCTTGATGGATTGCCAGCTGCAGTCGCTCGAATCTAGGAAGCAGAAACAAACAAACGAGGGGGGGCAGAGAGAAACAGAATACGACGAGGGGGGGCAGAGACAGACAGAATCCGTCGAAACAAAAATTAACGACGACATATGCTCCTCGTGTCACTATGGAGGGGAGTTGGTTCTGTGCGACCAGTGCCCGTCGGCTTATCATACTCAGTGCCTCGGTTTAAGGGTATCGCATTCGACATTTTATTTTCAAACTTTTAGCGAAAATAATTAAACAGAATTACCTTGTATTGATTGATCCACAGGAGGTTCCGGATGGCGATTGGTTCTGCCCGTCGTGCTGTTGTGGAATTTGTGGCTCGGGCAGATATGATTTTCATGGTAAAAACGTGGAAGACATTGTCGACTGCTCTGTACGCACGTGTACTCAGTGCGAGCATCACTGTAAGTTACCTAGTACTAGTGATCGATTAGATAAATGTATATCATGATCTGACTTGTGATTGGTTTCGTGTAGATCATGCTGAGTGCCTCAGGATTAAAGGGTTCACAAAATGCTATCCCGATGGATATTGGTTCTGCCAGGATTCATGCGAACGGATATTTTGTGGTCTGCGCAAGATTCTGGGAAAACCGATTCCGGTGGGGAGAGGCAGTTTGACTTGGACCTTATTGAAACATGTGGAACGCGATTCTTGTGAGCAGTACTCGTCTGATGAAGAGTGTATACTGGAGAGTTACGGGAAGCTTAATGTTGCTCTCAGTGTGATGCATGAATGCTTTGAACCCGTTAAACAGACTGACACCGGGGGGGATATGGTGGAAGATGTTATTTTCAGTAAATGGTGAGATCTCGAAAGCATATGCTAATATTAGTCGATACGCTTTAATTTGCATGTCTTGGTTATATCTGCATATTTTCAGTTCGGAGCTAAACCGCATGAACTTTCGAGGGTTTTACACGATTGTCTTAGAGAAGAACGAGGAATTGATTTCAGCAGCTGCAGTGAGGTATATTTCTGGATTTGTATCTGTTTTATTGAATTGACTTTGGATTAATCGTACGTCTTTATTGGCTTCAGGATATATGGCAAAAGAGTGGCTGAAGTCCCTTTAGTTGCAACACGGTTTCAGTATCGTCGGCGTGGGATGTGCCGGATTTTGATGAGCGAGCTCGAGAAGGTACTCTATGCATGGCATCATAATAATGACCTCGACTGATCTTATACTTTCCGCCATCATAATAATAATAATCTTGTGGTGTTAAATCAGTCGGGAACTTGTATTTTTGCAGAAACTCGTGGAGTTTGGGGTGCAGAAGCTTGTTTTGCCAGCTGTTCCAAGCGTGATCGACACTTGGACAAATTCATTCGGGTTCTCAGTGATGAACGAGGCAGATAGATTGAAGTTCCTGGACTGCACCTTTGTGGATTTCCAAGGGACGACAATGTGCCAGAAAGTCCTCGTGTGCAATCCTTCACCACTATCAAGCCAAGCCACGGGTATGTACTAAATGTCGAGAGCGAATCTTATTTTGTTATCTGCACATTTCAAACGGAAAAAAATAAAATGAACCGAGTATGCGATTCTGCAGGATCACATGAAAAAAGAAGCAAGAATGGAAGTCTCGAATTAGACGGAACGTCTCCGATGTCCGAAGTCTTTCAAGGGGAGAAAGTGGTAGTAGATCAAGATTCCATGTGGTAATATGCAATCAGTCTCAGATCATTAATTTTCCCTGAAATGACTCTTTCACCCTTCTTACGGATGTTTCGACGATGAATAATGACATGCAGTTGGATTGATGAACTCCTCCTGTGCGGTTAAACGGTACAGTCCTAGATTTCGCCGGAATGCCTTTTGAAAAACAATGATGGCCAGCAAGAATACGAAATAGAATTTTGGTCTGTGGCTGTGTAATTACTGGAAGTTTAGTATCCATTTTTCTTTGTACAGGTGACTCTGAACAGCTTTACATAGTCGAATGTGGTTTTTTGTTTGAATCCATGATAACTCGTTCATGCCACACCCTCTTCAAACTAGAGAGTGAATTTTTTTGTTTGAATCCATGATGATTCGTTCATGCCACCCTCTTCAAACTAGAGAGTGAAACATGTGTAACACATACAGTATCCTACCATGGAAAAAATGTTGTTTAGAAACATTAAATGAAACAAAGAAAGAAGGGCCAATTTAAATAGTTCAGATCTCTTTCATAATTTTTTGCTCAAGAATCTATTTAAAAGTTTCCAAGTTCAAACTATAAATTCAATTGACCCTTATAAGATATTTACATGCAGATGTGATACTTAACTACTCCATAAGAAAGCTTTATTTTTGATGCAGATATAAAAGTAAAAGATTGTGTCTTGCTCTCTAAGTTATTACTATTATTTTATTTATTTTAATTTATTCTATTAGGGTTTTAGTAGTACTATTTATATGTCGTTTTTCTTGTTTAGTTGAACAGTTGTTTTGATATGAAATAAAAAGGTTCCTCTGTTGAGGTTTTTATCAGGTTTCGGTATTCTTCGGAATCAACGAAAGTTTGATGTATTAATTCTCGGGTATTCTTAGAATCAACGAGTTTTAATTTGTGTGTTCTTGCTTCCCTGCGTCAGTTGGTATCTGACGCAGGGAAGCAAGAACACACAAATTAAAACTCGTTGATTCTAAGAATACCCGAGAATTAATACATCAAACTTTCGTTGATTCCGAAGAATACCGAAACCTGATAAAAACCTCAACAGAGGAACCTTTTTATTTCATATCAAAACAACTGTTCAACTAAACAAGAAAAACGACATATAAATAGTACTACTAAAACCCTAATAGAATAAATTAAAATAAATAAAATAATAGTAATAACTTAGAGAGCAAGACACAATCTTTTACTTTTATATCTGCATCATTCTCTCCCTCTAGGAGAAGGTTCGACCTCGAACCTGAAAATCGAGCACGAAGATGCCGGGATCAAATACCAATCGTCGGCAAACCAGAAGGCACGGCGCAAGCGCATCCACACGTTGATGTGGCACAAGGGTAGTGACTGAAAGAATCGACGCAGGAGTAGCAACGTGAGGAAGTAGTGCAAGGGCAGCGGCAACGACGTCAGGATGCATCACAAGGGCAACGACATGACGATGCATCACGGGGGCAACAGATTTAGGATGTGGCGTTGGAGCAGTGGTCTGATGAAGCGACGACAGTGTAGCATCAGGAATCAATGCCAGGTCGGCGACTTGAGGCAACGACTCGTCGACCCAGATTGGCTCGTCGTCCCGAATCGGCTCGTCGTCCCAGACCGGCTCGTCATCTTGGATTGGTTCGTCGTCCCAAATCGGCTTGTCATCTTGGATTGGTTCGTCGTCCCAGATCGTCTCGTCGTCCCAGATCGGCTCGTCATCTTGGATTAGTTCGTCGTTCCAGATCGGCTCATCATCCCAGATCGGGACCGATTCGTCTTCTGAATCGAAATTCACATCCATCGATGCGGGGATGGATCGTGGTTCACGTGCCAACGGCGCCACGGGGATGAATCGGTGCGCCACAGGGATAGATTTCGTTAGACCAGTGGTGATAGCTAAGCGGAGCTCCTCAAGTTCGACATCAAGGACTGCGATTTGGCGGCTTAAGGCGGCGACGTCGGCGTCGCGACGGGCTGCGGCCTCAACGCCGGTTTCGCGAGCATACTGACGACGGGGAGGCATCGTTTCGGCTCTGATACCAACTGACGCAGGGAAGCAAGAACACACAAATTAAAACTCGTTGATTCTAAGAATACCCGAGAATTAATACATCAAACTTTCGTTGATTCCGAAGAATACCGAAACCTGATAAAAACCTCAACAGAGGAACCTTTTTATTTCATATCAAAACAACTGTTCAACTAAACAAGAAAAACGACATATAAATAGTACTACTAAAACCCTAATAGAATAAATTAAAATAAATAAAATAATAGTAATAACTTAGAGAGCAAGACACAATCTTTTACTTTTATATCTGCATCAATTTTGTATTCTCTCTCTGTTGCAAACTTTTAGTCATTTTTTATTTATTTAAAAGGAATCTATGTCAATAGATTTAGGAGGTATTTATTGATAAGTTGAAAATGAGATTTCTTTCATTTTAGTTCAAGTCATTTTGAAAAAGAGTCGTGTAATTCCTTATCTAGTAAATGTACAAATTACAATGTTGATCATCAACTCAAGTTAATCTTTAAATAAAATATTAATTTATTTTACTTTTTCTTACTTAAATATTACCTCAACTCAATCTAAAACTTATTTATTGTATAATTTATTTAAACGCAAACAATAAAAAATTGTAAATAAAGACAAAATTAGGAATAGAAGCACAAAATAGTAGAACTAATAGAAATCAAATGATGCAAATTACATTCAATTATCATTGTTGAATTTGTGTCATATATGCTCAATCAATGAGAAGCTAAAATGAATTTGTTCAATTATCTCTTGCACCCGTTTGAACACTTTGTGAAGTTTTGAAGTTTTGTGTGATGTGAATTAGTTAAAATTAAGTGGGTTGAAATTAAGTGAAAATAAAGGGTTTTTATGATATTAAAAAGAGGTGAATTTAGTTAAAATTAAGTGGGTTGAAATTAAGTGAAAATGAAAGATTTTCATGATATTGGAAATTTGGTTGCTTTTGAGAATTTTTTAATATTCGAATAATAAGGAGAGTTTAAATATTTTTGAGAATTTAAAAAAGAAATAGAACTTGTTGGATTAATGCTGAAAGAGTTTGAGAGAAAGATTTTAAAGATAAATTTTGTATAATTTATTTATAAATAATTTTAAATTATGAATTTGAAATGTTTTATATTATTTTAATAAAATATAAACCATATGTATTATATAAAATTTTATGCTAAAAATTAATTAACAAAATCTTGACTAATCGAGTGTGCTCTGAATAAATCATCGATCTAAGACAATATTTGATAAACTAAAATCGTTGTGATCAACAGCTGGGTAAAGCTATTTTCATTTTTTGTTTCTTCAATGGGTGATCGAATTAAAAGTTTTACCAATAAACAATCGTATGCCAGGATTAACACTTTGAATTAAATTGATTTTTTTTATTATGTTATACAAAATAAATAAATATAAATATAATTAAAAAATAGTTAAGTGAAATTATTTTTTATTTATATTTAAACAAAATTAATTATCATTTTTTATTATTATCAAATAAGACTTTAATAAAGAATACTGGAGTACTAATATTTACCAGAATAAAGTATTTTTAATTAAAATATAAAAATAAAATAAATTACTCCCTATTTTTATTAAATAAAATATTGAGACTGTTTTTCTCTCGGTCCTAATTACTGTATCACATTCTCAAAAACCTCCGAAACACACACAGTAAAACACACGCAGATGATGCAGAGATGGTGCGCGAAGCTCCGCCTATTGGCACCTTCTCTTCACTCCCTTCCTAAACCTCACCATCATCATCTCCACAGTCGCCTTAGCATTTCGAATCGTCTCTTTCACACTTCCCCCAATTTTATCCACAAACCCCCCATTTTCTCCCATCTCAATTACGCTCCTCTCGCTCCGCACCTATGCCATTCTCCATTCTCCGTGAGTACCGAATTTAATTTCATCCACCATTTCTATTTTTACTTTTTAATTTGTTTTGGATATAATTCTTTGTAGAGTAATTCTTTTGGATTTGTTTTAGGTTTTTGGTTGATGGGTCGTTTTGAAGTTGTAATTTTAGCTCTGGGTTTTACCAAGCGATTTTGTTGTTTCATCCTTTTCCTTTGGCAATGGTGCATTTGCAGTTGACCCAAGTGCGGCATATTACTGCCAAGCAGAGGAAAAGGAAGTTGAAGTGCAGGAGGCCGATGCCCCCGGTAGTTTCCAAAGTCAAAAAAATCAAGATCAAAGGCTACTCGTATGTCTAATGAACTTGTGTTGATTTTCCACGAGCATCGGAAATGAATTCTGATATTCTTATGGTTTATATGTATTTAGGTCATTCAAAGGCAGATTCAGGTTGATGAAAGATGGGCAGATCAGGCGCTGGAAGGCGGGGAAGAGGCATAACGCACATTCAAAGGTTTGGGATCATTTGTGTCTTATAATAAGATATTGTGAATTGGGTTCTCAAAGGATTTCTGCGCAATATGGTTTTCTTGCTTTCTTATGTGTGATGTGTATAGTTTCATGGATTATCTGTGTTATATTTTCTTCTGCCCGTCTTATGATCTGTTGATTTGATTTTGGTTTCTAAATCTAGTGTGCATACCATTCACATTTGATTTTCTTTAGTTGAGTCACAATCTCCACATTAGAACGAAGGTGTAAACTCATACGCACCACATTTTCAGGTTAATCAAGTTTGTTTCACTCACTTCATGTCAAAATGATGTACTGCTTAGTACATATGATACTAAATGTGATTTTCATGAAAATATGTGGATTGTTACTATAAGGGGCATGCTTTTTTGACCCACTCATCTGATATAATAGTGAAGTTGAATGCTGAGGATTGTTGTGTTGATTCAATTACTATTGAGCTTAACTTGGAGCGTATAATGTTGATGATTTTTTTGTAAGATAGTCAGAAACAAAAATGCAAAAATAATGTGTTTTATTTTAACAGAAACAAAATTGAGTCCAAAGTAAAGTTGGCTGATTGCATGGAAAATAAGCGTGCAATACATATATTCATTAAAAATAAATTGTCGCAAACCTATTTACATATGATACGTGAAGAACTTTTTCTTGCTTCTATCATGGGGTTTGTTGCCTTTTTTCACCCGCTTATAAAATAGTAGGATGTAGTGATTGTATGTTATTTTATCTTCAACATTGTTTTGGGGCACCTAAGAACTCTCCCTCCCAGTTAATTTAACCAAAGCTGAATCTCTGTAAAAACAAAATGAAGGCATGTCAGTCTAGTTATGGAAAACTACCCTTAAGACAAGACCTCAACCACTTTTGGGCATTGAACTCTTTTAGCATCCTTGGAGTCAGTTTCAGTGCTTAGCTTATTCGGTTCTATCCTCCATATAGTAGGGCTTGCCATTATCATCCATTAATGTATGTACTTAGGCTTTTGGATCAGTGAAGGAAAATTAACTTGTTAAAGTCCCTCGGAGGTGTTTGGGTTCTTTAAAAGTGTTTCGTTGAGAAAATATCTTATAAGCATAAGATGTTATAATCTTAAAGTTTTTTAATAAAAGGTGCGGAATCACAACTTATTTTCAATATATAAGATGTTTTTAATGATTAACTTTACTCTCGACCTTTTCTAATTACAAGATAAACATTGCTGACATCTTATAAGCTTTTTCATTGCACTTTATCTATACACCCCATTAACTTATTTTATAAAATAAGGTCCGGCATCTTACTAGATGTAACAACATGCAAGATCTATTATATAAGTTTGACCAAACACTTTCTTACTCTTAGTTTTGTGGACATTTGAGCTCTGTTTAATTGTTTGTGACAATCGTGATATATTGATGAAAATTCTATGTATTTTCTTCAATTGTTGAGTCTAAACAATATATCTTCACCTCTTAATTATATATGAATGTTATTTCTGCTCTGTAGTCAAGGAAGTCTAAAAGTCGTCTCAGGCAACCCGGCGTAGTCCATCCAGCTTACGCAAAAGTAATGAAGAAGCTCAACTTTGGTGCTTGACAGGTTGAGTAAAAAAATCAATCCATGTTTTGCTTGAAAAGGTGCCTCCATCATATAACTACTGTCGTTTTAGATTATGTACTGTAGCACCACATTTCTTTTTGTTGAATGAGCTTATAATGTGTTCCAAACGATCCGATAGTGATCGACATTTGCATTTGCCTCATTGGGATACAAGGACCATGTCTTTTTGCCTCTTTGGGATACAAGGACCATGTTTTTATGAGGACCTAAACAAGATTTTGCAGTTTTGATTGCCTACATAATGTTAGCTTTCAAAATTACAAAAAATACCCTTGTCATCTCATTTAACGTTAATCAAAGTCTAATTGCAATTTTTTTTATAAATGCGAAAGACAGTAAAATCTCATTGGTTGTTTTGTGTGAATATGTATAGATATAAAACTTGGGAATCTTTCTGTAAGCAGTCGTATATTATTGCTGTGATGAAGCCTATATGTTTCAACTATTTCAGAACACACAGACCCAAAATACTACTACCATACATGACTTCTAATTAGCAAAGTACCCCTTGATGACTCCACCTCTGTTAAGAGACTCGTAGTTTGGAGAATAATCATATGCGTTCCATATACCAGTCTTAGGGTCGTATCTGTAAGCGCTGTCTTCGTCAAATCTCCATTCGCAGGTCTTGTACCTATCCCTGGTGCACTCGTAGTTGTATTTGTAGGCCACGAAAGTGCCCATGTTGGTGGAGCAATTGAACATGGTGGAAGAAGGGTAGACAAGTCTTTTTCTCACCCTGAACTTGTATTGACCGCCTGATGCCAGATGGGTCACGTCGAAATTGTTATCGAACGAAAAACACCTTATGCTGAGATAGTTGGTGTGGTTGTTGGTGAGCACAACTACTTTCCCTTCGTCATTTGGATTTGCGTGTGTAGTCGTTGGGGTGTAGAGGAGCAAGGAGGTGGCGACGAGGAGGAAAACAACGGCCTGCATGGTGGTGGTATGAGCCCTTGTTCTTGGTTTCCCCTAGTTCTCTTCTTCTTTTGTCTAAAATTTGAGGATGACAAATAATGCATTATACATACAATCATTGTGTAATATACAAAAATATAGAAAAAATAACCCAAAGGAATGTACCTCAAATTTGCATTTCAAACAAAAACCAAGAACAAGAATTTCCTGAAAACAAATGGATGCACACTTCCCTTTTCTTGAAATGGGAAGAAGCACAACAAGTTTTCAACGTCGGACAACAATTTAATGAGGAAAAAAAGAAGAAGAGTTTGTGAGAAACGCGTTGAGGAAGCGACACGTGTTTCGTTCCAATTTTTTTGTGTGAATGATATTTGTGCTAACGGGTGGTTAATTTTTCTTCATTCACCCCCTCGAAATAGAAATTTATGGATGGCAACATTGTGTTTTGTTTTGGCAACTTTTTTTATCAAAAATAAAATAAAAATACATTTTAAGTTAAAAAAATAAAAAATTTGAATAAAAAAAATTGAGTGAAAAAAGTAAGGTAAAATTTTATTTTAAAATGAAAAATAAATAAATAATTTTATTTTTAAGTATATTAGTATTAATATAAAATATTTTATTATATTTTTATTTTTTAATGGAGAAATATTTTACGTGTGAGAAATATAAATTTAAAAATAAATATTTATTAATATTATAATAAATAATATGTTTATTAAAATACAAAATTGTTAAAAAATTAATAAAAAATAAATAAATTATAATTAATTGAATATTTAAACAATTTTTAAAATAATTTATTGAAATTGACAGAAGTTTAATTGAAAAATCTACAAAAATAATGTTTATATTCTATTTTTTGTAATATTATTATAAAATTTATATAAAAAAATAAACTTAAAATAAAAGTTAAGAGGTTATATGAATGGTAAACTTACAAAGATCTCCATCGATTTTATCTTTGTGCATGCTCGAGAATTTCGAGACACAACAAGAAGATATCGTTACAAGAATCGAAGCAGATCCATCAAAGACTACGAGAAGACGACCACAAAAGAGAATGTTTTTTTGTCAAAGATCACAAGAAAGAACTAAAATTAACCACCAAATATTTAAAACTTCAAGTCAATTCATAAAAACCTACAACTGAGAGCTTTCCGGACAACAAATGTCAATCTCGTCCGATTAGGCTACTGCTAAAGTCTAAAACCGAAAACCAACCAGCATAAGATCAAACGACAAATAACATTGAGATTCAACACACCATGACTACACATGTTAGTTTGTTACTACTACGATATTCATACCTATATAGACAGTCAACATTTCCGAAGAGGATTTCAGCAAATTTCAGGACGGCTTTTGAAGTCTTGGATTTCAGCTAACTCGACTTGATCCAACGAGTGGAAAATCGGGTGCAAGTATGCATCGGCTAAGTATGCTTTGAAGTTCGCATATTCGGATTCGGAAGCATGATCTTGCAAGTCCTTGGCCATTGCCTCCTGAAGATTACAAATTAAATTAAATTAAATTTATAATTATTTATATATATACATGTATAACATCGTGGGATTACTTACCTCAAGTGGGTATTTCCTGAATGCTGGCTCAAACCGATGCTTGCAATACTTATGGAAGGTCAAAGTGAGTATAGGTAACACGACTAACAAAGGAGTCGAGTTTGCAGCCTTTTTCGTGCTCAGAAGTCCCATCAGCAGCAGTTGTGATATCAGTAAGCTCGCTATAAAGCGACCATGAACGTGCGGCCAAAATGCAGCAGCACTTTCATATTTCTGGTTATACACATTAATCACCTGAATCGAAAATGACGAATTCAGATTAATCCATTGGGTATAAACCTCAAGAGTATAATTTGTAATTTTGAAAACCGAGTAAAACTAACCTGGTGTCGATATACCAAGTAGGCAAAGGCGAAGAAGACCAGTATGAAAGGAAGAAGGATCGGAGTAACATTCATGTAAACTGTCCCCAGAAGGAAATACAATTGAAGAGTCGGTAAAGTCTCTGGAAAGTTAACACTCTTAGGGTCCATTGCCTTCTCCAAGTCCCTTTCGGTTTTCACGATGAACATGTTTTTTAGGTGGAAAATCACCAAAGGTTTTAATCGGAGGATCTCGGAAGCTATTCCAGCCCAACCGTCAACCATAATGTACGTGATGAAGAAAGTAGCTTTCATCGGTATAGATACACCAATATTTCTCGGGATCCTGCAACAGGCACGTACATACACAAACAAACAAACAAACAAAACTATCTCAGTTACATACTAAATGGAGGGTGGAAAGTAGAAACGAAGCCAAGTAAATGGTGTGCTCCCTATAATATAATTGAACTATAAACGAAGCCTCAAAAAGAAGAAGAAAAAACATTACTGTGTAGCTGATTGGTGAAGAAAGGCATGAAGTTGCTGGAAAGCTGTTCCTGCCACTATGCTCCCCAAGAACACGTTTACTAACATGAAATAGTAAAATTTTGCAGCAGTTCTCCTTTCTAAAACCGATTGCGCCACATGGCCCTCGATTTTCGACATGATCATTAAAATCGTAGGGAGAATGAACAGAAAGATTTTAAGAGTTAGACCGGGAAGGAAACCCTGTAGGAACGACTTCACGAACTTCCTGCAAACCCATATCACCCATTTCAGTATTCGAAGAAAATATTTGGAAATTTATGGCATCGTTATTATTATAAACCGTCAGGAATCGCAGAGATGTTATAATCTATCAGTATATGAGTATATCTGCACGAGTTCTTGATGTAATAAGAGCTAAATGCATCATTAGAAAGTCCTTTACTAAGATTTCAATTTCACAGGATACAAACAACATAATCGAACAACTTAATACTATAAAGTTCAACCAACAATAGCTAAAAAACTTTTCTAATATTGGTCTCACATGAGTAAAAGTACCTTTTTCCTCAACACTCGAATTATTTCATCTCGATCCAGTTTTAGTCCGTAATTTTTTAGTGTTGGGAATTTTAGACATTTGGTTTCTAATTCCGATTCTTGACTGTAATCCATTTATCAAAATAGCGAATGCAGTCCATTTAGTCATAGGTGTTTTTACAGAATATTTAAGATTTCAAGGGGTTTTGATATAAATCTATATATTACAAATTGCTGGACAAAAAGTCGGTATTATGTGTAATATTTGAGATTTCGAGGGGTTTTATTTTAAAGTATCTGATGATATCAGCAAGTTCTGCCCTGTCAACAAACGGTTAGTAGAGAAAGTAAACAGAACTAAACATCAAGGCTGTTTTTTTTTTTTTTTTTTGTAATTTTCGGAGTTCTGTTTTTTGTAAGTACTTCAAATCTTAGGGTTAGTTTATCTAATTGTACCTAAAAAAATTATTACTTCATCTTCCCTTTTCCGAATTCCAGTACGTACCATTCGATAAGCGGCCTGAGAAAAGGTGCCACCCTTTCCAGCCCTTCCAGATTCGCCAGTGACTGTACAAAGGCAATGGGTATCATGTAAAAGAAGACCAATAGAAACACCGACACAGATATCACGAGCTTCCGGATAGTGAGTGAGACAAATGGTATTGCGAGATTATTCCAGTACACGTCACGAGGCTCCGGGGCCCAATTCGTTAGCCAGAGAGTTGGATTCTTGCTCTGCTGCGTCTGTGCACAGACAGCAGCTCCCCATCTTGAATTGAACGACACAAAGACAGCTGGCATGACGGATTTAACGTCCTTCATAGCTTTTTGGCGTTCCATGGTTAACTAAGTGCACACAATTTAAAAAAAAAATAGAAAGAAATTCAATTACCAAGTGAGTTAGAACATCTAGAAAAAGAAGATACATGGTATTTAAAAAATAAAACCGTAAGGTTACAGGAAAAAAAAGGATCTCTCTGTAGAAACATTAACAACTTTTATTTGTTTCTATTTTACAAATTTTGATGGTGAAAAACGCAAGGGTGTGTTTGTGTATATTAGACCAAATAATAAATAAGAAAAAAAAAGGTAGCTTGCCTAATCAAAATTAGAATTCTTACTTTTCTATCAAGATTTTCAATCTGCTTTGTGTAGAAGTCAATCGAATCAACTCTTTCACCACAAAGTCCAAGAAATCCTTTCTGAAATGAACATAAGATGTAAATATTTGTCAAAACAATTAGCTGCAACTAAATGATATTGTTCGTACACAAATACTCTATTTCGGAGAATATCTTGCTTTCAGAAACTTCAAAAAGGAAGTACCTTTCTAGTGGGCTTCTTTTCTGGGTTTCTCTCAAACTTAAGTTGGTTGTAATCCAGCCAGTTCTGAAGCTGCACTCTTTTCTTAACCAATTTTGCGTAGGTTTTAGCACTGTGAATAGCCTGTGGTAATGAAAAATAGTGTTTGTAAGTCGAGAACATTTTTTAACATATTATTTGCATGTTATTACCTGGTGACACATGTAGTGTTCCGGGTGGTTTTTCTGAAAGAAGCTGTCAACAGTATCTGATATCGTGCGTCCCGAAACATGTGGGACATTCCTAACGAGAACCTGAACAGGAAGTTCCCATAAAGCTTAATATGTAACACATCGTTTCAAAAAATCTCTATCCAAAATTGCAACTGGTCCAAAATTTCATCAAGCATACAATAAGACTTTACTAAGAAGAGAGTAATTCAAGTGACAAAAGTAATAAACTAAGAAATTTCAATTATGTGCAGAATTATCAAATGGCTGTGTTCTTGCATCACCCAATTTTCCTTTTTCTAATACCGATAATTAACAGTTGAACTAACCGTGAATTGTTCAGGGCGCCTGCCTTGTGAAGCCAAGAATTTCAGTCTCATTGATGCAACCCTACTATATTCATTGTAAAGCATGTAACACGACCAAAATGTAAACAAGTACTCCATGGATATGTGGACAAAGAACCTGAAAACATAATCGGATGCATTTTGAAAGGGTTAGTATCTTTGACAATACAAGGAAATGGAAAATGGACTAAAATGCTAAAGAGGTTTCAAGTTGTGATGTATGGTTCTACATACTTGTTAATTAAATAATCAAATTGACAAAAAATAAACGGAAGGCTGAATTACATAAACTACCCTTGAGGTAAAAAAAATACAAAAAAAGCAGAGCTATTGGAAAGTTTTTTTTTTTGTAGTTCTTCAAATTTTAAAAGTTCTGAGGATTTTTTAGTAATTTATTAGTCTCTACAAAAACGGAACCCAAATATGTCAAATGACTAACATTTTCATACAAAATCAAAAATGTTATATTCAATACAAAGTAAAGATGAAGATCAGTTATGGTCAACTCAGAAGACGGGTGAACTCAAACAGTCTTTTAAGTATAATATTAAAAGTGATGTATCAAGTAAAATATGCTGATATGTGGGAACATCAAACTTACTTATTTGATTTGGGGCTAACATTCGATATCGAAAGCTTGTCAATGTTGCTCACGACCAAGTCGCGCTTCAGAAAAAATAAAGTGCCGCCGGAAAAATTCACCGGAATCAGAACAACAAATGCCACGATGGTTATTGGTAGGAATATCTTCAAGCTGCAAACATTATATATACACATACACACACATTAAGAACTTAATCAAAATGAAAGGCATGTCACTGGAATCATAAACACTCAAATATTTGTACTAAATATATAAATAAATTAAAAAACAAAAGATAAAATCTTGAAATTACCCGAGAGTGTAAATCCTTAAGAAAACGGCAGAATCAAGGCCGGCGTGACTGATGATCTCCCGCTCACTCATCTTGAGGGCCTGAACCATCCAGTTCAGGAAAGTCAAATAAGTCGTTATATTCAAATTGACGAATTTGCCCACGCCGCCGCCGTCGCCCCTGTTCCCAGAGCTGCTGCTCCTCTTCCCAGAAATGTACCATTTCGGAAAGTAAACCCTGTCGTTGATTGGCTGGATTCTCAGAAAGGCGAACGCAAGCAAGAAAGCAAAGGCACCCAGTATGTTTATCAGCGCCGAAACCCCAATGTCGCCGAGCGTCGCCATCTAAAAATTAAAAAGTAAAAAAGTTTTTTTTCTTCCAAGAAACAACAATCCTATGTAAATAAAAGAGGGTTTATTTCGTAGGAAAGAAAACAAAAAGAGAATATTTTCTTGGTGGGCTTTTTGTTTTTTCTTTCCGGAAAACAGAGAATATCTGCTGTTATTTTCGGTGTGTGAAAACCCTTTTTGGGGAGTAATGGCGGTTCGGAGGTTTCGTCTGAAAATGGAGAGAATATTTGGCGATGGCGGGAGAGAAGAAAAAGAGAGAAAGGTGGTGTGTGCTGCGCTGTGCTTCTCGTGACTTCTTACTTGCAGGTTTTGATGTTGGGGAAAGAGTAAAGGGGGGAATTATAATTATATCTATTTAATAGGGTTTTGAAAAAGAATGGATTTTTATTTTTGTTTCTCAACTTTTTTTTGACTTGGGTGTGTTGCCGGCGGCGGCCGGTGAACGGCGGCGGGGAGCATAAAACAGAGGGTCACGCGTTTAGGGCCGTGATTTGGGTTTTAATGATTATTAATGATGAATATGAAATTGACCTCTCAAGTTTGTGAAAATTGCATTATGTGCATTGAAACAAAAGTCAATATAAGTATAAGTATCCTTTTTGAAAAATAACAAAAAAGGGTTGATGTGTTTCTATATGAATTCAATTTGAAATCATTTGTACTTATGTAATAGATACATCTGCCTTCTTAATGTATAAGTAAAAAAAGTGAATTTATTACATTTATGGAATTCCTAATGTAAATATTTGACTCTGCTTAAAGTATGATTTTATTATTTCAATAAATGCACCGAGTTATTTTGACTTGCTTGTTAATGCGAGGACATCTGCTTATAAATTTATTGTTCATGATTTTTTTATTTAAAGCATTACTAAATATTCATAATAGACCATTTTATTATATTTTTTTTAGTAATTTAGAGAAAAAATAAAAATGGATTTTAAATTTAAAAAAAATATCATACTTTAATTTTTTATTAAAAAAGATAATTAATTTATTGAATTTATATAATTAAATATCATGATATTTAATTTAATTACAATTTAGTTTGTCTATTCAAATTTGAATAGTCCTTTTTAACCTTTGTATTATATCAAACTAGTACCATTCCCGTGTCATGCACATAATATTTTTTTTTTTGAAAATTGATACGCATGAAAGTGGTATTTTTTTATTTTTTTTGAAAATTAATGCGTATAAAATAATCTATAAATTTTATCCGATTTGCAATTTATTATGCTAAAAATTTATTAATCCTTCAAGAATTTATTTTATTTTATAATCGAACCCTCACTCAAATTTGTAAACTCGTATTGAATCTCATTATCAATCTATGAAATGCTTATTAAAATTTAAAAGTTATTATGTCTGTTCGAAGTAATCGATAATATGAAATGTTTATTAAAATTGAAAGATTTCAACGTTTGATGAAGATTACCCATGACCTTGATTAATGGCCATAGTCATATAGTATTTATTTGTGGGTATTTCATTTTCATGGTTCACTTGAACCATACTAACTTGTATCGAATACTTATAAAGAGTGAATGATTATATAGCCCGATGAAATATAAAGATTAAATAATTTTATAACTACTAAAATAAAATTATTTGTAGAAATGCATTTTTTTAGTACTTTCTCTCTTAGGACTAATTGTATTCAATTAATTTATCATAAAAAACAAAAATGTTTTTCCTTTAATTTTATTTTAATATTTAGTGTTGTATTCAAGTATTTAACGTAAATATTTAAATAAATTTTAATTAAGAGTTATTCATATTTAAATATTTAAAATCTAAAAATAGAATACTGAATTATTGCATTTTCATTGTGTTGTTTATTAATTATTATATTAATTAATTAAAACATATTATTAAATAATTTCAAAAAAGAATAATAGTACTACTATTATTATTATGATTATTTATTATTTATTTTGACACTTTAAATCCTATAATTAGACGACCTTTAAAACATGGATGAGTTTTAAGAGTGAACTATAAAATTTATTATGAAATTTTTTAAACTCTAACTAAAAAAATTTACAGTGTATATGTCACTTTATTTATATACTGTATTTATAAAAATAGAGGACTATGATGCTAAAAAGTCTTAAAACACATTTTGGATGCCAAGTTTTTTTTAATAAGTATAAGATAGTGTCACCATGAAATTTCAAAATGCAAAATCTAAAGCCTCTTTACACAAATATCGTACAAAATACGCACCAAATTGCAAAATCTAAAGCTTCTTTACACAAATGTCGTACAAAATACGCACCAAAAGCCAACAAATTACACCAATAAAGTTCAGATACACAATCCAAAACATATGTCCTCAACACACCACTAAATCAATATAAACCGCATCCGGCTCGGATTACTAAGAAATGGGCCCAAGAAAATCTCCGTGAGGACTAACGACCTCTTGTAAATAAAATATTTCATTAAATACTAACCCTGATTGTCATACAGAACCAAAGACCACATAAACAATTGATGAGTCTAACATCATATTTAATTTATCTCTTATTAACATCAAGCGGCAAATTGACCGTTCTCAAGACACCCGCAGAAATCACACCCACATAGCATCGATAAAAGTCTTTTTAGCTATCCTGGTTCCTACATTTCCTATTTCTCCCCTCTTTATATTAATGATCTGAATAACTACATATTGCAGTCGTGCGATTCGCTAGATAAAGATCTGCTAAAAATTGAAGTCCATCGACGATGGGTGAATCTGTAAGTGGGGAAGAAAGTACACAGGATCAATGCGAGACTGAAGGTGGAACGCAAATATATTTCTCGTTAATTAGGGTTTTTGAGAGAGAAAAATAAAAACTATCAAATATTGAGGATGAATAATTACTACTGCCAAAAATAAATAAATGTAAATAAGCTAATTACGAAATTTTATAAAATTACCATAAGATGAGAAGACTTTTAAATTAAGAATTTCTTATGTAGTCGCTAAAAGCTTTTTTCTAGTAGTGTTAATGTATCGAGTATTAATTTATAGAGATTTTACTCTATTAAAACTTTCCAATTGGTCCACGTGAGATTAAGAGATTAAAGAATTATTTTGTACTACCAAATATATATAAATGTAAATTAACTAATTATTATGAATACTACTATCAAATATAAATAAATATAAATTAACTAATTATGAAATCTTTTAGAATTATCGAAAATAAAAACTTTTTAAAATTTATAATTTAAAAATATTTTTATTGTTTTTATTTATAATTTAATTGTGAACACAATCATATTAAAGATTTACTATTAGTCCACGTGGAATTGAGAGATTCGGAAATTATATATGTATAGATTTATATGATTTTTATTACTTACTTTATATAATTTATTGCATATGAAATCTTAAACGTTTTAGGACAATAAATTTCATATCAATCACGGTGCCTTTTTCGGTAAGTAGTTTAAGTTTGAGATTTTTGAGTTTTTTCATAATTCTCACAGTAACTAACCGATCATCAATTCTTTGTTATTCTTCAAAATCGCAGATAATTCGTTTTTGTACTTTCGATCGTCTTTAACCCGGTAGTGTTTCTGTCAGTTCGACCAATCAACCCAATAAGTTTCAAAGTCTCTACCAGTGTTGATGTTTCGATTATTTTTGCGCGTTGTTTCTTGGCATTAGTGTCAACCGCTTCGTGGAGTATATGCATTGCGGTTTACAGATGTTTATATGTCTCAACATCCCTTTCTTCTCCTACGATACCCACCCCCAAACTTTACCTCGTCATCGATGTCGTCGAGTTCGATCCCAATCTCGACCTGACCAAAGGCCACGTCGACATAAGAATTGGATCGAACATCGAGTTTCTTCGTCTCTTACTTCGTCGTCGCCGACACTCCCAGTCCAGGCCAGCGAGGCCTCATCAAGGGATGGGAGCGCAGGAGCGATCTGAGCTCAAGCTCCGTCGGGGTGCCATTCGTTGTTTATGTCGGAATGATGGGAAAATCTCCCGCAACTCGGCTAACTAAAAACCAAGAGACTCCGATCTCCTTGAGCTTGACGTTGGTATTCGCGAATAGACTATCAAGGCCCAGAACATGACCAGCTCGGCCTCCTCCCTAGCGGGGTGCGCATTGACGGCCGCGGCGAGACGAAGCATCGCCTCGAGGACGTAGCTGTCATAGCCGAGACCCGAGCTCTTGTGGATCTTCTATATTCGCTTGAATTTGAGAAACGAATCGTTGGTCAATCGGAGCATATCAAAGGTTTTGGGCCTTGTGTAGCATATGATTTTTAGTTGTTATTTGGTCAGAGTTGTAAACTGTTGCAATAACATATGCATTTTTAAGTTTTTGAATTTATGGTTACACACAGATATTGTAATAGTTAGTTTTGGTTTTAGTGTAGTACAATATGATGTTTGTTCGCATTATCTACTTCATATATACTACACAATATGTTTTACTCAAACAGTCATAAAAAAATTATCATACAACATATGGATCACATATTTTCCACATTTGTTTTCATCTTCTATGTTCAAATTAGAATGCCATTAGGTTCACAGCTTTTTATTATGTAAAGGAAGAGAAAATGTTTGTGTATGATTACATGCCTACTAAAGCTTGCATTCCTTCCTTCACGGTATCCATCTATCGATCGATTTTTTTTTTCGTTTTCGTTAATCGCAATTTTCGGTTTTGTAGTTAGTTATATAGTGATGGATATAGTGATTTTGTGTGCTTGTTTGTTTGTTTGTCGATGTTGATTGTTGGAACAGGGAACCAAGAGGGCTATCAAGATTATGCTGGGATGCAAGAACGTGCAAGCTTTACGCCCACTGTATCCACCAAAACTAGCATTATCGGGGCGTGCTCTCTATTGTCAGAAAGGTATTATATAGTAAAACATAAGTCATCACATGAGCAAACAAAGAAAATTACTCATTTACAGATTTGAAGCAGCCATTCAAATGTCAGAGTTTTACAAAGAAAATGAATAAAACCCCATTGGCAGAAAGGAAGAAGAAGCATTACCTTGACCAAAATGATTCCGATATTCAGTTCAAATCTTGGGAGTAAATCAACCTCGGCGCAATGTCTGTTAAGCAAAATCCTACACTCCATCAAACGACGGTGTTTAACGTGGACATGGACGACGTCGTTTTCATCAAATCATCGTCGCGCACTCCCCGCTAGTTTCGTAAAACTCCTCCCCATTACAGGTGTTAAGAATGCGCAAAAGGTACAATGTTTGCAATAGATTCTTAAATTTATCCTATAAACTACTAAATACTTCCTACATCTTTCATGATGATTTATCTAGACAACTATCATTTTATGTTTGATAACATGTTTACATTGCTACCAATGATAAGAATGTTCTCTACATAAAACCCGAGAAACACCACCTTGTTCCATCACGTTTCCAATACACACGATTCGTCTATGCTTTGATGAATCCATAAAATGGACTATCTCATCAATTTGCAAGTACCACGAACTCAGTGCTTTGTTCCAATCCATAAATGGATCAACTAAGCTTGTACTCTAAATGATCTTGCCTCTTAGCAATAATCCTTATTGCTTTTCAAGAAGGCACATTTAGATCTAGTACTGCCTCCATGTAGATCCATGGATCGATTTCATGTATACTAGGTCCAGAGTCCGAAAACTCTCCTAGCCTTATGAATATCTCTGGTTGACCACAACCTCCCACTACAATGGCATTCCGGTGTATAAACAGTAATAACAGTAGGTGCAGTTAGTGGTGTACCGCTACTCGGTTTGGCTGGTTTCTAGTCTTCTTCGTTCTCTCTCATTTCAAAGTATCACGTCACTTTGGGCTCGTGGTTCATCTAATAGTTTTCCTTTATGAACCGGGCGTTAGAACTTATAACGTCCTTCTGGTTCATAGTACCATTGAACACACATCTTTTGTTCTTTTAGGATATTCTACAACCGCATTTAAAAGTGTTGTTGTTTCCAAGACATATCCATAGAACATAGGTAGTTCCGTATAACTCATCTTTTGCTATCTCTATAAGAGTTCCATTTCTTATTATCGACACACCATTTCTACACAAGAGTGTATGGTGTAGTCTCTTGAGATCAAATCCCAATCTCTGATCAGTATGCCTTTCAGACCGGTACTTGCCTCCGCGATCAAATCGCAGGCTATAAATGGATATACCTTGATGGTTCTCCACAATAGCTTTGTGTCCATTGACTTGTCAAAACACTTTTACTTTTGTGGCACATCAGGTATTCTAATCCATTTATTGAGTAATCATCAAATGAGTACTCGTTCCTTATCGTCTATGAAAAGTCTTCATACATTAGTTCCAATCAATTCTAATACTTGTCCGGATCTCATATCTTATACCCATAAAGGATTGCTTAGTTATGTTATCTTCCAAATTAGATTCACAGGTCGGAAGGTCCACTCCTTCAACTTAATTGATCAAATATCAATTTTCGACCTTTGAACTTCTTATATATTTGAATAAACATGACTTAGCATAAGAATCCACAAGTATAATTGATTTAATAAAGAAATCTCTTATTAGTAAAACGAGTTTCATACTACGGTTCGTTGCATCGTGGTGGACTTAGGGTTCATCATTTATATATTGCTAGCTAATGTACCAGAATAGATAATATCATTATTTCTTCTTATAACCATCAAATGATTAAAAGAAATAAAATATCCATTCACTAGAAATCCAGAACAAAGTTCTTTCTAATATGAAAGGTACATAAAAGCAATAATATCAAAATGAAATCCTATAAAATGTCCTCCACTGCAACTGCTGCCTCCTCCACAGCATTGCCCATGTAGACTACGATTTCTTCTTTTCCAATTCGTCTGGTTTCCTGAAACCCTTGCATTTAAAATGCACATACCGTCAGTGGTTCCATATCTACACACTAGGTTCCGGTAGATAATACCACTGACTATGTTTTACGATTAAAGAAAATTTCGTACTTTCTTTGAGAGGACAACCAGACTTCCAGTACCAGACTGTTTGCATCGAGAACACTTGCCTCTTGGCTTTCTCGTCCCATCTTGTGGTCCAAGAAACCTAGGACCACTGGGTTTCTTTGCTTGCTTTTCTTTCCCCCGATTTTGCCCTTAGGTTCAAAACCTTTGGCATTGGTTACAAGAGCTTGCGATTTCCGTCTCAACTCGTCCAAAAGGTCAATCATCTCAAAAACGTGTTTAAGCGTTTCCTCGAATCGACTGGCCTTTTATGAGTATCCTCATCGCCTCTTGTCTAGCCTCTACATCATGTCTAAACATCTCCTTGAGTTTGAAAATGATATCATAATCAGTGGTTATTGCATAAGCATTTTCCCACTTCTTAAAATCAGTTCTTTCCTCATCAGTAGAGACATTAGTAGGCTCGGGAGAACAAAGCTCACTGAGTACAAAATTGTACTCTTTAACGGTTTGGGCAATGTCTAGATCTCTATTCCAATCAATACATTCAGGGACCGACCAGTGAGTTAAATTCCTTAAGTATCACAGAAAGTGGGTTCAAAGCCATTTCCTAATCTATGAGCACATATAACAACAAACAATTGATTTAATCTCTGATATTATCTCCCTTAAATAATATCATTAAATCACTAATCACATCTAAAATCCCATCAGATATGGCAAGCCACGTTTGTGTGGACGTTTACCTATCCAAATGATTTAGCAATTAGATTTGCTTCGGTCGTACATCAATTATAGCGTTACTTCGTTGGGAAGGATACTATAAAGCGTACCTAAGTGTAAACCATTACTCAGTACTAAGGTGAATCGTTTGGAATCGTTACGTCACCGCAAGCCACGTTTGTGTGGACGTTTACGATAACTCACAATCCTTCACAATTCCCTATAACTGTCTACATCAATTATTCCAAGATCCCATTCAGTATAGCAAGCCACGTTTGTGTGGACGTTTACTACACCAAAAGATCTTTATAATTGACTCCCAATTACTTGATCCATTTTATTTTTGTAAATTAGGACGCGGAGAATCATAAGTGAAACTCGAAGTTTCTAACCAGTGATTCACCATGCGAACAGCCCTATCTCTCATAAATGAGGGAGCCGAGCAGACAATCGATCCATTTCAAGAAATGGTACAAAGGTCTCTAATTTGTGTCATCCACATGACCAAGTGGCTTTGGCTCCATTCCACTCCCCGGGGTGAGAATGAGTCGACTTGAAATCAGTTTCAGAAAGACAAATTAGGCATTGTTTGATAAACTTAATCAATGTTTCTCGTAAAAGGAATTACAAGAATTCTCCTCCAATGACTTGTCTATACGAACTTCGAAAGCTCATAAAAGTCACCAAGAGAACAACAATGGAGACCATGGCATTGTTTCCAATCCCTCTCCCACTTAGCTTTTTATAATAAAGGGACACGCTATCTAATGCATAATTAAATACACATAAGCATGCATACATGAAATAAAGCACATAGAATTATATCACATAATCAAAATAATACTAGAATATTATTTTCCGACTATTATGGCTTTATCGCATCCCCGTACGCATCTTCTAGTCTTTAGTCTTCGTTCTTGAATGCTCCATGTGACGAGAATATTAATTCCAATATTTAAATCTATTTATTTTTAATAAATCCAAAAGTTACTTAATTCGAAAATTAAGTCAATCGAATAAATCAAAAATAAAATTAAATATTATTAATATTTTTATTATTCTTATTTTCCTTTTATAATTCCATTAAATCTCTAGAATCCTATCCAAGACCCACTTGGAATATTCTAGAAGATTTCCATAATGAAATAAGGAAATAAAATAATTTAGGACTCCTAGTCCTTCCAAATTAATTCATTTCCTAATCCATTAAAAATTCCATAAAGGAATAATTAAATGAGGAAAAATTAATTTAGGACTCCTAAACTTTCCATATTAACTATTTTCCTAATCCATTAAAAAATCCACAAAGAAATAATTAAATGAGGAAAATAAATTAAATCCAAATTAATTCTTTTCCTATTCCATGAGAATTCCCAAAAATAGGAATACTCAAAATAGGAAAACCGAACTAATCTTAGGAAAAATAATTCTTTTCCTAATCCATAAAAATTCCCATAAAATAGGAATAATTATATTAGGAAAACCGAATTATATTAGGAATAGGATCTTTACCGGGATTAACACGGAATGGGGATTTCCGGTCTATCCCCGAGCTCATCCGAGGAGCACGCCCACCACCGCCACCACCCAACCGGCGCGCCACCACCGCCGGTGACATCGCACGGCCGAGGGTGCGGTCGAGTGCCCCCACCGCGCTCGATCCATGGTTCGGCTATGGGGATAGCCGAACCGAGCCCTAACCCTCTCTTCGTCTCCTCCGTCACAATTTTCCGGCGGTCGTTTCGGCATCGATCCAACGTAAATAAATTACAAATTTATTACTACGCTATCCGGTATCGATTCTCTACATGAAAACGACCTCAAACAATTTCCTGAAAAATAAGAACAAGCATTCACCACACAAGAACGAATATCGACATCACCGAGAGTTTAATAATCAAGAGCAATATTATGGACATTAATTAATTAAAATTAAATCTAGCCATAATAATCGGAAACCCTGCAAGGTAGAACAATTTATCGAAAAATACCATGAACTAAAACCAACGCTCTGATACCAATTGTTGGAAATCGATATCCCGGAATTAATAAATTTAAATAAATAAATTATCTAATTAATTCCGACCGAAATCCTTTGGAGATCGAATATCCGGAGTTGTAAAATTGCGGAACAACAACTCCAATCGAAATCCCGGTTGCCGGAAAAATCCCACGTCACCGGACGCGGGGAGAAGCCCGATCGATCACCATCTACGGACGTACCCGAGGCGATCGATCGCATCTCATAGATGGCGTGAGGGGCTTTTCAAAACAGCCCGTTGTACGTGCCTTGAACCCTCGCCGGAACAGCCGAAGCCATCCCCGAAGGTTCGCCCCTAATCAAGCCCTAGCTACGGTCGTACCGCGGTTGCCCAATCGAGGCGTGCGCTCGCACCTATGCGAGCGCTAGGGTTCAGCCCGTAGGCCCCCACACGCAACCAGCGACGCCCCGCGGATCCGCTGAGGGAAATCCCGCAGCCCGCTGCCTGGGCATACGAGGCGGCCGCTTGACCCCCCAGGCGGCCGCTTGCCTGGGCAGTCAAGCCTTACGCGCGATCCTTCGCCGTCGGGTCGCTCCAGCCGCGGTGGTCCGGTGATCTTCGATCACCACCACCCTGCTCGACCCCGGTGAGGATCCCGAACCTCGGATCTTGGTTCTACGGTATTTTCACGATAAATAAACGATTAAATCATAAATAGGGTTTTACGATTTACCTCGTTCTCGTTGTTCGGAAAAACGAAGAACTCAATTTGAAGACCTTGAGATCTTCCCACGTATTCCTTGCACTAGCTCGAACGTCGTGTGGGCGACGATCTTCCGAACTCCATGGATCTCCCTCTCTACTTTCTCTCTCTAGAATTGTGATCTTCAAGTTATGAGAATAGAGAAGACCATGTAGTGCTTTTATAGGCTACGTAGGGGATCTTAAGGAGGTGGAATATTGGGCTTCCAATATTAATGATTAAATTGAGCCCAAGCCCAAATCTATTAATCCCATTAATATTAATTAATTTATTTTCCACTATATAAATTAATTGCACTCCCAATATTAAACCATATTATATCAAATAATATTTCTCCGGTAGTATTATTTATTCCGTGTATTTAAGATATAAATATCCATGAATAAAATTAATTTATTGCTAATTAATTTATTCATCTCTTATATCCGAGAATAGTACCATTCAACCTTAATTATTATGCGGAACAAATCCACCTGCAGATTTACATAATAATTCCTTATGAACTCATCTCGGGGATATTATCAACCCTTACGGGATACACTTTCCCTTCAAGTATTCACGGCATGTCATATATAAAATATAGCGACCCAACTTAACCGGTAATTGACACAATAATTAAACCGGTCAATTCCTTTGGAAAATCAAAGTCACTTATATTAAATATACACACCCGCAATAGTATCGGGGATTAAGAATAAAATACACTGATATTTAAATCGATTATCCAAGGCAATCCTAATCGATAAATCTCAAGCGATCCGCCCAATACACCAAGTGTACAAGTGTGATAAAATAATCAAGACAGATTATTTTCTCTCTCACACAACGACTATACCGATGGATTGGTCCGTGTCCATCTAGGTCGTGAGCAACTGTTTGATTAAATACGAGTAACCGATAGTATGATCTTCCGTGTGACGTCGCACACCATACTAACTACAACGTATATAATCTAGGACTATAATTTGCATATATTTAATTATAAATAATTAAACGCAAATAATTGTTTATTTAATTAAATAGATTAATGGCAATGGATCGGGAGTTAATATCACTTAAATCTAGACATTAAGTATACAACTCCATCAAAAGAAACACGAGGGTACCACTTTTACAACCAATCTGAGAACAAAGTCTTTGTTACTCGAGATGGTGTATTTCTTGAAAAGGAATATCTTTCCAAGAAAGTAAGTGGGAGCTCAGTTGACTTGAATGAGGTTCAAGAAGACTTGAACGAGGTTCAAGAAGATCAAACTGAGATGGATACTCAACACTCAGTCGAAAGTACTCCAGTGGTTTTGGAAACCACACCTAACCCTCGAAGGTCCGGAAGGATTAGAACTCAACCTGACAGATACTTAGGTATTCTGACAAATGAGAGCTATGAAATCATGCTTTTAGAAAGCAATGAACCTTCGACTTATATCCAAGCTATGACGAGTCCAGCTTTCAAGAAATGGCAGGGTGCCATGAAATCCGAAATGGAATCAATGTCTGAAAATCAAGTTTGGAACTTGGTTGATTTGCCTAAAGGGGCTAGGACCATTGGATGCAAATGGATGTTAAAACTGCCTTCTTGAATGGGATTCTAGAATAGGATGTGTTAATGACACAACCAGAGGTTTTTATCGATCCTAATCAGACTGAAAAATTATGCAAGCTTAATAAATCCATTTATGAATTAAAGCAAGCATATCGGAAATGTAATCTTTGGTTCGATGAATCCATACATGGTTTTGGATTTCAGAGGAACACAGAAGAATCTTGTTTTATAAGAAGATCAGTGGGAGTTACGTTCTTTGATTATTACACAAAGAATCGTATGCTTTGAGCATGACGAATTGGTTTCAAGGAAAATATGGTAAGGCACATTGGATGTGGAAAAAAATATTCTAAAGTGCCGTTTACGGACTAAAGAATATTATCTTGTCTTTGGAGGACAAGATGAGTTGATATTAACAATCTATTTTAATGCATACTTCAAAACAGACTAAGATAAATTCCGATTTTAATCTGGTTATATCTTTTGTCTAGTTAGAGGTAAAATGTGCTGGAATAGTTCCATGCAATGCAATAGTTGATTGAACTACAGAAGCTGAGTACAACACTGCATTGGATGTAGTGATGTTGACATATCAGATTTGAAAGTTCTTCGTTGAACTAGGTGGCGTAACTAGCTCGGCCCATCCGATAGTTCTATATTTACTATTTATAGTAGAGCTATCGCGCAAGCCAATGAGTTAGGAAGAACCACAAGTCTAAAACCGGTGCTGATGAGCCATTTTATTTGCTCATCTTAGAGCATTTTTACACCCTTTATTGAGTCAGTTTGAGTCTGTACGTGTCTGGGAGGGCACAATTAGGTGTTTGGGCAGAGTATGTGTGGATGCAGGTAACAGGTGGCGCACTGGGCAAAAGAGGCAAGGAAATCCCCTTCTTTGGGAAAATCAGTTCTGGAGCGGTAGTGACATGCAACAGTTTGACCACATCAGGCAAATGGATAAAGTCACGAAGCAGAAGACCCAGAATTCTTACCAAGTACCGTGCCTGGTCTGATCACCTGTGGAGGAGAAGATTCCTGAAGACGACGATTTGGGCAGAGAGCGGCTGTTGACAGGAGATTCACTGCGGGCAAGCTGGCAGCATACCAGAATCCCTGATTTTGGGGGATCTGACTTATCCCCCAACTCATTGACCGAGGACGCCTATTCTTTAGGGAGGAGAAACAACCGCTAATTCAAATTCAAATTCGAAGTCTATAAAATAGGGGCGCGGTGGGCAGTAAGAACAATAACACTTACGCATCGAGAAATCGAGAGAGCCGCCGGTCCCGCAGTCGTCGTCGCCGCCGGAGGAGTCGCCGGAGAGAGATCGGAGTTGTTCGTCCGAGTCTCTTTGTTTGTTTTGAGTAGATCCAGCCTTCGGGCTGAGAAACAATTTATTTTTTTATGCTTTGTTTTTAAGTTTTAATTTCCGTTTTCGTATTCCTTCAAAAACGTTTTATGATTTGAAGGCATGAATATTATAGTTCTATTTCCCTTATTTACTTTGCCTTTTAATTTCAGCATGAGTAGCTAAGTTGTTTAGCATCTGGGCAGGGGCGGATCGATGGTGATTTAGGGTTTTTAGTTAAGCCGTGAGGTTGATGGGACTAGAGTAGCCGGTTGGGGGTTTGTTCCCGAAGCAAAGTTGGTTGAGGATTATTTCTGGGGAGTTTGGGCAAACTAGGAAGACCACTAGTGAACCTTTACAAACTGGGATACTGGTGATTGGCAAACCGCATAGATGTACCTTGTAGTATTGTTGCGGGCATAGCACTAGAACTTGCTGGAGATTGCGGTCGTATGAATCGGAGTTCCGAGAATGCTATTGGCCGAGCGGGTCTGTCTAGGGAGTAATGCGGGTTTGGGCAAACTAGATCCATGTTTGTTCGCATAGGTTATCGAATTGTTCAGATCTAGGAGTTTAGGCATAACGTTAGCTTGCCTTCTCTTTACACAGTAAGGATAGATAAGGGGTGGGGCAATTGTTGGGCGTGACGCAATAGGACCACTGTTGTCTTTTTAAAGCACCCTATAACTGCTGACAAACCGCTGGTAGAAATCCTTAGTGCCTATGACCGGTAGTTTGTCCTAATGATCCTGAGTGAAGTCATCTGCCCGGATGCCTTGTTTATCATTTGATTTAAGTTTCCTTTTTAGTATTCTGCTAGATCTGAGTGTTTGCTTTGTTTACTTTTAGATTTATTTATTTGCATGTTAGTTCTGTTAGCCGTAGTTAGGTCAAAGTGTTGAAACAATTGCAAAACCGATGTGCCCACATCACCCAAACTCAAAATCTTTTTGTGACAACCCCCTTAGGCAAAGCCGAGATCACCTACTGTAATTGCCTCCTTGTGGGACCGACCCCACGTACTTACCATTATCTACTCTTTTGTAGTGATAGGAGTACTGGCTAAATATAAATATCATTTTGACCGCGCGTTTGCTCCCACGACAAGCATTCGTGCATCGTCAAAATTGGCGCCGTTGCCGGGGAGGCAAATTTCCAACAGTAAGTCGTCTGTGCTAACAGTTTGACTTGTTTTGTTTATGCAGGATTCCACTTCGGGCAAAGAGATTGTACCTTAGTACGAACCTGAGATCGAAAAGACCGCAAAGCGAATCCGAAAAGAGACAAGGCTAGCCAAAGCGTTAGCACGTGCCGCCCAAGAAGCTGCCCGAACACCAAGGGCAGAAAATCCGAGAAGGGCAAGGAGAGGTGAACCCATTACCCCACCAAGACCTTCACCGGAACCAACCACAATGTACGGTCCACACAATAGGACCCTCAGGGACATGATGTTCCCTGCCAATCTGAATCTCCGTCCATTGGGCATCACTTTGCCCGCCATAGGAGAGAACTGGGAGATGAAACACAATTTCATCCAAATACTGCCGAAATTCAGCGATTTGCCCATGGAAGACCCTCAGAGGCACCTTTAGGACTTCGAGTTAGCCTGCAGAACCATAAGGGGAGGACCCCCTTTGAGTGAATACATCCGACTGCTGGCCTTTCCCTTTTCACTAGGGGATGGAGCAAGGGAGTGGCTCTACACTCTACCCGAGGGGCAAATTACCACTTGGGCACAGCTCCAACAGGCATTCTTGGAGAAGTATTTCCCTGTCGCTAGGATCCAACACATGAGAAGGAATATCAGCAGCATCAAGATGGGGGCAGGCGAAGAATTCCCTGCATACTGGGCACGGTTCAAGCAGATGCTGGCAAAGTGCCCGCAACACCAAATCCCAGACCATGATTTGATTCAGTATTTTGTGACTGGTCTAAGGATGCATGAGAGGACACTTCTACATGCTTCCAGTGGGGGGTCAATCTTGAATAAGAGTGCTGAAGAGGCATTTAGACTCTTCAAAGAAATGGCGGAGGAATTCAGAGAGGATGGAAGTGAGTTGCCCAGGACCAATTTGGGGACAACCACCGCTGCGGACTCCAAAATAGACAAACTATGCAGCACGATGGGGCAGAGCAATGGTAATGGGCAAGGAAGAGGAAAACCCTACTATGATAATAGGTACGGGAATAACAACCACTACAATGAGGGGCATAATGGTAATCAAAATTATCAACGCTACAATCAGCAGGGACAATACCAACAGCAAGGCCCTGGGATGTACCACCAGCCCGCTCAGACCAAAGGGCCTACTCTGTCCGAAATGATGGAAACTTTGGTCAAAGAGAATATTAAATTCCAGCAAGAGAATGCCAAAGCCCACCAAGAGAATGAGAAATTCAAGCAAGAGACTAGAGGGCAGTTCTAGAGTCTAGGAGCCCAAGTCTCACATCTTACTCAAGTGGTGGCAAAGCTGGAACAGAAAGGAGGTACTTTGCCCCCAAAGATCGAAGTAAACAATGCCCATGTTTATGCCGTCCAGCTTAGGAGTGGCAAGCCACTGACTTTAGTAGAAAAGTCTACAGTGAAGGGCAAAGAGCCCGTGTTAGATAATCCCCCAGTCACAGAGGATATCACTCATGAAGATGCTGGGACAGATGTGGAACAGGAAGAAGTAGTAGTCAGGGCAAAGAGGGACAAGTCCCCACCTCCCAAGATCAAACCACCCTTCCCGGGCAGACTGAGTAAAAACCGTGAGAGGGAAGAAACTCAAGAGATGTTCAAAATGTTTAAGAAGGTGGAAATCAATATGCCCCTTCTGACCATATTGAACGCTATGCCCAGATGTGCTAAGTTCTTGAAGGAACTCTGCACAAAGAAGGTCAAATATCAAGATGATGCAAAGTTTGAGGTGGGAGAGAATGTTTCTGCTGTGATAAAAAAGACTGGACCTACAAAGTGTGGAGACCCAGGCATGTTCTACATTCCATGCATCATAGGGCATATGAAGATAGAGAAGGCAATGCTCGATCTGGGAGCATCAATCAACGTTATGCCCAAAACGATGTACGAAGACCTGGAAATAGGGCAACTAAAGCCCACTCGAGTTGTGATCCAAATGGCTGATAGATCTAATGGTTATCCGGAGGGCATACTGGAAGATGTCCTGGTCAAAGTGGAAGATTTGATGTTCCCTGCTGACTTCTATGTACTCGATATGGGCAGATCAAGTAAAGCCCCTGTGATGATATTGGGCAGACTGTTTCTCAAGACAGCAAGGACCCACATCGACTGTGAAACCGGAAGGCTGACGTGCAAATTCGAGGGAGAGACAGTCACGTTTGACCTCTACAAGTCCATGAAGCACCCAGCTGACACCGAAGAGATCCACTACATTGACCAAATTGAGAAGGCAGTGGAGGCAAAAGCACTCCAATGTGGCAAGTATGATCATACTGAGATAGCCATTCAGCAAGGGCTTACTGGGTTTGACATGGAGGATGAGCCAGAGGAACTGCAAGAGGCAATCGAGCAGTTAGACTCTCTGGAGAATTTCAAAGGCAACCCGGGCAAACCGATAGAGATCGAAGAGATGATCATGGTGCCTTCACTTGAAAAGCCACCAATTCTGGAACTGAAGAAGCTGCCCAAACATCTCAAGTATCTATACTTGGGAGATAATGACACTTTGCCCGTCATCATAAGTGCCTATTTGCAAGAGGCAGAGGAGGCAAAGTTGAGATATGTGCTGGGGCAGTACAAACAAGCCATAGGGTGGACTTTGGCTGACATCAGAGGGATAAGTCCGAGCATCTGCCAACACCATATTCTTCTGGAAGATGACTCTGTGCCAGTACGTGATCCTCAAAGGAAGCTCAACCCTGCAATGAAGGAAGTTGTGCTCAAAGAGATCAAGAAGCTTCTCAGTGTGGGCATAATATACCCAGTGTCTGATAGCAAGTGGGTTAGCCCAGTACATGTGGTGCCAAAGAAGTCTGGAATTCAAGTCATAGAGAATGAAAGAAATGAGCAGATTGCCACACGACTACAAACTAGGTGGAGAGTTTGCATCGACTACCGCAAACTGAACAAGGTAACCCGCAAAGATCATTTCCCTTTGCCTTTCATTGATGAAATGTTAGAGAGATTGGCTGGGAAGAAGCACTTTTGCTTTCTAGATGGCTACTCAGGGTATATGCAGATATGGGTGGCTCAAGAGGATCAGGACAAAACCACCTTCACCTGTCCTTTTTTTTGGAGTTGTATACTTAATGTCTAGATTTAAGTGATATGAACTCCCGATCCATTGCCATTAATCTATTTAATTAAATAAACAATTATTTGCGTTTAATTATGTATAATTAAATATATGCAAATTATAGTCCTAGATTATATACGTTGTAGTTAGTATGGTGTGCGACGTCACACGGAAGATCATACTATCGGTTACTCGTATTTAATCGAACAGTTGCTCACGACCTAGATGACCACGAACCAATCCATCGGTATAGTCGTTGTATGAGGGAGAAAATAATCTGTCTTGATTATTTTTTATCATACTTGTACACTTGGTGTATTGGGCGGATCGCTTGAGATTTATCGATTAGGATTGCCTTGGATAATCGATTTAAATCTCAGTGTATTTTATTCTTAATCTCCGATACTATTGCGGGTGTGTATATTTAATATAAGTGACTTTGATTTTCCAAAGGAATTGACCGGTTTAATTATTGGGTTAATTACCGGTTAAGTTGGGTCGCTATATTTTATATATGACATGTCGTGAATACTTGACGGGAAAGTGTATCCCGTAAGGGTTGATAATATCCCCGAGATGAGTTCATAAGGAATTATTATGTAAACCCTGCAGGTGGATTTGTTCCGCATAATAATTAAGGTTGAATGGTACTATTCTCGGATATAAGAGATGAATAAATTAATTAGCAATAAATTAATTTTATTCATGGATATTTATATCTTAAATACACGGAATAAATAATACTACCGGAGAAATATTATTTGATATAATATGGTTTAATATTGGGAGTGCAATTAATTTATATAGTGGAAAATAAATTAAATAATATTAATGGGATTAATAGATTTGGGCTTGGGCTCAATTTAATCATTAATATTGGAAGCCCAATATTCCACCTCCTTAAGATCCCTTACGTAGCCTATAAAAGCACTACATGGTCTTCTCTATTCTCATATCTCATAACTTGAAGATCACAATTCTAGAGAGAGAAAGTAGAGAGGGAGATCCATGGAGTTCGGAAGATCGTCGCCCACACGACGTTCGAGCTAGTGCAAGGAATACGTGGGAAGATCTCAAGGTCTTCAAATTGAGTTCTTCGTTTTTCCGAACAACGAGAACGAGGTAAATCGTAAAACCCTCTTTATGATTTTATCGTTTAATTATCGTAAAAATACCTTGAACCAAGATCCGAGGGACGAACCCGGGGATGAGGATCGACCTCGCAGTGGTGATCGAGGATCACCGGACCGCGGGAGGTCGAGAGATCCTCGCTGGGATCGAGAGGACGAACCCTCGGCTGGATGCCGAGGGTGGCGGTCGAGCCCTAGGGATTCGACCGCCGGAGACGCACGAAGGACCCCGGCTGGACGCCGGGGATGCGATCGAGCGCGTAGTCGATCGCATGGGGTGGCGGGCTGGTGCTGCCGCTGCTCGCACGGCGAGCAGCCCCCTCCTCCGCGGACGGCGAGTCGCCGGACTCGCCGTAGGGTTTTCCGTGAGCAACCCGGCGATCGTGTTCGATCGCGAGCCCCACGCGGGGCTCTGCTAGGGCTAGCCGCGGGTTTATCCCGCGGCGGTGGTTGTTTGGTCGGGCCCGGTTCGCGCGGTGGTTCGTGGTTGTTTTCCGGCGATCGGGATTTCGATTGGGTTGTCGGTTCCGCAATTTTGACAATCCGGATATTCGATCTCCGAGGGATTTCGGTCGGAATTAATTAGATAATTTATTTATTTAAATTTATTAATTCCGGGATATCGATTTCCAACAATTGGTATCAGAGCGTTGGTTTTAGTTTATGGTATTTTTCGATAAATTGTTCTACCTTGCAGGGTTTCCGATTATTATGGCTAGATTTAATTATGTTAATTAATGTCCATAATATTGCTCTTGATTATTAAACTCTCGGTGATGTCGAGATTCGTTCTTGTGTGGTGAATGTTTTTTTTTATTTTTCCGGAAATTGTTTGAGGTGGTTTCATGTAGAGAATCGATACCGGATAGCGTAGTAATAAATTTGTAATTTATTTTACGTTGGATCGAGGATGAAACGACGACCGGAAAAGTGTGACGGAGGAGACGATAGAGAGGGAGGACGGGATCGACCAATCCCCATGGTCGATCCAAGGGATCGATCGACCCCATGAGGGTGCTCGCCGGTCACGGTGGGCGGCCCCTCTAGGGCTTGGGTCGATGTGGATGGGCACGGGGATCCCCAACCCGTGCTCGTCCCGACAAAGATCCACTTTCCTATTTTTCGATTCGGTTTTCCTAATTTGATTATTCCTATTTTTGGGAATTTTCATGGATTAGGAAAAGAATTGATTAGGAATTAATTCGGTTTTCCTAATTTGATTATTCCTATTTTTTTGGGAATTTTCATGGATTAGGAAAAGAATTAATTTGGAATTAATTTATTTTCCTTATTTAATTATTCCTTAATGAAATTTTTAATGGATTAGGAAAATAATTAATTTGGAAAGTTTAGGAGTCCTAAAATTAATTTTTCCTTTATGGAATTTTTAATGGATTAGGAAAGAAATTAATTTGGAAGGACTATGAGTCCTAATTTATTTTATTTCCTTATTTCATTATGGAAATCTTCTAGAATATTCCAAGTGGGTCTTGGATAGAATTCTAGAGATTTAATGGAATTAGAATATGAAAATAAGAATAATAAAAATATTAATAATATTTAATTTTATTTTTGATTTATTCGATTGACTTAATTTTCGAATTAAGTAACTTTTCGATTTATTAAAAATAAATAGATTTAATTATTGGAATTAATATTCCCGTCACATGGAGCATTCAAGAACGAAGACTAAAGACTAGAATAAGCATACGGAGATGGGATAAAGCCATAATAGTCGGAAAATAATATTCTAGTATTATTTTGATTATGTGATAATATTCTATGTGCTTTATTACATGCATGCATGCTTATGTGTGTTTAATTATGCATTAGATAGCGTATCCCTTTGTTATAAAAAGCTAAGTGGGAGAGGGATTGGAAACAATGCCATGGTCTCCATTGCTGTTCTCTTGGTGACTTTTATGAGCTTTCGAAGTTCGTATAGACAAGTCATTGGAGGAGAATTCTTGTAATTCCTTTTACAAGAAACATTGATTAAGTTTATCAAACAATGACTAATTTGTCTTTCTGAAACTGATTTCAAGTCGACTCATTCTCACCCCGGGGAGTGGAATGGAGCCAAAGCCACTTGGTCACGTGGATGACACAAATTAGAGACCTTCGTACCATTTTTTGAAATGGATCGATTGTCTGCTCGGCTCCCTCATTTATGAGAGATAAGGTTGTTCGCATGGTGAATCACTGGTTAGAAACTTCGAGTTTCACTTATGATTCACCGCGTCCTGATTTACAAAATCAAATGGATCAAGTAATTGGGAGTCAATTATAAAGATCTTTTGGTGTAGTAAACGTCCACACAAACGTGGCTTGCTATACTGAATGGGATCTTGGAATAATTGATGTAGACAGTTATAGGAAATTGTGAAGGATTGTGAGTTATCGTAAACGTCCACACAAACGTGGCTTGCGGTGACGTAGCGATTCCAAACGATTCACCTTAGTACTGAGTAATGGTTTACACTTAGGTACGCTTTATAGTATCCTTACCAACGAAGTAACGCTATAATTGATGTACGACCGAAGCAAATCTAATTGCTAAATCATTTGGATAGGTAAACGTCCACACAAACGTGGCTTGCCATATCTGATGGGATTTTAGATGTGATTAGTGGTTTAATGATATTATTTGAGGGAGATAATATCGGAGATTAAATCAACTGTTTGTTGTTATATGTGCTCATAGATTAGGAAATGGCTTTGAACCCACTTTATGTGATACTTAAGGATTTTAAACTCACTGGTCCCTGATTGTATTGATTGGAATAGAGATCTAGACATTGCCCAAACTGTTAAAGAGTACAAGTTTGTACTCAGTGAGCTTTGTTCTCCAGAACCTACTAATGTCTCAACTGATGAGGAAAGAACTGATTTTATCATGTTCAAACTCAAGGAGATGTTTAGACATGAAGTAGAGGCTAGACAAGAGGCGATGAGGATACTCATAAAGGTCAGTCGATTCGAGGAAACGCTTAAACACGTTTTTGAGATGATGGACCTTTTAGACGAGTTGAGACAGAAATCGCGAGCTCTTGTAGCCAGTGTCAAAGGTTTCGAACCTAAAGGCAAAATCGGGGAAAGGAAAAGCAAGCAAAGAAGCCCAGTAGTTCTAAGTTACTTGGACCACGAGATGGGACGAGAAAGCGTGTTCTCGATGCAAACAGTCTGGGTACTGGAAATCTGATTATCCTCTCAAAGAAAGTACGAAATTTTCTTTAGTCGTAAAACATAGTCAGTGGTATTATCTACCGGAACCTGGTGTGTAGATATGGAACCACTGACGGTATGTGCATTTTAAATGCAAGGGTTCCAGGAAACCCGACGACTTGGAAAAGAAGAAATCGTAGTCTACATGGGCAATGCTGTAGAGGAGGGAGCTGTTGCAGTGGAGGACATTTATAGGATTTCATTTTAAGTTATTGCTTTTATGTACCTTTCATATTACAAAGAACTTTGTTATGGATTTCTAATGAATGGATATTTTATTTCTTTTAATCATTTGATGGTTATAAGAAGAAATAATGATATTATCTATTCTGGTACATTAGCTAGCAATATATAAATGATGAACCCTAAGTCCACCACGATGCAACGAACCGTAGTATGAAACTCGTTTTACTAATAAGAGATTTCTTTATTAAATCAATTATACTTGTGGATTCTTATGCTAAGTCATGTTTATTCAAATAAGAAGTTCAAAGGTCGAAAATCGATATTTGATCAATTAAGTTGAAGGAGTGGACCTTCCGACCTGTGAATCTAATTTGGAAGATAACATAACTAAGCAATCCTTTATGGGTATAAGATATAAGATCCGGAAAAGTATAAGAATTGATTGACTCTGATGTATGCAGACCTATGTCTACTCAGACAATAAGGTACGAGTACTTCAATTGATGATTACTCGAGAAATGGATTAGAATACCTGATGTGCCACAAAAACAAGTGTTTTGACAAGTCAATGGACACTAAGCAATTGTGGAGAACCATCAGGGTATATCCATTTGTAGCCTGCGATTTGATCGCGGAGGCAAGTACTTGTCTGAGGAATGCAAGGCATACTGATCAGAGATTGGGATTTGATCTCAAAAGACTACACCATACACTCTTGTGTAGAAATGGTGTGTCAATATTAAGAAATGGAACTCTTATAGAAATAGTAAAGGCATGAGTAATACGGAACTACCTATGTTCTATGGATATGTCTGGAAACAACGACGCATTTAAATGCGGTTGTAGAATATCCTAGAAGAACAAAAGATGTGTGTTCAATAGTACTATGAACCATAAGGACGTTATAAGTTCTAACGCCCGGTTCTTAGAGAAAGACTATATGATGAACCACAAGCCCAAAAGTGACGTGATTCTTTGAAATGAGAGAGAACGAAGGAGACTGAGAACCAGCCGAACCGAGTAGCGGTACACCACTAACTGCACCTACTGTTATTACTGTTTATACACCGGAATGCCGTTGTAGTGGGAGGTTGTGTGACAACCGGAGACATTCATAAGGCTGGGAGAGTCTTCGGACTCTGGACCTAGTATACATGAAATCGATCCCTGGATCTACACAGAGGCAGTACTAGATCTAAATGTGCTCTCTTAGAAAGCAATAAAGTTTATTGCTAAGAGGCAAGATCATTTAGAGTACAAGCTTAGTTGATCCATTTATGGATTGAAACAAAGCATTGAGTTCGTGGTACTTGCAAATTGATGAGATAGTCCATTTTGATGGATTCATCAAAGCATAGACGAATCGTGTGTATTGGAAACGTGATGGAACAAGGTGGTGTTTCTCGGGTTTTTATGTAGAGAACCTTCTTATCATTGGTAACAATGTAAAGATGTTGTCAAGACATAAAATGATGGTTGTCTAGATAAATCAATATGAAAGATAAAGGAAGAAGTTGGACATGTTCTTGAGATCTTGGATCTCTAGGAAAGAACATTGTACTTCTCCTGGACATCTTACATATATATGATTATGGTTCGTTTTAACATGCAAGATTCCGAGAACGGTTCGTTACCTTTCAGATACGGAATGCATCTATCTAAGGAGATAGAAGCAATGAAAGCAGTTTCCTACACTTTGAGTGTGGAAAGCTTAATAAATGCAATGTTGAAAACGAGAACCTGATATCGGCTATGCGGTGAGCATAGTGGGAGGATATCAAGGTAATCCTGGAAAGGAATACTCGACTGCTGTAATGAACATTTTAAGTACTAGAAACTATGTTCTGGATTACGGAGCAGACGAGCATTTCCTTTTGATTACATTCTCTTAGATTTCTAATCGAATGGGGACCGGTCTAAGTCGATATCAGGCTATGTGTTTCACTAATGAAGGAGAAGGAGTTTTAACATGGAAGAGTGATAAGCACGATGCTTTTCGGACTCTCCCATGGGTAACCAAATAGCGGCCTCAGAGGCAGTGGAAGTTTTTGTATAGCTCCGGGATAATCTCTGGGACTTAGATGTGATTCTTAATTTGCCAAAGGCTATGTAAATAGCGGTGCGATGGCAAATGGTAAGAAATCATAAGTCCATAAGTGCAAGATAACACGTAGAGCAAGTACCACCTGATACGAGTCATCGTCAGGGGAGACGACGCTGTAGTCACCAAGATAACTTCAGAACGACAATCTAGATTGCTCTGTCACAAGGCACTTCTTGGAAGCGCATATTAAGCACGTGAAGAGTTTGAGAGTCGGGAGTTTGGAGGAAATGACTAGACCTTAGTATAAGTGGGAGATTGTTAGAGTTGTATACTTAATGTCTAGATTTAAGTGATATGAACTCCCGATCCATTGCCATTAATCTATTTAATTAAATAAACAATTATTTGCGTTTAATTATTTATAATTAAATATATGCAAATTATAGTCCTAGATTATATACGTTGTAGTTAGTATGGTGTGCGACGTCACACGGAAGATCATACTATCGGTTACTCGTATTTAATCGAACAGTTGCTCACGACCTAGCTGGACATGGACCAATCCATCGGTATAGTCGTTGTATGAGGGAGAAAATAATTTGTCTTGATTATTTTATCATACTTGTACACTTGGTGTATTGGGCGGATCGCTTGAGATTTATCGATTAGGATTGCCTTGGATAATCGATTTAAATCTCAGTGTATTTTATTCTTAATCCCCGATACTATTGCGGGTGTGTATATTTAATATAAGTGACTTTGATTTTCCAAAGGAATTGACCGGTTTAATTATTGGGTCAATTACCGGTTAAGTTGGGTCGCTATATTTTATATATGACATGCCGTGAATACTTGACGGGAAAGTGTATCCCGTAAGGGTTGATAATATCCCCGAGATGAGTTCATAAGGAATTATTATGTAAACCCTGCAGGTGGATTTGTTCCGCATAATAATTAAGGGTGAATGGTACTATTCTCGGATATAAGAGATGCATAAATTAATTAGCAATAAATTAATTTTATTCTTGGATATTTATATCTTAAATACACGGAATAAATAATACTACCGGAGAAATATTATTTGATATAATATGGTTTAATATTGGGAGTGCAATTAATTTATATAGTGGAAAATAAATTAAATAATATTAATGGGATTAATAGATTTGAGCTTGGGCTCAATTTAATCATTAATATTGGAAGCCCAATATTCCACCTCCTTAAGATCCCCTACGTAGCCTATAAAAGCACTACATGGTCTTCTCTATTCTCATATCTCATAACTTGAAGATCACAATTCTAGAGAGAGAAAATAGAGAGGGAGATCCATGGAGTTCGGAAGATCGTCGCCCACACGACGTTCGAGCTAGTGCAAGGAATACGTGGGAAGATCTCAAGGTCTTCAAATTGAGTTCTTCGTTTTTTCGAACAACGAGAACGAGGTAAATCGTAAAACCCTCTTTATGATTTTATCGTTTAATTATCGTAAAAATACCTTGAACCAAGATCCGAGGGACGAACCCGGGGATGAGGATCGACCTCGCAGTGGTGATCGAGGATCACCGGACCGCGGGAGGTCGAGAGATCCTCGCCGGGATCAAGAGGACGAACCCTCGGCTGGACGCCGAGGGTGGCGGTCGAGCCCTAGGGCTTCGACCGCCGGCGACGCACGAAGGACCCCGGCTGGACGCCGGGGATGCAATCGAGCGCGTGCTCGATCGCATGGGGTGGCGGGCTGGTGCCGCCGCTGCTCGCACGGCGAGCAGCCCCCTCCTCCGCGGACGGCGAGTCGCCGGACTCGCCGTAGGGTTTCCGTGAGCAACCCGGCGATCGTGTTCGATCGCGAGCCCCACGCGGGGCTCGGCTAGGGCTAGCCTCGGGTTTATCCCGCGGCGGTGGTTGTTTGGTCGGGCCCGGTTCGCGCGGTGGTTCGTGGTTGTTTTCCGGCGATCGCGATTTCGACTGGGTTGTCGGTTCCGCAATTTTGACAATCCGGATATTCGATCTCCGAGGGATTTCGGTCGGAATTAATTAGATAATTTATTTATTTAAATTTATTAATTCCGGGATATCGATTTCCAACACTTTTGGAACCTTTGCCTACATGAGAATGCCCTTTGGCCTCTGCAATGCACCAGGGACTTTTCAAAGGTGCATGATGAGTATCTTCTCTGATCTGCTCGAAAATGGGATCGAAGTGTTCATGGACGATTCACCGTGTATGGCAACTCCTTTGACTCCTGCCTGGAACACTTAGAGATGGTGCTCCAGCGGTGTGTGCAGAAGAGCCTTGTTCTGAATTACGAAAAATGCCATTTCATGGTCGAAGAGGGAGTTGTCCTTGGACATGTGGTTTCAGCTAAGGGCATAGAGGTGGATAAGGAAAAGATAGAAGTTATCTCAAAGCTGCCATACCCAAGGAATGTGAAGCAAGTCAGAGGGTTCCTTGGGCATGCTGGTTTCTACAGACGCTTTGTGAAGGACTTTGCCCAAATTGCTCGCCCTTTGACTAGGCAGCTCCAGAATGATGTAGAATGGGACTTTGAGGAGGACTGCAAGGCTGCCTTCAACCATTTGAAGGAAAGATTGGTCACAGCGCCTATTATTCAACCACCAGAGTGGGGCATGCCATTCGAGCTGATGTGTGATGCAAGTGGATATGCAGTAGGAGCTGTGTTAGGGCAAATGAAAGGGAAAGAAAGGCATGTGATCTATTATGCCTCGAAGACCCTTAATGCTGCCCAAAGCAACTATGCCACGACTGAGAAAGAGCTTTAAGCCATAGTCTTTGCCTTTGAGAAGTTTAGGTCATACCTGCTGGGCAGTAAGACCATAGTGTATACAGACCACGCTGCACTGAAGTACCTCATGGCAAAGAAGGAGACTAAACCAAGACTTATTCGATGGATCCTACTACTCCAGGAGTTTGACATTGAAATTCGAGACAAATCTGGCAATCAGAATCTCGTGGCAGATCATCTCAGTAGAATTCTCCAGAAGGAAGAGGATATACCTATCACCGAGACATTCCCGGATGAGCATTTATATTCTATTACCACTTTGGGCGAAGAGCCATGGTTTGCTGACCTTGTGAACTTTATGGTTACAGGAATTTTCAGGGAAGGCATGACGTATTATGAGAAAAACAAGATGAGACGTGAGGCAAGGAGCTACGTCTGGGATGAACCCTATTTGTGGAAGAGATGTGAAAACCAAGTCCTTAGAAGATGCATTCCTGAGTCTGAGCAGCAAGGCATAGTGGATCACTGCCACAAGCAACCCTGTGGAGGCCACTTTGGGCCTAGGCGCACAGCAAGAAAGGTTCTGGATTGCGGTAACTACTGGAACACTTTGGTCAGAGACTGCTATGACTTATGCAAGAAGTGTGATGAGTGTCAGAAAGAAGGCAACTTGACCAAGCGCAATGAAATGCCCTCTGTGCCCATACTGCCAGTAGAGATCTTTGATGTCTGGGGCATAGACTGCATGGGGCCATTTCCGAATTCACAAGGTAAGGAATACATACTCCTAGCAGTTGATTATGTATCTAAGTGGGTCGAGGCAAAGGCTACTACCACCAATGATTCGCGTATTGTGGCTGAATTCCTCAAAGGGAATATCTTCACTCGATTTGGTGTGCCCAGAGCGCTCATAAGTGATCAGGGGACCCAATTTTGCAACTATATCATTGAGAGACTACTGCGAAAATATGGAGTCACTCATCGAATCACCTGTGCCTATCACCCCCAGGCAAACGGGCAAGCAGAACTCTCCAACAGGATTATCCAAGCTATTCTGAGGAAGACAGTTAGGCCAGAGGGGAAGGATTGGGCAGGCAAACTGGATGATGCACTGTGGGCATACCGCACTGCGTTTAAGACTCCATTTGGCATTTCTCCATACCGAATGATATTTGGAAAAGCCTATCATTTGCCCGTAGAGATAGAGCACAAGGCACACTGGGCTGTGAACAAGGTCAACTTTGACTGGGATCTCGCAGGGAATGAACGTAAACTTGACTTGGTCGAATTGGAGCAGCTTCGCATTGAGGCCTATGACCATGCTGCCCACTACAAGGAAAGAACTAAGAGAGCCCATGACAAGTTGATCAAGAGGAAGAAGATTGAGGTAGGACAGTTGGTCTTGCTGTACCAAACTAGGAATCAGTTCCGTTCGGGCAAACTGTCTTCCAAGTGGGGAGGACCGTATGTGGTTCATCATGTTAGCCCAAACGGGTCTGTGGAGCTGAAAAGCAGCAAAGACGATGACTACATCTTCAAAGTAAATGGTCATAGAGTGAAGCCCTACTTTGGGCAAGAGAATTTGGAAGGGCAGCTTGCCCTGATTGAGTGATCGAATTAAGCAATTGGGTCCTGCCCGGGACTATAAATAGGGCGCTGGCCAGGAGGCAACCTGGTATGTTTGTTTATTTTTTTTGTTATTTCCCTTTTATTTAGACTAGGAATAAAACTACTTGTAACAAGGAACTTTGACTACGCCAAGAGAAAGGGAATTTTGTGTTTTTGATTTTGTAGGAGTATACTTTTGGCAGACTGAGACTTTGGGCATACGGGGACGCTAGTGGGCAGTTGCGAATTTCAAGGGCTGGAAACCGTCCCATCAGGGACTCTGCAACTCCACCATCATCACGCCTCTATCCACTCCCCGCTATTCCCGATAACTGCTTAACTCCTCTATTTTCAAAATTCAAAAAACTCTCTTATATATCTTTTCTTTCTCTCTCATGGTATCTACTAGAGCAAAAAAAAAGTTAAGAAAAATCCCTCACGGAACCCTAATTGATCTTACTATAGGTACCGCCGCATCAAGGTTGAAGAAGATGGTGTCACCAAAGCAGTCGAGCCCAGCAAAGCCCAAATCCCCCACCGCCGAAGAAGCCATCAACGCCGTACCCCTCAAGATCATCCCACCAAGCCCCGCCACGACGGAAACGGATAACACCCCAGTCGATGAGTTCGCCAAGGAGATCGACGAGTCCAAAACCACCGGCGAGAAAGAAGATCTGGAAACCCTAGCCACCGCCGCTCAGGAGGAGGAGGGCAAAGCCGCCGTTGATAGCCCCCCGAAAAAGAAGCAGAAAAAGGCGGTGGGCAAAGGCAAGAAGAAGGTCTCTCCCACCTCCACTGCCGGATCCACCTCCGACGAGAAGGAGAAGGAGGAATCGACGGTCGCCGGCAAGACTCCGATGTAGGAGGACGAGGTGGAGGAGGTGACTTACAGAACCCCCAAAAGTCGGACCCGCGCATCCAGAAAGAAGAGGAAGGCGGTTGACACATCGGCGCGCGAAATCGCGGCCCCCAAAACGGTGTGCTTTGAATCGCTCAAACTGATGGGTGTGGAGAAGGAGGTTCGAGGCTATTTCCAGGCCATAGGGTGGGAGCCGTTTCTCGAGTGGTCTGGGCAAATTAATGAAGGCGTCGTGAGAGAGTTCTTTGGGTCTCTGGGTATCAAAGAGACCAAGGACGAGGGAGTTATAGGGATTCAGTTTGAGTTATTTGATCGAGCTGTTTCTATTGGTGGTAATGAATTGGATTTGTGTTTGGATATGGCAGGTATTGCGGATCTGAAGTCAAAGGCTTACCAGGAGGCACTGAGGACTTTCCCGGAGTACACAAAGAGGGAGCTGCAGAAGATCTGGAAAGAGTTGGGCAAAGGAGGGGAGTTCATTGGGCAAACCACCAAGTTCATCCAGTTCAAGAGCCATGCCCTCAGAGTTTGCCACCGGATCCTGGCTATCAACTTCTTTGGCAATATCGACACCAGTAGTGCAGTTTCCCAAATCGAGTTGGGCATACTATGGTGCATGACCCAGAAGATCAAGCTACATTTCAGTTCCTGCCTCTGTCCCCAAATGAAGTGGTTGAGTAGTCACCCTCTCCAGCGCCTCTCACTGGCCCACTTTCCGATGGTGTATGCGGCGAAGATGAACCTGATCAAGAAGGGCAAAGAGCTGGATATGATGGTGGAGGAAAAGTTTGACATCCAGTGCTTCAAGCGCATGCAGGACATCGTGCCGATGGGTGATGGCAGTGTGAAGTTTTTGGAGGAGAAACCAGTTGCGGTGAAGGCAGAGGCGAGAGATACGATTGCTGAGGCTAAGGCCAAAGAGGAAGTTGCAGAAAGGCAGGGAGCCATCGAGGCTCGTTTGGACAGGATTGAGAAGGCATTCGAGGAAGTGAAGGCGATGATGATCGCATACTTTGACCACAGTGGATTCAGGTACACACCTGCTTCCACCTCCTAAATTGTACCCTCCCTTGTTTTTAGTAGTTGTTAGGTTTTTTTTATTATTTTGTTTTGTTTGTTTTTGTTAAGGTCACCCCCGAGTCACTTTGGTTCGGGGGGGACTAGGTTGATCTCCCTGCTGACACACTTTGCCCAGGCAAAGTGTGTGAGGGGGCAGGTGCGCCAAATTTTTTTGAGTCACAGTCTGCTCGTGGGTAGCCCCTACCAATCTTATTACTTTTGCACACTTTGCCCAGGCAAAGTGTGTGAGGGGGGAAAGGGAAAGGACAAACCCCTGTTTCTAATCGAGTCAGCATGATTATGTGATCACTTTGGGCAAACATACATACAGTAACTCAAACTTCATAGTTAAGATGCATGAAATAGGGATGATGGAACTTTTCTAGGCAAACTGTGAGAATTGAGCCAACATTGATATATGATTTCTTTCTTTGAGAGTCTGCTGTGATATTTACAATGCTTGTCTTTGCCTGTTTGCTGAAATGAGTAGTTTGACTAAGTAGGGTTGTTAGATGATTAGGGCATTTTCTTGTTTTGTTTTTCATGAATAAATAACATTGTCCCTTGCTAGCCCCTTGAGCCCGATTGAATATTCTTTGTGAACCCATCTGGTATTATGCCCACATTACATAGGCAGCCAGAGAGATAAGAGGGAGCTAGGGCATAGTGTTCAAAAAAAAAAAAAAGAAGAAAAGAGAAAAAAAAAAGAAAAAAAAATAGAATAAATAGTTGTTGTGCTAAGGCCCGTAAGAAAAGGGGCAAAGAGGCAGAGAAAAGGCTAACATCAAAAAGCCCTCTGCCAAAATAGCGCCTACTCCCAGAAATTTACCCATATGAGCCTAACACTACAACCCAATAAAAGTCCCTTTGATAACCCCCTGCTTAGTTAAAACAAACTCAGATTAGCAATAAGGCAAATTTAGGCAAAGTAGAATCACAGAAGAAAATGAGTGTTATTGAGCCCATACACTGAAAAGAGAGAAACACTGTGAGGGAGTGAACCCAAAGACCTAGAACAAACTCTTGACTTATTTTTATCTTTACTTGAATTTTGTGTTATCTGTATGTACTATGCTCTGTACTGATCATGCTAAAGTCCTTTGCTTTATTTCTCTCTACTTCTTTCATTTCTGTTTTCACTTTGGTCTTGAGTCAGGCAAATCAGAGCCCACGCTTGGGGACAAGCGTATCCAAGTGTGTGCGGTTCTGATGAGCCATTTTATTTGCTCATCTTAGAGAATTTTTACACCCTTTATTGAGTCAGTTTGAGTCGGTAACGTGTCTGGGAGGGCACAATTAGGTGTTTGGGCAGAGTGTGTGTTGATGAAGGGAACAGGTGGCGCACTGGGCAAAAGAGGCAAGGAAATCCCCTTCTTTGGGCAAATCAGATTCTGGAGCGGTAGTGACAAGCAACAGTTTGACCACATCGGGCAAATGGGTAAGGTCATGAAGCAGAAGACCCAGAATTCTTACCAAGTACCGTGCCTGGTCCGACCACCTGTGAAGGAGAAGAAATACCTGCAGATTTCGATTTGGGCAGAGAACAGATGCAGACAGAAGATTCCCTGTGGGCAAGGCGCCAGCGTACCAGAATCCCTGGATTTGGGGGATCTGACTTATCCTTCAACGCGTTGACTGCTGACGCCTATTCTTTAGGAAGGAGCAACAACCGGGAATTCAAATTCAAATCGAAGTCAATAAATACGGGGCGCGACGGGCAGCAAAAACACAACATTACGCATCGAGAAATCGAGAGAGCCGCCGGTCCCGCAGTCGTCGTCGCCGCCGGAGGAGTCGCCGGAGAGAGATCGGAGCTGTTCGTCCGAGTCTCTTTGTTTGTTTTGAGTAGATCCAGCCTTCGGGCTGAGAAACAATTTGCTTTTATGTTTTGTTTTTAAGTTTTTAATTCCGTATTTCGATTTCCTTCAAAAACTTTTTTACGATTTGAAGCTATGAATAATATAGATAGTTCTTCCTTAATTACTTTGTCTTTTAATTTCTGTATGATCGGCTAAGTTATTTGTGCATCTGGGCAGGGACGGATCGAAGGTGAATTAGGGTTTAGTTAGGCCGCGAGGTTGGAGGGGCTAAAGTAACCGGTTGGGTGTTTGTTCCCGAGGCAAAGTTGGTTGAGGTTTATTTCTGGGGAGTTTGGGCAAACTAGGACGACCACTAGTGAACCTTTACAAACTGGGATACTGGTGATTGGCAAACCGCATAGATGTACCTTGTAGTATTGTTGCGGGCATAGCACTAGAACTTGCAGGAGATGCGGTCGTGTGTTTCGAGCATGCTATTGGCCGAGCGGGTCTGTCTAGAGGGTAATGCGGGTTTGGGAAAACTAGATCCATGTTTGGTCGCATATGTTATCGAATTGTTCAGACCCAGGGGTTTAGGCATAGTGTTAGCTTGCCTTCTCTTACGCAGTAAGGATAGATGAGGGGTGGGGCAATTGTTGGGCGTGACTGTTGGAAATCGATATCCCGGAATTAATAAATTTAAATAAATAAATTATCTAATTAATTCCGACCGATATCCTTCGGAAATCGAATATTCGGGGTCGTCAAATTGCGGAACGACAACTCCAATCGAAATCCCGGTTGCCGGAAATCCGCCACGAACCTCCACGGGGATAGCCCAACCAAACAAACCCTAACCGGACGAACCCGGGCTGTTCGGTCGAGCCTCCATGTGGGGTCCGCGGCTGTCCTTGGCAGCCGCCTAGGGCTGCTCGTAGCAGCCCACTAATTGTGCCGGGAACCCTCGCGGAATACCCCAATCGAGCCCTAGCAATGGCTCGAACCGCTGCTGCCCGATCGAGGCGTGCGCACGCCACCGGGCGCGCGCTAGGGTTCCTCCCGCACAGCCCCGTGCAGCTCCGGCGAAGCCCGAAGGATCCGCCGCTGCCAGGCCACACGAAGCGGGCGCCTGGCTGCCGGGCGGTCGCGCACGACATGGACCAGGCGGGCGCCTGGTCCCCAGGCGAGCGCTTCGCTCCCAGCGAAGCTTGTTCGCCCGATCCTTGCCGCCGGGTCGCTCCAGCCGCGGCGGTCCGTTGATCCTCGATCACCACCGCTCGGCTCGACCCCGGTGAGGATCCCAAACTTCGGATCTTGGTTCACGATATTTTTACGATAATTAAACGATAAAATCATAAAGAGGGTTTTACGATTTACCTCGTTCTCGTTGTTCGGAAAAACGAAGAACTCAATTTGACGACCTTGAAATCTTCCCACGTATTCCTTGCACTAGCTCGGACGTCGTGTGGGCGACGATCTACCGAACTCCATGGATCTCCCTCTCTACTTTCTCTCTCTTGAATTGTGATCTTCAAGTTATGAACTTATGAGAATAGAGAAGACCATGTAGTGCTTTTATAGGCTACGTAGGGGATCTTAAGGAGGTGGAATATTGGGCTTCCAATATTAATGATTAAATTGAGCCCAAGCCCAAATCTATTAATCCCATTAATATTAATTAATTCTATTTTCCACTATATAAAATTAATTGCACTCCCAATATTCACCATATTATATCAAAAAATATTTCTCCGGTAGTATTATTTATTCCGTGTATTTAAGATATAAATATCCATGAATAAAATTAATTTATTGCTAATTAATTTATTCATCTCTTGTATCCGAGAATAGTACCATTCAACCTTAATTATTATGCGGAACAAATCCACCTGCAGGGTTTACATAATAATTCCTTATGAACTCATCTCGGGGATATTATCAACCCTTACGGGATACACTTTCCCTTCAAGTATTCACGGCATGCCATATATAAAATATAGTGACCCAACTTAACCGGTAATTAACCCAATAATTAAATCGGTTAATTCCTTTGGAAAATCAAAGTCACTTATATTAAATATACACACCCGCAATAGTATCGGGGATTAAGAATAAAATACACTGAGACTTAAATCGATTATCGCCGGCAATCCTAATCGATAAATCTCAAACGATCCGCCCAATACACCAAGTGTACAAGTGTGATAAAATAATCAAGACAAATTATTTTCTCTCTCACACAACGACTATACCGATGGATTGGTCTGTGTCCATCTAGGTCGTGAGCAACTGTTCGATTAAATACGAGTAACCGATAGTATGATCTTCTGTGTGGGCTCGACACACCATACTAACTACAACGTATAGAATCCAGGACTATAATTTGCATATTTTTAATTATAAATAATTAAACGCAAATAATTGTTTATTTATTAAATAGATTAATGGCAATGGATCGTGAGTTTCCGTTACTTAAATCTAGACATTAAGTACACAACTCCAACAGTGACACAATAGGACCACTTTTGTTTTTGCACCCTATAACTGCTGACAAACCGCTGATAGAAATCCTTAGTGCCAATGACCGGTAGTTTGCCCTAACGATCCTGAGTGAAGTTGTCTGCCCGGATGCCTTGTTTCCCATTTGATTTCAGTTTACCTTTTTAGTATTCTGCTAGATCTGAGTGATTGCTTTGTTTGCTTTTAGATTTATTTGTTTGCATGTTAGTTTGGTTAGTCGTAGTAGGTCAAAGTGTTGAAACGATTACAAAACCGCTGTGCCCACAGCACCCCAAACCAAAATCTTTTTGTGACAACCCCTTGGGCAAAGCCGAGATCACCTACTGTAATTGCCTCCTTGTGGGACCGACCCCACGTACTTGCCATTATCTACGTTTTAGTAGTTATAAGAGTACTGGCTAAATACAAATTCATTTTGACGCGCGTTTGTTCCCACGACAAACATTCGTCGTCGTCAGTGGGTAAATGTCCACACGAACGTGGCTTGCTTTACCTGATGGGATTTTAGATGTGATTAGTGATTTAATGATATTATTTAAGGGAGATAATATCGGATATTAAATTGTTTGTTTGTTTTATGTGCTTATAGGTTAAGAATGACTGTGACCCCACTTTGTGATATACTTAAAGATGAAAACTCACTGGTTCCATATAGTAATGGTTGGGAACGAAATCTGGACATTGTCCAGACTGTTGAGCCTTCTATATCTGCTGTTGTCCCAACTGATGAGGACATTAAGAATGACCTCAATATGATATTGAGACATAGTGTGGATACTGCACAAGAGGTGATTGACATACTCATTGTATTTCATCCACTCGAGGAATCGCTTAAAAATGATGTCTTGAGAATGAGACTCATAAGTGTGATCAGAAAATCACAAGCTCTTGTGGCCAAGATGAAAGTGCAAGCAAAGAAGCCCAGTGGTTCCAAACCACGGAATGGGAAGAGCAAGCCGCGAGGCAAGTGCTATCGATGCAAACAGTTTGGGCACTGGAGGTCTGATTGTCCTCTCATCAAAGGTACGAAATTTTCCTTAGTCACTGAAACATTATCAGTGGTGTTATCTACCAGCACCTGGTGTGTAGATACGGGTGCCACTGATCATGTCTGCAATTCATTGCAGGGGTTCCAGGAAACCCGGAGACTTAGAGAGGGAGAGATCGTGGTCTACATGGGCAATGCTGCAAAGGTGGCGGCTGATGCAGTGGGAGACGTTCACTTACGCTTTAGTAGTGATAGGGTTTTAGTTTTACATAATTGTCTTTATGTACCCAACTTTAGAAAGAATTTAATTTCGGTTTCTAAACTTATTTTGAATGGATATTCTGTTTCTTTTGATCACTCCGTGATCATAAGAAGAAATAGTGATATTATCTGTTCCGGTACATTGGTAGACGATTTGTATGTACTAAATCCTGAGTTTAACACGATGCAACTAACCGAGAGTAATAACACATCTACGAACACCAATAAGAGAAAGGAACCTTCTAAAATGAATCAATTATACTTGTGGCATCTAAGGCTAGGTCATATTAACTCAAATAGAATTCAAAGGTTGAAAGCTGATGGACTCATCAGTGGTGTTGAAGGAGAGGACCTTTGAAAGTCGTAGGCAGTAAATAAAACGCAGTGAAATGCGCTGCCTAGACAAGGCAATGTTCTGCGGCAGAACAGCGTATGCCGCAGCACGATGCCTTGTACAGAAAATGTTCGTTTTTCGTAATTTATATATTTTAGATTGTGTCTTAATGTTTCAGTTTAAGATTAATATATGTGATATATGTATATCGTTGCAGCGGAATTAATTAAAAATAAATTACTTCAAAAACGAACTCACACACACGTACGGAAAAGTAAAGAACACAAATTTAAATCTTTGTATGTGTATTTAAATTATACACATACGAAACGGCCTTACGGCCAGAAACTTTATTAAAGAACGAGTCTTTACAAAATGATACTCTTGGATTTACAATGATATTACCAAAGGCTATACACATGTATGCCTTCGTATGAATCGTATCCGAAGAGTATGAACAATCAACAACAAAACCTAGCAACTACTGTAGAACACCTATACTAAGCTTTCGATCATCAGCTGAACAAAAGGACACTCCCAGGAATGAGAGATACACGGCACGAAGAACTTCACGTTTGAAGTCTTCGGCTCTAAAGGCTGATCGATCGAACTAGAGTAGAAATGAAGTGTATAAGGTGTTGTGTTGTATTCTGGATTGTTGAGGAAATGCAGATGGGATGTCTTGTATTTATAGGTGAAGAGTTCCAACTGATTTCCTTAATTAGCTAGGTCAACAAGCGATTGAGATATTCTAGGGCAGGCTGCTTTGACCGCTGCCGCAGGATGCCTTCTGAAGTTCTTCTGGAATCCACTGCCACACTGCAATGCCTTCCATACTGCCTGGACTTCAGCATTCCCTTGCCCTTATATCATGCTTCGCTTGATTCTCTTGACTCAACCTCTTGTCCAAGCCTTGCAGCGCTGCGGCATAACTCTGCCTTGCTGTGCTGCGGCAGAAAGCTTCTATGTTGATTGTTTTTCAAGCACGTTCCAAACAAGGAACTATGCTAAATCAAATCACCAATATGACAAGTGATTACAACAGTTTAAATTGTGAAGAAAGAAGAAAACAAATAAATATGTTAGCAAAACAACTTCTGCCTAGATCCTTTAAGGCATTGTAATGCCCAAACATATTTATCCTTACAAACTCCCCCTTTTTATCTTTCTTCACAAAACCATGAGGCAGCAGCGCATAAGAGCACTCCCCCTCAATGAAATACATCTTACTTGGAAGTTTATGGAATTTATCTTGACAAAACAACTAAGGCATAAAACTCCCCCTTAGTTAATACTTCCTAAGTAGAACAAAAACATTTATTTTATAACTAACTAATAGAACAAAAACAAGTAACTAAGTAAGCCTTAAAAATAACACACCAATTTTTTTTTCAAAAGGGAAATAACTACTTGAATAGAAATTGTTCAACCAAATAAAAACTTAAAAACCGAATGGTTCAAAAACAAATAAACATAAATTAAATAAATTGTTCAGAGCAAAATAAAAGATAAAGCAAAAGAAGAAATAATTTTTCTTCGGGTCTTGTGAACTGCAATCCTTCAAACTCTTCAATCATTGTGCTCGGGTGACGATCCACGCTCTTCACCATCAATCTCTGCTGCAGTGTCTGCGGCAGCTTCCTTCTCTGCGGCAGCTTCTTCTTCTTCAACTTCTTTGAGATCTTGATCGACGCGCTTCTTCAACATCCTCAACACAGTGCTCTTTGCCATTTTGGCCTCGGCTGCTGATACTCCCCCTTTTTGTGGAGGAAAGCCCTCTTATTCAAGAAATAAGGTAATGGCATCCACGATAGCCTTTGACATGTAGTCCTGCAAGATGACCATGTGGTTTGCAGCAACTTGGTCTGCAAATGCTTGGGCACGTGCATGAATACCCGGATGTGGAGCAGATGAGCTAGGGGCATCAGTCTGCGGCAGCTTGGGAGCCTTCTTTGGAGGTGGAGTGGGAGGCACTGCGGCAGTAGCATGAAAACCAGTCCAGGGCAAATCATTGTACTCACGAACAGACAACTTGTAGGGATGTGGCATAGCAGTCAGGAGATCAGCACTATTGTACGAGAGCCCTTGGATTTTCAACATTTCCCAGATCAGTGAAGGGAACGCAAGGCTCTGCGTCTGGGTGATGTTCTCTGCCTGTGATGCAATCTTCTCAAAGATGATGTCTCCCAAATTCACCTGCCTACCTGCACCAAGGTGAAACAAGACTTCCCCCATTTGGGTATGCACAAAGTGCACATTCGTTGTGGGAATTCAGTTGTGCCTGGCAATAGTGAACATAAAATAGTAAAAAGATGAGAGTTTCGAGCAAGGAATGTTGTTTGCGGCATCAGGTGGTGATTTGGTCAGATGGTGAGAGACTGCGGCAACAGTAGGATCAGCAAGTGCGGCAGGATACTCGATGTCTGAGCGCTCCAAGAAGGCATTAATGGCAGCAGGGGTGAAGTTAAAGATCTTCTCACGTAGATACACCTTGCCATAGCCTCTGGATCCATCATCACCAAAGCAGGGGCGCAAGTTGGCATAGAAATCGCGCACCAAGTCCTCGCAGTGGGGTCCTGCGTAGGTGACTGCCTTGACCAACTTCATCCTTTTCAAGAACTTATCAACTTTGTGTCTGGCACAAGTCTGCATGTCCACACAGCGATCCGTTTGAATGGGCTTGTTGGAGTAGAATTGGGGCCCAATCACTGAACGGCGTTCTGACCAGAATCGCCTCGAGTAACCCTTGCCGGGTTTCATATCAGAATCTGAATCCTCCTTGGGGGCATCGATTTTTGGTGCCCTGCCCTTCTTCGCAGCAGGTTGTGCTGCGGCATCACCACTCTGAGAGCTGTTGGGTTTGACTGCGGCAGCTTTCTCCTTCCCTTTACGGGATTTCTTAGCAGTGGCAGTTTCCAAGTCAATTGGATTCTCCCTCGAGGTTGGCGGCATAGCCGGACCTTTGCCTTTTGCATAGGCGGTGGCTGATCTGGTGGACGGTCGGCGGGGAGGAATGGGCACTTGCTCTGTCTTGCGCTTCCTCGAGATAAGTTCACTCAGTGGTGGATCAGACTCTGTCTCAGATCCTGCGGCATCATGATGCTGCTGACTGGAGTGGCCGGAATCTTCCACATCGGAGAGTGGAGTTGCAGATGGGTAAGGAGTCGGTTTGCGATCCTTGGTCTTCTTCTGAGATGGGTAGTTCTCGTATAGCTCGGAGTAATCGAAATCATCATCATCATCCCTTCTATTGTACGACATCTGCTTGCCTTGCTGCTGCACTTCAGGGTCTGCCTGTGGAAAGGCAGATGATGCGGCAGTAATAGATGGCTCAGGTGTAAACAGCCCTTTGAAATCCGAGGTGTTGAGGTATCGTTCGTTCAGAGCAGCCTCATACTCAATGACGTTTCCGACGCCCGGAATGACCACCGGCGATCGTGGAGTTTGAGACGGCTCAGTGTCGCCGGAGATGTCCACATCTTCAGGGCGGATGATGGACAGTGGAGTTGGTTCGGGAAAGACTCGTCCTTCTGCGGCAGGGATGTCCTCTGCAGCAGTGGCTCCCCCTGCAGGAGAGATGTTCATCGGAGAACCCTTACCTGAACCTTCACCGGCGTCATCTAGCGGCGGCGATTCTGGGGAGAGCGATGGCAGTTGCGTCGCGGCGGCAGCGGCGGAGGCGGCATCGAGAGGTTTGAGCCGGGTGATGACTTGCATCAATTCAACGTCTTGAAGATCGTCCATCGTTGCGTTGGGGCGAATCTCTCTGACCAGCTCCAAAAATCGAGGGTCCTCGATGTAGCGGGTGAACGGATTAGGAATTGGAGATGTTCTGGCCATTGATTTTTGAATTCGTGAGGAGAAAAAGAAATTAGGGTTCAAGAAAAAACAGAGCACAAACACAATCGACGCAAGAGATGGGTAATTTATATTGTGCGTTCGAAGAGAAAAAAAACTAGGGTTGAAGAATTTCAGTAAAATCAAACTCTTGATCGGATTTGGATAGAGAGAGTTAGAGTTTGAGAAGGATTAGGACTTGTAATTTCCAGTAAATAAAAAGATAAAACTTAAAAGAGTTTTAAGAGAAAGAAACGGATGGCAGTTGATGGGATGTGCAAGTGGCAACGGTTACTTTTGTGAAGCTGAACCGTCGCCTGCCGCACACTCGAGTGCTGCCCAACGGTCAAGTGGGGCATTGCTCTGCGGCAGGTTGTTGCCAAAAACAAAATTCCCTTTTTTTTTTTAATATTTTCTTTTTATATTTTTAATATTCTCTTTTTCTGTTTTTAGAATATTCTTTTTCTATTTTTCATTTTTTTTTTTTTTTTTTGAATAAAATAAGTAAAATATTTTTGTGGTGTGAAAAATCAAAGCTTACAAAGCAAAATTAGGAAAAGAATAAGATATCTAATCCTAATGAAACATCATGCTGCATCATAAGTACTTATACTCTACTTAGGCATAATGCCATGTCAATAATGAGATTATTAAATACTTAGGTCACCTAGTATATAGTATCTCAACCCATTGAGTATTAATTACATGTATATGGGTTTGACCATGTTGCCTAAAGTGGTTTGGGTATTTTCTCTTCCTTCGGAAAATTTTAATCTCATATGTTGACTAAGGCAGAATGCTGTGGCAGAGGTTCAGTAGGCATGACAATGCGGCAGCATGATGCAGATCAACATCTAAGGCATGGTGCACATGCACAAAGAGTTCCTTAGGGCAATGAAATGATCTGAGTTCAGTGGCTTGGTGAAAATGTCAGCAATTTGCTTCTCCGTTGGGATGTGATCAATCCTCAATAGACGTTTATCCACCAAATCTCGTATGAAATGATGTCTTATGCTGATGTGTTTGGTTCTTGAGTGCTGCACTGGATTATGACTGATATTTATGGCACTCGTATTGTCGCAGTGGAGTGTAAGAATGTTGCTGTCCAAATGGTAGTCATCAAGCATGTGCTTTAGCCAGATGAGTTGGGTGCAGCAGCTTCCTGCGGCAACATATTCTGATTTGGCAGTGGATAGAGAAATGCAGTTTTGCTTGCGGCTATGCCATGAAATGATGTTATTTCCAAGAAAACAACATCCACCGCTTGTACTCTTGCGATCATCCAAGTCTCCAGCCCAGTCGGCATCGGAAAATCCAACTAAATCAGTGTTGGTGTCTTTGGTATACCATATGCCTAACTCGACTGATGCGGCAACATATCGTATGATGCGTTTGACTGCCTTCAAGTGTTCTTCCCTCGGATCAGGTTGAAACCTGGCACATAAACAAACGCTATACATAATATCAAGTCTAGTTGCCGTAAGATAAAGTAAACTCCCTATCATGGATCGGTAGAGTGTCTGATCCACTGCGGCAGTATCAGTGCCTCGGGAGATTTTGTCCGTTGAGCCCATAGGTGTTCTCATGGGCTTGGATCCTTCAAGTTGAAATCTTTTGATGAGATTCTTAGCATATGTGGCTTGTGAGATGAAAGTTCCAGTTGATGATTGCTTGATGTGGAGCCCTAAAAAATGAGTTAGTTCTCCTACCATGCTCATCTCAAATTTTGATGCCATGGCAGAGGTGAATGCCTTAAGCATGTTCTCACATACGGATCCAAAGACAATATCATCAACATAAATTTGTGCAATTAAAATATTGGAAGAATTGAATTTAACAAATAGTGTTTTGTCGGCAGTGCCTCGAGTGAATCCGAAACTGAGTAGAAAATCAGTTAGGCAGCCATACCAAGCTCTAGGAGCTTGTTTTAGGCCGTACAATGCCTTGTGTAATTGATACACATGGTCAGGATATTTCGGATCTTCGAAGCCTTTGGGTTGTGCAACGTATGCCTCCTCTTCAAGTATGTCGTTGAGGAAGGCTGCCTTCACGTCCATTTGATGCAAGGTGATGTTGAGGTGGCATGCAATAGCAATAAGCAAACGTATGGACTCCATGCGTGCTACGGGGGCAAAGGTCTCATCGAAATCGATACCTTCAATTTGGGTGTAGCCTTGTGCCACGAGTCTTGCCTTGTTGCGCACAACCTGTCCATGCTCATTTGATTTGTTCTTGAAAATCCACTTTGTCCCGATGACATTCTTGTTTTTGGGACGAGGAATGAGCTTCCAAACTTTGTTTCTTTCAAACTCGTTCATCTCTTCTTGCATTGCCATGATCCAAAATTCATCGGCCAATGCTTCTTTGACATTCTTTGGTTCTACCGTGGAGAGATACGAGACAATGCCTATCTCAATGCATGTGGAAGACATGCTTACATTCTTGGTCATGTTGCGGTAGTTGATGTACGGACGAGCTCTCATGCGTGTGGCCAACAATTGACTCGAAGGGTGGTTTCGGATAACATGCCTTGGGGGATCCCTTCGTCGTTGGTTTGACGTCTCTTCAACATCTGATGAATTTGATTGTTGTGGGGTGCTTTCATCGTTTGATTGCTCGGGAGACGCTGTAGAAGGTTGGGCATCATCATTCGAGCCAGTGGGTGCGGCAGTAGGCTGCGCAGGAGTGAAACTGCCTTCAATTTCTGCTACTGCGGCAGGTTCGAGCAGACCTTCTACATTCTCTTCTTTGGGTTTCCTGAGTCGACTTTGATCATCAAAATCAACATTTACAGATTCAATAATGGTTCTAGTTTGTATGATAAATATACGATAGGCATGACTATTCCTAGAGTATCCAACAAATAATCCTTTAAGTGACTTTGGATCAAGTTTAGATCTAGGTTCCCTATCATTCAGAACATAACAAACAGAGCCAAACACATGAAAGTATTTCAAATTAGGCTTCCTATTGTTCAAAATTTCATAGGCCGTTTTTGTTGTTCCTGAACGTATGCTGATGCGGTTCAGGATATGGCATGCGGCATTGAATGCTTCAGCCCAAAATTGCTTGCTTAGGCTATTGGAGTTGTGTACTTAATGTCTAGATTTAAGTAACGGTAAACTCCCGGTCATAGCATTTAATCTATTTAATTAATAAACAATTGTTTGCGTTTAATTATTGATGATTAAATATATGCCAAATATAGTCCTGGATTCTATACGTTGTAGTTAGTATGGTGTGCGGGCCCACACAGAAGATCATACTATCGTTTACTCGTATTTAATCGAACAGTTGCTCACGACCTAGATGGACACGGACCAATCCATCGGTATAGTCGTTGTGTGAGAGAGAAAATATTTTGTCTTAATTATTTTATCACACTTGTACACTTGGTGTATTGAGCGGATCGCTTGAGATTTATCGATTAGGATTGCCTTGAGATAATCGATTCAAGTCTCAGAGTATTTTATTCTTAATCCCCGATACTATTGCGGGTGTGTATATTTAATATGTGTGACTTTGATTTTCCAAAGGAATTAACCGATTTAATTATTGGGTTAATTACCGGTTAAGTTGGGTCACTAAATTTTATATATGGCATGCCGTGAATACTTGACGGGAAAGTGTATCCCGGAAGGGTTGATAATATCCCCGAGATGAGTTCATAAGGAATTATTGTGTAAACCTCATGAGTGGATTCGTTCCGCACAATAATTAAGGTTGAATGGTACTAGTCTCGGATTCAAGAGATGAATAAATTAATTAGCAATAAATTAATTTTATTCATGGATATTTAAATCTTAAATACACGGAATAAATAATACTACCGGAGAAATATTATTTGATATAATATGGTTTAATATTGGGAGTGCAATTAATTTATATAGTGGAAAATAAATTAATTAATATTAATGGGAGATTAATAGATTTGGGCTTGAACTCAATTTAATCATTAATATTGGAAGCCCAATATTCCACCTCCTTTAGATCCCCTACGTAGCCTATAAAAGCACTACATGGTCTTCTCTATTCTACACACATCATAACTTGAAGATCATAATTCTTTTAGAGAGAGAAAGTAGAGAGAGAGAGAAGAGGATCCATAAGCTTGGAGGATCGTCGCCCACCCGACGTTCAAGCTAGTGCAAGGAATACGTGGGAAGATCGTAAGGTCATCATCTTGATTTCGTTTCTCCGCACAACGAATCGAAAGGTAAAATCATAAACTCCCTTCTATGATTTTATGTGAATATGATTGTGATACATGTTGGAGTTGTGTACTTCATGTCTAGATTTAAGTAACGGAAACTCACGATCCATTGCCACTAATCTATTTAATTAAATAAACAATTGTTTGCGTTTAATTATTTATAATTAAATATATGCAAAACATAGTCCTGGATTCTATACGTTGTAGTTAGTATGGTGTGTCGGGCCCCACACAGAAGATCATACTATCGGTTACTCGTATTTAATCGAACAGTTGCTCACGACCTAGATGGACACGGACCAATCCATCGGTATAGTCGTTGTGTGAGAGAGAAAATAATCTGTCTTGATTATTTTATCACACTTGTACACTTGGTGTATTGAGCGGATCGTTGAGATTCATCGATTAGGATTGCCGGCGATAATCGATTCGAGTCTCAGTGTATTTTATTCTTAATCCCCGAAACTATTGCGGTTGTGTATATTTAATATAAGTGACTTTGATTTACCAAAGGAATTAACCGATTTAATTATTGGGTTAATTACCGGTTAAGTTGGGTCACTATATTTTATATATGACATGCCGTGAATACTTGACGGGAAAGTGTATCCCGTAAGGGTTGATAATATCCCCGAGATGAGTTCATAAGGAATTATTATGTAAACCCTGCAGGTGGATTCATTCCGCATAATAATTAAGGTTGAATGGTACTAGTCTCGGATATAAGAGATGAATAAATTAATTAGCAATAAATTAATTTTATTCTTGGATATTTATATCTTAAATACACGGAATAAATAATACTACCGGAGAAATATTATTTGATATAATATGGTTTAATATTGGGAGTGCAATTAATTTTATATAGTGGAAAATAGAATTAATTAATATTGATAAGGATTAATGGACTTGAGCATTGGGCTCAATTTAATCTTCAATATTGGAAGCCCAATATTCCACCTCCTTAAGATCCCCTACGTAGCCTATAAAAGCACTACATGGTCTTCTCTATTTTCATAACTTGAAGATCACAATTCTAGAGAGAGAAAGTAGAGAGGAGGATCCATGGAGTTCGGTAGATCGTCGCCCACACGACGTCCGGGCTAGTGCAAGGAATACGTGGGAAGATCTCAAGGTCATCATAAGATTTCGTTTCTCCGCACAACGAATCGAAAGGTGAATTAAATATTTCCGCTATTTAATTCTTATTGAAATCAATTATCGAAAAACAAGATCCAAGGATCGAACCCCGGATTAGAGGACGAACGCGTGGTGGCGATCTAGGATCGCCGGACCACGACGATCGCCCCTAGGGTTTCGCATGGGGCGAGAGGGTCGAACCCTCGGCTGGGCCGAGGGCATGCGATCGATCACTTGGATCGATCGCGGAGGGCGCGGGCTGGTGCCGCCCCTCCCCACCGTGAAGGTGGGCCCCCTCCAGGCGGCGGCGAGTCGCCGGACTCGCCGCGGGGGCTGCTGGGCAGCCCACCCCAATCGATCGATTGATGCGATCGATGATCGCATGGAGCCCCGCTCGCGGGGGCTCGGCTGGGGCAGCGGCGTGCCTTCGGGTGCGTCGTGTCCTCGGTCGTGCTCCGGCTCGCGTGGTGGTGCTCGCGTGATCTCCGGCGAAGGGTTTTTGATCGGGCTATGGTTTCCGCAAATTTTAATAGCCCGGGATATCGAATTCCAACAATTGGTATCATAGCGTACGGTTACGTTTTTCGTTAATTGTTTCGATAATCGATTCTCGATGTATATGGCCATAGATTAATTTAAATTGTTAAATTATTGTGCTATATTGTTCTACGTACTTGATTTTCTCTCTTGCATGAATCGTGTTGGTCGGAAAAATTAAATATTAAATCGAGGGTTTTTCGGAAATCGAACCGGATCAACCGTGGGCTCGGGAGGGGCTGCGTGTGTTGCTGGATGGCATGGGCATGGCTGGGCGTGCCGGCATGAGCCACCAGTGGAGGTGGTTTGCCGGCAGCCGGCGGTTCTGCTCGGCAGTCATGTTGGCGGCAACACGAACGGCTGGAGCAGGCTGCTGGTACGCCTTGGAGCGGGCTGTACGGCAGCGGCTGGGCTGTTGGCGGAGATCGACGGCTTGATTCACCAAGGCGGTGGTCGCCGGATGTCGATCGCCGACATGAAGCTCGATCGAAGGCTCGACAGTCGCGGCAACACAGACGAACCCCTTCGCGCGGGCTGCTGGTGCGCCAAGGTTCGGGGATCTCGATGTTGTGCGGGCTTCTACTAGAGCGAAGTCGATGGCATGGGACGTCGAGGCCGGAAGTCGGCTGCTCCAAGGATAGACGCTGTGCCGGAGACGATCGATCAAGATGCAGAGGGTTTCGGCCGACATGGTATGTTTTATTAATTACCCGTTTGCTGCTAATTAGTAAAAGCCGTGCATTGCATGGTCTTATGATACATGCTGGACATGCATGGGCTATTGAATTCATATTCTCATGAGTTAATTAATGGTACATACGCATGTGCATGGCCGGGCTCGAGTGGGTTCGATTGGGATGACCGGAATCTCGTTGTTTCGGTTCGTCCCGGTAAATCCGATCTTTCCGGAAATAATTTAATCTTTCTAATTTTATTTAATTTAATTTTGGAATTAATTCAAATTCTATTTGGATTAGATTTCTTAATTATGGAATTAAATAATGGAATTAGATGGAGAGTTAAATTAGGAAAGAAAATCCTAGTTTCTCTAGATATCCTATACCTACTTGGATTAGAAGTCTTAAGAAGAATCAAAATTCGATTTTGATTAGGATTCTTGAGATCTAATCTAAATAGGATTGAGAAATTATTAAAATATTGATTTTATTTAATTTAAGTATTTTATTTAAAATCATTAGATTAATTCAAAATTTATTTTGAATTGGAAAATCTTGGATTTTATTTAAAATAGAATTAAATATGGAAATCAATGGAATTGATTTTATTTAATTGGAGTAAAATTAAATATGAGAATCAAAGAATTTTTCCGTCGCTCGGCAAAGTATTCAAGACGTAGAATGAAGACTCAAGACAAGCATGCAGGAATTCATCAAGGTACGAATAGTCGAGAAATAATTTTGCTTGAGTAATTATTTGATTATTTGTGAACGTACTTGCATGAAATGTATGTTTGTTATTATGCTTGTGTATTTAATTATGCATTAGATAGCGTATCCCTTTGTTGTAAAAAGCTAAGTGGGAGAGGGTATGGAAACATATCCATGGTCTCCATTGCTGTTCTCTTGGTGACTTTTATGAACTTTTGAAGTTCGTATAGACAAGTCATTGGAGGAGAATTCTTGTAATTCCTCTTACGAGAAACATTGATTAAGTTTATCAAACAATGCCTAATTTGTCTTTCCAAAACTGATTTCAATTCGACTCATTCTCACCCCGGGGAGTGGAATGGAGCCAAAGCCACTTGGTCATGTCGAGGACACAAATTAGAGACTTTCGTGTCATTTGATGACTAGATCGATTGTCTGCTCGGCTCCCTCATTCTATGAGAGATAGGGTCGTTCGCATGGTGAATCACTGGTTAGAAACTTCGAGTTTCACTTATGATTCTCCGCGTCTTGATTTACAAGATTAAATGATTCAAGTAATTGGATGTCAATTATAAAGATCTTTTGGTGTAGTAAACGTCCACACGAACATGGCTTGCTATGCTGAATGGGATCTTGGATTAATTGATGTAGACAGTTATAGAAGGGAGTGAAGGAGCGTATGTTAACGTAAACGTCCACACGAACGTGGCTTGCGGTGAATATACGTGTCCCAAACAATCTTCTTGGATACTGAGTAATGGTTTACACTTAGGTACGTTTTATAGTATTCTTCCCAACGAAGTAACGCTATAATTGATGTACGACCGAAGCAAATCTAATTGCTAAATCATTTGGATAGGTAAACGTCCACACGAACGTGGCTTGCCATATCTGATGGGATTTTAGAGGTGATTAGTGGTTTAATGATATTATTTGAGGGAGATAATATCGGAGATTAAATCGATTGTTTGTTGTTATATGTGCTCATAGATTAGGAAATGGCTTTGAACCCACTTTATGTGATACGTAAGGATTTTAACTCACTGGTCCCTAAATGTGATGATTGGAATAGAGATCTAGACATTACCCAAACTGTTGAAGAGTACAAGGTTGTATTCAATGAGCTTTGTCCTTCCGAGCCTATTGACATAGGCGGCTAGACAAGAAGCGATGAGGATACTCATAAAGGCCAGTCGCTTCGAGGAAACGCTTAAACACGTTTTTGAGATGATTGACCTTTTAGACGAGTTGAGACGGAGATCGCAAGCTCTTGTAGCCAATGCCAAAGGTTTCGAACCTAAAGGCATGAATCGGGGGAAAGGAAAAGCAAGCAAAGAAACCCAGTGGTCCTGAGACCACGAGATGGGACGAGAAAGCCATGAGGCAAGAGTTCTCGATGCAAACAGTCTGGGTACTGGAAGTCTGATTATCCTCTCAAAGAAAGTACGAAATCTTCTTTAGTCGTAAAAACATAGTCAGTGGTATTATCTGCCGGAACCTGGTGTGTAGATATGGAACCACTGACGGTATGTGCATTTTAAATGCAAGGGTTCCAGGAAACCCGACGACTTAGAGAAGAAGAAATCGTAGTCTACATGGGCAATGCTGTGGAGGAGGCAGCAGTTGCAGTGGAGGACATTTTATAGGATTTCATTTTGGGTTATTGCTTTTATGTACCTTTCATATTAGAAAGAACTTTGTTCTGGATTTCTAATGAATGGATATTTTATTTCTTTTAATCATTTGATGGTTATAAGAAGAAATAATGATATTATCTATTTTGGTACATTAGCTAGCAATATATATAAATGATGAATCCTGAGTCCACCACGATGCAACGAACCGTTTTATATAACTCATTTTACTAATAAGAGATTTCTTTATTAAATCATTTATACTTGTGGATTCTTATGCTAAGTCATATTTATTCAAATAAGAAGTTCAAAGGTCGAAAATTGATTGTAAGATCAATTAAGTTGAAGGAGTGGACCTTCCGACCTAAGAATCTAATTTGGAAGATAATACGACTAAGCAATCCTTTATGGATATAAGATATAAGATCCGGACAAGTATTAGAATTGATTAACTCTGATGTTTGATCAGAGCTTGGGATTAGATCCCAAGAGACTACACCATACAGTCCTCTGTAAGATTGGTGTGTCGGAAATAAGAAATGGAACTCTTATAGAAATAGTAAAAGCTTGAGTTATACGGAACTACCTATGTTCTATAGATATGTCTTGGAAACAACGGCACATTCAAATGTGGTTGTAGAATATCCTAGAAGAACAAAAAGTGTGTGTTCGATAGTACTATGAACCAGAAGGACGTTATAAGTTCTAACGCCCGGTTCTTAGAGGAAGACTATTAGATGAACCACAAGCCCAAAATGACATGATACTTCTGAAAAGAGAGAAAACTAATAAGACTTAGAACCAGCCGAACCGAGTAGCGGTACACCACTAACTGCACCTACTGTTATTACTGTTTATACACCGGAACGCCATTGTAGTGGGAGGTTGTATAACAACCGGAGATATTCATAAAACTAGGTGAGTCTTCGGACTCTGGACCTAGTATACGTGAAATCAATCCCTAGATCTACATAGAGGCGGTACTAGATCTAAATGTGCCTTCTTGGAAAGCAATAAGGATTATTGTTAAGAGGCGAGATCATTTAGAGTACAAGCTTAGTTGATCCATTTATGGATTGTAACAAAGCTAGAATTCGTGGAACATGCGCATTGATGAGATAGTCCATTTGATGGATTCATCAAAAGGCATTGACGAATCGTGTGTATGGGAAACGTGATGAAAACAAGGTGGTGTTTCTCGGAGGTTTTATGTAGATAACATTTTATCATTGGCAACAATGTAAAGATGTTGTCAGACATAAAATGATGGTTGTCTAGAAAAATCGATATATGAGATAAAGAAGAAGTTAGAGCATGTTCTTAAGATCAAGGATCTCAAGAAAAGAACATTGTACTTCTCTAGATATCTTGTACGATTATGGTTCGTTTTAACATGCAAGATTCCGAGAAAGGTTCGTTACCTTTCAGAGACGGAATGCATCTATCTAAGGATATGTGTTTTGGAACACAAAAGGAGATAGAAGCAATGAAAGCAGTTTCCTACACTTTGAGTGTGGAAAGCTTAATAAATGCAATGTTGAAAAACGAGAACCTGATATCGGCTATGCGCTGAGCATAGTGGGAGGATATCAAGGTAATCCTGGAAAGGAATATTCGACTGCTGTAAAAGTACTTTCGAAGTACTGTTCTAGACTACGAAGCAGACGAGTTTTTCCTTTGGATTACATTCTCTTAGATTTCTAATCGAATGAGGACCGGTGTAAGTCGATATCAGGCTATGTGTTTCACTATTGAAGGAGAAGGAGTCTTAACATGGAAGAGTGATAAGCACGATGCTTTTCGGACTCTGCCATGGGTAACCAAATCGCGGCCTCAGAGGCAGCGGAAGTTTTGGTATAACTCCGGGATAATCTCTGGGACTTAGATGTGATTCTTAATTTGCCAAAGGCTATGTAAATAGCGTTGCGATGGAAAATGGTAAGAAATCACAAGTCCATAAGTGTAAGATAACACATAGTGCAAGTACCACCTGATACGAGTCATCGTCGAGGGAGACGACGCTGTAGTCACCAAGATAACTTCAGAGCGGCAACCTAGAGTGCTCATTCACATAGTACTTCTTGGAAGTACAACTTAAGTACGTGATGAGTATGGGAGTTGGGAGTTTGGAGGAAATGACTAGACCTTAGTACAAGTGGGAGATTGTTGGAGTTGTGTACTTAATGTCTAGATTTAAGTAACGGAAACTCACGATCCATTGCCACTAATCTATTTAATTAAATAAACAATTGTTTGCGTTTAATTATTTATAATTAAATATATGCAAAACATAGTCCTGGATTCTATACGTTGTAGTTAGTATGGTGTGTCGGGCCCCACACAGAAGATCATACTATCGGTTACTCGTATTTAATCGAACAGTTGCTCACGACCTAGATGGACACGGACCAATCCATCGGTATAGTCGTTGTGTGAGAGAGAAAATAATCTGTCTTGATTATTTTATCACACTTGTACACTTGGTGTATTGAGCGGATCGTTGAGATTCATCGATTAGGATTGCCGGCGATAATCGATTCGAGTCTCAGTGTATTTTATTCTTAATCCCCGAAACTATTGCGGTTGTGTATATTTAATATAAGTGACTTTGATTTACCAAAGGAATTAACCGATTTAATTATTGGGTTAATTACCGGTTAAGTTGGGTCACTATATTTTATATATGACATGCCGTGAATACTTGACGGGAAAGTGTATCCCGTAAGGGTTGATAATATCCCCGAGATGAGTTCATAAGGAATTATTATGTAAACCCTGCAGGTGGATTCATTCCGCATAATAATTAAGGTTGAATGGTACTAGTCTCGGATATAAGAGATGAATAAATTAATTAGCAATAAATTAATTTTATTCATGGATATTTATATCTTAAATACACGGAATAAATAATACTACCGGAGAAATATTATTTGATATAATATGGTTTAATATTGGGAGTGCAATTAATTTTATATAGTGGAAAATAGAATTAATTAATATTGATAAGGATTAATGGACTTGAGCATTGGGCTCAATTTAATCTTCAATATTGGAAGCCCAATATTCCACCTCCTTAAGATCCCCTACGTAGCCTATAAAAGCACTACATGGTCTTCTCTATTCTCATAACTTGAAGATCACAATTCTAGAGAGAGAAAATAGAGAGGAGGATCCATGGAGTTCGGTAGATCGTCGCCCACACGACGTCCGGGCTAGTGCAAGGAATACGTGGGAAGATCTCAAGGTCATCATAAGATCTCGTTTCTCCGCACAACGAATCGAAAGCTGAATTAAATATTTCCGCTATTTAATTCTTATTGAAATCAATTATCGAAAAACAAGATCCAAGGATCGAACCCCGGATTAGAGGACGAACGCGTGGTGGCGATCTAGGATCGCCGGACCACGACGATCGCCCCTAGGGTTTCGCATGGGGCGAGAGGGTCGAACCCTCGGCTGGGCCGAGGGCATGCGATCGATCACTTGGATCGATCGCGGAGGGCGCGGGCTGGTGCCGCCCCTCCCCACCGTGAAGGTGGGCCCCCTCCAGGCGGCGGCGAGTCGTCGGACTCGCCGCGGGGGCTGCTGGGCAGCCCACCCCAATCGATCGATTGATGCGATCGATGATCGCATGGAGCCCCGCTCGCGGGGGCTCGGCTGGGGAAGCGGCGTGCCTTCGGATGCGTCGTGTCCTCGGTCGTGCTCCGGCTCGCGTGGTGGTGCTCGCGTGATCTCCGGCGAAGGGTTTTTGATCGGGCTATGGTTTCCGCAAATTTTAATAGCCCGGGATATCGAATTCCAACAATACATACATGAACGCACGATCCGGGAAAACGGTGAACCTCGGGGACGGGGATTCGAGATCCCCGGCGAGGATCGAAGGTGGCGGTCGAACCCTAGGGTTCGGACCGCCGGAACGCGAGGAACCCTCGGCTGGAGCTGAGGGGTGCGATCGATCACGAGGATCGATCGCGGGGTGCTGCGGGGTCACCCGTAGCCGCCTCGCATGAGCTACGGGTTCGGCCGCAGCGGTCGTGCGAGGGCGACGCCCTCGCTGGGGCAGCGAGTCAGCGACTCGCTGCGGGGGCTGCTACGAGCAGCCCCGGGGATGCCGTGAGGCATCCCAGCGATCATCGTGAGATGATCGCGAGCCCCGTGCGGGGGCTCGGCTGGGCACCACGGGCGGACCGTGGTGGTGCTCGGTTGAGCTCCGGCTCGTACGGTGGTTCGTGGTCGGATCTCCGGCGATCGAGGATTTCGGTCGGGTTATTGTTTTCCGCAAATTTTAATAGCCCGGGATATCGATTTCCAGCAACTGGTATCAGAGCGTTTGGTTTCGTGTTCATGTATGTGTTCAATTATCGTTCTACCTTGCAGGGATTCCGACTATCATGGTTAATTAATTGATTAATTGTTTAATTAATTGTTATTTAATTTTACCATGATTATTAAACTCTCGGACATGTCGAGATTCGTTTTGTGTGGATGAATGCTTGTAATAGTAAAAATTCGGGGGTTGACCGAATTTAGATTTATTATTATTGTTCTATGTTTTCCGGAAAGTGTATAGGGTCGATTTCATGTATAGAATCGATACCGGAATTGTAAATTTATTTCTTGTAATTTATTTACGTTGGATCGATGCCGAGACGACCGCCGGAGAACTCGTGTGACGAAGGAGAAGATGAGAGGGAGAACTAGGGCTCGGGATCGATCTTGTGATCGATCCCATGGTGATCGACCGCGGGGGGGCTGTCCGCGGTGGACCTCGGCCACGCCGGCCACCGGTGGTGGTGGCGCGTGGGCTGGGGACGGCAGCGGTGGTGCTCCCGGCCGGCGATCAAGGTGGGGGGCGCGGGGTCCTCGTGATCTCGTGCTACTCCTACCTAGATTCACTTTCCTAATTAATTCGGTTTTCCTATTTTGAGTATTCCTATTTTTGGGAACTTTCATGGAGATAGGAAAAGAATTAATTAATATTATTTATTTCCTTATTCTATTATGGAAGTCTTCTAGAATATTTCAAGTTCTACTTGGAATAAGATTCTAGAGATTTAATAGAATTGGAAGGGAAATAATTAATAAATTAATTTTATTTCCTAATTGATTATTCCTATTTTATGGGAATTTTCATAGACATGGAAATTAATTAATTTTGGAAAGTAGAAGAGTCCTAATTTATTTTATTTCCTTATTCTATTATAGAAGTCTTCTAGAATATTTCAAGTTTTACTTGGATAGATTATTCTAGAGATTTAATAGAATTAGATGGGAAAACAAATAAATAAAAAATATTAATAATATTTAATTTTATTTTTGATTTATTCGATTGACTTAATTTTCGAATTGAGTATCTTTTGGATTTATTAAAAATAAATAGATTTAAATATTGGGATTAATATTCTCGTCACATGGAGCATTCAAGAACGAAGACTGAAGACTAGAAGATGCATACGGAGATGGAATAAAGCCATGATAGTCGGAAAATATTTTTTCTAGCATTATTTTGACTATGTGCTATGTGCTTTATTACTTGTATGCATGCTTATGTGTTTAATTATGTATTAGATAGCGTATCCCTTTTTTATAAAAAGCTAAGTGGGAGAGGGGATGGAAACATTCCCATGGTCTCCATTACTATTCTCTTGGTGACATTTATGAGCTTTCAAAGTTCATATAGATATGTCATTGGAGGAGAATTCTTGTAATTCCTTTTACGAGAAACATTGATTAAGTCTATCAAACAATATCTAATTTGTCTTTCTGAAACTGACTTCAAGTCGACTCATTCTCACCCCGGGGAGTGGAATGGAGCCAAAGCCACTTGGTCATGTGGATGACACAAATTAGAGACTTTCGTACCATTCTTTTGAAGATGGATCGTTTGTCTACTCGGCTCCCTCATCTAATGAGAGATAGGGTTGTTCGCATGGTGAATCACTGGTTAGAAACTTCGAGTTTCACTTATGATTCTCCGCGTCTTGATTTACGAAAATCGAATGCTTCAAGTAAATTGGGAGTCAACTATAAAAGTCTTTTGGTGTAGTAAACGTCCACACGAACGTGGCTTGCTATGCTGAATGGGATTTTTGGAAATAGTTGATGTAGACAGTTATAGGGAATTGTGAAGGATTGTGAGTTATCGTAAACGTCCACACTAACGTGGCTTGCGGTGACGTAGCAATTCCAAATGATTCACCTTAGTACTGAGTAATGGTTTACACTTAGGTACGCTTTATAGTATTCTTCCCAACGAAGTAACGCTATAATGATGTACGACCGAAGCAAATCTAATTACTAAATCATTTGGGTGGGTAAACGTCCACACGAACGTGGCTTGCCTTACCTGATGGGATTTTAGGTGTAATTAGTAATTTAATGATATTATTTGAGGGAGATAATATCGGATATTAAATTGATTGTTTGTTTAAATGTGCTTATAGGTTTAGAGAATAGCTATGAACCCACTTTCTGTGATACTCAAGGAATTCAACGCACTAGTTCCATACTGTGTTGGATGGAATAACGAGTTAGACATTTCCCAGACTGTTGCTGAGTACAAGTTAGTACTCAGTGAACTTTGTCCTCCTGAACCAACACGTGTCTCAACTATTGAGGAAACAGCTGATTTTGAGAAGTGGAACAGTGCTTTTGCATTAACCACCAATCATGATATCATGCTGAAGCTCAAGCTTATGTTTAGAGACAACGAGAAGGTTAGAAAAGAGGCGATGAGGATACTCATAAAGGTCAGTCGCTTCGAGGAAACGCTTGAACACGTTTTCGAGATGTTGGACCTTTTGGATGAGTTGAGACAATCGCAAGCTCTTATGGCCAAAGCCAAAGGTTTCGAACCTAAGGGCATAGACCAAGGAATGGAGAAGCAGACAAAGAAGCCCTGTAGTCCTGCACTTGGACCACAGAATAGGGTGAGAAAGCCTTCGGGCAGTCATTCTCAAAGAAAGTTATCTGGGGACTGGAAGTCTTTATTTTCTCCTGGAGAAGGTATGAGATTCTCTCCTTAGTCTTTAAAACATAGTCAGCTGTGTTATCTACCAGAAACCTGGTTGGTAGATATGGATCCATTGACGGTATGTATGCATTTAAAATGCAGGGACACCAGGAAACCCAAAGACTTGGAAATGGAGGAATAGTCAAGGCAAAGCTGTAGAGGAGGCAGCTGTTGCAGTGGAAGACATTTATCTGCTTTAGTAGTTAAATAGGATTTCATTTCAAGTTTATTGCATTATGTACCCTTTATTTAGAAAGAACTTTTGTTCTGGATTTCTATTATTTATGAATGGATATTTTATTTCTTTAATCATGGTGATGATTTTGATAAGAAATAATGGGTATTATCTATTCTGGTACATTAGATAGCAATAATGTAAATGATGAATCCTTAGTCTACCACGATGCAACAAACCGTTCTATAACTTGTTTTACTTGTTAGATATATTTCTTTATTAAATCATTATACTTGTGAATTCTTATACTTAGTAGTTTTGATTCAAATGAGATTCAAAAGGGTCGAAATTGATTTGATCAATTATAGTTGAAGGAATGGACCTTCCGACCTAAGAATCGAATTTGGAACATAATACAACTAAGCATACCTTTCGGTAAAGGATAGAATTCGGACAAGTATTGAGAATGATCAATGGTATATGCAGACATATGTGTAATTAGAAAGGTGTGAGTAGTTCTTTTAAAGAATACTCGAAAAATGGATTAGGATGCTTGATGTGCCATAAAAGCAAAGTGTTTTAGTCACAAAGCAATTATGGGGAACCTTCTAAGTATATCCATTGGAAGCCTGCGACTAAAATCGCGGAGGCTATCACCTATCTGAATAACACATAGCATAATCAAAGATTGAGATTAAGTCTCAAATGACTGCACCATGCACTTACGTGTAGAGATGGTGAGTCAATAAGAAATAGAATTCTAATAGTAAAAGAACAAGTTGTTCGGAACTACCTATGTTCTATGGATATTTCTAGAGACAACGGCACATTCAATGTGGTTGTAGGATATCCTAGATGAACAAGATATTGTGTGTTCTATAGTACTATGAACCAGAAGGACATTTCGTCCGATTCTTAGAGGAAGACTATTAGATGAACTACAAAGCCCTAACTGACGTAATACCTTGGAATGAGAAGAAGGACAAAAGACTAGGAACCAGCCAAACCGAGTAGTACTACACCACACACTGCACCTACTGTTATTACTGTTATACACCGGGACACCATTGCAGTGGGAGGTTGTTGAACAACCAGAGATGATTCATAAGACTAGAAGAGTTTTGAACTCTGGATCTAGTAAAGATGAAATCGATCCCTAGCTCTGCACAAGGGCAGTACTAGATCTAAATGTGCCTACTTAGAAAACAATAAGGATTATTGTTAAGAGGCAAGATCATTTAGAGTACAAGCTTAGTAAATCCATTTATGGATTGAAACAAAGCTATAAATCGTGGAACTTGCGAATTGATGGGATAGTCCATTTGATGGATTCATCAAAAGGCATAGACAAAAGGTGTATTGGAGACGTAATAGAAACAAGGTGGTGTTTCTCGGAAATTTTATGTAGATAACATTTTATCATTGGCAACAATGTTCTTGAGATCTTTCGATCTAAGGATAAGAACATTGTACTTATCCTAGATATCTTATACGATTATGGTTTGTTTTAAACATGCATACTTCTGAGAAAGGTTATTGCCTTTCAGAGACAGAATATACATCTATCTAAAGGGTATGTGTTTCGAACGCATGAAGGAGATAGATGAGGACAAAGCAGTTTCCTACACTTCAAGTGTGGAAAGCTTTATAAATGCAATGTTGTAAAACGAGAACCTGATATCAACTATGCGGTTTGCGTAGTGGGAGGATATCAAGGTAATCTAGACAAGAGATTTTCGGATGCTGTAATAGTACTTGCGAAGTACTGGATTACTAAGCAAGGCGAAATCTTCTTGGATTACATGTTCTCAGATCTCAAATCAGAGAAGGACCAGTGTAAGTCGATATCAGGCTATGTGTTCACTTTTAGAAAGAGGTGGAACCATGAAATGAAAGAGTGATAAGCAGGACGCTTCTCAGACTCTCTCGTAACCGAATAGCAGCCTCAGAGGCAGCGGAAGTTTTGGTTAGGTTCCGGGATAACCTCTTGACTTGGATATGGCTCTTAGTTTACCAAAGGCTATTGGATAGCGGTGCACGGTAAACTGGAAGAAGTCATAAGTCAAAAGTGATGTTAACACATAGAGCAAGTACCACCTGATACGAGTCATCGTCGAGGGAGACGACGCAGTAGTCACCAAGATAACTTCAGAGCGGCAACCTAGAGTGCTCATTCACACAGTACTTCTTGGAAGTACAACTCTAAGCACGTGATGAGTATGGGAGTCGGGAGTTTTGGAGGAAATGACTAGACCTTAGTACAAGTGGGAGATTGTTGGAGTTGTGTACTTAATGTCTAGATTTAAGTAACGGTAAACTCCCGGTCATAGCATTTAATCTATTTAATTAATAAACAATTGTTTGCGTTTAATTATTGATGATTAAATATATGCAAAATATAGTCCTGGATTCTATACGTTGTAGTTAGTATGGTGTACGGGCCCACACAGAAGATCATACTATCGGTTACTCGTATTTAATCGAACAGTTGCTCACGACCTAGATGGACACGGACCAATCCATCGGTATAGTCGTTGTGTGAGAGAGAAAATAATTTGTCTTAATTATTTTATCACACTTGTACACTTGGTGTATTGAGCGGATCGCTTGAGATTTATCGATTAGGATTGCCTTTAGATAATCGATTCAAGTCTCAGAGTATTTTATTCTTAATCCCCGATACTATTGCGGGTGTGTATATTTAATATGTGTGACTTTGATTTTCCAAAGGAATTAACCGATTTAATTATTGGGTTAATTACCGGTTAAGTTGGGTCACTATATTTTATATATGGCATGCCGTGAATACTTGACGGGAAAGTGTATCCCGGAAGGGTTGATAATATCCCCGAGATGAGTTCATAAGGAATTATTGTGTAAACCTCATGAGTGGATTCGTTCCGCACAATAATTAAGGTTGAATGGTACTAGTCTCGGATTCAAGAGATGAATAAATTAATTAGCAATAAATTAATTTTATTCATGGATATTTAAATCTTAAATACACGGAATAAATAATACTACCGGAGAATTATTATTTGATATAATATGGTTTAATATTGGGAGTGCAATTAATTTATATAGTGGAAAATAAATTAATTAATATTAATGGGAGATTAATAGATTTGGGCTTGGGCTCAATTTAATCATTAATATTGGAAGCCCAATATTCCACCTCCTTTAGATCCCCTACGTAGCCTATAAAAGCACTACATGGTCTTCTCTATTCTACACACATCTATGATTTTATGTGAATATGATTGTGATACATACATGAACGCACGATCCGGGAAAACGACGAACCTCGGGGACGGGGATTCGAGATCCCCGACGAGGATCGAAGGTGGCGGTCTAACCCTAGGGTTCGGACCGCCGGAACGCGAGGAACCCTCGGCTGGAGCCGAGGGGTGCGATCGATCACGAGGATCGATCGCGGGGTGCTGCGGGGTCACCCGTAGCCGCCTCGCATGAGCTACGGGTTCGCCCGCAGCGGTCGTGCGAGGGCGACGCCCTCGCTGGGGCAGCGAGTCAGCGACTCGCTACGGGGGCTGCTACGAGCAGCCCCGGGGATGCCGTGAGGCATCCCAGCGATCATCGTGAGATGATCGCGAGCCCCGTGCGGGGGCTCGGCTGGGCACCACGGGCGGACCGTGGTGGTGCTCGGTTGAGCTCCGTCTCGTACGGTGGTTCGTGGTCGGATCTCCGGCGATCGAGGATTTCGGTCGGGTTATTGTTTTCCGCAAATTTTAATAGCCCGGGATATCGATTTCCAGCATAGGCCCTTGGCGATCAGCATTGTACACGCCATTTCTTTGAGGGTTCGGTTCTTCCTTTCAGCCACGCCGTTTTGTTGCGGTGTTATGGGGGCAGAAAATTCTTGGGCAATGCCATGCGCATCACAAAAATGAGAAAGCCGATGGTTTTCGAACTCGGTGCCATGGTCACTTCTTATTCTCTTTACTGAGGCTTCATGGTTGGTCTTTATCCATCTAATGAGTTTGGACACCTCATCAAATGTCTCACTCTTGTCTTGGAGAAAATGCACCCAAGTGTATCTTGAGAAATCATCTACTACGACGAGTACGTAGCGTTTTCCAGAATGGCTCCTTGTCTCGATTGGTCCCATTAAATCCATGTGAAGGAGATCAAAGCATTTGGTTTGCTTTTGATAAAGTCCTGCCTTAGAGTTGGCAGGTCCTGCGGCATAGACATCAGTCTGTCCTGCGGCAGGTATTGCTGGATGACTTGTACGAGTCATTTTTCCTTGTTTGCAATGTCCACATGTTGTCTTCTGGATTTTTGGGAGAGCTGGGAGTCCACGAACAGCATTGAGCTTGATTAGACGCTCTAAATTCCCAAGACTTGTGTGTCCAAGTTTTTGATGCCATAGGTCTATGTCATCTTTGACTTGTGCAGAGAGGCATGTTTCTCCAATGCGTAGCAATTGTTTGACTTGGAACGCTCCCCCTGGATTAGTGGGTTCCCTGCACTATCAAACACTTCACACATTTGGTGAGTAAATTTTACATTCATGCCTTCATCGCATAGTTGACTTATGCTTATGAGGTTTGTGATGAGGCCTTAAACATGAAGCACTTGTTGTAGCTTTGGCAGTCCTTTCACATTTAAAGTGCCTCGGCCAACAATTGAGCCCCTGGAACCTCCTCCAAAAGTGACTTCTCCTCCGTGAAAGACTTTGTAGTCGATGAGGTGATCACTATTTCCGGTCATGTGCCGCGAGCATCCGCTATCGAAGTACCACTTATCGTCTTTGGTAGCTTTGAGGGCAGTGAAGATAACATTGCATGTTTCAGCACTTTGGATGGCATTTGATGCGGCAGAGGAGTCATCGGAGGGACCTGTAAAACAAACATTCGTAGAGAGTTTAGTTTTGGGCACCCATTTGCGTATAATTGCTGTCTTCTTTTTGATAAAGTGTCGTGAAGACAAAGAATGCGAGAAGTATTTGGGATGCCGTGGTCCAGTGTTGGAGTGAAAGTAATATCCTCTTGCTTGATCTTCTTCACGTCTCCAACAAAATGGTCGAATATGACCAGGTACTAGGCAGTAGTGGCAAACATATCGTCTCTTTGACTTAAAATGTTGCTTAGGCAGGGGTTTCCTTGTATTCATCCTGCCTGATGGTGCCTGCCTTTGCTTCGGCCTTCTGCGGCAGTCTCTTGCTGGGACAGCGGCCTTGCCTTCTGTTTGTTCATCCCTTGTTGGAGTTGAGGATTGTGCGGCAGTTGTTGAATCGTCACTTGATGCCTTTACAAATGCCATGTCCATTGAGTTTTTCTTTAGAAAAACGGCATCTACAACTTTCTGATGTCCTAGGCCTTGCCTTTCAACATGTGAAATACTCATTACGGCATCTAATTTCGTTGTTGCTGTGTTAAGTTTTACAAAAGTATTGTTAGCAACTTCGAGTTTTCCATTTACACGATTAAGATCAGCTTTTAGTTTGTCAGCCTCCATGTCCTTTTTTGTGAGCTGGACATCAAGTCTCTTTAATCGTTCTTCAAAGCTATTCTTTTCCACGAGCATTTGTTCGATGGCAATGGCCTGCTTCTTCACCTTTTCCTCGTATCCGGCTTTGGTTGAGGAGAGCATCTTTATCATCTTGGTATGCCGGGCGAAGTCCATGCGTAGCTCGTCAAATTTGTCCTTGAGCTCGATGAAAAGATCAATGGAAATGGTCTCCTCCTCAGATTCATAGCCATTGATGGAGGCAGTGAGACACAGGCAGTTCTCTGCGGCAGGAGTTTCTGTTGTCTCTGCGGCAGAGGCGAAAAATGCAACATGCCGTCGTGCAGTAGCATTGGATGGACCGTCGTCTTCGGCGTCAGATAGGGTTGTGCCTTCGAATTGAGCAGCAAGCGCAGTGGTTGAGTCTTTAAGGCAATATTGGTCCATATCTTCTTGCGCAACCATGGAATTCAAAATTCCAATGCCTCGATCTTTTGAAGGGCATTCGGTTGAGTAGTGTCCAATCCCTTGACATACGTGGCACTTGATCCTCGACCAGTCCTTTGAATTTGGACTTGAACTTGAGGTTGATCCCGTGCTTGGTTGGCGAATCACAAGTCGTCGCTCTGGAGTTTGTGTTGACCTTGCCGGGAACTTCCTTCGTCGGAGATCGTACGGCTTCTTCAGCGAGCGAACAAGTACAACATCCATTTTCCGGGCGAGGAAAGCATACTGGTCATCTCCACCATCAGATCCAAGTAGCTCGTAGATCTCTTCATCGGTCAAGTCATTGGTAGAGGTGGGGCTGCTGCCTTGAGAACTATTGCCTTGTTCTCTGCCGTCGGGCTCTGCCACGGTGTAGGCAATGTTCCTCTCGTCACTTCGTGAACGTGATTTCCCGTGAGTTTCACGATCTTCATGGTTCAGTTCATAGTTCTTGAAGATCCCCATTAATGAAACATAATCTTCTTCAGACTTTTCGCTGTCTTCTATGGCAGTGACCTTCGGCAGGAACTTTTTGCTCATCGATCGCATAATCTTACTACACACTGCCGGGTTGCTAATGGGTGAACCAAGGTCAGCACATTCAGTAACAATGGACATTAATTTTCCAAAGTACTGAAGGCAAGTCTCGTCCTCGTTCATACGCAAGTTCTCGAAACAAGACATAAGCATACGGACCTTGGTTTTCTTCACTGTGTTGTTACCTTCAAAATGAAGAGCCAGCAAATCCCACACTTGTTTGGCAGTAGTACATTGTTTAACAATTCTGTACATATTGCAATCGATGGATTCAAGGATGGCACACCTTGCCCTATCGTTGGCAGTAGCTGCGGCAGTTTCATCGATAGACCACTTCTCCGGAGCCTTTTCAATCGTGCCGCCTTTAGGGATTTCCTCCTGAGGTGGTTTCCATCCTCGAAGTACGGATAGCCATGCACTGCGATCAATTGATTTGATCCTTGCTTCAATGCGGGTTTTCCAAAATCCATAATTACTACCGTCAAGAACAACCGGTGTTCGTACGATGTAAGATGGATCTGCCATTGTAAGTGTGCGTGATCAGACGGACTTAAACACTAAGTAAGTCTAGTGCCCGCTCTGATACCACTTGAAAGTCGTAGGCAGTAAATAAAACGCAGTGAAATGTGCTGCCTAGACAAGGCAATGTTCTGCGGCAGAACAGCGTATGCCGCAGCACGATGCCTTGTACAGAAAATGTTCGTTTTTCGTAATTTATATATTTTAGATTGTGTCTTAATGTTTCAGTTTAAGATTAATATATGTGATATATGTATATCGTTGCAGCGGAATTAATTAAAAATAAATTACTTCAAAAACGAACTCACACACACGTACGGAAAAGTAAAGAACACAAATTTAAATCTTTGTATGTGTATTTAAATTATACACATACGAAACGGCCTTACGGCCAGAAACTTTATTAAAGAACGAGTCTTTACAAAATGATACTCTTGGATTTACAATGATATTACCAAAGGCTATACACATGTATGCCTTCGTATGAATCGTATCCGAAGAGTATGAACAATCAACAACAAAACCTAGCAACTGTTGGAATTCGATATCCCGGGCTATTAAAAAAAATTGCGGAAACAATAACCCGATCAAAACCATCCGCCGGAGATCACGCGAGCACCACGTACGAGCCGGAGCACGAGCCGAACGCACGACGCGGCCGAAGCCGCGCGCACGCCCAGCCCGAGCCCCCGCACGCGGGGCTCGATGCGATCGATTGGGGAGGGGCTGCCCAGCAGCCCCCGCGGCGAGTCCGGCGACTCGCCGCCGCCTGGAAGGCTGGCCCACCTCCAGCAGGGCCGCCGCGGGTCACAGCCCGCGGCCAGCGATCGATCATGATGATCGATCGCACCCCCGGCGTCCAGCCGGGGTTCGCCCTTCCACGCCCGTGCGAAACCCTAGCCCGGGCGATCGCTTGTGGTCCGGTGGCTTCGCCACCACCACTCGATCGTCCCCCGTTCATGGTTTCGTACTTCGGATCTTGTTCTACGGTATTCTCGATAAATCCAAAATCGAACAATTATCAAGGGAGTTTAGATATTGTACCTTTCGATTCGTTGTTCGGAGAAACGAAATCAAGATGACCTTTGAATCTTCCCACGTATTCCTTGCACTCCGTTCGAACGTCGGGTGGGCGACGATCTATCGAACTCCTATGGATCTCCTTCAACTCTCTAGAATATCAAGTATGATAATCTTGTCTTATGATTTATGAAGGCCATGTAGTGCTTTTATAGGCTACGTAGGGGATCTAAAGGAGGTGGAATATTGGGCTTCCAATATTGATGATTAAATTGAGCCCACTGCCCAAGTCCATTAATCCTTATCAATATTAATTAATTTATTTTCCACTATATAAATTAATTGCACTCCCAATATTAAACCATATTATATCCAATAATATTTCTCCGGTAGTATTATTTATTCCGTGTATTTAAGATAGAAATATCCATGAATAAAATTTATTTATTGCTTAATAAATTTATTCATCTCTTTTATCCGAGACTAGTACCACTCAACCTTATTTATTATGCGGAATTAAATCCACTCGCGAGGTTTACATAATAAATCCTTTTGAGCTCATCTCGGGGATATTATCAACCCTTCCGGGATACACTGTCCGGTCAATTATTCACGGCATGCCATATATAAAATATAGCGACCCAACTTGACCGGTAATTAACCCAATAATTAAATCGGTTAATTCCTTTGGCAAATCAAAGTCACTTATATTAAATATACACACCCGCAATAATATCGGGGATTAAGAATATAATACACTGAGTCTCAAATCAATTATCGCCGAGCAATCCTAATTGATGAGTCTCAATCGATCCGCTCAATACACCAAGTGTACAAGTGTGATAAAATAATTAAGATAAATTATTTTCTCTCTCACACAACGACTATACCGATGGGTTGGTCCGTGTCCATCTAGGTCGTGAGCAACTGTTCGATTAAATACGAGTAACCGATAGTATGATCTTCTGTGTGCCCATGCAACACCATACTAACTACAACGTATAAAATCCAGGACTATAATTTGCATATATTTAATTAACAATAATTAAAAGAAAATGAATGTTCGCATTTAATAGGTAAATGAAAGTGTACAAGGAGTTCAGAATACTCAAATCTAGACATTAAGTATACTACTCCATCAATCTCCCACTTATACTAAGGTCTAGTCTTATCCTCCAAACTTCTGACTCCCAAACCCTCCAAGTGCTTGAAATATACTTCCTTAGGAAGTATCTTGGTGAAAGGGTCCGCTAGGTTGTCCTCTGAAGCTATCTTGGTGACTATCGCATCGCCCCTCTTGACGATGACTCGAATCAGGTGGTACTTGCGCTCTATGTGTTTTGTAGCACTATGGGACCGTGGTTCCTTACTGTTTGCCACTGCACCGCTATTATCACAATAAATTGTCATAGCTCTGGGCAAACTCGGAATCACATCTAAGTCCTGGAGGAAATTAAGGAACCAAACTGACTCTTTCGCTGCCTCTGAGGCTGCAACATATTCAGCTTCCATGGTAGAGTCTGAAATGCACTTTTGCTTTACACTCCTCCATGATACGGCTCCACCTCCCAAAGTGTACACATAGCCTGATGTCGACTTTCGCCGGTCCTTATCAGCTTGGAAATCCGAATCCGTATAACCCAAAGGAATCAGATTGTCTGCCCCGTAACTTAGAACATAATCCCTAGTATTTCGTAAATACTTGAAAATGCTTTTTACGGCAGTCCAATGAGCCTTTCCAGGGTTACTCTGATATCTCGCTACTACGCCAACTGCGTAGCAGATATCAGGCCTCGTGCATAACATTGCATACATCAAGCTTCCCACAGCCGAAGCGTAGGGAACTGATTTCATTTCATCTTTCTCCTTTTGTGTCCGAGGACACATCTCCTTAGAAAGATAAGTTCCTTTACTGAAGGGCAGTTCACCCTTCTTGGAATCTTGCATGTTAAAACGAGCCAGAATCGTGTCTATGTAAGATTGCTGGGATAAGTATAATGTTCTATTCCGGCGATCCCTTATAACCTTGATCCCTAGAACATGTCCCACTTCTCCCAAATATTTCATATCGAATTGTCTAGACAACCATCCCTTTATGTCTGATAACATTTTCACACTGTTGCCAATGAGAAGAATGTCGTCTACATAAAGCACGAGAAACACCACCTTCTTCCCATCACGTTTCCAATACACACACGATTCGTCCATGCTTTGACTGAATCCAAAAGATTGGACTACTTCGTCAAACCGCAGGTTCCACGATCTCGAGGCTTGTTTCAATCCATAAATGGATCGATTAAGCTTGCACACTAGATGATCTCGCCCCTTAGCAATGAATCCTTCTGGTTGTTTCATATAAATCGTCTCGTCAAGACTTCCATTAAGGAAAGCTGTCTTGACATCCATTTGCCACACCTCATAATCCATATGAGCTGCTATGGATAAGAGAATCCGGATCGACTTTATCTTGGCTACCGGCGAGAAGGTCTCCTCATAATCGATTCCCTCTTTCTGAGTATATCCTTTCGCAACAAGCCGAGCTTTAAAGGTTTCAACCTTTCCGTCAGATCCTCTCTTTCTCTTGTAGACCCATTTACATCCAATTGGCTTCACGCCGCTTGGTGGTTCTACAAGATCCCAGACTTTATTAGAATCCATAGATTCTATTTCGGATTTCATCGCTTTCTTCCAAGAAGGCGCATCTATATCTTGTAACGCCTCATCATAGGTCCAGGGATCGACTTCATGAACTCCAGGTCCAGAGTCTGAAGACTCACCCAGTCCAATCCATCTTTCTGGTTGTTTAACAACCCTCCCACTACGACGGCGTTCCGGTGTATTAACAGTGACAGTAGGTGCAGGTTCTAGTGGTGTATCACTACTCGGTTCGGCTGTATCTAAGTCTTCCTTGTCTCCTCTCATCTCATCAAGTATTATGTCACTCTTGGGCTTGTGGTCCATGACATAGTCTTCCTCTAAGAACCGAGCGTTAGTACTTATAACGATCTTCTGGTCTTTAGGACTATAGAACATGCCACCTTTAGTTCCTTTCGGGTATCCTACAAACAGCCGTAATTCTGATCTAGGTTCTAACTTGTCGGCACCTTGTCGCAACACATGTGCTGGATAACCCCAGATCCGAATGTGTCTTAAGTTAGGCTTGCGCCCACTCCACAATTCCATGGGTGTGGTTGGTACCGTTTTGGTTGGAACCCTATTCAAGATATACGCCGCTGTTTCCAAGGCAAATCCCCAGAACATAACAGGTAAGTCCGAGTAACTCATCATTGATCGCACCATTTCCATAAGAGTCCTATTCCTTCTTTCTGACACACCATTCTGCTGGGGAGTATATGGTGATGTCATTTGGGAATCAATCCCATTCTCTGCCAAGTATGCCTTGAATTCTCCAGACAGGTACTCGCCTCCGCGATCCGATCGCAGGCACGTAATGGATTTGGTTTGAAGGTTCTCCACAAAAGCCTTGAACTCCTTGAACTTGTCAAAGGATTCGCTCTTACGGCGCATCAAGTATACAAATCCATACCTTGAGTAATCATCAGTGAAAGTGATGAAATACTCGTACCCTCCCCTTGCCTGAGTAGACATAGGTCCGCATACATCAGAGTGAATCAAATCCAATACTTGTTCAGCCCTCCGTCCTTTACCAGAAAAAGGACGCTTGGTCATTTTACCCTCTAAACAGGATTCGCAGGTCGGAAGGTCCTCTCCTTCAACGCCAGTGATTAAATCATCAGCTTTCAACCTTTGAAGCCTATTCGAGTTTATATGACCTAGCCTCAGATGCCACAAGTATAATTGATTCATTTTAGAAGGTTCTTTTCTCTTATTGGTGTTCGTAGATGTGTTATTACTCTCGGTTAGTTGCATCGTGTTAGACTCAGGATTTAGCACATACAAATCGTCCACCAATGTACCAGAACAGATAATCTCACTGTTTCTTCTTATGATCACAGAGTGGTCAAAAGAAACAGAATACCCATTCATTATAAGTTTAGAAACCGAAATTAAATTCTTTCTAAAATTGGGTACATAAAGACAATTATGTAAAACTAAAACCCTATCACTACTAAAGCGTAAGTGAACGTCTCCCACTGCAACAGCCGCCACCCTCGCAGCATTGCCCATGTAGACCACGATCTCTCCCTCTCTAAGTCTCCGGGTTTCCTGGAACCCCTGCAATGAATTGCAGACATGATCAGTGGCCCCCGTATCTACACACCAGGTACTGGTAGATAACACCACTGATAATGTTTCAGTGACTAAGGAAAATTTCGTACCTTTGATGAGGGGACAATCAGACTTCCAGTGCCCAGACTGCTTGCATCGATAGCACTTGCCTCGCGGCTTGCTTTTCCCAATCCGTGGCTTGGAACCACTGGGCTTCTTTGCTTGCACTTCTTCCTTGGCCATAAGAGCTCGTGATTTTCTGATCACACTTATGATTTTCATCCTCAAGTCATCGTTTTTAAGCGACTCCTCTAGTGGACGAAATACAATGAGTATGTCAATCACCTCTTCAGCAGTATCCACACTATGTCTCAACATCATATTGAGGTCATTCCTAATGTCCTCATCAGTTGGGACAATAGCAGATGTAGAAGGCTCAACAGTCTGGACAATGTCCAGATTTCGTTCCCAATCATTACTATATGGAACCAGTGAGTTTTCATCTTTAAGTATATCACAAAGTGGGGTCACAGTCATTCCTAACCTATAAGCACATAAAACAAACAAACAATTTAATATCCGATATTATCTCCCTTAAATAATATCATTAAATCACTAATCACATCTAAAATCCCATCAGGTAAGGCAAGCCACGGTGTGTGGACGTTTACCCTCCCAAACGATTTAGCAATTAGATTTCCTTCGGTCATACATCTCTTATAGCGGAACCTCGGTGTGAGGAATACTATAAGGCGTATCTAAGTGTAAACCATTACTCAGTACCAAAGTAAATCGTTTGGAATTGCTACATCACCGCAAGCCACGTTGTGTGGACGTTTACGACAACTTCACAACTCTTCACAATTTTCTTACAACTGTCTACATCAATTAATCCAAAATCCGTCAGCATAGCAAGCCACGTTGTGTGGACGTTTACTACACTAAGAGATCTTTATAATTGACTCCCAATTACTTGATCCATTCAATCTTGTAAATCAAGACGCGGAGAATCATAAGTGAAACTCGAGGTTTCTAACCAGTGATTCACCATGCGAACAGCCCTATCTCTCATAAATGAGGGAGCCGAGCAGACAATCGATCCATCTATCAAAGAATGGTACGACTGCCTCTAATTTGTGTCCTCGACATGACCAAGTGGCTTTGGCTCCATTCCACTCCCCGGGGTGAGAATGAGTCGACTTGAAATCAGCTTTGGAAAGACAAATTAGGCATTGTTTGATAAACTTAATCAATGTTTCTCGTAAGAGGAATTACAAGAACTCTCCTCCAATAACTTATCTATATAAACTTCAAAAGTTTATAAAAGTCACCAAGAGAGCAGCAATGGAGACCATGGGTATGTTTCCATACCCTCTCCCACTTAGCTTTTTACAATAAAGGGATACGCTATACTAGTGCATAAAAGTAAACACATATAGCATGCATACAAGCAGTAAAGCACATAATATTATCACATAGTCAAAATAATTACTAGAATATTATTTTCCGACTATTATGGCTTTACTCCATCTCCGTACGCATCTTCTAGTCTTTAGTCTTCGTTCTTGAATGCTCCATGTGACGAGAATATTAATCTCCAATATTTAAATCTATTTATTTTTAATAAATCCAAAAGATACTTAATTAATAATAATTAAGTCAATCGAATAAATCAAAAATAAAATTAAATATTATTAATATTTTTATTTATTTTATTTTCCCTTTCTACTTCATTAAATCTCTAGAATAATCTATCCAAGACCCACTTGGAATATTCTAGATGATTTCCATAATGAAATAAGGAAATAAAATAATTTAGGACTCTTCTACTTTCCAAATTAATTAGATTCCTAATCCATGAATATTTCCATAAAATAGAAATAATCAACTTAGGAATCCTAATCAATTTCAAATTGATTCTTTTCCTAATCCATGAGAGTTCCCAAAAATAGGAACACTCAAATAGGAAAAACCCGAACCAATTAGGAAAGTGAATTACCGGACCGGGATAGCACGGGGTGGGGATCCCCGCGCCACCCCTCGACATCCGCCTAGGCACCGCCGCCGTCCAGCCCACGCGCCACCTCCATTGGTGGCCGGCGTGGCCGGAGCTCCCACGGGCAGCTCCTTTGGGCGAGGGTCGATCGTCCTCGTGGGATCGACTATGGGGCGGTCGATCCGAGCCCTTTCACCCTCACGATCATCTCCTTCGTCACGCGTCTTTTCCGGCGGTCGTTTCGGCATCGATCCAACGCAAAATAAATTACAAAATAAATTTTACACTATCCGGTATCGATTCTATACATGAAATCGACCCTATACAATTTCCGGAAAAAGTAGAACGTAATAATAAATCCTAAATTCGGTCAACCCCCGAATTTTTACTATTACAAGCATTCACCACCAAAAACGAATCTCGACATGTCCGAGAGTTTAATCAAACCAACATTCATGACAAAATAAATTAAACGAATAATAAATTAAGCCATAATAGTCGGAAACCCTGCAAGGTAGAACAATTTTATCGAAAATACCGCGAACGTAAACCACGCTCTGATACCAATTGTTGGAATTCGATATCCCGGGCTATTAAAAAAAATTGCGGAAACAATAACCCGATCAAAACCATCCGCCGGAGATCACGCGAGCACCACGTACGAGCCGGAGCACGAGCCGAACGCACGACGCGGCCGAAGCCGCGCGCACGCCCAGCCCGAGCCCCCGCACGCGGGGCTCGATGCGATCGATTGGGGAGGGGCTGCCCAGCAGCCCCCGCGGCGAGTCCGGCGACTCGCCGCCGCCTGGAAGGCTGGCCCGCCTCCAGCAGGGCCGCCGCGGGTCACAGCCCGCGGCCAGCGATCGATCATGATGATCGATCGCACCCCCGGCGTCCAGCCGGGGTTCGCCCTTCCACGCCCGTGCGAAACCCTAGCCCGGGCGATCGCTTGTGGTCCGGTGGCTTCGCCACCACCACTCGATCGTCCCCCGTTCATGGTTTCGTACTTCGGATCTTGTTCTACGGTATTCTCGATAAATCCAAAATCGAACAATTATCAAGGGCGTTTAGATATTGTACCTTTCGATTCGTTGTTCGGAGAAACGAAATCAAGATGACCTTTGAATCTTCCCACGTATTCCTTGCACTCCGTTCGAACGTCGGGTGGGCGACGATCTATCGAACTCCTATGGATCTCCTTCAACTCTCTAGAATATCAAGTATGATAATCTTGTCTTATGATTTATGAAGGCCATGTAGTGCTTTTATAGGCTACGTAGGGGATCTAAAGGAGGTGGAATATTGGGCTTCCAATATTGATGATTAAATTGAGCCCACTGCCCAAGTCCATTAATCCTTATCAATATTAATTAATTTATTTTCCACTATATAAATTAATTGCACTCCCAATATTAAACCATATTATATCCAATAATATTTCTCCGGTAGTATTATTTATTCCGTGTATTTAAGATAGAAATATCCATGAATAAAATTTATTTATTGCTTAATAAATTTATTCATCTCTTTTATCCGAGACTAGTACCACTCAACCTTATTTATTATGCGGAATTAAATCCACTCGCGAGGTTTACATAATAAATCCTTTTGAGCTCATCTCGGGGATATTATCAACCCTTCCGGGATACACTGTCCGGTCAATTATTCACGGCATGCCATATATAAAATATAGCGACCCAACTTGACCGGTAATTAACCCAATAATTAAATCGGTTAATTCCTTTGGCAAATCAAAGTCACTTATATTAAATATACACACCCGCAATAATATCGGGGATTAAGAATATAATACACTGAGTCTCAAATCAATTATTGCCGAGCAATCCTAATTGATGAGTCTCAATCGATCCGCTCAATACACCAAGTGTACAAGTGTGATAAAATAATTAAGATAAATTATTTTCTCTCTCACACAACGACTATACCGATGGGTTGGTCCGTGTCCATCTAGGTCGTGAGCAACTGTTCGATTAAATACGAGTAACCGATAGTATGATCTTCTGTGTGCCCATGCAACACCATACTAACTACAACGTATAAAATCCAGGACTATAATTTGCATATATTTAATTAACAATAATTAAAAGCAAATGAATGTTCGTATTTAATAGGTAAATGAAAGTGTACAAGGAGTTCAGAATACTCAAATCTAGACATTAAGTATACTACTCCATCAGCAACTACTGTAGAACACCTATACTAAGCTTTCGATCATCAGCTGAACAAAAGGACACTCCCAGGAATGAGAGATACACAGCACGAAGAACTTCACGTTTGAAGTCTTCGGCTCTAAAGGCTGATCGATCGAACTAGAGTAGAAATGAAGTGTATAAGGTGTTGTGTTGTATTCTGGATTGTTGAGGAAATGCAGCTGGGACGTCTTGTATTTATAGGTGAAGAGTTCCAACTGATTTCCTTAATTAGCTAGGTCAACAAGCGGTTGAGATATTCTAGGGCAGGCTGCTTTGACCGCTGCCGCAGGATGCCTTCTGAAGTTCTTCTGGAATCCACTGCCACACTGCAATGCCTTCCATACTGCCTGGAATTCAGCATTCCCTTGCCCTTATATCATGCTTCGCTTGATTCTCTTGACTCAACCTCTTGTCCAAGCCTTGCAGCGCTGCGGCATAACTCTGCCTTGCTGTGCTGCGGCAGAAAGCTTCTATGTTGATTGTTTTTCAAGCACGTTCCAAACAATGAACTATGCTAAATCAAATCACCAATATGACAAGTGATTACAACAGTTTAAATTGTGAAGAAAGAAGAAAACAAATAAATATGTTAGCAAAACAACTTCTGCCTAGATCCTTTAAGGCATTGTAATGCCCAAACATATTTATCCTTACAACCTTCCAACCTGCGAATCCTGTTTGGAGGGAAAAATGACCAAGCGTTCTTTTTCTGGTAAAGGACGAAGGGCTGAACAAGTATTAGATTTGATTCACTCTGATGTATGCGGACCTATGTCTACTCAGGCAAGGGGAGGGTACGAGTATTTCATCACTTTCACTGATGATTACTCAAGATATGGATTTGTTTACCTGATGCGCCGCAAGAGCGAATCCTTTGACAAGTTCAAAGAGTTCAAGGCTTTTGTGGAGAACCTTCAAGGTAAATCCATTAAATGCCTGCGATCTGATCGCGGAGGCGAGTACCTGTCTGGAGAATTCAAGGCATACTTAGCAGAGCATGGGATTGATTCCCAAATGACATCACCATATACTCCTCAGCAGAATGATGTGTCGGAAAGGAGGAATAGGACTCTTATGGAGATGGTGTTGGAAATCGACTACCCGGGATGCGTTCGTTCGATCGCTCGAACATCCGAACACTCCCAGTCGACCTCCGGAAGCGTTGCTCCGTTCACGTAACAGCCCGTGTGCCAAATCACGCCCAGCCATCGCCCCGGAGGACAACCGCGTGACAAGCCCGCTGATCTATCTCGGGCAGCGGGCGCTGCCCTTAACCAGCGGTCGCTGGAAAGGCTCCTGGCAGCGGGCGCTGCCAGCCTTCCAGCGGGCGCTGTTCGTCTGCGAACAGCAGCGCGTTCTGCTGTTCCGGGCTCGTTTCCGGTCCGTTTTTCCTCTTCCGACTACCGATCCGAAGGTCCTTGAACCCCCAGTAGTCGAGGAACACGATCCACGACACCCGAAACCCGATCTTAGATCCCATGTATTTTCAACGAGAATGAAATCGAATAAAAGCGGAATTAGGGTTCGATTTCTTATACCTTTGTCGCGTGATTCGGAGAAGCCGAATTGTTGAGACCACGAAGCCTTCCGGTGTATGTCTCTATCCCCGATGTTCAGCCGTTGAGTGGGCAACGATCCGCTGAACCTTCCTCTTCTCCTTTCTCTCTTGAACCCACCGTAGGAATAATATCCTCTGTCTCAGAAATATATTTGCGCAAGCAAAATTATTTCTACATAATTATTACTGCGCTAATCTGAATTAATTAAGCAGAGGAAAATTAATTGCGCAAGCTTTTATTTTCTCTCCAGAATTAATTATAGCAGTGTAGTGTAGGTTTTGATCTTCTGTCTAGAAATATAATTGGCTAGCAATTAATTTCTCTAGAAAATAATAATCGCTAATCTATTTATTTTTTACAGAAAAATAATTGCTTAAACAATTTATTTTTCTCCGCAAAAATAAAATAGCGGCGTTTCTTAAGTTCAGAGAAAGAGAGGGTGAGGTATTTATAGAGCTACACCAGGGACCTTATGGAAATTAATTATTAGGCTAAATTGTAATTTAATTAACTCGGCGTCCTAAAAGGCAAACCTTAATTAAATTCCACAATTTTAATTATAATTAATTCCACTATAAAATTATAATTGAATTCCCAATAATTAATTTATATTATTTCAACAATAATAATTCCGCCGAATTACATATACGACTTGATGGAGTTATATTCTAAATGTCTAGTTTAGTGACAATATGGAACTCCTTATCTGTGTTTTTACATTATCTAATAATCAAACTGTCGGCATTTTTTGTCTATCTTATACTTGAATGCAATAGTCCTAGATATATACGTTGTAGACAGTATGGCGTGAGGAGACACGCGGAAGATCATACTGTCGGTTACTCGTATATTATCGAACAGAAGCTCACGACTTAGATGGACAGGGACAATCCATCGGTACGTCGTAGTGTGACTGGGTAATAGTTGGTCTTGACTATTATGTTACACTTGTACACTTGGTGTATTGAGTAGGACCACGGGAGGGCGTTCGATTTATACTAATCGACGTAATCGAACTAGACCTCAGATATTACGGATAAACGAATTCCTAATCCCTATATAATTATAGGTGCGTTTATCCAATTCTCGGTTCTTTAACTTGCCAATGAGTGAGACTATTTGATTAGTCGAGATACTCGGTAAATTGGGAATCGGAATTGTACACACGGCATGCTATAGATTATAGACAGGAAACCGTGTCCCGTTTATCGGGTTGATGACGTCCCCGAGATGAGCTCATAAAGTTTATCATGTAAACCCTGCAGGTGGATTTGTTCCACATGATAATGAGGATGAGTGGTACTAGTCTCGGATAATAAGAAATGAATTAATTTAATTATTAGTAATTAAATAAATTCGTGGACGTTCGATATCTTAAACACGGGGAAGGTCGTTTATGTAATTTCGGCGGAATTATTATTGTTGAAATAATATTAAAATTAATTTCGGGAATTCAATTATTATTTTATAGTGGAGTTAATAATAATTAAAATTGAAATCGATTAATTAAGGAATTGCGTTTACGTATTCCAAGTTAATTAATATTTCAATTTAGCCCTTAATTAATTTATCCTAAGGTCCCTAACGTAACTCTATATAAACCCCCTCCCGTACTCTCCTAAAACCTAACATTCGCCGCTATTTCATTTTGCTGAGAAAAAACAATTGCGTTAACGCAATTATAATTTTTCTCTGTAAAATTAAATTAGTTTGCGCTAATATTTTTCTCTCAGAGAGAAAAAGATATATTAACGCTGCTGTTGATAGAGAGAGTACAGACGGGAGAACTCCAGCGGATCGTTGCCCACACAACGGTTGGAGAAGGGGATCTGAGGCATACGTTAGAAGCATCTAAGGTCTCAACAATCGACCGAGAGGTATGAGATCGGAACCTTTTATTCCGCAATTATTCGATCTCGTTTTATCTCGTTGAACATACATGAACGTGGATCGGGTTCCGGGGTCGTGGATCGTATTCCTCGACTACTGGGGGTTCTAGGACCTCCGGAACGGTAGTCGGATGAGGAAAAACGACCCGGAAACGAGCCCGGAACAGCAACGTCGCGTTGCTGTTCGCGGACGAACAGCGCCCGCTGGTGGGCAAACAGCGACCGCTGTTTGCAGCTCCACCAGCGACCGCTGGACTGCAATCGGCGGGCGCTGATTGGGTACAGTCCAGCTCCGTTTCGCGCGGTTGTCCTCCGTGGCGATGGCTGGGCGTGATTCGGGATAAGGGCTGTTAAGCGAACGAAAGTAGTGACTTCGGAGGTCGACTGGGATGGTTCGGATGTTCGAGCGATCGAACGAACGCATCCTGGGTAGTCGATTTCCAATAATTGGTATCAGAGCCGGTTATACGTTCTTTGTATTGTTTGCGAGTTTGTTTTGCAGGTTCACCCGATTATTATGGTCTTGTTTATTGTACTGTATGTTGTGGTGTGTTAAACTCTCGGGATTGTCGAGACTTTTGTTTTACAACGTTGCTTGCTTGTAATAGTTTAAAACGACGGGTTGAGTCGTTTAGGTTTTCTATTTCGGTTTTTCGTTTTTTCGTTTATCCGGGTGTATAGGATCGATCATTCCTGTATAGGATCGATGCCGGAAGTAGTTAGTTTACTTATGTAATGTTACTGCTGCTTGGTGGATCGAGAGGAGATCGAAGGACGGACGAACGAGGGTCGAGGAGTCGAACCCGCGGCTGCTGTGCACAAACGGCGCCCGCTGGAGGGCAAACGGCGGTCGCCGTTTGCAGCTCCTCCAGCGACCGCTGTTCCTCAAACGGCGGGCGCTGTTTTGAGTTTTGGCAGCAGCGACGCGGGGGTTCGACGGACATCACGGATCGCTTGTCGAGGGCCCGGGATGATACTCCAGTGGGAGGGGTTCGTCTCTTGGTCCTTAGACGAGTCGGTGATGGACCGAGACCGAGACGAGCAACGAGACGAAGATCCGAGAAGACGTGCATCGAAGATTTTAAAGGCCATAATAATCGGGCCACGTTAATTGCTTCTTGTGTGTTTAACGTGCTTTTATTATGCTTTAATTTTTTATGCATGCTTGTTAATCCCTTTCGTAAAAACTAAGTGGGAGAGGGATTGGAAACAATCCCGCGGTCTCCATTCTCTGTTTTGATGGTGATGTGTGTCGCTTACGAGTTGGCTTTAGTGTCATCCTCCCTATCGGATAAAGTTGACACACGGATATGACTGGATCAAAATTCGAATTCAATTCCATTTATAGAATTGAACACTTAAGTTTTTCAAAGCAATGCCTAATCTGTCTTTCAAAGACTAATTTCAACTCGACTCATTCTCACCCCGGGGAGTGGAATGGAGCCAAAGCGCTTGGTTATGTCGATGACACAGATTAGAGACATTCGAGTCATTTGATGACTAGATCGATTGTTTGGTTGGCTCCCTCACTTTGTGAGAGATAGGGCTCAATTGCATGATTGATCGCTGGTTAGAAACTTCGAGTTTCACTTACGAGATATCAAGCTTTGATTAACGAAATTATGAAATTTATTAAATGGAATTCAATTAACAAAGTTGTTTGTTTAGTAAACGTCCACACTATCGTGACTTGCTAGACGGAAACGGAACTTTGGGTTAATTGAGGCTCGACAGTTATAGGAAATCGTAAAGGGACCGCATGTCAACGTAAACGTCCACACTAACGTGGCTTGCGATGGGCGTGTAGTTTCCGAGCGGTTAACTTAGTACTGAGAAATGGTATACACTTAGGTACGCTTTACAGTATCCTCCCCATCGGAGTCACTGCTGTAATGATGTACGACCAAAGTAAAAGTCCAGTTATAAAATCGTTTGTACTAGTATACGTCCACATGAACGTGGCATGCTAGTCTGATGGGATTTTAGGATTAATTGGTAAATTAAATGATATTAATTAAGGGAGTTAATATCGAATTAAATTTGACAGTTTGATTTGTCTCTTTTATAGATATGGCACTCAACCCGCTGTCCATTATACTAAAAGAAAACAAACTCACTGGTCCAAACTATGTTGATTGGAAACGAAACTTGGACATTGTCCTAACTGCTGAGGAGTACAAATATGTACTCCATGAGGTTTGTCCTGATGAACCTATTGATACCTCCACTCCTGAGGAAAAGGAAGCTCATCGGAAGTGGGTCAAGGCTGATCAGATGGCGCGGTGCTACATTTTGGCTTCTATGTCAAATGTGCTGCAACATCAGCATGAGGCCATGACCACTGCCTATGATATGATGCTTAACCTCAAGGAGATGTTTGGTAGTCAGGATAGGGCAGCCAGGCAAGATGCCATGAGAAAACTCATGACGGCCACTATGTCCGAAGGAACGCCCGTGAGGGATCACGTTCTTAGGATGATTGGCTATCTGAATGAGATAGAGATTATGGGAGGAGCTATCGATGGGGAAACCCAGATCGATATAGTGCTCCAGTCTCTGCCTAGGAGTTTTGAGCAGTTCCACCTGAACTATAACATGAACAAGAGGTTATATTCGTTGGCGGAACTCCTGACTGAACTCCAGGCGGCAGAGGGAATCTTTAAGAAATCTCATGCACTTGTGGCTGTGAAACTTCCTGGCCCTCCGGGGAATAAGAGGAAGAAGAAGCAAGGACGGAAACCCAGTGGACCCAGCAATGGTGGACCACGGAATGGAGTGAACAAGCCCAAGGGCAAGTGTTTCCGTTGCAAGCAGTCTGGACATTGGAAGTCTAATTGTCCTCTCAGACAAGGAGGTATGAACTTTTCCTTAGTCACTGAAACATGTTTAGCGGTGTTATCCACCGGTACCTGGTGTGTGTATACGGGAGCCACTGATCATGTCTGCAATTCTTTGCAGGGGTTCCAGGAAACCCGGCGGCTTAGAGAGGGAGAGATCACTATCTACATGGGCAACGCTACGAAAGTGGCGGCAGTTGCAGTGGGAGATATTCATTTGTCTTTTAATAATAAAGTTTTGGTATTGAATAATTGTCTTTATGTACCGAATTTTAGAAAGAACCTTGTTTCGGTTTCTAAATTGGTTTTGAATGAATATTCTGTTTCTTTTGATAGTTCTGTTATTATCAAAAAGAATGGTGAGTATATCTGTTCTGGTACATTGATAGGCAACTTATATATACTGAATCCTGATTATTCCACGATGTAACGAGTAGAGTCAAATAACACATCTAGTACCAATAAGAGAAAGGAGCCTTCTAGAATGAATCAAAAGTACTTATGGCATCTTAGGCTAGGTCATATTAACTTGGGCAGGATTCAAAGGTTGATAACTGATGGAATACTCAGTGGTGTGAAAGATGAGGACTTTCCAACCTGCGAATCATGCCTGGAAGGAAAAATGACCAAGCGACCCTTTAGTGATAAGGGGTATAGATCCAAGGAAGTACTGGAATTGATTCACTCTGATTTGTGCGGGCCTTTATCTGTCCAAGCTAGAGGAGGTTATGAATATTTCGTAACCTTCACTGATGATTACTCAAGGTATGGTTTTATATACCTGATGCGCCGCAAGAGCGAGTGCTTTGACAAGTTCAAGGAGTACAAAGCTCTTGTGGAGAACTTTCATGGTAAAACCATAAAGACTCTACGATCTGATCGTGGAGGAGAGTACCTATCGGGAGAGTTTAAGGCGTACTTATTAGAGAATGGGATTGACTCCCAAATGACTGCACCATACACGCCCCAGCAGAATGGTGTAGCAGAAAGAAGGAATATGACTCTTATGGAAATGGTAAGATCTATGATGAGTTATTCAGAACTACCAGTTTTGTTCTGGGGATATGCCTTGGAAACAGCGGCGTATATCCTGAACTTAGTTCCTTCTAAATCAGTCCCTAAGACGCCCTCGGAATTGTGGACCGGGCGAAAGCCAAATTTGAAACACATTCGGGTCTGGGGTTCTCCAGCACATGTGCTGAAGCATGGGGCTGATAAGTTGGAATCTCGTTCAGATATTCGGTTGTTTATAGGATATCCTAGAGGAACGAAAGGTGGTCTATTTTATAGTCCTAAGGACCAGAAGATCGTTGTTAGCACCAACGCTCGGTTCTTGGTGTTGGAGTTGTGTACTTAATGTCTAGATTTAAGTAAAGGAAACTCACGATCCATTGCCACTAATCTATTTAATTAAATAAACAATTATTTGCGTTTAATTATTTATAATTAAATATATGCAAATCATAGTCCTGGATTTTATACGTTGTAGTTAGTATGGTGTTGCATGGGCGCACAGAAGATCATACTATCGGTTACTCGTATTTAATCGAACAGTTGCTCACGACCTAGATGGACACGGACCAATCCATCGGTATAGTCGTTGTGTGAGAGAGAAAATAATTTATCTTAATTATTTTATCACACTTGTACACTTGGTGTATTGAGCGGATCGTTGAGATTCATCGATTAGGATTGCCGGCGATAATCGATTCGAGTCTCAGTGTATTTTATTCTTAATCCCCGAAACTATTGCGGGTGTGTATATTTAATATAAGTGACTTTGATTTACCAAAGGAATTAACCGATTTAATTATTGGGTTAATTACCGGTTAAGTTGGGTCACTATATTTTATATATGACATGCCGTGAATACTTGACGGGAAAGTGTATCCCGTAAGGGTTGATAATATCCCCGAGATGAGTTCATAAGGAATTATTATGTAAACCCTGCAGGTGGATTCGTTCCGCATAATGATTAAGGTTGAATGGTACTAGTCTCGGATAAAAGAGATGAATAAATTAATTAGCAATAAATTAATTTTATTCATGGATATTTATATCTTAAATACACGGAATAAATAATACTACCGGAGAAATATTATTTGATATAATATGGTTTAATATTGGGAGTGCAATTAATTTTATATAGTGGAAAATAGAATTAATTAATATTGATAAGGATTAATGGACTTGAGCATTGGGCTCAATTTAATCTTCAATATTGGAAGCCCAATATTCCACCTCCTTAAGATCCCCTACGTAGCCTATAAAAGCACTACATGGTCTTCTCTATTCTCATAACTTGAAGATCACAATTCTAGAGAGAGAAAGTAGAGAGGAGGATCCATGGAGTTCGGTAGATCGTCGCCCACACGACGTCCGAGCTAGTGCAAGGAATACGTGGGAAGATCTCAAAGGTCATCAAATTGAGTTCTACGTTTTTCCGAACAACGAGAACGAGGTAAATCGTAAAACCCTCTTTATGATTTTATCGTTTATTTATCGTGAGAATATCATGAACCAAGATCCAAGGGACGTACGAACCCGGGGACGAGGATCGACCTCGCGGTGGTGATCGAGGATCACCGGACCGCGGGAGGTCGAGAGATCCTCGCTGGGATCGAGAGGACGAACCCTCGGCTGGACGCCGAGGGTGGCGGTCGAGCCCTAGGGCTTCGACCGCCGGCGACGCACGAAGGACCCCGGCTGGACGCCGGGGATGCGATCGAGCGCGTGCTCGATCGCGTGGGCAGCGGGCTGGTGCCGCTGCTGCTCGCACGGCGAGCAGCCCCCTCCTCCGCGGACGGCGAGTCGCCGGACTCGCCGTGGGGTTGCCGTGCGCAACCCGGCGATCGGCGTGATCGCGAGCCCCAACTTCGCGGGGGCTCGGCTGGACGCACGGCGTGCCTTCGGGTGCGTTGTGTGCTCGGTCGTGCCCCGGCTCGCGCGGTGGTGTTCGTGGTTGTTTTCCGGCGATCGGTTTTTCGATTGGGTTGTCGGTTCCGCAATTTAGACAATCCGGATATTCGAAGGATTTCGGTCGGAATTAATTAGATAATTAATTTTAATTAATTTATTAATTCCGGGATATCGATTTCCGACAATTGGTATCAGAGCGTTGGTTTTCGTTCATGGTATTTTTCGATAAATTGTTCTACCTTGCAGGGTTTCCGATTATTATGGCTAGATTTAATTTTGTTAATTAATGTCATAATAATGTTCTTGATTATTAAACTCTCGGTGATGATATTTGTTCTTGTGTGGTGAATGCTTGTTCTTATTTTTCCGGAAATTGTATGAGGTCGATTTCATGTAGAGAATCGATACCGGAGAACGTAGTAATAAATTTGTAATTTATTTACGTTGGATCGATGACGAAACGACCGCTGGAAAAATGTGACGGAGGAGACGAAGAGAGGGAGGACCGGGGATCGATCACGAGGATCGATCCCATGAGGATCGATCGCCCGGGCTGCCCTAGGGCTCTCGGCCACGCCGGCCACCAAGGGTGGTGGCGCGTGAGCCTTGGCCGGCGGTGGTAGTGGCGGTCGATGGTGGGGATGGCGTGGGGATCCCCAACCCATGCTATTCCTACCAAGATCCAACTTTCCTAATTGATTCGGTTTTCCTATTTTGAGTATATAGTTTTGGGAATTCTCATGGAAATAGGAAAAGAATTAATTGGAATTAATTTATTTCCTTATTCTATTATGGAAGTCTTCTAGAATATTCTAAGTTCTACTTGGAATAGGATTCTAGAGATTTAATAGAATTGGAAAGGAAAATAATTAATTATTAAATTAATTTATTTCCTAATTGATTATTCCTATTTTATGGGAATTTTCATGGACATGGAAATTAATTAATTTTGGAAAGTAGAAGAGTCCTTAATTAATTTTTCCTATTTAATTATTCCTTTATGGAATTTTTAATGGATTAGGAAAGGAATTAATTTGGAAGGATTAAGAGTCCTAAATTATTTTATTTCCTTATTTCATTATGGAAATCATCTAGAATATTCCAAGTGGGTTTTGGATAGATTATTCTAGAGATTTAATGAAGTAGAAAGGGAAAATAAAATAAATTATTTTATTTCCTTATTTCATTATGGAAGTCTTCTAGAATATTCCAAGTGGGTATTGGATAGATTGTTCTAGAGATTTAATGAAGTAGAAAAGGAAAATAAAAATATAAATATTAATAATATTTAATTTTATTTTTGATATATTCGATTGACTTAATTTTCGAATTAAGTAACTTTTGGATTAATTGAAAATAAATAGATTTAAATATTGGAATTAATATTCCCGTCACATGGAGCATTCAAGAACGAAGACTAAAGACTAGAAGATGCGTACGGAGATGCGATAAAGCCATAATAGTCGGAAAATAATATTCTAGTATTATTTTGATTATGTGATAATATTCTATGTGCTTTATTTCATGTATGCATGCTTATGTGTATTTAATTATGCATTAGATAGCGTATCCCTTTGTTATAAAAAGCTAAGTGGGAGAGGGTATGGAAACATATCCATGGTCTCCATTGTTGTTCTCTTGGTGACTTTTATGGACTTTTGAAGTTTGTATAGACAAGTCATTGGAGGAGAATTCTCGTAATTCCTTTTACGAGAAACATTGATTAAGTTTATCAAACAATGCCTAATTTGTCTTTCCAAAACTGATTTCAAGTCGACTCATTCTCACCCCGGGGAGTGGAATGGAGCCAAAGCCACTTGGTCATGTCGAGGACACAAATTAGAGACTTTCGTGTCATTTGATGACTAGATCGGTTGTCTGCTCGGCTCCCTCATTTATGAGAGATAGGGTCGTTCGCATGGTGAATCACTGGTTAGAAACTTCGAGTTTCACTTATGATTCTCCGCGTCTTGATTTACAAGATTGAATGGATCAAGTAATTGGGAGTCAATTATAAAAGTCTCTTGGTGTAGTAAACGTCCACACCACGTGGCTTGCTATGCTGACGGATTTTGGATTAATTGATGTAGACAGTTGTAAGAAATTGTGAAGAGTTGTGAAGTTGTCGTAAACGTCCACACCACGTGGCTTGCGGTGATGTAGCAATTCCAAAGGATTTACTTTGGTACTGAGTAATGGTTTACACTTAGATACGCATTATAGTATTCTTCCCCACGAAGTTCCGCTATAAGTGATGTATGACCGAAGCAAATCTAATTGCTAAATCATTTGGATTGGTAAACGTCCACACCACGTGGCTTGCCATATCTGATGGGATTTTAGATGTGATTAGTGGTTTAATGATATTATTTGAGGGAGATAATATCGGAGATTAAATCGATTGTTTGTTGTTATATGTGCTCATAGATTAGGATATGGCTTTGAACCCACTTTATTTGATACTTAAGGATTTTAAACTCACTGGTCCCTAAATGTAATGATTGGAATAGAGATCTAGACATTACCCAAACTGTTAAAGAGTACAAGTTTATACTCAGTGAGCTTTGTCCTCCCGAGCCTACAAATGTTTTAACTAATGAGGAAAGGACTGATTTTGATATCATGTTCAAACTCAAGGAGATGTTTAGACATGACGTAGTGGCTAGACAAGAGGCGATGAGGATACTCATAAAGGCCATTCAATTCGGAAACGCTTAAAACACGTTTTTGAAATGATAGACCTTTTAGACGAGTTGAGACGGAAATCGCAAGCTCTTGTAGCCAATGCCATAGGTTTCGAACCTAAAGGGAAAAATCGGGGGAAAGGAAAAGCAAGCAAAGAAACCCAGTGGTCCTAGGTTTCTTGGACCACGAGATGGGACGAGAAAGCCATGAGGCAAGATTTCTCGATGCAAACAGTCTGGGTACTGGAAGTCTGATTATCCTCTCAAAGAAAGTACGAAATTTTTCTTTAGTCATAAAACATAGTCAGTGGTATTATCTACCGGAACCTGGTGTGTAGATATGGAACCACTGACGGTATGTGCATTTTAAATGCAAGGGTTCCAGGAAACCTAACGACTTAAAAAAAAAGAAATCGTAGTCTACATGGGCAATGCTGTGGAGGAGGCAGCAGTTGCAGTGGAGGACATTATATAGGATTTCATTTTGGGTTATTGTTTTTATGTACCTTTCATATTAGAAAGAACTTTGTTCTGGATTTCTAATGAATGGATATTTTATTTCTTTTAATCATTTGATGGTTATAAGAAGAAATAAAGATATTATCTATTCTGGTACATTAGCTAGCAATATATAAATGATGAATCCTGAGTCCACCACGATGCAACGAACCATAGTATAAAACTCGTTTTACTAATAAGAGATTTCTTTATCAATTATACTTGTGGATTCTTATGCTGAGTCATTTTTATTCAAATAAGAAGTTCAAAGGTCGATAATTGATATTTGATCAATTAAGTTGAAGGAGTGGACCTTCCGACCTATGAATCTAATTTGGAAGATAACATGACTAAGCAATCCTTATGGATATAAGATGTAAGATCCGGACAAGTATAAGAATTGATTAACTCTGATGTATGCAGACCTTTGTCTACTCAGACAATAAGGTACGAGTACTTCATTTGATGATTACTCGAGAAATGGATTAGAGTACCTGATGTGCCACAAAAGCAAGTGTTTTGACAAGTCAATGGACACTAAGCAATTGTGGAGAACCATCAAGGTATATCCATTTGTAGCCTGCGATTTGATCGCGGAGGCAAGTACCTGTCTGAGGAATGCATGGCATACTGATCAGAGATTGGGATTTGATCCCAAATGACTACACCATACACTGTTGTGTAGAGATGGTGTGTCGATAATAAGAAATGGAACTCTTATAGAGATAGTAGAAGATGAGTTACACGGAACTACCTATGTTCTATGGATATGTCTGGAAACAACAGCGCATTCAAATGCGGTTGTAGAATATCCTAGAAGAACAAAAAGATGTGTGTTCAATAGTACTATGAACCAGAAGGACGTTATAAGTTCTAACGCCCGGTTCTTAGAGAAAGACTATATGATGAACCACAAGCCTAAAGTGACATGATACTTTGAAATGAGAGAGAAATATTAAGACTTAGAACCAGCCGAACCGAGTAGCGGTACACCACTAACTGCACCTACTGTTATCACTGTTTATACACCGGAATGCCATTGTAGTGGGAGGTTGTGGGACAACCGGAGATATTCATAAGACTAGGAGAGTCTTCGGACTCTGGACCTAGTATACATGAAATCGATCCCTAGATCTACATGAAGGTCGTACTAGATCTAAATGTGCCTTCTTGGAGAGCAATAAGGATTATTGCTAAGAGGCGAGATCATTTAGAGTACAAGCTTAGTTGATCCATTTATGGATTGAAACGAAGCATTGAGTTCGTGGTACTTGCAAATTGATGAGATAGTCCATTTTATGGATTCATCAAAAGCATAGACGAATTGTGTGTATTGGAAACGTGATGGAAAACAAGGTGGTGTTTCTCGGAGGTTTTATGTAGATGACACTCTTATCATTGGCAACAATGTAAAGATGTTATCAGACATAAAATGATGGTTGTCTAGATAAATCAATATGAAAGATAAAGGAAGAAGTTGGACATGTTCTTAAGATCTTGGATCTCTAGGAAAGAACATTGTACTTCTCCTGGACATCTTACATATGTATGATTATGGTTCATTTTAACATGCAAGATTCCGAGAAAGGTTCGTTACCTTTCAGAGACGGAATGCATCTATCTAAGGATATGTGTTTTGGAACACAAAAGGAGATAGAAGCAATGAAAGCAGTTTCCTACACTTTGAGTGTGGAAAGCTTGATAAATGCAATGTTGAAAACGAGAACCTGATATCGGCTATGCGGTGAGCATAGTGGGAGGATATCAAGGTAATCCTGGAAAGGAATACTCGACTACTGTAATGAACATTTTAAGTACTTTCGAAGTACTAGAAATTATGTTCTAGATTACGGAGCAGACGAGCATTTCCTTTGGATTACATTCTCTTAGATTTCTAATCGAATGAGGACCGGTGTAAGTCGATATCAGGCTATGTGTTTCACTATTAAAGGAGAAGGAGTTTTAACATGGGAGAGTGATAAGCACGATGATTTTCGAACTCTGCCATGGGTAACCAAATAGCGGCCTCAGAGGCAGCGGAAGTTTTGGTATAACTCCGGGATAATCTCTGGGACTTAGATGTGATTCTTAATTTGCCAAAGGCTATGTAAATAGCGGTGCGATGGCAAATGGTAAGAAATCACAAGTCCATAAGTGTAAGATAACACATAGTGCAAGTACCACCTGATACGAGTCATCGTCGAGGGAGACGACGCTGTAGTCACCAAGATAACTTCAGAGCGGCAACCTAGATTGCTCATTCACATAGTACTTCTTGGAAGTACAACTTAAGCACGTGATGAGTATGGAAGTCGGGAGTTTGGAGGAAATGACTAGACCTTAGTACAAGTGGGAGATTGTTGGAGTTGTGTACTTAATGTCTAGATTTAAGTAAAGGAAACTCACGATCCATTGCCACTAATCTATTTAATTAAATAAACAATTATTTGCGTTTAATTATTTATAATTAAATATATGCAAATCATAGTCCTGGATTTTATACGTTGTAGTTAGTATGGTGTTGCATGGGCGCACAGAAGATCATACTATCGGTTACTCGTATTTAATCGAACAGTTGCTCACGACCTAGATGGACACGGACCAATCCATCGGTATAGTCGTTGTGTGAGAGAGAAAATAATTTATCTTAATTATTTTATCACACTTGTACACTTGGTGTATTGAGCGGATCGTTGAGATTCATCGATTAGGATTGCCGGCGATAATCGATTCGAGTCTCAGTGTATTTTATTCTTAATCCCCGAAACTATTGCGGGTGTGTATATTTAATATAAGTGACTTTGATTTACCAAAGGAATTAACCGATTTAATTATTGGGTTAATTACCGGTTAAGTTGGGTCACTATATTTTATATATGACATGCCGTGAATACTTGACGGGAAAGTGTATCCCGTAAGGGTTGATATTATCCCCGAGATGAGTTCATAAGGAATTATTATGTAAACCCTGCAGGTGGATTCGTTCCGCATAATGATTAAGGTTGAATGGTACTAGTCTCGGATAAAAGAGATGAATAAATTAATTAGCAATAAATTAATTTTATTCATGGATATTTATATCTTAAATACACGGAATAAATAATACTACCGGAGAAATATTATTTGATATAATATGGTTTAATATTGGGAGTGCAATTAATTTTATATAGTGGAAAATAGAATTAATTAATATTGATAAGGATTAATGGACTTGAGCATTGGGCTCAATTTAATCTTCAATATTGGAAGCCCAATATTCCACCTCCTTAAGATCCCCTACGTAGCCTATAAAAGCACTACATGGTCTTCTCTATTCTCATAACTTGAAGATCACAATTCTAGAGAGAGAAAGTAGAGAGGAGGATCCATGGAGTTCGGTAGATCGTCGCCCACACGACGTCCGAGCTAGTGCAAGGAATACGTGGGAAGATCTCAAAGGTCATCAAATTGAGTTCTACGTTTTTCCGAACAACGAGAACGAGGTAAATCGTAAAACCCTCTTTATGATTTTATCGTTTATTTATCGTGAGAATATCATGAACCAAGATCCAAGGGACGTACGAACCCGGGGACGAGGATCGACCTCGCGGTGGTGATCGAGGATCACCGGACCGCGGGAGGTCGAGAGATCCTCGCTGGGATCGAGAGGACGAACCCTCGGCTGGACGCCGAGGGTGGCGGTCGAGCCCTAGGGCTTCGACCGCCGGCGACGCACGAAGGACCCCGGCTGGACGCCGGGGATGCGATCGAGCGCGTGCTCGATCGCGTGGGCAGCGGGCTGGTGCCGCTGCTGCTTGCACGGCGAGCAGCCCCCTCCTCCGCGGACGGCGAGTCGCCGGACTCGCCGTGGGGTTGCCGTGCGCAACCCGGCGATCGGCGTGATCGCGAGCCCCAACTTCGCGGGGGCTCGGCTGGACGCACGGCGTGCCTTCGGGTGCGTTGTGTGCTCGGTCGTGCCCCGGCTCGCGCGGTGGTGTTCGTGGTTGTTTTCCGGCGATCGGTTTTTCGATTGGGTTGTCGGTTCCGCAATTTAGACAATCCGGATATTCGAAGGATTTCGGTCGGAATTAATTAGATAATTAATTTTAATTAATTTATTAATTCCGGGATATCGATTTCCGACACTTGGAAGAGGATTATATAATGGACCATAAGCCCAAGAGTGAGATAATACTTAACGAACTGAGAGGGGACGATCAAGGCTTAGATCCAACCGAACCGGGTGATACGCCACCACAGTCTGCACCTGTAGTTACTGAGGTTACACCGGAACCTCGTCGTAGTGGGAGGGTTGTTCGACAACCCGATAGGTTCATGTTTATAGGTGAGTCTTCGGACTTGTTACCTGGAGAACATGAAGCCGATCCCTGGACCTATGGCGAGGCGCTTAAAGATCAAGATGCTCAGTCTTGGCAAAAGGCGATGAAATCTGAGATTGAATCAATGGATTCAAATCAGGTCTGGAATCTTGTAGCACCGCCCAAAGGTGTAAAAGCCATTGGTTGCAAGTGGGTGTACAAGAGAAAAAGAGGGTCTGACGGGAAGGTTGAAACCTTCAAGGCTAGGCTTGTTGCGAAAGGGTATACTCAGAAAGAAGGGTTCGATTATGAGGAAACCTTTTCGCCGGTAGCTATGCTAAAGTCGATCCGGATTCTTTTGTCTATAGCATCTTATATGGATTATGAGGTGTGGCAAATGGACGTCAAGACAGCATTCTTGAATGGGAATCTTGACGAGACCATTTACATGAGACAGCCAGAAGGTTTCATTAAGAAAGGCCAAGAGCATCTAGTGTGTAAGCTAAACCGATCCATTTATGGATTGAAGCAAGCTTCTAGATCTTGGAACATGCGGTTTGATGAGGTTATCCAGTCTTATGGATTCATTCAAAGCATGGACGAGTCGTGTGTATACCGGAGAAGTGACGGAAACAGTGTGGCGTTTCTCGTGCTTTATGTAGACGACATCCTTCTAATTGGCAACAATGTGAAGATGTTGTCGGACATAAAGGGATGGTTGTCCAAGCAATTCGATATGAAAGACTTAGGACAAGTTGGGCATGTTCTTGGGATCAAGGTTATAAGGGATCGCCGGAAAAGAACATTAAGCTTGTCCCAGGCTTCATATATTGATACGATTCTGCCTCGTTTCAACATGCAGAATTCCAAGAGAGGTGCTCAACCTTTCTGCCATGGAATTCATCTATCTAAAGACATGTGTCCCAAAACACAAAAGGAGATAGATTACATGAAGAAGGTTCCTTATGCTTCGGCAGTAGGAAGTCTAATGTATGCCATGTTGTGCACGAGACCTGATATCTGCTATGCCGTGGGCATGGTAGCTAGATATCAGAGTAACCCTGGACAGGGTCACTGGACTGCTATAAAGAACATACTTAAGTACCTGCGAAGGACTAGGAATTATGTTCTGAGTTACAAAGCGTCCGAGTTGATTCCTATTGGTTACACAGACTCGGATTTCCAATCTGATAAGGATCAGCGAAAGTCTACATCAGGCTATGTGTTCACATTGGGAGGTGGAGCAGTCTCATGGAAGAGTGTTAAGCAGAAATGCATTTCGGACTCTACCATGGAAGCCGAATATGTAGCAGCCTCTGAGGCAGCTAAAGAATCGGTGTGGCTCCGGAACTTCCTTATGGACTTGGATGTGGTTCCTAAAATGCCTAGAGCTATCACAATTTATTGTGACAATAGCGGTGCAGTGGCTAATGCAAAGGAACCACGAGCCCACAATGCGAGTAAACACATAGATCGCAAGTACCACCTGATTAGAGACATCGTCAGGAGAGGCGATGCGGTTGTCACCAAGATTGCATCAGCGGATAACCTGGCTGACCCCTTTACGAAGGCACTTCCAGCGGAAGCGTTCAAGAGACACGTGAAGGGGATGGGTATCGGATGTATGGTAGAGGGCAACTAGAGATTTAGTATAAGTGGGAGATTGATGGAGTTATATTCTAAATGTCTAGTTTAGTGACAATATGGAACTCCTTATCTGTGTTTTTACATTATCTAATAATCAAACTGTCGGCATTTTTTGTCTATCTTATACTTGAATGCAATAGTCCTAGATATATACGTTGTAGACAGTATGGCGTGAGGAGACACGCGGAAGATCATACTGTCGGTTACTCGTATATTATCGAACAGAAGCTCACGACTTAGATGGACAGGGACAATCCATCGGTACGTCGTAGTGTGACTGGGTAATAGTTGGTCTTGACTATTATGTTACACTTGTACACTTGGTGTATTGAGCAGGACCACGGGAGGGCGTTCGATTTATACTAATCGACGTAATCGAACTAGACCTCAGTTATTACGGATAAACGAATTCCTAATCCCTATATAATTATAGGTGCGTTTATCCAATTCTCGGTTCTTTAACTTGCCAATGAGTGAGACTATTTGATTAGTCGAGATACTCGGTAAATTGGGAATCGGAATTGTACACACGGCATGCTATAGATTCTAGACAGGAAACTGTGTCCCGTTTATCGGGTTGATGACGTCCCCGAGATGAGCTCATAAAGTTTATCATGTAAACCCTGCAGGTGGATTTGTTCCACATGATAATGAGGATGAGTGATACTAGTCTCGGATAATAAGAAACGAATTAATTTAATTATTAGTAATTAAATAAATTCGTGGACGTTCGATATCTTAAACACGGGGAAGGTCGTTTATGTAATTTCGGCGGAATTATTATTGTTGAAATAATATTAAAATTAATTTCGGGAATTCAATTATTATTTTATAGTGGAGTTAATAATAATTAAAATTGAAATCGATTAATTAAGGAATTGCGTTTACGTATTTCAAGTTAATTAATATTTCAATTTAGCCCTTAATTAATTTATCCTAAGGTCCCTAACGTAACTCTATATAAACCCCCTCCCGTACTCTCCTAAAACCTAACATTCGCCGCTATTTCATTTTGCTGAGAAAAAACAATTGCGTTAACGCAATTATAATTTTTCTGTGTAAAATTAAATTAGTTTGCGCTAATATTTTTCTCTCAGAGAGAAAAAGATATATTAACGCTGCTGTTGATAGAGAGAGTACAGACGGGAGAACTCCAGCGGATCGTTGCCCACACAACGGTTGGAGAAGGGGATCTGAGGCATACGTTAGAAGCATCTAAGGTCTCAACAATCGACCGAGAGGTATGAGATCGGAACCTTTTATTCCGCAATTATTCGATCTCGTTTTATCTCGTTGAACATACATGAACGTGGATCGGGTTCCGGGGTCGTGGATCGTATTCCTCGACTACTGGGGGTTCTAGGACCTCCGGAACGGTAGTCGGATGAGGAAAAACGACCCGGAAACGAGCCCGGAACAGCAACGTCGCGTTGCTGTTCGCGGACGAACAACGCCCGCTGGTGGGCAAACAGCGACCGCTGTTTGCAGCTCCACCAGCGACCGCTGGACTGCAATCGGCGGGCGCTGATTGGGTACAGTCCAGCTCCGTTTCGCGCGGTTGTCCTCCGGGGCGATGGCTGGGCGTGATTCGGGATAAGGGCTGTTAAGCGAACGAAAGTAGTGACTTCGGAGGTCGACTGGGATGGTTCGGATGTTCGAGCGATCGAACGAACGCATCCTGGGTAGTCGATTTCCAATACGAATTTCCCCGTGTTTAAGATATCGTATGTCCACAAATTAACTTTAATTACTAATAATTAAATTAACTCTAGTGCCACTCATCCTTATTATCATGTGGAACAAATCCACCTGCAGGGTTTACATGATAAACTTTATGAGCTCATCTCGGGGACATCATCAACCCGATAAATGGGACACGGTTTCCTGTCTATAATCTATAGCATGCCGTGTGTACAATTCCGATTCCCAATTTACCGAGAATATTGACTAATCAATTAGTCTCACTCACTAGTAAGTCAAAGAACCGAGAACTGGACACACGCACCTATAATTATATAGGGATTAGGAATTCGTATATCCGTAATATCTGAGGTCTAGTTCGATTACTGCGATTAGTATAAATCGAACGCCCTCCCGTGGTCCTGCTCAATACACCAAGTGTACGAGTGTAACATGATAGTCAAGACCGACTATCTACCAGTCACACTACGACCTACCGATGGATTGTCCATGTCCATCTAAGTCGTGAGCTACTGTTCGATAGTATACGAGTAACCGACAGTATGATCTTCCGTGTGTCTCCTCACGCCATACTGTCTACATACTCGTTTCTTATTAGAACTTAAATCCTACCGTTTAAAAAACATTTATCATCTCCCACTGCAACGGCTGTTACCTTAACAGTATTGCCCATGTAGGTTATAACTTCTTGTTGCTTGAGAGGACAATTAAAACTCCCAGTATCCAAACTGCTTACAACGGAAGCACTTGCCCCTTGGGCTTGCTTGTCCCATTCCGTGGTCAAGATATATTAGGCCCACTGGTTTCCGTATTTGCTTCTTCTTCCTTTTGCCGCCCGAAGGCCTAGGAAGAGCCAATTTATCAGCCACAAGTGTTTTGAGAGCCCTTAAAGATTCCCTCAGCCGCTTGAAGTTCAACCAGGAGCTCCGCCAATGAATAAGACCTCTTATTCATATTTTAGTTCAGGCGGAACTGCTCAAAACTTCTCGGCAGAGACTGGAGCACAAAATCAACCTGGGTTACCCCATTGATAATTGTTCCCAGAATCTCTATCTCATTAAGATAGCCCATCATTCTATGAATGTGATCCCTCACGGGCGTTCATTCCGACATGATGGCTGTCATGAGTTGCCTCATTTCATCTTGCCCGGCTGTCCTGTCTTGATAACCAAAAACTTCTTGAGGTTAAGCATCATATCACAGGTAATGGTCATGGCATGATCCCGATGTCGCAGCACATTTGACATGAAAACCATAATGTTGCTCCGCGTCATCTCATAGCCTTGATCCATTTCCAATGAGCTTCCTTTCCTCAGTAGTGGAAGCATCATTTGGTTCAGCAGGTCAATTGACTTGGAGTACATATTTGTACTCCTCTGCAGTTAGGACAATGTCCAAGTTTCTTTTCCAATCCATACAATCAGGTTCAGTGAGTTTGTTGACTTTTAATGGGAATAATACCATATAAAACAAACAATGAGTTTAATTCGATATCATTTCCCTCAAGTGATATCATTAAACTACCAATCATTTCTAAAATCCCATCAGACATAGCAAGCCACGTTCTTGTGGACGTTTACCAGTCCAAATGATTTTATGATTGGATTTCACTTCGGTCGTACATCATTATAGCAGTGACTCCGATGGGGAGGATACTATAAAGCGTACCTAAGTGTGTACCATTTCTCAGTACTGAGTCCACCGCTCGGGAACCACATGTCCACCGCAAGCCACGTTCTTGTGGACGTTTACGTTGACATGCGGTCCTCCACGACTTACTATAACTGTCGAGCCTCAATTAATCCCAAAGTTCCGTTTCCATTTAGCAAGCCACGTTCTTGTGGACGTTTACTAAAACAAACAACTTTATTAATTGAATCTCACTTATTTAAATGTCATAGAGTCTTAATTAACCCAAAGTACCGTTTCCATTTAGCAAGCCACGATAGTGTTGACGTTTACTAAAACAAACAACTTTGTTAATTGACTCCTACATTTATTAATTTTCACAATTTTATTAATCAAAGCTTGATATCTCGTAAGTGAAACTCGAAGTTTCTAACCAGCGATCAATCATGCAATTGAGCCCTATCTCTCACAAAGTGAGGGAGCCAATCAGACAATCGATCTGGTCATCGAATGACTCGAATGTCTCTAATCTGTGTCATCGACATAACCAAGCGCTTTGGCTCCATTCAACTCCCCGGGGTGAGAATGAGTCGAGTTGAAATTAGTCTTTGAATGACAGATTAGGCATTGCTTTTGAGAAATATAATTGTTCAATTTTATAAGTGGATTTTAAATTCGAATTTTGATCCAGTGATATCCGTGTGTCGACTTTATCTGATAGGGAGGATGACACTAAATCCAACTCGTAAGTGACACACATCACTATCAAAACAGAGAATGGAGACCGCGGGATTGTTTCCAATCCCTCTCCCACTTAGTATTTTACGAAAAAGGGATTAACATGCATAATAAATAAAGCATAATAAAAGCACGTAAACACACAAAAAGCGTTTAACGTGGCCCCAATTATTATGGCCTTAAATATCTTGAATGCACGTCTTCTCGGATCTTCGTCTCGTTGCTCGTCTCGGTCTCGATCCACCACCGACTCGTCTAAGTGCCAAGAGACGAACCCCTCCCACTGGAGTATCGTCCCAGGCCTCGACAATCGTTCCGTGGTATCCGTCGAACCCCCGAAGCATCGCTGCCAAGCTTAGGGCAGCGGGCGCTACCCTATATCTAGCGCTCGCTGGAGAAGCTCCGGGCAGCGGGCGCTGTTCGTGCACAGATTGCTGCGGGTTCGACTTCTCGACCCTCGTTCGTCCGGCCTTCGATCTTCTCTCGATTCACCAAGTAGCAGCAACATTACATAAGTAAGCTAACTACTTCCGGCATCGATCCTATACAGATTGATCGATCCTATACATTTCCGGATTTAACGAAAACGAAAATAGAACCTAAACGACTCAACCCGTCGTTTTAACTATTACAAACATGCAACGATTCTAAACCAAAACGATCTCGACAAGTCCGAGAGTTTAACAAACCACAAACATACAGCACAAAAACAATGGCCATAATAATCGGGTTCAATCCTGCAAAACAAGTCTCGCAAAAATACAACGAATCGACAAAACCGGCTCTGATACCAATTGTTGGAAATCGACTACCCGGGATGCGTTCGTTCGATCGCTCGAACATCCGAACACTCCCAGTCGACTTCCGGAAGCGTTGCTCCGTTCACGAAACAGCCCGTGTGCCAAATCACGCCCAGCCATCGCCCCGGAGGACAACCGCGTGACAAGCCCGCTGATCTGTCTCGGGCAGCGGGCGCTGCCCTTAACCAGCGGTCGCTGGAAAGGCTCCTGGCAGCGGGCGCTGCCAGCCTTCCAGCGGGCGCTGTTCGTCTGCGAACAGCAGCGCGTTCTGCTGTTCCGGGCTCGTTTCCGGTCCGTTTTTCCTCTTCCGACTACCGATCCGAAGGTCCTTGAACCCCCAGTAGTCGAGGAACACGATCCACGACACCTGAAACCCGATCTTAGATCCGATGTATTTTCAACGAGAAAGAAATCGAATAAAAGCGGAATTAGGGTTCGATTTCTTATACCTTTGTCGCGTGATTCGGAGAAGCCGAATTGTTGAGACCACGAAGCCTTCCGGTGTATGTCTCTATCCCCGATGTTCAGCCGTTGAGTGGGCAACGATCCGCTGAACCTTCCTCTTCTCCTTTCTCTCTTGAACCCACCGTAGAAATAATATCCTCTGTCTCAGAAATATATTTGCGCAAGCAAAATTATTTCTACAGAATTATTACTGCGCTAATCTGAATTAATTAACCAGAGGAAAATTAATTGCGCAAGGTTTTATTTTCTCTACAGAATTAATTATAGCGGCGTAGTGTAGGTTTTGATCTTCTGTCTCAGAAATATAATTGCGCTAGCAATTAATTTCTCCAGAAAATAATAACAATGCTGATCTATTTATTTTTTACAGAAAAATAATTGCGCAAACAATTTATTTATCTCCGCAAAAATAAAATAGCTGCGTTTCTTAGTTTTAGAGAAAGAGAGGGTGAGGTATTTATAGAGGTACACCAGGGACCTTATGGAAATTAATTATTAGGCTAAATTGTAATTTAATTAACTCGGCGTCCTAAAAGGCAAACCTTAATTAAATTCCACAATTTTAATTATAATTAATTCCACTATAAAATTATAATTGAATTCCCAATAATTAATTTATATTATTTCAACAATAATAATTCATTACATATACGACTTTCCCCGTGTTTAAGATATCGTATGTCCACAAATTAACTTTAATTACTAATAATTAAATTAACTCTAGTACCACTCATCCTTATTATCATGTGGAACAAATCCACCTGCAGGGTTTACATGATAAACTTTATGAGCTCATCTCGGGGACATCATCAACCCGATAAACGGGACACGGTTTCCTGTCTATAATCTATAGCATGCCGTGTGTACAATTCCGATTCCCAATTTACCGAGAATATTGACTAATCAATTAGTCTCACTCACTAGTAAGTCAAAGAACCGAGAACTGGACACACGCACCTATAATTATATAGGGATTAGGAATTCGTATATCCATAATATCTGAGATCTAGTTCGATTACTGCGATTAGTATAAATCGAACGCCCTCCCGTGGTCCTGCTCAATACACCAAGTGTACGAGTGTAACATGATAGTCAAGACCGACTATCTACCAGTCACACTACGACGTACCGATGGATTGTCCCTGTCCATCTAAGTCGTGAGCTACTGTTCGATAGTATACGAGTAACCGACAGTATGATCTTCCGCGTGTCTCCTCACGCCATACTGTCTACAACGTATACATCAAGGACTATTGCATTAGATGCAATCATGCTTGAATCATATCTCGAATTAAGGTATAGATAAGGAGTTCCGTATTTGCACTAAACTAGACATTTAGAATACAACTCCATTAGATGGTACGTTCAATGATGAGTTACTCGGACTTACCTACTATGTTATGGGGATATGCCTTGGAAACAGCGGCGTACATTCTCAACATGGTTCCAACAAAAACGGTACCCACAACACCCATGGAACGATGGAGCGGGCGCAAGCCTAGTTTGTGACACCTTCGGATCTGGGGATGTCGAGCACATGTGTTGCGACAAGGGGCTAGAACCTAGATCAGAATTATGGCTGTTTGTAGGATACCCGAAAGGAACTAAGGGTGGCATGTTCTGTAGTCCTACGGACCAGAAGATCGTTATAAGTACTAACGCTCGGTTCTTAGAGGAAGACTATGTCATGGACCACAAGCCCAAAAGTGACATAATACTTGATGAGTTGAGAGGTAACAATGAAGACCTAGATACAGCCGAACCGAGTAGTGATACACCACTAGAACCTGCACCTACTGTCACTGTTAATACACAGGGTGAGTCTTCGGACTCTGGACCTGGAGTTCATGAAATCGATCCCTGGACCTATGGCGAGGCGGTACAAGATATAGATGCGCCTTCTTGGAAGAAAGCGATGAAATCCGAAATTGAATCTATAGAACCACCAAACGGCGTAAAGCCAATTGGGTGTAAATGGGTCTACAAGAGAAAGAGAGGATCTGACGGAAAGGTTGAAACCTTTAAAGCTCGGCTTGTTGCGAAAGGATATACTCAGAAAGAGGGAATCGATTATGAGGAGACCTTTTCGCCGGTAGCCAAGATAAAGTCAATCCGGATTCTCTTATCCATAGCAGCTCATATGGACTATGAGGTGTGGCAAATGGATGTTAAGACAGCTTTCCTAAATGGAAGTCTTCACGAGACGATTTATATGAAACAACCAGAAGGATTCATTGCTAAGGGGCGAGATCATCTAGTGGGCAAGCTTAATCGATCCATTTATGGATTGAAACAAGCCTCGAGATCGTGGAACCTGCGGTTTGATGAAGTAGTCCAATCTTTTGGATTCAATCAAAGCATAGACGAATCGTGTGTGTATTGGAAACGTGATGGGAAGAAGGTGGTGTTTCTCGTGCTTTATGTAGATGACATCCTCCTCATTGGCAACAGTGTGAAGATGTTATCAGACATAAAGGGATGGTTGTCTAGAAAATTCGATATGAAAGATTTGGGAGAAGTTGGACATGTTCTAGGGATCAAGGTTATAAGGGATCGCCCGAATAGAACATTGTACCTTTCCCAGCAATCTTTCATAGACACGATTCTGGCTCGTTTTAACATGCAAGATTCCAAGAAGGGTGAACTGCCCTTCAGTAAAGGAACTTATCTTTCTAAGGAGATGTGTCCTCGGACACAGAAGGAGAAAGATAGAATGAAAGCGGTTCCCTACGCTTCGGCTGTGGGAAGCTTGATGTATGCAATGTTATGCACGAGGCCTGATATCTGCTATGCAGTTGGCGTAGTAGCGAGATATCAGAGTAATCCTGGAGAGGCTCATTGGACTGCCGTAAAGAGCATTTTCAAGTATTTGCGAAATACTAAGGATTATGTTCTGAGTTACGGAGCAGACAATCTGATTCCTTTGGGTTACACGAATTCGGATTTCCAAGCTGATAAGGACCGGCGTAAGTCGACATCAGGCTATGTGTACACTTTGGGAGGTGGAGCCGTATCATGGAAGAGTGTTAAGCAAAAGTGCATTTCAGACTCTACCATGTGTTGGAGTTGTGTACTTAATGTCTAGATTTAAGTAACGATAAACTCCCGGTCATAGCATTTAATCTATTTAAATTAATAAACAGTCGTTTGCTTTTAATTATTATTAATTAAATATATGCAAATCATAGTCCTAGATTCTATACGTTGTAGTTAGTATGGTGTGCGACGCCACACAGAAGATCATACTATCGGTTACTCGTATTTAATCAAACAGTGGCTCACGACCTAGATGGACCCGGACCAATCCATCGGTATAGTCGTTGTGTGAGAGAGAAAATAATTTGTCTTAATTATTTTATCACACTTGTGCACTTGGTGTATTGAGCGGATCGTTGAGATTCATCGATTAGGATTGCCGGCGATAATCGATTCGAGTCTCAGTGTATTTTATTCTTAATCCCCGATATTGTTGCGGGTGTGTATATTCAATATAAGTGACTTTGATTTACCAAAGAAATTAACCGATTTAATTATTGGGTTAATTACCGGTTAAGTTGGGTCACTATATTTTATATATGGCATGCCGTGAATGATTGACTGGACAGTGTATCCCGGAAGGGTTGATAATATCCCCGAGATGAGTTCATAAGGAATTATTGTGTAAACCTCATGAGTGGATTCGTTCCGCACAATAATTAAGGTTGAATGGTACTAGTCTCGGATTCAAGAGATGAATAAATTAATTAGCAATAAATTAATTTTATTCATGGATATTTAAATCTTAAATACACGGAATAAATAATACTACCGGAGAAATATTATTTGATATAATATGGTTTAATATTGGGAGTGCAATTAATTTATATAGTGGAAAATAAATTAATTAATATTAATGGGAGATTAATAGATTTGGGCTTGGGCTCAATTTAATCATTAATATTGGAAGCCCAATATTCCACCTCCTTTATATCCCCTACGTAGCCTATAAAAGCACTACATGGTCTTCTCTATTCTACACAACATACATAATAACACAAGATCATAATTCTCCTAGAGAGAGAAAGTAGAGAGAGAGAGAAGAGGATCCATAAGCTTGGAGGATCGTCGCCCACCCGACGTTCAAGCTAGTGCAAGGAATACGTGGGAAGATCGTAAGGTCATCAACTTAGATTCGTTTCTCCGTACAACGAATTAAAAGGTAAAATCATATACTCCCTTCTATGATTTTATGTGGATTAATAGTGATACATACATGAACGCACGATCCGGGTAAACGACGAACTTCGGGGACGGGGATTCGAGATCCCCGACGAAGGTTCGAAGGACCCTCGGCTGGGAGCCGAGGGGTGCGATCGAGCCCTAGGGCATCGATCGCGGGGCCCACACGAGGACGCCCCGGCTGGACGCCGGGGCACGCGATCGACCGTGGGGTCGATCGCCGGGCGAGCCGCGGCTGGGCCGCGGCGGGTGCGATAGGCGCACCGCCCTCCTCGGCGGTGGCGGTGAGTCGCCGGACTCACCGCCGGGGGCTGTTCGGAACAGCCCCACGGGGATGCGCGTGCATCCCCGTCGATCGCTAGGGTTAGCGATCGCAAGCCCCGTGCGGGGGCTCGGCTGGGCGCGCGGGTTCGTCCCGTGCGGTGCTCGGTCGAGCTCCGGCTCGTACGGTGGTTCGCGGTTGGATCTCCGGCGACGGGTTTTCGGTCGGGTTGTCGGTTTCCGCAAATTTAGATAACCCGGGATATCGAATTCCAGCAATTGGTATCAGAGCGTTTGGTTTCGTGTTCATGTATGTGTTCAATTGTGTTCTACCTTGCAGGGATTCCGACTATCATGGTTTAATTAATTGTTAATTATTGGTTTAATTAATTGCTATTTAATTTACCATGATTGTTCGTTTATTAAACTCTCGGACATGTCGAGATTCGTTTTGTGTGGATGAATGCTTGTAATAGTAAAAATTCGGGGGTTGACCGAATTTAGGATTTATTATTACGTTCTATGTTTTCCGGAAAGTGTATAGGGTCGATTTCATGTATAGAATCGATACCGGAATTGTAAATTTATTTCTTGTAATTTATTTACGTTGGATCCATGCCGAGACGACCGCCGGAGAACCCATGAGACGAAGGGAGAAGAAGAGAGGGTAAACTAGGGCTTGGGATCGATGGGATCGATCCCATGGAGATCGATCGGAGGGGCTGCCCGCGGGGCTCCTCGGCCACGCCGGCCACCGGAGGTGGTGGCGCGTGGGCTGGGGATGGCGGAGGTGGTGGTCCCGGCCGGCGATCAAGGTGGGGGGGCGCGGGGTCCTCGTGATCTCGTGCTACTCCTACCTAGATTCACTTTCCTAATTGATTCAAGTTTTCCTACTTTGAGTATTCCTAAGTATGGGAACTCTCATGGAGATAGGAAAAGAATTAATTAATATTATTTATTTCCTTATTCTATTATGGAAGTCTTCTAGAATATTTCAAGTTCTACTTGGAATAGGAATCTAGAGATTTAATAGAATTAGATAGGAAAATAATTAATTAGTAAATTAATTTATTTCTATTTGATTATTCCTATTTTATGGGAATTTTCATGGACATGGAAATTAATTAATCTTGGAAAGTAGAAGAGTCCTAATTTATTTTATTTCCTTATTCTATTATAGAAGTCTTCTAGAATATTCCAAGTTTGACTTGGATAGATTATTCTAGAGATTTAATAGAATTAGATAGGAAAATAAATAAATAAAAATATTAATAATATTTAATTTTATTTTTGATTTATTCGATTGACTTAATTTTCGAATTGAGTATCTTTTGGATTTATTAAAAATAAATAGATTTAAATATTGGGATTAATATTCTCGTCACATGGAGCATTCAAGAACGAAGACTGAAGACTAGAAGACGCATACGGAGATGGAATAAAGCCATGATAGTCGGAAGATAATTTTTTCTAGCATTATTTTGACTATGTGATATGTGCTTTATTGCTTGTATGCATGCTTATGTGTTTAATTATGCATTAGATAGCGTATGCCTTTGTTATAAAAAGCTAAGTGGGAGCGGGGATGGAAACATTCCCATGGTCTCCATTACTGTTCTCTTGGTGACTCTTATGGACTTTTGAAGTTCGTATAGATGTGTCATTGGAGGAGAATTCTTGTAATTCCTCTTACGAGAAACATTGATTAAGTTTATCAAACAATGCCTAATTTGTCTTTCTGAAACTGACTTCAAGTCGACTCATTCTCACCCCGGGGAGTGGAATGAAGCCAAAGCCACTTGGTCATGTGGATGACACAAATTAGAGGCAGTCGTACCATTCTTTGAAAGATGGATCGATTGTCTGCTCGGCTCCCTCATCTAATGAGAGATAGGGTTGTTCGCATGGTGAATCACTGGTTAGAAACTTCGAGTTTCACTTATGATTCTCCGCGTCTTGATTTACAAAATCGAATGCTTCAAGTAATTGGATGTCAATTGTAAAAATCTTTTGGTGTAGTAAACGTCCATACTATCGTGGCTTGCTGCATTGAATGGGATTTTGGAACGATTGATGTAGACAGTTATAGAAGGGAGTGAAGGAAACGTAGGTTAACGTAAACGTCCACACTATCGTGGCTTGCGGTAACATGCGAATCTTAAACAAACTTCTTAGTATTGAGTAATGGTTTACACTTAGGTACGCTCTATTGTATTCTTCCCATCGAAGTAACGCTATAGTGATGTACGACCAAAGCAAATCTAATTGCTAAATCATTTGGATGGGTAAACGTCCACACTATCGTGGCTTGCCTTATCTGATGGGATTTTAGATGTGATTAGTGATTTAATGATATTATTTGAGGGAGATAATATCGGATATTAAATTGATTGTTTGTTTAAATGTGCTTATAGGTTTAGAGAATAGCTATGAATCCACTTTCTATGATACTCAAGGAGCATAAGCTCACTGGCCCCAACTATATTGATTGGAAGAGAAATTTAGACATTGTCCTAACTTCGGAGGAGTACAAGTTTGTACTCCATGAAGTGTGCCCTGCTGAGCCAACTGCTGCCTCAACTGATGAGGAAAAACTGACATATCGGAAGTGGAAAAAGGCTGATGAAATGGCTAGGTGTTATATTTTGGCTTCCATGTCAAATGTACTCCAAACCCAACATGAGTCGATGGACACTGCCTATGATATGATGTTTAACCTCAAGGAGATGTTTGGGGAGCAAGATCGTGCGGCAAGGCAAGAAGCCATGAGAGTCCTCATGTCGACTACTCAATCTGAAGGAACGCCCGTTGGGGAGCACGTTCTTAAGATGATGAGTTTGTTGAATGAACTTGAGGTCCTAGGAGCTTCTATTGATGCTGAGACGCAAGTCGACATCATACTCCAGTCTCTGGCCCCTAGTTTTGAGCAGTTTCGTATGAGTTATAATATGGGTAAACTATCTTATACTTGATGGAATTCGGTATCCCGGGCCATTAAAAAAATTGCGGAAAATAATAACCCAACCGAAATCCTCTCGCCGGAAACCGATCACGAGCACTACGGTATCCGGAGCTCAACCGGAGAATCGCCGCGGGGTGAACCCGCGGCCGAAACCCTAGCCGAGCCCCACCGCGGGGCTCGCGATCGAAATCGATCGCGTGGGGCTGCCTAGCAGCCCCCGGCGGTGATTCCGGCGACTCACCGCCACCACCGTCCGGGGAGGGAGCCCCCAGCCGCGGCGCGAAGCCGCGGCAGCCCCCAGCGATCGACCCTAGGTCGATCGCTCGCCCCGGCGTCCAGCCGGGGCTCCCCTCGTGTGATCGCTACCGGCGATCGATGCCCTAGGGCTCGATCGCCACCCCTCGGCTCCCAACCGAGGGTCCTTTGAACGTTCGCCGGGGATCTCGAATCCCCGTCCCCGAAGTTCGTCGTTTACCCGGATCGTGCGTTCATGTATGTATCACAATTAATCCACATAAAATCATAGAAGAGAGTGTATGATTTTACCTTTTGATTCGTTGTGCGGAGAAACGGAATCAAGATGATGACCTTACGATCTTCCCACGTATTCCTTGCACTAGCTTGAACGTCGGTTGGCGACGATCCTCCAAGCTTATGGATCCTCTTCTCTCTCTCTCTACTTTCTCTCTCTAGAAGAATTATGATCTTCAAGTTATGATGTGTGTAGAAAAGAGAAGACCATGTAGTGCTTTTATAGGCTACGTAGGGGATCTAAAGGAGGTGGAATATTGGGCTTCCAATATTAATGATTAAATTGAGCCCAAGCCCAAATCTATTAATCTCCCATTAATATTAATTAATTTATTTTCCACTATATAAATTAATTGCACTCCCAATATTAAACCATATTATATCAAATAATATTTCTCCGGTAGTATTATTTATTCCGTGTATTTAAGATTTAAATATCCATGAATAAAATTAATTTATTGCTAATTATTTATATTCATCTCTTGAATCCGAGACTAGTACCATTCAACCTTAATTATTGTGCGGAACGAATCCACTCATGAGGTTTACACAATAATTCCTTTTGAACTCATCTCGGGGATATTATCAACCCTTACGGGATACACCGTCCGGTCAATTATTCACGACATGCCATATATAAAATATAGTGACCCAACTTAACCGGTAATTAACCCAATAATTAAATCGGTTAATTCCTTTGGTAAATCAAAGTCATTTATATTAAATATACACACCCGCAATAATATCGGGGATTAAGAATAAAATACACTGAGACTCGAATCGACTATCGCCGGCAATCCTAATCGATGAATCTCAACGATCCGCTCAATACACCAAGTGTACAAGTGTGATAAAATAATTAAGATAAATTATTTTCTCTCTCACACAACGACTATACCGATAGATTAGTTCGTGTCCATCTAGGTCGTGAGCAACTGTTCGATTAAATACGAGTAACCGATAGTATTATCTTCTGTGTGCCCATGCACACCATACTAACTACAACGTATAAAATCCAGAACCATGGTTTGCATTTATTTAATTATCAAGTAATTAAAAGCAAAACAATTGTTCGTTAATTTAATAGATTAAATGCTATGACGGGGAGTTTACCGTTACTTAAATCTAGACATTAAGTACACAACTCCAACAATCTCCCACTTGTACTAAGGTCTAGTCATTTCCTCCAAACTCCCGGTTCCCATACTCATCACGTGCTTTAAAGTGTACTTCCGAGAAGTACTATGTGAGTGAGCAATCTAGGTTGCCGCTCTGAAGTTATCTTGGTGACTACTACGTCGTCTCCCCTGACGATGACTCGTATCAGGTGGTACTTGCTCTATGTGTTAACATCACTTTTGACTTATGACCTCTTCTAGTTTACCGTGCACCACTATCCAATAGCCTTTGGTAAACTAAGAGTCATATCCAAGTCAAGAGGTTATCCCGGAACTTAACCAAAACTTCCGCTGCCTCTGAGGCTGCCATTCGGTTATGAGAGAGTCCGAGAAGCGTCCCGCTTATCACTCTTTCACTTCATGGTTCCACCTCTTTCTAAAAGTGAACACATAGCCTGATATCGACTTTCACTGGTCCTTCTCTGATTTTTGGATCTGAGAATCTGTAATCTAAGAAGATTTCGTCTTGCTCAAGTCAGTACTATGAAAGTACTCTTGCGGCATTCGAACATCCCTTATCCAGATTACTTTGATATCCTCCCACTACGCAAACTGCATAGTTGATATCAGGTTCTTGTTTTACAACATTGCATCTATAAAGCTTTCCATACTTGAAGTATAGGAAACTGCTTTGTCCTCATCTATCTCCTTCATGTGTTCGAACACATAACCTTTAAATAGACGTTTATTCTGTCTCTGAAAGGCAATAACCTTTCTCAGAAGTATGCATGTTAAAAACAAACCTTAATCGTACAAGATATCTAGGAGAAGTACAATGTTCTTATCTCTAGATCATAAGACCTTAAGAATATGTCTAACTTCTTCTCAATCTTATATCTCGATTTATTTAGACAACCATTATTTTATGTCTAACTTGAAATGTTATCTACATAAAATCTCCGAGAAACACCACCTCGTTTCCATTACGTTTTTCAATACACCTTTCGTCTTTGCCTTTTGATGAATCCATTAAATGGACTATCCCATCAATTCGCAAGTTCCACGACTCATAGCTTTATTTCAATCCATAAATGGATTTACTAAGCTTGTACTCTAAATGATCTAGCCTCTTAACAATAATCCTTATTGTTCCAAGCAGGCACATTTAGATCCAGTACTGCCCTTATGCAGAGCTAGGGGTCGATTTCATCTTTACTAGATCCAGAGTCCGAACTCCTCTAGTCTTATGAATATCTCTGGTTGTCCGACAACCTTCCACTGCAATGGCGTCCTGGTGTATAACAGTAATAACAATAGGTGCAGTATGTGGTGCACTTCTACTCGGTTTGGCTGGTTCCTAGTCTTTTGTCCTTCTTCTCATTTCAAGGTATTACGTCAATTTAGGCTTTGTGGTCCATCTAATAGTCTTCCTCCATGAACCGGACGAGAGACGTCCCTCTGGTTCGTAGTACTATAGAACACACAATACTTCGTTCATCTAGGATATCCTACAACCATATTCAATATGCCGTTGTGTCCAGGAATATCCATAGAACATAGGTGGTTCCGAACAACTTGTTCTTTTACTATTAGATCTCCATTTCTTATTTACAACGCACCATCTCTACACGTAAGTGTATGGCGCGGTCCTTTGGGATTGAATCCCAATCTTTGATTATGCTATGTGTTATTCAGATAGGTGATGGCCTCCGCGACCGAGTCGCAGGCTCCTAATGGATATACTTTGATGGTTCTCCATAATAGCTTTGTGTCCATTGACTAGTCAAAACACTTTGCTTTTATGGCACATTAAGTATTCTAATCCATCACCGAGTATTCTTTGAGAGAATTTCTCGTACCTTTCTAATTTACACATATGTCTGCATATCTAATCATTTCCAATACTTGTCTGAATTCTATCCTTTGTCCAGAAAGGTTTACTTAGATGTATTATCCTTCAAATTAAACCCTTAGGTCGGAAGGTCCATTCCTTCAACTTTAATTGATCAAATCAATTTCGACCATTTGAATCTTATTTGAAAAATACTACTAAGTATAAGAATTCACAAGTATAATGATTAATAAAGAAATATCTAACAAGAAAAACAAGTTATAGAACGGTTTGTTGCATCGTGGTAGACTAAGGATTCATCATTCATATATTGCTATCTAATGTACCAGAATAGATAATGCCATTATTTCTTATCAAAATCATCCAATGATTAAAGAAATAAAATATCCATTCATTAATAATAGAAATCCAGAACAAAACATTCTTTCTAAAATAAAGGGGTACATAATCCAATAACTTTGAAATGAAATCCTATTTAACTACTAAAGCAGATAAATGTCTTCCACCGTAACCGCTGCCTCCTCTACAGCTTTTGCCTATGTAGACTCGAATTCTTCCTCACTAAGTCGCCGGGTTTTCTGGAACCCCTGCATTCAAAATGCACATACCGTCAGTGGTTCCATATCTACACACCAGAATTCTGGTAGATAATACCGCTGACTATGTTTTTACGACCAAAGAAGAATTCGTACCTTTGAGAGGACATTCAGACTTCCAGTGTCCCATCTTGTTGCATCGGAAGCACTTACCCTTTGGCTTTGCAGCCCCCATTTGTGGTACAGTCCTCTTGACACCACTGGGTTTCCGGGTTTGCTTCCTTCTCTTGCCCCTACCTCCACCAGGCTTAAAGCCTTTGGACTTGGTAGCTACAAGCGCTTGAGACTTGCCCTTCTTGTAGATCCCCTCTGCCGCCTTCAGTTCAGTCAGGAGTTGCGCAAGAGAATAAGATAGTTTACCCATATTATAACTCATGCGAAACTGCTCAAAACTAGGGGTCAGAGACTGGAGTATGATGTCGACTTGCGTCTCAGCATCAATTTGAGCTCCTAGGATCTCAAGCTCATTTAACAGACCCATCATCTTAAGAACGTGCTCCCCTACGGGTGTTCCTTCAGACTGAGTAGTTGTCATGAGGACTCTCATGGCTTCTTGCCTTGCCGCACGATCTTGCTCCCCAAACATCTCCTTGAGGTTAAACATCATATCATAGGCAGTGTCCATCGACTCATGTTGGGTTTGGAGTACATTTGACATGGAAGCCAAAATATAACACCTAGCCATTTCATCAGCCTTTTTCCACTTCCGATATGTTAGTTTTTCCTCATCAGTTGAGGCAGTCGTGGGCTCAGCAGGGCACACTTCATGGAGTACGAACTTGTACTCCTCAGAAGTTAGGACAATGTCTAAATTTCTCTTCCAATCAATGTAGTTGGGGCCAGTGAGCTTATGCTCCTTGAGTATCATAGAAAGTGGGTTCATAGTTATTCTCTAAACCTATAAGCACATTTAAACAAACAATCAATTTAATATCCGATATTATCTCCCTCAAATAATATCATTAAATTACTAATTACATCTAAAATCCCATCAGGTAAGGCAAGCCACGGTGTGTGGACGTTTACCCACCCAAACGATTTAGCAATTAGATTTGCTTTGGTCATACATCATTTATAGCGGAACCTCGGTGAGAGGAATACTATAAAGCGTATCTAAGTGTAAACCATTACTCAGCACCAAAGGAAATCGTTTGGAATTGCTACATCACCGCAAGCCACGTTGTGTGGACGTTTACGACAACTTCACAAATCTTCACAATTCCTTACAACTGTCTACATCAATTAATCCAAAATCCGTCAGTATAGCAAGCCACGTTGTGTGGACGTTTACTATACTAAGAGACTTTTATAATTGACTCCCAATTACAAGATGCATTCGATTTTGTAAATCAAGACGCGGAGAATCATAAGTGAAACTCGAAGTTTCTAACCAGTGATTCACCATGCGAACAACCCTATCTCTCATAAAATGAGGGAGTCGAGCAGACAATCGATCCATCTATCAAAGAATGGTACGACTGCCTCTAATTTGTGTCATTCACATGACCAAGTGGCTTTGGCTCCATTCCACTCCCCGGGGTGAGAATGAGTCGACTTGAAGTCAGTTTCAGAAAGACAAATTAGGCATTGTTTGATAAACTTAATCAATGTCTCTTGTAAAAGGAATTACAAGAATTCTCCTCCAATGACACATCTATACGAACTTCAAAAGTCCATAAGAGTCACCATGAGAACAATAATGGAGACCATGGGAATGTTTCCATCCCCGCTCCCACTTAGCTTTTTATAACAAAGGGATACGCTATCTAATGCATAATTAAACACATAAGCATGCATACAAGTAATAAAGCACATATCACATAGTCAAAATAAGCTAGAAAATTATTTTCCGACTATCATGGCTTTATTCCATCTCCGTATGCGTCTTCTAGTCTTCAGTCTTCGTTCTTGAATGCTCCATGTGACGAGAATATTAATCCCAATATTTAAATCTATTTATTTTCAATAAATCCAAAAGATACTTAATTCGAAAATTAAGTCAATCGAATAAATCAAAAATAAAATTAAATATTATTAATATTTTTATTTTTATTTTTTTTATTTATTTTCCTATCTAATTCTATTAAATCTCTAGAATAATCTATCCAAGTCAAACTTGGAATATTCTAGAAGACTTTCTATAATAGAATAAGGAAATAAAATAAATTGGGACTCTTCTACTTTCCAAGATTAATCAATTTCCATTACTATGAAAATTCCCATAAAATAGGAATAATCAATTAGGAAATAAATCAATCCTAAATTAACTTTTATTCCTTTCCAATTCTATTAAATCTCTAGGATCCTATTCCAAGTAGAACTCGGAATACTCTAGAAGATTTCCATAATAGAATAAGGAATAAAAATAATTCCAATTAATTCTTTTCCTATCTTCATGAGAGTTCCCAAAGTTAGGAATACTCAAAATAGGAAAACTTGAATCAATTAGGTAAGTAGAATCTTGGTAGGATTAGGAGTAGCACGGGTTGGGGATCCCCGCACCACCCCCTACCGCCGACCACCACCACCGCCGGGTACCACCGCCGCCGTCCCCCAGCCACGCGCCACCACCACCAGTGGCCGGCGTGGCCGGAAACCCTAACGGGCAGCCCCGGGCGTGGGGTCGATCGATCCTCATGGGGATCGATCATGGGGATGATCGACCCCCCCGGTTTTTCGTCCTCTTCGTCTTCTTCGTCTCATGAGTTCTCCGGCGGTCGTCTCGGCATCGATCCAACGTAAATAAATTACAAGAAATAAATTTACAATTCCGGTATCGATTCTATACATGAAATCGACCCTATACATTTTCCGGAAAACATAGAACGTAATAATAAATCCTAAATTCGGTCAACCCCCGAATTTTTACTATTACAAGCATTCATCCACACAAAACGAATCTCGACATGTCCGAGAGTTTAATAAACGAACAATCATGGTAAATTAAATAGCAATTAATTAAACGAATAATTAACAATTAATTAAACCATGATAGTCGGAATCCCTGCAAGGTAGAACGCAATTGAACACATACATGAACACGAAACCAAACGCTCTGATACCAATTGATGGAATTCGGTATCCCGGGCCATTAAAAAAATTGCGGAAAATAATAACCCAACCGAAATCCTCTCGCCGGAAACCGATCACGAGCACTACGGTATCCGGAGCTCAACCGGAGAATCGCCGCGGGGTGAACCCGCGGCCGAAACCCTAGCCGAGCCCCACAGCGGGGCTCGCGATCGAAATCGATCGCGTGGGGCTGCCTAGCAGCCCCCGGCGGTGAGTCCGGCGACTCACCGCCACCACCGTCCGGGGAGGGAGCGCCCAGCCGCGGCGCGAAGCCGCGGCAGCCCCCAGCGATCGACCCTAGGTCGATCGCTCGCCCCGGCGTCCAGCCGGGGCTCCCCTCGCGTGATCGCTACCGGCGATCGATGCCCTAGGGCTCGATCGCCACCCCTCGGCTCCCAACCGAGGGTCCTTTGAACGTTCGCCGGGGATCTCGAATCCCCGTCCCCGAAGTTCGTCGTTTACCCGGATCGTGCGTTCATGTATGTATCACAATTAATCCACATAAAATCATAGAAGAGAGTATATGATTTTACCTTTTGATTCGTTGTGCGGAGAAACGGAATCAAGATGATGACCTTACGATCTTCCCACGTATTCCTTGCACTAGCTTGAACGTCGGGTGGGCGACGATCCTCCAAGCTTATGGATCCTCTTCTCTCTCTCTCTACTTTCTCTCTCTAGAAGAATTATGATCTTCAAGTTATGATGTGTGTAGAAAAGAGAAGACCATGTAGTGCTTTTATAGGCTACGTAGGGGATCTAAAGGAGGTGGAATATTGGGCTTCCAATATTAATGATTAAATTGAGCCCAAGCCCAAATCTATTAATCTCCCATTAATATTAATTAATTTATTTTCCACTATATAAATTAATTGCACTCCCAATATTAAACCATATTATATCAAATAATATTTCTCCGGTAGTATTATTTATTCCGTGTATTTAAGATTTAAATATCCATGAATAAAATTAATTTATTGCTAATTAATTTATATTCATCTCTTGAATCCGAGACTAGTACCATTCAACCTTAATTATTTTGCGGAACGAATCCACTCATGAGGTTTACACAATAATTCCTTTTGAACTCATCTCGGGGATATTATCAACCCTTACGGGATACACTGTCCGGTCAATTATTCACGGCATGCCATATATAAAATATAGTGACCCAACTTAACCGGTAATTAACCCAATAATTAAATCGGTTAATTCCTTTGGTAAATCAAAGTCATTTATATTAAATATACACACCCGCAATAATATCGGGGATTAAGAATAAAATACACTGAGACTCGAATCGACTATCGCCGGCAATCCTAATCGATGAATCTCAACGATCCGCTCAATACACCAAGTGTACAAGTGTGATAAAATAATTAAGATAAATTATTTTCTCTCTCACACAACGACTATACCGATAGATTAGTTCGTGTCCATCTAGGTCGTGAGCAACTGTTCGATTAAATACGAGTAACCGATAGTATTATCTTCTGTGTGCCCATGCACACCATACTAACTACAACGTATAAAATCCAGAACCATGGTTTGCATTTATTTAATTATCAAGTAATTAAAAGCAAAACAATTGTTCGTTAATTTAATAGATTAAATGCTATGACGGGGAGTTTACCGTTACTTAAATCTAGACATTAAGTACACAACTCCAACAATACTCTTGCGCAACTCCTGACTGAACTAAAGGCGGCAGAGGGGAACTACAAGAAGGGCAAGTCTCAAGCGCTTGTAGCTACCAAGTCAAAAGGCTTTAAGCCTAGTGGAGGTAGGGGCAAGAAAAGGAAGCAAGCCCGGAAACCCAGTGGTGTCAAGAGGACTGTACCACGAGTGGGGGCTGCAAAGCCAAAGGGTAAGTGCTTCCGATGCAACAAGATGGGACACTGGAAGTCTGAATGTCCTCTCAAAGGTACGAATTTTTCTTTAGTCGTAAAAACATAGTCAGCGGTATTATCTACCAGAATTCTGGTGTGTAGATATGGAACCACTGACGGTATGTGCATTTTTGAATGCAGGGGTTCCAGAAAACCCGGCGACTTAGAGAGGAAGAGTTCGAGTCTACACGGGCAAAGCTGTAGAGAAGGCAGCGGTTGCGGTGGAAGACATTTATCTGCTTTAGTAGTTAAATAGGATTTCATTTTAAGATTATTGCATTATGTACCCTTTTATTTTAGAAAGAACGTTTAGTTCTGGATTTCTATTAATGGATATTTTATTTCTTTAATCATTTGATGATTTTGATAAGAAATAATGGGATTATCTATTATGGTACATTAGATAGCAATATGTGAATGATGAATCCTTAGTCTACCACTATGCAACAAACCGTTCTATAACTTGTTTTACTTATTAGATATTTCTTTATCATTATACTTGTGAAATCTTATACTTAGTAGTATTTTCAAATGAGATTCAAATGGTCGAAATTGATGTGATCAATTATAGTTGAAGGAATGGACCTTCCGACCTAAGGATTGAATTTGGAGGATAATACGTCTAAGCAAACCTTTCTTGAAAAAGGATAGAATTCAAACAAGTATTGGAAATGAATAGATATGCAGACATATGTGTTTATTAGAAAGGGACGAGTGATTCTTTCAAGAATACTCAAAGTGGTGGATTAGAATGCTTGATGTGCCATAAAAGCAAAGTGTTTTGACTAGTCAATGGGCACAAAGCAATTATGGGGAACCATCAAAGTATATCCATTAGGAGCCTGCGACTCGGTCGCGGAGGCCATCACCTATCTGAATAACACATAGCATAATCAAAGATTGGGTTTCAATCCCAAAGGGCCGCACCATACACTTACGTGTAGAAATAGTGCGTTGTAAAGAAATGGAAATCTGATGGTAAAAGGACAAGTTGTTCGGAACTACCTATGTTCTATGGATATTCCTAGATACAACGACATATTGAATATGGTTGTAGGATATCCTAGATGAACGAAGTATTGTGTGTTCTATAGTACTACGAACCAGAGGGACGTCTATCGTCCGGTTCATAGAGGAAGACTATAAGATGAACCACAAAGCCTAAAATTGACGTAATACCTTGAAATAAGAAGAAGGACAAAAGACTAGGAACCAGCCAAACCGAGTAGAAGAGCACCACATACTGCACCTATTGTTATTACTGTTATACACCGGGACGCCATTGCAGTGGGAGGTTGTCGGACAACCAGAGATATTCATAAGACTAGAGGAGTTCGGACTCTGGATCTAGTAAAGATGAAATCGACCCCTAGCTCTGCATAAGGGCGGTACTAGGTCTAAATGTGCCTGCTTGGAACAATAAGGTTTATTGTTGAGAGGCTAGATCATTTAGAGTACAAGCTTAGTAAATCCATTTATGGATTGAAATAAAGCTATGAATCGTGGAACTTGCGAATTGATGGGATAGTCCATTTGATGGATTCATCAAAAGGCATAGACGAAAGGTGTATTAAAAACGTAATGGAAACAAGGTGGTGTTTCTCGGAGATTTTATGTAGATAACATTTCATCATTGGCAACAATGTAAAAATGCTGTCAGACATAAAATAATGGTTGTCTAAATAAATCGAGATATAAGATTAAGAAGAAGTTAGAACATGTTCTTAAGATCTTTTGATCTAGAGATAAGAACATTGTACTTCTCCTAGATATCTTGTACGATTAAGGTTTGTTTTTTAACATGCATACTTCTGAGAAAGGTTATTGCCTTTCAGGGACAGAATAAACATCTATCTAAAGGTTATGTGTTCGAACACATGAAGGAGATAGATGAGGACAAAGCAGTTTCCTATACTTCAAGTATGGAAAAGCTTTATAGATGCAATGTTGTAAAACAAGAACCTGATATCAACTATGCGGTTTGCGTAGTGGGAGGATATCAAAGTAATCTGGATAAGGGATGTTCGAATGCTGCAAGAGTACTTTCATAGTACTGGCTTACAGAGCAAGACGAAATCTTCTTAGATTACAGATTCTCAGATCCAAAAATCAGAGAAGGACCAGTGAAAGTCGATATCAGGCTATGTGTTCACTTTTAGAAAGAGGTGGAACCATGAAGTGAAAGTGTGATAAGCGGGACGCTTCTCAGACTCTCTCATAACCAAATAGCAGCCTCAGAGGCAGCGGAAGTTTTGGTTAGGTTCCGGGATAACCTCTTGACTTGGATATGACTCTTAGTTTACCAAAGGCTATTGGATAGCGGTGCACGGTGAACTAGAAGAGGTCATAAGTCAAAAGTGATGTTAACACATAGAGCAAGTACCACCTGATACGAGTCATCGTCAGGGGAGACGACGTAGTAGTCACCAAGATAACTTCAGAGCGGCAACCTAGATTGCTCACTCACATAGTACTTCTCGGAAGTACACTTTAAAGCACGTGATGAGTATGGGAACCGGGAGTTTGGAGGAAATGACTAGACCTTAGTACAAGTGGGAGATTGTTGGAGTTGTGTACTTAATGTCTAGATTTAAGTAACGATAAACTCCCGGTCATAGCATTTAATCTATTTAAATTAATAAACAGTCGTTTGCTTTTAATTATTATTAATTAAATATATGCAAATCATAGTCCTAGATTCTATACGTTGTAGTTAGTATGGTGTGCGACGCCACACAGAAGATCATACTATCGGTTACTCGTATTTAATCAAACAGTGGCTCACGACCTAGATGGACCCGGACCAATCCATCGGTATAGTCGTTGTGTGAGAGAGAAAATAATTTGTCTTAATTATTTTATCACACTTGTGCACTTGGTGTATTGAGCGGATCGTTGAGATTCATCGATTAGGATTGCCGGCGATAATCGATTCGAGTCTCAGTGTATTTTATTCTTAATCCCCGATATTGTTGCGGGTGTGTATATTCAATATAAGTGACTTTGATTTACCAAAGGAATTAACCGATTTAATTATTGGGTTAATTACCGGTTAAGTTGGGTCACTATATTTTATATATGGCATGCCGTGAATGATTGACTGGACAGTGTATCCCGGAAGGGTTGATAATATCCCCGAGATGAGTTCATAAGGAATTATTGTGTAAACCTCATGAGTGGATTCGTTCCGCACAATAATTAAGGTTGAATGGTACTAGTCTCGGATTCAAGAGATGAATAAATTAATTAGCAATAAATTAATTTTATTCATGGATATTTAAATCTTAAATACACGGAATAAATAATACTACCGGAGAAATATTATTTGATATAATATGGTTTAATATTGGGAGTGCAATTAATTTATATAGTGGAAAATAAATTAATTAATATTAATGGGAGATTAATAGATTTGGGCTTGGGCTCAATTTAATCATTAATATTGGAAGCCCAATATTCCACCTCCTTTAGATCCCCTACGTAGCCTATAAAAGCACTACATGGTCTTCTCTATTCTACACAACATACATAATAACACAAGATCATAATTCTCCTAGAGAGAGAAAGTAGAGAGAGAGAGAAGAGGATCCATAAGCTTGGAGGATCGTCGCCCACCCGACGTTCAAGCTAGTGCAAGGAATACGTGGGAAGATCGTAAGGTCATCAACTTAGATTCGTTTCTCCGTACAACGAATTAAAAGGTAAAATCATATACTCCCTTCTATGATTTTATGTGGATTAATTGTGATACATACATGAACGCACGATCCGGGTAAACGACGAACTTCGGGGACGGGGATTCGAGATCCCCGGCGAAGGTTCGAAGGACCCTCGGCTGGGAGCCGAGGGGTGCGATCGAGCCCTAGGGCATCGATCGCGGGGCCCACACGAGGACGCCCCGGCTGGACGCTGGGGCACGCGATCGACCGTGGGGTCGATCGTCGGGCGAGCCGCGGCTGGGCCGCGGCGGGTGCGCTGGGCGCACCGCCCTCCTCGGCGGTGGCGGTGAGTCGCCGGACTCACCGCCGGGGGCTGTTCGGAACAGCCCCACGGGGATGCGCGTGCATCCCCGGCGATCGCTAGGGTTAGCGATCGCGAGCCCCGTGCGGGGGCTCGGCTGGGCGCGCGGGTTCGTCCCGTGCGGTGCTCGGTCGAGCTCCGGCTCGTACGGTGGTTCGCGGTTGGATCTCCGGCGACGGGTTTTCGGTCGGGTTGTCGGTTTCCGCAAATTTAGATAACCCGGGATATCGAATTCCAGTATCAGAGGCAGCGAAATATGTTGCAGTATCAGAGGCAGCGAAAGAGTCAGTATGGTTCCTTAATTTCCTCCAGGACTTAGATGTGATTCCGAGTTTGCCCAAAGCTATGACAATTTATTGTGATAATAGCGGTGCAGTGGCAAACAGTAAGGAACCACGGTCCCATAGTGCTACGAAACACATAGAGCGCAAGTACCACCTGATTCGAGACATCGTCAAGAGGGGCGATGCAGTAGTCACCAAGATAGCTTCGGAGGACAACCTAGCGGACCCTTTCACCAAGATACAACTATGCCGAGATACGGCCGAAGCGCACAGCGAGGCCCGAAGGCCGCGCACGCCCCAGCCGCACCCCCACGGGTGCGTGCTTGCGATCGAGGGATCGATCGCACGCCGGCGATCGATCGGGGTGGGGCTGCCCAGCAGCCCCCGCAGCGAGTCCGACGACTCGCCGCCGCCTGGAGGCCCCCGCCTTCACGGCGGGGTCGGGCACGGCACCAGCCCGTGCCCAGCGATCGATCCTCGTGATCGATCGCACACCCTCGGTCCAGCCCAGGGTTCGCCCCCCTTCGCCCCGCCGAAACCCTAGCGGGCGCATGCCGTGGTCCGGTGGCTTCGCCACCACCACGCGTTCGTCCGGTTATTCCGGGCTTCGATCTTCGGATCTTCGTCCTACGGTATTCTCGATAATTCAAATAAAAATAATATCGAGGGAGTTTAGATATTATACCTTCGATTCGTTGTTCGGAGAAACGAAATCAAACACCTTTGAATCTTCCCACGTATTCCTTGCACTTCGTTCGAACGTCGGTTGGGCGACGATCTATCGAACTTCTTATGGATCTCCTTCAACTCTCTAGAACTATCAAATAATGATATTCTTGTCTTATAATTTATGAAGGCCATGTAGTGCTTTTATAGGCTACGTAGGGGATCTAAAGGAGGTGGAATATTGGGCTTCTAATATTGAAGATTAAATTGAGCCTAGCCCAAATCCATTAATCCTTATCAATATTAATTTTATTTATTTTCCACTATATAAATAAAATTGCACTCCCAATATTTACCCATATTATATCGAATAATATTTCTCCGGTTAGTATTATTTATTCCGTGTATTTAAGATTTAAATATCCATGAATAAAATTTATTTATTGCTTAATAAATTTATTCATCTCTTATATCCGAGAATAGTACCACTCAACCTTATCAATTATGCGGGAACAAATCCACTCGTGAGGTTTACATAATAAATCCTTATGAGCTCATCTCGGGGATATTATCAACCCTTCCGGGATACACTGTCCCTTCAAGAATTCACGGCATGTCATATATAAAATATAGTGACCCAACTTAACCGGTAATTAACCCAATAATTAAATCGGTTAATTCCTTTGGAAAATCAAAGTCACTTATATTAAATATACACACCCGCAATTGTTTCAGGGATTAAGAATAAAATACTCCGAGACTTAAATCAATTATCACAGAGCAATCCTAATTGATAAGTCTCAAGCGATCCGCTCAATACACCAAGTGTACAAGTGTGATAAAATAATTAAGATAAATTATTTTCTCTTTCACACAACGACTATACCTATGGATTGGTCCGTGTCCATCTAGGTCGTGAGCATCTGTTCGATTAAATACGAGTAACCGATAGTACGATCTTCTGTGTGCCCATGCACACCATACTAACTACAACGTATGAAATTCAGGACTATAATTTGCATTTATTTAATTAATAATAATTAACAGCAAATGAATGTTTATTATAAATAGGTAAATGAAAGTGTACATAGAGTTCAGAATACTCAAATCTAGAAATTAAGTATACTACTCCATCAATCTCCCACTTATACTAAGGTCTACTCTTATCTTCCAAACTTCTGACTCCCAAACCCTCCAAGTGCTTGAAATATACTTCCTTAGGAAGTATCTTGGTGAAAGGGTCCGCTAGGTTGTCCTCCGAAGCTATCTTGGTGACTACTGCATCACCCCTCTTGACGATGTCTCGAATCAGGTGGTACTTGCGCTCTATGTGTTTCGTAGCACTATGGGACCGTGGTTTCTTACTGTTTGCCACTGCACCTCTATTGTCACAATAAATTGTCATAGCCTTGGGCAAACTCGGAATCACATCTAAGTCCTGGAGGAAATTAAGGAACCACACTGACTCTTTTGTTGGAATTCGATATCCCGGGCTATTTAAAATTGCGGAAACCAATAACCCGATCAAAACCATCCGCCGGAAATCACACGAGCACCACGTACGAGCCGGAGCACGAGCCGAACGCACGACGAGGCCGAAGCCTCGCGCACGCCCAGCCCGAGCCCCCGCACGCGGGGCTCGCGATCGAAGGGGTCGATCGCTCACGGCGATCGACCGGGCTGCCTAGCAGCCCAGCGGCGAGTCCGGCGACTCGCCGCCGTCGGGGCGTCGGTCCGACCAGCGGACAGCCGCGGGGCCCAGCCCTCGCGGCTCGCGATCGATCGCGGTGATCGATCGCGTCCCCGGCTCCCAGCCGGGGTTCGACCCATCCCCACCGAAACCCTAGGTGGGCGATCGCCGTGGTCCGGTGGCTTCGCCACCACCACGCGTTCGTCCTCCTTCCCGGTTTCGTATCTCGGATCTTGCGTTCTACGGTATTCTCGATAAAACCAAAAACGAACAATTATCAAGGGCGTTTAGATATTGTACCTTTCGATTCGTTGTTCGGAGAAACGAATTCAAGATGACCTTTGAATCTTCCCACGTATTCCTTGCACTAGCTTAAACGTCGGGTGGGCGACGATCCTCCAAGCTCTATGGATCTACTTCTCTCTCTTCTTTCTCTCTCTAGAAGAATTATGATCTTCAAGTTATGAGAATAGAGAAGACCATGTAGTGCTTTTATAGGCTACGTTGGGGATCTAAAGGAGGTGCAATATTGGGCTTCCAATATTAATGATTAAATTGAGCCCAAGCCCAAATCTATTAATCTCCCATTAATATTAATTAATTTATTTTCCACTATATAAATTAATTGCACTCCCAATATTAAACCATATTATATCCAAATAATATTTCTCCGGTAGTATTATTTATTCCGTGTATTTAAGATATAAATATCCATGAATAAAATTTATTTATTGCTTAATAAATTTATTCATCTCTTTTATCCGAGACTAGTACCACTCAACCTTATTTATTATGCGGAATTAAATCCACTCGCGAGGTTTACATAATAAATCCTTATGAGCTCATCTCGGGGATATTATCAACCCTTCCGGGATACACTGTCCGGTCAATCATTCACGGCATGCCATATATAAAATATAGTGACCCAACTTAACCGGTAATTAACCCAATAATTAAATCGGTTAATTCCTTTGGTAAATCAAAGTCACTTATATTGAATATACACACCCGCAACAATATCGGGGATTAAGAATAAAATACACTGAGTCTCAAATCAATTATCGCCGAGCAATCCTAATTGATGAGTCTCAATCGATCCGCTCAATACACCAAGTGTACAAGTGTGATAAAATAATTAAGATAAATTATTTTCTCTCTCACACAACGACTATACCGATGGGTTGGTCCGTGTCCATCTAGGTCGTGAGCAACTGTTCGACTAAATACGAGTAACCGATAGTATGATCTTCTGTGTGCCCATGCAACACCATACTAACTACAACGTATAAAATCCAGGACTATAATTTGCATATATATTTAATTAACAATAATTAAAAGCAAATGAATGTTTGTATTTAATAGGTAAATGAAAGTGTACAAGGAGTTCAGAATACTCAAATCTAGACATTAAGTATACTACTCCATCAATCTCCCACTTATACTAAGGTCTAGTCTTATCCTCCAAACTTCTGACTCCCAAACCCTCCAAGTGCTTGAAATATACTTCCTTAGGAAGTATCTTGGTGAAAGGGTCCGCTAGGTTGTCCTCTGAAGCTATCTTGGTGACTATCGCATCGCCCCTCTTGACGATGACTCGAATCAGGTGGTACTTGCGCTCTATGTGTTTCGTAGCACTATGGGACCGTGGTTCCTTACTGTTTGCCACTGCACCGCTATTATCACAATAAATTGTCATAGCCTTGGGCAAACTCGGAATCACATCTAAGTCCTGGAGGAAATTAAGGAACCAAACTGACTCTTTCGCTGCCTCTGAGGCTGCAACATATTCAGCTTCCATGGTAGAGTCTGAAATGCACTTTTGCTTAACACTCCTCCATGATACGGCTCCACCTCCCAAAGTGTACACATAGCCTGATGTCGACTTTCGCCGGTCCTTATCAGCTTGGAAATCCAAATCTGTGTATCCCAAAGGAATCAGATTGTCTGCCCCGTAACTTAGAACATAATCCTTAGTATTTCGCAAATACTTGAAAATGCTCTTTACGGCAGTCCAATGAGCCTTTCCAGGGTTACTCTGATATCTCGCTACTACGCCAACTGCATAGCAGATATCAGGCCTCGTGCATAACATTGCATACATCAAGCTTCCCACAGCCGAAGCGTAGGGAACTGATTTCATTTCATCTTTCTCCTTTTGTGTCCGAGGACACATTTCCTTAGAAAGATAAGTTCCTTTACTGAAGGGCAGCTCACCCTTCTTGGAATCTTGCATGTTAAAACGAGCCAGAATCGTGTCTATGTAAGATTGCTGGGATAGGTACAATGTTCTACTCCGGCGATCCCTTATAACCTTGATCCCTAGAACATGCCCGACTTCTCCCAAATCTTTCATATCGAATTGTCTAGACAACCATCCCTTTATGTCTGATAACATTTTCACACTGTTGCCAATGAGAAGAATGTCGTCTACATAAAGCACGAGAAACACCACCTTCTTCCCATCACGTTTCCAATATACACACGATTCGTCCATGCTTTGACTAAATCCAAAAGATTGGACTACTTCGTCAAACCGCAGGTTCCACGATCTCGAGGCTTGTTTCAATCCATAAATGGATCGATTAAGCTTGCACACTAGATGATCTCGCCCCTTAGCAATGAATCCTTCTGGTTGTTTCATATAAATTGTCTCGTCAAGACTTCCATTTAGGAAAGCTGTCTTGACGTCCATTTGCCACACCTCATAATCCATATGAGCTGCTATGGATAAGAGAATCCGGATCGACTTTATCTTAGCTACCGGCGAGAAGGTCTCCTCATAATCGATTCCCTCTTTCTGAGTATATCCTTTCGCAACAAGCCGAGCTTTAAAGGTTTCAACCTTTCCGTCAGATCCTCTCTTTCTCTTGTAGACCCATTTACACCCAATTGGCTTTACGCCGCTTGGTGGTTCTACAAGATCCCAGACTTTATTAGAATACATAGATTCTATTTCGGATTTCATCGCTTTCTTCCAAGAAGGCGCATCTATATCTTGTACCGCCTCCTCATAGGTCCAGGGATCGATTTCATGAACTCCAGGTCCAGAGTCCGAAGACTCACCCAGTCCAATCCATCGGTCTGGTTGCTTAACAACCCTCCCACTACGACGGCGTTCCGGTGTATTAACAGTGACAGTATCAGGTGCAGATTCTAGTGGTGTATCTATACTCGGTTCGGCTGTATCTAAGTCTTCCTTGTCACCTCTCATCTCATCAATTATTATGTCACTCTTGGTCTTGTGGTCCATGACATAGTCTTCCTCTAAGAACCGAGCGTTAGTACTTATAACGATCTTCTGGTCTTTAGTACTATAGAACATGCCACCTTTAGTTCCTTTCGGGTATCCTACAAACAGCCGTAATTCTGATCTAGGTTCTAACTTATCGGCACCTTGTCGCAACACATGTGCTGGACAACCCCAGATCCGAATGTGTCTTAAGTTAGGCTTGCGCCCACTCCACAATTCCATGGGTGTGGTTGGTACCGTTTTGGTTGGAACCCTATTCAAGATATACGTCGCTGTTTCCAAGGCAAATCCCCAGAACATAACAGGTAAGTCCGAGTAACTCATCATTGATCGCACCATTTCCATAAGAGTCCTATTCCTTCTTTCTGACACACCATTCTGCTGGGGAGTATATGGTGATGTCATTTGGGAATCAATCCCATTCTCTGCCAGGTATGCCTTGAATTCTCCAGACAGGTACTCGCCTCCGCGATCCGATCGCAGGCACTTAATGGATTTGTTTTGAAGGTTCTCCACAAAAGCCTTGAACTCCTTGAACTTGTCAAAGGATTCGCTCTTACGGCGCATCAAGTATACAAATCCATACCTTGAGTAATCATCAGTGAAAGTGATGAAATACTCGTACCCTCCCCTTGCCTGAGTAGACATAGGTCCGCATACATAAGAGTGAATCAAATCCAATACTTGTTCAGCCCTCCGTCCTTTACCAGAAAAAGGACGCTTGGTCATTTTACCCTCTAAACAGGATTCGCAGGTCGGAAGGTCCTCTCCTTCAACATCGCTGATTAAACCATCAGCTTTCAACCTTTGAAGCCTATTTGAGTTAATATGACCTAGCCTTAGATGCCACAAGTATAATTGATTCATTTTAGAAGGTTCCTTTCTCTTATTGGTGTTCGTAGATGTGTTATTACTCTCGGTTAGTTGCATCGTGTTAGACTCAGGATTTAGCACATACAAATCGTCCACTAATGTACCAGAACAGATAATCTCACTGTTTCTTCTTATGATCACAGAGTGGTCAAAAGAAACAGAATACCCATTCATTATAAGTTTAGAAACCGAAATTAAATTCTTTCTAAAATTGGGTACATAAAGACAATTATGTAAAACTAAAACCCTATCACTACTAAAACGTAAGTGAACGTCTCCCACTGCAACAGCCGCCACCCTCGCAGCATTGCCCATGTAGACCACGATCTCTCCCTCTCTAAGTCTCCGGGTTTCCTGGAACCCCTGCAATGAATTGCATACATGATCAGTGGCCCCCGTATCTACACACCAGGTGCTGGTAGATAACACCACTGACAATGTTTCGGTGACTAAGGAAAATTTCGTACCTTTGATGAGAGGACAATCAGACTTCCAGTGCCCAGACTGCTTGCATCGAAAGCACTTGCCTCGCGGCTTGCTCTTCCCAATCCGTGGTTCAAAACCACTGGGCTTCTTTGCTTGCACTTCCAACTTGGCCACTAGAGCTTGTGATTCTTTGACCATACTTATTAGTTCAGTTCTTTTGAAATCGTTTTTAAGTGATTCCTCAAGGGGACTAAACTTGATGAGTATGTCAATCACCTCTAGTCCGGCTTCCTTACTATGTCCTAACATCTCCTTGAAGTCATTTTCAATGTCCTCATCAGTTGGGACTATAGTGGGTTCGGAAGGCTCAACAGTCTGAACATTGTCCAGATTTCTTTTCCAATCAGTACTATATGGAACCAGTGAGTTTTCATCTTTAAGTATATCACAAAATGGGGTCACAGTCATTCCTAACCTATAAGCACATAAAACAAACAAACAATTTAATATCCGATATTATCTCCCTTAAATAATATCATTAAATCACGAATCACATCTAAAATCCCATCAGGTAAGGCAAGCCACGGTGTGTGGACGTTTACCCACCCAAACGACTTAGCAATTAGATTTCCTTCGGTCATACATCGCTTATAGCGGAACCTCGGTGGGAGGAATACTATAAGGCGTATCTAAGTGTAAACCATTACTCAGTACCAAAGTAAATCGTTTGGAATTGCTACATCACCGCAAGCCACGTTGTGTGGACGTTTACGACAACTTCACAACTCTTCACAATTTTCTTACAACTGTCTACATCAATTAATCCAAAATCCGTCAGTATAGCAAGCCACGTTGTGTGGACGTTTACTACACTAAGAGATCTATATAATTGACTCCCAATTACTTGATCCATTTAATCTTGTAAATCAAGACGCGGAGAATCATAAGTGAAACTCGAAGTTTCTAACCAGTGATTCACCATGCGAACAACCCTATCTCTCATAAATGAGGGAGTCGAGCAGACAATCGATCCATCTATCAAAGAATGGTACGACTGCCTCTAATTTGTGTCCTCGACATGACCAAGTGGCTTTGGCTCCATTCCACTCCCCGGGGTGAGAATGAGTCGACTTGAAATCAGCTTTGGAAAGACAAATTAGGCATTGTTTGATAAACTTAATCAACGTTTCTCGTAAGAGGAATTACAAGAACTCTCCTCCAATAACTTATCTATATAAACTTCAAAAGTTTATAAAAGTCACCAAGAGAGCAGCAATGGAGACCATGGGTATGTTTCCATACCCTCTCCCACTTAGCTTTTTACAATAAAGGGATACGCTATCTAGTGCATAAAAGTAAACACACATAGCATGCATACATGTAATAAAGCACATAGTATTATCACATAGTCAAAATAATTACTAGAATATTATTTTCCGACTATTATGGCTTTACTTCATCTCCGTACGCATCTTCTAGTCTTTAGTCTTCGTTTCTTGAATGCTCCATGTGACGAGAATATTAATGTCCAATATTTAAATCTATTTATTTTTAATAAATCCAAAAGATACTTAATTAAAATTAAGTCAATCGAATAAATCAAAAATAAAATTAAATATTTATTAATATTTTTATTTATTTTATTTTCCTTTTCTACTTCATTAAATCTCTAGAATAATCTATCCAAGACCCACTTGGAATATTCTAGATGATTTCCATAATGAAATAAGGAAATAAAATAACTTAGGACTCTTCTACTTTCCAAGATTAATTAATTTCCATTGCTATGAAAATTCCCATAAAATAGGAATAATCAATTAGGAAATAAATCAATCCTAAATTAACTTTTATTCCTTTCCAATTCTATTAAATCTCTAGGATCCTATTCCAAGTAGAACTCGGAATACTCTAGAAGACTTCCATAATAGAATAAGGAAATAAAATTAATTCCAATTAATTCCTTTCCTAATCCATGAGAATTCCCAATAATAGGAATACTCAAATAGGAAAAATCCGAACTAATTAGGAAAGTAAATTTCCGGACCGGGATAGCACGGGGTGGGGATCCCCGCGCCACCCTCGACCCACCCCTAGGAGGTGGCCGGCCACCATTACCGGCGGCTCCTCCATGTGAGGGTCGATCGATCCTCATGGCATCGACCATGGGGATGGTCGATCCTTGTCCCGTTGCCCTCACGTCATCTCCTTCGTCACGCGTCTTCTCCGGCGGTCGTTTCGGCATCGATCCAACGCAAAATAAATTACAAAATAAATTTTACACTATCCGGTATCGATTCTATACATGAAATCGACCCTATACATTTTCCGGAAAAAAGTAGAACGTAATAATGAATCCTAAATTCGGTCAACCCCCGAATTTTTACTATTACAAGCATTCACCACCAAAAACGAATCTCGACATGTCCTAGAGTTTAATCAAACCAACATATATGACAAAATAAATTAAACGAATAATAAATTAAGCCATAATAGTCGGAACCCTGCAAGGTAGAACAAATTCATCGAAAATACCGCGAACGTAAACCACGCTCTGATACCAATTGTTGGAATTCGATATCCCGGGCTATTTAAAATTGCGGAAACCAATAACCCGATCAAAACCATCCGCCGGAAATCACACGAGCACCACGTACGAGCCGAACGCACGACGAGGCCGAAGCCTCGCGCACGCCCAGCCCGAGCCCCCGCACGCGGGGCTCGCGATCGAAGGGGTCGATCGCTCACGGCGATCGACCGGGCTGCCTAGCAGCCCAGCGGCGAGTCCGGCGACTCGCCGCCGTCGGGGCGTCGGTCCGACCAGCGGACAGCCGCGGGGCCCAGCCCTCGCGGCTCGCGATCGATCGCGGTGATCGATCGCGTCCCCGGCTCCCAGCCGGGGTTCGACCCATCCCCACCGAAACCCTAGGTGGGCGATCGCCGTGGTCCGGTGGCTTCGCCACCACCACGCGTTCGTCCTCCTTCCCGGTTTCGTATCTCGGATCTTGCGTTCTACGGTATTCTCGATAAAACCAAAAACGAACAATTATCAAGGGCGTTTAGATATTGTACCTTTCGATTCGTTGTTCGGAGAAACGAATTCAAGATGACCTTTGAATCTTCCCACGTATTCCTTGCACTAGCTTGAACGTCGGGTGGGCGACGATCCTCCAAGCTCTATGGATCTACTTCTCTCTCTTCTTTCTCTCTCTAGAAGAATTATGATCTTCAAGTTATGAGAATAGAGAAGACCATGTAGTGCTTTTATAGGCTACGTAGGGGATCTAAAGGAGGTGGAATATTGGGCTTCCAATATTAATGATTAAATTGAGCCCAAGCCCAAATCTATTAATCTCCCATTAATATTAATTAATTTATTTTCCACTATATAAATTAATTGCACTCCCAATATTAAACCATATTATATCCAAATAATATTTCTCCGGTAGTATTATTTATTCCGTGTATTTAAGATATAAATATCCATGAATAAAATTTATTTATTGCTTAATAAATTTATTCATCTCTTTTATCCGAGACTAGTACCACTCAACCTTATTTATTATGCGGAATTAAATCCACTCGCGAGGTTTACATAATAAATCCTTATGAGCTCATCTCGGGGATATTATCAACCCTTCCGGGATACACTGTCCGGTCAATCATTCACGGCATGCCATATATAAAATATAGTGACCCAACTTAACCGGTAATTAACCCAATAATTAAATCGGTTAATTCCTTTGGTAAATCAAAGTCACTTATATTGAATATACACACCCGCAACAATATCGGGGATTAAGAATAAAATACACTGAGTCTCAAATCAATTATCGCCGAGCAATCCTAATTGATGAGTCTCAATCGATCCGCTCAATACACCAAGTGTACAAGTGTGATAAAATAATTAAGATAAATTATTTTCTCTCTCACACAACGACTATACCGATGGGTTGGTCCGTGTCCATCTAGGTCGTGAGCAACTGTTCGACTAAATACGAGTAACCGATAGTATGATCTTCTGTGTGCCCATGCAACACCATACTAACTACAACGTATAAAATCCAGGACTATAATTTGCATATATATTTAATTAACAATAATTAAAAGCAAATGAATGTTTGTATTTAATAGGTAAATGAAAGTGTACAAGGAGTTCAGAATACTCAAATCTAGACATTAAGTATACTACTCCATCAATCTCCCACTTATACTAAGGTCTAGTCTTATCCTCCAAACTTCTGACTCCCAAACCCTCCAAGTGCTTGAAATATACTTCCTTAGGAAGTATCTTGGTGAAAGGGTCCGCTAGGTTGTCCTCTGAAGCTATCTTGGTGACTATCGCATCGCCCCTCTTGACGATGACTCGAATCAGGTGGTACTTGCGCTCTATGTGTTTCGTAGCACTATGGGACCGTGGTTCCTTACTGTTTGCCACTGCACCGCTATTATCACAATAAATTGTCATAGCCTTGGGCAAACTCGGAATCACATCTAAGTCCTGGAGGAAATTAAGGAACCAAACTGACTCTTTCGCTGCCTCTGAGGCTGCAACATATTCAGCTTCCATGGTAGAGTCTGAAATGCACTTTTGCTTAACACTCCTCCATGATACGGCTCCACCTCCCAAAGTGTACACATAGCCTGATGTCGACTTTCGCCGGTCCTTATCAGCTTGGAAATCCGAATCTGTGTATCCCAAAGGAATCAGATTGTCTGCCCCGTAACTTAGAACATAATCCTTAGTATTTCGCAAATACTTGAAAATGCTCTTTACGGCAGTCCAATGAGCCTTTCCAGGGTTACTCTGATATCTCGCTACTACGCCAACTGCATAGCAGATATCAGGCCTCGTGCATAACATTGCATACATCAAGCTTCCCACAGCCGAAGCGTAGGGAACTGATTTCATTTCATCTTTCTCCTTTTGTGTCCGAGGACACATTTCCTTAGAAAGATAAGTTCCTTTACTGAAGGGCAGCTCACCCTTCTTGGAATCTTGCATGTTAAAACGAGCCAGAATCGTGTCTATGTAAGATTGCTGGGATAGGTACAATGTTCTACTCCGGCGATCCCTTATAACCTTGATCCCTAGAACATGCCCGACTTCTCCCAAATCTTTCATATCGAATTGTCTAGACAACCATCCCTTTATGTCTGATAACATTTTCACACTGTTGCCAATGAGAAGAATGTCGTCTACATAAAGCACGAGAAACACCACCTTCTTCCCATCACGTTTCCAATATACACACGATTCGTCCATGCTTTGACTAAATCCAAAAGATTGGACTACTTCGTCAAACCGCAGGTTCCACGATCTCGAGGCTTGTTTCAATCCATAAATGGATCGATTAAGCTTGCACACTAGATGATCTCGCCCCTTAGCAATGAATCCTTCTGGTTGTTTCATATAAATTGTCTCGTCAAGACTTCCATTTAGGAAAGCTGTCTTGACGTCCATTTGCCACACCTCATAATCCATATGAGCTGCTATGGATAAGAGAATCCGGATCGACTTTATCTTAGCTACCGGCGAGAAGGTCTCCTCATAATCGATTCCCTCTTTCTGAGTATATCCTTTCGCAACAAGCCGAGCTTTAAAGGTTTCAACCTTTCCGTCAGATCCTCTCTTTCTCTTGTAGACCCATTTACACCCAATTGGCTTTACGCCGCTTGGTGGTTCTACAAGATCCCAGACTTTATTAGAATCCATAGATTCTATTTCGGATTTCATCGCTTTCTTCCAAGAAGGCGCATCTATATCTTGTACCGCCTCATCATAGGTCCAGGGATCGATTTCATGAACTCCAGGTCCAGAGTCCGAAGACTCACCCAGTCCAATCCATCGGTCTGGTTGCTTAACAACCCTCCCACTACGACGGCGTTCCGGTGTATTAACAGTGACAGTATCAGGTGCAGATTCTAGTGGTGTATCTATACTCGGTTCGGCTGTATCTAAGTCTTCCTTGTCACCTCTCATCTCATCAATTATTATGTCACTCTTGGGCTTGTGGTCCATGACATAGTCTTCCTCTAAGAACCGAGCGTTAGTACTTATAACGATCTTCTGGTCTTTAGGACTATAGAACATGCCACCTTTAGTTCCTTTCGGGTATCCTACAAACAGCCGTAATTCTGATCTAGGTTCTAACTTATCGGCACCTTGTCGCAACACATGTGCTGGACAACCCCAGATCCGAATGTGTCTTAAGTTAGGCTTGCGCCCACTCCACAATTCCATGGGTGTGGTTGGTACCGTTTTGGTTGGAACCCTATTCAAGATATACGTCGCTGTTTCCAAGGCAAATCCCCAGAACATAACAGGTAAGTCCGAGTAACTCATCATTGATCGCACCATTTCCATAAGAGTCCTATTCCTTCTTTCTGACACACCATTCTGCTGGGGAGTATATGGTGATGTCATTTGGGAATCAATCCCATTCTCTGCCAGGTATGCCTTGAATTCTCCAGACAGGTACTCGCCTCCGCGATCCGATCGCAGGCACTTAATGGATTTGTTTTGAAGGTTCTCCACAAAAGCCTTGAACTCCTTGAACTTGTCAAAGGATTCGCTCTTACGGCGCATCAAGTATACAAATCCATACCTTGAGTAATCATCAGTGAAAGTGATGAAATACTCGTACCCTCCCCTTGCCTGAGTAGACATAGGTCCGCATACATAAGAGTGAATCAAATCCAATACTTGTTCAGCCCTCCGTCCTTTACCAGAAAAAGGACGCTTGGTCATTTTACCCTCTAAACAGGATTCGCAGGTCGGAAGGTCCTCTCCTTCAACATCGCTGATTAAACCATCAGCTTTCAACCTTTGAAGCCTATTTGAGTTAATATGACCTAGCCTTAGATGCCACAAGTATAATTGATTCATTTTAGAAGGTTCCTTTCTCTTATTGGTGTTCGTAGATGTGTTATTACTCTCGGTTAGTTGCATCGTGTTAGACTCAGGATTTAGCACATACAAATCGTCCACTAATGTACCAGAACAGATAATCTCACTGTTTCTTCTTATGATCACAGAGTGGTCAAAAGAAACAGAATACCCATTCATTATAAGTTTAGAAACCGAAATTAAATTCTTTCTAAAATTGGGTACATAAAGACAATTATGTAAAACTAAAACCCTATCACTACTAAAACGTAAGTGAACGTCTCCCACTGCAACAGCCGCCACCCTCGCAGCATTGCCCATGTAGACCACGATCTCTCCCTCTCTAAGTCTCCGGGTTTCCTGGAACCCCTGCAATGAATTGCATACATGATCAGTGGCCCCCGTATCTACACACCAGGTGCTGGTAGATAACACCACTGACAATGTTTCGGTGACTAAGGAAAATTTCGTACCTTTGATGAAAGGACAATCAGACTTCCAGTGCCCAGACTGCTTGCATCGAAAGCACTTGCCTCGCGGCTTGCTCTTCCCAATCCGTGGTTCAAAACCACTGGGCTTCTTTGCTTGCACTTCCAACTTGGCCACTAGAGCTTGTGATTCTTTGACCATACTTATTAGTTCATTTCTTTTGAAATCGTTTTTAAGTGATTCCTCAAGGGGACTAAACTTGATGAGTATGTCAATCACCTCTAGTCCGGCTTCCTTACTATGTCCTAACATCTCCTTGAAGTCATTTTCAATGTCCTCATCAGTTGGGACTATAGTGGGTTCGGAAGGCTCAACAGTCTGAACATTGTCCAGATTTCTTTTCCAATCAGTACTATATGGAACCAGTGAGTTTTCATCTTTAAGTATATCACAAAATGGGGTCACAGTCATTCCTAACCTATAAGCACATAAAACAAACAAACAATTTAATATCCGATATTATCTCCCTTAAATAATATCATTAAATCACTAATCACATCTAAAATCCCATCAGGTAAGGCAAGCCACGGTGTGTGGACGTTTACCCGCCCAAACGACTTAGCAATTAGATTTCCTTCGGTCATACATCGCTTATAGCGGAACCTCGGTGGGAGGAATACTATAAGGCGTATCTAAGTGTAAACCATTACTCAGTACCAAAGTAAATCGTTTGGAATTGCTACATCACCGCAAGCCACGTTGTGTGGACGTTTACGACAACTTCACAACTCTTCACAATTTTCTTACAACTGTCTACATCAATTAATCCAAAATCCGTCAGTATAGCAAGCCACGTTGTGTGGACGTTTACTACACTAAGAGATCTATATAATTGACTCCCAATTACTTGATCCATTTAATCTTGTAAATCAAGACGCGGAGAATCATAAGTGAAACTCGAAGTTTCTAACCAGTGATTCACCATGCGAACAACCCTATCTCTCATAAATGAGGGAGTCGAGCAGACAATCGATCCATCTATCAAAGAATGGTACGACTGCCTCTAATTTGTGTCCTCGACATGACCAAGTGGCTTTGGCTCCATTCCACTCCCCGGGGTGAGAATGAGTCGACTTGAAATCAGCTTTGGAAAGACAAATTAGGCATTGTTTGATAAACTTAATCAACGTTTCTCGTAAGAGGAATTACAAGAACTCTCCTCCAATAACTTATCTATATAAACTTCAAAAGTTTATAAAAGTCACCAAGAGAGCAGCAATGGAGACCATGGGTATGTTTCCATACCCTCTCCCACTTAGCTTTTTACAATAAAGGGATACGCTATCTAGTGCATAAAAGTAAACACACATAGCATGCATACATGTAATAAAGCACATAGTATTATCACATAGTCAAAATAATTACTAGAATATTATTTTCCGACTATTATGGCTTTACTTCATCTCCGTACGCATCTTCTAGTCTTTAGTCTTCGTTTCTTGAATGCTCCATGTGACGAGAATATTAATGTCCAATATTTAAATCTATTTATTTTTAATAAATCCAAAAGATACTTAATTAAAATTAAGTCAATCGAATAAATCAAAAATAAAATTAAATATTTATTAATATTTTTATTTATTTTATTTTCCTTTTCTACTTCATTAAATCTCTAGAATAATCTATCCAAGACCCACTTGGAATATTCTAGATGATTTCCATAATGAAATAAGGAAATAAAATAACTTAGGACTCTTCTACTGTCCAAGATTAATTAATTTCCATTGCTATAAAAATTCCCATAAAATAGGAATAATCAATTAGGAAATAAATCAATCCTAAATTAACTTTTATTCCTTTCCAATTCTATTAAATCTCTAGGATCCTATTCCAAGTAGAACTCGGAATACTCTAGAAGACTTCCATAATAGAATAAGGAAATAAAATTAATTCCAATTAATTCCTTTCCTAATCCATGAGAATTCCCAATAATAGGAATACTCAAATAGGAAAAATCCGAACTAATTAGGAAAGTAAATTTCCGGACCGGGATAGCACGGGGTGGGGATCCCCGCGCCACCCTCGACCCACCCCTAGGAGGTGGCCGGCCACCATTACCGGCGGCTCCTCCATGTGAGGGTCGATCGATCCTCATGGCATCGACCATGGGGATGGTCGATCCTTGTCCCGTTGCCCTCACGTCATCTCCTTCGTCACGCGTCTTCTCCGGCGGTCGTTTCGGCATCGATCCAACGCAAAATAAATTACAAAATAAATTTTACACTATCCGGTATCGATTCTATACATGAAATCGACCCTATACATTTTCCGGAAAAAAGTAGAACGTAATAATGAATCCTAAATTCGGTCAACCCCCGAATTTTTACTATTACAAGCATTCACCACCAAAAACGAATCTCGACATGTCCGAGAGTTTAATCAAACCAACATATATGACAAAATAAATTAAACGAATAATAAATTAAGCCATAATAGTCGGAACCCTGCAAGGTAGAACAAATTCATCGAAAATACCGCGAACGTAAACCACGCTCTGATACCAATTGTTGGAATTCGATATCCCGGGCTATTTAAAATTGCGGAAACCAATAACCCGATCAAAACCATCCGCCGGAAATCACACGAGCACCACGTACGAGCCGGAGCACGAGCCAAACGCACGACGAGGCCGAAGCCTCGCGCACGCCCAGCCCGAGCCCCCGCACGCGGGGCTCGCGATCGAAGGGGTCGATCGCTCACGGCGATCGACCGGGCTGCCTAGCAGCCCAGCGGCGAGTCCGGCGACTCGCCGCCGTCGGGGCGTCGGTCCGACCAGCGGACAGCCGCGGGGCCCAGCCCTCGCGGCTCGCGATCGATCGCGGTGATCGATCGCGTCCCCGGCTCCCAGCCGGGGTTCGACCCATCCCCACCGAAACCCTAGGTGGGCGATCGCCGTGGTCCGGTGGCTTCGCCACCACCACGCGTTCGTCCTCCTTCCCGGTTTCGTATCTCGGATCTTGCGTTCTACGGTATTCTCGATAAAACCAAAAACGAACAATTATCAAGGGCGTTTAGATATTGTACCTTTCGATTCGTTGTTCGGAGAAACGAATTCAAGATGACCTTTGAATCTTCCCACGTATTCCTTGCACTAGCTTGAACGTCGGGTGGGCGACGATCCTCCAAGCTCTATGGATCTACTTCTCTCTCTTCTTTCTCTCTCTAGAAGAATTATGATCTTCAAGTTATGAGAATAGAGAAGACCATGTAGTGCTTTTATAGGCTACGTAGGGGATCTAATGGAGGTGGAATATTGGGCTTCCAATATTAATGATTAAATTGAGCCCAAGCCCAAATCTATTAATCTCCCATTAATATTAATTAATTTATTTTCCACTATATAAATTAATTGCACTCCCAATATTAAACCATATTATATCCAAATAATATTTCTCCGGTAGTATTATTTATTCCGTGTATTTAAGATATAAATATCCATGAATAAAATTTATTTATTGCTTAATAAATTTATTCATCTCTTTTATCCGAGACTAGTACCACTCAACCTTATTTATTATGCGGAATTAAATCCACTCGCGAGGTTTACATAATAAATCCTTATGAGCTCATCTCGGGGATATTATCAACCCTTCCGGGATACACTGTCCGGTCAATCATTCACGGCATGCCATATATAAAATATAGTGACCCAACTTAACCGGTAATTAACCCAATAATTAAATCGGTTAATTCCTTTGGTAAATCAAAGTCACTTATATTGAATATACACACCCGCAACAATATCGAGGATTAAGAATAAAATACACTGAGTCTCAAATCAATTATCGCCGAGCAATCCTAATTGATGAGTCTCAATCGATCCGCTCAATACACCAAGTGTACAAGTGTGATAAAATAATTAAGATAAATTATTTTCTCTCTCACACAACGACTATACCGATGGGTTGGTCCGTGTCCATCTAGGTCGTGAGCAACTGTTCGACTAAATACGAGTAACCGATAGTATGATCTTCTGTGTGCCCATGCAACACCATACTAACTACAACGTATAAAATCCAGGACTATAATTTGCATATATATTTAATTAACAATAATTAAAAGCAAATGAATGTTTGTATTTAATAGGTAAATGAAAGTGTACAAGGAGTTCAGAATACTCAAATCTAGACATTAAGTATACTACTCCATCATCTTTCGCTGCCTCTGAGGCTGCAACATATTCAGCTTCCATGGTAGAGTCTGAAATGCACTTTTGCTTAACACTCTTCCATGATACGGCTCCACCTCCCAAAGTGTACACATAGCCTGATGTCGACTTACGCCGGTCCTTATCAGCTTGGAAATCCGAATCTGTGTAACCCAAAGGAATCAGATTGTCTGCTCCGTATCCCAGAACATAATCCTTAGTATTTCGCAAATACTTGAAAATGCTCTTTACGGCAGTCCAATGAGCCTTTCCAGGGTTACTCTGATATCTCGCTACTATGCCAACCGCATAACAGATATCAGGCCTCGTGCATAACATTGCATACATTAAGCTTCCCACAGCCGAAGCGTAGGGAACCACTTTCATTTCATCTTTCTCCTTCTGTGTCTGAGGAAACATCTCCTTAGAAAGATAAGTTCCTTTACTGAAGGGTAGATCACCCTTCTTGGAATCTTGCATGTTAAAACGAGCTAGAATCGTGTTTATGTAAGATTGCTGGGAAAGGTACAATGTTCTATTCCGGCGATCCCTTATAACTTTGATCCCTAGAACATGTCCAACTTCTCCCAAATCTTTCATATCGAATTGTCTAGACAACCATCCCTTTATGTCTGATAACATCTTTACACTGTTGCCAATGAGAAGTATGTCGTCTACATAAAGCACGAGAAACACCACCTTCTTTCCATCACGTTTTCAATACACACACGATTCGTCCATGCTTTGAATGAATCCAAAAGATTGGACTACTTCATCAAACCGCAGGTTCCACGATCTCGAGGCTTGTTTCAATCCATAAATGGATCGATTAAGCTTGCACACTAGATGATCTCGCCCCTTAGCAATGAATCCTTCTGGCTGTTTCATATAAATCGTCTCGTCAAGACTTCCATTTAGGAAAGCTGTCTTGACATACATTTTCCACACCTCATAATCCATATGAGCCGCTATGGATAAGAGAATCCGGATTGACTTTATCTTGGCTACCGGCGAAAAGGTCTCCTCATAATCGATTCCCTCTTTCTGAGTATATCCTTTCGCAACAAGCCGAGCTTTAAAGGTTTCAACCTTTCCGTCAGATCCTCTCTTTCTCTTGTAGACCCATTTACACCCAATTGGCTTTACGCCGCTTGGTGGTTCTACAAGATCCCAGACTTTATTAGAATCCATAGATTCTATTTCGGATTTCATCGCTTTCTTCCAAGAAGGCGCATCTATATCTTGTACCGCCTCATCATAGGTCCAGGGATCGACTTCATGAACTCCGGGTGCCGAGTTCGAAGACTCACCCAGTCCAATCCATCTGTCCGGTTGTTTAACAACCCTCCCACTACGACGGCGTTCCGGTGTATTAACAGTGACAGTATTAGGTGCAGGTTCTAGTGGTGTATCTATACTCGGTTCGGCTGTATCCAGGTCTTCCTCGTTACCTCTCAATTCATCAAGCATTATGTCACTTTTGGGCTTGTGGTCCATGACATAGTCTTCCTCTAAGAACCGAGCGTTAGTACTTATAACGATCTTCTGGTCCGTAGGACTATAGAACATGCCACCTTTAGTTCCTTTGGGGTATCCTACAAACAACCGTATTTCTGATCTAGGTTCTAACTTATCGGCGCCTTGTCGCAACACATGTGCTGGACATCCCCAGATCCGAATGTGTTTCAAGTTAGGCTTACGCCCACTCCACAACTCCATGGGTGTAGTTGGTACCGTTTTGGTCGGAACCCTATTCAGAATGTGCGCCGCTGTTTCCAAGGCAAGTCCCCAGAACATAACAGGTAAATCCGAGTAACTCATCATTGATCGCACCATCTCTATAAGAGTCCTATTCCTTCTTTCTGACACACCTTTCTGCTGAGGAGTATATGGTGAGGTCAGTTGGGATTCAATCCCATTCTCTGCCAAGTATGCCTTGAATTCTCCAGACAGGTACTCGCCTCCGCGATCAGATCGCAGGCATTTTATGGATTTACCACGAAGGTTCTCCACAAGAACCTTGAATTCCTTGAACTTGTCAAAAGAATCACTCTTGTGGCGCATCAGGTATACATATCCATGTTGGAGTTGTGTACTTAATGTCTAGATTTAAGTAACGGTAAACTCCCGGTCATAGCATTTAATCTATTAAATTAATAAACAGTCGTTTGCTTTTAATTATTATTAATTAAATATATGCAAATCATAGTCCTAGATTCTATACGTTGTAGTTAGTATGGTGTGCGACGTCACACAGAAGATCATACTATCAAATACTCGTATTTAATCAAACAGTGGCTCACGACCTAGATGGACCCGGACCAATCCATCGGTATAGTCGTTGTGTGAGAGAGAAAATAATTTGTCTTAATTATTTTATCACACTTGTACACTTGGTGTATTGAGCGGATCGTTGAGATTCATCGATTAGGATTGCCGGCGATAATCGATTCGAGTCTCAGTGTATTTTATTCTTAATCCCCGATATTATTGCGGGTGTGTATATTTAATATAAGTGACTTTGATTTACCAAAGGAATTAACCGATTTAATTATTGGGTTGATTACCGGTTAAGTTGGGTCACTATATTTCATATATGGCATGCCGTGAATAATTGACCGGACAGTGTATCCCGGAAGGGTTGATAATATCCCCGAGATGAGTTCATAAGGAATTATTGTGTAAACCTCATGAGTGGATTCGTTCCGCACAATAATTAAGGTTGAATGGTACTAGTCTCGGATTAAAGAGATGAATATTTTAATTAGCAATAAATTAATTTTATTCATGGATATTTAAATCTTAAATACACGGAATAAATAATACTACCGGAGAAATATTATTTGATATAATATGGTTTAATATTGGGAGTGCAATTAATTTATATAGTGGAAAATAAATTAATTAATATTGATAAGGATTAATGGACTTGGGCAGTGGGCTCAATTTAATCTTCAATATTGGAAGCCCAATATTCCACCTCCTTTAGATCCCCTACGTAGCCTATAATGGACCGGCGATCGAGGATTTCGGTCGGGTTATTATTTTCCGCAAATTTTAATGGCCCGGGATATCGAATTCCAACAATTGGTATCAGAGCGTTTGGTTTCGTGTTCATGTATGTGTTCAATTGTGTTCTACCTTGCAGGGATTCCGACTATCATGGTTTAATTAATTGTTAATTATTCGTTTAATTAATTGCTATTTAATTTACCATGATTGTTCGTTTATTAAACTCTCGGACATGTCGAGATTCGTTTTGTGTGGATGAATGCTTGTAATAGTAAAAATTCGGGGGTTGACCGAATTTAGATTTATTATTATTGTTCTATGTTTTCCGGAAAGTGTATAGGGTCGATTTCATGTATAGAATCGATACCGGAATTGTAAATTTATTTCTTGTAATTTATTTACGTTGGATCGATGCCGAGACGACCGCCGGAGAACTCGGGTGACGAATAAGACGAAGAGGACGAAAAACCGGGGGGGTCGATCATCCCCATGATCGATCTCCATGAGGATCGATCGACCCCACGCCAAGGGGCTGCCCGCTAGGGTTTCCGGCCACGCCGGCCACCGGTGGTGGTGGCGCGTGGCTAAGGGGCGGCGGCGGTAGTGCCCGGCGATGGTGGTGGTCGACGGTGGGGGTGGTGCGGGGATCCCCAACCCGTGCTGCTCCTAATCCTACCTAGATTCTACTTACCTAATTGATTCGGTTTTCCTAATTGAGTTTTCCTATTTTAGGGAATTCTCATGGATTAGGAAAAGAATTAATTGGAATTAATTTTATTCCTTATTCTATTATGGAAGTCTTCTGGAGTATTTTAGAGTTCTACTTGGAATAGGATCCTAGAGATTTAATAGAATTGGAAAGGAATAAAAGTTAATTTAGGATTGATTTATTTCCTAAATGATTATTCCTATTTTATGGGAATTTTCATAGAAATGGAAATTAATTAATCTTGGAAAGTAGAAGAGTCCTAATTTATTTTATTTCCTTATTCTATTATAGAAGTCTTCTAGAATATTCCAAGTTTACTTGGATAGATTATTCTAAGAGCTTTAATAGAATTAGATAGGAAAATAAATAAATAAAAATATTAATAATATTTAATTTTATTTTTGATTTATTCGATTGACTTAATTTTCGAATTGAGTATCTTTTGGATTCATTAAAAATAAATAGATTTAAATATTGGAATTAATATTCTCGTCACATGGAGCATTCAAGAACGAAGACTGAAGACTAGAAGACGCATACGGAGATGGAATAAAGCCATGATAGTCGGAAAATAATTTTCTAGCTTATTTTGACTATGTGCTATGTGCTTTATTGCTTGTATGCATGCTTATGTGTTTAATTATGCATTAGATAGCGTATCCCTTTGTTATAAAAAGCTAAGTGGGAGAGGGGATGGAAACATTCCCATGGTCTCCATTACTGTTCTCTTGGTGACTCTTATGGACTTTCGAATTTCGTATAGATGTGTCATTGGAGGAGAATTCTTGTAATTCCTTTTACAAGAGACATTGATTAAGTTTATCAAACAATGCCTAATTTGTCTTTCTGAAACTGACTTCAAGTCGACTCATTCTCACCCCGGGGAGTGGAATGGAGCCAAAGCCACTTGGTCATGTGGATGACACAAATTAGAGACATTCGTACCATTCTTTTGAAGATGGATCGTTTGTCTGCTCGGCTCCCTCATTTATGAGAGATAGGGTTGTTCGCATGGTGAATCACTGGTTAGAAACTTCGAGTTTCACTTATGATTCTCCGCGTCTTGATTTACAAAATCGAATGCTTCAAGTAATTGGATGTCAATTGTAAAAATCTTTTGATGTAGTAAACGTCCACACTATCGTGGCTTGCTGCATTGAATGGGATTGGAACGATTGATGTAGACAGTTATAGAAGGGAGTGAAGGAAACGTAGGTTAACGTAAACGTCCACACTATCGTGGCTTGCGGTAACATGCGAATCTTAAACAAACTTCTTAGTACTGAGTAATGGTTTACACTTAGGTATGCTCTATAGTATTCTTCCCATCGAAGTAACGCTATAGTGATGTACGACCATAGCAAATCTAATTGCTAAATCATTTGGATGGGTAAACGTCCACACTATCGTGGCTTGCCTTATCTGATGGGATTTTAGATGTAATTAGTGATTTAATGATATTATTTGAGGGAGATAATATCGGATATTAAATTGATTGTTTGTTTAAATGTGCTTATAGGTTTAGAGAATAGCTATGAACCCACTTTCTATGATACTCAAGGAGCATAAGCTCACTGGCCCCAACTATATTGATTGGAAGAGAAATTTAGACATTGTCCTGACTTCGGAGGAGTACAAGTTTGTACTCCATGAAGTGTGCCCTGCTGAGCCCACGGCTGCCTCAACTGATGAGGAAAAACTGACATATCGGAAGTGGAAAAAGGCTGATGAAATGGCTAGGTGTTATATTTTGGCTTCCATGTCAAATGTACTCCAAACCCAACATGAGTCGATGGACACTGCCTATGATATGATGTTTAACCTCAAGAAGATGTTTGGGGAGCAAGATCGTGCGGCAAGGCAAGAAGCCATGAGAGTCCTCATGACAACTACTCAGTCTGAAGGTACGCCCGTAGGGGAGCACGTTCTTAAGATGATGGGTTTGTTGAATGAGCTTGAGATCCTAGGAGCTCAAATTGATGCTGAGACGCAAGTCGACATCATACTCCAGTCTCTGACCCCTAGTTTTGAGCAGTTTCGCATGAGTTATAATATGGGTAAACTATCTTATTCTCTTGCGCAACTCCTGACTGAACTGAAGGCGGCAGAGGGGATCTACAAGAAGGGCAAGTCTCTAGCGCTTGTAGCTACCAAGTCCAAAGGCTTTAAGCCTGGTGGAGGTAGGGGCAAGAGGAGGAAGCAAGCCTGGAAACCCAGTGGTGTCAAGAAGACTATACCACGAGTGGGGGATGCAAAGCCAAAGGGCAAGTGCTTCCGATGCAACAAGTCTGGACACTGGAAGTCTGAATGTCCTCTCAGAGGTACGAATTTTTCTTTAGTCGTAAAAACATAGTCAGCGGTATTATCTACCATAAATTCTGGTGTGTAGATATGGAACCACTGACGGTATGTGCATTTTGAATGCAGGGGTTCCAGAAAACCCGGCGACTTAGAGAAGAAGAGTTCGAGTCTACACGGGCAAAAGCTGTGGAGGAGGCAGCTGTTGCGGTGGAAGACATTTATCTGCTTTAGTAGTTAAATAGGAGTTCATTTCAAAATTATTGCATTATGTACCCTTATTTTAGAAAGAACGTTTTGTTCTGGATTTCTATTATTTATGAATGGATATTTTATTTCTTTAATCATTAGATGATTTTGATAAGAAATAATGGGATTATCTATTCTGGTACATTAGATAGCAATATGTGAATGATGAATCCTTAGTCTACCACGATGCAACGAACCGTTCTATAACTTGTTTTACTTATTAGATATTTCTTTATTAATCATTATACTTGTGAATTCTTATACTTAGTAGTATTTTCAAGTAAGATTCAAATGGTCGAAATTGATTTGATCAATTATGGTTGAAGGAATGGACCTTCCGACCTAAGGATTGAATTTGGAGGATAATACATCTAAGCAAACCTTTCTGGATATAGAATAGAATTCAGACAAGTATTGGAAATGATTAGATATGCAGACATATGTGTAAATTAGAAAGGTACGAGTAATTCTCTCAAGAATACTCGGTGATGGATTAGAATACTTAATGTGCCATAAAAGCAAAGTGTTTTGACTAGTCAATGGACACAAAGCTATTATGGGGAACCATCAAAGTATATCCATTAGGAGCCTGCGACTCGGTCGCGGAGGCCATCACTTATCTAAGTAACACATAGCATAATCAAAGATTGGGATTCAATCCCAAAGGCCCGCACCATACACTTACGTGTAGAAATGGTGCGTTGTAAACAAGAAATGGAGATCTAATAGTAAAAGAACAAGTTGTTCGGAACCACCTATGTTCTATGGATATTCCTGGAAACAACGGCATATTCAATATGGTTGTAGGATATCCTAGATGAACAAAATGTTGTGTGTTCTATAGTACTATGAGCCAGAGGGACGTCTCGTCCGGTTTGTAGAGAAAGACTATTAGATGAACCACAGAGCCTGAACTGACGTAATACCTTGAAATGAGAAAAAGGACAAAAGACTAGGAACCAGCCAAACCGAGTAGAAGTACACCACAATACTGCACCTATTGTTATTGTTGTTATACACCGGGACGCCATTGCAGTAGGAGGTTGTTGGACAACCAAAGATATTCATAAGACTAGAGGAGTTCGGACTCTGGATCTAGTAGAGATGAAATCGATCCCTGGCTCTGCATAAGGGTGGTACTAGATCTAAATGAGCCTTCTTGGAGAACAATAAGGTTTATTGTTAAGAGGCTAGATCATTTAGAGTACAAGCTTAGTAAATCCATTTATGGATGGTAACAAAGCTACAAATCGTGGAACTTGCGAATTGATGAGAAAGTCCATTTGATGGATTCATCAAAAGGCAAAGACGAAAGGTGTATTAGAGACATAATAGAAACAAGGTGGTGTTTCTCGGAGATTTTATGTAGATGACAATTTCATCATTGGCAACAATGTAGAAAATGTTGTCAGACATAAGATAATGGTTGTCTAAATGAATCGAGATATAAGATTGAGTAGAAGTTAGAGCATGTTCTTGAGATCTTTCGATCCAAGGATAAGAACATTGTACTTCTCCTAGATATCTTGTACGATTATGGTTTGTTTTAAACATGCATACTTCTGAGAAGGGTTATTGCCTTTCAGAGACAGAATATACATCTATCTAAAGGGTATGTGTTCGAACACATGAAGGAGATAGATGAGGACAAAGCAGTTTCCTATACTTCAAGTATGTAAAACAAGAACCTGATATCAACTATGCGGTTTGCGTAGTGGGAGGATATCAAAGTAATCTGGATAAGGGATGTTCGAATGCTGTAAGAGTACTTTCATAGTACTGGCTTACGGAGCAAGACGAAGTCTTCTTAGATTACAGATTCTCAGATCCAAAGATCAGAGAAGGACCAGTGAAAGTCGATATCAGGCAATGTGTTCACTTTTAGAAAGAGGTGGAACCATGAAGTGAAAGAGTGATAAGCGGGACGCTTCTCAGACTCTCTCATAACCGAATAGCAGCCTCAGAGGCAGCGGAAGTTTTGGTTAGGTTCCGGAATTACCTCTTGACTTGGATATGACTCTTAGTTTACCAAAGGCTATTGGATAGGGTGCAAAGTGAACTGGAAGAGGTCATAAGTCAAAAGTGATGATAACACATAGTGCAAGTACCACCTGATACGAATCATCGTCGAGGGAGACGACGTAGTAGTCACCAAGATAACTTCAGAGCGGCAACCTAGATTGCTCACTCACATAGTACTTCTCGGAAGTACACTTTAAAGCACGTGATGAGTATGGGAACTGGGAGTTTGGAGGAAATGACTAGACCTTAGTACAAGTGGGAGATTGTTGGAGTTGTGTACTTAATGTCTAGATTTAAGTAACGGTAAACTCCCGGTCATAGCATTTAATCTATTAAATTAATAAACAGTCGTTTGCTTTTAATTATTATTAATTACATATATGCAAATCATAGTCCTAGATTCTATACGTTGTAGTTAGTATGGTGTGCGACGTCACACAGAAGATCATACTATCGGTTACTCGTATTTAATCAAACAGTGGCTCACGACCTAGATGGACCCGGACCAATCCATCGGTATAGTCGTTGTGTGAGAGAGAAAATAATTTGTCTTAATTATTTTATCACACTTGTACACTTGGTGTATTGAGCGGATCGTTGAGATTCATCGATTAGGATTGCCGGCGATAATCGATTCGAGTCTCAGTGTATTTTATTCTTAATCCCCGATATTATTGCGGGTGTGTATATTTAATATAAGTGACTTTTATTTACCAAAGGAATTAACCGATTTAATTATTGGGTTGATTACCGGTTAAGTTGGGTCACTATATTTCATATATGGCATGCCGTGAATAATTGACCGGACAGTGTATCCCGGAAGGGTTGATAATATCCCCGAGATGAGTTCATAAGGAATTATTGTGTAAACCTCATGAGTGGATTCGTTCCGCACAATAATTAAGGTTGAATGGTACTAGTCTCGGATTAAAGAGATGAATAAATTAATTAGCAATAAATTAATTTTATTCATGGATATTTAAATCTTAAATACACGGAATAAATAATACTACCGGAGAAATATTATTTGATATAATATGGTTTAATATTGGGAGTGTAATTAATTTATATAGTGGAAAATAAATTAATTAATATTGATAAGGATTAATGGACTTGGGCAGTGGGCTCAATTTAATCTTCAATATTGGAAGCCCAATATTCCACCTCCTTTAGATCCCCTACGTAGCCTATAAAAGCACTACATGGCCTTCATAAATCATAAGACAAGAATTATCATACTTGATATTCTAGAGAGTTGAAGGAGATCCATAGGAGTTCGATAGATCGTCGCCCACACGACGTTCGAACGGAGTGCAAGGAATACGTAGGAAGATTCAAAGGTCTTCGATTGATTTCGTTTCTCCGCACAACGAATCAAAGGTATGATCATAAAACTCCTTGTGTGATTTTATGTTCAATTAATTGTGATACATGCATGAACACACGATCCGGGAAAACGACGAACCTCGGGGACGGGGATTCGAGATCCCCGGCGAGGATCGAAGGTGGCGGTCGAACCCTAGGGTTCGGACCGCCGGGACGCGTGACGCGAGAACCCTCGGCTGGGAGCCGAGGGATCGATCGAGCCCGTAGGCTCGATCGCTGGGAGTTGCGGGAGTTACCCGCAGCGACTCGAGGCGTGCTGCGGGGTTTCCCGCAGCGGTGCGCTGGGACGAGCCCAGCGCGTTGAGCAGCGGGTCACGCGACCCGCTGCGGGGCTGCTCGCAGCAGCCCGGGGATCGCTACGAGCGATCCCAGCGATCATCCGCGAGATGATCGCGAGCCCCGTGCGGGGGCTCGGCTGGGCACCACGGGCGGACCGTGGTGGTGCTCGGTTGAGCTCCGGCTCGTACGGTGGTTCGTGGTCGGATCTCCGGCGATCGAGGATTTCGGTCGGGTTATTATTTTCCGCAAATTTTAATGGCCCGGGATATCGAATTCCAGCAATCCATACCTTGAGTAATCATCAGTAAAAGTGATGAAGTACTCGTACCCTCCCCTTGCCTGAGTAGACATAGGTCCGCACACATCAGAGTGAATCAAATCCAATACTTGTTCAGCTCTACGTCCTTTACCAGAAAAAGAACGCTTGGTCATTTTACCCTCCAAACAGGATTCGCAGGTCGGAAGGTCCTCTCCTTCAACACCACTGATGAGACCATCAGCTTTTAACCTTTGAATTCTATTCGAATTAATATGACCTAGCCTTAGATGCCACAAGTATAATTGATTCATTTTGGATGGTTCCTTTCTCTTATTGGTGCTCGTAGATGTGTTATTACTCTCGGTTAGTTGCATCGTGTTAGACTCAGGATTTAGAACATACAAATCGTCTATCAATGTACCAGAACAGACAATCTCACTATTCCTTCTTATGACCACAGAGTGATCAAAAGAAACAGAATATCCATTCAGAATTAACTTAGAAACTGAAATTAAATTCTTTCTAAAATTCGGTACATAAAGACAATTTCGTAAAACTAAAACCCCATCACTACTAAAGCGTAAGTGAACGTCTCCCACTGCAACAACCGCCACCTTCGCGGCATTGCCCATGTACACCACGATTTCTCCCTCTCTAAGTCTCCGAGTTTCCTGGAACCCCTGCAATGAATTGCAGACATGGTCAGTGGCGCCCGTATCTACACACCAGGTGCTGGTAGATATCACCGCTGACAATGTTTCAGTGACTAAGGAAAATTTCGTACCTTTGATGAGAGGACAATCAGACTTCCAGTGCCCAGACTGCTTGCATCGAAAGCATTTGCCTCGCGGCTTGCTCTTCCCAATCCGTGGTTCACAACCACTGGGCTTCTTTGCTTGCACTTCCAACTTGGCCACTAGAGCTTGTGATTCTCTGATCATACTTATCAGTTCATCTCTTTTGAAATTGTTTTTAAGCGATTCCTCAAGAGGACTGAACTTAATGAGTATGTCAATCACCTCTAGTCCGGCTTCCTTACTATGTCCTAACATCTCCTTGAGGTCATTTTCAATGTCCTCATCAGTTGGGACAATAGTGGATTCGGAAGGCTCAACAGTCTGAACAATGTCCAGATTTCGTTCCCAATCATTACTATATGGAACCGGTGAGTTTTCATCCTTAAGTATATCACAAAGTGGGGTCACATTCATTCTTAACCTATAAGCACATAAAACAAACAAACAATTTAATACCGATATTATCTCCCTCAAATAATATCATTAAATCACTAATCACATCTAAAATCCCATCAGGTAAGGCAAGCCACGTGGTGTGGACGTTTACCCACCCAAATGATTTAGCAATTAGATTTTCTTTGGTCATACATCACTTATAGCGTAACCTCGTGAGGAGGAATACTATAATGCGTATCTAAGTGTAAACCATTACTCAGCACCAAAATAATTTGTTTGGAATTGCTACATCACCGCAAGCCACGTGGTGTGGACGTTTACGATAACTTCACAACTCTTCACAATTACTTACAACTGTCTACATCAATTAATCCAAAATCCGTTAGCATAGCAAGCCACGTGATGTGGACGTTTACTACACCAAGAGATTTTTATAATTGACTCCCAATTACTTGATCCATTCAATCTTGTAAATCAAGACGTGGAGAATCATAAGTGAAATTCGAAGTTTCTAACCAGTGATTCACCATGCGAACAACCCTATCTCTCTTAAATGAGGGAGCCGAGCAGACAATCGATCCATCTATCAAAGAATGGTACGAAGGTCTCTAATTTGTGTCCTCTACATGACCAAGTGGCTCTGGCTCCATTCCACTCCCCGGGGTGAGAATGAGTCGACTTGAAATCAGCTTTGGAAAGACAAATTAGGCATTGTTTGATAAACTTAATCAATGTTTCTCGTAAGAGGAATTACAAGAACTCTCCTCCAATAACTTATCTATATAAACTTCAAAAGTTTATAAAAGTCATCAAGAGAGCAGCAATGGAGACCATGGGTATGTTTCCATACCCTCTCCCACTTAGCTTTTTACAATAAAGGGATACGCTATCTAGTGCATAAAATAAACACATATAGCATGCATACGTGTAATAAAGCACATAGTATTATCACATAGTCAAAATAATTACTAGAATATTATTTTCCGACTATTATGGCTTTACTCCATCTCCGTACGCATCTTCTGTTGGAAATCGATATCCCGGAATTAATAAATTTAAATAAATAAATTATCTAATTAATTCCGACCGAAATCCTTTGGAGATCGAATATCCGGAGTTGTCGAATTGCGGAATAACAACTCCAATCGACCCCCGGTTGCCGGAACATCTCGCCACGAACCACCACGAAGCTGGACTCAACCAAACAAGCCGCCGCGGGGAAAGCCCGCGGCTGTCCGGTCGAGCCCCCGCATGGGGCTCGCGGCTGTACACGGCAGCCGCCTAGGGCTGCCCTTGGCAGCCCGCTGGGCATCCTAGCCACGCCCCGCTGATCGCCCTCAAGCCACGGTTGAACCGTGGCTAGCGATCAGCCCGCAACCACCGCCGCGCGAGCTGCGGTCCAGCCGCGCGAGCGGCAGCCCCTCCGCGTGAGCGGAGGCAGCACCGTGCGAGCGGTGCTGCTCGGGCAGCAAGGGTTCGTGCCCAGCTAGGGCACGATTGAGTCTCGGCGTCCAGCCGAGGCTCTCGCCCTCTCGACCCCTCCAGCCGAGCCGACGATCCGCCGGCGGTCCGGTGGTCTTCGACCACCACCGCCCGGTTCGTCCTCGTCATGGGTCGCGTCTTTCGGATCTTGGTTCATGATACTTTCACGATAATTAAACGATAAAATCATAAAGAGTGTTTTACGATTTACCTCGTTCTCGTTGTTCGGAAAAACGTAGAACTCAATTTGATGACCTTGAGATCTTCCCACGTATTCCTTGCACTAGCCCGGACGTCGTGTGGGCGACGATCTACCGAACTCCATGGATCCTCCTCTCTACTTTCTCTCTCTAGAATTGTGATCTTCAAGTTATGAGAATAGAGAAGACCATGTAGTGCTTTTATAGGCTACGTAGGGGATCTTAATATTGGGCTTCCAATATTGAATATTAAATTGAGCCCAATGCTCAAGTCCATTAATCCTTATCAATATTAATTAACTCTATTTTCCACTATATAAAATTAATTGCACTCCCAATATTAAACCATATTATATCAAATAATATTTCTCCGGTAGTATTATTTATTCCGTGTATTTAAGATATAAATATCCATGAATAAAATTAATTTGTTGCTAATTAATTTATTCATCTCTTTTATCCGAGACTAGTACCATTCAACCTTAATTATTATGCGGAACGAATCCACCTGCAGGGTTTACATAATAATTCCTTATGAACTCATCTCGGGGATATTATCAACCCTTACAAGATACACTTTCCCGTCAAGTATTCACGGCATGTCATATATAAAATATAGTGACCCAACTTAACCGGTAATTAACCCAATAATTAAATCGGTTAATTCCTTTGGTAAATCAAAGTCACTTATATTGAATATACACACCCGCAATAGTTTCGGGGATTAAGAATAAAATACACTGAGACTCGAATCGATTATCGTCGGCAATCCTAATCGATGAATCTCAACGATCCGCTCAATACACCAAGTGTACAAGTGTGATAAAATAATTAAGACAAATTATTTTCTCTCTCACACAACGACTATACCGATGGATTGGTCCGTGTCCATCTAGGTCGTGAGCAACTGTTCGATTAAATACGAGCAACCGATAGTATGATCTTCTGTGTGGGCCCGACACACCATACTAACTGCAACGTATAGAATCCAGGACTATAATTTGCATATATTTAATTATAAATAATTAAACGCAAATAATTGTTTATTTAATTAAATAGATTAGTGGCAATGGATCGTGAGTTTACGTTACTTAAATCTAGACATTAAGTACACAACTCCAACAATCTCCCACTTGTACTAAGGTCTAGTCATTTCCTCCAAACTCCCGACTCCCATACTCATCACGTGCTTAAGTTGTACTTCCAAGAAGTACTATGTGAATGAGCACTTAAGGTTGCCGCTCTGAAGTTATCTTGGTGACTACAGCGTCGTCTCCCTCGACGATGACTCGTATCAGGTGGTACTTGCACTATGTGTTATCTTACACTTATGGACTTGTGATTTCTTACCATTTGCCATCGCACCGCTATACACATAGCCTTTTGGCAAATTAAGAATCACCTCTAAGTCCCAGAGATTATCCCGGAGTTATACCAAAACTTCCGCTGCCTCTGAGGCCGCTATTTGGTTACCCATGGCAGAGTCCGAAAAGCATCGTGCTTATCACTCTTCCATGTTAAAACTCCTTCTCCTTCAATAGTGAAACACATAGCCTGATATCGACTTACACCGGTCCTCATTTGATTAGAAATCTAAGAGAATGTCATCCAAAGGAAATGCTCGTCTGCTTCGTAGTCTAGAACAGTACTTTGAAAGTACTTTTACAGCATTCGAACATTCCTTTCCAGGATTACCTTGATATCCTCCCACTACGCTAACCGCATAGCCGATATCAGGTTCTTGTTTTCAACAATGCATTTATTAAGCTTTCCACACTAAAAGTGTAGGAAACTGCTTTCATTGCTTCTATCTCCTTTTGTGTTCCAAAACACATATCCTTAGATAGATGCATTCCGTCTCCGAAAGATGTCCAGGAGAAGTACAATGTTCATTCCTAGAGATCCAAGATCTCAAGAACATGTCCAATTTCTTCCTATATCTTTCATAATGATTTATCTAGACAACCACCATTTTATGTCTGACAACATCTTTACATTGTTACCAATGATAAAATGTCATCTACATAAAACCTCCGAGAAACACCACTTTGTTTCCATCATGTTTCCCATACACACGATTCGTCTATGCTTTTGATGAATCCATAAAATGGACTATCTCATCAATTTGCAAGTACCACGAATTCAATGCTTTGTTTCAATCCATAAATGGATCAACTAAGCTTGCACTCTAGATGATCTCGCCTCTTAGCAATAATCCTTATTGCTCTCCAAGAAGGCACATTTAGATCTAGTACGGCCTTCATGTAGATCCAGGGATTGATTTCATGTATACTAGGTCCAGAGTCCGAAGACTCTCCTAGTCTTATGAATATCTCCGGTTGTCACACAACCTCCCACTACAACGGCATTCCGGTGTATAAACAGTGATAACAGTAGGTGCAGTTAGTGGTGTACCGCTACTCGGTTCGGCTGGTTCTAAGTCTTAATCTTTCTCTCTCATTTCAAAGTATTACGTCACCTTGGGCTTGTGGTTCATTATATAGTCTTTCTCTAAGAACCGGGCGTTAGAACTTATAACGTCCTTCTGGTTCATAGTACTATTGAATACACATGTTTTGTTCTTCTAGGATATTCTACAACCGCATTTGAATGCGCCGTTGTTTCCAGACATATCCATAGAACATAGGTAGTTCCGTATAACTCATCTTTTACTATCTCTATAAGAGTTCCATTTCTTTTTATCGACAACCCATTTCTACACAACAGTGTATGGTGTAGTCATTTGGGATCAAATCCCAATCTCTGATTAGTATGCCATGCATTTCTCAGACAGGTACTTGCCTCCGCGATCAAATCGCAGGCTACAAATGGATATACCTTGATGGTTCTCCACAATTGCTTAGTGTCCATTGACTTGTCAAAACACTTGCTTTTGTGGCACATCAGGTATTCTAATCCATTTTTCGAGTAATCATAAAATGAAGTACTCGTACCTTAATTGTCTGAGTAGGCATAGGTCTGCATACATCAGAGTCAATCAATTCTTATACTTGTCCGGATCTTACATCTTATATCCATAAAGGATTGCTTAGTCATATTATCTTCCAAATTAGATTCTTAGGTCGGAAGGTCCACTCCCTCAACTTAATTGATCAAATATCAATTTTCGACCTTTGAACTTCTTATTTGAATAAACATGACTCAGCATAAGAATCCACAAGTATAATTGATAAAGAAATCTCTTATTAGTAAAACGAGTTTTATACTACGGTTCGTTGCATCGTGGTGGACTCAGGATTCATCATTTATATATTGCTAGTCAATGTACCAAAATAGATAATATCATTATTTCTTCTTATAACCATCAAATGATTAAAAGAAATAAAATATCCATTTATTAGAAATCTAGAACAAAGTTCTTTCTAATATGAAAGGTACATAAAAGCAATAACTCAAAATGAAATCCTATAAAATGTCCTCCACTGCAACTGCTGCCTCCTCTACAGCATTGCCCATGTAGACTACGATTTCTTCTTCTCTAAGTCGTCGGGTTTCCTGGAACCCTTGCATTTAAAATGCACATACCGTCAGTGGTTCCATATCTACACACCAGGTTTCGGCAGATAATACCACTGACTATGTTTTTACGACTAAAGAAGATTTCGTACTTTCTTTGAGAGGATAGTCAGACTTCCAGTACCCAGACTGTTTGCATCGAGAACTCTTGCCTCATGGCTTTCTCGTCCCATCTCGTGGTCCAAGAAACCTAGGACCACTGGGTTTCTTTGCTTGCTTTTCCTTTCCCCCGATTTTTCCCTTAGGTTCGAAACCTTTGGCATTGGCTACAAGAGCTTGCGATTTCCGTCTCAACTCCTCTAAAAGGTCAATCATCTCAAAAACGTGTTTAAGCGTTTCCTCGAAGCGACTGGCCTTTATGAGTATCCTCATCGCTTCTTGTCTAGCCGCCTATGTCAATAGGCTCGGGAGGACAAAGCTTACTGAGTACTAACCAGTACTCTTCAACAGTCTGGACAATGTCTAGATCTCTATTCCAATCATTACATTTAGGGACCAATGAGTTTAAAATCCTTACGTATCACAGAAAGTGGGTTCAAAGCCATATCCTAATCTATGAGCACATATAACAACAAACAATCGATCTAATCTCCGATATTATCTCCCTCAAATAATATCATTAAACCACTAATCGCATCTAAAATCCCATCAGATATGGCAAGCCACGATAGTGTGGACGTTTACCTATCCAAATGATTTAGCAATTAGATTTCCTTCGGTCGTACATCATCATTAGCGTTACTTCGATGGGAAGAATACTAAGAAGCGTACCTAAGTGTAAACCATTACTCAGTATCTAAGAAGATTGTTTGGGACACGCATATTCACCGCAAGCCACGATAGTGTGGACGTTTACGTTAACATACGCTCCTTTACTCCCTTCTATAACTGTCTACATCAATCGTTCCAAAATCCCATTCAATGTAGCAAGCCACGATAGTGTGGACGTTTACTACACCAAAAGAGTTTTACAATTGACTCCCAATTACTTGATTCATTTAATCTTGTAAATCAAGACGCGGAGAATCATAAGTGAAACTCGAAGTTTCTAACCAGTGATTCACCATGCGAACGACCCTATCTCTCATAAATGAGGGAGCCGAGCAGACAATCGATCTAGTCATCAAATGACACGAAAGTCTCTAATTTGTGTCCTCGACATGACCAAGTGGCTTTGGCTCCATTCCACTCCCCAGGGTGAGAATGAGTCGACTTGAAATCAGTTTTGGAAAGACAAATTAGGCATTGTTTGATAAACTTAATCAATGTTTCTCGTAAAAGGAATTACAAGAATTCTCCTCCAATGACTTGTCTATACGAACTTCAAAAGTCCATAAAAGTCACCAAGAGAACAGCAATGGAGACCATGGATATGTTTCCATACCCTCTCCCACTTAGCTTTTTATAACAAAGGGATACAATGGAGACCATGGATATGTTTCCATACCCTCTCCCACTTAGCTTTTTATAACAAAGGGATACGCTATCTAATGCATAATTAAATACACATAAGCATGCATACATGAAATAAAGCACATAGAATATTATCACATAATCAAAATAATACTAGAATATTATTTTCCGACTATTATGGCTTTATCGCATCCCCGTATGCGTCTTCTAGTCTTTAGTCTTCGTTCTTTGAATGCTCCATGTGACGGGAATATTAATTTCAATATTTAAATCTATTTATTTTTAATAAATCCAAAAGTTACTTAATTCGAAAATTAAGTCAATCGAATAAATCAAAAATAAAATTAAATATTATTAATATTTTTATTTATTTATTTATTTTCCTTTTCTACTTCATTAAATCTCTAGAATAATCTATCCAAGACCCACTTGGAATATTCTAGAAGACTTCTATAATGAAATAAGGAAATAAAATAATTTATTTTATTTTCCCTTTCTACTTCATTAAATCTCTAGAATAATCTATCCAAGACCCACTTGGAATATTCTAGATGATTTCCATAATGAAATAAGGAAATAAAATAATTTAGGACTGCTAGTCCTTCCAAATTAATTCATTTCCTAATCCATTAAAAATTCCATAAAAGAATAATTAAATAAGGAAAAATTAATTTAGGACTCCTAAACTTTCCAAATTAATTATTTTCCTAATCCATTAAAAATTCCATAAAGGAATAATTAAATAGGAAAAATAAATTAATCATAAATTTATTCCTTTTCCTAATCTATGAAAATTCCCAAGAATAGGAATAATCAATAAGGAAAAATAAATTTATTCTAAATTTATTCTTTTCCTATTCCGTGAGAATTCCCAAGAATAGGAATAATCAAAATAGGAAAACCGAATAATTTAGGAAAGTTGGATCTTGCCGGGAGAGCACGAGATCACGAGGACCCCGCGCCCCACCACCATCGCCGGCCGAGAGGAGAACCACCGCCACCGCCCAGCCGATCAGCCGCCGTCGCCGGTGACATCACGGCCGAGAAGGCCGCGGGCAGCCCCCTCCCCCTTCGATCGATCCTTCCTTCGGGGATGATCATGGGGATGATCGATCCCCGGAATCCTCCCTCTCTATCGTCTCCTCCGTCACACTTTTCCGGTCGTCGTTTCGGAATCGATCCAACGTAAATAAATTACAAATTTATTACTACGCTATCCGGTATCGATTCTCTACGTGAAAACGACCTCAAACAATTTCCGGAAAAATTAAGCACAAGCATTCACCACAAAAGAACGAATATTGACATCACCGAGAGTTTAATAATCAAGAACATTATTATGACATTAATTAATAAAATTAAATCTAGCCATAATAATCGGAAACCCTGCAAGGTAGAACAATTTATCGAAAAATACCATGAACTAAAACCAACGCTCTGATACCAATTGTTGGAAATCGATATCCCGGAATTAATAAATTTAAATAAATAAATTATCTAATTAATTCCGACCGAAATCCTTTGGAGATCGAATATCCGGAGTTGTCGAATTGCGGAATAACAACTCCAATCGACCCCCGGTTGCCGGAACATCTCGCCACGAACCACCACGAAGCCGGACTCAACCAAACAAGCCGCCGCGGGGAAAGCCCGCGGCTGTCCGGTCGAGCCCCCGCATGGGGCTCGCGGCTGTACACGGCAGCCGCCTAGGGCTGCCCTTGGCAGCCCGCTGGGCATCCTAGCCACGCCCCGCTGATCGCCCTCAAGCCACGGTTGAACCGTGGCTAGCGATCAGCCCGAAACCACCGCCGCGCGAGCGGCGGTCCAGCTGCGCGAGCGGCAGCCCCTCCGCGTGAGCGGAGGCAGCACCGTGCGAGCGGTGCTGCTCGGGAAGCAAGGGTTCGTGCCCAGCTAGGGCACGATCGAGTCTCGGCGTCCAGCCGAGGCTCTCGCCCTCTCGACCCCTCCAGCCGAGCCGACGATCCGCCGGCGGTCCGGTGGTCTTCGACCACCACCGCCCGGTTCGTCCTCGTCATGGGTCGCGTCTTTCGGATCTTGGTTCATGATACTTTCACGATAATTAAACGATAAAATCATAAAGAGTGTTTTACGATTTACCTCGTTCTCGTTGTTCGGAAAAACGTAGAACTCAATTTGATGACCTTGAGATTTTCCCACGTATTCCTTGCACTAGCCCGGACGTCGTGTGGGCGACGATCTACCGAACTCCATGGATCCTCCTCTCTACTTTCTCTCTCTAGAATTGTGATCTTCGAGTTATGAGAATAGAGAAGACCATGTAGTGCTTTTATAGGCTACGTAGGGGATCTTAAGGAGGTGGAATATTGGGCTTCCAATATTGAAGATTAAATTGAGCCCAATGCTCAAGTCCATTAATCCTTATCAATATTAATTAATTCTATTTTCCACTATATAAAATTAATTGCACTCCCAATATTAAACCATATTATATCAAATAATATTTCTCCGGTAGTATTATTTATTCCGTGTATTTAAGATATAAATATCCATGAATAAAATTAATTTATTGCTAATTAATTTATTCATCTCTTTTATCCGAGACTAGTACTATTCAACCTTAATTATTATGCGGAACGAATCCACCTGCAGGGTTTACATAATAATTCCTTATGAACTCATCTCGGGGATATTATCAACCCTTACGGGATACACTTTCCCGTCAAGTATTCACGGCATGTCATATATAAAATATAGTGACCCAACTTAACCGGTAATTAACCCAATAATTAAATCGGTTAATTCCTTTGGTAAATCAAAGTCACTTATATTGAATATACACACCCGCAATAGTTTCGGGGATTAAGAATAAAATACACTGAGACTCGAATCGATTATCGCCGGCAATCCTAATCGATGAATCTCAACGATCCGCTCAATACACCAAGTGTACAAGTGTGATAAAATAATTAAGACAAATTATTTTCTCTCTCACACAACGACTATACCGATGGATTGGTCCGTGTCCATCTAGGTCGTGAGCAACTGTTCGATTAAATACGAGCAACCGATAGTATGATCTTCTGTGTGGGCCCGACACACCATACTAACTACAACGTATAGAATCCAGGACTATAATTTGCATATATTTAATTATAAATAATTAAACGCAAATAATTGTTTATTTAATTAAATAGATTAGTGGCAATGGATCGTGAGTTTACGTTACTTAAATCTAGACATTAAGTACACAACTCCAACATCTTCTAGTCTTCAGTCTTCGTTTCTTGAATGCTCCATGTGACGAGAATATTAATTTCCAATATTTAAATCTATTCATTTTCAATTAATCCAAAAGTTACTTAATTCGAAAATTAAGTCAATTGAATATACCAAAAATAAAATTAAATATTATTAATACTTTTATTTTTATTTTCCTTTTCTACTCCATTAAATCTCTAGAATAATCTATCCAAGATAGACTTGAAATATTCTAGATGATATCCATAATGGAATAAGGAAATAAAATAATTTAGGACTCTTATACTTTCCAAATTTATTTTATTCCTAATCCATGAATATTCCCATGAGTAGGAATAATCAAATAGGAAAATAAATTTAATACTAAATTAATTCTTTTTCTATTCCATGAATATTCCATAAAAGAAATAATCAAAATAGGAAAACCGAATTAAAATAGGAAAGTAAATTTCCGGTAGGAGTAGCATGGATTGGGAGACTCCACGCCACCCCCACCGGACCGCCAATCGCCGGCCGAGGACCACCGCCGCCACCACCCAGCCGGCGTGCCACCACCGCCGGTGACATTGTCGCCAGGAGGCGCGAGTTCGGCGCCCTCCCATGCGATCGATCGATCCTCATGGATCGATCATGGGGATTGATCGATCCAAGCCCTAGCCTCCTCTCGTCATCTCGTCTTCTCCGGCGGTCTTCGATTCATCGATCCAATCGCAAAATAAATTACAATAATCTAAATTACAACTCCGGTATCGATTCTATACATGAAATCGACCCTATACAATTTCCGGAAAAACGATGAACATAATAATAAATCCTAAATTCGGTCAACCCCCGAATTTTTACTATTACAAGCATTCACCACCAAAAAACGAATTTCGACATGTCCGAGAGTTTAATAAAACCAACAATCATGACAAAATAAATTAAACGAATAATCATCAAGCCATAATAGTCGGAACCCTGCAAGGTAGAACAATTTTATCAAAAATACCGTGAACGTAAATCACGCTCTGATACCAATTGTTGGAATTTGATATCCCGGGCCATTAAAAATTAAGCGGAAACCAATAACCCGATCAAACCCTTCGCCGGAGATCACATGAACACGACAACCATGCCGGGATACGGCCGAAGCGCACAGCGAGGCCCGAAGGCCGCGCACGCCCCAGCCGCACCCCCACGGGTGCGTGCTTGCGATCGAGGGATCGATCGCACGCCGGCGATCGATCGGGGTGGGGCTGCCCAGCAGCCCCCGCAGCGAGTCCGGCGACTCGCCGCCGCCTGGAGGCCCCCGCCTTCACGGCGGGGTCGGGCACGGCACCAGCCCGTGCCCAGCGATCGATCCTCGTGATCGATCGCATACCCTCGGTCCAGCCGAGGGTTCGCCCCCCTTCGCCCCGCCGAAACCCTAGCGGGCGCACGCCGTGGTCCGGTGGCTTCGCCACCACCACGCGTTCGTCCGTTTATTCCGGGCTTCGATCTTCGGATCTTCGTCCTACGGTGTTCTCGATAATTCAAATAAAAATAATATCGAGGGAGTTTAGATATTATACCTTCGATTCGTTGTTCGGAGAAACGAAATCAAACACCTTTGAATCTTCCCACGTATTCCTTGCACTTCGTTCGAACGTCGGGTGGGCGACGATCTATCGAACTTCTTATGGATCTCCTTCAACTCTCTAGAACTATCAAATAATGATATTCTTGTCTTATAATTTATGAAGGCCATGTAGTGCTTTTATAGGCTACGTAGGGGATCTAAAGGAGGTGGAATATTGGGCTTCTAATATTGAAGATTAAATTGAGCCTAGCCCAAATCCATTAATCCTTATCAATATTAATTTTATTTATTTTCCACTATATAAATAAAATTGCACTCCCAATATTTACCCATATTATATCGAATAATATTTCTCCGGTTAGTATTATTTATTCCGTGTATTTAAGATTTAAATATCCATGAATAAAATTTATTTATTGCTTAATAAATTTATTCATCTCTTATATCCGAGAATAGTACCACTCAACCTTATCTATTATGCGGGAACAAATCCACTCGCGAGGTTTACATAATAAATCCTTATGAGCTCATCTCGGGGATATTATCAACCCTTCCGGGATATACTGTCCCTTCAAGAATTCACGACATGTCATATATAAAATATAGTGACCCAACTTAACCGGTAATTAAGCCAATAATTAAATCGGTTAATTCCTTTGGAAAATCAAAGTCACTTATATTAAATATACACACCCGCAATTGTTTCAGGGATTAAGAATAAAATACTCCGAGACTTAAATCAATTATCACAGAGCAATCCTAATTGATAAGTCTCAAGCGATCCGCTCAATACACCAAGTGTACAAGTGTGATAAAATAATTAAGATAAATTATTTTCTCTTTCACACAACGACTATACCGATGGATTGGTCCGTGTCCATCTAGGTCGTGAGCATCTGTTCGATTAAATACGAGTAACCGATAGTACGATCTTCTGTGTGCCCATGCACACCATACTAACTACAACGTATGAAATCCAGGACTATAATTTTCATTTATTTAATTAATAATAATTAACAGCAAATGAATGTTTATTATAAATAGGTAAATGAAAGTGTACATAGAGTTCAGAATACTCAAATCTAGACATTAAGTATACTACTCCATCATGAAGTATATTTTAAGCACTTGGAGGGTTTGGGAGTCAGAAGTTTGGAAGATAAGACTAGACCTTAGTATAAGTGGGAGATTGTTGGAGTAGTATACTTAATATCTAGATTTGAGTATTCTGAACTCCTTGTACACTTTCATTTACCTATTTATAATGAACATTCATTTGATTTTAATTATTGTTAATTAAATATATGCAAATTATAGTCCTGGATTTTATACGTTGTAGTTAGTATGGTGTGCGGGCCCACACAGAAGATCATACTATCGGTTACTCGTATTAAATCGAACAGTTGCTCACGACCTAGATGGACACGGACCAATCCATCGGTATAGTCGTTGTGTGAGAGAGAAAATAATTTGTCTTAATTATTTTATCACACTTGTACACTTGGTGTATTGAGCGGATCGCTTGAGACTTATCAATTAGGTTTGCAAAATGATAATTGATTTAAGATTCAGTGTATTTTATTCTTAATCCCCGATACAATTGCGGGTGTGTATATTTAATATAAGTGACTTTGATTTTCCATAGGAATTTACCGGTTTAATTATTAGGTCAATTACCGGTTGAGTTGGGTCACTATATTTTATATATGACATGCCGTGAATTCTTGACGGGACAGTGTATCCCGGAAGGGTTGATAATATCCCCGAGATGAGCTCATAAGGATTTATTATGTAAACCTCGCGAGTGGATTTGTTCCGCATAATAAATAAGGTTGAGTGGTACTAGTCTCGGATATAAGAGATGAATAAATTTATTAAGCAATAAATAAATTTTATTCATGGATATTTAAATCTTAAATACACGGAATAAATAATACTACCGGAGAAATATTATTTGGATATAATATGGTTTAATATTGGGAGTGCAATTAATTTATATAGTGGAAAATAAATTAATTAATATTAATGGGATTAATAGATTTGGGCTTGGGCTCAATTTAATCATTAATATTGGAAGCCCAATATTCCACCTCCTTAAGATCCCCTACGTAGCCTATAAAAGCACTATATGGTCTTCACTTTTTCATAAGACAAGATTATCATACTTGATATTCTAGAGAGTTGAAGAGGATCCATAAGCTTGGAGGATCGTCGCCCACCCGACGTTCAAGCTAGTGCAAGGAATACGTGGGAAGATCATAAGGTCATCTTGATTTCGTTTCTCCGAACAACGAATCGAAAGGTAAAATCTAAAACACCCTTTATGATTTTATTCGATTTGAATTATCGTGAAATACCGTAGAACGTAAGATCCAAAGATCGAACCCGGAGTAGAGGACGATTGCGTGGTGGTGGCGAAGCCACCGGACCACGGGCGATCTCCCCTAGGGTTTCGGGCGCGCGGAGGAGAAACCCTCGGCTGGGCCGAGGGTGTGCGATCGATCGATCGCTGGGGGCGCGGGCTGGTGCCGCCCCCCCACCCCGCTGTGAAGGCGGGGACCTCCAGGCGGCGGCGAGTCGCTGGACTCGCCGCGGGGGCTGCCCATGTAGTCCCAGCCGATCGCGTGGGACGCGATCGTGCGATCGATCGCTTGACGCGATCTTCGATCGCATGAAACCCTAGCCGAGGGGTTCGGCTGGGCGTGCGCGCGTGGCTTCGGCCACGTCGTGCGTTCGGTCTTGCTCCGGCGCGTGCAGCGGTGTTCATGTGATCTCCGGCGAAGGGTTTTTGATCGGGTTATTGTTTCCGCAAATTTTAATAGCCCGGGATATTGAATTCCAACAATCCTGAACTGGCCGATTTAAGGCAGAAATACTCTGAGCTGGAAAGGCGATTGAATGAAAATCAGATTCTCGCCGCCCCTACAGGTCGTCATAATGATCCCTTGGCCCCTGAGGTTGAACAAGCTCCCATGCAACTGGAGGTCCAGCGCATACAAACCACTTTGTACAGCGGCAAGACTGACCCAGAGGTTCACTTGAGCAGATTCAGGACGTACATGTCCGGTCGAGGAGCCACTGATGCTACTCGGTGCAAATTGTTCCCACTCACCCTGGGCGATATTCCCCACCAATGGTACGTCAGCCTACCTGCACATTCTATCAAATGTTTTGACGATTTGGTGCAAAGGTTTGTGTCGTATTTTGCATCCAAAGCTTCCTATATGGAATATAGTCAGAAGCTGCTTGGAGTCAAACAGGGTGAGAATGAAACAGACGAGTCTTATGTTGATCGCGTTGAAGAACTCCTCATGGCGGGCGGTGAAGAGATTGGTCACAACCTCAAACTTCACACTGTGTTGGCAGGTTTGAGAAGAAATTCTAAGTTGTTTAAATCTGCTATGTTAAACTATCCCCGATCGTATGAGGATTTTAGGAGGAAAGCTGGGGCCCAAGTGGCATACCAGCGTCTTGTGGCTGGCGGGGGACACTCCCCCGAGCAAAAGAAGAAACCTCCTTTTCCCTCCGATCGCCGGCCAAATTACATTGGCAAAAAACCAGGCCCCCGGCCAATTGATCCACGAATGGATGAGGTCCGTGAGCTGGAAAGAAATCTGATTGCTCAGACTGGTCATTTGTTGGAGTTGTGTACTTAATGTCTAGATTTAAGTAACGGTAAACTCCCGGTCATAGCATTTAATCTATTAAATTAATAAACAATTGTTTGCGTTTAATTATTGTTAATTAAATATATGCAAAATATAGTCCTAGATTCTATACGTTGTAGTTAGTATGGTGTGCGACGTCACACATAAGATCGTACTATCGGTTACTCGTATTTAATCAAACAGCTGCTCACGACCTAGATGGACATGGACCAATCCATCGGTATAGTCGTTGTGTGAGAGAGAAAATAATTTGTCTTAATTATTTTATCACACTTGTACACTTGGTGTATTGGGCGGATCGCTTGAGAATTATCGATTAGGATTGCCTTAGATAATCGATTCAAGTCCCAGAGTATTTTATTCTTAATCCCCGATACTATTGCGGGTGTGTATATTTAATATATGTGACTTTGATTTTCCAAAGGAATTACCCGATTTAATTATTGGGTTAATTACCGGTTGAGTTGGGTCACTATATTTTATATATGACATGCCGTGAATACTTGACGGGAAAGTGTATCCCGGAAGGGTTGATAATATCCCCGAGATGAGTTCATAAGGAATTATTTTGTAAACCTCATGAGTGGATTCGTTCCGCACAATAATTAAGGTTGAATGGTACTAGTCTCGGATTCAAGAGATGAATAAATTAATTAGAAATAAATTAATTTTATTCATGGATATTTAAATCTTAAATACACGGAATAAATAATACTACCGGAGAAATATTATTTGATATAATATGGTTTAATATTGGGAGTGCAATTAATTTATATAGTGGAAAATAAATTAATTAATATTAATAGAGGATTAATAGATTTGGGCTTGGGCTCAATTTAATCTTTAATATTGGAAGCCCAATATTCCACCTCCTTTAGATCCCCTACGTAGCCTATAAAAGCACTACATGGTCTTCACTTTTTCACAAGACAAGATTATCATACTTGATATTCTAGAGAGTTGAAGAGGATCCATAAGCTTGGAAGATCGTCGCCCACCCGACGTTCAAGCTAGTGCAAGGAATACGTGGGAAGATCATAAGGTCATCAATTGATTTCGTTTCTCCGCACAACGAATCAAAAGGTATATTCATAAACTCCTTTGTGTGAATTTATGTGATATTAATTGTAACATATACATGAACACAAGATCCGGGAAAAACGACGAACTTCGGGGACGGGGATTCGAGATCCCCGACGAAGGTTCAATGGACCCTCGGCTGGGAGCCGAGGGGTGGCGATCGAGCCCTAGGGCATCGATCGCCGGCAGCCGCACGAGGGGAGCCCCGGCTGGTAGCCGGGGCGAGCGATCGACCTAGGGTCGATGTTGGAATTCGATATCCCGAGCTATTAAAATTTGCGGAAACAATAACCCGAACGAAAACCTTCGCCGGAGATCACATGAACACCGACTCATCCGCCGGAGTCCGACCATCGGAGACCATGCGCCCGAAGACGCACAGCCCGCCCCCGGCCGAACCCCCGCGAGCCGGGGTGTTCACGCGATCGCCGATCGCACGCCGGCGATCGGTTGGGGTGGGGCTGCTCCGGAAGCCCCCGCGGCGAGTCCGGCGACTCGCCGCCAGCTGGAGGCCCCCGCCTTCACGGCGGGGTTGGGCACGGCACCAGCCCGTGCCCAGCGATCGACCCTTCATGGTCGATCGCACCCCCTCGGCCAAGCCGAGGGTTCGTTCCCCGTCGCCCCGCCGAAACCCTAGGTGGGTCGACCGCTGCGATGCCGTGGTCTTCGACCACCATCGCCGGTTGATCCTCCTCCGGGGTTTCGTACCTCGGATCTTTGTTCTACGGTATTCTCGATAAATCCAAAATCGAACAATCAAGGGCGTTTAGATTTTTACCTTTCGATTCGTTGTTCGGAGAAACGAATTCAAGACGACCTTTTGAATCTTCCCACGTATTCCTTGCACTAGCTTGAACGTCGGGTGGGCGACGATCCTCCAAGCTCTATGGATCTACTTCTCTCTTTACTTTCTCTCTCTAGAAGAATTATGATCTTCAATCACACTTAAGAATAGAGAAGACCATGTAGTGCTTTTATAGGCTACGTAGGGGATCTAAAGGAGGTGGAATATTGGGCTTCCAATATTAATGATTAAATTGAGCCCAAGCCCAAATCTATTAATCTCCCATTAATATTAATTAATTTATTTTCCACTATATAAATTAATTGCACTCCCAATATTAAACCATATTATATCCAAATAATATTTCTCCGGTAGTATTATTTATTCCGTGTATTTAAGATATAAATATCCATGAATAAAATTTATTTATTGCTTAATAAATTTATTCATCTCTTTTATCCGAGACTAGTACCACTCAACCTTATTTATTATGCAGAATTAAATCCACTCGCGAGGTTTACATAATAAATCCTTATGAGCTCATCTCGGGGATATTATCAACCCTTCCGGGATACACTGTCCGGTCAATCATTCACGGCATGCCATATATAAAATATAGTGACCCAACTTAACCGGTAATTAACCCAATAATTAAATCGGTTAATTCCTTTGGTAAATCAAAGTCACTTCTATTGAATATACACACCCGCAACAATATCGGGGATTAAGAATAAAATACACTGAGTCTCAAATCAATTATCGCCGAGCAATCCTAATTGATGAGTCTCAATCGATCCGCTCAATACACCAAGTGTACAAGTGTGATAAAATAATTAAGACAAATTATTTTCTCTTTCACACAACGACTATACCGATGGATTGGTCCGTGTCCATCTAGGTCGTGAGCATATGTTCGATTAAATACGAGTAACCGATAGTATGATCTTCTGTGTGACGTCGCACACCATACTAACTACAACGTATAGAATCCAGGACTATATTTTGCATATATTTAATTAACAACAATTAAAAGCAAATGAATGTTCGTATTTAATAGGTAAATGAAAGTGTACAAGGAGTTCACAATACTCAAATCTAGACATTAAGTATACCACTCCAACAATCTCCCACTTATACTAAGGTCTAGTCTTATCCTCCAAACTTCTGACTCCCAAACCCTCCAAGTGCTTGAAATATACTTCCTTAGGAAGTATCTTGGTGAAAGGGTCCGCTAGGTTGTCCTCCGAAGCTATCTTGGTGACTATCGCATCGCCCCTCTTGACGATGACTCGAATCAGGTGGTACTTGCGCTCTATGTGTTTCGTAGCACTATGGGACCGTGGTTCCTTACTGTTTGCCACTGCACCGCTATTATCACAATAAATTGTCATAGCCTTGGGCAAACTCGGAATCACATCTAAGTCCTGGAGGAAATTAAGGAACCAAACTGACTCTTTCGCTGCCTCTGAGGCTGCAACATATTCAGCTTCCATGGTAGAGTCTGAAATGCACTTTTGCTTAACACTCCTCCATGATACGGCTCCACCTCCCAAAGTGTACACATAGCCTGATGTCGACTTTCGCCGGTCCTTATCAGCTTGGAAATCCGAATCCGTATAACCCAAAGGAATCAGATTGTTTGCCCCGTAACTTAGAACATAATCCCTAGTATTTCGCAAATACTTGAAAATGCTCTTTACGGCAGTCCAATGAGCCTTTCCAGGGTTACTCTGATATCTCGCTACTACGCCAACTGCATAGCAGATATCAGGCCTCGTGCATAACATTGCATACATCAAGCTTCCCACAGCCGAAGCGTAGGGAACTGCTTTCATTTCATCTTTCTCCTTTTGTGTCTGAGGACACATCTCCTTAGAAAGATAAGTTCCTTTACTGAAGGACACATCTATCAAATGTTAAAACGAGCCAGAATCGTGTCTATGTAAGATTGCTGGGATAGGTACAATGTTCTATTCCGGCGATCCATTATAACCTTGATCCCTAGAACATGCCCGACTTCTCCCAAATCTTTCATATCGAATTGTCTAGACAACCATCCCTTTATGTCTGATAACATCTTCACACTGTTGCCAATGAGAAGAATGTCGTCCACATAAAGCACGAGAAACACCACCTTCTTCCCATCACGTTTCCAATACACACACGATTCGTCCATGCTTTGACTAAATCCAAAAGATTGGACTACTTCGTCAAACCGCAGGTTCCACGATCTCGAGGCTTGTTTCAATCCATAAATGGATCGATTAAGCTTGCACACTAGATGATCTTGCCCCTTAGCAATGAATCCTTCTGGTTGTTTCATATAAATCGTCTCATCAAGACTTCCATTTAGGAAAGCTGTCTTGACATCCATTTGCCACACCTCATAATCCATATGAGCTGCTATGGATAAGAGAATCCGGATCGACTTTATCTTGGCTACCGGCGAGAAGGTCTCCTCATAATCGATTCCCTCTTTCTGAGTATATCCTTTCGCAACAAGCCGAGCTTTAAAGGTTTCAACCTTTCCGTCGGATCCTCTCTTTCTCTTGTAGACCCATTTACACCCAATTGGCTTTACGCCGTTTGGTGGTTCTACAAGATCCCAGACTTTATTAGAATCCATAGATTCTATTTCGGATTTCATTGCTTTCTTCCAAGAAGGCGCATCTATATCTTGTACTGCCTCGTCATAGGTCCAGGGATCGATTTCATGAACTCCAGGTCCAGAGTCCGAAGACTCACCCAGTCCAATCCATCGGTCTGGTTGTTTAACAACCCTCCCACTACGACGGCGTTCCGGTGTATTAACAGTGATAGTGTCAGGTGCAGATTCTAGTGGTGTATCTATACTCGGTTCGGCTGTGTCTAGGTCTTCATTGTTACCTCTCAATTCATCAAGCATTATGTCACTCTTGGGCTTGTGGTCCATGACATAGTCTTCCTCCAAGAACCGAGCGTTAGTACTTATAACGATCTTCTGGTCCTTAGGACTATAGAACATGCCACCTTTAGTTCCTCTAGGATATCCTATAAACAACCGCACTTCAGTACGAGGTTCTAATTTATCGGCACCTACCTTCAACACATGTGCAGGGCACCCCCAGATCCGAACGTGTCTTAAGCTAGGCTTGCGCCCGCTCCATCGTTCCATGGGTGTTGAAGGAACCGTTTTAGATGGAACCAAGTTCAGAATGTGCGCCGCTGTTTCTAAGGCATATCCCCAGAACATGATAGGTAAGTCCGAGTAACTCATCATTGATCGCACCATTTCCATAAGAGTCCTATTCCTTCTTTCTGACACACCATTTTGCTGGGGAGTATATGGTGATGTCATTTGGGAATCAATCCCATTCTCTGCCAAGTATGCCTTGAATTCTCCAGACAGGTACTCGCCTCCGCGATCAGATCGCAGGCATTTAATGGATTTACCTTGAAGGTTCTCCACAAGAGCCTTGAACTCCTTGAACTTGTCAAAGGATTCGCTCTTGCGGCGCATCAGGTATACAAATCCATACCTTGAGTAATCATCAGTGAAAGTGATGAAATACTCGTACCCTCCCTTTGCCTGGGTAGACATAGGTCCGCATACATCAGAGTGAATCAAATCCAATACTTGTTCAGCCCTTCGTCCTTTACCAGAAAAAGAACGCTTGGTCATTTTTCCCTCTAAACAGGATTCGCAAGTTGGAAGGTCCTCTCCTTCAACACCACTGATGAGACCATCAGCTTTCAACCTTTGAATTCTATTTGAGTTAATATGACCTAGCCTTAAGTGCCACAAGTATAATTGATTCATCCTAGAAGGTTCCTTTCTCTTATTGGTGTTCGTAGATGTGTTATTACTCTCGGTTAGTTGCATCGTGTTAGACTCAGGATTTAGCACATACAAATCGTCCACCAATGTACCAGAACAGATAATCTCACTGTTTCTTCTTATGATCACCGAGTGGTCAAAAGAGACTGAATATCCATTCATAATAAGTTTAGAAACCGAAATTAAATTCTTTCTAAAGTTGGGTACATAAAGACAATTTTGTAAAACTAAAACCCTATCACTACTAAAGCGTAAGTGAACGTCTCCCACTGCAACAGCCGCCACCCTCGCGGCATTGCCCATGTAGACCACGATCTCTCCCTCTCTAAGTCTCCGGGTTTCCTGGAACCCATGCAATGAATTGCAGACATGATCAGTGGCCCCCGTATCTACACACCAGGTGCTGGTAGATAACACCACTGACAATGTTTCGGTGACTAAGGAAAATTTCGTACCTTTGATGAGAGGACAATCAGACCTCCAGTGCCCAAACTGTTTGCATCGAAAGCATCTGCGAAACCGCTTGCTTTCCCCAATCCGTGGTTTTAAACCACTGGGTCTCTTTGCACGCTTTTCTTTTAGCCTAGCCACAAGAGCTCGTGTTTCTCTTATCTTACGCACAAAAATCGCCTTCGCCGAGCCGGTTTTAAGGGACTCATTGAGGAACGATTCCGTGGGTATGTTAAACACCTCTTGCCTAGCTTCCACACCATGTCTCAACGTAGTTGGAACAACAGTGGATTCAGAAAGCTCAACAGTCTGGACAATGTCCAGATTTCTTTTCCAATCAGTACTATATGGAACCAGTGAGTTTTCATCTTTAAGTATATCACAAAGTGGGGTCACAGTCATTCCTAACCTATAAGCACATAAAACAAACAAACAATTTAATATCCGATATTATCTCCCTCAAATAATATCATTAAATCACTAATCACATCTAAAATCCCATCAGGTAAGGCAAGCCACGATAGTGTGGACGTTTACCCACCCAAATGATTTAGCAATTAGATTTCCTTCGGTCGTACATCATCAATAGCGTTACCTCGATGGGAGGAATACTATGAAGCGTACCTAAGTGTTAACCATTACTCAGTACTAAGAAGTTTGTTTGAGACTCGCATATCACCGCAAGCCACGATAGTGTGGACGTTTACGTTGACACACGGATCCTTCACTCCCTTCTATAACTGTCTACATCAATCGATCTAAAGTCCCATTCGATATAGCAAGCCACGATAGTGTGGACGTTTACCATACCAAAAGACTTATACAATTGAAATCCAATTACTTGATCCATTCGATCTTGTAAATCAAGACGCGGAGAATCATAAGTGAAACTCGAAGTTTCTAACCAGTGATTCACCATGCGAACAACCCTATCTCTCATAAATGAGGGAGCCGAGCAGACAATCGATCCATCTATCAAAGAATGGTACGACTGCCTCTAATTTGTGTCCTCGACATGACCAAGTGGCTCTGGCTCCATTCCACTCCCCGGGGTGAGAATGAGTCGACTTGAAATCAGCTTTGGAAAGACAAATTAGGCATTGTTTGATAAACTTAATCAATGTTTCTCGTAAGAGGAATTACAAGAACTCTCCTCCAATAACTTATCTATATAAACTTCAAAAGTTTATAAAAGTCACCAAGAGAGCAGCAATGGAGACCATGGGTATGTTTCCATACCCTCTCCCACTTAGCTTTTTACAATAAAGGGATACGCTATCTAGTGCATAAAAGTAAACACATATAGCATGCATACATGTAATAAAGCACATAATATTATCACATAGTCAAAATAATTACTAGAATATTATTTTTCGACTATTATGGCTTTACTCCATCTCCGTACGCATCTTCTAGTCTTTAGTCTTCGTTCTTGAATGCTTCATGTGACGAGAATATTAATTTCCAATATTTAAATCTATTTATTTTTAATAGATCCAAAAGATACTTAATTAATAATAATTAAGTCAATCGAATAAATCAAAAATAAAATTAAATATTATTAATATTTTTATTTATTTTATTTTCCCTTTCTACTTCATTAAATCTCTAGAATAATCTATCCAAGACCCACTTGGAATATTCTAGATGATTTCCATAATGAAATAAGGAAATAAAATAATTTAGGACTCTTCTACTTTCAAAGATTAATTAATTTCCATTACTATGAAAATTCCCATAAAATAGGAATAATCAATAAGGAAATAAATCAATCCTAAATTAACTTTTATTCCTTTCCAATTCTATTAAATCTCTAGGATCCTATTCCAAGTAGAACTCGGAATACTCTAGAAGACTTCCATAATAGAATAAGGAAATAAAATTAATTCCAGTTAATTCTTTTCCTAATCCATGAGAATTCCCAAAAATAGGAATACTCAAATAGGAAAAACCCGAATCAATTAGGAAAGTGGATTTACCGGGAGAGCACGAAGATCACGAGGACCCCCGCGCCCCCACCGGACCGCCATCACCGGCCGAGGACCGCCGCCGCCGCCACCTAGCCGGCGCACCACCACCGCCAGTGGTTTCGCCGCCGGGAGGCGCGAATTCGGCGCCTCTCCTTCGATGGTTCGATCCTTCATGGATCGACCATGGTGGTCGATCCAAGCCCTAGCCCTCACGTCGTCTCCTTCGTCACGCGTCTTCTCCGGCGGTCGTTTCGGCATCGATCCAACGCAAAATAAATTACAAAATAAATTTTACACTATCCGGTATCGATTCTATACATGAAATCGACCCTATACATTTTCCGGAAAAAAGTAGAACGTAATAATTGTTGGAGTTGTGTACTTAATGTCTAGATTTAAGTAACGGTAAACTCCCCGTCAAAGCATTTAATCTATTAAATTAACGAACAATTGTTTTGCTTTTAATTACTTGATAATTAAATAAATGCAAACCATGGTTCTGGATTTTATACGTTGTAGTTAGTATGGTGTGCATGGGCACACAGAAGATAATACTATCGGTTACTCGTATTTAATCGAACAGTTGCTCACGACCTAGATGGACACGAACTAATCTATCGGTATAGTCGTTGTGTGAGAGAGAAAATAATTTATCTTAATTATTTTATCACACTTGTACACTTGGTGTATTGAGCGGATCGTTGAGATTCATCGATTAGGATTGCCGGCGATAGTCGATTCGAGTCTCAGTGTATTTTATTCTTAATCCCCGATATTATTGCGGGTGTGTATATTTAATATAAATGACTTTGATTTACCAAAGGAATTAACCGATTTAATTATTGGGTTAATTACCGGTTAAGTTGGGTCACTATATTTTATATATGGCATGCCGTGAATAATTGACCGGACAGTGTATCCCGTAAGGGTTGATAATATCCCCGAGATGAGTTCAAAAGGAATTATTGTGTAAACCTCATGAGTGGATTCGTTCCGCACAATAATTAAGGTTGAATGGTACTAGTCTTGGATTCAAAAGATGAATATAAATTAATTAGCAATAAATTAATTTTATTCATGGATATTTAAATCTTAAATACACGGAATAAATAATACTACCGGAGAAATATTATTTGATATAATATGGTTTAATATTGGGAGTGCAATTAATTTATATAGTGGAAAATAAATTAATTAATATTAATGGAAGATTAATAGATTTGGGCTTGGGCTCAATTTAATCATTAATATTGGAAGCCCAATATTCCACCTCCTTTAGATCCCCTACGTAGCCTATAAAAGCACTACATGGTCTTCTCTTTTCTACACACATCATAACTTGAAGATCATAATTCTTCTAGAGAGAGAAAGTAGAGAGAGAGAGAAGAGGATCCATAAGGTTGGAGGATCGTCGCCCACCCGACGTTCAAGCTAGTGCAAGGAATACGTGGGAAGATCGTAAGGTCATCATCTTGATTCCGTTTCTCCGCACAACGAATCAAAAGGTAAAATCATATACTCTCTTCTATGATTTTATGTGGATTAATTGTGATACATACATGAACGCACGATCCGGGTAAACGACGAACTTCGGGGACGGGGATTCGAGATCCCCGGCGAACGTTCAAAGGACCCTCGGTTGGGAGCCGAGGGGTTGCGATCGAGCCCTAGGGCATCGATCGCCGGTAGCGATCACGCGAGGGGAGCCCCGGCTGGACGCCGGGGCGAGCGATCGACCTAGGGTCGATCGCTGGGGGCTGCCGCGGCTGGGCGCTCCCTCCCCGGACGGTGGTGGCGGTGAGTCGCCGGACTCACCGCCGGGGGCTGCTAGGCAGCCCCACGCGATCGATTTCGATCGCGAGCCCCGCGGTGGGGCTCGGCTAGGGTTTCGGCCGCGGGTTCACCCCGCGGCGATTCTCCGGTTGAGCTCCGGATACCGTAGTGCTCGTGATCGGTTTCCGGCGAGAGGATTTCGGTTGGGTTATTATTTTCCGCAATTTTTTTAATGGCCCGGGATACCGAATTCCATCAATTGGTATCAGAGCGTTTGGTTTCGTGTTCATGTATGTGTTCAATTGCGTTCTACCTTGCAGGGATTCCGACTATCATGGTTTAATTAATTGTTAATTATTCGTTTAATTAATTGCTATTTAATTTACCATGATTGTTCGTTTATTAAACTCTCGGACATGTCGAGATTCGTTTTGTGTGGATGAATGCTTGTAATAGTAAAAATTCGGGGGTTGACCGAATTTAGGATTTATTATTACGTTCTATGTTTTCCGGAAAATGTATAGGGTCGATTTCATGTATAGAATCGATACCGGAATTGTAAATTTATTTCTTGTAATTTATTTACGTTGGATCGATGCCGAGACGACCGCCGGAGAACTCATGAGACGAAGAAGACGAAGAGGACGAAAAACCGGGGGGGTCGATCATCCCCATGATCGATCCCCATGAGGATCGATCGACCCCACGCCCGGGGCTGCCCGTTAGGGTTTCCGGCCACGCCGGCCACCGGTGGTGGTGGCGCGTGGCTGGGGGACGGCGGCGGTGGTGCCCGGCGGTGGTGGTGGTCGGCGGTAGGGGGTGGTGCGGGGATCCCCAACCCGTGCTACTCCTAATCCTACCAAGATTCTACTTACCTAATTGATTCAAGTTTTCCTATTTTGAGTATTCCTAACTTTGGGAACTCTCATGAAGATAGGAAAAGAATTAATTGGAATTATTTTTATTCCTTATTCTATTATGGAAATCTTCTAGAGTATTCCGAGTTCTACTTGGAATAGGATCCTAGAGATTTAATAGAATTGGAAAGGAATAAAAGTTAATTTAGGATTGATTTATTTCCTAATTGATTATTCCTATTTTATGGGAATTTTCATAGTAATGGAAATTGATTAATCTTGGAAAGTAGAAGAGTCCCAATTTATTTTATTTCCTTATTCTATTATAGAAAGTCTTCTAGAATATTCCAAGTTTGACTTGGATAGATTATTCTAGAGATTTAATAGAATTAGATAGGAAAATAAATAAAAAAAAAAATATTAATAATATTTAATTTTATTTTTGATTTATTCGATTGACTTAATTTTCGAATTAAGTATCTTTTGGATTTATTGAAAATAAATAGATTTAAATATTGGGATTAATATTCTCGTCACATGGAGCATTCAAGAACGAAGACTGAAGACTAGAAGACGCATACGGAGATGGAATAAAGCCATGATAGTCGGAAAATAATTTTCTAGCTTATTTTGACTATGTGATATGTGCTTTATTACTTGTATGCATGCTTATGTGTTTAATTATGCATTAGATAGCGTATCCCTTTGTTATAAAAAGCTAAGTGGGAGCGGGGATGGAAACATTCCCATGGTCTCCATTATTGTTCTCTTGGTGACTCTTATGGACTTTTGAAGTTCGTATAGATGTGTCATTGGAGGAGAATTCTTGTAATTCCTTTTACAAGAGACATTGATTAAGTTTATCAAACAATGCCTAATTTGTCTTTCTGAAACTGACTTCAAGTCGACTCATTCTCACCCCGGGGAGTGGAATGGAGCCAAAGCCACTTGGTCATGTGAATGACACAAATTAGAGGCAGTCGTACCATTCTTTGATAGATGGATCGATTGTCTGCTCGACTCCCTCATTTTATGAGAGATAGGGTTGTTCGCATGGTGAATCACTGGTTAGAAACTTCGAGTTTCACTTATGATTCTCCGCGTCTTGATTTACAAAATCGAATGCATCTTGTAATTGGGAGTCAATTATAAAAGTCTCTTAGTATAGTAAACGTCCACACAACGTGGCTTGCTATACTGACGGATTTTGGATTAATTGATGTAGACAGTTGTAAGGAATTGTGAAGATTTGTGAAGTTGTCGTAAACGTCCGCACAACGTGGCTTGCGGTGATGTAGCAATTCCAAACGATTTCCTTTGGTGCTGAGTAATGGTTTACACTTAGATACGCTTTATAGTATTCCTCCCACCGAGGTTCCGCTATAAATGATGTATGACCAAAGCAAATCTAATTGCTAAATCGTTTGGGTGGGTAAACGTCCACACACCGTGGCTTGCCTTACCTGATGGGATTTTAGATGTAATTAGTAATTTAATGATATTATTTGAGGGAGATAATATCGGATATTAAATTGATTGTTTGTTTAAATGTGCTTATAGGTTTAGAGAATAGCTATGAACCCACTTTCTATGATACTCAAGGAGCATAAGCTCATTGGCCCCAACTACATTGATTGGAAGAGAAATTTAGACATTGTCCTAACTTCTGAGGAGTACAAGTTCGTACTCCATGAAGTGTGCCCTGCTGAGCCCACGGCTGCCTCAACTGATGAGGAAAAACTAACATATCGGAAGTGGAAAAAGGCTGATGAAATGGCTAGGTGTTATATTTTGGCTTCCATGTCAAATGTACTCCAAACCCAACATGAGTCGATGGACACTGCCTATGATATGATGTTTCACCTCAAGGAGATGTTTGGGGAGCAAGATCGTGCGGCAAGGCAAGAAGCCATGAGAGTCCTCATGACAACTACTCAGTCTGAAGGAACACCCGTAGGGGAGCACGTTCTTAAGATGATGGGTCTGTTAAATGAGCTTGAGATCCTAGGAGCTCAAATTGATGCTGAGACGCAAGTCGACATCATACTCCAGTCTCTGACCCCTAGTTTTGAGCAGTTTCGCATGAGTTATAATATGGGTAAACTATCTTATTCTCTTGCGCAACTCCTGACTGAACTGAAGGCGGCAGAGGGGATCTACAAGAAGGGCAAGTCTCAAGCGCTTGTAGCTACCAAGTCCAAAGGCTTTAAGCCTGGTGGAGGTAGGGGCAAGAGAAGGAAGCAAACCCGGAAACCCAGTGGTGTCAAGAGGACTGTACCACAAATGGGGGCTGCAAAGCCAAAGGGTAAGTGCTTCCGATGCAACAAGATGGGACACTGGAAGTCTGAATGTCCTCTCAAAGGTACGAATTCTTCTTTGGTCGTAAAAACATAGTCAGCGGTATTATCTACCAGAATTCTGGTGTGTAGATATGGAACCACTGACGGTATGTGCATTTTGAATGCAGGGGTTCCAGAAAACCCGGCGACTTAGTGAGGAAGAATTCGAGTCTACATAGGCAAAAGCTGTAGAGGAGGCAGCGGTTGCGGTGGAAGACATTTATCTGCTTTAGTAGTTAAATAGGATTTCATTTCAAAGTTATTGGATTATGTACCCCTTTATTTTAGAAAGAACGTTTTGTTCTGGATTTCTATTATTAATGAATGGATATTTTATTTCTTTAATCATTGGATGATTTTGATAAGAAATAATGGCATTATCTATTCTGGTACATTAGATAGCAATATATGAATGATGAATCCTTAGTCTACCACGATGCAACAAACCGTTCTATAACTTGTTTTTCTTGTTAGATATTTCTTTATTAATCATTATACTTGTGAATTCTTATACTTAGTAGTATTTTTCAAATAAGATTCAAATGGTCGAAATTGATTTGATCAATTAAAGTTGAAGGAATGGACCTTCCGACCTAAGGGTTTAATTTGAAGGATAATACATCTAAGTAAACCTTTCTGGACAAAGGATAGAATTCAGACAAGTATTGGAAATGATTAGATATGCAGACATATGTGTAAATTAGAAAGGTACGAGAAATTCTCTCAAAGAATACTCGGTGATGGATTAGAATACTTAATGTGCCATAAAAGCAAAGTGTTTTGACTAGTCAATGGACACAAAGCTATTATGGAGAACCATCAAAGTATATCCACTAGGAGCCTGCTGCTGGGATTCGATGTCCCGAGCTATCAAAATAAATTGCGGAACCGATAACCCGACCGAAAACCCTCGATCACCGAAGATTGGATCCCCGACTCATCCGCAGGAGTCCGACCTTTGGAGACTACATGCCCGAAGACACGCAGCCCGCCCCCAGCCGATTTTCTCCCACGAGTCGGATCCACGAACGCGAACCACCTCACGAGCCGGGGCCCGACCGAACGCCAACGAGACCCGAAGGCCCCGTGTGCCCAGCCGAACCCCCGCGAGGGGTTCGCGATCGTCTACGGACGATCGCTGGGATCGCTACGGGCGATCCCTGGGGCTGCTCGTAGCAGCCCCGCAGCGAGTCGTGGACTCGCTGCTCGCGAGGGCCGAGCCCCGTACGCGTCCGCTGCGGGCGAACCCACAGCACGTACGGGGTCGCTGCGGGTGAACCCGCAGCTTGCCCGCGATCGATCCGAGGATCGATCGCACCCCTCGGCTCCAGCCGAGGGCTCCTCGCGCCACGCGCCTCCGACGAGGGGGCTGGGGTCCGCCACGGCACCAGCCCGTGGCACCCCGGGGATCGACCGAAGTCGATCCCATGCCCCGGCGTCCAGCCGGGGCTCGTCCCTCGTCGCGCGGTGGGGCGGTCCGAACCCTAGGGTTCGACCGCCTCCTTCGATCCTCGCCGGGGATCTCGAATCCCCGTCCCCGAGGTTCGTCGTTTTTCCCGGATCGCGTCGTTCATGTATATATCACAATTATTCAACGCACATAATCATAGAAGGGGGTTCTCGATTATTACCTCGAATCGTTGTACGGAGAAACGAATTCGGTTGACGACCTTGTGATCTTCCCGCGTATTCCTTGCACCTCGTCCGAACGTCGTGTGGGCGACGATCTATCGGATTCCTATGGATCTTCCTCACTCTCAAGATTTTATGATTGGCGTAGGTCAATTAAACTCTCTTGAAAAGTGAAGACCATGTAGTGCTTATATAGGCTACGTAGGGGATCATAAGGAGAATAAATATTGGGCTTCAATATTGAAAATTAAATTGGGTCCAACCCAAATCTATTAATTCTTATCAATATTAATTTTATTTATTTTCCACTATATAAATAAAATTGCACTCCCAATATTATTCCATATTATATCAAATAATATTTCTCCATCTTAGTATTATTTATTCCATGTATTTAAGATTTAAATATCCATGAATAAATTTATTTATTGCCCAATAAATTATATTCATCTCTTGAATCCGAGACTAGTACCATTCAACCTTAATTATTGTGCGGAACGAATCCACTCATGAGGTTTACACAATAATTCCTTATGAACTCATCTCGGGAATATTATTAACCCTTCCGGGATACACTGCCCCTTCAAGAATTCACGGCATGCCATATACAAAATATAGTGACCCAACTTAACCGGTAATTAACCCAATAATTAAATCGGTTAATTCCTTTGGTAAATCAAAGTCACTTATATTAAATATACACACTCGCAATTGTTTCAGGGATTAAGAATAAAATACTCCGAGTCTCAAATCAATTATCGCCGAGCAATCCTAATTGATGAGTCTCAATTGATCCGCCCAATACACCAAGTGTACAAGTGTGATAAATAATTAAGATAAATTATTTTCTCTCTCACACAACGACTATACCGATGGATTAGTTCGTGTCCATCTAGGTCGTGAGCAACTGTTCGATTAAATACGAGTAACCGATAGTATGATCTTCTGTGCGCCCATGCAGCACAATACTAACTACAACGTATAAAATCCAGAACCATGATTTGCATATAATTAAATGCAAATAATTGTTTATTAATTAAATAGATTAAATGCTATGATCGGGAGTTTACCGTTACTTAAATCTAGACATTAAGTACACAACTCCAACAATCTCCCACTTGTACTAAGGTCTAGTCATTTCCTCCAAACTCCCGGTTCCCATACTCATCACGTGCTTTAAAGTGTACTTCCGAGAAGTACTATGTGAGTGAGCAATCTAGGTTGCCGCTCTGAAGTTATCTTGGTGACTACTAGTCGTCTCCCTGACGATGACTCGTATCAGGTGGTACTTGCTCTATGTGTTAACATCACTTTTGACTTATGACCTCTTCTAGTTCACCGTGCACCGCTATCTAATAGCCTTTGGTAAACTAAGAGTCATATCCAAGTCAAGAGGTTATCCCGGAACCTAACCAAAACTTCCGCTGCCTCTGAGGCTGCCATTCGGTCATGAGAGAGTCTGAGAAGCATCCTGCTTATCACTCTTTCATTTCATGGTTCCACCTCTTTCTAAAAGTGAACACATAGCCTGATATCGACTTTCACTGGTCCTTCTCTGATTCTTGGATCTGAGAATCTGTAATCTAAGAAGATTTCGTCTTGCTCAAGCCAGTACTATGAAAGTACTCTTGCAGCATTCGAACATCCCTTATCCAGATTACTTTGATATCCTCCCACTACGCAAACCGCATAGTTGATATCAGGTTCTTGTTTTACAACATTGCATCTATAGAGCTTTCCATACTTGAAGTATAGGAAACTGCTCTGTCCTCATCTATCTCCTTCATGTGTTCAAACACATACCCTTTTGTAACGCCCCAGAAAATTCGAAGGCTTAAAAGGATTGAATATGCTACTCATACCAACAGATGCATCTACTTTTCTGGGCATCCTCCTATAAGAACTCCAAAGTTAAGCGTGCTGACTCTGGGGTAATTCTAGGATGGGTGACCCCCTGGGAAGTCTCCCGGGTGCGCACGAGTGAGGACAAAGTGCGCTGGAAAAGACAAGTGTTGGTACAGTGGGGCTAGGATATCACTCCCGAAGGCAGTCATTGGTAACCGAGCCGGCCCATTAGGGTCGGGCTTCGACCCCTCAACGGGCCGGGGCGTTACAAATGGTATCAGAGCAGGTGCCGACCGGAATTGTGGGAACTAAGTGTCTTGCGGGGCCAAGTGCTCCACCCAGAAGTTGGTGAGAGTACCCGTAAGGGGCATTCCTGCACGGATGGTTGGTCCTGGGCAAGTAAGGCACGCAACGAGGACGTTGCGCAGAAAAAGGTGGGGTGATTGTAACGCCCCAGAAAATTCGAAGGCTTAAAAGGATTGAATATGCTACTCATACCAACAGATGCATCTACTTTTCTGGGCATCCTCCTATAAGAACTCCAAAGTTAAGCGTGCTGACTCTGGGGTAATTCTAGGATGGGTGACCCCCTGGGAAGTCTCCCGGGTGCGCACGAGTGAGGACAAAGTGCGCTGGAAAAGACAAGTGTTGGTACAGTGGGGCTAGGATATCACTCCCGAAGGCAGTCATTGGTAACCGAGCCGGCCCATTAGGGTCGGGCTTCGACCCCTCAACGGGCCGGGGCGTTACACCTTTAGATAGATGTATGTTCTGTCTCTGAAAGGCAATAACCTTTCTCAGAAGCATGCATGTTTAAAACAAACCTTAATCACATAAGATGTCTAGGAGAAGTACAACGTTCTTATCTCTAGATCATAAGATCTTAAGAACATGCTCTAACTTCTTCTCAATCTTATATCTCGATTTATTTAGACAACCTCTATTTTATGTCTGACAACACTTTTACATTGTTGCCAATGATAAAATGTTATCTACATAAAATCTCCGAGAAACACCACCTTTGTTTCCGTCACGTCTCTAACACACCTTCTTTGCTAATCCTATGCAGACCTAGGGATCGATTTCATGTATACTGGATCCAGAGTTCAAAACTCCTCCAGTCTTATGAACATCTCTAGTTGCTTAACAACCTCCCACTGCAATGGCGTCCCGGTGTGTAACAGTAACAACATTAGGTGCAGTTAGTGGTGTACTACTACTCGGTCAGGCTGGTTCTCAGTCTTTCCCTTTCCTCATTTTAAAGTACTTTGTCAATTAAGGCATTGTAGTTCATCTAATAGTCTTTCTCTATGAACCGGACGAGACGTCCCTCTGGTTCATAGTACTATAGAACACACAATACTTCGTTCATCTAGGATATCCTACAACCATATGTCGTTGTCTCCAGGAATATCCATAGAACATAGGTAGTTCCGAACAACTTGTTCTCTTACTTTTAGATTTCCATTTCTTTACAACGCACCATCTCTACACGTAAGTGTATGGCGCGTCTCTTTTTGGGATTTAATCCCAATCTTTGATTATGCTATGTGTTATCTAGATAGGTGATGGCCTCCGCGACCGAGTCGCAGGCTTCTAATGGATATACTTTGATGGTTCTCCATAATAGCTTTGTGTCCATTGACAAGTCAAAACACTTTGCTTTTATGGCACATCAAGCATTCTAATCCATCACTGAGTATTCTTTGAAAGAATTACTCATACCTCTCTAATATACACATATGTCTGCATATCTAATCATTTCCAATACTCTTCTGAATTCTATCCTTTTTCCAGAAAGGTTTGCTTCGACGTATTATCCTCCAAATTCAATCCTTAGGTCGGAAGGTCCATTCCTTCAACTATAATTGATCAAATCATTTGAAATTCATATATTGCTATCTAATGTACCATAATAGATATCACCATTATTTCTTATCCAAACCATCCAATGATTAAAGAAATAAAATATCCATAAATAAAGAAAACCAGAACGAAGTTCTTTTTTCAAAATAAAGGGGTACATAAGCAATAACTGAAATGAAAACTTAAAACAGATAAATGGCTTCCACTGCAACCGCTGCTACCCCAACAGCTTCGCCCATGTAGACTCGAATTCTTCTTCTCTAAGTCGCCGGGTTTTCTGGAACCCCTGCATTCAAAAATGCACATACCGTCAGTGGTTCCATATCTACACACCAGAATTCTGGTAGATAATACCGCTGACTATGTTTTTACGACTAAAGAAAGATTCGTACCTCTGAGAGGACATTCAGACTTCCAGTGTCCCATCTTGTTGCATCGGAAGCACTTACCCTTTGGCTTTGCAGCCCCCACTCGTGGTGCAGTCCTCTTGACACCACTGGGTTTCCAGGCTTGCTTCCTTTTCTTGCCCCTACCTCCACCAGGCTTAAAGCCTTTGGACTTGGTAGCTACAAGCGCTTGAGACTTGCCCTTCTTGTAGATCCCCTCTGCCGCCTTCAGTTCAGTCAGGAGTTGCGCAAGAGTATAAGATAGTTTACCCATATTATAGCTCATACGAAACTGCTCAAAACTAGGGGCCAGAGACTGGAGTATGATGTCGACTTGCGTCTCAGCATCAATAGAAGCTCCTAGGACCTCAAGTTCATTCAACAAACTCATCATCTTAAGAACGTGCTCCCCAACGGGCGTTCCTTCAGACTGAGTAGTCGACATAAGGACTCTCATGGCTTCTTGCCTAGCCGCACGATCTTGCTCCCCAAACATCTCCTTGAGGTTAAACATCATATCATAGGCAGTGTCCATTGGCTCATGTTGGGTTTGGAGTACATTTGACATGGAAGCCAAAATATAACACCTAGCCATTTCATCAGCCTTTTTCCACTTCCGATATGCCAGTTTCTCCTCATCAGTTGAGGCAGCCGTGGGCTCGGCAGGGCACACTTCATGGAGTACATACTTGTACTCTTCCGAAGTTAGGACAATGTCTAAATTTCTCTTCCAATCAATATAGTTGGTGCCAGTGAGCTTATGCTCCTTGAGTATCATAGAAAGTGGGTTCATAGCTATTCTCTAAACCTATAAGCACATTTAAACAAACAATTAATTTAATATCCGATATTATCTCCCTTAAATAATATCATTAAATTACTAATCACATCTAAAATCCCATCAGGTAAGGCAAGCCACGTGGTGTGGACGTTTACCCACCCAAATGATTTAGCAATTAGTTTTTCTTTGGTCATACATCACTTATAGCGGAACCTCGTGGGGAGGAATACTACAAGGCGTATCTAAGTGTAAACCATTACTCAGCACCAAAGTGAATCGCTTGGAATTGCTACATTACCGCAAGCCACGTGGTGTGGACGTTTACGACAACTTCACAATTCTTCACAATTCCTTACAACTGTCTACATCAATTAATCCAAAATCCGTCAGTGCAGCAAGCCACGTGGTGTGGACGTTTACTTCACTAAGAGACTTTTATAATTGACTCCCAATTACTTGATCCATTTAATCTCGTAAATCAAGACGTGGAGAATCATAAGTGAAACTCGAAGTTTCTAACCAGTGATTCGCCATGCGAACGACCCTATCTCTCATAAATGAGGGAGCCGAGCAGACAAGCGACCCATCTATCAAAGAATGGCACGGAAGTCTCTAATTTGTGTCCTCTACATGACCAAGTGGCTCTGGCTCCATTCCACTCCCCGGGGTGAGAATGAGTCGACTTGAAGTCAGTTTCAGAAAGACAAATTAGGCATTGTTTGATAAACTTGATCAATGTTTCTTGTAAGAGGAATTACAAGAATTCTCCTCCAATGACACATCTATACGAACTTCAAAAGTCCATAAGAGTCACCAAGAGAACATTAATGGAGACCATGGGAATGTTTCCATCCCCTCTCCCACTTAGCTTTTTATAATAAAGGGATACGCTATCTAATGCATAATTAAACACATAAGCATGCATGAAAGCAATAAAGCACATAGCACATAGTCAAAAAATAATGCTAGAGAAATTATTTTTCCCCGACTATCATGGCTTTATCTTCATATGCATCTTCTAGTCTTCAGTCTTCGTTTCTTGAATGCTCCATGTGACGAGAATATTAATCTCTAATATTTAAATCTATTTATTTTCAATTAATCCAAAAGTTACTTAATTCGAAAATTAAGTCAATCGAATATATCAAAAATAAAATTAAATATCATTAATATTTTTATTTATTTATTTTCCCATCTAGTTCTATTAAATCTCTAGAATAATCTATCCAAATAAAATTTGGAATATTCTAGAAGATATCTATAATAGAACAAGGAAATAAAATAAATTAGGACCACTACTTTTCAAATTTATTTTTATTCCTAATCCATGAATACTCCTACGAGTAAGAATAATCAAATAGGAAAAATAAATTTAGTACTAAATTAATTAAATTTCTAATCTATGAATATTTCCATGAAGGAAATAAATCAATAGAAAATAAAATTAATTTAAATTAATTCTTTTCCTAATCCATGAGAGTTTGCAAAAAAAGAAAGTACTCAAATAGGAAAAATCCGAATTAATTTGGAAAGTAGATTTTGGTAGGAATAGCACGGGATTAGGAGATCCCACGCCATCCCCACGAAGATGGATCGGCCGGCCACTCGGGAGGAGCGCCGCCGTCGCCTAGCCACGCCGGCTAGGCTATGGGTCGATCACCATCATGTGATCGATCCCAAGCCCTTGTCTTCTCGTCACTTCTTCGTCTTCCGGTGATCGTCTCATCATCGAACCAACGTAATTAAAATTACAAAATTTAAATTACAATTCCGGTATCGATTCTATACATGAAATCGACCCTATACATTTTCCGGAAAAAAAAGTACGTAATAATAAATCCTAAATTTGGTCAACCCCCGAATTTTTACTATTACAAACATTCAACCACACAAAACGAATCTCGACATGTCCGAGAGTTTAATAATCATGATAATTAATTAAAAAACAATTAATTAAATCCAACCATGATAGCCGGAAATCCTGCAAGGTAGAACAATAATCGAACATATACATGAACACGAAACCAAACGCTCTGATACCATTTGCTGGGATTCGATGTCCCGGGCTATCAAAATAAATTGCGCAACCGATAACCCGACCGAAAACCCTCGATCACCGAAGATTGGATCCCCGACTCATCCGCAGGAGTCCGACCTTTGGAGACTACATGCCCGAAGACACGCAGCCCGCCCCCAGCCGATTTTCTCCCACGAGTCGGATCCACGAACGCGAACCACCTCACGAGCCGGGGCCCGACCGAACGCCAACGAGACCCGAAGGCCCCGTGTGCCCAGCCGAACCCCCGCGAGGGGTTCGCGATCGTCTACGGACGATCGCTGGGATCGCTACGGGCGATCCCTGGGGCTGCTCGTAGCAGCCCCGCAGCGAGTCGTGGACTCGCTGCTCGCGAGGGCCGAGCCCCGTACGCGTCCGCTGCGGGCGAACCCACAGCACGTACGGGGTCGCTGCGGGTGAACCCGCAGCTTTCCCGCGATCGATCCGAGGATCGATCGCACCCCTCGGCTCCAGCCGAGGGCTCCTCGCGCCACGCGCCTCCGACGAGGGGGTTGGGGTCCGCCACGGCACCAGCCCGTGGCACCCCGGGGATCGACCGAAGTCGATCCCATGCCCCGGCGTCCAGCCGGGGCTCGTCCCTCGTCGCGCGGTGGGGCGGTCCGAACCCTAGGGTTCGACCGCCTCCTTCGATCCTCGCCGGGGATCTCGAATCCCCGTCCCCGAGGTTCGTCGTTTTTCCCGGATCGCGTCGTTCATGTATATATCACAATTATTCAACGCACATAATCATAGAAGGGGGTTCTCGATTATTACCTCGAATCGTTGTACGGAGAAACGAATTCGGTTGACGACCTTGTGATCTTCCCGCGTATTCCTTGCACCTCGTCCGAACGTCGTGTGGGCGACGATCTATCGGATTCCTATGGATCTTCCTCACTCTCAAGATTTTATGATTGGCGTAGGTCAATTAAACTCTCTTGAAAAGTGAAGACCATGTAGTGCTTATATAGGCTACGTAGGGGATCATAAGGAGAATAAATATTGGGCTTCAATATTGAAAATTAAATTGGGTCCAACCCAAATCTATTAATTCTTATCAATATTAATTTTATTTATTTTCCACTATATAAATAAAATTGCACTCCCAATATTATTCCATATTATATCAAATAATATTTCTCGATCTTAGTATTATTTATTCCATGTATTTAAGATTTAAATATCCATGAATAAATTTATTTATTGCCCAATAAATTATATTCATCTCTTGAATCCGAGACTAGTACCATTCAACCTTAATTATTGTGCGGAACGAATACACTCATGAGGTTTACACAATAATTCCTTATGAACACATCTCGGGGATATTATCAACCCTTCCGGGATACACTGCCCCTTCAAGAATTCACGGCATGCCATATACAAAATATAGTGACCCAACTTAACCGGTAATTAACCCAATAATTAAATCGGTTAATTCCTTTGGTAAATCAAAGTCACTTATATTAAATATACACACCCGCAATTGTTTCAGGGATTAAGAATAAAATACTCCGAGTCTCAAATCAATTATCGCCGAGCAATCCTAATTGATGAGTCTCAATTGATCCGCCCAATACACCAAGTGTACAAGTGTGATAAAATAATTAAGATAAATTATTTTCTCTCTCACACAACGACTATACCGATGGATTAGTTCGTGTCCATCTAGGTCGTGAGCAACTGTTCGATTAAATACGAGTAACCGATAGTATGATCTTCTGTGCGCCCATGCAGCACCATACTAACTACAACGTATAAAATCCAGAACCATGATTTGCATATAATTAAATGCAAATAATTGTTTATTAATTAAATAGATTAAATGCTATGATCGGGAGTTTACCGTTACTTAAATCTAGACATTAAGTACACAACTCCAACACCTGCGACTCGGTCGCGGAGGCCATCACCTATCCGAATAACACATAGCATAATCAAAGATTGGGATTCAATCCCAAAGGACCGCGCCATACACTTACGTGTAGAGATGGTGCGTTGTAAATAAGAAATGGAGATCTAATAGTAAAAGAACAAGTTGTTCGGAACCACCTATGTTCTATGGATATTCCTGGACACAACGGCATATTGAATATGGTTGTAGGATATCCTAGATGAACGAAGTATTGTGTGTTCTATAGTACTACGAACCAGAGGGACGTCTCTCGTCCGGTTCATGGAGGAAGACTATTAGATGGACCACAAAGCCTAAATTGACGTAATACCTTGAAATGAGAAGAAGGACAAAAGACTAGGAACCAGCCAAACCGAGTAGAAGTGCACCACATACTGCACCTATTGTTATTACTGTTATACACCAGGACGCCATTGCAGTGGGAGGTTGTCGGACAACCAGAGATATTCATAAGACTAGAGGAGTTCGGACTCTGGATCTAGTAAAGATGAAATCGACCCCTAGCTCTGCATAAGGGCAGTACTGGATCTAAATGTGCCTGCTTGGAACAATAAGGATTATTGTTAAGAGGCTAGATCATTTAGAGTACAAGCTTAGTAAATCCATTTATGGATTGAAATAAAGCTATGAGTCGTGGAACTTGCGAATTGATGGGATAGTCCATTTAATGGATTCATCAAAAGGCAAAGACGAAAGGTGTATTGAAAAACGTAATGGAAACGAGGTGGTGTTTCTCGGAGATTTTATGTAGATAACATTTCATCATTGGCAACAATGTAAAAATGCTGTTAGACATAAAATAATGGTTGTCTAAATAAATCGAGATATAAGATTGAGAAGAAGTTAGAGCATGTTCTTAAGGTCTTATGATCTAGAGATAAGAACATTGTACTTCTCCTAGATATCTTGTACGATTAAGGTTTGTTTTTAACATGCATACTTCTGAGAAAGGTTATTGCCTTTCAGAGACAGAATAAACATCTATTTAAAGGTTATGTGTTCGAACACATGAAGGAGATAGATGAGGACAAAGCAGTTTCCTATACTTCAAGTATGGAAAGCTTTATAGATGCAATGTTGTAAAACAAGAACCTGATATCAACTATGCAGTTTGCGTAGTGGGAGGATATCAAAGTAATCTGGATAAGGGATGTTCGAATGCCGCAAGAGTACTTTCATAGTACTGACTTGAGCAAGACGAAATCTTCTTAGATTACAGATTCTCAGATCCAAAAATCAGAGAAGGACCAGTGAAAGTCGATATCAGGCTATGTGTTCACTTTTAGAAAGAGGTGGAACCATGAAGTGAAAGAGTGATAAGCGGGACGCTTCTCGGACTCTCTCATAACCGAATGGCAGCCTCAGAGGCAACGGAAGTTTTGGTTAAGTTCCGGGATAACCTCTTGACTTGGATATGACTCTTAGTTTACCAAAGGCTATTGGATAGCGGTGCACGGTAAACTAGAAGAGGTCATAAGTCAAAAGTGATGTTAACACATAGAGCAAGTACCACCTGATACGAGTCATCGTCAGGGGAGACGACGTAGTAGTCACCAAGATAACTTCAGAGCGGCAACCTAGATTGCTCACTCACATAGTACTTCTCGGAAGTACACTTTAAAGCACGTGATGAGTATGGGAACCGGGAGTTTGGAGGAAATGACTAGACCTTAGTACAAGTGGGAGATTGTTGGAGTTGTGTACTTAATGTCTAGATTTAAGTAACGGTAAACTCCCCGTCATAGCATTTAATCTATTAAATTAACGAACAATTGTTTTGCTTTTAATTACTTGATAATTAAATAAATGCAAACCATGGTTCTGGATTTTATACGTTGTAGTTAGTATGGTGTGCATGGGCACACAGAAGATAATACTATCGGTTACTCGTATTTAATCGAACAGTTGCTCACGACCTAGATGGACACGAACTAATCTATCGGTATAGTCGTTGTGTGAGAGAGAAAATAATTTATCTTAATTATTTTATCACACTTGTACACTTGGTGTATTGAGCGGATCGTTGAGATTCATCGATTAGGATTGCCGGCGATAGTCGATTCGAGTCTCAGTGTATTTTATTCTTAATCCCCGATATTATTGCGGGTGTGTATATTTAATATAAATGACTTTGATTTACCAAAGGAATTAACCGATTTAATTATTGGGTTAATTACCGGTTAAGTTGGGTCACTATATTTTATATATGGCATGCCGTGAATAATTGACCGGACAGTGTATCCCGTAAGGGTTGATAATATCCCCGAGATGAGTTCAAAAGGAATTATTGTGTAAACCTCATGAGTGGATTCGTTCCGCACAATAATTAAGGTTGAATGGTACTAGTCTCGGATTCAAGAGATGAATATAAATTAATTAGCAATAAATTAATTTTATTCATGGATATTTAAATCTTAAATACACGGAATAAATAATACTACCGGAGAAATATTATTTGATATAATATGGTTTAATATTGGGAGTGCAATTAATTTATATAGTGGAAAATAAATTAATTAATATTAATGGGAGATTAATAGATTTGGGCTTGGGCTCAATTTAATCATTAATATTGGAAGCCCAATATTCCACCTCCTTTAGATCCCCTACGTAGCCTATAAAAGCACTACATGGTCTTCTCTTTTCTACACACATCATAACTTGAAGATCATAATTCTTCTAGAGAGAGAAAGTAGAGAGAGGGAGAGAAGAGGATCCATAAGCTTGGAGGATCGTCGCCCACCCGACGTTCAAGCTAGTGCAAGGAATACGTGGGAAGATCGTAAGGTCATCATCTTGATTCCGTTTCTCCGCACAACGAATCAAAAGGTAAAATCATATACTCTCTTCTATGATTTTATGTGGATTAATTGTGATACATACATGAACGCACGATCCGGGTAAACGACGAACTTCGGGGACGGGGATTCGAGATCCCCGGCGAACGTTCAAAGGACCCTCGGTTGGGAGCCGAGGGGTGGCGATCGAGCCCTAGGGCATCGATCGCCGGTAGCGATCACGCGAGGGGAGCCCCGGCTGGACGCCGGGGCGAGCGATCGACCTAGGGTCGATCGCTGGGGGCTGCCGCGGCTTCGCGCCGCGGCTGGGCGCTCCCTCCCCGGACGGTGGTGGCGGTGAGTCGCCGGACTCACCGCCGGGGGCTGCTAGGCAGCCCCACGCGATCGATTTCGATCGCGAGCCCCGCGGTGGGGCTCGGCTAGGGTTTCGGCCGCGGGTTCACCCCGCGGCGATTCTCCGGTTGAGCTCCGGATACCGTAGTGCTCGTGATCGGTTTCCGGCGAGAGGATTTCGGTTGGGTTATTATTTTCCGCAATTTTTTTAATGGCCCGGGATACCGAATTCCATCAATAATAAATCCTAAATTCGGTCAACCCCCGAATTTTTACTATTACAAGCATTCACCACCAAAAACGAATCTCGACATGTCCGAGAGTTTAATCAATCCAACATACATGAAAAAATAAATTAAACGAATAATAAATTAAGCCATAATAGTCGGAACCCTGCAAGGTAGAACAATTTTATCGAAAATACCGCGAATGTAAACCACGCTCTGATACCAATTGTTGGAATTCGATATCCCGGGCTATTAAAATTTGCGGAAACAATAACCCGAACGAAAACCTTCGCCGGAGATCACATGAACACCGACTCATCCGCCGGAGTCCGACCATCGGAGACCATGCGCCCGAAGACGCACAGCCCGCCCCCGGCCGAACCCCCGCGAGCCGGGGTGTTCACGCGATCGCCGATCGCACGCCGGCGATCGGTTGGGGTGGGGCTGCTCCGGCAGCCCCCGCGGCGAGTCCGGCGACTCGCCGCCAGCTGGAGGCCCCCGCCTTCACAGCGGGGATGGGCACGGCACCAGCCCGTGCCCAGCGATCGACCCTTCATGGTCGATCGCACCCCCTCGGCCAAGCCGAGGGTTCGGCCCCCGTCGCCCCGCCGAAACCCTAGGTGGGTCGACCGCTGCGATGCCGTGGTCTTCGACCACCATCGCCGGTTGATCCTCCTCCGGGGTTTCGTACCTCGGATCTTTGTTCTACGGTATTCTCGATAAATCCAAAATCGAACAATCAAGGGCGTTTAGATTTTTACCTTTCGATTCGTTGTTCGGAGAAACGAATTCAAGACGACCTTTTGAATCTTCCCACGTATTCCTTGCACTAGCTTGAACGTCGAGTGGGCGACGATCCTCCAAGCTCTATGGATCTACTTCTCTCTTTACTTTCTCTCTCTAGAAGAATTATGATCTTCAATCACACTTAAGAATAGAGAAGACCATGTAGTGCTTTTATAGGCTACGTAGGGGATCTAAAGGAGGTGGAATATTGGGCTTCCAATATTAATGATTAAATTGAGCCCAAGCCCAAATCTATTAATCTCCCATTAATATTAATTAATTTATTTTCCACTATATAAATTAATTGCACTCCCAATATTAAACCATATTATATCCAAATAATATTTCTCCGGTAGTATTATTTATTCCGTATATTTAAGATATAAATATCCATGAATAAAATTTATTTATTGCTTAATAAATTTATTCATCTCTTTTATCCGAGACTAGTACCACTCAACCTTATTTATTATGCGGAATTAAATCCACTCGCGAGGTTTACATAATAAATCCTTATGATCTCATCTCGGGGATATTATCAACCCTTCCGGGATACACTGTTCGGTCAATCATTCACGGCATGCCATATATAAAATATAGTGACCCAACTTAACCGGTAATTAACCCAATAATTAAATCGGTTAATTCCTTTGGTAAATCAAAGTCACTTCTATTGAATATACACACCCGCAACAATATCGGGGATTAAGAATAAAATACACTAAGTCTCAAATCAATTATCGCCGAGCAATCCTAATTGATGAGTCTCAATCGATCCGCTCAATACACCAAGTGTACAAGTGTGATAAAATAATTAAGACAAATTATTTTCTCTTTCACACAACGACTATACCGATGGATTGGTCCGTGTCCATCTAGGTCGTGAGCATCTGTTCGATTAAATACGAGTAACCGATAGTATGATCTTCTGTGTGACGTCGCACACCATACTAACTACAACGTATAGAATCCAGGACTATATTTTGCATATATTTAATTAACAACAATTAAAAGCAAATGAATGTTCGTATTTAATAGGTAAATGAAAGTGTACAAGGAGTTCACAATACTCAAATCTAGACATTAAGTATACCACTCCAACAGTCGATCGCTGGGGGCTGCCGCGGCCTCGCGCCGCGGCTGGGCGCTCCCTCCCCGGTCGGTGTGGCGGTGAGTCGCCGGACTCACCGCCGGGGGTTGCTAGGCAGCCCCATGCGATCGGTTGCGATCGCGAGCCCCGCGGTGGGGCTCGGCTAGGGTTTCGAACCGCGGGTTAATCCCGCGGCGATTCTCCGGTTGAGCTCCGGATACCGTAGTGCTCGTAATCGGTTTCCGGCGATGGGATTTCGGTCGGGGTTATCGGTTCCGCAATTTTTGATACCCCGGGATATCGATTTCCAACAATTGGTATCAGATCGTTTGGTTTCGTGTTCATGTATGTGTTCAATTATCGTTCTACCTTGCAGGGATTCCGACTATCATGGTTAATTTAATTGTTGATTAATTGTTTAATTAATTGTTAATTATTTTACCATGATTATTCGTTATTAAACTCTCGGACATGTCGAGATTCGTTTTGTGTGGATGAATGCTTGTAATAGTAAAAATTCGGGGGTTGACCGAATTTAGATTTATTATTATTGTTCTATGTTTTCCGGAAATTGTATAGGGTCGATTTCATGTATAGAATCGATACCGGAATTGTAAATTTATTTCTTGTAATTTATTTACGTTGGATCGATGCCGAGATGACCTCCGGAGAACGCGTGTGACGAAGAAGATGAAGAGGACGAAGAACCGGTGGGGGGGGTCGATCATCCCCATGATCGACCCCATGATCGATCAAAGGGGAAGGGGGCGTCGCGCCCCTTCGGCCGTAGGTTGTCGCCGGCGACGGTGGCGGCTGGCCGGCTGGAGTGGCGGCGGCGGGTGCTCCCTCCCGGTGGTCGGCCGATGATGGTGGGGTGGTGCGGGAATCCCCATCCCGTACTACTCCTACCTAGATACTACTTTCCTAATTGATTCGGTTTTCCTATTTGAGTTTTCCTATTTTTAGGAACTCTCATGGAAATAGGAAAAGAATTAATTAGCATTAATTTTATTCATTATTCTATTATGGAAGTCTCGTAGAATATTCCGAGTCCTACTTGGAATAGGATTCTAGAGATTTAATAGAATTGGAGAGGAATTTAATTAATATGGAATTAATTTATTTCCTAATTGATTATTCATATTTTATGGGAATTTTCATGGACATAGAAATTAATTAATTTTAGAAAGTAGAAGAGTCCTAATTTATTTTATTTCCTTATTCTATTATAGAAGTCTTCTAGAATATTCCAAGTTTTACTTGGATAGATTATTCTAGAGATTTAATAGAATTAGATAGGAAAATAAATAAATAAAAATATTAATAATATTTAATTTTATTTTTGATTTATTCGATTGACTTAATTTTCGAATTGAGTATCTTTTGGATTTATTAAAAATAAATAGATTTAAATATTAGGATTAATATTCTCGTCACATGGAGCATTCAAGAACGAAGACTGAAGACTAGAAGACGCATACGGAGATGGAATAACGCCATGATAGTCGGAAAATAATTTTTCTAGCATTATTTTGACTATGTGATACTATGTGCTTTATTACTTGTATGAATGCTTATGTGTTTAATTATGCATTAGATAGCGTATCCCTTTGTTATAAAAAGCTAAGTGGGAGAGGGGATGGAAACATTCCCATGGTCTCCATTACTGTTCTCTTGGTGACTATTATGGACTTTTGAAGTTCATATGGATGTGTCATTGGAGGAGAATTCTTGTAATTCCTTTTACAAGAAACATTGATTAAAGTTCATCAAACAATGCCTAATTTGTCTTTCTGAAACTGACTTCAAGTCGACTCATTCTCACCCCGGGGAGTGGAATGGAGCCAAAGCCACTTGGTCATGTGGATGACACAAATTAGAGACATTCGTACCATCCTTTTGAAGGTGGATCGATTTTCTGCTCGGCTCCCTCATCTAATGAGAGATATGGTTGTTCGCATGGTGAATCGCTGGTTAGAAACTTCGAGTTTCACTTATGATTCTCCGCGTCTTGATTTACGAAAATCCAATGGATCTAGTAATTGGGAGTCAACTGTAAAAATCTTTTGGTGTAGTAAACGTCCACACGAACGTGGCTTGCTATACTGAATGGGATTTTGGAATAGTTGATGTAGACAGTTATAGGGAATTGTGAAGAATTGTGAGTTATCGTAAACGTCCACACGAACGTGGCTTGCGGTGACATAGCAATTCCAAACGATTCACCTTAGTACTGAGTAATGGTTTACACTTAGGTACGCTTTATAGTATTCTTCCCAACGAAGTAACGCCATAATGATGTACGACCGAAGCAAATCTAATTGCTAAATCATTTGGGTGGGTAAACGTCCACACGAACGTGGCTTGCCTTACCTGATGGGATTTTAGATGTAATTAGTAATTTAATGATATTATTTGAGGGAGATAATATCGGATATTAAATTGATTGTTTGTTTAATGTGCTTATAGGTTTAGAGAATAGCTATGAACCCACTTTCTGTGATACTCAAGGAGCATAAACTCACTGGCCCCAATTATATTGATTGGAGGAGAAATTTGGACATTGTCCTGACTTCTGAGGAGTACAAATTTGTACTCCATGAATTGTGCCCTGCTGAGCCCACGGCTGCCTCGACTAATGAGGAAAAAGAAGCATATCGGAAGTGGAAAAAGGCTGATGAAATGGCTAGGTGTTATATTATGGCTTCCATGTCAAATGTACTCCAAACCCAACATGAGTCGATGGCCACTGCCTATGATATATTATTTAACCTCAAAGAAATGTTTGGGGAGCAAGATCGTGCGGCAAGGCAAGAAGCCATGAGAGTCCTCATGACAACTACTCAGTCCGAAGGAACGCCCGTAGGGGAGCACGTTCTTAAGATGATGAGTCTGTTGAATGAACTTGAGATCCTAGGAGCTCAAATTGATGCTGAGACGCAAGTCGACATCATACTCCAGTCTCTGACCCCTAGTTTTGAGCAGTTTCGCATGAGTTATAATATGGGTAAACTGTCTTATACTTTTGCGCAACTCCTGACTGAACTGAAGGCGGCAGAGGGGATCTAAAAGAAAGGCAAGTCTCAAGCGCTTGTAGCTACCAACTCCAAAGGCTCGATGCCTGTCGGAGGTAGGGGCAAGAAGAGGAAGCAAGCCTGGAAACCCAGTGGTGCCAAGAGGAATGGACCACGAGTGGGGGCTGCCAAGCCAAGAGGCAAGTTTTAATACAGGGGTTCCAGAAAACCCGGCGACTTAGAGAAGAAGAGTTCGAGTCTGTTATACCCAAGAAAACAGTCACCGACACGTGTCACGAATCAAAGGGCCATGTCATCAGGAGAGAGAAAGTCAGCTAAGTCAATCATAAAGACCTTCAAAGGCATATCTAAGAAGAAGATGAGGAGCTCGGACAGTAGAGATCGCACGGTAGAATCAGACTCCTTTCACAGGGAAATCGCCTGGGGAGACTCCTGGGACACCAGTCAATGAGCTGGGACCTTACGGGGAAAGGGGCAGATTAAGCACTAAGGGAAATTAGTGGGTATTTAATGCATCATATTAGTGGACTAGAGGTCCAATAAGAAGCCGATATGTGGGGCATTAGGTGGCATAATTAAGCCATGCATAGAGTATTATAAATAGAGGGTATGAGAGAGGAAAATGGGACATGCAAACCTTGATTTTAATAAAGAATTCTAAGTATGAATATATGAATTAAGAGGTGCCTTGAGCATCCATGTTCTTACTTATGATTTATGCTATAACTTAATCCTTTTGCTAGCTTACTTATAACAAATTTACCATTTTGTGTTGTTTATCAAAACCCTCAATTACCAGCAAATACTACTGACAAGTACAAAAACAACCAAAACAGTTGGCGCTAGAAGGATCGAGCATCAGGTAATTAAGTTGCAGAAAAGCTCGATTAAAATCAGAAATGGTTAACGAAAATGAAGGCACTACGGTGTCAGGTGCATCTGGCACAAGTGGCAGGTGGCGGGCTGTGATGGGTAAGGCCGTGATGGTGGAACCCGAGGTTCCATCTCCGTCTAAAAACCCAGAACCTGAGAATAAGGAGCTGCCGCCACCTACCCAGATCAGCTCCGATGAGCACAATAGCAAACATGCAGAGGCCGATGAGCCCACTGACAGTCAGGCAGATCAACGACAACGTCGACTACGGTCACGACGTCGGAATCGTCGTCTCCATCCTTACGATCTCGGAGGGCCGTCGACGCCTAAGGGCCCGCCTCCGATTAGATTCGCAAGTCTTGATACTCCACAAAAAATAGATGAAGCAGTGGCAGAACTGATGTCTTTGAAATATGTGATGACAACCCCTGTGATCCCGGTGAGGGGCATGCATGCACCCTCCGGGGAAAATCCAGACAAGGGCCCCGAGCGAACTGGCCGTGTTCCCCGGGGGAACCGCAGAATGCGTCGGGCCTTAGATCTAAACAAAAGAGCTGAGTCAGTAGCTACTTCTACAGATCCTCATCGGCAGGTAAGTAGAAGTGACATGCACGGGCATCGTGCGAACTTCTCACCGGGGAGGGCCCACAGAGCCCCCGGTACTGATCCTGAGCTAGCCGATTTGAGGCAGAAATACTCTGAGTTGGAAAGGCGATTGAACGAAAATCAGATTCTCGCCGCCCCGACAGGTCGTCATAATGATCCCTTGGCCCCTGAGGTTGAACAAGCTCCCATGCAACTGGAGGTCCTGCCCATGCAAACCACTTTGTATAGCGGCAAAACTGACCCAGAAGTTCACTTGAGCAGATTCAGGACATACATGTCCGGTCGAGGAGCCACTGATGCTACTCGGTGCAAATTGTTCCCACTCACCCTGGGCGATATTCCCCATCAATGGTACGTCAGCTTACCCGCACATTCTATCAAATGTTTTGACGACTTGGTGCAGAGGTTCGTGTCGTACTTTGCATCCAAAGCTTCCCATATGGAATATAGTCAGAAGCTGCTGCTGGAATTCGATATCCCGGGTTATCTAAATTTGCGGAAACCGACAACCCGACCGAAAACCCGTCGCCGGAGATCCAACCGCGAACCACCGTACGAGCCGGAGCTCGACCGAGCACCGCACGGGATGAACCCGCGCGCCCAGCCGAGCCCCCGCACGGGGCTCGCGATCGATCGATCGCATGGGGCTGCTCCGGCAGCCCCGGGCGGTGAGTCCGGCGACTCACCGCCACCACGGAGGGGAGGGGGGGGACCACCAGCCGCGGCGCGAAGCCGCGACGGTCCCCGGCGATCGAACTAGGGTTCGATCGCCCCTAGCCGCGGCGTCCAGCCGCGGCCTTCCCTTGGTGCGCGCCGGCGGTCGTGCCCTAGGCCGACCGCCACCCTCGGCTCCCAGCCGAGGGTTCTCTCGAACCTTCGCCGGGGATCTCGAATCCCCGTCCCCGAAGTTCATCGTTTACCCGGATCGTGCGTTCATGTATGTATCACAATTAATCCACATAAAATCATAGAAGGGAGTATATGATTTTACCTTTTAATTCGTTGTGCGGAGAAACGAATCTAAGTTGATAACCTTACGATCTTCCCACGTATTCCTTGCACTAGCTTGAACGTCGGGTGGGCGACGATCCTCCAAGCTTATGGATCCTCTTCTCTCTCTCTCTACTTTCTCTCTCTAGGAGAATTATGATCTTGTGTTATTATGTGTGTAGAATAGAGAAGACCATGTAGTGCTTTTATAGGCTACGTAGGGGATCTAAAGGAGGTGGAATATTGGGCTTCCAATATTAATAATTAAATTGAGCCCAAGCCCAAATCTATTAATCTCCCATTAATATTAATTAATTTATTTTCCACTATATAAATTAATTGCACTCCCAATATTAAACCATATTATATCAAATAATATTTCTCCGGTAGTATTATTTATTCCTTGTATTTAAGATTTAAATATCCATGAATAAAATTAATTTATTGCTAATTAATTTATTCATCTCTTGAATCCGAGACTAGTACCATTCAACCTTAATTATTGTGCGGAACGAATCCACTCATGAGGTTTACACAATAATTCCTTATGAACTCATCTCGGGGATATTATCAACCCTTCCGGGATACACTGTCCAGTCAATCATTCACGGCATGCCATATATAAAATATAGTGACCCAACTTAACCGGTAATTAACCCAATAATTAAATCGGTTAATTCCTTTGGTAAATCAAAGTCACTTATATTGAATATACACACCCGCAACAATATCAGGGATTAAGAATAAAATACACTGAGACTCGAATCGATTATCGCCGGCAATCCTAATCGATGAATCTCAACGATCCGCTCAATGCACCAAGTGCACAAGTGTGATAAAATAATTAAGACAAATTATTTTCTCTCTCACACAACGACTATACCGATGGATTGGTCCATGTCCATCTAGGTCGTGAGCAGGTGTTTGATTAAATACGAGTAACCGATAGTATGATCTTATGTGTGGCGTCGCACACCATACTAACTACAACGTATAGAATCTAGGACTATGATTTGCATATATTTAATTAATAATAATTAAAAGCGAACGACTGTTTATTAATTTAAATAGATTAAATGCTATGACCGGGAGTTTATCGTTACTTAAATCTAGACATTAAGTACACAACTCCAACAATCTCCCACTTGTACTAAGGTCTAGTCATTTCCTCCAAACTCCCGGTTCCCATACTCATCACGTGCTTTAAAGTGTACTTCCGAGAAGTACTATGTGAGTGAGCAATCTAGGTTGCCGCTCTGAAGTTATCTTGGTGACTACTACGTCGTCTCCCCTGACGATGACTCGTATCAGGTGGTACTTGCTCTATGTGTTAACATCACTTTTGACTTATACCTCTTCTAGTTCACCGTGCACCGCTATCCAATAGCCTTTGGTAAACTAAGAGTCATATCCAAGTCAAGAGGTTATTCCGGAACCTAACCAAAACTTCCGCTGCCTCTGAGGCTGCTATTCGGTTATGAGAGAGTCTGAGAAGCGTCCCGCTTATCACTCTTTCACTTCATGGTTCCACCTCTTTCTAAAAGTGAACACATAGCCTGATATCGACTTTCACTGGTCCTTCTCTGATTTTTGGATCTGAGAATCTGTAATCTAAGAAGATTTCGTCTTGCTCTGTAAGCCAGTACTATGAAAGTACTCTTGCAGCATTCGAACATCCCTTATCCAGATTGAAAGTCGTAGGCAGTAAATAAAACGCAGTAAAATGCGCTGCCTAGACAAGGCAGTGTTCTGCGGCAGAACATCGTATGCCGCAGCACGATGCCTTGTACAGAAAACGTTCGTTTTACGTGATTTAATTAAGTTTAAGTATTTTATCCAGATTAACCAAGTTGTTTACTTGTTAAAATTATATGTGATATATGTATAAGAATTGCAGCGGAATTAATAAAAATAAATCACTTCGAACGAACACACACACACGTACGAAAAAGTAAAGAACACAAATTTAAATCTTTGTATGTGTATTTAAATTATACACATACGAAACGGTCTTACGACCAGAAACTTTATTAAAGAACGAGTCTTTACAAAATGATATTCTTGGATTTACAAAGATATTACCAAAGGCTATACACATGTATGCCTTCGTATGAATCGTATCCGAAGAGTATGAACAATCAACAACAAAAACCTAGCTACTGAAATGAACACCTATACTAAGCTATCGAATCATCAGCTGAACAAACGAACTCTCTTAGGGACGAGAGAACACACGGCACGACGAGCTTCAAGAATGAAGTCGCGACTCTAAAAGCTCGATGATCGATTCCCGAAGGAAATGTGTTTCTGGAGGTGTTAATATGTTGTATGAGTGTTACTGAATAGTGTTGGGGTCGTCCTCTATTTATAGGAGGAGATTCCCAACTGAATTCCTTGATTTGCTAGGTCAACAATCGGTTGAGATATTCTAGGGCAGGCTGCTTTGACCGCTGCCGCAGGAATGCCTTCTGAAGTTCTTCTGGAATGCTCTGCCACACTGCACTGCCTTCCATACTATCTGGACTTCAGCATTCCCTTGCCCTACGCTCATGCTTCGCTCGATATCTTGACTCAACCTCTTGTCAAGCCTTGCACTGCTTGCGGCATGACTCTGCCTGGCTGTGCTGCGGCAGAAAGCTTCTATGTTGATTGTTTTTCAAGCACGTTCCAACTAATGAACTATGCTAAATCAAATCACCAATATGACAAGTGATTACAACAGTTTAAATTGTGAAGAAAGAAATAAAACAAATAAATATGTTAGCAAGACAACTTCTGCCTAGGTACATTTAAGGCATTGTAATGCCCAAACATATTTATCCTTACAAACTCCCCCTTTTTATCTTTCTTCACAAAACCATGAGGCAGCAGCGCAAAGAGCACTCCCCCTCAATGAAATACATCTTACTTGGAAGTTTATGGAATTTATCTTGACAAAACAACTAAGGCATAAAACTCCCCCTTAGTTAATACTTCCTGAGTAGAACAAAAATTTATTTAAACAACTAACTAACTAATAGAACAAAAACAAGTAACTAAGTAAGCCTTAAAAATAACACACCAAATTTTTCAAAAGGAAAATAACCAAAATTGTTCAAACAAATAACAACTTAAAAACAAATTGTTCAAAAAGCAAATAGACAGAAATTAAATAAATTGTTCAGAGTGAATAAAAACTTAAAGCAAAAAGAAGAAATAATTTTTCTTCGGGTCTTCAGAACTGCAGTCCTTCAAGTCTTCAATCATCGTGCTCAGGAGACGATCCACGCTCTTCACCTTCAATCTCTGCTGCAGTGTCTGCGGCAGCCTTCTCTGCTGCGGCAGCATCCTTCTCTGCAGCTTCTTCAGCTTCAACTTCTTTGAGGTCTGCATCAATGCGCTTCTTCAACATCTTCAAGACAGTGCTCTTTGCCATTTTGGCCTCGGCTGCTGGTACTCCCCCTTTTTGTGGAGGAAAGCCCTCTTCTTCAAGAAAGAAAGTAATGGCATCCACGAGTGCTTTTGACATGTAGTCCTGCATGATAACCATGTGGTTTGCAGCAACTTGGTCTGCAAATGCCTGGACACGAGCAGAAACACCTGGCTGTGGAGCAGATGAGCTAGGGGCATCAGTCTGCGGCATCTTGGGAGCCTTCTTTGGAGGTGGAGTAGGAGGCACTGCGGCAGTGGCATGGAAACCAGTCCAGGGCAAATCATTGTACTCTCGGACAGACAGCTTGTAGGGATGTGGCATAGCAGTCAGGAGATCAGCACTATTGTACGAGAGCCCTTGGATTTTCAACATTTCCCAGATCAAAGAAGGGAACGCAAGGCTCTGCGTCTGGGTGATGTTCTCTGCCTGTGATGCAATCTTCTCAAAGATGATTTCTCCCAAATTCACCTGCCTACCTGCACCAAGGTGAAACAAGATTTCCCCCATTTGGGTATGCACAAAATGCACATTGGTTGTGGGAATCCAGTTGTGCCTGGCAACAGTGAACAAAAAATAGTAAAAAGATGAGAGTTTTGAGCAAGGAATGTTGTTTGCGGCATCGGGTGGTGATCTGGTCAGGCGATGAGACACTGCGGCAATGGTGGGATCAGCAATTGCGGCAGGGTAGTCGATGTCAGAGCGCTCCAGATAGGCATTAATGGCAGCAGGAGTGAAGTTAAAGATCTTCTCACGCAAATACACCTTGCCATAGCCTCTGGATCCATCATCACCAAAGCAGGGACGCAAGTTGGCATAGAAATCGCGCACCAAGTCCTCGCAGTAGGGTCCTGCGTAGGTGACTGCCTTGACCAACTTCATCCTCTTCAGGAACTTATCAACTTTGTGTCTGGCACAAGTCGGCATGTCCACACAGCGATCCGTTTGAATGGGCTTGTTGGAGTAGAATTGGGGCCCAATCACTGAACGACGTTCTGACCAGAATCGCCTCGAGTAACCCTTGCCGGGTTTCATATCAGAATCTGAATCCTCCTTGGGGGCATCGATTTTTGGTGCCCTGCCCTTCTTCGCAGCAGGTTGTGCTGCGGCATCACCACTAATAGAGCTGTCGGGTTTGGATGCGGCAGCCTTCTCCTTCCCTTTACGGGATTTCTTAGCAGTGGTGGCTTCGACGTCAATGGGATTTTCCATTGAGGTTGGGGGCACAGCCGGGCCTTTGCCTTTAGCATAGGCAGTGGCGGATCTGGTGGACGGCCAGCGAGTGATGGGCACTTGCTGTTTCTTGCGCTTCCTGGAGGCAAGATCCTGCAGCAGTGGGTCTGATTCTGTGTCAGAGGCATCTGCGGCATCATGCTGCTGTTGACTTGAGTGGCCGGAATCTTCCGCATCGGAGGGTGGATTTGCAGATGGATAAGGAGTCGGTTTGCGAGCCTTTGTCTTTTTCTGAGATATAGGATAGTTGTCGTAGAGCTCGGCATAGTTGAAATCATCATCATCATCCCTCCTGTTGTAAGGCACTTGCTTGCCTTGCTGCTGCACTTCAGGGTCTGCCTGTGGAAAGGCAGATGATGCGGCAGTAACCGATGGCTCAGGAGTGAAAAGGCCCTTGAAATCAGAAGTGTTGAGGGATCTTTCATTCTAGGCAGCCTCGTAAGCAAGTACATCGTCGACGTCTGAAATAACCACCGTCGGGTGAGGGGTTTGAGACGGCTCAGTGTCGCCGAAGATGTCCACATCTTCAGGGCGGATGATGGTCAGTGGAGTTGGTTCGGGAAAGACGCGTTCCTCTTTGGCAGGTTGTTCGTCTTCTGCGGCAGCTTCTCCCCCTGCAGCATGGTCCGGAGAGATGTTCATGGGAGAAGCCTTACCTGATCCTTCTCCGGCCTCGACGTGCGACGGCTGATTCTCAGTAGAAGGCTGGGAAGCGGCGTCGATTGCGGCGGCGGCAGTTGCGGCGGCGGCGGCGTCGATGGCGATGAGACGATTGATGAAGGGCAGAGACTCCGCGGGCTGAATATCCTCCATAGTTGAATTGGGGCGAGATTCTTTGATGAGCTCCACCAGGCGTGGGTCCGAGAAGTAGCGAGCAAAGGCGAAAGGAGATGATGCCATGGAATTCAAAGTTCTTGATGAAATTAGGGTTTTAGAAAAGAAAACAGAGTACACAATACGCAAGGAAGATAGAGTATTTTATACTTGTGCGTTGTGAGAAAAATTAGGGATTTAGAATTCCAGAAATTTCAAACTCTCTTTTGATCGATTTAGATGGAGAAGATAGAGTTGGAATAGGATTAGGACTTTTGAATTTCAGTAAATATTAAAAATAAAACTTGAAAGAGTTTTAAGAGAAAGAAACGGATGGCAGTTGATGGGATGGGCAACTAGGCAACGGTTACTTTTTGAAGCTGAACCGTCGCCTGCCGCACACTCAAGTGCTGCCCAACGGTCAAGTGGGGCAAGGCTCTGCGGCAGGTCGTTGCCAAAAATCAAAATTCCTTTTTTTTTTTTTTTTTTTTTTTGTCTTTAATATTTTCTTTTTCTATTTTTTAATATTCTCTTTTTCTGTTTTTAGAATATTTTCTTTTTCTATTTTTCATTTTTTAAATTTTTTTTTTTTTTTTTTTTTGAATAAAATAAGTAAAATATTTTTGTGGTGTGAAAAATCAAAGCTTACAAAGCAAAATTAAGAAAGAATACAAACATCTAATCCTAATGAAACATCATGCTGCATCATAGGTACTTATACTCTACTTAGGTATAATGCCATGTCAAAAATGAGATTATTAAATACTTAGGTCACCTAGTACATAGTATCTCAACCCATTGAGTATTAATTACATGTATATGGGTTTGACCATGTTGCCTAAAGTGGTTTGGGTATTCTCTCTTCCTTCGGAAAATTTTAAACTCATAAGTTGACAAGGCAGAATGCTGTGGCAGAGGTTCAGTAGGCATGACAGTGCGGCAGCATGATGCAGATCAGCATCTAAGGCAGTGCGGCAGCAATGAATCGATCTGAGTTCAGTGGCTTGGTGAAGATATCTGCTTTTTGATTTTCTGTTGGGATGTGATCAATCCTCAAGAGTCGTTTCTCCACCAAATCTCGGATGAAATGATGCCTTATGCTGATGTGTTTGGTTCTTGAGTGCTGCACTGGATTATGACTGATATTTATAGCACTCGTATTGTCGCAGTAGAGTGTAAGAACATTGCTATCCAGGTGGTAGTCATCAAGCATGTGCTTCAACCAAATCAATTGGGTACAGCAACTCCCTGCGGCAATGTATTCTGATTCGGCAGTGGATAGAGAAATGCAGTTTTGCTTGCGGCTTTGCCATGAAATGATGTTGTTTCCAAGAAAGCAACATCCTCCGCTTGTACTCCTGCGCTCATCCGTGTCTCCTGCCCAGTCGGCATCTGAAAATCCAACCAAATCGGTGGTGGTATCTTTGGTATACCATATGCCTAACTCGACTGATGCGGCAACATATCGTATGATGCGTTTGACTGCCTTCAAGTGTTCTTCCCTCGGATCAGCTTGAAACCTGGCACATAAACAAACGCTGTACATAATATCAGGTCTAGTTGCCGTAAGGTAAAGTAAACTCCCTATCATGGATCGGTAGAGTGTCTGATCCACTGCGGCAGTATCAGTGCCTCGGGAGATTTTGTCCGTTGAGCCCATAGGTGTTTTCATGGGCTTGGATCCTTCAAGTTGGAATCTTTTGATGAGATTCTTAGCGTATGAAGCTTGTGAGATAAACGTCCCAGTTGATGATTGCTTGATATGGAGCCCTAAAAAATGAGTTAGTTCTCCTACCATGCTCATCTCAAATTTTGATGCCATGGCAGAGGTAAATGCCTTAAGCATGTTCTCACATGTGGATCCAAAGACAATATCATCAACATAAATTTGTGCAATTAAAATATTGGAAGAATTGAATTTCACAAACAGTGTTTTGTCGGCAGTGCCTCGAGTGAATCCGAAACTGAGTAGAAAATCAGTTAGGCAGCCATACCAAGCTCTAGGAGCTTGTTTTAGGCCGTACAATGCCTTGTGTAGTTGATACACATGGTCAGGATATTTCGGATCTTCGAAGCCTTTGGGTTGTGCAACATATGCCTCCTCTTCAAGTATGCCGTTGAGAAAGGCTGCTTTCACGTCCATTTGATATAAGGTGATGTTGAGGTGGCATGAAATGGCAATAAGTAAACGTATGGACTCCATGCGTGCAACGGGAGCAAAAGTTTCATCGAAGTCGATGCCTTCAACTTGCGTATAGCCTTGCGCCACTAGTCTTGCCTTGTTGCGCACAACCTGCCCATGCTCATTCGATTTGTTCTTGAAAATCCACTTTGTCCCGATGACATTCTTGTTTTTGGGACGAGGAATGAGCTTCCAAACTTTGTTTCTTTCAAACTCGTTCATCTCTTCTTGCATTGCCATAAACCAAAATTCATCGGCCAACGCTTCTTTGGCATTCTTTGGTTCGATCGTTGAGAGGTACGAGGCAATGCCTATTTCAATACATGTGGCAGACATGCTTACATTCTTGGTCATGTTGCGGTAGTTGATGTATGGACGAGCTCTCATGCGTGTGGCCAACAGTTGACTCGAAGGGTGGTTTCGAATAACATGTCTTGGGGGATCCCTTCGTCGTCTGGTCGGTGTTTCTTCAACATCCGATGAATCTGTTTGTTGAGGCGAGCTATCATCATTTGAGTGCTCGGGAGACGCTGTAGAGGGCTGATCATTGTTCGAGCCAGTGGGTGCGGCAGTAGGCTGCGTAGGAGTGAAACTGCCTTCGATTTCTGCTACTGCGGCAGGCTCGAGCAGGCCTTCTACATTCTCTTCTTTGGGTTTCCTGAGACGACTAAGATCATCAAAATCAACATTAACAGATTCAATGATGGTTCTAGTTTGTATGATAAAAATACGATAGGCATGACTATTCCTAGAGTATCCAACAAATAATCCTTTAAGTGACTTTGGATCAAGTTTAGATCTAGGTTCCCTATCATTCAGAACATAACAAACAGAGCCAAATACATGAAAGTATTTCAAATTAGGCTTTCTATTGTTTAAAATTTCATAGGCCGTTTTTGTTGTTCCTGAACGTATGCTGATGCGGTTCAGGATATGGCATGCGGCATTGAATGCTTCTGCCCAAAATTGCTTGCTTAGGCCCTTGGCGATCAGCATGGTACACGCCATTTCCTTGAGGGTTCGGTTCTTCCTTTCAGCCACGCCGTTTTGTTGCGGTGTTATGGGGGCAGAAAACTCTTGGGCAATGCCATGCGTATCACAAAATCGAGAAAGCCGTTGGTTTTCAAACTCGGTGCCATGGTCACTTCTTATTCTCTTTACTGAGGCTTCATGGTTGGTCTTTATCCACCTAATTAGCTTGGACACCTCGTCAAATGTTTCACTCTTGTCTTGGAGAAAGCGTACCCAAGTATATCTTGAGAAATCATCTACTACGACAAGTACGTAGCGTTTTCCAGAGTGGCTCCTCGTCTCGATTGGTCCCATTAAATCCATGTGGAGGAGATCAAAGCATTTGGTTTGCTTTTGATACAGCCCTGCCTTGGAATTGGCAGGTCCTGCGGCAGAGGCATCAGACTGTCCTGCGGCAGGTATTGCTGGATGACTTGTACGAGTCATTTTTCCTTGTTTGCAATGTCCACATGTTGTCTTCTGGATTTTTGGGAGAGCTGGAAGTCCACGAACAGCATTGAGCTTGATTAGACGCTCTAAATTCCCAAGACTTGTGTGTCCAAGTTTTTGATGCCATAGATCAATGTCATCTTTGACTTGTGCAGTGAGGCATGTTTCTCCAATGGAATAGCAGTTGTTCGCCTTGGAACGCTCCCCCTGAATGAGTGGGTTCCCTGCACTATCAAACACTTCACACATTTGGTGAGTAAACTTTACATTCATGCCTTCATCGCATAGTTGACTTATGCTTATGAGATTCGTGATGAGGCCTTCAACATGAAGCACTTGTTGTAGCTTCGGCAGCCCTTTCACATTTAATGTGCCTCGGCCAATTATTGAACCACTGGACCCTCCTCCAAATGTGACTTCTCCTCCGTGAAAAACTTTGTAGTTGATGAGGTGATCACTATTTCCGGTCATGTGCCGCGAGCATCCGCTATCGAAGTACCACTTATCATCTTTGGTAGCTTTGAGTGCAGTGAAGATAACATTGCATGTTTCAGCACTTTGGATGGCATTTGATGCGGCAGAGGAGTCATTGGAGGGATCTGAAAAACAAACATTAGAAGAAAGTTTAGTTTTGGGCACCCATTTGCGTATCGTCGTTGCCTTCCTTTTGATAGAATATCGTGAAGACATAGAGTGTGCGAAAAATTTGGGATGCCGTGGTCCAGCGTTGGAGTGAAAGTAAAATCCTCTTGCTTGGTCCTCTTCGCGTCTCCAACAGAAAGGTTGAATGTGACCAGGTACAAGGCAGTAGTGGCAAACATATCGTCTCTTCGATTTAAAATGTTGCTTAGGCCGGGGCTTCCTTGTCTTCATACTGCCTGACGGTGCCTGCCTTTGCTTCGGCCTTCTGCGGCAGTCTTTTGCTGGGGCAGTGGCCTTGCCTTCGGTTTGTTCATCCCTTTTTGGAGTTGAGGATTGTGCGGCAGCGTTTGAATCGTCACTTGATGCCTTTACAAATGCCATGTCCATTGAGTTTTTCTTTGGAAAAACGGCATCTACAACTTTTTGATGTCCGAGGCCTTGCCTTTCAACATGTGAAATACTCATTACGGCATCTAATTTTGTTGTTGCTGTGTTAAGTTTTACAAAAGTATTGTTAGCAACTTCGAGTTTTCCATTTACACGATTAAAGTCAATTTTCAGTTTCTCGGCCTCCATATCCTTTCTGGTGAGTTGGACATCAAGTTTCTTCAATCGTTCTTCAAAGGTGTTCTTTTCTACGAGCATTTGTTCAATTGCCATGGCCTGCTTCTTCACTTTTTCTTCATATCCGGCTTTGGTTGACGCAAGCATCTTCATCATCTTGGTCTGCCAGGTAAATTTCATGAGTAGCTCATCGAAACTTTCTTTGAGCTCGATGAAAATATCAATGGGAATGGTCTCCTCTTCAGATTCATAGCCATTGACTGAGGCAGTGAGGCACAGGCAGTTCTCTGCGGCAGGGCTTTCTGTCGTTTCTGCGGCAGAGGAAAAGAATGCAACATGCCGTCGTGCATTCACATTGGATGGACTGTCATCTTCAGCGTCAGATAGGGTTGTGCCTTCGAGTTGAGCAGTAAGCGCAGTGGTTGAGTCTTCAAGGCAATATTGTTCCATATCTTCTTGCGCAACCATGGAATTCAAAATTCCAATGCCTCGATCTTTTGAAGGGCATTCGGTTGAAAAGTGTCCAATCCCTTGACATACGTGGCACTTGATCCTCGACCAGTCCTTTGAATTTGGACTGGAACTTGAGATGGATCCCGTGCTTGGTTGGCGGATCACAAGTCGTCGATCTTGAGTTTGTGGTGACCTTGCCGGAAACTTCCTTCGTCGGGGATCGTACGGCTTCTTCAGCGAGCGAACAAGTACAGCATCCATTTTCCGGGCGAGGAATGCAAACTGGTCATCTCCACCATCAGATCCAAGTAGCTCGTAGATCTCTTCATCGGTCAAGTCATTGGTAGAGGTGGGGCTGCTGCCTTGAGAACTATTGCCTTGTTCTCTGCCGTCGGGCTCTGCCACGGTGTAGGCAATGTTCCTCTCGTCGCTTCGTGGACGTGGTTTCCCGTGAGTTTCACGATCTTCATGGTTTAGTTCATAGTTCTTGAAGATCGCCATTAATGAAACAAAATCTTCTTCAGACATTTCGCTGTCTTCTATGGCAGTGACCTTCGGCAGGAACTTTTTGCTCATCGATCGCATAATCTTACTACACACTGCCGGGTTGCTAATGGGTGAACCAAGGTCAGCACATTCAGTAACAATGGACATTAATTCTCCAAAGTACTGAAGGCAAGTCTCGTCCTCGTTCATACGCAAGTTCTCGAAACGAGACATAAGCATACGGACCTTGGTTTTCTTCACTGCGTTGTTACCTTCACAATGAAGAGCCAGCAAATCCCATACTTGTTTGGCAGTAGTACATTGTTTGACAATTCTGTACATATTGCAATCGATGGATTCAAGGATGGCACACCTTGCCCTATCGTTGGCAGTAGCTGCGGCAGTTTCATCGATAGACCACTTCTCCGGTGATTTTTCAATCGTGCCGCCTTCAGGGATTTCCTCCTTGTTGGAGTAGTATACTTAATGTCTAGATTTGAGTATCCTGAACTCCTTGTACACTTTCATTTACCTATTAATAACGAACATTCATTTGCTTTTAATTATTGTTAATTAAATTTATGCAAATTATAGTCCTGGATTTTATACGTTGTAGTTAGTATGGTGTTGCATGGGCACACAGAAGATCATACTATCGGTTACTCGTATTTAATCGAACAGATGCTCACGACCTAGATGGACACGGACTAATCCATCGGTATAGTCGTTGTGTGAGAGAGAAAATAATTTATCTTAATTATTTTATCACACTTGTACACTTGGTGTATTGAGCGGATCGATTGAGACTCATCAATTAGGATTGCTCGGCGATAATTGATTTGAGACTCAGTGTATTTTATTCTTAATCCCCGATATTGTTGCGGGTGTGTATATTCAATATAAGTGACTTTGATTTACCAAAGGAATTAACCGATTTAATTATTGGGTTAATTACCGGTTAAGTTGGGTCACTATATTTTATATATGGCATGCCGTGAATGATTGACCGGACAGTGTATCCCGGAAGGGTTGATAATATCCCCGAGATGAGCTCATAAGGATTTATTATGTAAACCTCGCGAGTGGATTTAATTCCGCATAATAAATAAGGTTGAGTGGTACTAGTCTCGGATAAAAGAGATGAATAAATTTATTAAGCAATAAATAAATTTTATTCATGGATATTTATATCTTAAATACACGGAATAAATAATACTACCGGAGAAATATTATTTGGATATAATATGGTTTAATATTGGGAGTGCAATTAATTTATATAGTGGAAAATAAATTAATTAATATTAATGGGAGATTAATAGATTTGGGCTTGGGCTCAATTTAATCATTAATATTGGAAGCCCAATATTCCACCTCCTTTAGATCCCCTACGTAGCCTATAAAAGCACTACATGGTCTTCACTTTTTCATAAGACAAGAATATCAATACTTGATAGTTCTAGAGAGTTGAAGAGGATCCATAAGCTTGGAAGATCGTCGCCCACCCGACGTTCAAGCTAGTGCAAGGAATACGTGGGAAGATTCAAAAGGTCGTCTTGAATTCGTTTCTCCAAACAACGAATCGAAAGGTACAATATCTAAACGCCCTTGATAATTGTTCGATTTTGGATTTATCGAGAATACCGTAGAACGCAAGATCCGAGGTACGAAACCGGGAAGGAGGACGAACGCGTGGTGGTGGCGAAGCCACCGGACCACGGCGATCGCCCACCTAGGGTTTCGGTGGGGATGGGTCGAACCCCGGCTGGGAGCCGGGGACGCGATCGATCATCGCGATCGATCGCGAGCCGCGAGGGCTGGGCCCCGCGGCTGTCCGCTGGTCAGACCGACACCCAGCCGCGGCGAGTCGCCGGACTCGCCGCAAGGGGCTGCTGGGCAGCCCCAGTCGATCGCCTTGAGCGATCGACCTCTCGATCGCGTGAGCCCCGCGTGCGGGGGCTCGGGCTGGGCGTGCGCGAGGCTTCGGCCTCGTCGTGCGTTCGGCTCGTGCTCCGGCTCGTACGTGGTGCTCGTGTGATCTCCGGCGGATGGTTTTGATCGGGTTATTGGTTTCCGCAAATTTAAATAGCCCGGGATATCAAATTCCAACAATTGGTATCAGAGCGTGGTTTACGTTCGCGGTATTTTCGATAAAATTGTTCTACCTTGCAGGGTTCCGACTATTATGGCTTAATTTATTATTCGTTTAATTTATTTTGTCATGTATGTTGGATTGATTAAACTCTCGGACATGTCGAGATTCGTTTTTGGTGGTGAATGCTTGTAATAGTAAAAATTCGGGGGTTGACCGAATTTAGGATTTATTATTACGTTCTACTTTTTTCCGGAAAATGTATAGGGTCGATTTCATGTATACAATCGATACCGGATAGTGTAAAATTTATTTTGTAATTTATTTTACGTTGGATCGATGCCGAAACGACCGCCGGAGAAGACGCGTGACGAAGGAGACGACGTGAGGGTGAAGGACCGGGGATCGATCAATCCCCATGATCGATCCCGAGGGGATCGATCGACCCACGGCCGAAGGTGGGCTGTCCGCGGGAGCCTCGGCCACACCGGCCACCAGTGGTGGTGGTGCGTGGGCCGGGCGGCGGTGGCATGCCCTAGGCGGCGGTCGGACGAGGTGGGGGTGGCGTGGGGATCCCCAACCCATGCTACTCCTACCGGTAGATCCACTTTCCTAATTAGTTCGGGTTTTTCCTATTTGAGTATTCCTAATTTTTTGGGAATTCTCATGAATTAGGAAAAGAATTAATTGGAATTAATTTTATTTCCTTATTCTATTATGGAAGTCTTCTAGAGTATTCCGAGTTCTACTTGGAATAGGATCCTAGAGATTTAATAGAATTGGAAAGGAATAAAAGTTAATTTAGGATTGATTTATTTCCTAATTGATTATTCCTATTTTATGGGAATTTTCATAGAAATGGAAATTAATTAATCTTGGAATGTAGAAGAGTCCTAAATTATTTTTATTTCCTTATTTCATTATGGAAATCATCTAGAATATTCCAAGTGGGTCTTGGATAGATTATTCTAGAGATTTAATGAAGTAGAAAGAGAAAATAAAATAAATAAAAAATATTAATAATATTTAATTTTATTTTTGATTTATTCGATTGACTTAATTTTAATTAAGTATCTTTTGGATTTATTAAAAATAAATAGATTTAAATATTGGAAATTAATATTCTCGTCACATGGAGCATTCAAGAACGAAGACTGAAGACTAGAAGATGCGTACGGAGATGGAGTAAAGCCATAATAGTCGGAAAATAATATTCTAGTAATTATTTTGACTATGTGAAAATACTATGTGCTTTATTACATGTATGCATGCTATATGTGTTTACTTTCATGCACTAGATAGCATATCCCTTTATTGTATAAAGCTAAGTGGGAGAGGGTATGGAAACATACCCATGGTCTCCATTGCTGCTCTCTTGGTGACTTTTATAAACTTTTGAAGTTTATATAGATAAGTTATTGGAGGAGAGTTCTTGTAATTCCTCTTACGAGAAACATTGATTAAGTTTATCAAACAATGCCTAATTTGTCTTTCCAAAGCTGATTTCAAGTCGACTCATTCTCACCCCGGGGAGTGGAATGGAGCCAGAGCCACTTGGTCATGTCGAGGACACAAATTAGAGGCAGTCGTACCATTCTTTGATAGATGGATCGATTGTCTGCTCGGCTCCCTCATTTATGAGAGATAGGGTTGTTCGCATGGTGAATCACTGGTTAGAAACTTCGAGTTTCACTTATGATTCTCCGCGTCTTGATTTACAAAATTGAATGGATCAAGTAATTGGGAGTCAATTATAAAAATCTCTTGGTGTAGTAAACGTCCACACCACGTGGCTTGCTATGCCGACGGATTTTGGATTAATTGATGTAGACAGTTGTAAGAAATTGTAAAGAGTTGTGAAGTTATCGTAAACGTCCACACCACGTGGCTTGCGGTAATGTAGCGATTCCAAGCAATTTACTTTGGTACTGAGTAATGGTTTACACTTAGATACGCCTTATAGTATTCCTCCCCACGAGGTTCCGCTATAAGTGATGTATGACCAAAGAAAATCTAATTGCTAAATCATTTGGGTGGGTAAACGTCCACACCACGTGGCTTGCCTTACCTGATGGGATTTTAGATGTGATTAGTGATTTAATGATATTATTTAAGGGAGATAATATCGGATATTAAATTGTTTGTTTGTTTTATGTGCTTATAGGTTAGGAATGACTGTGACCCCACTTTGTGATATACTTAAAGATGAAAACTCACTGGTTCCATATAGTACTGATTGGAAAAGAAATCTGGACACTGTCCAGACTGTTGAGCCTTCCGAATCCACTATTGTCCCAACTGATGAGGAAATTGAAAATGACCTCATGGAGATGTTAGGACATAGTAAGGAAGCCGGACTAGAGGTGATTGACATACTCATCAAGTTTAGTCCCCTTGAGGAATCGCTTAAAAACGATTTCAAAAGAGCTGAACTTATAAGTATGGTCAGAAAATCACAAGCTCTTGTGGCTAAGATGGAAGTGCAAGCAAAGAAGCCCAGTGGTTCCAAACCACGGAATGGGAAGAGCAAGCCGCGAGGCAAGTGCTATCGATGCAAGCAGTCTGGGCACTGGAAGTCTGATTGTCCACTCATCAAAGGTACGAAATTTTCCTTAGTCACCGAAACATTATCAGTGGTGTTATCTACCAGCACCTGGTGTGTAGATACGGGGGCCACTGATCATGTCTGCAATTCAATGCAGGGGTTCCAGGAAACCCGGAGACTTAGAGAGGGAGAGATCGTGGTCTACATGGGCAATGCTGCGAGGGTGGCGGCTGTTGCAGTGGGAGACGTTCACTTACGCTTCAGTAGTGATAGGATTTTAGTTTTACATAATTGTCTTTATGTACCCAACTTTAGAAAGAATTTAATTTCGGTTTCTAAACTTATTATGAATGGATATTCTGTTTCTTTTGACCACTCCGTGATCATAAGAAGAAACAGTGAGATTATCTGTTCTGGTACATTGGTGGACGATTTGTATGTGCTAAATCCTGAGTCTAACACGATGCAACTAACCGAGAGTAATAACACATCTACGAACACCAATAAGAGAAAGGAACCTTCTAGGATGAATCAATTATACTTGTGGCATCTAAGGCTAGGTCATATAAACTCAAATAGGCTTCAAAGGTTGAAAGCTGATGGTCTAATCAGCGACGTTGAAGGAGAGTGATGGAGTTGTATTCTAAATGTCTAGTTTAGTGCAAATACGGAACTCCTTATCTATACTTTAATTTGAGATATGATTCAAGCATGATTGCATTTAATGCAATAGTCCTTGATGTATACGTTGTAGACAGTATGGCGTGAGGAGACACGCGGAAGATCATACTGTCGGTTACTCGTATACTATCGAACAGTAGCTCACGACTTAGATGGACAGGGACAATCCATCGGTACGTCGTAGTGTGACTGGTAGATAGTCGGTCTTGACTATCATGTTACACTCGTACACTTGGTGTATTGAGCAGGACCACGGGAGGGCGTTCGATTTATACTAATCGGAGTAATCGAACCAGACCTCAGATATTACGGATATGTGAGTTCTTAATCCCTATATAATTATAGGTGCGTGTGTCCAATGCTCGGTTCTTTGATGTGCCAATGAGTGAGACTAATTGATTAGTCGAGACCCTCGGTATATTGGGAATCGGAATTGTACACACGGCATGCTGTAGATTATAGACAGGAAACCGTGTCCCATTTATTGGGTTGATGATGTCCCCGAGATGAGCTCATAAAGTTTATCATGTAAACCCTGCAGGTGGATTCGTTCCACATGATAATAAGGATGAGTGGTACTAGTCTCGGATCATAAGAAATGAATTAATTAAATTATTAGTAATTAAAATTAATTCGTGGACATGCGATATCTTAAACACGGGGAAATGTCACATATGTAATACGGTGGGAAAATTATTGACGGAATAATTTGAATTAATTAATTGGGAAATCATTTATAATTTTATAGTGGAATTAATTATAAATAAAATTGTGGAATTTAATTAAGGTTTTCCTTTTGGGACACCAAGTTAATTAAATTACAATTTAAGCCTAATTAATTAATTGCCTAGAGGTCCTCTAGTGTAGCCTATATAAATCCCTCACCCCTCTCTCTCTAACCTAAGTTTCGCCGCTATAATTAATTCTGCAGAGAAATTAATTGTTAGCGCAATTATTTTTTTCTGCTTAATTAATTTACATTAGCGCAAGAAACATTCTGTAGAAATTAATTGCCTGCGCAAATATATTTCTGAGACAGAAATTCTTTGTGGAAATTAATTTGTTAGCGCAAAATTATTTCTGAGACAGAGAAGTACATTCACGGTGGTTGAGAAGAGAAGAGACGGGGAGCTCCAAGCGGTTCGATGCCCACACATCGGCTGGAGTAAGAGGGCTAGGACATACGCTAGAAGTCTCGAGGTCTCTGTCAATTCGGCTTCTCCGAATCACGCGACAAAGGTATGGAATCGAAACCCTCTTCCGCACTCGTTTCGATTCGATCTCGTACGTAATTATACAACGAACCTCCGATCGAGTTCCGGGATCGTGGTTGGTGTTCCTAGATCACTGTGGGGTCGCTGACTTCCAGAACGGTGGTCGGAATCGGAAAATCCGACCAGAAACGGACCTGGAACAGCAGCGTCGCGCTGCTGTTCGCGACACTGTCGTCCGACAGTGTTTTCATGTTGGCCGACATGGCCTTGTCGGACGACACCAGATGGTGTCGGACGACACAGAGGTCAGCAGCCCCTCGGTTTTGCGCGGTTGTGCTTCGGGCATGATGGCTGGGCGTAAACCGGGTCTGGGGCTTCGTCGTGAGCGCAGTAGGCACGCTGGAGGTCGACTGGGCGTGTCCGGATGTTTGAGTGATCGAACGGACTCGTCCCGGGTAGTCGATTTCCAACAATTGGTATCAGAGCCTGTTTATCGGTTTGTTGTATAGTTCGTACAATTTACCTTGCAGGTTAAACCCGATTATTATGGCCAACATTATGGGATGTTGTATGATAATTTGTTGTGGTTTGCTAAACTCTCGGGCTTGTCGAGATTGTTTTGTTTTGGAAATGTTGCTTGTTTGTAATAGATAAAAACGACGGGTTGAGTCGTTAGGTTTATTTATTTCCGTTGTTTTTCCGGGCATGTATAGGATCGATCACCCTGTATAGGATCGATGCCGGATTTAGTAGATTTATTCTTGTAATTTTTCTTGCTATTTTTGGTGGATCGAGATGAGATTGAAACCCGGAGAAACGAGAGTCGAGGAGACGAACCGGCACCGGGCAGCCATCGAACACACCCCGTGTTCGCGACGGGCAGCAGCGGGGCTGGGGTTCGTTCGACCCCACGAGCGACTCAACGAGGCTCGAGACGAGACTCCAGTGGGAGGAGTTCGTCTCTTGACCCTCGAGCGAGTCGGTGGCGGACCGAGACCGAGACGAGCAACGAGATCCAAGAGACGTGCATTGAAGAACACTTAAGGCCATAATAATCGGGACCACGTTAATTGCTTTTTGCTTGTTTTACGTGCTTTATTATTATGCTTAATTGTTTATGCATGTTATCCCTTATCGTAAAATACTAAGTGGGAGAGGGATTGGAAACAATCCCGCGGTCTCCATTCTCTGTTTTGAATGTGATGTGTATTGACTTACGAGTTGGCTTTAGTGTCATCCTCCCTATCGAATAAAGTCGATACACGGATATCACTGGATCAAAATTCGAATTAAAATTCAACTTATAAAAAAATTGAACAATTATATTTCTCAAAAGCAATGCCTAATCTGTTTTTCAAAGACTAATTTCAACTCGACTCATTCTCACCCCGGGGAGAGGAATGGAGTCAAAGCGCTTGGTTATGTCGATGACATAGATTAGAGACTTTCGAGTCATTCGATGACTAGATCGATTGTCTGGTTGGCTCCCTCACCTAGTGAGAGATAGGGCTCAATTGCATGATTGATCGCTGGTTAGAAACTTCGAGTTTCACTTACGAGATATCAAGCTTTGATTAATAAAATTGTGAAATTTAATAAATGTAAGAGTCAATTAACAAAGTTGTTTGTTTTAGTAAACGTCCACACTATCGTGGCTTGCTAAATGGAAACGATACTTTGGGTCAATTGAGACTCTATGACATTTAAATAAGTAGGATTCAATTAATAAAGTTGTTTGTTTAGTAAACGTCCACACTAACGTGGCTTGCTAAATGGAAACGGAACTTTGGGATTAATTGAGGCTCGACAGTTATAGAAAGTCGTGGAGGACCGCATGTCAACGTAAACGTCCACATGAACGTGGCTTGCGGTGGACATGTAGTTCCCGAGCGGTGGACTTAGTACTGAGAAATGGTAAACACTTAGGTACGCTTTATAGTATCCTCCCCATCGGAGTCACTGCTATAATGATGTACGACCAAAGTAAAAATCCAATTATAAAATCGTTTGGATTAGTATACGTCCACAAGAACGTGGCATGCTAGTCTGATGGGATTTTGGAAATGATTGGTAGTTTAATGATATTATTTGAGGGAAATGATATCGAATTAAACTCATTGTTTGTTTTATATGGTATTATTCCCATTAAAAGTCAACAAACTCACTGAACCTGTTTTTATGGATTAAAGAAGAAACTTGGACATTGTCCTAACTGCAGAGGAGTACAAATATGTACTCCAAGTCAATTGACCTGCTGAACCAAATGATGCTTCCACTACTGAGGAAAGGAAGCTCATTGGAAATGGATCAAGGCTATGAGATGACGTGGAGCAAGATTATGACTTTCATGTCAAATGTGCTGCGACATCGGGATCATGTTATGACCATTTCCTATGATATGATGCTTAACCTCAAGAAGTTTTGGTTATCAGGACAGGACAGCCGGGCAAAGTGAAATGAGTCAACTCATGACAGCCATCATTTATGAAAGAACGCCCGTGAGGGATCACGTTCTTAGAATGATGGGCTATCTTTGTGAGATAGAGATTCTAGAATCAGTTATCGATGGGGTAACCCAAGTCGATATTGTGCTCCAGTCTCTGCCGAGAAGTTTTGAGCAGTTCCGCCTAAACCATAATATGAATAAGAGGTCTTATTCATTGGCGGAACTCCTGGTTGAACTTCAAAGCGGCTGAGGGAATCTTTAAGGGCTCTCAAAGCACTTGTGGCTGAGAAATTGGCTCTTCCTAGGCCTTCGGGCGGCAAAAGGAAGAATAAGCAAATACGGAAACCCAGTGGGCCTAATATATCTGGACCACGGAATGGGACAAGCAGGCCCAAGTGGCAAGTGCTTCCGTTGTAAGCAGTTTGGATACTGGGAGTTTTTATTGTCCTCTCAAGCAACAAGAATTTGACTCTTCCTTAGTCACCGAAACATGTTTAGTGGTATTATCTACCAGTACCTGGTGTGTGGATACGGGAACCACTAATCATGTCTGCACTTAAATGCGGGGGTTCCAGGAAACCCGGAGACTTAGAAGGGAAGGAGTTATAACCTACATGGGCTATACTATTAAGGTAACAGTCGTTGCAGTGGGAGATGTTAAATGTTTTAACGGTAGGATTTTAGTTCTAATAAATTGTCTTTATGTGCCGGCATTTAGAAAGAAATTTCATTTCGGATTTCTAAATTGGTTTAGAATAGATATTCTGTTTCTTTAAGAAACGGGGATGTTATCTATTCTGGTACATTGATAGACAATTTAATACTAAATCCATGTTCTTCCACGATGCAACTCACCGGAGAAAATAACACATTGTCGAACCCCAATAAGAGTAAAGATCCTTCTAGGATGAATCAAATGTACTTATGGAATCTTAGGCTAAATCATTTTAACTTAAGTACGATTCAAAAGGATGAAAGCTGATGGACCACTCAGCTAGGTTGAAGGAAAGGACCTTCCAACCTTCGAATCATACTTGGAAGTGTAAATGACCAAGCAACCCTTTACGTTTAAAGGGAAAAGATCCAAGAAAGTACTCGAGTTGATTCGCTCGGATATGTGCGACCTCTTTGAGGAGTAAGGCATACTTATCAGAAAATGGGATTAACTCCCAACAGACTACACCATTTATGCCTCGGCAAAATAATGTGTTGTAAAGAAGGAATAGGACTCTTATAGATATGGGAAAGTAGAAAATGAGTTATTCGGAGTTACCTAATTCGGTTTTGGGATATGCCTTGGAAACAGCGGCGTTTATCCTGAACTTGATTCCTTTGGAAACTTGTACAGATATTCGGCTGTTTATAGGATACCCTAAGAAAACGAATTGAGATATGTAATATAGTCCAAAGGACCAGGTATTCGTTGATTGCATCAACGTTCGGTTCTTAGACATGGACTATATATGCAAGAATCACAAGCCCAAGAGTAGAGTAATACTTAATGTGCTTAGAGGGACTGATCAAGACTTAGAACCAGCCTAACTGAGTAGTTCACTACTATAATCTTTAGTCACTAAAGATACACAGGTCGTCGTAGTGGGAGGGTTGTTAGACAACCCAACAGGTTCATGTTTATAGGTGAGTCTTCGGACTTGTTACCTGGAGAACATGAAGCCGAACCCTGGATCTATGACGAGACGCTAAAAGATCAAGATGCTCAGTCGTGGCAAAAGTCGATCCGGATTCTTTTGTCTTCACATGGAAGATGGAAGTCAAGACAGATTTCCTAAATCGAAGTCTTGACGGGGCCATCTGTGTGGGACAGCCAGAGAGATTCATCGAAAAGAGCCAAGAGCATTCGGTAAGCAAGCTTAATCAATCTTAGGATTGAGGAAAGCTTCAAGATCTTGGACACATGCGGACCTATGAGAAAATCCATTTCATGGATTCATTCAAGGCATGTTTAGGTCCTGAGTGTAATAAAGAAGTGACAGAAAAGATGTGGTGTTTTCTCATTCTTTATGTAGACGACATCCTTCTAAATTGGCAACAATATGAAAGATGTTATCGGACATGAAGGGATGGTTGTCCGAGTAATTCAATGTAAGAGACTTAGGAGAAGTCGGGAATGTTCTTGGGATCAAAGCAATAAATGATCGCCAGAAAAGAACATAGAACTTATCTCGAGTCTCATACTTAAATACAATTCTTACTCGTTGCAGCATACAGAATTCCAAGAAAGGTCTTCACCTTTTAGATGTGGAATTCATCTATCTAAAGTTTTGTGTTCGACACAATAAAGGATATAGATGAAGAGTAAGCAGTTCCCTGCGCCTTAATGGTGGGAAGCTTAATGTATGTAATGCTATGCACGAGACTGATATCTGTTATGCCGTGGGCATAGTGGTGAGATATCATAGTAATTCTGGAAAGGATCACTCGACTGATGTAAAGAACATGTTTTATGTTCTGAGTTACAAAGCAGTCAAGTTGTTTCCTTTGGATTACATAGAATTGAATTTCCAATCAAACAGGGACAGTTGAAAGTCGAAGTCAGGCTATGTGTTCTCACTGTGAAGTGGAGCAGTCACATGGAAGAATGTAAAGCAGTAATGCATTACGGACTCTACCATGGAAACTGAAAGGATAACGGCCTCTGAGGCAGTTAAAAGGTCAGTGTGGCTCTAGAACTTCCTAAGGGACTTAGATGTGGTTTCTAGTTTACCCAAAGCTATTTTGAATAGCGGTATTGGCAAACTTGAAATGCCACGAGTCCACAGTGGGAGATAAAACATAGAGCGCAAGTACCACCTGATTCGAGAGATCGTCTAGTAAGACGATGCAGTTGTCACCTAGATAGCATCGAGAGGATTGCCTGGTAAAACCCGTTCACAGAGGCACTTCCAGCGAAAGCGTTGGGTAGGCGTGATGAGGTTATGGGAATCTGATGTTTGGGAGAGGGCGACTAGACTTTTAGTATAAGTGGGAGATTGATGGAGTTGTATTCTATGTTGGAGTTGTGTACTTAATTTCTAGATTTAAGCAACGGAAACTCACGATCCATTGCCACTAATCTATTTAACTAAATAAACAATTATTTGCATTTAATTATTTATAATTAAATATATGCAAATTATAGTCCTGGATTTTATACGTTGTAGTTAGTATGGTGTGTCGGGCCCACACAGAAGATCATACTATCGGTTACTCGTATTTAATCGAACAGTTGCTCACGACCTAGATGGACACGGACCAATCCATCGGTATAGTCGTTGTGTGAGAGAGAAAATAATTTATCTTAATTATTTTATCACACTTGTGCACTTGGTGTATTGAGCGGATCGTTGAGATTCATCGATTAGGATTGCCGGCGATAATCGATTCGAGTCTCAGTGTATTTTATTCTTAATCCCCGAAATTATTGCGGGTGTGTATATTTAATATAAGTGACTTTGATTTACCAAAGGAATTAACCGATTTAATTATTGGGTTAATTACCGGTTAAGTTGGGTCACTATATTTTATATATGGCATGCCGTGAATACTTGACGGGAAAGTGTATCCCGTAAGGGTTGATAATATCCCCGAGATGAGTTCATAAGGAATTATTATGTAAACCCTGCAGGTGGATTCGTTCCGCATAATAATTAAGGTTGAATGGTACTAGTCTCGGATATAAGAGATGAATAAATTAATTAGCAATAAATTAATTTTATTCATGGATATTTATATCTTAAATACACGGAATAAATAATACTACCGGAGAAATATTATTTGATATAATATGGTATAATATTGGGAGTGCAATTAATTTTATATAGTGGAAAATAGAATTAATTAATATTGATAAGGATTAATAGACTTGAGCATTGGGCTCAATTTAATCTTCAATATTGGAAGCCCAATATTCCACCTCCTTAAGTTCCCCTACGTAGCCTATAAAAGCACTACATGGTCTTCTCTATTCTCATAACTTGAAGATCACAATTCTAGAGAGAGAAAGGAGAGAAGGAGATCCATAGTGTTCGGGGGATCGTCGCCCACCCGACGTTCGAACAAGTGCAAGGAATACGTGGGAAGATCTCAAGGTCATCATAAGATCTCGTTTCTCCGCACAACGAATCGAAAGGTGAATTAAATTTCCGCAATTTAATTCAAGTTTATTGAATCAATTATCGAAAACAAGATCCGAAGTTCGAACCCGGATTAGACGGACGATCGCGTGGTGGTGGCGAAGCCACCGGACCACGCCAATCGCCCGCTAGGGTTTCGGCGGGGGCGAGAGGATCGAACCCTCGGCTAGGCCGAGGGCTTGCGATCGATCCAAGGATCGATCGCCAGGGGCACGGGCTGGTGCCGTCCCCCTCCCCACCTCGACGGTGGGGATCCTCCAAGCGGCGGCGAGTCGCCGGACTCGCCGCGGGGGCTGCTGGGAGCAGCCCCACCCATCGATCGCCAAGGCGCGATCGGGATCGCGTGAACCCCGTCTAGCGGGGGTTCGGCTGGGGGCGGGCTGCGTGCCTTCGGGTGCGTGGTCTCCAAAGGCTGGACTCCGGCGGATGAGTCGGCGTTCATGTGATCTCCGGCGAAGGGTTTGATCGGGTTATTGGTTTCCGCAAATTTTTAATAACTCGGGATATCGAATTCCAACAATTGGTATCAGAGCGTATGGTTACGTTTTTTGATTAATTGTTTCGATAATCGATTGTCGTTGTTTATAGCCATAGATTAATTTAAATTGTTAAATTATTGTGCTATATTGTTCTACGTACTTGTTTTTCTCTCTCGTATGAATTGTGTTGGAAGGAAAAATAAATTATTAAAATCGAGGGTTTTTCGGAATATCAAACCGGAGGAGATCGAACGCGCGCTCGGTGCGGGCTGCCGGGGAGGTGGCTGGAAGCACGGGCTGCTGGGGCAGAGGCTGGTCGATGGCTGGACGTCGAGGGCGTCGTCAGGCCGGGAGTCGGCTGCTCCGGCGATCGATCGATCAACCCGGCTGCTTCGGTGAGTGGCTGGTCGCACAAGCTGGGATGTTGGCGGTGATCGCTAACAAGCTTCCCGTGGCTGGGCACACCTGCTGTGCGAGCTGCTTGTGAAAGACGATCGATTGTGTTGGCCGTGGACTAATTTTTCTTCATGCAAATTGCATGGCTAATGCACATGCGTGTGTTATATTGCATGAGCGATGGCATAGCATGACATGAATTTATTCATAGTGCTGGACATGTCTCGTATTGCATGGCTGAGTGAATTAATTCACTTGGGGAGCTGTGCATTTGGATTGTATGATCGATCAATTAATTCATGGTGCTACATGCACGTTGGTGTGTATGTGTTTACATGCATGGAACCAACTAGGTGCATGTTGGGTTCGATTGGGTCGACCGGAAATTCGTTTTTTTTCGGTTCGTCCCGGTAAATCCGATATTTCCGGAAATAATTTAATCTTTCTAATTTTATTTAATTTAATTTTGGAATTAATTCAAATTCTATTTGGATTATATTTCTTAATTATGGAATTAAATAATGAAATTAGATGGAGAGTTAAATTAGGAAAGAAAATCCTAATTTCTCTAGATATCCTATACCTACTTGGATTAAAATTAAGTCTTAAGAAGAATCAAAATTCGATTTTGATTAGGATTCTTGAGATCTAATTTAAATAGGATTGAGAAATTATTAAAATATTGATTTTATTTAATTTGAGTATTTTATTTAAAATCATTAGATTAATTCAAAATTTATTTTGAATTGGAAAATCTTGGATTTTATTTAGAATATAATTAAATATGGAGATCAATGGATTTTAATAATATTGATTTTATTTAATTTAAGTATTTTATTTAAAACCATTAGATTAATTCAAAATTTATTTTGAATTGGAAAATCTTGGATTTTATTTAGAATATAATTAAATATGGAGATCAATGGATTTTAATAATATTGATTTTATTTAATTTAAGTATTTTATTTAAAACCATTAGATTAATTCAAAATTTATTTTGGATTGGAAAATCTTGGATTTTATTTAGAATAGAATTAAATATGGAGATCAATGGATTTTAATAATATTGATTTTATTTAATTTAAGTATTTTATTTAAAATCATTAGATTAATTCAAAATTTATTTTGGATTGGAAAATCTTGGATTTTATTTAAAATAGAATTAAATATGGAAATCAATGGAATTGATTTTATTTAATTGGAGTATTTTATTTAAAATCATTAGATTGATTCAAATTTATTTTGAATTGGAATCTTGGATTTTATTTAAAATAAATTAAATATGAGAATCAAAGAATTTTTCCGTCGCTCGGCAAAGTATTCAAGACGTAGAATGAAGACTCAAGGCAAGCATGCGGGAATTCATCAAGACAGCGTATCCCTTTGTTATAAAAAGCTAAGTGGGAGAGGGAATGGAAACATTGCCATGGTCTCCATTGCTGTTCTCTTGGTGACTTTTATGGACTTTCGAAGTTCGTATAGACAAGTCATTGGAGGAGAATTCTTGTAATTCCTTGTACGAGAAACATTAATTGAGTTTATCAAACAATGACTAATTTGTCTTTCTGAAACTGATTTCAAGTCGACTCATTCTCACCCCGGGGAGTGGAATGGAGCCAAAGCCACTTGGTCATGTGGATGACACAAATTAGAGACTTTCGTGTCATTTGATGACTAGATCGATTGTCTGCTCGGCTCCCTCATTCGATGAGAGATAGGGTCGTTCGCATGGTGAATCACTGGTTAGAAACTTCGAGTTTCACTTATGATTCTCCGCGTCTTGATTTACAAGATTAAATGATTCAAGTAATTGGATTTCAATTATAAAGATCTTTTGGTGTAGTAAACGTCCACACGAACGTGGCTTGCTATGCTGAATGGGATCTTGGATTAATTGATGTAGACAGTTATAGAAGGGAGTGAAGGAGCGTATGTTAACGTAAACGTCCACACGAACGTGGCTTGCGGTGAATATACGTGTCCCAAACAATCTTCTTGGATACTGAGTGATGGTTTACACTTAGGTACGCTTTATAGTATTCTTCCCAACGAAGTAACGCTATAATTGATGTACGACCGAAGCAAATCTAATTGCTAAATCATTTGGATAGGTACACGTCCACACGAACGTGGCTTGCCATATCTGATGGGATTTTAGAGGTGATTAGTGGTTTAATGATATTATTTAAGGGAGATAATATCGGAGATTAAATCGATTGTTTGTTGTTATATGTGCTCATAGATTAGGAAATGGCTTTGAACCCACTTTCTGTGATACGTAAGGAATATTAAACTCATTGGTCCCTAAATGTAATGATTGGAATAGAGATCTAGACATTACCCAAACTGTTAAAGAGTACTAGTTTGTACTCAGTGAGCTTTGTCCTTCCGAGCCTATTGAAATAGGCGGCTAGACAAGAAGCGGTGAGGATACTCATAAAGGCCAGTCGCTTCGAGGAAACGCTTAAACACGTTTTTGAGATGATTGACCTTTTAGACGAGTTGAGACAGAAATCGCAAGCTCTTGTAGCCAATGCCAAAGGTTTCAAACCTAAAGGCATGAATCGGGGGAAAGGAAAAGAAAGCAAAGAAACCCAGTGGTTCTAAGTTACTTGGACCACGAGATGGGACGAGAAAGCCAATAGGTAAGTGTTCTCGATGCAAACAGTCTGGGTACTGGAAGTCTGATTATCCTCTCAAAGAAAGTACGAAATTTTCTTTAGTCGTAAAACATAGTCAGTGGTATTATCTACCGGAACCTGGTGTGTAGATATGGAACCACTGGCGGTATGTGCATTCTAAATGCAAGGGTTCCAGGAAACCCGACAACTTAGAAAAGAAAAGATCGTAGTCTACATGGGCAATGCTGTAAGGAGGCAGCTGTTGCAGTGGAGGACATTTTATAGGATTTCATTTTGAGTTATTGCTTTTATGTACCTTTCATATTAGAAAGAACTTTGTTCTGGATTTCTAATAAATGGATATTTTATTTCTTTTAATCATTTGATGGTTATAAGAAGAAATAATGATAGTATCTATTTTGGTACATTGGCTAGCAATATATAAATGATGAATCCTGAGTCTACCACGATGCGACGAACCATTTTATACAACTCGTTTAACTAATAAGAGATTTCTTCATTAAATCATTTATACTTGTGGAATCTTATGCTAAGTCATATTTATTCAAATAAGAAGTTCAAAGGTTGAAAATTGATTGTAAGATCAATTAAGTTGAAGGAGTGGACCTTCCGACCTAAGAATCTAATTTGGAAGATAATACGACTAAGCAATCCTTTATGGATATAAGAAATAAGATACGGACAAGTATTAGAATTGATTGACTCTGATTTATGTTCAGAGCTTGGGATTGGATCCCAAGTGACTACACCATACAGTCCTCTGTAAGATTGGTGTGTCGGAAATAAGAAATGGAACTCTTATAGAAATAGTAAAAGCATGAGTTAAACGGAACTACCTATGTTCTATGGATATGTCTTGGAAACAACAGCACATTCAAATGTGGTTGTAGAATATCCTAGAAGAACAAAAGATGTGTGTTCGATAGTACTATGAACCAGAAGGACGTTATAAGTTCTAACGCCCGGTTCTTAGAGGAAGACTATTAGATGAACCACAAGCCCAAAATGACATGATACTTCTTAAAAGAGAGAAAACGATAATGACTGGAAGCCAGCCAAACCGAGTAGCGGTACACCACTAACTGCACCTACTGTTATTACTGTTTATACACCGGAACGCCGTTGTAGTGGGAGGTTGTTTGACAACCGGAGATATTCATAAGACTAGGAGAGTTTCGAACTCTGGACCTAGTATACATGAAATCAATCCCTGGATCTACATAGAGGCGGTACTAGATCTAAATGTGCCTTCTTGGAAAGCAATAAGGATTATTGCTAAGAGGCAAGATCATTTAGAGTACAAGCTTAGTTAATCCATTGATGGATTGAAACGAAGCTAGAGATCGTGGAACTTGCGAATTGATGAGATAGTCCATTTGATGGATTCATCAAAGGGCATTGACGAATCGTGTGTATGGGAAACGTGATGGAAACAAGGTGGTGTTTCTCGGAGGTTTTATGTAGATAACATTTTATCATTGGTAACAATGTAAAGATGTTGTCAGACATAAAATGATGGTTGTCTAGAAAAATCGATATATGAGATAAAGAAGAAGTTAGAGCATGTTCTTAAGATCTAGGATCTCAAGAAAAGAACATTGTACTTCTCTAGATATCTTGTACGATTATGGTTCGTTTTAACATGCAAAGATTCCGAGAAAGGTTCGTTACCTTTCAGAGACAGAATGCATCTATCTAAGGATATGTGTTTTAGAACACAAAAGGAGATAGAAGCAATGAAAGCAGATTCCTACACTTTGAGTGTGGAAAGCTTAATAAATGCATTGTTGAAAACGAGAACCTGATATCGGCTATGCGGTTAGCATAGTGGGAGGATATCAAGGTAATCCTGGAAAGGAATATTCGACTGCTGTAAAAGTACTTTCGAAGTACTGTTCTAGACTACGAAGCAGACGAACATTTCCTTTGGATTACATTCTCTTAGATTTCTAATCAAATGAGGACCGGTGTAAGTCGATATCAGGCTATGTGTTTCACTATTGAAGGAGAAGGAGTTTTAACATGGAAGAGTGATAAGCACGATGCTTTTCGGACTCTGCCATGGGTAACCAAATAGCGGCCTCAGAGGCAGCGGAAGTTTTGGAATAACTCCGGGATAATCTCTGGGACTTAGAGGTGATTCTTAATTTGCCAAAAGGCTATGTATATAGCGGTGCGATGGCAAATGGTAAGAAATCACAAGTCCATAAGTGTAAGATAACACATAGTGCAAGTACCACCTGATACGAATCATCGTCGAGGGAGACGACGCTGTAGTCACCAAGATAACTTCAGAGCGGCAACCTAGAGTGCTCATTCACATAGTACTTCTTGAAAGTACAACTTAAGCACGTGATGAGTATGGGAGTCGGGAGTTTGGAGGAAATGACTAGACCTTAGTACAAGTGGGAGATTGTTGGAGTTGTGTACTTAATGTCTAGATTTAAGCAACGGAAACTCACGATCCATTGCCACTAATCTATTTAACTAAATAAACAATTATTTGCATTTAATTATTTATAATTAAATATATGCAAATTATAGTCCTGGATTTTATACGTTGTAGTTAGTATGGTGTGTCGGGCCCACACAGAAGATCATACTATCGGTTACTCGTATTTAATCGAACAGTTGCTCACGACCTAGATGGACACGGACCAATCCATCGGTATAGTCGTTGTGTGAGAGAGAAAATAATTTATCTTAATTATTTTATCACACTTGTGCACTTGGTGTATTGAGCGGATCGTTGAGATTCATCGATTAGGATTGTCGGCGATAATCGATTCGAGTCTCAGTGTATTTTATTCTTAATCCCCGAAATTATTGCGGGTGTGTATATTTAATATAAGTGACTTTGATTTACCAAAGGAATTAACCGATTTAATTATTGGGTTAATTACCGGTTGAGTTGGGTCACTATATTTTATATATGGCATGCCGTGAATACTTGACGGGAAAGTGTATCCCGTAAGGGTTGATAATATCCCCGAGATGAGTTCATAAGGAATTATTATGTAAACCCTGCAGGTGGATTCGTTCCGCATAATAATTAAGGTTGAATGGTACTAGTCTCGGATATAAGAGATGAATAAATTAATTAGCAATAAATTAATTTTATTCATGGATATTTATATCTTAAATACACGGAATAAATAATACTACCGGAGAAATATTATTTGATATAATATGGTATAATATTGGGAGTGCAATTAATTTTATATAGTGGAAAATAGAATTAATTAATATTGATAAGGATTAATAGACTTGAGCATTGGGCTCAATTTAATCTTCAATATTGGAAGCCCAATATTCCACCTCCTTAAGATCCCCTACGTAGCCTATAAAAGCACTACATGGTCTTCTCTATTCTCATAACTTGAAGATCACAATTCTAGAGAGAGAAAGGAGAGAAGGAGATCCATAGTGTTCGGAGGATCGTCGCCCACCCGACGTTCGAACAAGTGCAAGGAATACGTGGGAAGATCTCAAGGTCATCATAAGATCTCGTTTCTCCGCACAACGAATCGAAAGGTGAATTAAATTTCCGCAATTTAATTCAAGTTTATTGAATCAATTATCGAAAACAAGATCCGAAGTTCGAACCCGGATTAGACGGACGATCGCGTGGTGGTGGCGAAGCCACCGGACCACGCCAATCGCCCGCTAGGGTTTCGGCGGGGGCGAGAGGATCGAACCCTCGGCTAGGCCGAGGGCTTGCGATCGATCCAAGGATCGATCGCCGGGGGCACGGGCTGGTGCCGTCCCCCTCCCCACCTCGACGGTGGGGATCCTCCAAGCGGCGGCGAGTCGCCGGACTCGCCGCGGGGGCTGTTGGGAGCAGCCCCACCCATCGATCGCCAAGGCGCGATCGGGATCGCGTGAACCCCGTCTCGCGGGGGTTCGGCTGGGGGCGGGCTGCGTGCCTTCGGGTGCGTGGTCTCCAAAGGCTGGACTCCGGCGGATGAGTCGGCGTTCATGTGATCTCCGGCGAAGGGTTTGATCGGGTTATTGGTTTCCGCAAATTTTTAATAACCCGGGATATCGAATTCCAACATTCTAAATGTCTAGTTTAGTGCAAATACGGAACTCCTTATCTATACTTTAATTTGAGATATGATTCAAGCATGATTGCATTTAATGCAATAGTCCTTGATGTATACGTTGTAGACAGTATGGCGTGAGGAGACACGCGGAAGATCATACTGTCGGTTACTCGTATACTATCGAACAGTAGCTCACGACTTAGATGGACAGGGACAATCCATCGGTACGTCGTAGTGTGACTGGTAGATAGTCGGTCTTGACTATCATGTTACACTCGTACACTTGGTGTATTGAGCAGGACCACGGGAGGGCGTTCGATTTATACTAATCGGAGTAATCGAACCAGACCTCAGATATTACGGATATGTGAGTTCTTAATCCCTATATAATTATAGGTGCGTGTGTCCAATGCTCGGTTCTTTGATGTGCCAATGAGTGAGACTAATTGATTAGTCGAGACCCTCGGTATATTGGGAATCGGAATTGTACACACGGCATGCTGTAGATTATAGACAGGAAACCGTGTCCCATTTATTGGGTTGATGATGTCCCCGAGATGAGCTCATAAAGTTTATCATGTAAACCCTGCAGGTGGATTCGTTCCACATGATAATAAGGATGAGTGGTACTAGTCTCGGATCATAAGAAATGAATTAATTTAATTATTAGTAATTAAAATTAATTCGTGGACATGCGATATCTTAAACACGGGGAAATGTCACATATGTAATACGGTGGGAAAATTATTGACGGAATAATTTGAATTAATTAATTGGGAAATCATTTATAATTTTATAGTGGAATTAATTATAAATAAAATTGTGGAATTTAATTAAGGTTTTCCTTTTGGGACACCAAGTTAATTAAATTACAATTTAAGCCTAATTAATTAATTGCCTAGAGGTCCTCTAGTGTAGCCTATATAAATCCCTCACCCCTCTCTCTCTAACCTAAGTTTCGCCGCTATAATTAATTCTGCAGAGAAATTAATTGTTAGCGCAATTATTTTTTTCTGCTTAATTAATTTAGATTAGCGCAAGAAACATTCTGTAGAAATTAATTGCCTGCGCAATTATATTTCTGAGACAAAAATTCTTTGTGGAAATTAATTTGTTAGCGCAAAATTATTTCTGAGACAGAGAAGTACATTCACGGTGGTTGAGAAGAGAAGAGACGGGGAGCTCCAAGCGGATCGATGCCCACACATCGGCTGGAGTAAGAGGGCTAGGACATACGCTAGAAGTCTCGAGGTCTCTGTCAATTCGGCTTCTCCGAATCACGCGACAAAGGTATGGAATCGAAACCCTCTTCCGCACTCGTTTCGATTCGATCTCGTACGTAATTATACAACGAACCTCCGATCGAGTTCCGGGATCGTGGTTGGTGTTCCTAGATCACTGTGGGGTCGCTGACTTCCAGAACGGTGGTCGGAATCGGAAAATCCGACCAGAAACGGACCTGGAACAGCAGCGTCGCGCTGCTGTTCGCGACACTGTCGTCCGACAGTGTTTTCATGTTGGCCGACATGGCCTTGTCGGACGACACCAGATGGTGTCGGACGACACAGAGGTCAGCAGCCCCTCGGTTTTGCGCGGTTGTGCTTCGGGCATGATGGCTGGGCGTAAACCGGGTCTGGGGCTTCGTCGTGAGCGCAGTAGGCACGCTGGAGGTCGACTGGGCGTGTCCGGATGTTTGAGTGATCGAACGGACTCGTCCCGGGTAGTCGATTTCCAACAGAGAGGACCTTCCAACCTGCGAATCCTGTTTAGAGGGAAAAATGACTAAGCGTCCTTTTTCTGGTAAAGGACGAAGAGCTGAACAAGTGTTGGATTTGATTCACTCTGATGTATGCGGACCTATGTCTACTCAGGCAAGGGGAGGGTACGAGTACTTCATCACTTTCACTGATGATTACTCAAGATATGGATATGTATACCTGATGAGCCGCAAGAGCGAATCCTTTGGCAAGTTCAAAGAATTCAAGGCTCTTGTGGAGAACCTTCGTGGTAAATCCATAAAATGCCTGCGATCTGATCGCGGAGGCGAGTACCTGTCTGGAGAATTCAAGGCATACTTGGCAGAGAATGGGATTGAATCCCAACTGACTTCACCATACACTCCCCAGCAGAATGGTGTGTCAGAAAGAAGGAATAGGACTCTTATGGAAATGGTGCGATCGATGATGAGTTACTCGGACTTACCTATTATGTTCTGGGGACATGCCTTGGAAACAGCGGCGTATATCTTGAATAGGGTTCCAACCAAAACGGTACCAACCACACCCATGGAGTTGTGGAGTGGGCGCAAGCCTAACTTGAGACACATTCGGATCTGGGGTTGTCCAGCACATGTGTTGCGACAAGGTGCCGATAAGTTAGAACCTAGATCAGAATTACGGCTGTTTATAGGATACCCGAAAGGAACTAAAGGTGGCATGTTCTATAGTCCTACGGACCAGAAGATCGTTATAAGTACTAACGCTCGGTTCTTAGAGGAAGACTATGTCATGGACCACAAGCCCAAAAGTGACATAATACTTGATGAGTTGAGAGGTAACAAAGAAGACTTAGATACAGCCGAACCGAGTATAGATACACCACTAGAACCTGCACCTACTGTCACTGTTAATACACCGGAACGCCGTCGTAGTGGGAGGGTTGTTAAACAACCAGACCGATGGATTGGACTAGGTGAGTCTTCGGACTCTGGACCTGGAGTTCATGAAATCGATCCCTGGACCTATGATGAGGCGGTACAAGATATAGATGCGCCTTCTTGGAAGAAAGCAATGAGATCCGAAATTGAATCTATGGATTCTAATAAAGTCTGGGATCTTGTAGAACCACCAAGCGGCGTAAAGCCAATTGGGTGTAAATGGGTCTACAAGAGAAAGAGAGGATCTGACGGAAAGGTTGAAACCTTTAAAGCTCGGCTTGTTGCGAAAGGATATACTCAGAAAGAGGGAATCAATTATGAGGAGACCTTCTCGCCGGTAGCCAAGATAAAGTCGATCCGGATTCTCTTATCCATAGCAGCTCATATGGATTATGAGGTGTGGCAAATGGATGTCAAGACAGCTTTCCTAAATGGAAGTCTTGACGAGACGATTTATATGAAACAACCAGAAGGATTCATTGCTAAGGGGCGAGATCATCTAGTGTGCAAGCTTAATCGATCCATTTATGGATTGAAACAAGCCTCGAGATCGTGGAACCTGCGGTTTGACGAAGTAGTCCAATCTTTTGGATTTAGTCAAAGCATGGACGAATCGTGTGTGTATTGGAAACGTGATGGGAAGAAGGTGGTGTTTCTCGTGCTTTATGTGGACGACATTCTTCTCATTGGAAACAGTGTGAAGATGTTATCAGACATAAAGGGATGGTTGTCTAGACAATTCGATATGAAAGATTTGGGAGAAGTCGGGCATGTTCTAGGGATCAAGGTTATAAGGGATCGCCGGAATAGAACATTGTACCTATCCCAGCAATCTTACATAGACACGATTCTGGCTCGTTTTAACATGCAAGATTCCAAGAAGGGTGAGCTGCCCTTCAGTAAAGGAACTTATCTTTCTAAGGAAATGTGTCCTCGGACACAAAAGGAGAAAGATGAAATGAAAGCAGTTCCCTACGCTTCGGCTGTGGGAAGCTTGATGTATGCAATGTTATGCACGAGGCCTGATATCTGCTATGCAGTTGGCGTAGTAGCGAGATATCAGAGTAACCCTGGAAAGGCTCATTGGACTGCCGTAAAGAGCATTTTCAAGTATTTGCGAAATACTAGGGATTATGTTCTAAGTTACGGGGCAGACAATCTGATTCCTTTGGGTTATACGGATTCGGATTTCCAAGCTGATAAGGACCAGTGTAAGTCGTAATCAGGCTATGTGTTTCACTATTAAAGGAGGAGGAGTTTTAACATGAAAGAGTGATAAGCACGATGCTTTTCGGACTCTCCCATGGGTAACCAAATAGCGGCCTCAGAGGCAGCGGAAGATTTGGTATGGCTCCGGAATTACCTCTGGGACTTAGATGTGATTCTTAGTTTACCAAAGGCTGTGTAAATAGCGGTGCAGTGGCAAACTTTAAGAGATCACGAGTCCATAAGTGTAAGATAACACATAGGGCAAGTACCACCTGATACGAGTCATCTTCAGAGGGACGATGCAGTAGTCACCAAGATAGCTTCAGAGCGGCAACCTAGATTGCTCATTCACTTGGTACTTCTTGGAAGTACAGTTTAAGCACGTGATGAGTATGGGAGTCGGGAGTTTGGAAGATAAGACTAGACCTTAGTATAAGTGGGAGATTGTTGGAGTAGTATACTTAATGTCTAGATTTGAGTATCCTGAACTCCTTGTACACTTTCATTTACCTATTAATAACGAACATTCATTTGCTTTTAATTATTGTTAATTAAATTTATGCAAATTATAGTCCTGGATTTTATACGTTGTAGTTAGTATGGTGTTGCATGGGCACACAGAAGATCATACTATCGGTTACTCGTATTTAATCGAACAGATGCTCACGACCTAGATGGACACAGACTAATCCATCGGTATAGTCGTTGTGTGAGAGAGAAAATAATTTATCTTAATTATTTTATCACACTTGTACACTTGGTGTATTGAGCGGATCGATTGAGACTCATCAATTAGGATTGCTCGGCGATAATTGATTTGAGACTCAGTGTATTTTATTCTTAATCCCCGATATTGTTGCGGGTGTGTATATTCAATATAAGTGACTTTGATTTACCAAAGGAATTAACCGATTTAATTATTGGGTTAATTACCGGTTAAGTTGGGTCACTATATTTTATATATGGCATGCCGTGAATGATTGACCGGACAGTGTATCCCGGAAGGGTTGATAATATCCCCGAGATGAGCTCATAAGGATTTATTATGTAAACCTCGCGAGTGGATTTAATTCCGCATAATAAATAAGGTTGAGTGGTACTAGTCTCAGATAAAAGAGATGAATAAATTTATTAAGCAATAAATAAATTTTATTCATGGATATTTATATCTTAAATACACGGAATAAATAATACTACCGGAGAAATATTATTTGGATATAATATGGTTTAATATTGGGAGTGCAATTAATTTATATAGTGGAAAATAAATCAATTAATATTAATGGGAGATTAATAGATTTGGGCTTGGGCTCAATTTAATCATTAATATTGGAAGCCCAATATTCCACCTCCTTTAGATCCCCTACGTAGCCTATAAAAGCACTACATGGTCTTCACTTTTTCATAAGACAAGAATATCAATACTTGATAGTTCTAGAGAGTTGAAGAGGATCCATAAGCTTGGAAGATCGTCGCCCACCCTACGTTCAAGCTAGTGCAAGGAATACGTGGGAAGATTCAAAAGGTCGTCTTGAATTCGTTTCTCCGAACAACGAATCGAAAGGTACAATATCTAAACGCCCTTGATAATTGTTCGATTTTGAATTTATCGAGAATACCGTAGAACGCAAGATCCGAGGTACGAAACCGGGAAGGAGGACGAACGCGTGGTGGTGGCGAAGCCACCGGACCACGGCGATCGCCCACCTAGGGTTTCGGTGGGGATGGGTCGAACCCCGGCTGGGAGCCGGGGACGCGATCGATCATCGCGATCGATCGCGAGCCGCGAGGGCTGGGCCCCGCGGCTGTCCGCTGGTCGGACCGACACCCAGCCGCGGCGAGTCGCCGGACTCGCCGCAAGGGGCTGCTGGGCAGCCCCAGTCGAGCACCTTGAGCGATCGACCTCTCGATCGCGTGAGCCCCGCGTGCGGGGGCTCGGGCTGGGCGTGCGCGAGGCTTCGGCCTCGTTGTGCGTTCGGCTCGTGCTCCGGCTCGTACGTGGTGCTCGTGTGATCTCCGGCGGATGGTTTTGATCGGGTTATTGGTTTCCGCAAATTTAAATAGCCCGGGATATCAAATTCCAACACTCCTGAGGTGGTTTCCATCCTCGAAGTACGGATAGCCACGCACTGCGATCAATTGATTTGATCCTTGCTTCAATGCGGGTTTTCCAAAATCCATAATTACTACCGTCAAGAACAACCGGTGTTCGGACGATGTAAGATGGATCTGCCATTGTAAGTGTGCGTGATCAGACGGACCTTAAACACTAAGTAAGTCTAGTGCCCGCTCTGATACCACTTGAAAGTCGTAGGCAGTAAATAAAACGCAGTAAAATGCGCTGCCTAGACAAGGCAGTGTTCTACGGCAGAACAGCGTATGCCGCAGCACGATGCCTTGTACAGAAAACGTTCGTTTTACGTGATTTAATTAAGTTTAAGTATTTTATCCAGATTAACCAAGTTGTTTACTTGTTAAAATTATATGTGATATATGTATAAGAATTGCAGCGGAATTAATAAAAATAAATCACTTCGAACGAACACACACACACGTACGAAAAAGTAAAGAACACAAATTTAAATCTTTGTATGTGTATTTAAATTATACACATACGAAACGGTCTTACGACCAGAAACTTTATTAAAGAACGAGTCTTTACAAAATGATACTCTTGGATTTACAAAGATATTACCAAAGGCTATACACATGTATGCCTTCGTATGAATCGTATCCGAAGAGTATGAACAATCAACAACAAAAACCTAGCTACTGAAATGAACACCTATACTAAGCTATCGAATCATCAGCTGAACAAACGAACTCTCTTAGGGACGAGAGAACACACGGCACGACGAGCTTCAAGAATGAAGTCGCGGCTCTAAAAGCTCGATGATCGATTCCCGAAGGAAATGTGTTTCTGGAGGTGTTAATATGTTGTATGAGTGTTACTGAATAGTGTTGGGGTCGTCCTCTATTTATAGGAGGAGATTCCCAACTGAATTCCTTGATTTGCTAGGTCAACAATCGGTTGAGATATTCTAGGGCAGGCTGCTTTGACCGCTGCCGCAGGAATGCCTTCTGAAGTTCTTCTGGAATGCTCTGCCACACTGCACTGCCTTCCATACTATCTGGACTTCAGCATTCCCTTGCCCTACGCTCATGCTTCGCTCGATATCTTGACTCAACCTCTTGTCCAAGCCTTGCACTGCTTGCGGCATGACTCTGCCTGGCTGTGCTGCGGCAGAAAGCTTCTATGTTGATTGTTTTTCAAGCACGTTCCAACTAATGAACTATGCTAAATCAAATCACCAATATGACAAGTGATTACAACAGTTTAAATTGTGAAGAAAGAAATAAAGCAAATAAATATGTTAGCAAGACAACTTCTGCCTAGGTACATTTAAGGCATTGTAATGCCCAAACATATTTATCCTTACACAGATTACTTTGATATCCTCCCACTACGCAAACCGCATAGTTGATATCAGGTTCTTGTTTTACAACATTGCATCTATAAAGCTTTTCCATACTTGAAGTATAGGAAACTGCTTTGTCCTCATCTATCTCCTTCATGTGTTCGAACACATAACCTTTAGATAGATGTTTATTCTGTCCCTGAAAGGCAATAACCTTTCTCAGAAGTATGCATGTTAAAAACAAACCTTAATCGTACAAGATATCTAGGAGAAGTACAATGTTCTTATCTCTAGATCACAAGATCTTAAGAACATGTTCTAACTTCTTCTTAATCGTATATCTCGATTTATTTAGACAACCATTATTTTATGTCTGACAGCATTTTTTACATTGTTGCCAATGATGAAATGTTATCTACATAAAATCTCCGAGAAACACCACCTTGTTTCCATTACGTCTTTAATACACCTTTCGTCTATGCCTTTTGATGAATCCATCAAATGGACTATCCCATCAATTCGCAAGTTCCACGATTCATAGCTTTATTTCAATCCATAAATGGATTTACTAAGCTTGTACTCTAAATGATCTAGCCTCTCAACAATAAACCTTATTGTTCCAAGCAGGCACATTTAGACCTAGTACCGCCCTTATGCAGAGCTAGGGGTCGATTTCATCTTTACTAGATCCAGAGTCCGAACTCCTCTAGTCTTATGAATATCTCTGGTTGTCCAACAACCTCCCACTGCAATGGCGTCCCGGTGTATAACAGTAATAACAATAGGTGCAGTATGTGGTGTACTTCTACTCGGTTTGGCTGGTTCCTAGTCTTTTGTCCTTCTTCTCATTTCAAGGTATTACGTCAATTTTAGGCTTTGTGGTCCATCTAATAGTCTTCCTCTATGAACCGGACGAGACGTCCCTCTGGTTCATAGTACTATATGATGGAGTTATATTCTAAATGTCTAGTTTAGTGACAATATGGAACTCCTTATCTGTGTTTTTCATTATCTATTAATTAAACTGTCGGCTTTTTGTCCATCATGTACTTAAATGCAATTGTCCTAGATGTATACGTTGTAGACAGTATGGCGTGAGGAGACACGCGGAAGATCATACTGTCGGTTACTCGTATACTATCGAACAGAAGCTCACGACTTAGATGGACAGGGACAATCCATCGGTACGTCGTAGTGTAACTGGGTAATAGTTGGTCTTGACTATTATGTTACACTCGTACACTTGGTGTATTGAGCAGGACCACGGGAGGGCGTTCGATTTATACTAATCGACGTAATCGAACTAGACCTCAGATATTACGGATATACGAATTCCTAATCCCTATATAATTATAGGTGCGTGTGTCCAATTCTCGGGTCTTTAATATGCCAATGAGTGAGACTAATTGATTAGTCGAGATACTCGGTAAATTGGGAATCAGAATTGTACCCACGGCATGCTATAGATTATAGACAGGAAACTGTGTCCCGTTTATCGGGTTGATGACGTCCCCGAGATGAGCTCATAAAGTTTATCATGTAAACCCTGCAGGTGGATTTGTTCCACATGATAATAAGGATGAGTGGTACTAGTCTCGGATAATAAGAGACGAAGTAATTTAATTATTAGTAATTAAATAAATTTGTGGACGTTCGATATCTTAAACACGGGGAAAGTCGTATATGTAATTTCGGCGCAATTATTATTGTTGAAATAATATTAAAATTAATTTCGGGAATTCAATTATTATTTTATAGTGGAGTTAATAATAATTAAAATTGAAATTGATTAATTAAGGAATTGCTTTTACGTATTCCAAGTTAATTAATATTTCAATTTAGCCCTTAATTAATTTATCCTAAGGTCCCTAACGTAACTCTATATAAACCCCCTCCCTTACTCTCCTAAGACCTAACATTCGCCGCAACAATTCATTTCAGCAGAGAAAAATAATTGTGTTAGCGCAATTAAGATTTTTTCTCTGTTTAAATTAATTAGTTAACGCAAATAAAAAAATTATTCTCACAGAATAGTTTATACGCTGGTCTTGGAAAGGAGAGTACAGACGGGAGAACTCCAGCGGATCGTTGCCCACACAACGGTTGGAGACGGGATCTGAGGCATACGTTAGAAGCATCTAAGGTCTCAACAATCGACCGAGAGGTACGAGATCGAATTCTTTTTTTTCCGCAATTTAATTCGATCTAATTTCTCGTTGATCATACTTTGAATGTAAGATCGGGTTCCGGGTATCGTGGATCGCATTCCTCGACTACTGGGGGTTCTAGGACCTTCGGATCGGTAGTCGGATGAGGAAAAATGACCCGGAAACGCGCTCGGAACAGCAGCGTCGCGCTGCTGTTCGAGCAGGCAAGCGCCCGCTTGGGGGGGCAGGCGCCCGCTTGCTCCGGGCAGATTGTGCTGCTGTTCGAGCAGGCAAGCGCCCGCTTGGGGGGGCAGGCGGCCGCTTGCTCCGGACAGATTGCGAGCCGCGGCCTCGGCTGCGGCGGACGCGCGATCTCTTGGGCGGGCGGCCATGGCTGTTCGGAGGTGACCTCCAGAAGTCGATTGGGGACGTCCGGATGTTCGAGGGTTCGAACGGACGTGTCCCGGATAGTCGATTTCCAACAATTGGTATCAGAGCCGGTTATATACGTTCTTTGTATTGTTTGCGAGAATTGTTTTGCAGGATCACCCGATTATTATGGCCAATTTATTTTTGGTATTTTGTGCTATGTGTGTGGTTTTGATTAAACTCTCGGGCTTGTCGAGATCGGTTTTATTTTTTTTGGAAAGTTGCTTGTTTGTAATAGATAAAAACGACGGGTTGAGTCGTTAGGTTTATTTATCTTTTCGTTGGATCCGGGACTTGTATAGGGTCGATCAAAATGTATAGGATCGATACCGGACTTAGTAGAATAATTTTGTAATTAATTTCTGCTATTGGATCGAGACGAGATCGAAGCCCGGAGGAACGAGAATCGAAGTCGAGACGAGCAACGAGTTCGAGTTCCAAGAGACGTGCATTCAAGATTTTAAGGCCATAATAATTGGGCCACGTTAATTGCTTTCTTATGTGATTTATGTGTTTTATTATGCTTATTATCTTATGCATGTATATCCCTAAATCGTAAAATACTAAGTCGGAGAGGGATTGGAAACAATCCCGCGGTCTCCATTCTCTGTTTCGAGAGTGATGTGTATTGACTTACGAGTTGGCTTTAGTGTCATCCTCCCTATCGGATAAAGTCGATACACGGAAATCACTTTGATCGAAATTCGAATGAAATTCAAATTTTAAAATTGAACAATTAAGTTTTTCAAAGCAATGCCTAATCTGTCTTTCAAAGACTAATTTCAACTCGACTCATTCTCACCCCGGGGAGTGGAATGGAGCCAAAGCGCTTGGTTAAGTCGATGACACAGATTAGAGACATTCGAGTCATTCGATGACTGGATCGAATGTCTGGTTGGCTCCCTCACTTTGTGAGAGATAGGGCTCAATTGCATGATTGATCGCTGGTTAGAAACTTCGAGTTTCACTTACGAGATATCAAGCTTTGATTAACGAAATTGTGAAATTTATTAAATGGAATTCAGTTAACAAAGTTGTTTGTTTAGTAAACGTCCACACTATCGTGGCTTGCTAGACGGAAACGGAACTTTGGGTTAATTGAGGCTCGACAGTTATAGGAAATCGTAAAGGGACCGCATGTCAACGTAAACGTCCACACTAACGTGGCTTGCGGTGGGCGTGTAGTTTCCGAGCGGTTAACTTAGTACTGAGAAATGGTATACACTTAGGTACGCTTTACAGTATCCTCCCCATCGGAGTCACTGCTGTAATGATGTACGACCGAAGTAAAAGTCCAGTTATAAAATCGTTTGGACTAGTATACGTCCACATGAACGTGGCATGCTAGTCTGATGGGATTTTAGGATTGATTGGTAAATTTAATGATATTAATTAAGGGAGTTAATATCGAATTAAATTTGACGGTTTGATTTGTCTCTTTTATAGATATGGCACTCAACCCGCTGTCCATTATACTAAAAGAAAACAAACTCACTGGTCCAAACTATGTTGATTGGAAACGAAACTTGGACATTGTCCTAACTGCTGAGGAGTACAAGTATGTACTCCATGAGGTTTGTCCTGATGAACCTACTGATACCTCCACTCCTGAGGAAAAGGAAGCTCATCGGAAGTGGGTCAAGGCTGATCAGATGGCGCGGTGCTACATTTTGGCTTCTATGTCAAATGTGCTGCAACATCAGCATGAGGCCATGACCACTGCCTATGATATGATGCTTAACCTCAAGGAGATGTTTGGTAGTCAGGATAGGGCAGCCAGGCAAGATGCTATGAGGAAACTCATGACGGCCACCATGTCCGAAGGAACGCCCGTGAGGGATCACGTTCTTAGGATGATTGGCTATCTGAATGAGATAGAGATTATGGGAGGAGCTATCGATGGGGAAACCCAGATCGATATAGTGCTCCAGTCTCTGCCTAGGAGTTTTGAGCAGTTCCGCCTGAACTATAACATGAACAAGAGGTTATATTCGTTGGCGGAACTCCTGACTGAACTCCAGGCGGCAGAGGGAATCTTTAAGAAGTCTCAGGCACTTGTGGCTGTGAAACTTCCTGGCCCTCCGGGGACTAAGAGGAAGAAGAAGCAAGGACGGAAACCCAGTGGACCCAGAAATGGTGGACCACAGAATGGAGTGAACAAGCCCAAGGGCAAGTGTTTCCGTTGCAAGCAGTCTGGACATTGGAAGTCTAATTGTCCTCTCAGACAAGGAGGTATGAACTTTTCCTTAGTCACTGAAACATGTTTAGCGGTGTTATCCACCGGTACCTGGTGTGTGGATACGGGAGCCACTGATCATGTCTGCAATTCTTTGCAGGGGTTCCAGGAAACCCGGCGGCTTAGAGAGGGAGAGATCACTATCTACATGGGCAACGCTACGAAAGTGGAGGCAGTTGCAGTGGGAGATATTTATTTGTCTTTTAATAATAAAGTTTTGGTATTGAGTAATTGTCTTTATGTACCGAATTTTAGAAAGAACCTTGTTTCGGTTTCTAAATTGGTTTTGAATGAATATTCTGTTTCTTTTGATAGTTCTGTTATTATCAAAAAGAATGGTGAGTATATCTGTTCTGGTACATTGATAGGCAACTTATATATACTGAATCCTGATTATTCCACGATGCAACGAGTAGAGTCAAATAACACATCTAGTACCAATAAGAGAAAGGAGCCTTCTAGAATGAATCAAAAGTACTTATGGCATCTTAGGCTAGGTCATATTAACTTGGGCAGGATTCAAAGGTTGATAACTGATGGAATACTCAGTGGTGTGAAAGATGAGGACTTTCCAACCTGCGAATCATGCCTGGAAGGAAAAATGACCAAGCGACCCTTTAGTGATAAAGGGTATAGATCCAAGGAAGTACTAGAATTGATTCACTCTGATTTGTGCGGGCCTTTATCTGTCCAAGCGAGAGGAGGTTATGAATATTTCGTAACCTTCACTGATGATTACTCAAGGTATGGTTTTATATACCTGATGCGCCGCAAGAGCGAGTGCTTTGACAAGTTCAAGGAGTACAAAGCTCTTGTGGAGAACCTTCATGGTAAAACCATAAAGACTCTACGATCTGATCGTGGAGGAGAGTACCTCTCGGGAGAGTTTAAAGCGTACTTATTAGAGAATGGGATTGACTCCCAGATGACTGCACCATACACACCCCAGCAGAATGGTGTAGCAGAAAGAAGGAATAGGACTCTTATGGAAATGGTAAGATCTATGATGAGTTACTCAGACCTACCAGTTTCGTTCTGGGGATATGCCTTGGAAACAGCGGCGTATATCCTGAACTTAGTTCCTTCTAAATCAGTCCCCAAGACACCCTCGGAATTGTGGACCGGGCGAAAGCCGAACTTGAAACACATTCGGATCTGGGGTTGTCCAGCACATGTGCTGAAGCATGGGGCTGATAAGTTGGAATTCCGTTCAGATATTCGGTTGTTTATAGGATATCCTAGAGGAACGAAAGGTGGTCTATTTTATAGCCCTAAGGACCAGAAGATCGTTGTTAGCACCAACGCTCGGTTCTTGGAAGAGGATTATATAATGGACCACAAGCCCAAGAGTGAGATAATACTTAACGAACTGAGAGGGGACGATCAAGGCTTAGATCCAACCGAACCGGGTGATACGCCACCACAGTCTGCACCTGTAGTTACTGAGGTTACACCGGAGCCTCGTCGTAGTGGGAGGGTTGTTCGACAACCCGATAGGTTCATGTTTATAGGTGAGTCTTCGGACTTGTTACCTGGAGAACATGAAGCCGATCCCTGGACCTATGGCGAGGCGCTTAAAGATCAAGATGCTCAGTCTTGGCAAAAGGCGATGAAATCTGAGATTGAATCAATGGATTCAAATCAGGTCTGGAATCTTGTAGCACCGCCCAAAGGTGTAAAAGCCATTGGTTGCAAGTGGGTGTACAAGAGAAAAAGAGGGTCTGACGGGAAGGTTGAAACCTTCAAGGCTAGGCTTGTTGCGAAAGGGTATACTCAGAAAGAAGGGATCGATTATGAGGAAACTTTTTCGCCGGTAGCTATGCTAAAGTCGATCCGGATTCTTTTGTCTATAGCATCTTATATGGATTATGAGGTGTGGCAAATGGACGTCAAGACAGCATTCTTGAATGGGAATCTTGACGAGACCATTTACATGAGACAGCCAGAAGGTTTCATCAAGAAAGGCCAAGAGCATCTAGTGTGTAAGCTAAACCGATCCATTTATGGATTGAAGCAAGCTTCTAGATCTTGGAACATGCGGTTTGATGAGGTTATCCAGTCTTATGGATTCATTCAAAGCATGGACGAGTCGTGTGTATACCGGAGAAATGACGGAAACAGTGTGGCGTTTCTCGTGCTTTATGTAGACGACATCCTTCTAATTGGCAACAATGTGAAGATGTTGTCGGACATAAAGGGATGGTTGTCCAAGCAATTCGATATGAAAGACTTAGGACAAGTTGGGCATGTTCTTGGGATCAAGGTTATAAGGGATCGCCGGAAAAGAACATTAAGCTTGTCCCAGGCTTCATATATTGATACGATTCTGGCTCGTTTCAACATGCAGAATTCCAAGAGAGGTGCTCAACCTTTCTGCCATGGAATTCATCTATCTAAAGACATGTGTCCCAAAACACAAAAGGAGATAGATTACATGAAGAAGGTTCCTTATGCTTCGGCAGTAGGAAGTCTAATGTATGCCATGTTGTGCACGAGACCTGATATCTGCTATGCCGTGGGCATGGTAGCTAGATATCAGAGTAACCCTGGACAGGGTCACTGGACTGCTGTAAAGAACATACTTAAGTACCTGCGAAGGACTAGGAATTATGTTCTGAGTTACAAAGCGTCCGAGTTGATTCCTATTGGTTACACAGACTCGGATTTCCAATCTGATAAGGATCAGCGAAAGTCTACATCAGGCTATGTGTTCACATTGGGAGGTGGAGCAGTCTCATGGAAGAGTGTTAAGCAGAAATGCATTTCGGACTCTACCATGGAAGCCGAATATGTAGCAGCCTCTGAGGCAGCTAAAGAATCGGTGTGGCTCCGGAACTTCCTTATGGACTTGGATGTGGTTCCTAAAATGCCTAGAGCTATCACAATTTATTGTGACAATAGCGGTGCAGTGGCAAATGCAAAGGAACCACGAGCCCACAATGCGAGTAAACACATAGATCGCAAGTACCACCTGATTAGAGACATCGTCAGGAGAGGCGATGCGGTTGTCACCAAGATTGCATCAGCGGATAACCTGGCTGACCCCTTTACGAAGGCACTTCCAGCGGAAGCGTTCAAGAGACACGTGAAGGGGATGGGTATCGGATGTATGGTAGAGGGCAACTAGAGATTTAGTATAAGTGGGAGATTGATGGAGTTATATTCTAAATGTCTAGTTTAGTGACAATATGGAACTCCTTATCTGTGTTTTTCATTATCTATTAATTAAACTGTCGGCTTTTTGTCCATCATGTACTTAAATGCAATAGTCCTAGATGTATACGTTGTAGACAGTATGGCGTGAGGAGACACGCGGAAGATCATACTGTCGGTTACTCGTATACTATCGAACAGAAGCTCACGACTTAGATGGACAGGGACAATCCATCGGTACGTCGTAGTGTAACTGGGTAATAGTTGGTCTTGACTATTATGTTACACTCGTACACTTGGTGTATTGAGCAGGACCACGGGAGGGCGTTCGATTTATACTAATCGACGTAATCGAACTAGACCTCAGATATTACGGATATACGAATTCCTAATCCCTATATAATTATAGGTGCGTGTGTCCAATTCTCGGGTCTTTAATATGCCAATGAGTGAGACTAATTGAATAGTCGAGATACTCGGTAAATTGGGAATCAGAATTGTACCCACGTCATGCTATAGATTATAGACAGGAAACTGTGTCCCGTTTATCAGGTTGATGACGTCCCCGAGATGAGCTCATAAAGTTTATCATGTAAACCCTGCAGGTGGATTTGTTCCACATGATAATAAGGATGAGTGGTACTAGTCTCGGATAAAAAGAGACGAAGTAATTTAATTATTAGTAATTAAATAAATTTGTGGACGTTCGATATCTTAAACACGGGGAAAGTCGTATATGTAATTTCGGCGGAATTATTATTGTTGAAATAATATTAAAATTAATTTCGGGAATTCAATTATTATTTTATAGTGGAGTTAATAATAATTAAAATTGAAATTGATTAATTAAGGAATTGCTTTTACGTATTCCAAGTTAATTAATATTTCAATTTAGCCCTTAATTAATTTATCCTAAGGTCCCTAACGTAACTCTATATAAACCCCCTCCCTTACTCTCCTAAGACCTAACATTCGCCGCAACAATTCATTTCAGCAGAGAAAAATAATTGTGTTAGCGCAATTAAGATTTTTTCTCTGTTTAAATTAATTAGTTAACGCAAATAAAAAAATTATTCTCACAGAATAGTTTATACGCTGGTCTTGGAAAGGAGAGTACAGACGGGAGAACTCCAGCGGATCGTTGCCCACACAACGGTTGGAGACGGGATCTGAGGCATACGTTAGAAGCATCTAAGGTCTCAACAATCGACCGAGAGGTACGAGATCGAATTCTTTTTTTTCCGCAATTTAATTCGATCTAATTTCTCGTTGATCATACTTTGAATGTAAGATCGGGTTTCGGGTATCGTGGATCGCATTCCTCGACTACTGGGGGTTCTAGGACCTTTGGATCGGTAGTCGGATGAGGAAAAATGACCCGGAAACGCGCTCGGAACAGCAGCGTCGCGCTGCTGTTCGAGCAGGCAAGCGCCCGCTTGGGGGGGCAGGCGCCCGCTTGCTCCGGGCAGATTGTGCTGCTGTTCGAGCAGGCAAGCGCCCGCTTGGGGGGGCAGGCGGCCGCTTGCTCCGGGCAGATTGCGAGCCGCGGCCTCGGCTGCGGCGGACGCGCGATCTCTTGGGCGGGCGGCCATGGCTGTTCGGAGGTGACCTCCAGAAGTCGATTGGGGACGTCCGGATGTTCGAGGGTTCGAACGGACGTGTCCCGGATAGTCGATTTCCAACACTATAGAACACACAATACTTCGTTCATCTAGGATATCCTACAACCATATTCAATATGTCGTTGTATCTAGGAATATCCATAGAACATAGGTAGTTCCGAACAACTTGTCCTTTTACTATCAGATTTTCCATTTCTTTATAGCGCACCATCTCTATACGCAAGTGTATGGCGCGCCCCTTTGGGATTGAATCCCAATCTTTGATTATGCTATGTGTTACTTAGATGAGTGATGGCCTTTGCGACCGAGTCGCAGGCTCCTAATGGATATACTTTGATGGTTCTCCATAATAGCTTTGTGTCCATTGACTAGTCAAAACACTTTGCTTTTATGGCACATTAAGTATTCTAATCCATCACCGAGTATTCTTTGAGAGAATTTCTCGCACCTTTCTAATTTACACATATGTCTGCATATCTAATCATTTCCAATATTTGTCTGAATTCTATCCTTTATCCAGAAAGGTTTGCTTAGATGTATTATCCTCCAAATTCAATCCTTAGGTCGGAAGGTCCATTCCTTCAACTATAATTGATCAAATCAATTTCGACCATTTGAATCTCATTTGAAAATACTACTAAGTATAAGATTTCACAAGTATAATGATTAATAAAGAAATATCTAATAAGAAAAAAAAGTTATAGAACGGTTTGTTGCATCGTGGTAGACTAAGGATTCATCATTCACATATTGCTATCTAATGTACCATAATAGATAATCCCATTATTTCTTATCAAAATCATCAAATGATTAAAGAAATAAAATATCCATTAATAGAAATCCAGAACTAAACGTTCTTTCTAAAATAAAAGGGTACATAATGCAATAATCTTAAAATGAAATCCTATTTAACTACTAAAGCAGATAAATGTCTTCCACCGCAACCGCTGCCTTCTCTATAGCTTTGCCCGTGTAGACTCGAACTCTTCCTCTCTAAGTCGCCGGGTTTTCTGGAACCCCTGCATTCAAAAATGCACATACCGTCAGTGGTTCCATATCTACACACCAGAATTCTGGTAGATAATACCGCTGACTATGTTTTTACGACTAAAGAAAAATTCGTACCTTTGAGAGGACATTCAGACTTCCAGTGTCCCATCTTGTTTCATCGGAAGCACTTACCCTTTGGCTTTGCAGCTCCCACTCGTGGTCCAGTCCTCTTGACACCACTGGGTTTCCGGGCTTGCTTCCTTTTCTTGCCCCTACCTCCACCAGGCTTAAAGCCTTTGGACTTGGTAGCTACAAGCGCTTGAGACTTGCCCTTCTTGTAGATCCCCTCTGCCGCCTTTAGTTCAGTCAGGAGTTGCGCAAGAGTATAAGATAGTTTACCCATATTATAGCTCATACGAAACTGCTCAAAACTAGGGGCCAGAGACTGGAGTATGATGTCGACTTGCGTCTCAGCATCAATAGAAGCTCCTAGGACCTCAAGTTCATTCAACAAACTCATCATCTTAAGAACGTGCTCCCCAACGGGCGTTCCTTCAGATTGAGTAGTCGACATGAGGACTCTCATGGCTTCTTGCCTTGCCGCACGATCTTGCTCCCCAAACATCTCCTTGAGGTTAAACATCATATCATAGGCAGTGTCCATCGACTCATGTTGGGTTTGGAGTACATTTGACATGGAAGCCAAAATATAACACCTAGCCATTTCATCAGCCTTTTTCCACTTCTGATATGTCAGTTTTTCCTCATCAGTTGAGGCAGCCGTGGGCTCAGCAGGGCACACTTCATGGAGTACAAACTTGTACTCCTCCGAAGTTAGGACAATGTCTAAATTTCTCTTCCAATCAATATAGTTGGGGCCAGTGAGCTTATGCTCCTTGAGTATCATAGAAAGTGGATTCATAGCTATTCTCTAAACCTATAAGCACATTTAAACAAACAATCAATTTAATATCCGATATTATCTCCCTCAAATAATATCATTAAATCACTAATTACATCTAAAATCCCATCAGATAAGGCAAGCCACGATAGTGTGGACGTTTACCCATCCAAATGATTTAGCAATTAGATTTGCTTTGGTCGTACATCACTATAGCGTTACTTCGATGGGAAGAATACTATAGAGCGTACCTAAGTGTAAACCATTACTCAGTACTAAGAAGTTTGTTTAAGATTCGCATGTTACCGCAAGCCACGATAGTGTGGACGTTTACGTTAACCTACGTTTCCTTCACTCCCTTCTATAACTGTCTACATCAATCGTTCCAAAATCCCATTCAATGCAGCAAGCCACGATAGTGTGGACGTTTACTACACCAAAAGATTTTTACAATTGACATCCAATTACTTGAAGCATTCGATTTTGTAAATCAAGACGCGGAGAATCATAAGTGAAACTCGAAGTTTCTAACCAGTGATTCACCATGCGAACAACCCTATCTCTCATTAGATGAGGGAGCCGAGCAGACAATCGATCCATCTTTCAAAGAATGGTACGACTGCCTCTAATTTGTGTCATCCACATGACCAAGTGGCTTTGGCTCCATTCCACTCCCCGGGGTGAGAATGAGTCGACTTGAAGTCAGTTTCAGAAAGACAAATTAGGCATTGTTTGATAAACTTAATCAATGTTTCTCGTAAGAGGAATTACAAGAATTCTCCTCCAATGACACATCTATACGAACTTCAAAAGTCCATAAGAGTCACTAAGAGAACAGTAATGGAGACCATGGGAATGTTTCCATCCCCGCTCCCACTTAGCTTTTTATAACAAAGGGATACGCTATCTAATGCATAATTAAACACATAAGCATGCATACAAGCAATAAAGCACATATCACATAGTCAAAATAATGCTAGAAAAAATTATCTTCCGCCTATCATGGCTTTATTCCATCTCCATATGCGTCTTCTAGTCTTCAGTCTTCGTTCTTGAATGCTCCATGTGACGAGAATATTAATCCCAATATTTAAATCTATTTATTTTTAATAAATCCAAAAGATGCTCAATTCGAAAATTAAGTCAATCGAATAAATCAAAAATAAAATTAAATATTATTAATATTTTTATTTATTTATTTTCCTATCTAATTCTATTAAATCTCTAGAATAATCTATCCAAGTCAAACTTGGAATATTCTAGAAGACTTCTATAATAGAATAAGGAAATAAAATAAATTAGGACTCTTCTACTTTCCAAGATTAATTAATTTCCATGTCCATGAAAATTCCCATAAAATAGGAATAATCAAATAGAAATAAATTAATTTACTAATTAATTATTTTCCTATCTAATTAAATTAAATCTCTAGATTCCTATTCCAAGTAGAACTTGAAATATTCTAGAAGACTTCCATAATAGAATAAGGAAATAAATAATATTAATTAATTCTTTTCCTATCTCCATGAGAGTTCCCATACTTAGGAATACTCAAAGTAGGAAAACTTGAATCAATTAGGAAAGTGAATCTAGGTAGGAGTAGCACGAGATCACGAGGACCCCGCGCCCCCCCCACCTTGATCGCCGGCCGGGACCACCACCGCCGCCATCCCCAGCCCACGCGCCACCACCTCCGGTGGCCGGCGTGGCCGAGGAGCCCCGCGGGCAGCCCCTCCGATCGATCTCCATGGGATCGATCCCATCGATCCCAAGCCCTAGTTTACCCTCTCTTCTTCTCCTTCGTCTCATGGGTTCTCCGGCGGTCGTCTCGGCATCGATCCAACGTAAATAAATTACAAGAAATAAATTTACAATTCCGGTATCGATTCTATACATGAAATCGACCCTATACACTTTCCGGAAAACATAGAACGTAATAATAAATCCTAAATTCGGTCAACCCCCGAATTTTTACTATTACAAGCATTCATCCACACAAAACGAATCTCGACATGTCCGAGAGTTTAATAAACGAACAATCATGGTAAATTAAATAGCAATTAATTAAACCAATAATTAACAATTAATTAAACCATGATAGTCGGAATCCCTGCAAGGTAGAACACAATTGAACACATACATGAACACGAAACCAAACGCTCTGATACCAATTGCTGGAATTCGATATCCCGGGTTATCTAAATTTGCGGAAACCGACAACCCGACCGAAAACCCGTCGCCGGAGATCCAACCGCGAACCACCGTACGAGCCGGAGCTCGACCGAGCACCGCACGGGATGAACCCGCGCGCCCAGCCGAGCCCCCGCACGGGGCTCGCGATCGATCGATCGCATGGGGCTGCTCCGGCAGCCCCGGGCGGTGAGTCCGGCGACTCACCGCCACCACGGAGGGGAGGGGGGGGACCACCAGCCGCGGCGCGAAGCCGCGACGGTCCCCGGCGATCGAACTAGGGTTCGATCGCCCCTAGCCGCGGCGTCCAGCCGCGGCCTTCCCTTGGTGCGCGCCGGCGGTCGTGCCCTAGGCCGACCGCCACCCTCGGCTCCCAGCCGAGGGTTCTCTCGAACCTTCGCCGGGGATCTCGAATCCCCGTCCCCGAAGTTCATCGTTTACCCGGATCGTGCGTTCATGTATGTATCACAATTAATCCACATAAAATCATAGAAGGGAGTATATGATTTTACCTTTTAATTCGTTGTGCGGAGAAACGAATCTAAGTTGATGACCTTACGATCTTCCCACGTATTCCTTGCACTAGCTTGAACGTCGGGTGGGCGACGATCCTCCAAGCTTATGGATCCTCTTCTCTCTCTCTCTACTTTCTCTCTCTAGGAGAATTATGATCTTGTGTTATTATGTGTGTAGAATAGAGAAGACCATGTAGTGCTTTTATAGGCTACGTAGGGGATCTAAAGGAGGTGGAATATTGGGCTTCCAATATTAATGATTAAATTGAGCCCAAGCCCAAATCTATTAATCTCCCATTAATATTAATTAATTTATTTTCCACTATATAAATTAATTGCACTCCCAATATTAAACCATATTATATCAAATAATATTTCTCCGGTAGTATTATTTATTCCGTGTATTTAAGATTTAAATATCCATGAATAAAATTAATTTATTGCTAATTAATTTATTCATCTCTTGAATCCGAGACTAGTACCATTCAACCTTAATTATTGTGCGGAACGAATCCACTCATGAGGTTTACACAATAATTCCTTATGAACTCATCTCGGGGATATTATCAACCCTTCCGGGATACACTGTCCAGTCAATCATTCACGGCATGCCATATATAAAATATAGTGACCCAACTTAACCGGTAATTAACCCAATATTAAATCGGTTAATTCCTTTGGTAAATCAAAGTCACTTATATTGAATATACACACCCGCAACAATATCGGGGATTAAGAATAAAATAAACTGAGACTCGAATCGATTATCGCCGGCAATCCTAATCGATGAATCTCAACGATCCTCTCAATGCACCAAGTGCACAAGTGTGATAAAATAATTAAGACAAATTATTTTCTCTCTCACACAACGACTATACCGATGGATTGGTCCGGGTCCATCTAGGTCGTGAGCCACTGTTTGATTAAATACGAGTAACCGATAGTATGATCTTCTGTGTGGCGTCGCACACCATACTAACTACAACGTATAGAATCTAGGACTATGATTTGCATATATTTAATTAATAATAATTAAAAGCAAACGACTGTTTATTAATTCAAATAGATTAAATGCTATGACCGGGAGTTTATCGTTACTTAAATCTAGACATTAAGTACACAACTCCAACAGCTGCTGGGAGTCAAACAGGGTGAGAATGAACAGACGAGTCGTATGTTGATAACGTCGAAGAACTCCTCATGGCGGGTGGCGAAGAGATTGGTGATAACCTCAAACTTCACACCATACTGGCAGGTTTGAGAAGAAATTCTAAGTTGTTTAAATCTACAATGTTGAATTATCCCCGATCGTATGAGGATTTTAGGAGGAAAGCTGGGGCCCAAGTGGCGTACCAGCGTCTTGTTGCTGGCGGGGGACACTCCCCTGAGCAAAAGAAAAAACCTCCTTTTTCCTCCGATCGAAGGCCAAATTACATTGGCAAAAAACCAGGCCCTAGGCCAAATGATCCACGAATGGATGAAATCCGTGATTTGGAAAGAAAACTTACCGTTCAGACTGGTCATACACCAGCAGATATTCTGAACATTATGGTCGTACAAAAATCTGACCTGTTGGAGAAACCGCCACCAATTTTAACTTCCCCGGACAAGTTGGATCCCAACAAATGGTGTGCCTTTCATGAAAAGATTGGTCACAACACCAGCCAGTGCAGACAACTGGTAAAACTGTTGTGGAAACTTTTTCAGGATGGGAAGCTGTGGCAATTCTTGCCCTGGCCAGGTGCAGGGGGAAATCCGCAGGGGCCTCCTCCCCGGGAAGTACCCGCACTGGTTCCACCGCCGCCTCCTCCAGCTCAAGATCCACCAAGAGTGGGCCAGATCATGATGATCGGCGGTTTGAGGCCAGTGAATGAGGAGAGCCGCCGCAAAAGGAAAAGAGACTTCCAGATGTGGGAAGTTTGGTATGAAACTGCCCCGTCAAAGGAAGCAACAATCAGTGAAACGGAGGTGATAACTTTCACCCCGGAAGATCGAGCCGAGACAAAGTTCCCGAAGGATGTGCCTTTAGTGATAAAAGCAAGAATCCTCGGTCTGAACGTATCTCGCACGTTGGTGGACAATGGCGCGCATCTTAATGTCCTGTACAAAAAGACCCTGGATCTGATGGGGAAGCTAGCGCGCTATGTCAACCCGTGCGATATGGTGTTGAAAGGTTTTGGTGACGATGTAGTCATTCCCTACGGAGAAATCATCCTCCCGGTGGAAATGATGGACGCGAAGAACCCCGAAGTCGTGATGGTTAGGAATCTTAAGTTTGTAATAGTAGATAAGGTTAGTGGCTATAATGCTTTGTTAGGCAGGCCCTTTCTGGACGCTTTTGAAGCAGTCGCCTCGTCCTATTACTACTGTATCAAGTTTCCAACCCCCTCCGGTGCAGTTGGCACCGTCAGAGGGGACCTAGTAATGGCTAAGAAGACTTTGATGTATTTTCGCGATCTTGATAAAACTAAAACCAAAGTAAACAATAACATTCCCCAAATCAATTTGGAGGAAAGCAAGATAAAACAAATCGATCACATTAAAAATGTCATTAAAATCCCCGAGGAAGGAATGAACTCTCCTCAGAAAAACACGCACGGTGAAATTATTCAGATTCCCTCGGTTGAAACAGATAATCCCCCCGAAGAAGAACCCAGTGTAGACTTAGCATCTACTGGGAAAAAGCAGCCCCAACCCAAAACAGACTTGGATAATTGGGGCTCACGGGGTGGATATCAATGCAAAAAAGCACCCGTTGTGGAGATGGTTGAAACTCTGGACTCTATAATTGTAGATCCAGAGCAAACCGAAAAACAAATACTTGTGGGGTCTCATATGGAATCAACTACCCGAAGTGATATTATAAAGTTCCTAAAAGAGAATATTTCCACTTTCTCATGGTCCAGTGCGGATTTAGGAAAGATAGATCCTAAACATGCCTGCCATCGATTGAAAATTGATCCATGCAAGAGACCAATTGCGCAGAAGCGTAGGAAAATGGGCCCCGAGAAGTGCCAGGCACTCGCCGGGGAACTAGATAAATTAATTGAAAACAAACTGGTCAGGAAAGCTTCGAGTGATGTTACTTGGCTTTCCAATGCGGTAATGGTGACAAAAGTGGTGGGGGCATGGCGTTTGTGTATAGATTTTACTGATCTAAACAATGCATGTCCGAAAGACCTTTTTCCCATGCCACACATCGACCATGTGGTTGATAATTTGACAGGTCACGCGATATTCTCAACACTAGACGCTAAGGCCGGGTACCATCAAATCCCCATGCATCCAGATGATGTCGAACACACGGCGTTCTACTCAGAAAAAGGGATCTATTGCTGGGAGAGAATGCCTTTTGGCCTGAAGAATGCGGGGGCACCTATCAAAGGTTGGTAAATTTAATGTTTTCTGACTTAATTGGTGTAACCATGGAAGTGTACATTGATGATATTATTGTAAAAAGTAAAAACGAATCAGATCACATCAAAGACCTCGAAGAAGTTTTCAAAATTCTGGGGCATTATAATATGAAATTGAACCCCATGAAATGTAACTTCGGAATTAAGAAAGGGATGATCCTGGGGCATGTGGTTAGCGAGAAAGGCATTGAGCCCCACCCTACCAAAGTCCAAGCTATCTTGGATATGCAAGAGCCCCGGGACGTAAAGGGCGTACAACGACTCACGGGTCGTCTAGCCGCCCTCAATAGATACATTTCTTGCCTGGGAGATAAAACTCGTCCGTTCTTTGCCTCCATCAAAGGACAGGAATTTCACTGGAAAAAGGAAGCCCAACAAGCTTTTGTACGGATAAAGGAATATTTATCCAATCCAAAAGTAGTGGTGGCACCTAAATCAGGAGAAAAGCTGTATTTATACCTGGCCGCCTCAGAACATGCCATCAGTGCAGTCTTGACGAGAGCGGAAGGAATACAACACTTCCCGATTTATTTTGTGAGCCAAGTATTACATGAGGCAGAAATTAAATACACTCCACTAGAAAAATTAACATATGCTTTAATAGTGTCAATTAGAAAACTCCGGGCGTACTTATTCGAGCACCCCGTCGAAGTTTTGACTACTATGCCTTTAAGGCAAGTATTGCACCGGTCAGATATCACCGGGAGACTCCTGCGTTGGGCGTTAGAAATTAGTCAGTATGACATAACTTTCGCCCCGAGGACAGCAATCAAAGCACAAGCCCTGGCAGATTTTATTGTGGAATTAACTTTCCCTGAGAAATCCCAGAATCAACCACGCGCCTGGCAGCTGTTCGTAGATGGATCATCTACCACCGCGTGCTCGGGGGCAGGTGTGGTATTACTCAGTCCCGATGGAGACTCAGTAACTCATGCGGTAAAGTTTGAATTCCCCACATCTAACAATGAAGCAGAGTACGAAGCTCTCATTTCTGGGTTGGAATTAGCTATAGCCGTCGGGGCAAGAAAACTCCATGTGTTTATGGACTCTCAGCTAGTAGTAAACCATGTAAGTGGGGACTACGAAGCCCGAGGGGAACAAATGATAAAATACCTAAAATTGGTATGGGAACTTTGCGAAAAAATCCCTGAAGTTCTAATTGAACAAATCCCACGGGAACACAATTCACAAGCTGACGCCCTGTCAAAATTAGCATCAGCGGAGGGCTCAGCAGAATTCTCAAATATTGTGTTGACAAAATTAATGTCCCCGTCAGTGGAGCAAAGAGAAATACAAATGCAAATACTTACCGGGGCTGGAGAAGACTGGTGGATTCCCATTCAACGGTACATAGACACCGGGGAAGTACCAGCAGATAAAACCGAAGCAAAACAACTTCGCTCCCGAGCGTCAAAGTATACTTTAATAAATACACAACTTTACCGAAGAAGTTATTCCCTTCCACTACTAAAATGTGTGTCGAAGGAAGAAGGATTTAAAATCCTGGAAGAAATACATGATGGTGTATGTGGAAACCATGCGGGGGGAAGATCCCTGGCACACAAAACCATGGGGCAATGATTTTACTGGCCAAGCCTGAGAAAGGACGCAGTCGGGTATGCACGTAAATGTGTCAAATGCCAGACGAATGGGCCTAAAATCCGTATTTCCCCAGAAGGCCTGAAATCCATTTACAGCCCGTGGCCATTTGCTCGGTGGGGTATCGATTTGATCGGACCACTGGCAACCGCACGGGGCGGAGTGAAATATGCGATTGTAGCAGTCGACTATTTTACTAAGTGGGTTGAAGCAGAACCATTGAACAAAATTGATCAACCACAGGTTATCAAGTTCATATGGTAAAACATTATATGTCGATTTGGTTTGCCCGAGTCAATCATTTCCGACAACAGAAAACAATTCGATGGGGCTGAGGTGGAAGAATTCTGTGAAAAATGGAAAATCAGAAGGCTATTCTCTACTCCTTACCACCCCCAGACGAATGGTCAGGTTGAAGCAGTGAATAAAATATTAAAACATACCATCAAATCAAAATTGGAAAGTCGCAAAGGAAAGTGGGCGGATGAACTTCCAGAGGTTCTGTGGTCATATCGTACCACAGCTAGAAATGCCACTGGAGAAACCCCCTACTCTTTGGCTTTTGGAACAGAAGCAGTAATTCCAGCGGAAATAACGGTGTTATCACATCGGACCGCTCAGGAAATCTCCCCGGAGAATGAAATAACCATCCGGAAAGAGTTAGATCTTCTTGAAGAAAGAAGGTTAGCTTCTGATTCTCTAAATGCCATGAACAAACAAAGAATTGCAAAATTATTTAATTCAAAAGTAAAGGCACGAGAATTCCAAGAAGGAGACTTGGTGCTGAAGAAAATCTTGGGAACTTACCAGGGAGCACTAGGCCGAACTGGGAGGGACCGTTTAGAGTAAGCCACTGCCTCCAGAACGGAGCGTACGAGTTAGAGCTTCTCGACGGGACCAAGGATCAGTATCGGTGGAACGCGTTGCATCTAAAGAAATTTTATCATTAAAAGGTTAATTTTTGGCTTTTTGTAAAAGTATTATTTCTGTAAAACCTTTTTTACTACCTTTATAAATTTTCTCAGTATTTATCAAAAATACTTGTATGGTTTTTAAAGTTATATTTTATCTATAAGAAGGAAAAATATTACCCCGGGAAAAGGAATAAATTTCCCGGTCAAAACAAAGAATATTGAGTATTCCTAAGGAATACTAAGGTTCGGTAAAGACCCAAAAAATCTGTAGATTATGGGGCCGAACACTTCTTTCTGCGTACGGATTCAACAGAGTAGAAGAAACTCGAGAATCGCGCGGGAGGAGGATATTGGTCCGAGGACCATCCTAAGAGGTATTCATAATGAACTAAACCTCAAAAGGGTATTCATGATGAACAAACCACAGGATCGGACAGTCTGTGTAAAAGGGGGGATGGAGGAGAAAAATGTTACTCAGAATCAGAGAATTCCAAGAGGTAACTAAATCCGAAAATCACTTTTGCAGGACAAAGAACTCACAAAGAGTCCCAACAAAGTTTTAAAATAAAACGTGGGTGTGAGCCAAGAGTTATCTGTTCACAAGAATTACGATTCACCAAACAAGCTAAAACTAACTTGTCAAGTGATAGATAATTGTGGTAAAAAGAAACCTAAACAAAACGGTGGAGGGGCCATGAGTAAGACCCAAAGGATAATATCCAAAAATAACTTACTAAGTTATTACACACCAGCAAAATATTAAAACTTGTCCCAGGCAAAAACTGCCTTTGAAATCCAAACAGAATTAGCAAATATTGTCTTATGGCCTCAGGCCCAAATCAGAAATAAAACTTAAAAACCTCTGAGCTTTTTACACTCAGAGTAGAGATCATTTTAGCAGACTCCTGAGTTGTTAAACTCAGGAGGTAGAATTACCATCACCAGGGGGGGTCACCATAGGATCTTTTGGCTTGCCATCAGGCCCAACACCAAGCAGATCCAAACCCTCATCTTCAAAATCATCTTCATCAACAGGAGCATCATCAGCTAACTTTGCAGGTTCACCAGGCATAGAGAGGAGACTGTATGATGGCCACCATTTTATGTCAATACCATGGACAACTTCCAGATCCATGAAAGGTTGAGGAACTCTGGAATCCAGAGTGCATCCCTCCATGTGATCCTTGAGGAGTTTGAGTCCATAATCTTTGGCCACATCATTCTTCTCCTTTGCTGCAGACCTGATGAGATCAGCATATGCAGTTACATAAAGGAGGTCAGTCAATACCCTGGGATTGTGAGCAGGTGAGTCCAGTAGGGTTTCAAGCTCCACAACTCTTTCCATGGACTGTGCAAAATCATCCTGGACTTGTTTCAGTTCTTTGGTGACTTTGACCACCTCATCCTTTAGCTCTTTCTTTTCCCTGACAAAGCTTTCCTGGGCATCCTCAATTTGTTCTTCTTTTTCCTTGATGGTTTTCAAGGCTTCCTGCATCTCAGACTTCAACTTACCCACCTCTGCCCGTGCAGTGTCTGCAACCTTCTTCCACCTATCCCTGTCCCCTGCTGCGGCCATGTAGGCTGCGTTGAGCTCCTTTACTTGTGTTTCTTGACCAGTGCTGGTGATGCGAAGCTTGGTAACCTCAGCTCTGAGTTTCTCAGCCATGGTATGAGCACCAGAGATGGCAACTGCACTTTGACTGGCCAGTTTAAGGGCCAGGCAAAAGGCATGTTCCTCATGGTCCATCAGGTCATTGAGCTCTGAGGTCCAGCACCTCCCAACTGCATCAATTGAATCACCAACAGGATTGCCCATGGTAGTGACAGGGTCAATGGGGCCTTTGCCAGAGAAGAAGGGAAGGAGCACAGATGGAAGTTTTTCTTGGGAAAACCTAGCCGAGAAATAAAATATAAAGATAAGATTGAATATGTTGTAAAATGAAGAAAGAGCATAAAATGAATAAAAACTTACTTGTCAGAGAGAACTTTTTCAACTCCAAAAACAGACTGACTTATGTCAGCACGGGGAGGTGATTCAGTCACATCAATTATACCCCCATCAACTTTCTTCCTTTTCTTGTCTCCTTCGAGCTTGACTTGTAGAAGTGTGGATGACCCAGAGGGAGGCAAACCCTGGCTGGGAACAACATCAGTCATCACCGCATCAGCAGGGGTAGAGGATTCTTTGTAGGAGTCCACCACCTCCATGATCCCCAGGGAATCTGTCTCGCCGCCCTGGGCGGAGACAGTTCGGGATCTGGTCCGGGAATCCGGGGCACCTACTGCCCCACCCCGAGTCTTTACAGATCCTCGGCCACCTATGCTGGTTGAACTGGTTTTTGATTTACGGGCTTTCCCCGTCTGGGATGGATCCACAAGTCCAAGTCTTTCGAACAGTCTGTTATCCGCCATATTTGGGGGTTTCACGTCAAACACGGTAGAGAAAAATTCTGCACCGGGAAAGTAAAGATATTACACCCGACAAAATTGATGATATTTCCCCGGGGGATATGTCCCCAGGAAATAAGACAAAATAAAAACTGTAGAAAGTACAGAACTTTACCAAAACAAGGTTTGTCTTCAACGAACGGAGGACAGAACAAGCCTGCTGCGTCACGAATACTGTCGTCGTTGAGATACGTTGAGTCCCTCTCGGTAGTAGGAATGCACTGGGCCAAAAGATTCGCTGTAGCCAAATCCCACGGGATGCTATAGTAAGTTTTGGAGATCCGGGCACCTACAAACATAAAAACAATTTTAGATCAGTCAAAACTGTAAAAACTTAAAAGTATAATTTACTTACTTTCATCCTTAACGCCATAAGTTAAAGGAATTTCAATTTCTCCCTCTCGGGTCTGAGTTCTCCATCTCCCCGAGACATAAAACCATCGATCCCAACAATTAGGATCTTTAACTTCCGGTTCTCTTATTTTCACCATGTTTTTCCTGCAACGAACTGTGTAATCACCCAACAACCCTTTCTGGAAATTGACCGGACTAAAGAACAAATGGAATTCATCCCCCGTAAGGGGTCGAGAAAATCCCACTTGTCCTAGAACCGTCAAAACCCCATACAACTGAGCCCACCCATTCGGATGAATCTGATGAGGAGCCACACCCTACCGGTTCAACAGGCCTGAAATTGAAGGATGCAGGGGAAACCGCAGACCTTGATCCATCGCGTCGACGCCGATGGCCACCATGCCTGGAGGTGGACAGCAGGCGGATTCTCCCTCTTCTGGCGCATGCAAATGCACATTGAAAGGAATCCGCCAGTCATCCCTCCAGTCGGTGAGTTCGTCCGCCGTCACCGTACTATCTCGGCCGTGCGCACCCCACTCCTGGTGATTTGGGTCTGGTTGAACCGCAGTGATGGTCCTCGTAGCAGGAACGAAGGGATGGGCCGCGTCTAGTTCGTGCAGTCGGAATTCCGGCAAGGCCAGTTCCGCCTTGTCCATAAATTCTTTGTACTGACGAGCGAGCAGGACGTGGGGCTCTTCAACCACTTTGGGACGAACGACTCTCGTGTATTTTGGCATGATGATGGGGGTTGTAGAAGGAAATTTACACTACAAATTAAACAAATTTACACAGTAAAATTGCAGAGAGAAGAAAATTCTTACCGATTTCTAAATCTGAAAATCAAAGGGAGTTGTGAAGTTTTTGAAATTTGAAATGGGTTATTGTATTCTGAAAGTTAACCCTGTCTCATGGATTGATCAACGGTTGAGATCAAGGAAGGGGAAGAGAGGGCGGTTACCAATGAAAAACGTACTCAAGTATCCTCCCACTACCCCGTAAAACCTAGAATACTTGGCCAGGATAATGCCACGTGGCAAATATTTACTGACAAAGGCCAGGTTAAGAAGAAATCCTATTTCTACATTCTTTTATTATTTATTTATTTATCAAATTATTAATTTATTGTGAAGATAAGTCTTCTGATACTTATCACGATTTACGAATATAAAGAATCTTTCAAAAAACAACAACTCTTATTTACTTCACCGGGAAAGAATCCTGGAAACAAAACCTGGAGAATTAACCCAGTAAACCTTATTTGACAAAGAAAAAACAAATTTTCTATATTTTGGATAGATCTCACGGGGAAGTACATCCCCAGTTATCTTTTACAGGACAATTTTCAGGTTCGGAATCAACCGAGCTGTCTTCAGAATCAGTTCCCAGATCAATGATCTCCTCTCCATCCCTCCCAAATACTCCGATATTGAAAGACTTTTGCCCACGCGACTCCAGAAAGATGGTCACATCCACCGAGACAAAACGGCGGTCACAGAATTTATTCCAACCGTCACTCAGAGCGAGACGTCGACCATCCTTCTCTACCTTAACTGTCCAGACCCGTTCAAAAGCATCTACCAAAGCAACATCCTGTCCATCGAGCTCCGGAAACTTCTGAGAAAAAGACAAAGAAAGAGGCAACTTAGTTTTCATCGACCGATTCCTAATACGAGAAGAAAAGCTGGTTATTTGATTCGGGTACACCTCTCTGTTCCAAGTAAAAGCCATGATATGAAGCCATAATCCAGAGTCGAAGAGCCTTTAAAGGCGTAAAACTCAGAATTAAATGAAGTCTCAACCACCAATAGAAAGTCAGAATGCAATTTCCGAGACGAGTCAACCGAGGAAGACGACCATAAACTTCAGGGAAATCAGAGTTGAAAGCTCTAATTTTCCTGGGGGCCTATGTTATACCCAAGAAAACAGTCACCGACACGTGTCACGAATCAAAGGGCCATGTCATCAGGAGAGAGAAAGTCAGCTAAGTCAATCATAAAGACCTTCAAAGGCATATCTAAGAAGAAGATGAGGAGCTCGGACAGTAGAGATCGCACGGTAGAATCAGACTCCTTTCACAGGGAAATCGCCTGGGGAGACTCCTGGGACACCAGTCAATGAGCTGGGACCTTACGGGGAAAGGGGCAGATTAAGCACTAAGGGAAATTAGTGGGTATTTAATGCATCATATTAGTGGACTAGAGGTCCAATAAGAAGCCGATATGTGGGCATTAGGTGGCATAATTAAGCCATGCATAGAGTATTATAAATAGAGGGTATGAGAGAGGAAAATGGGACATGCAAACCTTGATTTTAATAAAGAATTCTAAGTATGAATATATGAATTAAGAGGTGCCTTGAGCATCCATGTTCTTACTTATGATTTCTGCTATAACTTAATCCTTTTGCTAGCTTACTTATAACAAATTTACCATTTTGTGTTGTTTATCAAAACCCTCAATTACCAGCAAATACTACCGACAAGTACAAAAACAACCAAAACAGAGTCTACATGGGCAAAGCTGTGGAGGGGGCAGTTGTTGCAGTGGAAGACATTTATCTGCTTTAGTAGTTAAATAGGATTTCATTTCAAGTTTATTGCATTATGTACCCTTTATTTTAGAAAGAACTTTTGTTCTGGATTTCTATTATTTATGAATGGATATTTTATTTCTTTAATCATTTATTGATTTTGATAAGAAATAATGGCATTATCTATTCTGGTACATTAGATAGCAATAATATTAATGATAGATCCTAAGTCTACCACGATGCAACGAACCGTTCTATAACTTGTTTTACTTGTTAGATATATTTCTTTGTTAAATCATTATACTTGTGAATTCTTATACTTAGTAGTATTTATTCAAATAAGATTCAAAAAGGTCGAAATTGATTTGATCAATTAAACTTGAAGGATTGGACCTTCTGACCTAAGAATTAAATTTGGAAGATGATACAACTGAGCATGCCTTTCTGGATAAAGGGTAGAATTCGGACAAGTAAGGAAAATGATTAAATACTGATATGCAGAAATATGTGTAATTAGAAAGGTGCGAGTAGTTCTTAGAATACTTCGGAAATGGATTAGAGTACTTGATGTGACATAAAAGCAAAGTGTTTTGACTAGTCAATGGACACAAAGCTATTATGGAGAACCTTCAAAGTATATCTATTTGGAGCCTGCGACTTGATCGCGGAGGCCATCACCTATCTGAATAACTCATAGCATAATCAAAGATTGGGATTCAATCCCAAAATGACTGCATCGTACACTTACGTGTAGAGACGGTGTATCAGAAATAAGAAATGGAAATCTAATAGTAAAAAGAACAAGTTGTGTTGGAAATCGACTACCCGGGATGCGTTCGTTCGATCGCTCGAACATCCGAACGCTCCCAGTCGACCTCCGGTGTCGCTACTTCGTTCACACGACAGCCCTTGACCCGATTCACGCCCAGCCATCGCCCCGGAGGACAACCGCGCGAAACGGAGCTGGTCTGTACCCAATCAGCGCCCGCCGATTGCAGACCAGCGGTCGCTGGTGGAGCTGCAAACAGCGGTCGCTGTTTGCCCACCAGCGGGCGATGTTCGTCCGCGAACAGCAACGCGACGTTGCTGTTCCGGGCTCGTTTCCGGGTCGTTTTTCCTCATCCGACTACCGTTCCGGAGGTCCTAGAACCCCCAGTAGTCGAGGAATACGATCCACGACCCCGGAACCCGATCCACGTTCATGTATGTTCAACGAGATAAAACGAGATCGAATAAATGCGGAATTAAAGATCCGATCTCATACCTTAGCGGTCGAATTGTTGAGACCTTAGCGATTGCTAGCGTATGCCTCTTCCCGACTCCAACCGCTGTGTGGGCAACGATCCGTTGGGTCTCCCTTTTCTGCTCTCTCTTGATCTACCAGCGTGATATTCTTTTTCTCAATTAGAGAAAAATATCAGCGCTAACTATTTTATTTTAGAGAGAAAAAAATATAATTGCGTTAACAATTGTTTTTCTCAGAAAAATAAAGAGGCTGCGGACTGTAGGTTTAAGAGAGGGCAAGGGGGGGTTTTTATAGAGTTACGCTAGGGACCTCTTAGGTAAATTAATTAGGGGCTAAAATGAAATATTAATTAACTTGGAATACTTAAAAGCAATTCCTTAATTAATCGATTTCAAATTTAATTATTATTAATTCCACTATAAAATAATAATTGAATTCCCGAAATTAATTTAATATTATATCAACAATAATATTTCCGCCGAAATTACATAAACGACCTTCCCCGTGTTTAAGATATCGTATGTCCACGAATTAATTTTATTACTAATAATTAAATTAATTCGTCTCTTATTATCCGAGACTAGTACCACTCAACCTTATTATCATGTGGAACAAATCCACCTGCAGGGTTTACATGATAAACTTTATGAGCTCATCTCGGGGACATCATCAACCCGATAAACGGGACACGGTTTCCTGTCTATAATCTATAGCATGCCGTGTGTACAATTCCGATTCCCAATTTACCGAGTATCTCGACTAATCAAATAGTCTCACTCATTGGCAAGTTAAAGAACCGAGAATTGGACAAACGCACCTATAATTATATAGGGATTAGGAATTCGTTTATCCGTAATATCTGAGGTCTAGTTCGATTACGTCGATTAGTATAAATCGAACGCCCTCCCGTGGTCCTGCTCAATACACCAAGTGTACAAGTGTAACATAATAGTCAAGACCAACTATTACCCAGTCACACTACGACGTACCGATGGATTGTCCCTGTCCATCTAAGTCGTGAGCTTCAGTTCGATAATATACGAGTAACCGACAGTATGATCTTCCGCGTGTCTCCTCACGCCATACTGTCTACAACGTATATATCTAGGACTATTGCATTCAAGTACAAGGTAGACAAAATGCCGACAGTTTGATTAATAGATAATGAAAAACACAGATAAGGAGTTCCATATTGTCACTAAACTAGACATTTAGAATACAACTCCATCAATCTCCCACTTATACTAAATCTCTAGTTGCCCTCTACCATACATCCGATACCCATCCCCTTCACGTGTCTCTTGAACGCTTCCGCTGGAAGTGCCTTCGTAAAGGGGTCTGCCAGGTTATCCGCTGATGCAATCTTGGTGACAACCGCATCGCCTCTCCTGACGATGTCTCTAATCAGGTGGTACTTGCGATCTATGTGTTTACTCGCATTGTGGGCTCGTGGTTCCTTTGCATTTGCCACTGCACCGCTATTGTCACAATAAATTGTGATAGCTCTAGGCATTTTAGGAACCACATCCAAGTCCATAAGGAAGTTCCGGAGCCACACCGATTCTTTAGCTGCCTCAGAGGCTGCTACATATTCGGCTTCCATGGTAGAGTCCGAAATGCATTTCTGCTTAATACTCTTCCATGAGACTGCTCCACCTCCCAATGTGAACACATAGCCTGATGTAGACTTTCGCTGATCCTTATCAGATTGGAAATCCGAGTCTGTGTAACCAATAGGAATCAACTCGGACGCTTTGTAACTCAGAACATAATTCTTAGTCCTTCGCAGGTACTTAAGTATGTTCTTCACAGTAGTCCAGTGACCCTGTCCAGGGTTACTCTGATATCTAGCTACCATGCCAACGGCATAGCAGATATCAGGTCTCGTGCACAACATGGCATACATTAGACTTCCTACTGCCGAAGCATAAGGAACCTTCTTCATGTAATCTATCTCCTTTTGTGTTTTGGGACACATGTCTTTAGATAGATGAATTCCATGGCAGAAAGGTTGAGCACCTCTCTTGGAATTCTGCATGTTGAAACGAGCCAGAATCGTATCAATATATGAGGCTTGGGACAAGCTTAATGTTCTTTTCTGGCGATCCCTTATAACCTTGATCCCAAGAACATGCCCAACTTGTCCTAAGTCTTTCATATCGAATTGCTTGGACAACCATCCCTTTATGTCCGACAACATCTTCACATTGTTGCCAATTAGAAGGATGTTGTCTACATAAAGCACGAGAAACGCCACACTGTTTCCGTCACTTCTCCGGTATACACACGACTCGTCCATGCTTTGAATGAATCCATAAGACTGGATAACCTCATCAAACCGCATGTTCCAAGATCTAGAAGCTTGCTTCAATCCATAAATGGATCGGTTTAGCTTACACACTAGATGCTCTTGGCCTTTCTTGATGAAACCTTCTGGCTGTCTCATGTAAATGGTCTCGTCAAGATTCCCATTCAAGAATGCTGTCTTGACGTCCATTTGCCACACCTCATAATCCATATAAGATGCTATAGACAAAAGAATCCGGATCGACTTTAGCATAGCTACCGGCGAAAAAGTTTCCTCATAATCGATCTCTTCTTTCTGAGTATACCCTTTCGCAACAAGCCTAGCCTTGAAGGTTTCAAACTTCCCGTCAGACCCTCTTTTTCTCTTGTACACTGATGAGCCATATTTTTTGGCTCATTTTTTAGGTTTTTAGAGTCAAGTAAATCGAGTCTTTAGTTTGTTTTTACTTTATTTGTGTCTGGGAGGGCACGTTTGGGTACTTGGGCAAGTTTTGCAGGTGGGCAGGTAAAGGAGTGAAAAGAGGAGCGCACTGTGTGAAAGAGGCAAGGAAATCACCTTCCATGGTCAAGAGCACTCGTTGAGCAAGCCAGACTGACGAAAAGGGTCCAGCAGAGTTGATCAAGCAACCAGGCCGTCAGCAGGTGGAGCAAGACTTGAGTTCGACCAAGTACCGCACATGGTCCGCTACCTCAATCAGTCAGAGAAGGAAGTACATGGGCAAGCACTAACATTGACGGAGACGGAACGTTGGGCACGCGGTGTACCAGGAGTCCTGAATTCTGTGGAGTCTTTTAAAGAGGACCAGATTCACACTCCCGCCTAAGATGGACTCTCGTCCGGTCTTAGAGGTATTTCCCCCTCACGTCTCTTATCCATCCAAGCCCGTCTATATAAGAAGAGCGACTGATGAAGAAACCGTACAACACATGAGCGAGAAAGAAGGATCGGAACCCTACCTGACCAGCAGCGAAGAAGGCAGCCGCGTGAGCACATCGACTCGCCGGCGTTTATTTTCTGTTAAGCCTTCGGGCTAGAAACAATTTCCTTTATGTTTTTATGCTTTTGATTTCGTACTTAGTTTTATTTCCCTTTGAACAATTTCCCGTTTTAATGCAAAGTTCAGTTCGTCTTATTGATTCTATTTTATTTTCTGTTTTAAATATGTCAAGTAGCTAATCTGTTTGTATCTGGGCAAAGACAGAACCTGACCGACCCTAAGACGTGACCGTGCCGGGAGGCTTATTGATGACAGCAACTAGCTGAGTTTTGTTCCCGATTCAACAGGGTAGTAACTTAAGCATGTTAGGGACTTGGGAAATCCTACAGTGACCAGTGGGAACCCCGACTTGCCTAACACAGGAGTACGTGGATCAACGCGACCGGGAGACTGGGCGTCCGCGAAGTACAACATGTTGCTGGAGATGTGGTCGTATGACTTGGGTCTGTCCAGGCATGCTATTGGCCATTCCGGGTTTGCTTGGAGGATGAAGGCGACTTGACCAACTTAGACTCATGCGGTCACATAGTGTCGAATTGGTCAACGTCAGGAGACCTGTTGAGAGAGATCTAGCAGGACTTAAACATAAGAGCGAATAAGGGTTCGGGGTATTAATATGCGTGACATAATAGGGATGTTAATACTTGGGGTCTATAACTGGAAGACAAAACTGTTAGCAAAATGATATACGTACCGATGATCGGCATCACATAGGTCAAGGGGGAAGTCAGGGGAGTCAATGCCTGGATACTTAAGTCTTTATTTGTTTCTTCTTATTTGATTAGTCGAGTCTGTTAATTGCTCAGTCTATTAATTAGGTTGCATGCTAGTTTTATTTCTGTTTAAGTTATTTGTTATTTTCAGTCAAGTAAACACGGTGACCACGGTTCGGCAGTGCCCAACTGCTCTCCAAAACAAAACCTTTTCAAACGTGACAACCCAATTGAGCATTCAAAGCCGGGAAAACTATAAGCTAAATCGCCTCCTCGTGGGATCGACCCTATACTTGCTACTAGTACTTGTGCTAGTGAATAGTTTAGGAACTATAAATATTATTTTGCGCTACTCCACGACGGTAGCGTCAAAATTGGCGCCGTTGCTGGGGAGGCAATATTCCAAGCCAATAGTTTTCCGTGCTAACGCTTGACCTATTTTTGTATGCAGGATTCTGACTCATCGGGAAGCAAGGATACAGGGCTACTATTTGATCCTGAAATCGAGCGAACCGCAAGGAAGAATCGAAAAGCAGCAAGACAAAAGCAAGCATTAGCACGTGCCGCTCAAGTAACTCAGTTGACCATAACTGAGACAGGAGAGTCGATCTCGGACACAGCGAGAGAAGATTCACCGAACACATCCAGGTCACCTACGCGATCAAGGATGGGAGAAGAGAGAGCCAAGACGTTGAGGGACACGATGTTCCCAGAGAACTTGAATCTGAAACCACTGGGCATCACCTTGCCCACGGTTGAAAACAATTCTTGGGAGAAGAAGCACGGCTTCATCCAGATCTTGCCCAAGTTCAGTGACATGCCCCTGGAGGATCCCCAGAGACACCTCCAAGATTTTGAATTGGCATGTGGCACCATCCGAGCAAGCGAAAGGCTAGGGGAATACATCAGGCTCCTAGCCTTCCCTTTCTCACTAGCCGAAGGTGCCCGAGAATGGCTTTACACTCTACCTGCTGGAGAAGTGACCACCTGGAGTCAGCTTCAGCAGAAGTTCCTTGAGAAGTACTTCCCAGCTGCACGCATCCAGCAGATGAGGAAGAAGATCAACAGCATCAAAATGGGAGGAGGAGAGAATTTCCATGACTACTGGGTCAGGTTCAAGCAGATGTTGGCCAAGTGCCCACAGCATCAGATCCTTGACCATGACTTGGTCCAGTACTTCATCTCTGGACTAAGAGAGACGGAGAGGACATGGATCAATGCAGCTTGTGGAGGATCCATTATAAACAAAAGGGCCGACGAAGCATTCAAAATCTTCAAGGAAATGGCCGAAGAGACAAGGGAGGATGGCAGTGACCTACCCAGGAACAACTTGCCCGTACCATCTGCAACTGAAGTCAAATTGGACAAGCTGTGCAACATAGTTGAGCAACTGGTGCTCAACCAAAACCCAGGGCTAAAGAGAGGAGTCAAGGCATGCCAAATCTGCAAGGAAAGTAACCATGCCACTGACGAGTGCCCTGAGCTTTTTGACGAAGAGGTCAAGGTGATAATGCAGAACAATGGGAACGGACAAAGGCCCAATGGAAACACGTACAACTCGAACAACTGGAAAAATCATGACAACAACCGGTATGGAAACAACAACTACCAGGGCGGAGGGAACCAAGGAAATCAAGGCCAGCAATACCACGGCCAGAACAATCATCAGAGGAACAACTACCAAAATCAGGGCAACCAGCAGAACCAGAGCAATGGCCCGACTTTGGCAGATATGATGCAGACCTTGGTCAATGAAAATATCAAAGCCCAACAAGAGAATGACCGGTACAAACAGGACAATGAGAAGTACAAGGTCGAGACTCGAGGCCAACTTCAGAATATCAATGCTCAAATGCTTGAGTCGCGCGGGCAATTCCTATACATCAATGCCCAAATGGCGCACTTGACCCAGGCTATGACCAAAATGAAGAAGAAGACCAACGGTCTACCTCCCCAAATTGAACTCAATAACGCCCAACTGAATGCAATCCACCTCAAGAGTGGAAAGGTCCTGGCCGAAGTGCCCAAGAAGCCCACTTTGCCATCTCAAAAGGAAGGAATTGTTGAAGAGGTTAACGAGGAAGAAGAGTCAGAGGAAGAACTTGAGCTGATACCACCCAAACAGAAGGAAACATCAGTACCTGCCCAAGCAGAAACACCACCAAAAATTTACCCTCCTTTCCCAGGCAGATTGAACAAGAAAAAAGAAAAGGAGGATACAAATGAGATGTTCCAAATGTTTAAAAAAGTGGAAATCAACATGCCTCTGTTGACCATCCTAAAATCCATGCCCAGGTGCGCCAAATTCCTCAAGGAGCTGTGCACCAAAAAAGTAAAATACCAAGACGATGCCAAATTCGAAGTTGGAGAGAATGTTTCAGCGGTGCTCCAGAGGAATGTGCCAAGGAAATGTGCAGACCCTGGAATGTTCTATATTCCCTGCATAATAGGCAACATGAACATAGAAAAGGCGATGCTCGACTTGGGAGCATCGATCAATGTGATGCCTAAATCAATGTACGAAGACTTGGGTATAGGGCCAATGAAACCAACGAGGGTAGTGATCCAGCTAGCAGATAGATCAAACGTGTACCCCGAGGGAATTCTGGAAGATGTACTGGTCAAAGTAGAGGAACTCATCTTCCCTGCCGATTTCTATGTCTTGGACATGGGAAGGTCAAGCAAGCAGCCAGTAATGATCTTGGGCAGACCATTCTTAAAGACAGCAAGAACACACATTGACTGCGAGACTGGAAAGCTAACCTGCAAGTTCGAAGGAGAAACGGTCACATTTGACTTGTTCAAATCAATGAAGCACCCAGAAGACACTGAGCAAGTACATTATGTTGACCAGATTGATGAATTGATCGAGGAGCAAGCTCTGGGATATGGAGTCTCTGACAAAGTAGATCTGGTGATACAAAGGGGACTGACCAGAGAAGATGCAGAGGATGAGCAACTTGATGTCCAACAGATAGTTGAGCAACTGGGAACTCTGGAGAATCACCCTATGGGCATGAGCAAATTGCCACCCCAAGAAATGACAATCATGGTGCCATCCCTGGAGAAACCACCAGAATTGGAATTGAAGAAACTCCCTGCGCATCTCAAGTATATGTTTCTTGGGCAAAATGATACATTGCCCGTGATCATCAGTTCAAAATTGAAAAAGGAAGAAGAAAGCAGGCTAAGATACATCCTTGACCAGTACAAGCAAGCCATTGGGTGGACCCTAGCCGACATCAAGGGAATCAGCCCCACCATATGCCAACACCACATATTGCTCGAGGAAGAGTCAAGTCCAGTACGTGATCCACAGAGGAAACTGAACCCTGCCATGAAGGAGGTGGTGCTCAAGGAGATACTCAAGCTGCTTAACTTGGGCATTATCTACCCTGTTTCAGATAGCAAATGGGTCAGTCCAGTCCATGTGGTGCCCAAGAAGTCAGGGATTCAAGTGATTGAGAACGAAAAGAAGGAGCAGATAGCCACTCGACTTCAAACCGGATGGAGAGTGTGCATAGACTACAGGAAGTTGAACAAGGTGACAAAGAAAGACCACTTTCCACTACCTTTCATTGATGAAATGCTCGAGAGGCTAGCTGGGAAGACACATTTTTGCTTCCTTGACGGATACTCCGGCTACATGCAAATTTGGGTGGCCCCGGAAGACCAGGACAAGACCACTTTTACTTGCCCATACGGTACATTCGCATATAGACGCATGCCTTTTGGTCTATGCAACGCCCCTGGGACTTTCCAAAGATGCATGATGAGCATTTTCGCTGATCTACTTGAGCAAGGAATAGAAGTATTCATGGATGACTTCACGGTCTATGGCAATTCGTTCGAGGCATGCTTGAAAAACCTGGAATTGGCCCTCAGCAGATGTGTGGAGAAAAGCTTGGTACTTAACTACGAGAAATGTCACTTTATGGTCGAGGAAGGGATATTCCTTGGGCATGTAGTTTCTGCCAAGGGAATTGAAGTCGATGTTGGAGTTGTGTACTTAATGTCTAGATTTAAGTGGCAGAAACTCACGATGCATTGCCATTAATCTATTTAACTAAATGAACAATTGTTTGCGTTTAATTATTTATAATTAAATATATGCAAAACATAGTCCTGGATTCTATACGTTGTAGTTAGTATGGTGTGTCGGGCCCCACACAGAAGATCATACTATCGGTTACTCGTATTTAATCGAACAGTTGCTCACGACCTAGATGGACACGGACCAATCCATCGGTATAGTCGTTGTGTGAGAGAGAAAATAATCTGTCTTGATTATTTTATCACACTTGTACACTTGGTGTATTGAGCGGATCGTTGAGATTCATCGATTAGGATTGCCGGCGATAATCGATTCGAGTCTCAGTGTATTTTATTCTTAATCCCCGATATTATTGCGGGTGTGTATATTTAATATAAGTGACTTTGATTTACCAAAGGAATTAACCGATTTAATTATTGGGTTAATTACCGGTTAAGTTGGGTCACTATATTTCATATATGACATGCCGTGAATAATTGACCGGAAAGTGTATCCCGGAAGGGTTGATAATATCCCCGAGATGAGTTCATAAGGAATTATTATGTAAACCCTGCAGGTGGATTCGTTCCGCATAATAATTAAGGTTGAATGGTACTAGTCTCGGATATAAGAGATGAATAAATTAATTAGCAATAAATTAATTTTATTCATGGATATTTATATCTTAAATACACGGAATAAATAATACTACCGGAGAAATATTATTTGATATAATATGGTTTAATATTGGGAGTGCAATTAATTTTATATAGTGGAAAATAGAATTAATTAATATTGATAAGGATTAATGGACTTGAGCATTGGGCTCAATTTAATCTTCAATATTGGAAGCCCAATATTCCACCTCCTTAAGATCCCCTACGTAGCCTATAAAAGCACTACATGGTCTTCTCTACTCTCATAAGTTCATAACTTGAAGATCACAATTCTAGAGAGAGAAAGTAGAGAGGAGGATCCATGGAGTTCGGTAGATCGTCGCCCACACGACGTCCGGGCTAGTGCAAGGAATACGTGGGAAGATCTCAAGGTCATCATAAGATCTCGTTTCTCCGCACAACGAATCGAAAGGTGAATTAAATAATTGTTATTTAATTCTTGTTTTATAGAATCAATTCTCGAAGAACAAAGATCCAAGAGCCGAACCCGGATTAGACGAACGATCACGCGGTGGTGGCGAAGCCACCGGACCGCGGGATCGCCCGCTAGGGTTTGGCGGCGCGCGGAGGAGAGGAACCCTCGGCTGGGCCGAGGGCTCGCGATCGATCACGGGGATCGATCGCCGGGGGCGCGGGCTGGTGCCGCACCCCGCCCGCCGTGAAGGCGGGGCTCCTCCAGGCGGCGGCGAGTCGCCGGACTCGCCGCGGGGAGCTGCTGGGCAGCCCCATCGATCGCGAAGATCGAACGCGATCCTCGATCGCGTGAACCCCGTCTCGCGGGGGTTCGGCTGGGTGCGGGCTGCGTACCTTCGGGTGCGTGGTCTCCAAAGGCTGGACTCCGGCGGATGAGTCGGCGTTCATGTGATCTCCGGCGAAGGGTTCGTTCGGGTTATTGGTTTCCGCAAAAATTTAAATAACCCGGGATATCGAATTCCAACAATTGGTATCAGAGCGTACGGTTACGTTTTTCGTTAATTGTTTCGATAATCGATTATCGTTGTTTATAGCCATAGATTAATTTAAATTGTTAAATTATTGTGCTATATTGTTCTATGTCTATGTTTTCTCTCTCGTATGAATCGTGTTTGTCGGAAAAAATAAAATATTAAAAATCGAGGGTTTTCGGAATATCGAACCGGAGTTAATCGACCGTGGGCTCGGCAAAAGGGCTGCGTGTGTTGCTGTACGTAAGCAAGGGTATGGCTGGGCTTGCCGGCGTGTGCCACCAGTGGTGGTGGTTCGCCGGCAGCCGGATGCTACGCTCGGCAGTCGCGTTGGCGCAACACGGACGAAACCTTTTTGCACGGGCTGCTGGGCTCGGAGCGGGCTGCTGCTGGGCTCGTCGCGGGCTGCTCGTGCGTGGGCTGTGACGAGGTTGATGGCGTGTGTCGTCGGAGGAGACGCCATGCCGGATATCCACCGGGTTCGTGCACAAGTCTCGCCGAAGTAGACGATCGGTTTTTAATCGTGAATGTGAATTGGTGCTGTAGGCGTGAATTCTTGAATGGCTTCATGGCTGAATGATTAATTCATTCTTGATGCATGGCCTATAAATTCTTCCACGTCAATATGCATGTCCAATTGCATGTGAATCAATTGCATGAATGTTATGCAATTGCTGTTGGAGTAGTATACTTAATGTCTAGATTTGAGTATTCTGAACTCCTTGTACACTTTCATTTACCTATTAAATACGAACATTCATTTGCTTTTAATTATTGTTAATTAAAATTGTGAAAATTATAGTCCTGGATTTCATACGTTGTAGTTAGTATGGTGTGTCGGGCCCACACAGAAGATCATACTATCGGTTACTCGTATTTAATCGAACAGATGCTCACGACCTAGATGGACACGGACCAATCCATCGGTATAGTCGTTGTGTGAGGGAGAAAATAATTTGTCTTAATTATTTTATCACACTTGTACACTTGGTGTATTGAGCGGATCGATTGAGACTCATCAATTAGGATTGCTCGGCGATAATTGATTTGAGACTCAGTGTATTTTATTCTTAATCCCCGATATTGTTGCGGGTGTGTATATTCAATATAAGTGACTTTGATTTACCAAAGGAATTAACCGATTTAATTATTGGGTTAATTACCGGTTAAGTTGGGTCACTATATTTTATATATGGCATGCCGTGAATGATTGACCGGACAGTGTATCCCGGAAGGGTTGATAATATCCCCGAGATGAGCTCATAAGGATTTATTATGTAAACCTCGCGAGTGGATTTAATTCCGCATAATAAATAAGGTTGAGTGGTACTAGTCTCGGATAAAAGAGATGAATAAATTTATTAAGCAATAAATAAATTTTATTCATGGATATTTATATCTTAAATACACGGAATAAATAATACTACCGGAGAAATATTATTTGGATATAATATGGTTTAATATTGGGAGTGCAATTAATTTATATAGTGGAAAATAAATTAATTAATATTAATGGGAGATTAATAGATTTGGGCTTGGGCTCAATTTAATCATTAATATTGGAAGCCCAATATTCCACCTCCTTTAGATCCCCTACGTAGCCTATAAAAGCACTACATGGTCTTCACTTTTTCATAAGACAAGAATATCAATACTTGATAGTTCTAGAGAGTTGAAGAGGATCCATAAGCTTGGAAGATCGTCGCCCACCCGACGTTCAAGCTAGTGCAAGGAATACGTGGGAAGATTCAAAAGGACGTCTTGAATTCGTTTCTCCGAACAACGAATCGAAAGGTACAATATCTAAACGCCCTTGATAATTGTTCGATTTTGGTTTTATCGAGAATACCGTAGAACGAAGATCCAAGGATCGAATCCCGGAACGAGGGTCGAGCCGGGCGGTGGTGGTCGAACCACCGGACCGCCGGCGGCTCGTGGATCCCGCGTGGGGATCGCGCACGGAAATCCTCGGCTGGGAGCCGAGGATCGATCGGACCCCTACGGGGCCGATCGCTGGGAGCTGCGGGGTTACCCGCAGCGACTCGTAGCGAGCTGCGGGGTTACCCGCAGCGGGTCGCTGGGGACGAGCCCCAGCCATGCGAGCAGCGGATCAACGGATCTGCTGCGGGGATGCCACGAGGCATCCCGTGCGATCGCTGGGAGCGATCGCGGGTTCCCGCGGGGGTGCGGCTGGGCGCGCACGCGTCCTCGTGCGCGTTGTGCGTTCGGTCGAGCCCCGGCTCGCGTGGACTTGTGATTTCTCCGGAAATCGAGGTTTTTGATCGGGTTATTATTTTCCGCAAAGTTTAATAGCCCGGGATATCGAATTCCAACAATTGGTATCAGAGCGTGGTTTACGTTCGCGGTATTTTCGATAAAATTGTTCTACCTTGCAGGGTTCCGACTATTATGGCTTAAAATTATTATTCGTTTAATTTATTTTGTCATGTATGTTGGATTGATTAAACTCTCGGACATGTCGAGATTCGTTTTTGGTGGTGAATGCTTGTAATAGTAAAAATTCGGGGGTTGACCGAATTTAGGATTTATTATTACGTTCTACTTTTTTCCGGAAAATGTATAGGGTCGATTTCATGTATAGAATCGATACCGGATAGTGTAAAATTTATTTTGTAATTTATTTTGCGTTGGATCGATGCCGAAACGACCGCCGGAGAAGACGTGTGACGAAGGAGATGATCGTGAGGGCCAAAGGACGAGGATCGACCGCCCCATGGTCGATCCCATGAGGATCGATCGACCCTCACATGGAGGAGCCGCCGGCGATGGTGGCCGGCCACCTCCTAGGCGTGGGTCGAGGGTGGCGCGGGGATCCCCACCCCGTGCTATCCCGGTCCGGAGATTTACTTTCCTAATTAGTTCGGATTTTTCCTATTTAAGTATTCCTATTTTTGGGAATTCTCATGGATTAGGAAAAGAATTAATTGGAATTAATTTTATTTCCTTATTCTATTATGGAAGTCTTCTAGAGTATTCCGAGTTCTACTTGGAATAGGATCCTAGAGATTTAATAGAATTGGAAAGGAATAAAAGTTAATTTAGGATTGATTTATTTCCTAATTGATTATTCATATTTTATGGGAATTTTCATAGAAATGGAAATTAATTAATCTTGGAAAGTAGAAGAGTCCTAAGTTATTTTATTTCCTTATTTCATTATGGAAATCATCTAGAATATTCCAAGTGGGTCTTGGATAGATTATTCTAGAGATTTAATGAAGTAGAAAGGGAAAATAAAATAAATAAAAATATTAATAATATTTAATTTTATTTTTGATTTATTCGATTGACTTAATTTTAATTAAGTATCTTTTGGATTTATTAAAAATAAATAGATTTGAATATTGAAAATTAATATTCTCGTCACATGGAGCATTCAAGAACGAAGACTAAAGACTAGAAGATGCGTACGGAGATGGAGTAAAGCCATAATAGTCGGAAAATAATATTCTAGTAATTATTTTGACTATGTGATAATACTATGTGCTTTATTACATGTATGCATGCTATGTGTGTTTACTTTTATGCACTAGATAGCGTATCCCTTTATTGTAAAAAGCTAAGTGGGAGAGGGTATGGAAACATACCCATGGTCTCCATTGCTGCTCTCTTGGTGACTTTTATAAACTTTTGAAGTTTATATAGATAAGTTATTGGAGGAGAGTTCTTGTAATTCCTCTTACGAGAAACATTGATTAAGTTCATCAAACAATGCCTAATTTGTCTTTCCAAAACTGACTTCAAGTCGACTCATTCTCACCCCGGGGAGTGGAATGGAGCCAAAGCCACTTGGTCATGTCGAGGACACAAATTAGAGGCAGTCGTACCATTCTTTGATAGATGGATCGATTGTCTGCTCGGCTCCCTCATTTATGAGAGATAGGGTTGTTCGCATGGTGAATCACTGGTTAGAAACTTCGAGTTTCACTTATGATTCTCCGCGTCTTGATTTACAAGATCGAATGGATCAAGTAATTGGATTTCAATTATATAAATCTTTTGGTATAGTAAACGTCCACACGAACGTGGCTTGCTATACTGAATGGGATTTTAGAATAATTGATGTAGACAGTTATAGGGAGTTGTGAAGAATTGCGAGTTGTCGTAAACGTCCACACGAACGTGGCTTGCGGTGACGTAACAATTCTAAACGATTCACCTTGGTACTGAGTAATGGTTCACACTTAGATACGCTTTATAGTATTCTTCCCAACGAAGTAACGCTATAATGATGTATGACCGAAGCAAATCTAATTGCTAAATCATTTGGGTGGGTAAACGTCCACACGAACGTGGCTTGCTTTAACCTGATGGGATTTTAGATGTGATTAGTGATTTAATGATATTATTTGAGGGAGATAATATCGGATATTAAATTGTTTGTTTGTTTTATGTGCTTATAGGTTAGGAATGACTGTGACCCCACTTTATGATATACTTAAAGATGAAAACTCACTGGTTCCATATAGTGCTGATTGGAAAAGAAATCTGGACAATGTTCAGACTGTTGAGCCTTCCGAATCCACTATTGTCCCAACTGATGAGGACATTGAAAATGACCTCAAGGAGATGTTAGGACATAGTAAGGAAGCCGGACTAGAGGTGATTGACATACTCATCAAGTTCAGTCCCCTTGAGGAATCGCTTAAAAACGATTTCAAAAGAACTGAACTGATAAGTATGATCAGAGAATCACAAGCTCTAGTGGCTGAGATGGAAGTTCAAGCAAAGAAGCCCAGTGGTTCCAAACCACGGAATGGGAAGAGCAAGCCGCGAGGCAAGTGCTATCGATGCAAGCAGTCTGGGCACTGGAAGTCTGATTGTCCTCTCATCAAAGGTACGAAATTTTCCTTAGTCACCGAAACATTGTCAGTGGTGTTATCTACCAGCACCTGGTGTGTAGATACGGGGGCCACTGATCATGTCTGCAATTCATTGCAGGGGTTCCAGGAAACCCGGAGACTTAGAGAGGGAGAGATCGTGGTCTACATGGGCAATGCCGCGAAGGTGGCGACTGTTGCAGTGGGAGACGTTCACTTACGCTTTAGTAGTGATAGGGTTTTAGTTTTACAAAATTGTCTTTATGTACCCAACTTTAGAAAGAATTTAATTTCGGTTTCTAAGCTTATTTTGAATGGATATTCTGTTTCTTTTGACCACTCTGTGATCATAAGAAGAAACAGTGAAATTATCTGTTCTGGTACATTGGTGGACGATTTGTATGTGCTAAATCCTGAGTCTAACACGATGCAACTAACCGAGAGTAATAACACATCTACGAACACCAATAAGAGAAAGAAACCTTCTAGGATGAATCAATTATACTTGTGGCACCTAAGGCTAGGTCATATCAACTCAAATAGAATTCAAAGGTTGAAAACTGATGGTCTCATCAGTGGTGTTGAAGGAGAGGACCTTCCAACCTGCGAATCTTGTTTAGAGGGAAAAATGACCAAGCGTTCTTTTTCTGGTAAAGGACGAAGGGCTGAACAAGTATTGGATTTGATTCACTCTGATGTATGCGGACCTATGTCTACTCAGGCAAGGGGAGGGTACGAGTATTTCATCACTTTCACTGATGATTACTCAAGGTATGGATTTGTATACCTGATGCGCCGCAAGAGCGAATCCTTTGACAAGTTCAAGGAGTTCAAGGCTTTTGCGGAGAACCTTCAAGGTAAATCCATTAAATGCCTGCGATCTTATCGCGGAGGCGAGTACCTGTCTGGAGAATTCAAGGCATACTTAGCAGAGAATGGGATTGATTCCCAAATGACATCACCATATACTCCTCAGCAGAATGGTGTGTCGGAAAGAAGGAATAGGACTCTTATGGAAATGGTGCATTCAATGATGAGTTACTCGGACTTACCTACTATGTTCTGGGGACATGCCTTGGAAACGGCGGCGTACATTCTCAACATGGTTCCAACAAAAACGGTACCCACCACACCCATGGAAAGGTGGAGCGGGTGCAAGCCTAGCCTCAGGCACCTTCGGATCTGGGGTTGTCCAGCACATGTGTTGCGACAAGGTGCCGATAAGTTAGAACCTAGATCAGAATTACGGCTGTTTGTAGGATACCCGAAAGGAACTAAAGGTGGCATGTTCTATAGTCCTACGGACCAGAAGATCGTTATAAGTACTAACGCTCGGTTCTTAGAGGAAGACTATGTCATGGACCACAAGCCCAAAAGTGACATAATACTTGATGAGTTGAGAGGTAACAAGGAAGACTTAGATACAGCCGAACCGAGTATAGATACACCACTAGAATCTGCACCTGACACTATCACTGTTAATACACCGGAACGCCGTCGTAGTGGGAGGGTTGTTAAGCAACCAGACCGATGGATTGGACTGGGTGAGTCTTCGGACTCTGGACCTGGAGTTCATGAAATCGATCCCTGGACCTATGATGAGGCGGTACAAGATATACATGCGCCTTCTTGGAAGAAAGCGATGAAATCCGAAATAGAATCTATGGATTCTAATAAAGTCTGGGATCTTGTAGAACCACCAAGCGGCGTAAAGCCAATTGGGTGTAAATGGGTCTACAAGAGAAAGAGAGGATCTGACGGAAAGGTTGAAACCTTTAAAGCTAGGCTTGTTGCGAAAGGATATACTCAGAAAGAGGGAATCGATTATGAGGAGACCTTCTCGCCGGTAGCCAAGATAAAGTCGATCCGGATTCTCTTATCCATAGCAGCTCATATGGATTATGAGGTGTGGCAAATGGATGTCAAGACAGCTTTCCTTAATGGGAGTCTTGACGAGACGATTTATATGAAACAACCAGAAGGATTCATTGCTAAGGGGCGAGATCATCTAGTGTGCAAGCTTAATCGATCCATTTATGGATTGAAACAAGCCTCGAGATCGCGGAACCTGCGGTTTGACGAAGTGGTCCAATCTTTTGGATTCAGTCAAAGCATGGACGAATCGTGTGTGTATTGGAAACGTGATGGAAAGAAGGTGGTGTTTCTCGTGCTTTATGTAGACGACATTCTTCTCATTGGCAACAGTGTGAAAATGTTATCAGACATAAAGGGATGGTTGACTAGACAATTCGATATGAAATATTTGGGAGAAGTCGGGCATGTTCTAGGGATCAAGGTTATAAGGGATCGCCGGAATAGAACATTGTACCTATCCCAGCAATCTTACATATACACGATTCTGGCTCGTTTTAACATGCAAGATTCCAAGAAGGGTGAGCTGCCCTTCAGTAAAGGAACTTATCTTTCTAAGGAAATGTGTCCTCGGACACAAAAGGAGAAAGATGAAATGAAAGCAGTTCCCTACGCTTCGACTGTGGGAAGCTTGATGTATGCAATGTTATGCACGAGGCCTGATATCTGCTATGTAGTTGGCGTAGTAGCGAGATATCAGAGTAACCCTGGAAAGGCTCATTGGACTGCCGTAAAGAGCATTTTCAAGTATTTGCGAAATACTAAGGATTATGTTCTAAGTTACGGGGCAGACAATCTGATTCCTTTGGGTTATACGGATTCGGATTTCCAAGCTGATAAGGACCGGCGAAAGTCGACATCAGGCTATGTGTACACTATGGGAGGTGGAGCCGTATCATGGAGGAGTGTTAAGCAAAAGTGCATTTCAGACTCTACCATGGAAGCTGAATATGTTGCAGCCTCAGAGGCAGCGAAAGAGTCAGTTTGGTTCCTTAATTTCCTCCAGGACTTAGATGTGATTCCGAGTTTGCCCAAGGCTATGACAATTTATTGTGATAATAGCGGTGCAGTGGCAAACAGTAAGGAACCACGGTCCCATAGTGCTATGAAACACATAGAGCGCAAGTACCACCTGATTCGAGACATCGTCAAGAGGGGCGATGCGATAGTCACCAAGATAGCTTCGGAGGACAACCTAGCGGACCCTTTCACCAAGATACTTCCTAAGGAAGTTTATTTCAAGCACTTGGAGGGTTTGGGAGTCAGAAGTTTGGAGGATAAGACTAGACCTTAGTATAAGTGGGAGATTGTTGGAGTAGTATACTTAATGTCTAGATTTGAGTATTCTGAACTCCTTGTACACTTTCATTTACCTATTAAATACGAACATTCATTTGCTTTTAATTATTGTTAATTAAAATTGTGCAAATTATAGTCCTGGATTTCATAAGTTGTAGTTAGTATGGTGTGTCGGGCCCACACAGAAGATCATACTATCGGTTACTCGTATTTAATCGAACAGATGCTCACGACCTAGATGGACACGGACCAATCCATCGGTATAGTCGTTGTGTGAGGGAGAAAATAATTTGTCTTAATTATTTTATCACACTTGTACACTTGGTGTATTGAGCGGATCGATTGAGACTCATCAATTAGGATTGCTCGGCGATAATTGATTTGAGACTCAGTGTATTTTATTCTTAATCCCCGATATTGTTGCGGGTGTGTATATTCAATATAAGTGACTTTGATTTACCAAAGGAATTAACCGATTTAATTATTGGGTTAATTACCGGTTAAGTTGGGTCACTATATTTTATATATGGCATGCCGTGAATGATTGACCGGACAGTGTATCCCGGAAGGGTTGATAATATCCCCGAGATGAGCTCATAAGGATTTATTGTTGGAAATCGACTACCCGGGACGTGTCCGTTCGATCACTCGAACATCCGAACACGCCCAGTCGACCTCACATGACAGCTCTACGCTGACGACGAAGCCCCGCAGCCGATTCACGCCCAGCCGCCGCGCACGAGGCGCAACCGCGCGAACCGGATGCTGTCTGATGCAGCCAGCGGGCGCTGCCCCGCCACCAGCGGTCGCTGACCCCTTCAGCGGCCGCTGCCTTGCCACCAGCGGGCGCTGGAGATGCCCTTGGCAGCGAGCGCTGCCTGGCTTCCAGCGGGCGCTGCTCGTGACGAACAGCAGCGCGCTGCTGCTGTTCCGGGCTCGTTTCTGGTCCGTTTTTCCTCTTCCGACCACCGTTCCGGAGGTCCTTAACCTCCCAGTAGTCGAGGAACACGTACCACGACTCCCGGAACCCGATCGTTCGTTCGATGTATTTTTAACGAATTATGAGATCGAAAATTGCGGAAAAAGGATTCGATCTCATACCTTTGTCGCGTGATTCGGAGGAGCCGAATTGTTGAGACCTTAGCGATTGCTAGCGTATGCCTCTTCCCGAGTCCAACCGTTGTGTGGGCAACGATCTGTTGGGTCTCCCTTTTCTGCTCTCTCCATTCTCAAACCAGCGTAATAAATTATTCTCTGAGAATAAATTTATTTGCGTTAACAAATTAATTTTAACAGAGAAAAATCTTAATTGCGCTAACGCAATTATTTTCTCTGCTGAAATTAATTGTTGCGGCGTTCTGTAGGTTTAGGAGAGGGCAAGGGGTGGGTTTAAATAGAGTTACACTAGGGACCTCTTAGGTAAATTAATTAGGGGCTAAAATGAAATATTAATTAACTTGGAATACTTAAAAGCAATTCCTTAATTAATCGATTTCAAATTTAATTATTATTAATTCCACTATAAAATAATAATTGAATTCCCGAAATTAATTTAATATTATATCAACAATAATATTTCCGCCGAAATTACATATACGACTTTCCCCGTGTTTAAGATATCGAATGTCCACGAATTAACTTTAATTACTAATAATTAAATTAATTCGTTTCTTATTATCCGAGACTAGTACCACTCATCCTTATTATCATGTGGAACGAATCCACCTGCAGGGTTTACATGATAAACTTTATGAGCTCATCTCGGGAACATCATCAACCCGATAAACGGGACACGGTTTCCTGTCTATAATCTATAGCATGCCGTGTGTACAATTCCGATTCCCAATTTACCGAGAATATTGACTAATCAATTAGTCTCACTCATTGGTAGATTAAAGAACCGAGAATTGGACACACGCACCTATAATTATATAGGGATTAGGAATTCGCATATCCGCAATATCTGAGGTCTAGTTCGATTACTTCGATTAGTATAAATCGAACGCCCTCCCGTGGTCCTGCTCAATACACCAAGTGTACGAGTGTAACATGATAGTCAAGACCGACTATCTACCAGTCACACTACGACGTACCGATGGATTGTCCCTGTCCATCTAAGTCGTGAGCTACTGTTCGATAGTATACGAGTAACCGACAGTATGATCTTCCGCGTGTCTCCTCACGCCATACTGTCTACAACGTATACATCAAGGACTATTGCATTAAATGCAATCATGCTTGAATCATATCTCGAATTAAGGTATAGATAAGGAGTTCCGTATTTGCACTAAACTAGACATTTAGAATACAACTCCATCAATCTCCCACTTATACTAAAAGTCTAGTCGCCCTCTTCCAAACATCAGATTCCCATAACCTCGTCACACCTTACCCAACGCTTTCGCTGGAAGTGCCTCTGTGAACGGGTTTTACCAGGCAATCCTCTCGATGCTATCTAGGTGACAACTGAATCATCTTTCTAGACGATCTCTCGAATCAGGTGGTACTTGCGCTCTACGTGTTATCTCCCACTGTGGACTTGTGGCACTTCAAGTTTGCCAATACCGCTATTCAAAATAGCTTTGGGCAAACTAGAAACCACATCTAAGTCCCTTAGGAAGTTCTGGAGCCACACTGACCTTTTAACTGCCTCAGAGGCCGTTATCCTTTCAGTTTCCATGGTAGAGTCCGTAATGCATTGCTGCTTTACATTCTTCCATGTGACTGCTCCACTTCACAGTGAGAACACATAGCCTGACTTCGACTTTCGACTGTCCCTGTTTGATTTGGAAATCCAATTCTATGTAATCCAAAGGAAACAACTTGACTGCTTTGTAACTCAGAACCTAATTCCTGGTCCTCTGCAGGAGCCTAAACATGTTCTTTACATCAGTCAAGTGATCCTTCCAAGGATTACTATGATATCTCACCACCATGCCCACGGCATAGTAGATATCAGTCTCGTGTATCGCATTACATACATTAAGCTTCCCACCATTAAGGTGCAGGGAACTGCTTACTCTTCATCTATCTCCTTTATTGTGTCAGACACAAAACCTTAGATAGATGAATTCCACATCTAAAAGGTGAAGACCTTTCTTGGAATTCTGTATGCTGCAACGAGTAAGAATTAATTGTATTTAAGTATGAGACTCGAGATAAGTTCTATGTTCTTTTCTGGCGATCATTTATAACTTTGATCCCAAGAACATTCCCGACTTCTCTTAAGTCTCTTACATTGAATTACTCGGACAACCATCCCTTTATGTCCGATAACATCTTTCATATTGTTGCCAATTTAGAAGGATGTCGTCTACATAAAGAATGAGAAAACACCACATCTTTTCTGTCACTTCTTTATTACACACAGGACCTAAACATGCCTTGAATGAATCCATGAAATGGATTTTCTCATAGGTCCGCATGTGTCCAAGATCTTGAAGCTTCCTTCAATTCTAAGATTGATTAAGCTTTCTTACCGAATGCTCTTGGCTCTTTTCGATGAATCTCTCTGGCTGTCCCACACAGATGGCCCCGTCAAGACTTCGATTTAGGAAATCTGTCTTGACTTCCATCTTCCATGTGAAGACAAAAGAATCCGGATCGACTTTTGCCAAGACTGAGCATCTTGATCTTTCAGCGTCTCGTCATAGATCCAGGGTTCGGCTTCATGTTCTCCAGGTAACAAGTCCGAAGACTCACCTATAAACATGAACATGTTGGGTTGTCTAACAACCCTCCCACTACGACGACGCTCCGGTGTATCTTTAGTGACTAAAGATTATAGTAGTGAACTACTCAGTTAGGCTGGTTCTAAGTCTTGATCAGTCCCTCTAAGCACATTAAGTATTACCCTACTCTTGGGCTTGTAATCTTGCATATACATATAGTCCATGTCTAAGAACCGAACATTGATGCAATCAACGAACATCTGGTCCTTTGGACTATATTACATATCTTAATTCATTTTCTTAGGGTATCTTATAAACAGCCGAATATCTGTACAAGTTTCCAAAGGAATCAAGTTCAGGATAAACGCCGCTGTTTCCAAGCCATATCCCAAAAACGAATTAGGTAACTCCGAATAACTTATTGTTTACTTTCCCATATCTATAAGAGTCCTATTCCTTCTTTACAACACATTATTTTGCCGAGGCATAAATGGTGTAGTCTGTTGGGAGTTAATCCCATTTTCTGATAAGCATGCCTTACTCCTCAAAGAGGTCTGCATATATCAGAGCAAATCAACTCTAGTACTTTCTTGGATCTTTCCCCTTTAACCGTAAAGGGTTGCTCGGTCATTAAAACTTCCAAGTATGATTCGAAGGTTGGAAGGTCCTTTCCTTCAACCTGGCTGAGTGGTCCATCAGCTTTCACCCTTTGAATCGTACTCAAGTTAAAATGATCTAACCTAAGATTCCATAAGTACATTTGATTTATCCTAGAAGGATCTTTACTCTTATTGGGGTTCGACATTGTGTTATTAGCTCCGGTCTGTTGCATCGTGGAAGAACATGGATTTAGTATTAAATTGTCTATCAATGTACCAGAATAGATAATATCCTCGTTTCCTACTCTGATAGGTATGAACTATCATAAGAAACAGAATATCTATTCTAAGCCAATTTAGAAATCCGAAATGAAATTTCTTTCTAAATGCCGGCACATAAAGACAATTTATTAGAACTAAAATCCTACCGTTAAAACCATTTAACATCTCCCACTGCAACGGCTGTTACCTTAACAGTATTGCCCATGTAGGTTTATTACTTCTTCCTATCTAAGTCTCCGAGTTTCCTGGGACCCCTGCATTAAAGTGCAGACATGATTAGTGGTTTCCGTATCCACACACCAGATACTGGTAGATAACACCACTAAGCATGTTTCGGTGACTAAGGAGAAGTTAACTTCTAGTTGCTTTGAGAGGAAAATTAAAACTTCCAGTATCCAAACTGCTTACAACGGAAGCACTTGCCCCTTGGGCTTGCTTGTCCCATTCCGTGGTCCAGATATATTAGGCCCACTGGGTTTCCGTATTTGCTTCTTCTTCCTTTTGTCGCTCGAAAGCCTAGGAAGAGTCAATCTCTCAGCCATAAGTGTTTTGAGAGCCTTTAAAGATTCCCTCAGCCGCTTGAAGTTCAATCAGGAGCTCCGTCAATGAATAAGACCCCTTATTCATATTTTAGTTCAGGCGGAACTGCTCAAAACTTCTCGGCAGAGACTGGAGCATAATATCAACTTGGGTTACCCCATTGATAATTTCTCCCAGAATCTCTATCTCATTAAGATAGCCCATCATTCTAAGAACGTGATCCCTCACGGGCGTTCATTCCGACATGATGGCTGTCATGAGTTGCCTCATTTCATCTTGCCCGGCTGTCCTGTCCTGATAGCCAAAAACTTCTTGAGGTTAAGCATCATATCACAGGTAATGGTCATGGCATGATCCCGATGTCGCAGCACATTTGACATGAAAGTCATAATGTTGCTCCGCGTCATCTCATAGCCTTGATCCATTTCCAATGAGCTTCCTTTCCTCAGTAGTGGAAGCATCATTTGGTTCAGCAGGTCAATTGACTTGGAGTACATATTTGTACTCCTCTGCAGTTAGGACAATGTCCAAGTTTCTTTTCCAATCCATACAATCAGGTTCAGTGAGTTTGTTGACTTTTAATGGAAATAATACCATATAAAACAAACAATGAGTTTAATTCGATATCATTTCCCTCAAGTGATATCATTAAACTACCAATCATTTCCAAAATCCCATCAGACATAGCAAGCCACGTTCTTGTGGACGTTTACCAGTCCAAATGATTTTATGATTGGATTTCACTTCGGTCGTACATCATCATAGCAGTGACTCCGATGGGGAGGATACTATAAAGCGTACCTAAGTGTGTACCATTTCTCAGTACTAAGTCCACCTCTCGGGAACCACATGTCCACCGCAACCCACGTTCTTGTGGACGTTTACGTTGACATGCGGTCCTCCACGACTTTCTATAACTGTCGAGCCTCAATTAATCCCAAAGTTCCGTTTCCATCTAGCAAGCCACGTTAGTGTGGACGTTTACTAAACAAACAACTTTATTAATTGAATCCTACTTATTTAAATGTCATAGAGTCTCAATTAACCCAAAGTACTGTTTCCATTTAGCAAGCCACGATAGTGTGGACGTTTACTAAAACAAACAACTTTGTTAATTGACTCTTACATTTATTAATTTTCACAATTTTATTAATCAAAGCTTGATATCTCGTAAGTGAAACTCGAAGTTTCTAACCAGCGATCAATCATGCAATTGAGCCCTATCTCTCACTAGGTGAGGGAGCCAACCAGACAATCGATCTAGTCATCGAATGACTCGAATGTCTCTAATCTGTGTCATCGACATAACCAAGCGCTTTGGCTCCATTCCACTCCCCGGGGTGAGAATGAGTCGAGTTGAAATTAGTCTTTGAAAAGACAGATTAGGCATTGCTTTTGAGAAATATAATTGTTCAATTTTATAAGTGGAATTTTAATTCGAATTTTGATCCAGTGATATCCGTGTGTCGACTTTATCCGATAGGGAGGATGACACTAAAGCCAACTCGTAAGTGACACACATCACTATCAAAACAGAGAATGGAGACCGCGGGATTGTTTCCAATCCCTCTCCCACTTAGTATTTTACGAAAGGGAAAACATGCATAAAATAAATAAAGCATAATAAAACACACGTAAACACATATAAAGCATTTAACGTGGCCCCGATTATTATGGCCTTTAAATATCTTCCATGCACGTCTTCTCGGATCTTCGTCTCGTTTCTCGCCTCGGTCTCGGTCCATCACCGACTCGTCTAAGGACCAAGAGACGAACCCCTCCCACTGGAGTATCATCCCGGGCCCTCGACAAGCGATCCGTGATGTCCGTCGAACCCCCGCGTCGCTGCTGCCAAAACTCAAAACAGCGCCCGCCGTTTGAGGAACAGCGGTCGCTGGAGGAGCTGCAAACGGCGGTCGCCGTTTGCCCTCCAGCGGGCGCCGTTTGTGCACAGTAGCCGCGGGTTCGACTCCTCGACCCTCGTTCGTCCGTCCTTCGATCTCCTCTCGATCCACCAAGCAGCAGTAACATTACATGAGTAAAACTAACTACTTCCGGTATCGATCCTATACAGGTTGATCGATCCTATACAATCCGGATAAACGAAAAAACGAAATAGAAAACCTAAACGACTCAACCCGTCGTTTTAACTATTACAAACATGCAACGATTATAAAACAAAGATCTCGACAAGCCCGAGAGTTTAACAAACCACAAACATACAGTCCAATCACATGACCATAATAATCGGGTTCGAACCTGCAACACAATTCTGGCAAAAATACAACGAACGTACAAAACCGGCTCTGATACCATTTGTTGGAAATCGACTACCCGGGACGTGTCCGTTCGATCACTCGAACATCCGAACACGCCCAGTCGACCTCACATGACAGCTCTACGCTGACGACGAAGCCCCGCAGCCGATTCACGCCCAGCCGCCGCGCACGAGGCGCAACCGCGCGAACCGGATGCTGTCTGATGCAGCCAGCGGGCGCTGCCCCGCCACCAGCGGTCGCTGACCCCTTCAGCGGCCGCTGCCTTGCCACCAGCGGGCGCTGGAGATGCCCTTGGCAGCGAGCGCTGCCTGGCTTCCAGCGGGCGCTGCTCGTGACGAACAGCAGCGCGCTGCTGCTGTTCCGGGCTCGTTTCTGGTCCGTTTTTCCTCTTCCGACCACCGTTCCGGAGGTCCTTAACCTCCCAGTAGTCGAGGAACACGTACCACGACTCCCGGAACCCGATCGTTCGTTCGATGTATTTTTAACGAATTATGAGATCGAAAATTGCGGAAAAAGGATTCGATCTCATACCTTTGTCGCGTGATTCGGAGGAGCCGAATTGTTGAGACCTTAGCGATTGCTAGCGTATGCCTCTTCCCGAGTCCAACCGTTGTGTGGGCAACGATCTGTTGGGTCTCCCTTTTCTGCTCTCTCCATTCTCAAACCAGCGTAATAAATTATTCTCTGAGAATAAATTTATTTGCGTTAACAAATTAATTTTAACAGAGAAAAATCTTAATTGCGCTAACGCAATTATTTTCTCTGCTGAAATTAATTGTTGCGGCGTTCTGTAGGTTTAGGAGAGGGCAAGGGGTGGGTTTAAATAGAGTTACACTAGGGACCTCTTAGGTAAATTAATTAGGGGCTAAAATGAAATATTAATTAACTTGGAATACTTAAAAGCAATTCCTTAATTAATCGATTTCAAATTTAATTATTATTAATTCCACTATAAAATAATAATTGAATTCCCGAAATTAATTTAATATTATATCAACAATAATATTTCCGCCGAAATTACATATACGACTTTCCCCGTGTTTAAGATATCGAATGTCCACGAATTAACTTTAATTACTAATAATTAAATTAATTCGTTTCTTATTATCCGAGACTAGTACCACTCATCCTTATTATCATGTGGAACGAATCCACCTGCAGGGTTTACATGATAAACTTTATGAGCTCATCTCGGGGACATCATCAACCCGATAAACGGGACACGGTTTCCTGTCTATAATCTATAGCATGCCGTGTGTACAATTCCGATTCCCAATTTACCGAGAATATTGACTAATCAATTAGTCTCACTCATTGGTAGATTAAAGAACCGAGAATTGGACACACGCACCTATAATTATATAGGGATTAGGAATTCGCATATCCGCAATATCTGAGGTCTAGTTCGATTACTTCGATTAGTATAAATCGAACGCCCTCCCGTGGTCCTGCTCAATACACCAAGTGTACGAGTGTAACATGATAGTCAAGACCGACTATCTACCAGTCACACTACGACGTACCGATGGATTGTCCCTGTCCATCTAAGTCGTGAGCTACTGTTCGATAGTATACGAGTAACCGACAGTATGATCTTCCGCGTGTCTCCTCACGCCATACTGTCTACAACGTATACATCAAGGACTATTGCATTAAATGCAATCATGCTTGAATCATATCTCGAATTAAGGTATAGATAAGGAGTTCCGTATTTGCACTAAACTAGACATTTAGAATACAACTCCATCAATCTCCCACTTATACTAAAAGTCTAGTCGCCCTCTTCCAAACATCAGATTCCCATAACCTCGTCACGCCTTACCCAACGCTTTCGCTGGAAGTGCCTCTGTGAACGGGTTTTACCAGGCAATCCTCTCGATGCTATCTAGGTGACAACTGAATCATCTTTCTAGACGATCTCTCGAATCAGGTGGTACTTGCGCTCTACGTGTTATCTCCCACTGTGGACTTGTGGCACTTCAAGTTTGCCAATACCGCTATTCAAAATAGCTTTGGGCAAACTAGAAACCACATCTAAGTCCCTTAGGAAGTTCTGGAGCCACACTGACCTTTTAACTGCCTCAGAGGCCGTTATCCTTTCAGTTTCCATGGTAGAGTCCGTAATGCATTGCTGCTTTACATTCTTCCATGTGACTGCTCCACTTCACAGTGAGAACACATAGCCTGACTTCGACTTTCGACTGTCCCTGTTTGATTTGGAAATCCAATTCTATGTAATCCAAAGGAAACAACTTGACTGCTTTGTAACTCAGAACCTAATTCCTGGTCCTCTGCAGGAGCCTAAACATGTTCTTTACATCAGTCAAGTGATCCTTCCAAGGATTACTATGATATCTCACCACCATGCCCACGGCATAGTAGATATCAGTCTCGTGTATCGCATTACATACATTAAGCTTCCCACCATTAAGGTGCAGGGAACTGCTTACTCTTCATCTATCTCCTTTATTGTGTCGGACACAAAACCTTAGATAGATGAATTCCACATCTAAAAGGTGAAGACCTTTCTTGGAATTCTGTATGCTGCAACGAGTAAGAATTAATTGTATTTAAGTATGAGACTCGAGATAAGTTCTATGTTCTTTTCTGGCGATCATTTATAACTTTGATCCCAAGAACATTCCCGACTTCTCTTAAGTCTCTTACATTGAATTACTCGGACAACCATCCCTTTATGTCCGATAACATCTTTCATATTGTTGCCAATTTAGAAGGATGTCGTCTACATAAAGAATGAGAAAACACCACATCTTTTCTGTCACTTCTTTATTACACACAGGACCTAAACATGCCTTGAATGAATCCATGAAATGGATTTTCTCATAGGTCCGCATGTGTCCAAGATCTTGAAACTTCCTTCAATTCTAAGATTGATTAAGCTTTCTTACCGAATGCTCTTGGCTCTTTTCGATGAATCTCTCTGGCTGTCCCACACAGATGGCCCCGTCAAGACTTCGATTTAGGAAATCTGTCTTGACTTCCATCTTCCATGTGAAGACAAAAGAATCCGGATCGACTTTTGCCAAGACTGAGCATCTTGATCTTTCAGCGTCTCGTCATAGATCCAGGGTTCGGCTTCATGTTCTCCAGGTAACAAGTCCGAAGACTCACCTATAAACATGAACATGTTGGGTTGTCTAACAACCCTCCCACTACGACGACGCTCCGGTGTATCTTTAGTGACTAAAGATTATAGTAGTGAACTACTCAGTTAGGCTGGTTCTAAGTCTTGATCAGTCCCTCTAAGCACATTAAGTATTACCCTACTCTTGGGCTTGTAATCTTGCATATACATATAGTCCATGTCTAAGAACCGAACATTGATGCAATCAACGAACATCTGGTCCTTTGGACTATATTACATATCTTAATTCATTTTCTTAGGGTATCTTATAAACAGCCGAATATCTGTACAAGTTTCCAAAGGAATCAAGTTCAGGATAAACGCCGCTGTTTCCAAGCCATATCCCAAAAACGAATTAGGTAACTCCGAATAACTTATTGTTTACTTTCCCATATCTATAAGAGTCCTATTCCTTCTTTACAACACATTATTTTGCCGAGGCATAAATGGTGTAGTCTGTTGGGAGTTAATCCCATTTTCTGATAAGCATGCCTTACTCCTCAAAGAGGTCTGCATATATCAGAGCAAATCAACTCTAGTACTTTCTTGGATCTTTCCCCTTTAACCGTAAAGGGTTGCTCGGTCATTAAAACTTCCAAGTATGATTCGAAGGTTGGAAGGTCCTTTCCTTCAACCTGGCTGAGTGGTCCATCAACTTTCACCCTTTGAATCGTACTCAAGTTAAAATGATCTAACCTAAGATTCCATAAGTACATTTGATTTATCCTAGAAGGATCTTTACTCTTATTGGGGTTCGACATTGTGTTATTAGCTCCGGTCTGTTGCATCGTGGAAGAACATGGATTTAGTATTAAATTGTCTATCAATGTACCAGAATAGATAATATCCTCGTTTCCTACTCTGATAGGTATGAACTATCATAAGAAACAGAATATCTATTCTAAGCCAATTTAGAAATCCGAAATGAAATTTCTTTCTAAATGCCGGCACATAAAGACAATTTATTAGAACTAAAATCCTACCGTTAAAACCATTTAACATCTCCCACTGCAACGGCTGTTACCTTAACAGTATTGCCCATGTAGGTTTATTACTTCTTCCTATCTAAGTCTCCGGGTTTCCTGGGACCCCTGCATTAAAGTGCAGACATGATTAGTGGTTTCCGTATCCACACACCAGATACTGGTAGATAACACCACTAAGCATGTTTCGGTGACTAAGGAGAAGTTAACTTCTAGTTGCTTTGAGAGGAAAATTAAAACTTCCAGTATCCAAACTGCTTACAACGGAAGCACTTGCCCCTTGGGCTTGCTTGTCCCATTCCGTGGTCCAGATATATTAGGCCCACTGGGTTTCCGTATTTGCTTCTTCTTCCTTTTGTCGCTCGAAAGCCTAGGAAGAGTCAATCTCTCAGCCATAAGTGTTTTGAGAGCCTTTAAAGATTCCCTCAGCCGCTTGAAGTTCAATCAGGAGCTCCGTCAATGAATAAGACCCCTTATTCATATTTTAGTTCAGGCGGAACTGCTCAAAACTTCTCGGCAGAGACTGGAGCATAATATCAACTTGGGTTACCCCATTGATAATTTCTCCCAGAATCTCTATCTCATTAAGATAGCCCATCATTCTAAGAACGTGATCCCTCACGGGCGTTCATTCCGACATGATGGCTGTCATGAGTTGCCTCATTTCATCTTGCCCGGCTGTCCTGTCCTGATAGCCAAAAACTTCTTGAGGTTAAGCATCATATCACAGGTAATGGTCATGGCATGATCCCGATGTCGCAGCACATTTGACATGAAAGTCATAATGTTGCTCCGCGTCATCTCATAGCCTTGATCCATTTCCAATGAGCTTCCTTTCCTCAGTAGTGGAAGCATCATTTGGTTCAGCAGGTCAATTGACTTGGAGTACATATTTGTACTCCTCTGCAGTTAGGACAATGTCCAAGTTTCTTTTCCAATCCATACAATCAGGTTCAGTGAGTTTGTTGACTTTTAATGGAAATAATACCATATAAAACAAACAATGAGTTTAATTCGATATCATTTCCCTCAAGTGATATCATTAAACTACCAATCATTTCCAAAATCCCATCAGACATAGCAAGCCACGTTCTTGTGGACGTTTACCAGTCCAAATGATTTTATGATTGGATTTCACTTCGGTCGTACATCATCATAGCAGTGACTCCGATGGGGAGGATACTATAAAGCGTACCTAAGTGTGTACCATTTCTCAGTACTAAGTCCACCGCTCGGGAACCACATGTCCACCGCAAGCCACGTTCTTGTGGACGTTTACGTTGACATGCGGTCCTCCACGACTTTCTATAACTGTCGAGCCTCAATTAATCCCAAAGTTCCGTTTCCATCTAGCAAGCCACGTTAGTGTGGACGTTTACTAAACAAACAACTTTATTAATTGAATCCTACTTATTTAAATGTCATAGAGTCTCAATTAACCCAAAGTACTGTTTCCATTTAGCAAGCCACGATAGTGTGGACGTTTACTAAAACAAACAACTTTGTTAATTGACTCTTACATTTATTAATTTTCACAATTTTATTAATCAAAGCTTGATATCTCGTAAGTGAAACTCGAAGTTTCTAACCAGCGATCAATCATGCAATTGAGCCCTATCTCTCACTAGGTGAGGGAGCCAACCAGACAATCGATCTAGTCATCGAATGACTCGAATGTCTCTAATCTGTGTCATCGACATAACCAAGCGCTTTGGCTCCATTCCACTCCCCGGGGTGAGAATGAGTCGAGTTGAAATTAGTCTTTGAAAAGACAGATTAGGCATTGCTTTTGAGAAATATAATTGTTCAATTTTATAAGTGGAATTTTAATTCGAATTTTGATCCAGTGATATCCGTGTGTCGACTTTATCCGATAGGGAGGATGACACTAAAGCCAACTCGTAAGTGACACACATCACTATCAAAACAGAGAATGGAGACCGCGGGATTGTTTCCAATCCCTCTCCCACTTAGTATTTTACGAAAGGGAAAACATGCATAAAATAAATAAAGCATAATAAAACACACGTAAACACATATAAAGCATTTAACGTGGCCCCGATTATTATGGCCTTTAAATATCTTCCATGCACGTCTTCTTGGATCTTCGTCTCGTTGCTCGCCTCGGTCTCGGTCCATCACCGACTCGTCTAAGGACCAAGAGACGAACCCCTCCCACTGGAGTATCATCCCGGGCCCTCGACAAGCGATCCGTGATGTCCGTCGAACCCCCGCGTCGCTGCTGCCAAAACTCAAAACAGCGCCCGCCGTTTGAGGAACAGCGGTCGCTGGAGGAGCTGCAAACGGCGGTCGCCGTTTGCCCTCCAGCGGGCGCCGTTTGTGCACAGTAGCCGCGGGTTCGACTCCTCGACCCTCGTTCGTCCGTCCTTCGATCTCCTCTCGATCCACCAAGCAGCAGTAACATTACATGAGTAAAACTAACTACTTCCGGTATCGATCCTATACAGGTTGATCGATCCTATACAATCCGGATAAACGAAAAAACGAAATAGAAAACCTAAACGACTCAACCCGTCGTTTTAACTATTACAAACATGCAACGATTATAAAACAAAGATCTCGACAAGCCCGAGAGTTTAACAAACCACAAACATACAGTCCAATCACATGACCATAATAATCGGGTTCGAACCTGCAACACAATTCTGGCAAAAATACAACGAACGTACAAAACCGGCTCTGATACCATTTGTTGGAAATCGACTACCCGGGACGTGTCCGTTCGATCACTCGAACATCCGAACACGCCCAGTCGACCTCACATGACAGCTCTACGCTGACGACGAAGCCCCGCAGCCGATTCACGCCCAGCCGCCGCGCACGAGGCGCAACCGCGCGAACCGGATGCTGTCTGATGCAGCCAGCGGGCGCTGCCCCGCCACCAGCGGTCGCTGACCCCTTCAGCGGCCGCTGCCTTGCCACCAGCGGGCGCTGGAGATGCCCTTGGCAGCGAGCGCTGCCTGGCTTCCAGCGGGCGCTGCTCGTGACGAACAGCAGCGCGCTGCTGCTGTTCCGGGCTCGTTTCTGGTCCGTTTTTCCTCTTCCGACCACCGTTCCGGAGGTCCTTAACCTCCCAGTAGTCGAGGAACACGTACCACGACTCCCGGAACCCGATCGTTCGTTCGATGTATTTTTAACGAATTATGAGATCGAAAATTGCGGAAAAAGGATTCGATCTCATACCTTTGTCGCGTGATTCGGAGGAGCGGAATTGTTGAGACCTTAGCGATTGCTAGCGTATGCCTCTTCCCGAGTCCAACCGTTGTGTGGGCAACGATCTGTTGGGTCTCCCTTTTCTGCTCTCTCCATTCTCAAACCAGCGTAATAAATTATTCTCTGAGAATAAATTTATTTGCGTTAACAAATTAATTTTAACAGAGAAAAATCTTAATTGCGCTAACGCAATTATTTTCTCTGCTGAAATTAATTGTTGCGGCGTTCTGTAGGTTTAGGAGAGGGCAAGGGGTGGGTTTAAATAGAGTTACACTAGGGACCTCTTAGGTAAATTAATTAGGGGCTAAAATGAAATATTAATTAACTTGGAATACTTAAAAGCAATTCCTTAATTAATCGATTTCAAATTTAATTATTATTAATTCCACTATAAAATAATAATTGAATTCCCGAAATTAATTTAATATTATATCAACAATAATATTTCCGCCGAAATTACATATACGACTTTCCCCGTGTTTAAGATATCGAATGTCCACGAATTAACTTTAATTACTAATAATTAAATTAATTCGTTTCTTATTATCCGAGACTAGTACCACTCATCCTTATTATCATGTGGAACGAATCCACCTGCAGGGTTTACATGATAAACTTTATGAGCTCATCTCGGGGACATCATCAACCCGATAAACGGGACACGGTTTCCTGTCTATAATCTATAGCATGCCGTGTGTACAATTCCGATTCCCAATTTACCGAGAATATTGACTAATCAATTAGTCTCACTCATTGGTAGATTAAAGAACCGAGAATTGGACACACGCACCTATAATTATATAGGGATTAGGAATTCGCATATCCGCAATATCTGAGGTCTAGTTCGATTACTTCGATTAGTATAAATCGAACGCCCTCCCGTGGTCCTGCTCAATACACCAAGTGTACGAGTGTAACATGATAGTCAAGACCGACTATCTACCAGTCACACTACGACGTACCGATGGATTGTCCCTGTCCATCTAAGTCGTGAGCTACTGTTCGATAGTATACGAGTAACCGACAGTATGATCTTCCGCGTGTCTCCTCACGCCATACTGTCTACAACGTATACATCAAGGACTATTGCATTAAATGCAATCATGCTTGAATCATATCTCGAATTAAGGTATAGATAAGGAGTTCCGTATTTGCACTAAACTAGACATTTAGAATACAACTCTATCATTTATTATGTAAACCTCGCGAGTGGATTTAATTCCGCATAATAAATAAGGTTGAGTGGTACTAGTCTCGGATAAAAGAGATGAATAAATTTATTAAGCAATAAATAAATTTTATTCATGGATATTTATATCTTAAATACACGGAATAAATAATACTACCGGAGAAATATTATTTGGATATAATATGGTTTAATATTGGGAGTGCAATTAATTTATATAGTGGAAAATAAATTAATTAATATTAATGGGAGATTAATAGATTTGGGCTTGGGCTCAATTTAATCATTAATATTGGAAGCCCAATATTCCACCTCCTTTAGATCCCCTACGTAGCCTATAAAAGCACTACATGGTCTTCACTTTTTCATAAGACAAGAATATCAATACTTGATAGTTCTAGAGAGTTGAAGAGGATCCATAAGCTTGGAAGATCGTCGCCCACCCGACGTTCAAGCTAGTGCAAGGAATACGTGGGAAGATTCAAAAGGTCGTCTTGAATTCGTTTCTCCGAACAACGAATCGAAAGGTACAATATCTAAACGCCCTTGATAATTGTTCGATTTTGGTTTTATCGAGAATACCGTAGAACGAAGATCCAAGGATCGAATCCCGGAACGAGGGTCGATCCGGGCGGTGGTGGTCGAACCACCGGACCGCCGGCGGCTCGTGGATCCCGCGTGGGGATCGCGCACGGAAATCCTCGGCTGGGAGCCGAGGATCGATCGGACCCCTACGGGGCCGATCGCTGGGAGCTGCGGGGTTACCCGCAGCGGGTCGCTGGGGACGAGCCCCAGCCATGCGAGCAGCGGATCAACGGATCCGCTGCGGGGATGCCACGAGGCATCCCGTGCGATCGCTGGGAGCGATCGCGGGTTCCCGCGGGGGTGCGGCTGGGCGCGCACGCGTCCTCGTGCGCGTTGTGCGTTCGGTCGAGCCCCGGCTCGCGTGGACTTGTGATTTCTCCGGCAATCGAGGTTTTTGATCGGGTTATTATTTTCCGCAAAGTTTAATAGCCCGGGATATCGAATTCCAACAATTGCATGGCCTGGATCGATGTGCATGGCTTGGTATGCGAAATGGTGTGCATGCTATTACATGCATGGGACCATTCTTGGTCCACTTGGTTCGATTGGGATTTTGGGTCGACCGAAATTTCGGTTTCGGTTCGTCCCGGTAAATCCGATCTTTCCGGAAATAATTTAATCTTTCTAATTTTATTTAATTTAATTTTGGAATTAATTCAAATTCTATTTGGATTAGATTTCTTAATTATGGAATTAAATAATGGAATTAGATGGAGAGTTAAATTAGGAAAGAAAATCCTAGTTTCTCTAGATATCCTATACCTACTTGGATTAGAAGTCTTAAGAAGAATCAAAATTCGATTTTGATTAGGATTCTTGAGATCTAATTTAAATAGGATTGAGAAATTATTAAAATATTGATTTTATTTAATTTAAGTATTTTATTTAAAATCATTAGATTAATTCAAAATTTATTTTGAATTGGAAAATCTTGGATTTTATTTAGAATAGAATTAAATATGGAGATCAATGGATTTTTAATAGAGTTGATTTTATTTAATTTAAGTATTTTATTTAAAATCATTAGATTAATTCAAAATTTATTTTGGATTGGAAAATCTTGGATTTTATTTAAAATAGAATTAAATATGGAAATCAATGGAATTGATTTTATTTAATTGGAGTATTTTATTTAAAATCATTAGATTGATTCAAAATTTTTTTTGAATTGGAATCTTGGATTTTATTTAAAATAAATTAAATATGAGAATCAAAGAATTTTTCCGTCGCTCGGCAAAGTATTCAAGACGTAGAATGGAGGCTCAAGACAAGCATGCTGGAATTCATCAAGGTACGAATAGTCGAGAAATAATTTTACTTGAGTAATTATTTGATTATTTGTGAACGTACTTGCATGAAATGTATGTTTGTTATTATGCTTATGTGTATTTAATTATGCATTAGATAGCGTATCCCTTTGTTATAAAAAGCTAAGTGGGAGAGGGTATGGAAACATATCCATGGTCTCCATTGCTGTTCTCTTGGTGAATTTTATGGACTTTTGAAGTTCGTATAGATAAGTCATTGGAGGAGAATTCTTGTAATTCCTCTTACGAGAAACATTGATTAAGTCTATCAAACAATGCCTAATTTGTCTTTCCAAAACTGATTTCAAGTCGACTCATTCTCACCCCGGGGAGTGGAATGGAGCCAAAGCTACTTGGTCATGTCGAGGACACAAATTAGAGGCAGTCGTACCATCTTTTGAAGGTGGATCGATTGTCTGCTCGGCTCCCTCATTTTATGAGAGATAGGGTCGTTCGCATGGTGAATCACTGGTAAGAAACTTCGAGTTTCACTTATGATTCTCCGCGTCTTGATTTACAAGATTAAATGATTCAAGTAATTGGGAGTCAATTGTAAAAGTCTTTTGGTGTAGTAAACGTCCACACGAACGTGGCTTGCTACATTGAATGGGATTTTGGAACGATTGATGTAGACAGTTATAGAAGGGAGTAAAGGAGCGTATGTTAACGTAAACGTCCACACGAACGTGGCTTGCGGTGAATATACGTGTCCCAAACAATCTTCTTAGATACTGAGTAATGGTTTACACTTAGGTACGCTTTATAGTATTCTTCCCAACGAAGTAACGCTATAATTGATGTACGACCGAAGCAAATCTAATTGCTAAATCATTTGGATAGGTAAACGTCCACACGAACGTGGCTTGCCATATCTGATGGGATTTTAGAGGTGATTAGTGGTTTAATGATATTATTTGAGGGAGATAATATCGGAGATTAAATCGATTGTTTGTTGTTATATGTGCTCATAGATTAGGAGATGGCTTTGAACCCACTTTATGTGATAACTAAGGATTTTTAAACTCACTGGTCCCTAAATGTAATGATTGGAATAGAGATCTAGACATTACCCAAACTGTTAAAGAGTACTAGTTAGTGCTCAGTGATCTTTGTCCTCCCGAGCCTATTGACATAGGCGGCTAGACAAGAGGCGATGTGGATACTCATAAAGGGCAGTCGATTCGAGGAAACGCTTAAACACGTTTTTGAGATGATTGACCTTTTAGACGAGTTGAGACGGAAATCGCAAGCTCTTGTAGCCAATGCCAAAGGTTTCGAACCTAAGGGAAAAATCGGGGGAAAGGAAAAGCAAGCAAAGAAACCCAGTGGTCCTAGGTTTCTTGGACCACGAGATGGGACGAGAAAGCCATGAGGCAAGAGTTCTCGATGCAAACAGTCTGGGTACTGGAAGTCTGATTATCCTCTCAAAGAAAGTACGAAATTTTCTTTAGTCGTAAATCATAGTCAGTGGTATTATCTACCGGAACCTGGTGTGTAGATATGGAACCACTGACGGTATGTGCATTTTAAATGCAAGGGTTCCAGGAAACCCGACGACTTAGAAAAGAAAAGATCGTAGTCTACATGGGCAATGCTGTAAGGAGGCAGCTGTTGCAGTGGAGGACATTTTATAGGATTTCATTTTGAGTTATTGCTTTTATGTACCTTTCATATTAGAAAGAACTTTGTTCTGGATTTCTAATGAATGGATATTTTATTTCTTTTAATCATTTGATGGTTATAAGAAGAAATAATGATAGTATCTATTCTGGTACATTAGCTAGCAATATATAAATGATGAATCCTGAGTCCACCATGATGCAACGAACCGTTTTATATAACTCGTTTTACTAATAAGAGATTTCTTTATTTAATCATTTATACTTGTGGATTCTTATGCTAAGTCATATTTATTCAAATGATAAGTTCAAAGGTCGAAAATTGATTGTAAGATCAATTAAGTTGAAGGAGTGGACCTTCCGACCTAAGAATCTAATTTGGAAGATAATATGACTAAGCAATCCTTTATGGATATAAGGTATAAGACCCGGACAAGTATTAGAATTGATTAACTCTGATGTATGCGGACCTATGTCTACTCAGACAATAAGGTACGAGTACTTCATTTTATGATTACTCGAGAAATGGATTAGAATACCTGATGTGCCACAAAAGCAAGTGTTTTGACAAGTCAATGGACACTAAGCAATTGTGGAGAACCATCAAGGTATATCCATTTGTAGCCTGCGATTTGATCGCGGAGGCAAGTACCTGTCTGAGGAATACATGGCATACTAATCAGAGATTGGGATTTGATCCCAAATGACTACACCATACACTGTTGTGTAGGATTGGTGTGTCGGAAATAAGAAATGGAACTCTTATAGAAATAGTAAAAGCACGAGTTAAACGGAACTACCTATGTTCTATGGATATATCTTGGAAACAACGGCACATTCAAATGTGGTTGTAGAATATCCTAAGAAGAACAAAAGGTGTGTGTTCGATAGTACTATGAACCAGAAGGAAGTTATAAGTTCTAACGCCCGGTTCTTAGAGGAAGACTATTAGATGAACCACAAGCCCCAAATGACATGATACTTCTGAAAAGAGAGAAAATGATTAAGACTTAGAACCAGCCAAACCGAGTAGCGGTACACCACTAACTGCACCTACTGTTATTACTGTTTATACACCGGAATGCCATTGTAGTGGGAGGTTGTGTGACAACCGGAGATATTCATAAGACTAGGAGAGTTTTTGAACTCTGGACCTAGTATACATGAAATCAATCCCTGGATCTACATAGAGGCGGTACTAGATCTAAATGTGCCTTCTTAGAGAACAATAAGGATTATTGTTAAGAGGTGAGATCATTTAGAGTACAAGCTTAGTTGATCCATTTATGGATTGTAACAAAGCTAGAGTTCGTGGAACTTGCGCATTGATGAGATAGTCCATTTGATGGATTCATCAAAAGGCATTGACGAATCGTGTGTATGGGAAACGTGATGGAAACAAGGTGGTGTTTCTCGGAGGTTTTATGTAGATAGCATTTTATCATTGGTAACAATGTAAAGATGTTGTCAGACATAAAATGATGGTTGTCTAGAAAAATCGATATATGAGATAAAGAAGAAGTTAGAGCATGTTCTTAAGATCTAGGATCTCAAGAAAAGAACATTGTACTTCTCTAGATATCTTATACGATTATGGTTCGTTTTAACATGCAAGATTCCGAGAAAGGTTCGTTACCTTTCAGAGACGGAATGCATCTATCTAAGGAGATAGAAGCAATGAAAGCAGTTTCCTACACTTTGAGTGTGGAAAGCTTAATAAATGCATTGTTGAAAACAAGAACCTGATATCGGCTATGCGGTTAGCATAGTGGGAGGATATCAAGGTAATCCTGGAAAGGAATATTCGACTGCCGTAAAAGTACTTTCGAAGTACTGTTCTAGACTACGAAGCAGACGAGTTTTTCCTTTGGATTACATTCTCTTAGATTTCTAATCGAATGAGGACCGGTGTAAGTCGATATCAGGCTATGTGTTTCACTATTGAAGGAGAAGGAGTTTAACATGGAAGAGTGATAAGCACGATGCTTTTCGGACTCTGCCATAGGTAACCAAATAGCGGCCTCAGAGGCAGCGGAAGTTTTGGTATAACTCCGGGATAATCTCTGGGACTTAGATGTGATTCTTAATTTGCCAAAGGCTATGTAAATAGCGGTGCAATGGCAAATGGTAAGAAATCACTAGTCCATAAGTGTAAGATAACACATAGTGCAAGTACCACCTGATACGAGTCATCGTCAAGGGAGACGACGCTGTAGTAACCAAGATAACTTCAGAGCGGCAACCTAGAGTGCTCATTCACATAGTACTTCTTGGAAGTACAACTTAAGCACGTGATGAGTATGGGAGTCGGGAGTTTGGAGGAAATGACTAGACCTTAGTACAAGTGGGAGATTGTTGGAGTTGTGTACTTATGCTGGAAATCGATATCCCGGGCTATTAAAATTTTATGCGGAACCGATAGCCCGACCGAAATCCTTCATCGCCGGAGATTGGATCCCCGACTCATCCGCAGGAGTCCGACCTTTGGAGACTACGCGCCCGAAGACACGCAGCCCGCCCCCAGCCGATTTTCTCCCACGAGTCAGATCCATGAACGCGAACCACCGCACGAGCCGGGCTCGACGAGAGTAACACCGCCGCGGGATGAACCCGCGGCTAGAAACCCTAGCCGAACCCTGCTAGGGTTCGCGATCGCCGTGCATGGCGATCGCCGGGGATGCACGGCATCCCCGCGGGGCTGATCCGATCAGCACCCGCCGGCGGTGAGTCCGGCGACTCACCGCCACCACCTCTCGGGGTGGAGGGCCCCCCAGTCGCGGCACCAGCCCGCGGCTGCCCTCCGCGATCGACTTCGGTCGATCGTCCGCTCCGGCTTCGGCCGGAGCTTCCCCGCGCGCACGCCGCCGTCCAGGGAGGTCGGGGAGGCCATCTGCCGTGGCTCCAGCCCACGGCGGTTTCCCCAGCGATCGACCCTTGGTCGATCGTGTGCCCCGGCGTCCAGCCGGGGCTCCTCCTTGGCGCGGTTACCGGCGGTCGAAACCCTAGGTTTCGGCCGCCCCTTTCGATCTTCGCCGGGGATCTCGAATCCCCGTCCCCGAAGTTCGTACGTTTACCGGATCGTGTGTTCATGTATTTACTACGATTAATTCACACGAAATCATAAAATAGGGTTTATGATTTTACCTTCGATTCGTTGTGCGGAGAAACGAAATCAAACACCTTTGATGACCTTGCGATCTTCCCACGTATTCCTTGCACTTCGTTCGAACGTCGTGTGGGCGACGATCTATCGAACTCCTATGGATCTTCCTCACTCTCAAGACTTTATGATTGGCGTAGGTCAATTAATTGTCTTTTGAAAAGTGAAGACCATGTAGTGCTTATATAGGCTACGTAGGGGATCATAAGGAGAATAAATATTGGGCTTCTAAATATTGAAGATTAAATTGGGTCCAACCCAAATCCATTAATCCTTATAAATATTAAATTTTATTTATTTTCCACTATATAAATAAAATTGCACTCCCAATATTATTCCATATTATATCAAATAATATTTCTCCGGTAGTATTATATATTCCGTGTATTTAAGATTTAAATATCCATGAATAAATTTATTTATTGCTCAATAAATATTATTCATCTCTTATATCCGAGACTAGTACCATTCAACCTTAATTATTATGCGGATTAAATCCACCTGCAGGGTTTACATAATAATTCCTTATGAACTCATCTCGGGGATATTATCAACCCTTACGGGATACACTTTTCCGTCAAGTATTCACGGCATGCCATATATAAAATATAGTGACCCAACTTAACCGGTAATTAACCCAATAATTAAATCGGTTAATTCCTTTGGTAAATCAAAGTCACTTATATTAAATATACACACCCGCAATAATATCGGGGATTAAGAATAAAATACACTGAGACTCGAATCGATTATCGCCGGCAATCCTAATCGATGAATCTCAAGCTGATCCGCCCAATACACCAAGTGTACAAGTGTGATAAAATAATTAAGATAAATTATTTTCTCTCTCACACAACGACTATACCGATGGATTAGTTCGTGTCCATCTAGGTCGTGAGCAACTGTTCGATTAAATACGAGTAACCGATAGTATGATCTTCTGTGCGCCCATGCAACACCATACTAACTACAACGTATAAAATCCAGAACTATATTTTGCATAATTAATTAAATGCAAATAATTGTTTATTAATTAAATAGGTTAAATGCTATGACAGGGAGTTTACCGATACTTAAATCTAGACATTAAGTACACAACTCCAACAACTTAATGTCTAGATTTAAGTGACAGAAACTCACGATGCATTGCCATTAATCTATTTAACTAAATGAACAATTGTTTGCGTTTAATTATTTATAATTAAATATATGCAAAACATAGTCCTGAATTCTATACGTTGTAGTTAGTATGGTGTGTCGGGCCCCACACAGAAGATCATACTATCGGTTACTCGTATTTAATCGAACAGTTGCTCACGACCTAGATGGACACGGACCAATCCATCGGTATAGTCGTTGTGTGAGAGAGAAAATAATCTGTCTTGATTATTTTATCACACTTGTACACTTGGTGTATTGAGCGGATCGTTGAGATTCATCGATTAGGATTGCCGACGATAATCGATTCGAGTCTCAGTGTATTTTATTCTTAATCCCCGATATTATTGCGGGTGTGTATATTTAATATAAGTGACTTTGATTTACCAAAGGAATTAACCGATTTAATTATTGGGTTAATTACCGGTTAAGTTGGGTCACTATATTTCATATATGACATGCCGTGAATAATTGACCGGAAAGTGTATCCCGGAAGGGTTGATAATATCCCCGAGATGAGTTCATAAGGAATTATTATGTAAACCCTGCAGGTGGATTCGTTCCGCATAATAATTAAGGTTGAATGGTACTAGTCTCGGATATAAGAGATGAATAAATTAATTAGCAATAAATTAATTTTATTCATGGATATTTATATCTTAAATACACGGAATAAATAATACTACCGGAGAAATATTATTTGATATAATATGGTTTAATATTGGGAGTGCAATTAATTTTATATAGTGGAAAATAGAATTAATTAATATTGATAAGGATTAATGGACTTGAGCATTGGGCTCAATTTAATCTTCAATATTGGAAGCCCAATATTCCACCTCCTTAAGATCCCCTACGTAGCCTATAAAAGCACTACATGGTCTTCTCTACTCTCATAAGTTCATAACTTGAAGATCACAATTCTAGAGAGAGAAAGTAGAGAGGAGGATCCATGGAGTTCGGTAGATCGTCGCCCACACGACGTCCGGGCTAGTGCAAGGAATACGTGGGAAGATCTCAAGGTCATCATAAGATCTCGTTTCTCCGCACAACGAATCGAAAGGTGAATTAAATAATTGTTATTTAATTCTTGTTTTATAGAATCAATTCTCGAAGAACAAAGATCCAAGAGCCGAACCCGGATTAGACGAACGATCACGCGGTGGTGGCGAAGCCACCGGACCGCGGGATCGCCCGCTAGGGTTTGGCGGCGCGCGGAGGAGAGGAACCCTCGGCTGGGCCGAGGGCTCGCGATCGATCACGGGGATCGATCGCCGGGGGCGCGGGCTGGTGCCGCACCCCGCCCGCCGTGAAGGCGGGGCTCCTCCAGGCGGCGGCGAGTCGCCGGACTCGCCGCGGGGAGCTGCTGGGCAGCCCCATCGATCGCGAAGATCGAACGCGATCCTCGATCGCGTGAACCCCGTCTCGCGGGGGTTCGGCTGGGGGCGGGCTGCGTACCTTCGGGTGCATGGTCTCCAAAGGCTGGACTCCGGCGGATGAGTCGGCGTTCATGTGATCTCCGGCGAAGGGTTCGTTCGGGTTATTGGTTTCCGCAAAAATTTAAATAACCCGGGATATCGAATTCCAACAGTCGACCGAGCCAAAATAGAGACCATATCAAAGCTGCCTTATCCAAGGAATGTCAAGCAAGTCAGAGGTTTCCTTGGGCACGCTGGTTTCTACAGAAGGTTCGTAAGAGATTTTGCCAAGATTGCCCAACCGCTAACCAGACTGTTGCAAAATGAGGTGGACTGGATTTTTGATGATGATTGTCAAGCTGCCTTCAACCACCTCAAAGAAAGGTTGGTCACTGCCCCCATCATCCAACCACCAGAATGGGGAATGCCATTCGAGCTTATGTGCGACGCGAGCGGATATGCCGTGGGCGCTGTACTTGGGCAAATGAAGGGTAAGGAACGGCATGTAATCTACTATGCATCAAAAACATTGAACCCTGCCCAATGCAACTACGCGACCACAGAGAAAGAGCTACTGGCTGTGGTATTTGCATTCGAGAAGTTCAGATCTTACTTGCTCGGAAGCAGAACCATAGTCTACACTGACCATGCCGCGCTGAAATACTTAATGGCCAAAAAGGAGACCAAGCCACGACTGATAAGATGGATCTTGTTGCTACAAGAGTTCGACATCGAAATCAGAGACAAATCAGGCAACCAAAACTTAGTGGCTGACCACTTGAGCAGGATAATCCAGCGAGAAGAAGGCATGCCCATCACGGAGACTTTTCCAGATGAGTACTTGTACCAGATTTCAACCAAGTCAGAAGAGCCATGGTATGCAGACTTGGCCAACTACATAGTCACAGGGGATATAAGGGAAGACATGACCCTCTACGGTAAGAACAAACTCAAGAGGGAGAGCAAGAAGTACATTTGGGACGATCCCTACATGTGGAAAAGGGGAGAAGACCAAGTACTGAGACGGTGCATTCCTGAAGTTGAGCAAGCAGACATTCTGAAACATTGCCATGAGCAAGCCTGCGGAGGACACTTTGGCCACCGACGCACAGCAAGGAAGGTACTTGACTGTGGTTTTTATTGGACGACTCTCTTGAGAGATTGTTTTGAGTGGTGCAGGAGCTGTGACAAGTGCCAGAGAGAGGGGAACGTGACCAAGAGAGATGAGATGCCCATGATGCCCATCATGCCCGTAGAAGTCTTCGACGTATGGGGCATCGATTTTATGGGACCACTGCCCAACTCCAGAGGAAAAGAGTATATACTCTTGGCAGTTGACTATGTATCCAAATGGGTCGAGGCCAAGGCTACAACAACTAATGATTCAAGAGTGGTAGCCACCTTCCTCAAGGGCGATATATTCAGCAGATTTGGTGTACCTCGCGCATTGATCAGCGACCAAGGCACACACTTCTGCAATTACATAATTGAAAGGTTGCTCAGGAAGTATAGAGTGCACCACAGGATCTCCACAGCTTATCACCCCCAGGCCAATGGGCAAGCCGAGCTATCCAATCGTATCATTAAAACCATCTTGAGGAAGACGGTCAAGCCAGAAGGTAAGGATTGGAGTGACAAGCTCGATGATGCACTTTGGGCCTACAGAACCGCCTACAAAACACCTTCAGGGATCTCTCCCTACCGTATGGTGTTTGGTAAGTCATGCCACTTGCCCGTAGAAATTGAACACAAGGCGCATTGGGCAGTTAACAAGGTCAATTTCGACTGGGATGCAGCCAGCGAAGGACGTAAGCTTGACCTAACTGAGCTGGAGGAGATAAGAATTGAAGCGTATGATAACGCGGTCAATTACAAGGAGCGAACAAAGAGAGCCCACGACAAAATCATCAAGAAAAAGAAGATCGAGCCTGGTCAACTGGTTCTGGTTTACCAAACCAAGTTTAAGTTCAAGGCTAAAAAGCTATCCACCAAATGGGCAGGACCATTCATAGTCCATGCTGTTTGCCCAAATGGTTCGGTAGAGCTATTTAAACCAGGTGACGATCAGATCTTTAAAGTGAATGGGCAGAGAGTCAAGGCTTACTATGGGAATGAGGATCTCAAGGGGATGATACCCCCTGAGCCAGCCACTTGACCAAGTAAAGCAAGAAAAATAAGTCAGGCCCATGACAATAAATAGAGGCAAATACCGAAGGCGAACTCGGTATGTATACTATGCTTTTCCATTATTTCTTTTTATTAATAAATTTACCACGCCAAGGAGTAGCCTTGGGCAGGAAAGGGTTTTGGTCTGTCTTTGTTTTCAGGAAACAGGAAAATTGAGTGGGCAACTGCGGTAATTGAGCAATAAGTAGGAGAGGCCAGCTGTGATGATTGCGGGATTATCGGGAATCCGCAAAAGAGTCCTATCAACTCTGAATTTGCAGAGTCCTAACAAATTCAAAAATCCTAATTCATCTATACCACTACCCCTCTACTTCAAAAACCGCACAACCCCTCAACTCCCCCACTACCACCACTGCCCCGTAACCCTAAATCCCTCAATCATGGTATCTACCCGTCCCAAAAACACAAAGTTAAACAAAATCCCAACCGGTACCCAAATCGATCTCACCAGCCCCCAACCACAATCGTCGAAAAAGATGGCCGAAGGAAAAGCATCCAAGGCCGCCGCCGCTGTTGTACCTGCGAAGGAGAAAACACCACCACCACCACCCACGGAGAAAGAAACCACCCCTTCGCCGGCCGAAAAAAGCCCGACGCGCGAGGCGAGCCCAGCCCCCATCAACACTATACTGGTAGACCAACTGACGGCGGAAATCGAAGCCCCAAAATTGTCCGACCTCGACACAACTCCAAAACCGTCCAACGAATCAGCTCCGGCAAGTCAGAGCGGCGAACCGAGCGAAGACATAATCAAGAAACGGAAATTCACGGCGGAGGAAAAAGGTAAGTTCAAGAAGCCCCGAGAGAACACGCCGGTCGCCACCATGGAGTCGTCGTCCGACGAGAAGCCCGACGACATGTCCACTACCGGCGGCGAGGAAGATGAAAAAGATGGTGAAGAGGAGACGGAGATTAAGGAAGAATCGGAGTCGATTCCGGCCAACACGCCTGAGAAAAAGACCCCGGCGTCGACCCGAGTCACCCGCGGCAAGGGCAAGCAGTCAGTACCCCCACCTTCAAATATCCAGAAAAGGGCAGTTGTCGTGCCCAAGACGGTATGTTTCGAAACCCTTAAGGATTTGAATATTCTTGATCAAGTTAAGGGTTATTTTGCAGCTATAGGATGGGAGGACTTCTTGACCTGGCCAGGGCAAGTCTCTGAGAAGTTGGTCAAGGAGTTCTATGAAGAGTTAGAGGTGAGAACGAGCAAGGATGGTGGGCCGTTGGGCATTTCATTCAAGTTGATAAATTTTGACGCTACCGTCGTGGAGTAGCGCAAAATAATATTTATAGTTCCTAAACTATTCACTAGCACAAGTACTAGTAGCAAGTATAGGGTCGATCCCACAAGGAGGCGATTTAGCTTATAGTTTTCCCGGCTTTGAATGCTCAATTGGGTTGTCACGTTTGAAAAGGTTTTGTTTTGGAGAGCAGTTGGGCACTGCCGAACCGTGGTCACCGTGTTTACTTGACTGAAAATAACAAATAACTTAAACAGAAATAAAACTA